>CM076572.1:1394054736-1395532172 GCA_034641835.2 Pinus albicaulis
TTTTCAGGCTCCTGAATTTCATCTCAAAGAGGTGACCGTGGGAAAATCATCATAACTCTCTCTCTGAGCATCAGATTGGAATTCTGTAAAAAGTGGCCGCAAGTACATGGAATGTAGTTTCCTCTGTATCAATTTCGGAGCCAAAGGAGGAAATAGTGACACGTGGCACACCGTACAAGTTCGCTTTATTGAACTAGACCATAATTAGGTCATTGTGGGAGATTGGGCATAACTTTGCCTTGAAGAATCCAAATCAGGTCAGATCTGTGGCATTCGAAAGAAGATTCAGAGGGCTAATACAACACTGGATTTCAGATATTGAAGATCCGAAATAACAGAGATAATTCAGCTTCAATATCAAGCTCCTCAAAAGAAAGAAAAATGTGTGTATTTGTTAAACAAGTTTGCAGAACATTTGTTTGAAAAATCAGTTTGAAGTGATTCCAAGGGCATATTGAAGCATATATATCAATATTGAGTTATATAATGCCTCCCAAAAATAATTCCACAGCCATTAAGCCCTCATGAAGCTATACTATGATGCATGAAGAGGAAGAATTGTAGTATGAGATATCAAATTTACGGTACCAAGTGCAACAAATTTTGATCTTACAAAGAACAATCAAAGATGAATAGATGGTTTAAAAGAAAAAATGGAGGCTAAGTTGGACGGTTTGAAGGATCGAATGAAAGCTAATATGGATGATAAAATAGTGGAAGATCACATTGAGCATCAACAACAAGTTCTTCAACTCTCAAAGGATAACCTAAATTTGGTGCAGAATCGAATGAAACAACAAGAAGATCAACATCGCAGCGAAAGAAGTTCTTAAGTAGTCACAGAAACAAGAACTCAACAACAAATCGATCAATTTTAGAGTATCTTAGCAAGTGGAAGAACTTACCCGTTGAAGATTCCACATGGGAGGATGAGAATTTTATATAGAAGCATCTAGAAATAATCAAGCGTTGAGGGCAACACTTGTTTGAAGGAGAGGGGAATGTTAGGTCTCTATAATACTAGCATATCCCCTTATTGTTGTTAGTGTAGCCCCCTTATTGTTATTGTTGTACCCCGATAACCCCCATATTGTTATTATTGTGCCCTTACACTATTATTGTTAGGTCGGCTAGGATTATATTGTGGCCCCATGGACTCCTATATCTAGAAAGGAGGTTTTGTCATTTGTATCATCCAAGAATTGTTCATTTATGTAATGTAAAGGAGGTTGCCCCCTCAAAGTGTCTTATTTCTAAGGCGTTGATCTCTCTTTTCTTCTATTTTTGGAGTTGGTTTCATAACAAAGTCATTGTGAGCATTGTAGTTACTCTTGGCTACAAAAGTCACATTCTTTGGGTCATGGAAATGAATACTGATTCACCTCAAAACAAAATCATCTAATTCAATATTGTTATGCAGCTTATTTGGTACAAGATTAAGGTTGTAGTCTACGTTGTCTTATCTGAAGCAATGTATGATTTAGTGCTTGCACCTAAGAATTACATTATGATGATTGAATGTGCTCCATGTGTAGTGAATACATTGAGTGTGATTTGAATATTTTCAACCTTTATTAGAAGGCTTATTACTACAATTTTGAAGGAACCGGTGGTGTATGTCTCAAAAGATTAAGTCTCTCTTTTTAAATATCATCATGGCCTAATAAGATGCATTGAATTCAATTTCGTGGAGAAGATTTTAAAGGTTCAAATCATCATTGTTATCAATGAATTCATGAAGCAACGAAATAGTATTAATCCTTAAGGTTATCATATTCTTGAATCTAGAGAAGCTCAAGAATTATTTTAATTCTCAGCCTATTCTAAAATAGTCACAGCCATATTACAACATATATCCTTGTTTGTTGACATATGCCACACCTACAACAACATGTCTTCTCCAGTGCAAACAATCAATGGTGAAAGATCTACAATGACGTGTTTCAGATGTGTGGGGGTGTGTGTGTGTACTCTTGTCTTGATCCTGCCAAAAGAAGTTGACTTCATCAACAAATTCAAAATCAGTTCACTTCATTTATGGTCTTCTATTCACAAAGAAATTCCAAGGTGACTTGACAAGCAAATTGAGGTATGTTTTTACATCGAACATTTCTAGTCATTTGAAAAGAAAAAGCAGAGAAATCTGTGGTTAGAGCTTCACCCTTCCAGTAGTAATTAGTTGGGCTACATCATCATTCTTTACTTTAGCAGTGCCTTCATTGTCATAGAAATTCTCTATTCTTTGTAGTTGCAATAAGGAATTGAGAACAATGGTCTTGAGTAAGGAATAATTTCATTCTTAAGTTATGGCTCTTGCATAGTAGGCATCTTTTGATGGAGTATGGTTTAGTGGCTTATATAGCAATAGTTAGAGGTTCATATTTATTAGTTTGGATAAGGGTTTCACTGGTTGGTAGTAAGGGCTTGTGTCATTAATCACCTACAATAGTCCAGTCATCTTGCAGCAAGAAACAATTGGGCTTCAGGAATAAGGGTTTCGAAATTGTATATAATGGTTTTTATCATTAAAAGTGTAAGTGGGTCATTGTCCCTGATACAAGAGCCCACAAATTTGCAAGTGTGTACTCATTGTATGTGGGTCATTGTCCCTGGTACAGGAGACCACAATAACTAAAAAAATTATTATCATTTTCAAGGTGGTTGGGTGGTGCTAGGCAGGTGGGTGGAGTCACCTTTAGGTTGGAGCCTAAAAACACTTCAGGGTGGTAGGGTGGTGCTAGGGCAAGTGGGAGCTTGCTAGGGCATTGGAGCGTGCTTCTAGTTGAAGCTGGAAAGTTGAACGCTTTCCTAGAGTACTAGGGAGTTGGGGATTCCATTTTCAATTGGAGCTGAAGCATTAATGTACTCATAAATTATTAGAGAAGCATTCGGTGGTTTTTGACCCAGAGGGGGTTTTCCACCTAAAAATGATTTTGTCTTATGTCCATTGTTTATTTATGATTTTAATTAATGTTGAAGATAAATTAATGATTTGAAAAGATTAATAAGTTAGTAATTTCTAAGAAATACTAACTCACCCACCCTCTCAATATTTCCAGCAACTTAAGCTACAAATATCAGCACAAGAGTTGACTAGGCCAACTTCTATTTCCACTAGTGATGCAACACATACAATGGGTAGAAAGGATGACCATACTAGAGAGAAAAGTGGAGATGATGGGTTCCATCAAGAGTTATCATTGTCATGAGACACAAAGGACAATCTTTATTGGATCAAAAAATGACAACATAGAGGTAACAACCTATGCCATCTTATTTGGTGGGGCAAGTTTCTCTCATGGGCAACTGCAAGAAGGTTCATAGGTGAAGGTTCAAAACCATAATGAACAACACTTCCTAAAGCAACAACCCTTTTCTCACCTAGCCAATCTCAATAATCCTCCATCTCACACCTCCTGAATAAAGACACGGGTTTTCAGTTGCTCATAAGTTGTAATTTGTCGCCCTTACATAGTAAATGAAGCCCACACTATCTTTGGAAGAATAGGGAGAAGAAAGTATGGGAATTGAACAAAAATGATAACGAGGATGCCATCTAATGGTCTTTCAAGCAGCAAGATGGAAAATTGGTAAAAGGGGGGAGAGGGAAATCTAATGAGAAAACCCCTCATTGATTTGTTCTAATAAGAACCCAAAATAAGACAAATACTCCCCAATCTAAAGGGAAACTCACATATAAGAAGATGAAAGAAAGCTAGAAGTGGGTGCGAAACATGTTGGGTGTTGCTACAGTAATAAGTTAAAAGCTCATTAAAAAAATTTACAAGCTCATCACTTGCCTCTAGTACAAGAATAGGTAGCAATGCTTGAGAGAGGGAAGGGCAGGGTACCATAGATTTGAAATTGAGGTACCATACGTAGTCTCGCTTGGACCCTCATGTCACCACTGGAAGAAGATCAATATCTCAAGTAGTGTTTGGCACACAATATTTTGTACAATATGATATTGCTAGGATAGCCAAAGATAACAAAGCACTATCAAAAGACATTTTTAAATCTCAACACTTGCTCAAGCCCTCTCAAGGAAAATTAGTGAAGATGATAGAACATCATACTTCATGATTGATCTTATTGTTAGCATTAAGGGATCCTTGTAATAGAAATCTAAGGAGGGATCCTTGTAATAGAAATCTAAGGAACTTGACAAAAGAGAAGTCTTTGAGAAGAGGGTTAATGATGAGATTCTTCCATTGCTTTCATCAATGCTAAATATATCAGAAAATTCTTCAATGATAACTATGTACATACTATCAATATATGAGATCCACAAAAATCTAAGAGAGACAAATTAGGTTAGGGAAGAAATATAGGCTCCCAAACTTTTGTTACACGCAACAATGGAGTAATCCCGCCACATGGGTAAGTAATAACTTAAGCATCAAGACCAACCCACTCACACTCTAAAGCAATAAACAGACAACACTCACCCAAATTATTTATCTTTTTCTAAATGCTAATTTTTGGAGTTTTATAGCTCTGTTAGACATTCTAAATTTTGTTGTTATGGTAGTCAAGATTTCTCTAAGAAGATAATCATGGATGATGTGAATATGAATAACTATATGCATAGCATAGATAGAATTATTATTAATTTGAACAGCTCTACAAGATGGGACATATGAAAAACATATATTGTTTTTGCTAGGACCATATGGAAATCCTTCACCTAGATTAAAGAGACCATGATTTATTTTCTCCTTTGTTTATGAAAATCTAAATACTAATTGAAATCTTATTTTATTTACCCAAAAAAAAAAAAAAAAAAATTGCATGTCTTGTCTTTATATGTTTTAATACAAAATGTTGCACATCTCATCTTTATATGTTTTAATTTAAGTTTTTTCCAAAATAAAAGGTTTTTGTTGTTTTATAACCTATGCTAATGTTTATACTTACATCTATGAAACCAGAACATTGACAAACTTAAAATAAATAAGGCAATTAGTAAGATGATTTAACAGTGGGTTTTGAACATGATCATAGATATTAAGAAATTAAGAAATCACATTGACCTGTATTTTAATAAATGGCATTAACCTATATTTTTTCCAACAATTTAGCTAATTATGAACTTGGATATTTTTTTCAAAAAGTTTTGACATTCGTAACCTTCCATCCAAACATAATGATAGGTATTATGGGTATGAAACGTGGCATCATGCATGTAAAATGGATATGACTTGGAAGTGAATTGTGGCTAGTCGGGGTTAAGGGGAGGAGGAGAAGTGCAACACATTATGTGTAATTGAAACACTTTTCTATGCCGCATATTGTTGTAAAGTTTAAATTTAGGATCTACTAATATAGTGATTTTAGTTGATTCCAACAAAGTCAAATTTATCATAGGAAATTTACATATCATACACTAAATTGCCAAATTGTACACAAAAAGCTTGGAATATGTAGATCTCCATTTAGGATACAAGAATATATATTAAATGTATGAATAAGAATGATGATACAAATGAGAGTTAGGGACCTGCTTATATACCCTAGGCAGTTGTCCCTTTATGAATGGTCATGTTTCCTTCGACATGCCTTTTTCTTTAACTAATTATTATTTTAATTACATATTATTGTGATTATTATTTATTATCTATATTTATTACTTTTACGTAATTATATTCATAACATTGTCTTCCTCTTCAAAAAGCTTTGTCCTCAAAGCTTGTTGATGAAAGGATTTGATCTCTTTTTCTGCTACAAATGTCTTCTCGTTTCAAGACTGACATCTTCATCGATACAAGTTGATATGATCCTTGGAGCAATATATAAAGAAGGATCTGACCATCCTAAATCAATATTTTGTCGAATCTTTCGATTACTAGAAACTTGTGATGAACTGTTATCACTAGGCTAAGTTAAGCGCCCTTCAGTATTCTTCGGAACATAAGTTTGTTGTTAATGTTCCGAGTGATACAGATTGATTGAGATGTGCATTATTGTGATTCAGATGTAGAGTAAGAGTTCTTTCAGTGTGTTTTTCCCTTCTCACGTGTGGCAATATTATGATTTATTGCAGGTTTCGATGTTGTCGAGTTGGTTACAAAATCTTCACTTGGAATTTCCTTCATCTCAACATCTGAGTTTGTTTTTTCTTTAACTGTCGTGTCTTCTTCTTGAGTTGTGATATTCATTGGATCAATATTCATTCTATTGTCTTCAACTTGAATTTCTTTATTTAAAGAATTCGACGCTTCCTTCTCAATAAGTTGTTGTACCTTATTTTCCAACAAAATTCGTTTCAACTATATTTGATTCAAGAATCACTATTTGGTTAGCACATTTAGTACTAACATAATTATTATTTTGAGTAGGATCAATAGAGATGATAACGTCATTTCTCGCAAGTGATCCTTTGATTTTAAATAGCGCACTCACACATATACTAAAAGGTTTAGGAAATCTCCCCTCTTTCATTTATGAATCACACTCATTTTCTTTCTCGTGAATGATGTAATATCCCAGATGGGATATTTTAACTAAAAATGCAGAAAATAACTAAACTACATAATATGCCACAAAATCACTATTTACTCAACAGAAGATTGCCATGTAAAATAAAGGCGCATAAAACAATGCAATCCATTAACACACAAAACAGGGAGAATCTCAACGTTTTAT
This sequence comes from Pinus albicaulis, assembly GCA_034641835.2. NCBI lineage: Eukaryota > Viridiplantae > Streptophyta > Pinopsida > Pinales > Pinaceae > Pinus > Pinus albicaulis. The sequence continues at coordinate 1,394,061,382 of CM076572.1, forward strand.
TATAAGTAATAACTGGGGTTACATATAAATCTGACCAAAAATAGCTGAGATGGAAAACTGACCACCAAGATGAACTGTTGCACTGCGCTGGCCTCCAAAACTAACTGTTGCCCTCTCCCTCCGGCAACAGCTACCACTGAATCCATTGAAGCACTTGTTGAAGATCTGAATGATCCTCACTCCAATATCCCTGAAGCTCTGCGAAACTTCTGAATGAAGTCTCCTCAAAGAGAGTTGGGTTTCCATCCAACTCTCACAAATCACCCGAGGGTTTCCATCTTGAGGCTACAGCTGAAGTAGAGAACCACGTCTCAAACCTTTCATACAAGAAAATGATATGATCCAAAATATATCTTTCAATGGCCTCCTCCCTTTATTTTATAGATCTCTTGGAGCCTTCTAGAGCATTATTTTATTATTATTTTATTCATGGAGCACTTTTCCCTCTTATTAAAATATTCCCTTTTAATGCAAAAAAGAGTAAATCGGCTACCATGTCTCCCCTGGTCACTGAAACTCATGTCCAACCGTCCCATCATGGAGGTAGCCTCATCCTGATTCCAATGAGCTATTACACTAAGGTGTTCTATCATGTATTCCTCCAGGAATGCCACCTTGAGCGTAATCATCTAAGTTAAGCCCACAAATAACTCAAATTTCCGAAAGTTGTCGGAATGCACCGAAACGAAAGCCAAACTGCTTGGATGATGGAATATATCAAGCAAATGCCACCCGACCGCACTGAAACTCCACAAAACTCCTCCAAAAATCCTTTGGGCCCGCTGATGACACCAAACTGTACCTGTGACCAGTCTGCTCCTAACTCTGGAAGTCCATCCTAGCCCTATCATAGGTGACACCAAAAAAGAGTATTACAGACCTTTTGCCCCAAGATTTCTTGCCCTCAAGCAATCCAAATATGTGGGCCACTCTATTGGCCCGCCGCAGCTGAGACCCAATGTCCGGAACCCATACAAACCTCTGGGTGCTGCTATGTACATGTGTCAAACCACTCAGAATAGACCCCTCAATGTCGGGATCCCAAACTGATCTCTCACTATACCAACCAACAAACAATCCTCTCAAATCCCAACGCCGCCATGGCCAATCATCGCCCAAGTCCCACGGCTCAGATTGCGCACTGCCTCTAGCTATAACAGATGCTCTAAGAGGTGAAGACCATGACTCCTGCTGCGCTCTATCTATGACTGTGTAAGCTGCCCCATCAACTGTGTACCAACTCATCACCTCTCTCCAATCCAATCCCTGACTAAATCCAATGCTGATCCTGCTCTCTTGAAACCAGAATGGGATGCTGAAGAAATGTCGATCTGTGCCCCACTGCGAACTGGAATCTGTATCATATGTCATGTCTAAGGGCCCCTGCTTCGTTGTGCTCCCTACTAAGAATATCATACCATCAAGAGGGTACCAACTCATGATCTCTCGCCAATCCATCCTGGAAGAAGAATCCAATGTGGCAACAATTGCATATGGAACACGCCTGGAGTGTTGTCGACAGCTCGTAATCAACCCACGCTGCTCTGTCCTGTCTGCCAATGAAAGTTGTCTGTAGAAGAAAGCCTCTCTCTCTACAATGGGTCAAAGTGGGCAAGATATGCTGCAAGCCCCATCAATGTACTCCTGGAGAGTGCTACTCCCTAGAAGTACTGCAGCTCTACTGACTACATGTGCATCTATCTGTACCTCATCAGTGTGTCGGCCCAATGATGGATGCTCCACCATCTCCAACAACTCATCCCTCTCCTGATTGGGAATGTAGTGCTCCTGTTGTCTACTAGCCCCCTACAGGACTATCCCATCAACCTCCAACATCTCCAGAGGATATGGATCTGCAACTGCTGTCACCATACTCGGTGTTTGTGCATCTGGCTGCTCCTCCTCAGTGGCTGACCTTAAGGTCAGCCGTATATCCATCATACACTCAATGTGAGCCTCCATCTGCCTCTCCCCCAAGGGACTATCATGCATGATGTGCATAGTATCTTCCTCCGTTGACTCAAGCTCCATCATATGCTGCTATGGCTAATTCGTCACAAGTGACTCATCACCCAGAGTATCTCCCATAGAGTCCCCTGATTGCTCACCCTGTACACTGGAACACGGCTCCGGTCTACAGTCATCATCTCTGCATGACTACTCTCGCTCCCCAGAAGCATCTTCAACTGATCCCATGGACTCATGTGAAGAAGAGTCATCACCCTGGCATACAGAAAGGATGCCCTCTTGGTCTACCTCAGCCACATCATCTGCATCACTCAAGCATGAGTGATCAGGCCCCCAAGTTTCTTTGCAGATGAAGCAAAGACCCTTCCTCCTCAGCTCATTTCTGCTGCTAGACCCACCAAACAAGAGAAACTCCTCCCTGGTCAATTGTCTCCTGAATAGCCCAATATTTTGCTCAACTAGCCCTTGGGCTAGCTCATAAGCAGTAGGTAAGACCAACTGCTCTCTCCTCCAAATGCTCAACAACTGGGTCTGCAACTCTCGGTCAATGGTCTTATGGTCTATCATACATGACGACAAGATGGACTGCATGTGTCTACGACGGTGTCAGGATGATGTCTCTTAATGCTGAAGAAGCATTGGAACATCTGCAGAATCAAGTCATCATATTCAAGGTCAAACATGACGACATAAGTCTCGAATGTGGCCACACTCCATAAAATCTCAAGCTTCTTCCCGAAGGTAGAGCCTGCACTGCTGTCCAAATCTTGAAAAATCTCTACTATCAGTCATAATCCTCCGCATAACATCATCATTGTATGGTGCTATAGGTGCGGTCATCTTCATGATGTTACTGAGGTATAATGCAACTAGAAGTCTGACCCCCTCACACGGTTCCTCCAAGAATTTGGGTTGTATAAGAGCAAGCATAGCTGGTTTTAGAGCCCAAATTAGTTTCTGCCCTTCTCCTTGGGTAATTTTGGACAAAAGTTCATTAAGCTCATCTAGTTTGGACAGAACTCTCCATGTCATCTTTAGGTGTTTCAAATATGTCCCAAGTGCAAAAATTCTGTGACCAATCCCCAATTCTGCCTGCAAATATTTTGGCTGCCCCTTTTGAAGGGTGGCATAAATCCCTTTTGAAAAGGGTCTGTTGTTTGGTTTTGTTTTCTGGTCTTCTGATGCATGGTGGTTCAAGGGACCAACTTTCATTCTCATCAAGCTATTTAGGAATCCCTCCATGGTTCAACCAATGATGTGGTCACTGTTTTTATGAGTTTTTAAGTGAAAACCTTGGTCAAACAGTTTAAAAGTCTATTTTTGTAGGTGTAGTTCTTATCTCTCATCTAATTTAATATGTATAGTGAGCACAGTTGATATTGAAGAATGCATAAATCTTGGTGCTACTTGAATGAACATAAAAAAAATAAATTGAACAATTAACTAAGCACAGGGTCATCTTGAGAATAATAGAGAGATGAAACTTGGTACATTAGTTCCTGCAAATATGCCGAGAGTTTCCAGTCTTCAAAGAGCCGCTGCCACACCTATCAAAAGAAATAATGTAGGTATAGTTCGTTTTCCGGCGGAGATCAGCCAAAATTAATACTCACAGTCAATATAGCCCACCTAGCTCCTGATTTGAGTACCGTGAAATGCCTTTAATATCATGCCTAGCCTTCATATATCTCAGCAAGGGTGACCTTCACGAAGTAACCACTTCAGTCCTCTTCTTTACATTGTTTGCTACAGCCACATGAAGCTACAATACTTCACACAATTGAAGATAAACATGTCCAACAAAATATGGAGTAAGGTTCTATGATGAATAGTTGGAACTTGGGAAATTTCTTCCAATTTTGGCACTTGTCGGTTCTGCAACTCCTCTAGGTGTTTATGGCTCCAAAACAACAATTTGGTCTCTGCCCAAATTAGCTTTCTCTCCAACAAATTCTAGAAAATACCCACTCGTATTAAAAATAAAATTTGGCCGATGGTTCTGTGGACAACGCCTCTAAATCCACTCCCTCGACATCAACTATATGACTCTTTTGAATTCTCACATGGGCTACCGCCTTCGACTGTAATCCCGCTATGAAAGGGAAAATCGTTGGCGGTGGTTAATAACGTGGAACGATTCACAACGGTTTCGTATGCTCCGCCCAGCTCTCGATCATACCGACCACGAATTTACTAAGATATGCCCACACCATGCAATTGTCGTCTAATTGTTGCGTCTTTGACCCCCAAACCCGACTACGATTCTGACATCTACCTCGAAATGCTGAAAAATGCGTATTGCTCCTGAACCGTCCAACACAACCAACTATGTATGGGTCCTTTGGTCTGCTCCTACTTGACAGTCATGAGAAATTTCTGCAGCTTTAGAATTTGGAAAAAGGTGCTACCCCCTTGTAGTCGACTTGGCACCTTCACGATACAACAATATATTTTGCTATTAATCAATTTCAATTGCACTTGTTGTTGAAGGCATCACGCAGACGCAAAATTATTATGCTTTTCCTCATGTTTTGTTGACTGTGGGTGGTCACAATGATTTACTCTCACGCTTATATAACCAAATCGATCCTCGTTGCGTGCATGAACACGATTTCCCTGTGACATTATTGTTGCCCCCCAAATTTCTCCACGATCTCCCCAGTCACTCGCTTATTCTTCAGTCTCTCATTTTGCTATATGCGCGACCAAATCTGCACCAAACTTAGATCTGTCTGTGATTTGGTCACCGGCCTAGTCAACGCAACATTGATTCTCATTATTCTAATCTTCAATTTCCAGATTCATGAAAATAGTCGCATGTTTTGAAAATGCCCACATTCATCCAATTGCACCCAACTTCAAGGAAACGCACATATTCCAAGTCTCTGGTGAGTACCCTTGTCCATCTTCGGCAGTCGGACTAGATCGACTTTAATGTTAACCAAATTTATTCACCCAACTTTCAATAGATCGACCCTTTTCTGGGTGTGGCTTTGGCAAACAGAGACGCCAACCTCATTCTGAAAATTTGCGATCTGTCATAAATTTGCAATGTGGCTCAACAGAATTCTCACGGTGATGCGATATTGGGTTTCATATGGCCTCATGAAATATTCAACTCCCTTCAAATTTTGACAACCCCACTTAATAATCTATGCCCACTTTAATATGATGGCTAATTTGAAGAATGGCCAATCAACTTATTTCTCACAAAATATATTTTCTGCAACAAATTGTGACTGGAGCAAATATGATTTGGCACCTCCTTGAACTTCCTTTGCAAAACCCTTAATAACCACTGCAATAATAATCACTACAATTGGAGCTGAAACTCGCAAGCTGAGCCAAGATTCTAGCTTTGATATCGCTGTAATATCCCGAATGGGATATTTTAACTAAAAATGTAGAAAAATAACTGAACTCCACAATATGTCGTAAAATCACTATTTACTCAACAGAAGATTGCCATGTAAAATAAAGATGCATAAAACATTGCAATCCATTAACACATAGAACAAGAAGAATCTCAGCATTTTATTATAAGTAATAATTGGGGTTACATACAAATCTGACCAAAAGTAGCTGAGATGGAAAAATGGCCACCAAGATGAACTGCTGCACTGCACTGACCTCCAAAACTGACCGCTGCCCTCTCCCTCCGGCAACAGCGACCACTGAATCCACTGAAGCACATGTTGAAGATCTGAATGATCTTCACTCCAATATCCCTGAAGCTCTACGAAACTTCTGAATGAAGTCTCCTCAAAGAAAGTTAGGTTTCTGTCCAATGCTCACAAATCACCAGAGGGTTTCCGTCCTGGGGCTACGGTTGAAGTAGAGAACTACGTCTCAAACCTCTCATACAAGAAAATGATATGATCTAAAAGATATCTTTCAATGGCCTCCTCCCTTTCTTTTATAGATCTCTTGGAGCCTTCTAGAGCATTATTTTATTATTATTTTATTCATAGAGCACTTTTCCCTCTTATTAAAATATTCCTTTTTAATGCAGAAAAGAGTAAATCGGCTACCATGTCTCCCCTGCTCACTGAAACTCATGTCCAACTATCCCATCATGGAGGTATCCTCGTCTCGGTTCCAATGAGCTATTACACTAAGGTGTTCTATCATGTATTCCTCCCGGAATGCCATCTTGAGCGTAAGCATCTGAGTTAAGCCCACAAATAACTCAAATTTCCGAAAGTTGTCAGAATGCACCAAAACGAAAGCCAAACTGCTCGGATGATGGAATATATCAAGCGAATGCCAAGCCAAACTGCTCGGATGATGGAATATATCAAGCGAATGCCACCCGACCGCATAGAAACTCCACAAAACTCCTCCAAAAAGCCCCTGGGCCCGCTGATGACACCAATCTGTACCTGTGACCAGTCTGCTCCTAACTCTAGAAGTCCATCCTAGCCCTGTCATAGGTGACACCAAAAAAGGGAATATTACAAATGATTGACTCCATTTTTACTTTGTTAAGATGAACTTGGGGTTTTTAAAAGTAATCCTTAAGTTATATGGCTTCAATGCTTTATAACTTCCTTGAATCTTGGAATTCACCTTATATATATATATATATATATATATATATATATATTAAATAGTTTTTCTTTATATTGTAATTTTTTTATTTTTAATATATATATTTTTTGTTAAATAATTTGTGTCCCTTTTTTCTTTTTCCTTTTTTTAAATAAATTTTATGGCCAAAGGCTTGATAACGAAATGGAGAATCTCCAAAGATGATATAGCGAAATGCTTCAATCACTACAACAACAAGGTTGACGAATTTCAACGGTCAAAGACTTGGATCTCTTGTGCAACGGTTGAGCGGCCAAAGAATCGAACAACTCCGATACCAAATGGAACGATCAAAGTTTGTCCCTCAAGTTAAATGCCCCAAAAGACTTGGAATATGTAGATCTCCATTTATGATACAAGAATATATATATTAAATGTATGAATCAGATTAATGATACGAATGAGAATGAGGGGCCTGTTTATATACCCTAGGCAAGTGTCCCTTTATGAACGGTCATGTTTAACCTCTTTGCATAACTAATTATTATTTTAATTACATATTATTGTGATTATTATTTATTCTCTATATTTGTTACTTTTACATAATCATATTCGCAACAATGATCAATAATTTATCTAGTGATTGATAACAGTAGCATAGTGCATTGATAGGATATCCTCATTTTGCATGATAGGAGTCAAAGGTTAGTTTCAAGGACCAATATGAGAGATTTATTTTGGATTGAGAGCAGATAGTTCCTTCTTGTTTTTTGAACCAAATACTAATTTCAAACATTATGGTGGCAATGTTATTTCTTTATACATAATGCATTCCCTTGAAATTTAGTTTGATTGGTTTGTTTACTCTTATAACAAAAAATAGGATTTAACATTCATCATTTACATCAAAATACCAGTTTGGCAAATGGTAGTATAGTAGTAACTAAGAGTTGTCTTTGATAACCAGAAACTTGAGGATATACTTGGTGTAGGTCATATTCATCAAGAGTAACATTGAAAACACTGGTCTCTCACAATAATTTACCAACACTCGAAAAAACAATCGTTCCATACCCAAGATTGATATTTATCATATTGATGTTTTCTTTAATGAGAGCTTATTATAAACATTAACAATGTAATTGTTTGAAATTTTATTCGATGGTAGTCTCTCAGCGACCTCTTTGTGGAGTCAATGCTAGTTCTAAAATATTAAAAAAATCCAAATCTTAGAAATAAAATCATTGCTGAATATTTCGCTGGCCTCCATAAAACCAGCAATAGAAAATAGATAACAAATATAACAAAGGGAATGGTTGCAAATAAAATAGTGAAAACTGTGGGCAAATATGGAAATAAGCTCATGTTTGCAGGTATATTCTGCAAACAGAGATGAAAAGGGCATCTCTAAAAACAATTACAAGTAGAGAAAAATTAGCTGTGCACTTTGAAACAAGCAAGCTTGGGAAAGAGTTGCAACAGTTCAACTTTTGACCGCTTCTGCAGAATATGGAAAAGGAGATGAGTGTCCAGGCATTCATATACCCATCTGAAAACGATATGAATGGCTAATACAGTTGAAACTGACTACTGGTCGCAATTTAAAACACAGAATAGGAAGGTAAAAGACATAAAATACATGAACATACCTTTATGTTAATGCAACCATTTACATCTAATGTTGTCAAATTCTGTGAAGAGAACTTGGAAAGTGTCTCTAAGCTTGTATCAGTCACTCCCGTGATTCCAAACAAGCTACAAAAGCAGATGAGTTTTCAAGTAATTATACTTCTCATTAAACAAAAATTTCAGTTCAATTATCCAAATCAAAGTTTCAGCTATGAAAAAGCTGTACAAGTCCACCTAAGAAATTCAAGTGAGAGGCAATTCTGGGCAATTGCTTTGACAGCAACATCTGTAACACGAACACACCTATCATGATAGTGGTTAGATTTGCAACGTTATAAATGCCAAAGTACTTGAGAGTTAAATGTTATTTCACTATTTTCAAAGGAAAAGATGTTTAAAAGCTTACCAAGTCAAATTCAAGGATACCAGCTTCCTGCATTTGGCTATTGATAAAAGACCTTCATCAGATAGATTCTATAATACAAATGCAAGCATAATTTAGCATTCAGCACAACACATGAACCTTATTAATAGATACACCACAAGGCCTAAATATGCACAAAATACACCACAATAAGAATATAATAAACAGAAATCCTTCCATCTAATCGTTGACTATATTTGTAATGGTTGAAATAAGTAAAGTACCTGGGCACCACACAAGTCCAAGACTTTTAACTCCGAAAGATGTGACATCTCTTTGTAGGACTTATCAGTAAAACTGCAAGAAAAGAGCAACCATAAAGTAGGAGTATACCAAAGCTATGGCCTAAATATCTAATAATGAAATGTCATGGCACATAGGTGAACCTTGAATCTGCATAAAGGTTCAGATATTCTATGCTTTCACAACTCTTTAAAATCAGTGTCAACCCATCATCTGTTAGCTTCACACACCTGGATCCATTTCAAGTATTACAGAAACACTATCAGAGAATCAATCAAATGCAGACTAGAATAAATCCCACAAAAACTCTCGAAATTCAAATAAGGGAATTGTTGTTAAATTTCCAGTGTTCTATGCTTGACGCAATCACTTATTACAATTCTTCTTCAATTAGCAATCACTTTATCCAATAAATTCAGTCTTCCAACAACAATAAACAATTGTAGATAGAACAGTAATCCAAATGCACAATAGAAGACAGCCAAGAACAATAGAGACACAACAATTTGGTCAAAGACCAAAGAAAAACCCTACAAGGGGGAAAACCCTTTCCAAATTCTTCTTCTATTAGATTGTCATCAAATGTTCAGCAGAGAGATATGATGTCCAAGTACATCAACAATGAGTCAAAGGTCAAAGCCTTGACTATCCCAAACACCAATCCAATATCCAATAAAAAATGAGCCAAAAAGTCAAATCTGCAAATTCCATTCAAAGTCAACAGCAGCAAAAGCAGCCCTACCTAGTCAATGGTCAACGGTCAAATCAGCCTTCAAAGAACTTGGTCAACCAGTTAAAGTATGTGGCCTTCTTCCTTCAGTCAAACCCTGTCAAAGTAGCCTCAACCTCAGTCAAAAAAGAGAGAAAGGTATGTGGTCAAACACTAACTGATATGCAGTCAAATCCTGTCAAAGTCTCCGGTCAAAGGCAGTCAACATGCCCAGAAAATTTTAGTCCAAAGCCCAGTCAACTTGGCCTCGCAAAACAGGTCAAAATCCAGTCAAACAAAGTCAATTTTTCCTTGGTTAACACTGGTCAGACAGTCCCAATCAAAAGTCAAACTTGGTCAACAAAAAAGACTCCTTCACATGTGTGAACTCGGACCTGCAATTTCAGAGCTGTATGAACCAATCAAGAGAAGATGTGATGTGTTGATGATGCCTCCAAGTGATGCCAAGTGTGGTCTAGACTCTATTTAGGTCAAATTTCCTTCCCCAAGCTGACTTGTAATTTTGTGTAGATGTGGGTTTTATATTAAAAAATAATATTTTTCCTTGTGCAAATTAAATTCATCCAAGGGCTTGTTGAAGAATGTAACTAGGTTTGGTCTTCATAAATTGTGCTTGAGCCAATACTTATTGTTCTCGTCAAAAGAATAAAGAAAATAATTTTATATTATTATTAAATGACTTATTAAAGCATGGGTTTAATGTTTGGGTCATATTTATTTTAGGTCGAAGTCCCTATTGTGGACTTCTAAGTTGTATTCTGAGTTTATGAGGCTTTGTCAAAACTATTGGAAAGGTGGCAAGCCTGAAGAATGATCTAAGAACTGTTAAGATGACAAAAGAGGATATTGTTTCCTCTTTCTTTGTCAAAATAGCAAGGATAAGGGATGAGCTCCTTACCATTGATGAAATAGTGCCAGATAAAGAACTAGTAATTGCAGCCATTCTGGGACTACCATCTTCTTGGAGTTCCTTTGCTTCAGCCCTCAACAGTTGGAAAGAAACACCCACCTTTGAAGAGTTAAGGACAACATGCAGTCAAGAAGAGTTAAGGGTCTCCATGGTAACCAACAGTGAAGAAGTATCAAATGCTTATGTTTCTCGTCATAAAGGAAGATCCAAGAAGAAAGGGCCAAAGAAGAAGGTTGACATGTCCAAGACCGAGTGTTATCATTGTCACAAGATGGGACACTATAGAAGAGATTGTCCTGACAATCCCAGGTGCAGGAAAAGAGATAGACATCATGCAAACATGGGTGAAGAGACATCATCCCCCAAGAAAGCAAAGACTAAAGAAGAACTAAGGGACTTACACTACTAAACCCCTTCCATCTCATGTTTCATTTGTATATTTTATGAAGTATAGGTTTAACATCTTCTTGGAAATGTATTTCTTTGTTTTATAAGTTTTAGGTTTTCCCTCAAGCTTAGGAGGAAGCCCACAACAACTCCTCAAGATAAGTATCTCATTCCCTCTATTTGTCTTCATATACTTATTTAAGATTTTGATTATATTAAATACTAATCACTTGTCCACCTCTATTCCTTGTCTAGGAGTCAATCTGTTGGATGTTCAAGAATCATGGAGAAGGCTTCAAGGAGAAAACAAGAAGGCCACACAAGTCAAAAGGTTTGTCAAAGAATCAAAGGTATGAATTGAAATATATAGTCTTGTTACTCTCTTTGAAGTATCTATTTCATATGTTACTAACTATTGATATTTCTAGCACTATTGAATCCTAAAAGGATTCTTGTTTGGGATTGTTGAGATTTTGTGTATTTGGAGTAGCATCAGTTGTGCTCTAGGTCCCAAATTTTGAGGAAGGACTAGAGTTCACCTGATCTACAAGACCCAGAAATAGATTTGGGAAATTTCATCTGGTTTAGGAGATATTAAATTAATTAATTATTTTAATGCATTTCCTAAGTTAAAACTTAGGAAAATAAAATAATTAAAGTGAATTTAATTAAACATGTGATGAAATTGTCTTAAGTCACACGGATCAAGCTTTCTTTTAATCTTAGCCATTGATTAAAGATCTAATCTTTGCCGTTGATTTGTCAACAAGAAAAGTATAAAGGAAAGGCTTGGGGTCATTTGTAAAACACACAGAGACAGAGAACTGAAGCTAAGCTGAGATTCTGGGGCGGGGTTGCTAAGAATTCTCAAGAGTGTTTCAGTTGCAGAGAGGGTATGATCTGATCCCGAGGTCTAGAATACACAAGAACCAGAGAAGAGATCAGGAAAGACAACGCAGAGGAAGGCAACAATAGCAGTGGCAGACGGCAGCAACAGCAGATGGCAATAGCAGCGGCAGTAGATGACAGCAACAGCAGCAAGGACAATGTGATTCACAGGAAGCCCTTCAGGGGTTACGCAGAGACCCTTAAGGGCAGCGTAGTGACTGCATCACCCAGTTTGGGGTAACGCAATCCCTTCCAGTGGCAGCGCTGAGCATTTGGAGGCCTTCAGAGGCTGACACAATGTCTTTCAAGGGCAGATATGGTGTTTCTAGGCCTAGATCTGGCTGAGTTTTGTAAATCTCGTTTGAGGGTGTGGATTAGTCAGTATTGTTGGCCTTAGATCAGCTAGGTACTACAGATCTAGAGTTTTCTCTGTAGAGTTTTCCAGATCTGGAACCCAGAGTTGTGTATTCATAAACATTCTTAATAATAGAGTCCTCTAGCAGCCAGAGACCGGTTTTCCCACATTGGGTTTTTCCAGGGACAGTTTGTCCAGAAATAACTATCACTTTGTCTATGTGTGCATGTGCTTATTCTAGATCTGAATTGGTAGAGATCTGTTATGTGTTTTTCTTTGATGTTAACTTGAATTTATTCAGTTGATAACTTGTATAAGTAGAAGAAGCTTAACCGGATTAACAGAAATAATTTCTGCATAAGAATTAAGATTCAGAAATTTCTACATGGTATCAGAGCAATTGCAGATCTAGAAGCGTCACCAACTGAAGAATCTGAAGGATCTAGCTGCAGAAAGCAGCTGGAAAGCTGGAAAGACAGCAAAAAAGCAGATCTGAAGGGACAACGCAATTTTCCAGAGCAGATTCACACAGAGGAAGGTAGCAGCAGACAACAACAACAACAACAGATGGCAGCAGCAACCTGTGTGATTCAGATCTGAATCTGTCAGATCCAGAAAAAGTCTACAGAAACATTGCAAAAATTCAGAAGAGCTGGTGGGGTTAAACTTCTTAAGTTTTCAGATTTTTAACCTTAGCACAAGTGACAGTTTGGGAAGAGATCAGCTTCTCAGAGAGTTTCTTGCCAAAGGAAACTTGCAGTTTGGTCAGAGGATCAAAGAAGAAGTTGAATCATAGTTGATTTGGTAGATTTCCAAGGAGGGAAATCAAGTGTCAGAGGGAGCAGAGGGTTCCCAGTTCGAAAAGGACCCTAGATCCAAGATCTCTAGCATAGAGAAGAGGAGCTCCAACACATTCTAAGCAGATGGCTCCTCATGGACTGCGTGATTAGGATAGGCTAGAGGGCCTCTCAAACTTTTCGGTATGGAAAGCTAGGATCCTGATTGTCCTTGAGGCATATGGTCTAAGAGACCATGCAAAGCAGCCCCTGGCCACATCGACAGATGCGGATCTCCTACGGAAGCATAGAGAAGTTGATGGGCACGCCAGGCGGCTTATAATGGACAGTCTCAAAGACCATATTGTACCACACATAGCTGAGAAGAAGACAACTAATGAGATGTGGAAGGCCTTGACTTCCCTATATGAGGGAAAATCATTCCAAAGAAAGATGTTGTTGGAGGCCCAAATGAAGTCATTCATGATGACCAAGGGAGAAGACATTGAGCATTTCCTCTTCAGATTGCAGTCAATCAGGGATCAGCTGACTACAATGGGTGCAACTGTAGATGAAGCAGTGATAGTCAGGACTGCCCTCAATGTAGTCACGGATGAGTGGGAAACCTTTGTCCAAAGTATCTTGGGCAAAGCGGACCTCCCAGATTGGGACAGCTTGTGGTCGATCCTGCGGCAAGAAGAACTACGAAGGTTCACCAAGAAGCAACACAGCCTTATGTTGAACAAGGTTAAGAAGGAAGAGGAGGAAGATCCAGCCTTGGCATCGAAGAAGAAGAAGGATCTTTCTAAGATCAAGTGCTTCCAGTGTGGCAAAATGGGACATTTTTCCAACCATTGTCGAGAAAAGAAGAAGAACAAGGAAGCATCTTCTTCCAAAGCAACGGTGGCAGATGATGGATCCAGAGATGATGTACCCATGAGTGCTCATGAACAACAGAGGTGGGATGACATGGACATGTAGAGGAGCTACATGGAAGTAAGGCGAGATCCTTGAGAAACTCATCTCTTGGATCACAAGCGAGCTACGACAGCCTTAAGACATTAGCGGGACAAGTGGAGCATTGGGTGCATAGATCACAGATGAAGCAGAGGCAGAGGCAGAGGCAGATCTGGAGGCTGGGAGGAGCAGTGCAGAGCATAGCAGCAGCAGCGTAGAAGCAATAGCAGCGCAGAGGCTGATGTGACTTCAGCAGCGCAGTGCAGAGCTGCAGCAGCGCAGAGAGCTTCAAAGGGACAACGCAGTGCAGCAGCAACGTGATAGATTTCAGCACAAGGAGTTGATGTGACTTTAGTAGTGCAGAGGAAGTCTGATTACGCTAGCAGAGTTGTAGCTGTGCATTGTTCTTTAGATTCCAACACAGATCTATAGCCTATGGAGCTTCAGTGATGAGGATGCAGCCCATTTGACTTGTTTTTCAAAGATTGGGTAGGAGATTCAGTTGTTTCTCTCAACAACTGAAGTTGCAGTGCAACAGATCAGCAGTGGCAGTGCTATGAGCAACACAGATGCAACATATTGAGAGGGCGCTGTAGTACAATGGTTGCAGTGGCAGTGGCAGAGTCATGGGCAGCAGTACAGAATGGCAGCAGCAGTGCAGAGTTGAGTGTCAGGAGGCCAAGCTTCAGCAGCACAGAACCAGTGCCCAAAATCATGTAATGCATAAGTGTGATGTATTGCTAGAGCACACCCTTGATGCTAAGAGGGAGTGCTGAGATTTTGTGTATTTGGAGTAGCATCAGTTGTGCTCTGGGTCCCAAATTTTGAGGAAGGACTGGAGTTCACCTGATCTACAAGACCCAGAAATGGATTTGGGAAATTTCATCTAGTTTAGGAGATATTAAATTAATTAATTATTTTAATGTACTAAGTGAATTTAATTAAACATGTGATGAAATTGTCTTAAGTCATACGGATCAAGCTTTCTTTTAATCTTAGCCATTGATTAAAGATCTAATCTTGGCCGTTGATTTTTCAACGATTAAAGTATAAAGGAAAGGCTTGGGGTCATTTGTAAAACACACAGAGGCAGAGCACTGAAGCTAAGCTGAGATTCTAGGGCGGGGTTGCTAAGAATTCTCAGAAGTGTTTCAGTTGCAAAGGGGAATTGAGACAAAGGGGATAATCTGATCCCGGGGTCTAGAATACACAAGAAGCGAAGAAGAGATCAGGAAAGACAACGCAGAGGAAGGCAGCAACAGCAGCAGACAGCAGTAGCAGCAACAAACAATAGCAGCAGCAGCAGCAAGGACAGCGTGATTCACAGGAAGCCCTTCAGGGGTTACGCAGAGACCCTTAAGGGCAGTGTAGTGACTGCATCACCCAGTTTAGGGTAACGCAGTCCCTTCCAGTGGCAGCGCTGAGCATTTGGAGGCCTTCAAAGGCTGATGCAGTGTCTTTCAGGGTCAAATCTGGGGTTTCTAGGCCTAGATCTGGCTGAGTTCTGTAAATCTCGTTTGACAGTGTGGATCATTCAGTATTGTTGGTCTTAGATCAGCCAAGTGCTGCAGATCTAGAGTTTTCTCTGTAGGGTTTTCCAGATCTTGAACCTAGAGTTGTGTATTTAGAAATATTCTTAATAATAGGGCCCTCCAGCAGTCAGAGACCGGTTTTTCCACATTGGGTTTTTCCAAGGACAGTTTGTCCAGAAATAACTATGTCACTTTGTCTATGTGTGCATGTGCTTATTCTAGATCTGAATTGGTAGAGATCTGTTATGTGTTTTGCTTTGATGTTAACTTGAATTTATTCAGTTGGTAACTTGTATAAGTAGGAGAAGCTTAACCGGATTAACAGAAATAATTTCTGCATAGGAATTAAGATTCAGAAATTTCTACAAGGATGACTCATCACCTGATGAATCTACCCACCTTATACAACTCAAATTGCTTGAATAGAACCTTAAGGAGGTTCTCTAGAAAACCCTAACCTTAGGGTATGTTGTTGATATGTGAAACGCTAAACCTATTTAGGGTTATTGTGATTCTGTTTAATGTATTGATAATGTCGAGTTTGGGATTTTGATAAGATCATGAAAGCTCTAAACTTATTGGAGTTAATGATGTTGTTCGAAATCTCGAACCTTGAATTCTGATATAATAAGAATGTGATTTGACAATGAACTAAAACCCTAGGTTTTGGTTAGGTCTATGACCTAGATCCCTATTATGGAAAGTCCTAGGAGTGAAACCCTAGGTATATGTTCCCTTGATTGAATCCCTAGCCTAGTCTAGGTCAATATGAATCTAAACGTTGTCTAACATATGATGTTCTTATAATGATGATCTCCTAGACATGAGTGTTGACCCATTTTCTAATGGTCCTAAGAATCTAGAGTTTGGAAACAAGCCTTAGTCAAGTTTGAAATATCTAGGATGATGATTGAAAAGTATAGGGTCTATAAATAAATCCTAGTAATGATTACAATCTCTAGTACGTATGTTGATATGATGAATGCTGAGAATTTATAGATGGTAAATCTAGGGTTTACATCAAATCCTAGTGGATGTCACTTATGATGTGTTTATTGAATTCTAGGTGTATATTAAACCTTAGTAGAAGTTGTTCATGATATATTTTGATAATTGATTTCAAATCTAGAGTTTGCAACTAACTCTAGTGAAAGTTGACTTTATTATATGAAATCTAGGATGTGTATGAATCCCTAGTGAAAGGTCTATCATGTGAATTTTAAATATTGTTAGATATCATGTATATCTATGATGGTTCTAGTGTTTTCTATATGTTGTAACAAGGTATGTTATACCTTTGGAAGTAACATTGAAACCCTAGATAAGAATGAAAGACATTGTGAAGTAGTCTAGGGTTTATGATAAAAATCCCTAGCAGAAATGTTGAAGAGTATATATCTTTTGTTTGGGTATCTGATATGTATAAAGTTGAAAATGCTTCTGTGACTCTGATATGGCTAACTTTATTCTTCTATAGTTTTGGTTGTACTTGTTGTTTAAAGTTGTGCACGTACATCATAAAGATGAAGCTGATAAGTATGATGAAAAGGATGAAATCCATGAAAGATTCTCCAACACCTTAAGAAGAAGAGGGGGGAGCTTAGATAAAAGTTGATCTCCCAAGATTAAGAGGGAGCCTGGATAAAAATGGTTATGATTCTCTACTTCATGTATCATGCACTAGAACAAGACTAACAGTCGTAAGTCTTAGTGAAGTCCATGAGTAAAGAATCATAGTCATGGTGGGAGAATATAACATGGAAAGATATGTTGCCACATGTAAAGTAGGAAGAGGAATCTTCTCTTAAAAGATTCTATTGATAGTCCTATTGGAATTAGTTGAAGGGAAACATCGAAACCCCGTAGTTTGTTTTGATTATGCTTTATTGATGACTGGGGTTTGTGCTTGCACAGGAGAATCCTTCGAAGTACTTGATAGCATGCAGGTTACCAATTAGTTTGATTGGGAGAGATTATTTGTTCTTGATCTCCTGGATCAAGGTGTGTTGTGGCTTTGCAAGTGAAGCATTGTTGGGGGCTTTGTGAGTGAATCATTTCCTGAAAAAGTTGTGTTGAGGCTTTGTGAGTGAAGCATTGCCTGGAAAGACATCGGGCCGACACTTTGTGTTGATATCTGGTTGGGAGGGTGGCATCAGGTGGATGTGCACCTAGTTCCCTGGGTTGATGGTTAGTAAGTAAGCCCGATGCTACCTATAGAGGCTAAAAGCTTTAGTCCATCTTAGTCCCACTTGGATAGATTGCCTTGGTCAGGAATCTAGTCCATGGCATTGTGGTGCCTAAATTGTTGAGTGACCAATGGATAGAGTTCCTTGGTCAGGAATCTAGTCCATGACATTTAAGTGTCTAAAGATTCTTCATAGTTCATGTAGTTGAGATCTACCTTGTACTATTGAGTTATGAATACCTCCCTAGTTAAGATGAAGTGTTGAATAATGTAACTAGGTTCGGTCTTCATAAATTGTACTTGAGCCAATACTTATTGTACTCGTCAAAAGAATAAAGAAAATAATTTTATATTATTATTAAATGACTTATTAAAGCATGGGTTTCATGCTTGGGTCATATTTATTTTAGGTAAAAGTCACTATTGTGGAATTCTAGGTTTTATTCTGAGTCTTAGGATTATTGCAGATTTAAATTGATCCATATTGGGCTTTTGAATCATGCAATTAGGTCAGGTATTGAATAAAATATGGTTTATGAAGCCTCCACATCAAGTTGACCTTAAGCTGATCAAGGCGGCCTCAAATACAGTAATTCAAACCCATCAGAAGGCTATATATACAGGCAATTCGAACTCACTTGGAGACAATTCACTACAACTCAGAAATTCGATTTGGAAGCTGCAACAAGGAGAAATTGCGAAATTTTGGAGGACTTTTTGGGTTTGGTTTTTGGCACACTTACAGAATTAAGGAAAATCAAAATTTTGTCACTACTCTCACTGCATTCCGAGCTATAGTTTGGGAGATCGAAGTTCTCAAAGTTTTGTTGCTGCAGTTCCAGCACCTGTTGCTGATAGGTTGTTGTTGCTAAGTGGAGGAGAAGTGGAAGGTGATTCTATTGGATGTTGTTGCCTAGAGAAGTTGTATTGGGCCTAAATCGAAGCCTTGGAAGCTAGATTGAAGTCTCTACCTCAAGGTCTAAGTCTCAAGAAGCAATGTTGAAGTTCCAGTGCTGTTGCTACCAGATTCAAGAAGGATCACAAGGAACGTTGACTTGGTGTGTAGGAAGTCTGGGTCAAGGTCTAGAGTCTCAAGAATCACTATTGAAAGGAAGAATTATCTTGACTGGGTTTTCCCCTCAAGGGGGGTTTTGCCCTCGTTGTTGGCCTACATTTGGTGTCCTTGATCTATGTGTATTTGCTTTTATATTTGCTTGATGAACTAATAAGAAGAAGGATAAGAAGAACATAATAATAACTAAAGAAGATCACAAGTAAATAATCAAGAACAAGAGGATCTTTCTGCCTTTCTGATTCTCTAACGGGGCTATTGAGGTCTCCAAAGGATGAGGAGGGCTTCCCAAAAGAGGAAATTTCTCTCTGAACTGCCAAATTTCAACAATTATGTTGTTGTTGCACTTGTCATGACCTTTAATGATGCTCCACAAATCATTGATATATCAAGGGTGAAGAAAACTATATATGAAGTAGTAGAGGGATATATTGAAGTAATTTGGCAATTACAGTCTAGGATCCGATAGCAACCAGAAACCACCCAACATAGCATTGAAAACACACTTGTCTTCCTTCTAAGAGATAGAGAACATCGTGTACCTATATCAGCTGGTATGGGAAAATGTGAATATGCTTGGGAAACAGTATGGGTTTTGCAAAACATGCTTTCAAAATTGCAGTAAACAGGGAAATGATGCACACAGAACCATAGGTGGTTATTTTTTTCTACAGTATTAATAGTACACCGTTAATAACATATTTCCACTAATATTACTAATCATACATTTTTTTTATAAATGAAATGGATATGATATTTTAATCAAAAAGAAGGTTAGGATCTGGCACAAAACCACTACATTTCTTCAAAGATACCAATATCACTTGTGGGTTTGAGATTGAACATTGTAGCTCAATCCAAACCCTCAAGTGAGTACCCCATAATACAAAAAAATTATTCCCTTTCCAGCCTCCCAAGACCAAATACACTTACAATTGATGTTTTACTACATTTTGATTTGATTTAGACTGGCTTCTCGGTTTCCTTGGCAAAATATTTTTTCCCTTTTTCCAACTTGGATCCAGCCCATGTTTTCTGCTAAATTTGAGGGGTCACCCTTTAGTGAGTGACAAGGTTACTTGGGAGCGGGAGCGGGAGTGCCATTTTCAGAAGCTCCCAGTCCAAGAGCATTTCGAGGAGCATTTTTTTATAATATATATATATGTGTGTGTGTGTGTGTGTGTGTGCATATATGTCAACAAAAGCATGTAGAATGATGAATTAGACATAAAAAACATAAAAACATTGATTGAACCATATAACACCAATCATATACAAGTTATAATCTTCATCAACCACGTCCACAAGTTAGAAACATACAACATATTGACTCTTGAGTCTCATGATTCATCAATCTTAAAGTTTCAAGCTTTCAAAATTCAATATAGATCATTTATCATCATTAATTCATTGATCACCATAGTTGTACTTGTAAGCTATGTGTAACCATTACAACAAAGAATATTTAACATGAAATGAAAGTTATAAAATGAAACGAAATGAAACAACTTTCAAATTTTATGAAGCATCATATTCATAATTCATAATCAGTTATAAACTTATAACTGTCAACTTCAAAGTTTCAAACTTCAAACTTAAATTGTCATATATTGTTACAAAAATATCATAATAGATATGAAAGGGTCAAGTTTCAACAGTTATAAAAAGTTAAAAACTACTAGAAACTAGAAAAGACTAGTAAATCTATTTTATCTATTGCTTGGCCTTTTGCCACAAGAAATGTCTAATTGTTTAGCAGATCGTGGTAATGGTGGTCTTCTAATGTTTGCCCTTAATGCTTGTTGACATTGGCTTCCCTCAGAAAATATAATTAAAAAATGTGAATAATTTCTCCAGAAATGTTAAAGGGTATTTGTAAATGTTGACACTTGATCCTAAGGGATTGGGAGAAATTGTATATTAGTGTAAATTAGGAAATAAGGAAGTCTAAGAGACATTGGGAAATGAATCCCAACAGCCTCACCTCGATGTATATATTCATGAGCACCCTCTATCAAATTTACCATTCAATTTGTGGAGTAACCTCCTAGTTTGACATGGTATCAGAGCCAGCTCTATTCTCGGCATTCCTTCCCTTGTAACTCCCTCCTGCTCCTGGCAGACCTGTCTCTCTACCTCTCTGTCCTGACAGAATTGTCCCCTGCCCACTGCGCATTCCTCACAACACTCTCCCTCATTCACCATCGAATTCCTCAAAGCACCCTCAGCACTAGTTATTCACCATTTAATTACTCACAACGCTCACACTCCTCTATACCACTCCTCTATTTCATCAATACAGAACCTTGACTCCTCGTGTGGCCCTCTGCAAAGTATATACCAAGCGGCCCTCCTCGCACAATGCAGCCTCCCTCCCACGCTGCAACAAGTCACACAGTCAGCCCTCATACACCACAATTAACGCCCCTACCAAATGCTGCCACACTATTGACCATGCCCACAGTTGGCTCTACCGCTCAATCATCCCTCCTTCAAGCTGTCTGAACATTGTCCTTCACCGACCTGCTCCTCCCACGGTGCGTTTCCATACACTATAGTTTTTATCACTGCAAGTTGGATCTTACGGTGATGTGCAACAGAACAACCGAGTCTGCTCTAGGTGCATTCCGGATATAATGTATCACTAGAGCAATGGTTAATGGAGGAATGTTCGTGCAGTGAATGGAGTGTTGAAAGGCGCATTAGAATTATCTATGCACATTTGAAGGGTGGGTGTATCATTATCTGAGTGCTGCGTGTATTAGTTTTCTATGCATTAGCCTTTCTTTTCAAGATCATATTTGGAGTTATTTTTAATACCGTAATCCTTTACATGGCACATATATTAAATGGAGGGTATCGATAGAAAGTACGTTGAGTTCTTTTTTAGGGGCATATTATAATATATCTTATGTGGAACAGTATTATAATATATGCTATGTGGACCATGCGTGGTATGTAATGTGAGTATTATGTAATATGTTTGTAATATGTCATGGAGATATATTGAGAGATTATATTGAAGATCTTTGAAGACATTAATTTTTTTTTTAAATTATTTTGAGGCCACATCAAATTTTATGATGCATTCACTCATCTCCATAGTGGGAATGGTTCTCACTGGCAAGGAGAACTATCCTGAGTGGTCTCGGAAAATCAAGCACACTCTAATTTTTAATGATTCATGGAGAGGAATTTGTGAAGGAGAAGGAGACAATCCACCGACAAAACCCACCCCAGACAAGGAGATCGCCATTTGGGAAAATAAGAATTCCAATGCCTATGCCTTGATTGCAGCTTCTATAAATGAAGAGGTGAGTCGCCATATTATACCATTTTCAAATGCCTATGAAGCCTTGAGAAAATTAAAATAACTCTATGACTCACATTCAAAACTTGAAATTGTTCAATTAATGATTAAGTTGTTCAGCCTTGAATTGAAAAACAATGACCCTCTTGCTTTAGCATCAGAAGTAAGATCTATCATGCATGACATTAAAAATACTAGTGTAGAAGTTGACATACCTTTCATAGCTTATGTTAAGGCATTGTATTCCACTTACTCACATTACCTTGAGTCATTGCAAGCAAGTGGAAACCTCAGGAATATCACCTTTGATTCCCTTGAGAAAAAGTTTGCAGAAAGAGAGAAGGCCTTTGGAAAGAAGACAACCACTATGTCTTTTGAAGAAGTTGTATGTTTCACACATAGAGAGAAGAATCATGCTCAAGATTCTTCTAGAAGAGGTGGTCGAAGAGGAAGAGGAAGAAGAAATTTCAAAGAAAGGGGGGCCAGACAAGCTCAAAGTGAAAAATATGATCTTCATTGCATACGGTACAATAAATATTGGCATGATGCATCTACATGTAAGTTGCCTTGGGACAGAATTGAGCAGCAAAGAAATTCAAGAAAAAGATAAAACTCATGACAGAGACAAAGGTAAATCACCTGAATCCGCTCATTATGTTGTAGCACATTGCAACATTGGAGCAACTGAAGACTTGTTTGATGCTTCACTTACTTCTTGGAGAAATGATTGGTTGCTAGATTCAAGAGCAACATGTCACATGACTTTTAGAAAAGATTTTTTGAAGAATTTACTGACAAGGTTGATGGAGCAATATACTTTGCAGATTAATCTAAACTCAAGCCATCAGGGCTTGGCACAATTAGGCTTAAGTTTCTTGGTCTTCCAGACCATCTTCTACATGAGGTTCTATACCTCCCTGAGTTGAGGAGAAACTTGTTGTCGTTGGTCCACATTCGCCAGCAAGGACACTCCATTCACATGTTTGATGGCAAGGTTGAGGTCAGAAAAGCATTAGATCGCTCACTTGTCATGAAGGGAATAGAAGAATGAAGACTCCTAAAGTTGCAAGGTACCTCTGCTCATGCACAAAACTTTGCATTCAGTTCTCATCATGATGGAGGTACATTCCCATCAAGTATTTTATGGCATGCTAGATTGAACACTTAAACTATGACAGCCTTCGATTGTTGAAGAAAAATGGTGTTACTGGATTGCCTACAATTCCTAGGAAACTTAACCAATGTGATGCTTGTATTCTAGGAAAGCATAGCAAACAATCCTTTAATGATTCACATTCCAGAGCACATAGAAAACTTGAGCTTATTCATACAGATTTATGTGGCCCCATGTCTGTTGCTTTTGCAAATGGAAATAAATACATGATGACATTTATTGATGATTACACCTGAATGTGTTGGGTTTACTTACTAAAGAACAAATCTAATGCTTTTCAAACACTCGAGAATTTTCATGCATGGATTGAAAATGATGCACAAACCCATATTGGCTCTTTGCGCACTAATAATGGAAAAGAATACAGTTCAAACAAATTTGAAAACTATCTTCGCCAACATGGGATCAAACATCAAACACCTGTGCCTCATAATCCCCAACAGAACGGTGTAGCTGAAAGAATGAACAGGACAATTTTAAATGTGGTTCGCTCCATGATGTTTTTATGATGTAAAATTGATGTTTTGGGCTGATGCAGTTCTATGTGATGTGTACATAAAGAATAGGTGTCCTTCTAATACAATCAGAAACAAAACTCCTTATGAAATGTGGCATGGCCACATTCCTTCGGTAAAGCATTTCTAGGTCTTTGGTTCCACTTGTTATGCTTTGATACCTAAGGTTCAAAGAAATAAACTTGGTGCTAGAAGTTGAAAATGTATCTTCTTGGGGTATTCCAATACCTCCAAAGGATATCGTCTCTATGATGAAGTCAATAAGAAGTTTGTTGTATCTAGAGATGTCATATACCTTGAATCTTCCAAGACTAACGATGTTGTTGAGCGGAAACTTGATCGCTTGGATAGATTCACACATGCAAAGTCATTTCAAGAATTTGATGATCAGATTCCACATCTTGAAGGGGGGATTCCTATACTGAGTCAATCTGTGGAATCATCTTCCTAAGCACTCTCTCCCCCACATGAAGAACCAACCACGGATGACACCTTGAATGATGTGATTGACAGAATTGGGAGATTGAATCCTGATCTGATCTCAACTCAGTCAAATGAGCAGCTTGGGCCATCTCAGAAAGGTCCCCCAAAATGGCTGACAAAGACACTGGAAAATGTTCGTCCCGATGAGGTTGGAAAGATAGGAAGAAGAAGTCCCACCAGGCAAAATGGAGGTGACGTAGATAATTCTTATTTACCTATCGATATGGATGTTGCTTATAATTGTCAATTGAATTTGTCTACAGATCTTGAACCAATTTCCTTCAAAGAAGTCGCTTCTCATGATGAATGGAATGAAGCGATGAAAAAGGAGTATGATGCCTTGAAAAAGAATGGCACTTGGAAGCTAGTTGATCCTCCATTGGGAACCAATCCAATTGGCTGCAAGTGGGTCTACAAGAACAAGTGCAAAGCGGATGGCTCACTTGATAAGCATAAAGCTAGGCTTGTGGCAAAAGGTTTTGCACAGAAAGAAGGGGTCGATTATGAGGAAAACTTTGCCCCCACAACAAAATGGGCCACCATCCGAACACTCTTTGCTTTAGCAGCTCAGAAGGGTTGGAAAGTCCATCAGATGGATGTAAAAAGCGCCTTTTTGAATGGAGATCTAAAGGAGAAGGTTTTTATGTCCCATCCAAAAGGATTTGTTGTGAAGGGCCAAGAACACAAAGTATGCAAGCTTATAAAATCCTTGTATGGCCTCAAGAAAGCACCGTGAGCCTAGTATGAGAAATTAACTGAGCATCTTTTGAAACTTAACATCAAACATTTTGATCTTCATGATGCAACTTTGATTGTAACGAAAGTTGGGAAAACAGTTGTATATCGTGGTATATGTAGATGATATTTTGATGACAGGGAACAATGAGAGTTATATGTGAAAATTCTACTGTAGTATCATGGTTTACTTCTCCTCTTGATTAAATTATACAAGTTATCTTCAGAAATAATATTCAGAAAATACCGAAGTAAACACAACTAACAGCCTACACAGGCAGATCATTTACTAAATATTACGCTCATTCAAACGAAGTGACACACTGATTTTTGGACATAAGTCCCTAGAAAAACCCAAAGCAGGAAAACCGGTGCAGCAGATATGAGGGTTTATTATTATTAAGTAGATTCTGAGTACAGCAAATCTGGGCACCAAATCTGGTTCACCCAATAGAGAATAAAAGTAGATCTACAACTAATTTGTTGTTCTGAGACCAAAATTTTGACTGATCCACACCCTCAAACGGGATTTACAAGACTCAGCCTAGATCTAGCCCTAGAAACCCCAGCGCTACCCCTGAAGCCCCAGTGTCGCCCCTGAAGCCCCAGCATCAGCCCTGCTAGGCTATTCGTGCCTCTGCGCTGCTCAAAGAGGGACTGCGTAACCCCCGAGTGGGTGACGCAGTCCTTGTGCTGCCTCTGGAGGCCTTTGTCTAACTCTAAAGCCCTCTAAAGCTGCAACGATGCCCCTTCCTGGGCCTGCGTTGCGCAGCTGCTGCGTAGCTGCTACTGCTGCCCTTGCTCCTCTGTGTTGTCCTTGTTTGCTGCTCCTATGCCTCTTGCTGACTCTTGGCTCCAGGATCAGATCATCCCCTCAACCAATACTACCCCTCACTGCAGAAAACTCTTCCGAAAATTCTTAGCAAACCCTGCCCTAGAATTCCAGATCCGTCTCTCAGCGCTGCCTCTGTGTGTGTGTCTCCAACTGACCCTCAAGCGTTTCTCTTATACTTTTTCATTGAACACTTCAAAGGCCGAGATTAAAGCACTCATCAACGGCTGAGATTAAAAGACTGCTTGATCTGCATCATTTGGAACATTTCAGCACATGTGTTAATTAATTCACTTTAATTATTTAATTTTCCTAAGTTTAGACTTAGAAAATACATTAAAATAATTAATTATTTGAATAATTTGAACACCAGCTGAAATTTCTCCAAACGCTTTCTGGGTTTTGGAGGTTAAGTTTGATTTAGCTCCACAAAATTTCAGGGCTATAGCACACCCGATGCTACCCCAACTACATAAAATCTCAACATTATATTGCATCCATAAAAAAGGAATTGAAGAAAGGTTTTGAAATGACTGATTTGGGCTATGTTCACTACTATCTTGGTATTGAAGTAACTCAACATCATAAATTTGTATTCCTTTCTCAAAAGAAGTACATTGGAGATCTATTGAACAAGTTTGGCATGGATGAATGCAATCCCTTGACCACTCCAATGGAACAAAAAATGAAGCTCACATCCATTGAAGGGAAGGAATTTGAGGACGCAATGAAGTATAGAAAACTTGTAGGAAGTCTCATCTACCTGACTACTACCAGACCAGACATCTTATTTGTGTTGGAATCCTCTCTAGGTTTATGCAAAAACCATGTGAAGGAAATTGGTCTACTGCAAAAAGAGTTCTAAAGTACTTGAAAGGGACTCAAATATACACATGTGGACGACTTCAACTTAATCGAATACTCTGATTCAAACTTTGATGGAGACAAAGAAACTAGAGTATCTACTTTAGGTTATACTATGAACCTTGGATCACGAGTTGTCTCCTGGAGATCACGCAAATAGTCAGTTCCAGTAGACTCCACAACTGAGGTTGAATATGTGGCAGCAGCTAAAGCAACAAAGGAAATTGCGTGGCTCAGGAAAATCCTAGAAGATTTGCAAATGAAACAAATGCATTCAACTCCACTCGTGATCGACAACACTTCTGCAATAAAGTTGGCCAAGAACCCAAATTCCATGATGGAATGAAGCACATCAATACAAAATACCATCTGATTCGACATCATGTTGAGGCCAAAACTATCCATCTACGTCATTGTTCCACAAATGAGCAGACTGCAGACATCTTCACCAAAGCGCTTGGAAGAGAAAAGTTTGAAAAATTCAGAACAATGCTTGGACTCACCAACATCCCTTCAGAATAAGGGGGGGGGGGGGAATGTTGACACCTAATCCTAAGGGATTGGGAGAAATTGTATATTAGTGTAAATTGGGAAATAAGTAAGTCTGAGAGACAATGGGAAATGAATCCCAATAGTCTCACCTCCATGTATATATTCATGAGCACGCTCTATCAATTTCACCGTTCAATTTGTGGAGTTACCTCCTGGTCTGACAATAAAGATGTAAGAATGAAGAATAATTTCTCTAGAAATGTTAAAGGGTATTTGTAAAGATGTAAGAATGAAGAGAAGATACTTTATGTCAAACACCCACTTAAAGATAATGATCCAATAAAATATTTTCACAAATTCCCCACATGTAACCCAAAAGAAAATGAAAAAGCTCTAACCTGTGGTGTGTCTTGGATGAAATAATGTGCAAATTGTCAACCATAGAAATCTAGATGGTTGTAAAGATTTTAAAATCTTAAAAACGACGGCGTATTCATAAATAGTGAACACATATTGAGAAAATCACATGATACATTTAAAGACGGATGTTTCAGATTATCCACAGTGTTGAAAAACATTTGTCGACGTTTCAAATCCTAACGGGGATCCATCTTCAGGACGGAATTTTGAAGAATGCTTGAAAGAGGGATCAAATCATTAATAAATATTAAAAGAAAGAATAAAAAAGCCGACCAAAAAACATTTTTATTAATAAATTTTTTATTAAATTATTCATAATTTATTAAGTAATAATGTTTTTAATTATTCGTAATAATAATTTTTATATAATTTTAATAATTAATTGTATAAAATAATTTTTAATAATAATTATAAATTATTTCTTAAATTAATTAAATTTTTTATAACTTATTTAGTTAATTATTTTTTTTCATATTATATTATTATTAATAAATTAATATTACTTATTAATATGTTAAATCAAATATTATTTATTTTTCTAATTATTAAGAAATTTAAATGTTATAAATTCTTTAAAAATAATAATCATTTGTTACTTAATATTTACCTATTCAAAAGAATAACTAAATATTAATACAAGTAAATAATTATTTATTTTATTATAGGAATTGTAAATAATAAAATAATAATAAATGGATGATTTAAGCAAATGGAGAGCAAATAATTTCATTTAGGACCAAGTCTTTGTGTGTCCCGGTCTTCTAGCAGGTTGGTCTTCTAGAAGTTTTGCAATGTTGATGATGGTCTTGAACTTATCTGAGTAATCATATGATGAAAGGAAGATTGCACCACTAACAGACACAACAAGAACACTTATCAATGGCTTGCCTTTTACATTTGTCCATCCATCAGATACAACGTACACCCTCCCTAAAAAAACGCTCCCTAAAATGCTCCCTCCCTTAAAAAAACGCTCCTGAAAACGCTCCCTCCCTAAAAAAATGCTCCCTAAAACACTCCCTCCCTAAAAAAACAATCCCTGAAAAAGCTCCCTAAAACACTCCCTCCCTTAAAAAACGCTCCCGGGGGAGCGATTTCGAGAGTGTGCTCTCGAGGTGCTCCCCCACAACCCTGGTGAATGAGCATTGTTGTCTTTGGAAATTCTTTCATTTTCCTGATCAACCCAATAATTTGCTTTTTCAATGTTGTTTCCTGAGAGTTCAATGGAGAAACTACGAATTTCAAGGGTTTGATGGGCCTCCTCTAACTCTTCTTTCATTGGATCCTCTTTGACATGCATTTCTTCCTACTTCTCTTTTGCTTCCTTTGGTGAATCCTGATTGACATGCCCTTCTTCTTGACTTTCCTTTCCTTTCACTTTGTCCAGGTTTGTTCTTCTTTGAATACAATATAATGCTCGAGCTAAGCACCTTCCCACCATTTGGTTCCCCGACTATTTTCTCGAGCCCCATTATTATGTAATCACTTAGGGCAATTCTTGATTACATTCCATGTTTCATAACATGCTTGGCATTGGAATGCGACATTTTCATAATCAAGCTTTTGAACCCATACATAATCTAGAGTCGTTAAATTAATTTCCATGGGAAAGCCTTTATTAAAATCCATCTCCATGCATATTCGAGCATATGAGGTCTTCAAGAAATACTCAGTATCTGAACTCTGGCGATAAAATTTCCCTATTGCATTCCCAATAGATTTTGACGAATGGAAATTCCAAAGATGCGGAGGAAGGTTCAGAAGCCTTACCCACACTGGAGTTGAGGAGTTTGTTGCCATATCCAGATCAAATGAAGCAGACCAGGGCTACATGAAGAGACCAACATTACCCTAGAACCCAAAATATTCTTCTTATCCTTGGGATTATCAAAGCCAACAAAACAAAACCCAGCCAAAGGGTAAATATTTAGTTCATTAGACAATAGAGGGTTCTATGAGTCAGAGATCCACTCATGGTTGATCAATCAGTCGCAGCCAAAACCCATTAAATCAACAAACCAAACCTTGATTTGAATTTTCTTTTGCACAACTAAAATTTTCTTCCCCCAAGGGAACATTAATGATAAGAGCTTATAGAACTATCAGAAGAGCAAATCCAGATTCCAACATGGCACTCTAAGATACCTTGGCTTGAGTTGCCTGAGAGAAAGAACTTGCAAATCCAACTGCTATTCCTTAAAGAGAGGCTGATTTCACCATTGAATCACATGTATTCATCATTCTACAGGGGTCTGCAGGAGATCCATGTGACAATTTCTTTAAATTGCAACAATTGGAAATTTATTCTTCCAATTGATTAATTATGCAGTTTATTTGCTACAAGTTATTTTTCCAAGAAATGTGGGGACGGGGACGGGGACGAGGACAAGGACGGGTGCATCATTTTTTGAAATAGGGTGCGTGGGTTCGTCGGGGGTATATATATGTGTGTGTGTGTGTGTGTGTGTGAATTTGTATAACTAAAATATCTATGATTTAAACATGCACATCATTGAACATTCAACATTTACATTGAAATTTCAACATTTCTAGTTTTATATCAAATAAAAATTGGAGTTTACACATACTTGTAAATCTGGCCCCAAGCCAATTTCGCCCAAAACTTTGATAGGGAAAGAGAAGGCCAAAAGTTACATTCTTGGCAAAAAAATGTAAAAAAGAAAAACACAGTTAAAAGAGTGATTAGAAAAGCAAGTGATGTGGGTTGGCCATGAGAGAATGTGGAGTTTACAGTAGAAAAACAAGAATTTGGAATCACAGTATATGGCAGTAGACTGTTTATTGTGTTTTCTTTAAGATTCTAATACTCGTCATAAGGAAGATTTCCCATCTTTGACATCATGGGTCGATTTACTATTTAGAATTAAATTTTAATTTACAATTTTTTTTATGCAAACAGTGAAGTTTGAACACACAAAAATTAGAATTAATTCATGTCAAACGGTGAATCTTCAAGAGCTACTTGTGAACCTTCAAGCAGGGATTGCATCTCTGTGGATTGCGTCTATGTGGGAACCTCCAGTCACCAACACACACACCAGCGAATGCCCCAAACACACCAAGGAATGCTCATCGTCTCAATAGTCAAATCGAATGGTTGTTGTCTCAAACAAAATGTCATCGTCGAAGAGTGAAGCAATTTTAGGTTTTACGAGTTATGTATTCACCTTTTGAATTTCCACGATTTTTTTATATTTAAACTTTTAGTTCAAAATTCGTTCAACAAAGAACCCTAAAGAACCCAATTTTGGGGTTCCAAGTAACCATTATCGGGGTTCCAAGTACCCTAAACGTCGAAAGCACCCAATTTTTTTTAACGAAGAACCCGGTTCTTATGGGTTCGTGTCGGAAGAACCCGTACTCGAGTCCGGTTCTTGGGTTTGAGAACCCGAGACGGGTTCGAGAACCCCACCCCTGGGTTCCGGAACCCATGCAACATATAGGCTACAACAAATAAGGAATAAATCACACTGCAATTCTTCACAATAAAATTATGCTGCAAAAAATAGACTTGAAACTGAGAAAATAGATGCACACACACAATAAAAAAGACACCAATATTTTTGGAAAATAGTCCCCGGGAAATCCGGTGCACGAGATGAGGATTTAATTTTGTTATGCAATAGCAAAATATGAGTACAATATTTGGATGCCCAAACTAGCAATCCTCAGCAAAATATTTGGCCAAAATATTAGTGAGACAATTTGTCTAACTCGGCACATGTTCCCGCACCAACAACTAGCTTTGTTTAGGCCACTAAAAAGCCCCTGCGACAGCCTCTGTGCAGGCCTAGCACAGGCCCTACTTCAACTGCCTCAGGAGTTGCTCAAAATCTATTGTTTTTCCTGTCTCTACCATTGGAGATGACTCACTTAGCCTCTTGGAAATTTTATTGACCACTAGCACCCGAATCGACCTCCTCTTCTGTTGAATTAATCTGCCCTTTGAAGCTCTTGCGTTGCCTCTGCGCAGCCTCAATGAGGAAATAATGTGGCCCTCTTGCTGTTGACTCTCCGGCACTGGAACTCCACTGGAAATCATTGCTACTGCTCCCACTCACTTCTTCTTCCTTCTGGCTTGAACTCTGCAACTAGATAGCTCTATCTACCAAGGAACCTGCTCTCCTTGTGTATCACTGCTATGCTCAAGTGTGTCTTCTTCATCCCCATCGACCTGCTCTTATAATCTCTCCTTAGATCACCAACTGGCAACGACTATGATTAAATCGTTATCAACGACTAAAATCATTTCAAACTCAATCCATGTGAGTTTCTAAAGCTCACTCACCTTTCCTTAATTAATTCCTACTAATTAACCAGTTTTCCTAAGTTAGACTTAGGAAAAATTTAAATGATGGTTAATTAATTTAACTAAGGAGTTTCACAAGCTTATCTCGCGAAACCTTTTTCTGGGTTTTGAAGATCTCATGTTCCTTAATCTCTTAATCTCTTGGACACAAATTAAGACTAGAACACCCGTCCGATGCTACAAAAACTAACACTCCCTCTTAGCGAGGAAGGTGTACTCTCCCATAACATCTTCCCTCACACAACTGATGTCTGACATCTGTAACATCCTGTTATTGTCCATCAAGCTACTACACATACTTTAATTCATCTACTAGCACTGTAGCTGAATCACCCTACGTCTGCGCTGCTGCAACACTGTGCCTCCTTGCACTGATGCCAACACTGCTTGCGCTACATATGATCTCATGATGTTGTTGTTGCTGCTGCAACTGAGAACTAATCTATGGATCCACTATGTCCCTGTACCGGCTCTGCAACTATCTCCTAAGTCTGTGACTCCAACTAGTATCTGTATTGTCTACTGATTAACTGTCTGCAACCAAATGTCTTTGTGCCCCTCAAGTAACTGACTACAACTAGTCTCTACAACTATCCCTCAAACTCTTACTATGCCCTCTGACAATGATCCTCCTGCAACTTAAAAGGGTTGTCCACTATAACCATATGTTCTCTAAAATCAATGAACTTAGCTCTATGTGGAGCTTTCGTGAGTATATCAACAACTTGCTATTTTGTGGGAACATGTTGTAGTTGCACTACTCCACGTTGCACACAATCTCTAATGAAGTGATATCGGATGTTTGTGTTTCGACCTATCATGAAACACTGGATTTTAAGAGAGCCTGATGAAAATTTGATTATCGCAGTTGATACTGGTGCCTCCAACCTCTGACTTATCAAGCTTACTAATAGCTTCTGAAGCCACATAACTTGCACATGGTTGTGTTGGCTGCCATATACTCTGCTTCTGCAAAGCTCAGTGCCACGGACTTTTGCTTCTTGTTGCACCAAGATACAACCCCTGATCCAACATTGAAGCAACACCCTGATTTGCTTTTCCAATCCACTGAACTGCCTACCCAATCTGCATCTGTGAATCCACAAAACCTGATACCATCACCTCGAGTATATCTTAACCCATACTCAATTGTGCCGCACAAATACCTGAAAATGTGCCTTTTATTGTCCAATGTACTCTCTTAGGTCCCACCATCAATTGGTTGAGTGTTGAC
The DNA here is from genome assembly GCA_034641835.2 of Pinus albicaulis. Lineage (NCBI taxonomy): Eukaryota > Viridiplantae > Streptophyta > Pinopsida > Pinales > Pinaceae > Pinus > Pinus albicaulis. The sequence continues at coordinate 1,394,094,357 of CM076572.1, forward strand.
TGCAAAGCAAATATATGGTCTAGTGTTGATCAGGTACATGAGGGAACCGATAAGCTATATATACAAGGTTGGGTCAACGTCCTCATCCTTTAATGATGTTGATCAAATTGATGTCAACCCAAGCAACACCAGGGGCTACCCCGATCTTGCATGGGAATTTTGACTTGACAACTTACTCTATTATGAGTCAAGGATATTTTGGATGGTTTCTACTTGTCGAGATGTTTCCATTGATATATGGCACACCATGTAATTCTTCACGATTTTAGAGATATTCGTGTTTGAAGTTAGTAACTCCAGTTAGTGGGCTAAAACCCCATGGGGTTGTGGCATGACACTAATCATTGGTTTTGGTCATTGAATGGTCAATAATTAATAATTTTTTAAACTCCTAAAATCCCTCCAACATTCACTTGTTGAAGACCCTCTCAACCTAAGCATTTATATAAATTGTGAGCCTCATATCCTCTTTATGCAAAGATTTCGCTACTTAAAATAGTTCATCATGGCATTATCGTTATAACTTTTTTCTACAAAGCTTTAGATGCTGAAGAAAAACCCAATTGAGTCAAAATCCTAATGAAGCGCGTGACCGAATTTTAGATATTTGTTCGCTAAATTTTCGGAGATATAATCTGAGGAAGTTAGGGTTTTTGCAGGCTCCCGAATTTCATGTCAAACAAGTGACCTTGCGAAAATCGTCATTACTTTCCCTCTTAGCATTGGATTCAAATTTTGTAAAAAGTGACAGAAAGAGGATGGACTGTAGTTTGTTGGATATCGTTTTTAGGACCAAAGGTTGAAACAGTGACACGTGGAACTTCGTACAAGTTCGCTCTACTGAACCAGTGTATAATCAGGTCATCGAAGGAGATTGGGCATAGCTATTCCTTGAAGAATCCAATATTGATCAGACCTGCGGGGTTGGAAAGAGGACTCAGAGGGCTACCACAAGGCGCAATTTTAGACCTTGGAGATCCGAAATTACATAGAAACGACAGATTCAATATTGAGCTTCTAGAAGGCAAGAAAAAATATACATTCAAGGATCACTACAGTGAGGACAACACATCAACAGTCAAGGGTAAGTCTCCTACAACAAGGTATGTATGATTAGTGTTTGAATTTTAATTTGAATATCTTTGACATCTGTTTTAGCAGGACAGTGTAAGTATTTTGTATGTATGTTTCATTGGGCTTTGTTCATAAATGTTAAACATATTTACATTTAAATTTTGAATATTTCTCTGACATATGGTTTGCAGGATAGTGTAAGTATTTTGTTTGCATATTGGTTTGGGACTTGTTCATTAATGCATGTGAAGGAAGGAGAACACAATAGGACAACTCAAACACATACTAGAAGGACAATGCAACGCCAAAGTACCATTACTTGAAGCAAGCACAACAATACCTCAGCAGCTGCTAGTTTTCAAAGAAGTAGTGTCAAGTCAAGTATAAGGTCGTGTCAAAAGTCAATATTGTAAAAATCATCATTGTAAAATTGTAAAAAAGTCATTATTGTAAAAGAGTCAATCTGCTTGGAGTTGGAGAGACATTGTTGGGAGGTATAAGTGTCATTGTTGGATAATGTTATGGTTGGGTTGTAGGTCATAGTTTGATTGGGTGATTGGTGTAGTTCAAGAAAATCATTGTGAATCATATTGTATAGTGGATCATTGTCCCTGGTACGAGAGTCCACACTCGTCTTATTTCTGATCATTATAGAGTGGCAGGGAGGTGCTAGGTTGGTGCATGAAGTCACCTACAGGTTGAGGCCTGTGAAGTTTGAACACTTCAGGGTGGTAAGTCGGTCTAAGATGTCGGGGCATCCATTCAATTGACTACTGAAGAAACCAAGGCGTTGGGGCGTCCTTCTAGTGGGAGTTGGAGAAGAATGCTTTTCTAGAATTCTATGAAGTTGTACCTTTCATTTCAGTTGGGGCTGAAGATTAAAGAATTTATTAGAAAAACGTTCAGTGGTTTTTGACCCAGTGGGGGTTTTCCACCTAAAATTCCCGTGCCTATTGTGTTCTATTGTTTACTATTGTTACTAGAAAAACATCAAGAATAATTGAAGATTAACTAATGCTTTGAAAAGATTTAAAAATGATAATTGATAAGAAATATTGATTCAAACCCCCCCCCCAGTATTTCCAACAATTGGTATCAGAGCTTGGTTCCTTCAATAACAGTCAAACAACTGGAAGGAGATCATGGAGTATACTAAGAATAGAGTTCCTATGTTCAATGGAAATAACTACGCACTTTGGAGTGGAAAAATGCAAGTTCATTTGCTGGCGCAAGGATACGAAGTATGGGAAATCGTTGAAGAAGGCTTTACAGTGACCCAGGTTGAAGAAGGTAAGAAAAATATGGTATATGATGCAAAGGCTAAAGATCTCATTATCGATGGGCTTATCGAATCTGTCTATCTTAAGGTTCCAAGTTGCAAAACTACTAAAGAAGGATGCGGCAAAGCTTGAGAATATGTATGCAGGTGACTCAAACGTGAAAGAAGAAAAACTTCAAATTTACAAGGAAAAATTTGAGCAACTCAAAATGAAGGAAGATGAAAATATTAATGCATACTTACAGCGTGTTGATGAAATAACAAATGCACTGGAAGGTTTGGGAGAACCTGTCGATACGAAAATTGTTGTCTGAAAGATCCTTAGAACCTTGCCGGCAAGATTCAACCCAAAGGTATTTGTCTTGGAATACAGTTCGAATCTAACCAATCTCAGCAAATATGAATTGCATGGAGTGCTTACGGCATATGAAATGAGGATTGAAGAAGAGGACGACACATCTCACCTAGAAACAGCATTCGTCGTATCCAAGAAGACTAGTAAAGACAAGCATACTCCGAAACCGAAAACTTGTAGTTGTGAGGAAGAAGATGAATAAGAATTTTCAGATAAAGAATTTGCCTACTTCACGCGAAAAATGAGAACAGGTACGAGGAAATTCGAAGGTAAACTTTCATTGATATGTTTCGATTGTGGTGAGGTTACGCATTTTGCAGCCAAGTGTCCTCACAAAAATGAGGCTGCTACGAAAGGAAAGAAAGGTCTGAGGAAGTTCAATAAGCAAGGCAAGAAGAAATGATTTAAGAAGATTTTCTTCTCCAAAGAAGATAGCTCCTCATCTGATGAAGACAATGATAACGAAGAAGAAATCAATGGACGAGTATTGTTTATGGCCAAGCATAATAAGCAAGAAGCATCTGACGAAGAAGGAGACGAAGAAGAAGAGATGACTAAGGTTGAATTTCAAAACGAAGTGATCTAGGTTATCAAAGAGCTCAAGGTCGAGAAGAAGCATGTCAACACCCTTGAAGACGAATTAAAGATAGAAAGGGAACAGGTCCTAAATCTTAAGATCAAGGTTGAAGAATACAAATGAGTTGAAGAATCTCTCAGGGAAGAATTAAAGGAAAGAAACAAGGAAAGAGAAGTATTGGAAGCTGAAATAGTTTCTCTACAAAAGCAAGTAAAAAATGGAAAAACTCTTCAAAACTACACCAACAGCGCCAAGGCATTGGAAGAAATCATCAACAATCAGCAATCAAACAGTGACAAGACGGGTCTTGGTTACAAAGAAAAATCTGAAAAGGAGCCAAGTCCTTCTATGACAACAAAAGAAGACGAATATGCAAAATATAACAAGCAAGTAGACCTCCCAGCCAACTCAAGAGATCAAGACTCGCAGGAAGAACCATGGAAGACAATTCCTCAAAGAATATTTCCTCCCAGGTATCAACCTATGTTCTATGGTCATTGTTATTGATGTGGAAGGTTTGGACATAGAGCTATAGAAGCACGTATGTTTGGAATAAATACAGTTTCGGGAGATCTTTCAAAAATGGATATTCCGGAACTCAGCAAAATATTAACAGATTTGATCATTCGAGAGATGACGTTGAATGTTACAAATGTAACAATTTTGGACACCTAGCTAAATATTGCAAACTTGGAAGTTCTTCAAAGGAATTCTCGCAAAATTAGAATGAACAAATATGGAAAAAGAAGACTAAAAAATGTGCTATTGCTCTCAAGGCTCAAAGCAACAAAAACGTTTGGTATGTTGATAGTGGTTTCTCAACTCATATGACTAGAGATAAGAATAAGTTCACATCCTTGAAGGAAAAGAAGGATGGAACAGTGTCTTTTGGAAATGATGGGTCTTCAAACGTCATAGGAGTAGGTACAGTCACACTCAGAAGCAAGAATGCATTAGCGAAAGATGTGTTGTTGGTTGAAAATATGAATCACAATCTACTCAGTGTTGGACAAATGTGCGATCAAGGACACACGATGCTATTTAACTGTAAGAAATGTGAAATCAAGAAAGGCAAGTTCGGTAAATTGTGGCTATAACAAGCAGAGCTCCAAATGACATATATAATTTGGATGAGACACCTAAAGGGTGCTTTTTGGTGAAAGAAGATGAAAGTTGGTTATGGCACAAACGAATGGGACATATAAATTTCGACAATTTGGTCAGGATCAACAAGAAGGGAGCAGTAAGAGAAATGCCTAAAATTTCAAAACCTACCAATACAATATGTGAATCTTGTCGGCATCGCAAGCAGACAAAGGTTGAGTTCAAGACAAAAGAACACTTTGCATCACGTCCATTGGAATTAGTACATACTAATCTATGTCGTCCTATGAGAACAAAAGGTTTAAATGGAGGATTATATTTTATGCTAATGATAGATGATTACACCAGAATGACAGTCGTCAACTTCTTAAAGAAAAAGACCGAGGCATTCGAGTGTTCTAGAATCTACAAGGAATTGGTCGAAAATGAAACTGATTTGAGGATCAAATGTCTGAGATCAGATAATGGTGGAGAATTCACTTCCAAGGTATTTCAGTAGTACTGTGATGAAAATGGAATAAAAAGGCAATTCTCAACAACCAGAACACCGCAACAAAATGGAGTTGCTGAAAGAAAAAACAGAACCGTACAGGAAATGGCAAGAACAAAGTTAAATGACACAAAATTAGATGATAAATTTTGGGTTCAAGCAATCGATACGAATGTTGATAATATCAGTATCGGAAAAATATTGATGAGGGTCTAGAAAACATCTTATCGGCAATATCGACGAAAATATCGGCAAATATCGGCAAGCATAAAAAATCATTTTTTCAGATTTTTAAAATTAGCTGATATTTTCAAAATTTGGCGATATTTAGCCAATATTTTGAAAATATCGCGATATTTTCAAAATATCGCAATATCGGCGATATTTCGCGAAATATCGTTGATATTATCAACATTGATCGATACAGTTGTATTCATTATAAACAAAGGTTTGCTAAGGAACAATTGTAACATGACTCCATATGAATTATGGAAAGGAAGACCAACTAACGTCAAATACTTCAAAATATTTGGAAGCAAATGCTACATCAAAAGAGAAGATAAAAAATTGGGCAAGTTTGATTCCCGTGTCGATGAAGGTATTTTCGTTGGTTATTCACGCAAAAGGAAGGCTTATAGATGCTATAATCTGAGGCAAAAACAAATAGTGGAAAGCATAAATGTTCCTTTTGATGAAGATTGTATTACAAAGGATGACAATGAGATTGTCCCTTCAAGCAAATCTGAGGGATCTGAGGGAGAATCTGTGAAGGATGAAGAAGAAGCTCAGAACAAGACCAATCAAATAAGGAAACAATAGTCAGCCAAGAGCAAATAAGAAATGATCAGCAAGATGTACAAGAAAATTCTTCAAAAGCTTTAAAAGAATGGTGTCAAAAGAATCATCTGTCACATCAAATCGTCAACAACATAAATGAAGGAATTGGAAACAGAAGAAGTCGATAGCTTCGTTCATAACAAGAAGCCCACCTTGCTTTTTTAGCAACTTTTGAGCCTAGAAATTTTGAGGAAGCTAATCAAGCTGAACACTGGGTAGCAGTGATGAATGAATAACTGGATCAAATTGAGAAGAACGACACTTGGGAATTGGTTCCACGACCAAAGGATAAAAATGTTATTGGAACTAAATGGGTCTTCAGAAACAAATTGAATGAGGATGGACAGGTTACCAGAATAAGGAAAGATTAGTCTGCAAATGATAAGCAGAAGTTGAAGGAATTGATTTTGAAGAAACATTTGCTCTCGTTGCCGGAATGGAAGCTATAAGAATGTTTATCGCTTATGCAATGCTCGAGAAAAATCAGGGTCTACCAAGTGGATGTTAAGTCGGTCTTTCTAAATGGTGAATTGGAAGAAGAAGTTTACATTGAACAACCCGAAGGTTTTCTACTCTCTGAAAAGGAAGACTATGTCTGCATATTAAAGAAGGCACTATATGGTCTCAAGCAAGCTCCTAGAGCTTGGTATGCTTCTCCTGATGGATATCTACATCAACAAGGATTCAAGAAAGCAAGCGCCGACAACAATCTCTATGTGAAAGTGGATCAAGATAACCTAACAATTATCGAGGTATATGTGGACGATATAATTTTTGGAAGCAATGATGACAGATTAAGTAAAAACTTTGCCACAAAGATGCAAAGTGAGTTTGAAATGTCTCTACTTGGCGAGCTGACATACTTCTTAGGGCTTCAGATATCTCAACAGGATAAAGTAATATTTATATATCAAACCAAATACATCAAGGAAATGCTCAAGAAATTCAAGATGGAAGATTGCAAGCGTATCCTTACCCCAATGGTAACAGGTTGCAAGTTAAGTTTAGAATATTTGTGAAAGGATGTGGACCAGACGTTGTATAGATCTATGATTGGCAGTCTTCTATATGTGACAGCTTCTCGACCAAATGTAATGCAGGAAGTTGGACAAGTAGCAAGATTCCAAGCAGCACCAAAAGAATCTCATATTATTGTCGTCAAAAGAATTCTCTAATATCTTAAGGGCACAACAAAATATGGTTTATGGTATCCCAAAGGAAATAATCTAGTTATCCAAGCTTATACAGAGGCAGATTCGGCAAGAAGTGTTGATGATCGAAAGAGTCCTAGTAAAGCAGCATTCTATCTTGGTGGTTGCCTTGTTTCATGGTTAAGCAAAAAGCAGTCTTCAATCTCGTTATCCACAGCAGAAGCAAAATATATCGCGGTAGCAACTTTTCGTACTCAAGTTCTCTGGATGAATAAAACTTTGCAAGATCTTCAAGTCAAGTTTTATGAGCCTATTCCCATCTTTTGCGATAACACCAGTGCCATCAGTATCTCCAAGAATCCTGTGATGCATTCCAAAACAAAGCACATTCCAATCAAATATCATTTCGTTAGAGAGCAGGTCACCGCAAAGAATATCAAGCTTGGATATGTTGGCTCAAAGAAACAAATTGTTCACATATTTACCAAACCATTACCTCATCAAGCATTTGAGTATCTTCGCCTAAAGCTTGGGATTCTCCCAAGTTCTCATTAGACTCTTTCTCTTATCTAACTAAGTACAAGGTGAGTTACCCTTTGCGATTGATGACAAACGGGGAGAGAATGATGTAGGAAGAGGTGTCATGATGGCAGGGAGAGTACTTGTGTTGCCATCAATGCCAAAGGGGGAGATTGTTGATCAGTGGTTGTCATTGATGTCAACCCAAGATACACCAGGGCTACCCCGATCTTGCATGGAAATTTTGACCTGACAAATTACTTTATTTGTAATGAATAAATAATGTAAATAAATGATAAATTAGTTAATTAGTAATTAGACTAAAAGGTCATGTCTGATAAGACATGACCTTTCGTGAAGAGGCACCTGTGTAGGTATATAAGCAAGCCTCATTTGTAACATTCAAATCATCTATCTATCTCATCTCATTCATCATACCTTTTATAATATAATACTTGTATCCTCATGGATATCTTTGTATTTCAAGTCTTTTGGAGCATTTAACTTGAGAACGAACTTTGTTCGGTTCATTTGGTATCGGAGCAGTTTGATCTTCTGGCCGCTCATCGCTGCACAGAGCTACACTCCTCGGTCCAGGCCTTTGGCCACCAAAAATTCATCAACATTGTTGTCATCGAAGCGTTTCGCTACCAGTCTTAGATTTTCTCCATTTTCACCTGTAGGCCTTTGGCCAGAATTAAAAATTTGAAGAAATTTCACCAGTAGGCCTTTGGCCAAAATTAAAAATTTGAAGAAAAAAAAAGGGAAATTTTTTGAAAAAAAAAGAAGAGAAAGTTAGGAAGGGTTACCTTAAAAACCCTAAAAACTCAACTCAACAGACAAAATGGAATCAATCATTGATGAAAAGGAAATTGAATCTAACTCGGAAAGGAAAGAAGGAAGATTTCCTAAAAATTATAGTATGTTTGTCCGTACGCTAATTAGAATCAAAGGGTCACTTGCGGGAAAGGAAGTTCTCATATCTATCGATCTTAATCAAAAGGATAATTATGTTAGTACTGAATGTGCGAACCAATTAGTGATCCCTGAATCAAATATAATTGAAACAAATTCAATTAATGCAAATGAAAAACAATATGACATAAGGAATCTACACCTAAGTATTGGGGAGTATTCCTTGGTCTCGCAATTTACCATTAAAACCTTATTTTGTAACAATAGTGATATAATTCTAGGTTCGCTCTAGATGGAATCACTAGGGTCATTCGTCCTTAATACAAAAAATAAGTTTTTAACATTCTCCTATAAAAAGAAGAAAATAATGCTACAGGACGTCAACTTAAAGCCAAATTCAGTGACACCTGAAGACATTCAAGAAATTTCAAAAGTAATTTCTCAAGAAAGTAAAAAGGCGATCCAAAATATGCAAAAGGAAATTGACAAAATCACAACTAACAAGAATGAAAAAGTTGCTCGCCTCAAGGACCACAACCAAAAATTGCTAACGCAAATTAAGAAATTGAAGAAGGATAAGAAGTCGTTGGAAAAAAAGGTGCAACAACTTGTCGAAAAAGAGTCGTCAAAACCGACAAATGTAGAAGTTCAAGTTGCAGGAAAAACAAACATTAATCCAGTAAATGGCACAACTCAAGAAGAAGACAGGCAAGTTGCAAACGATACAAACTTCGATGTTGCAGTTCAGACGAGGAGCATTCTAAGTGAAGGTTTTGTAACCTACTCAATAACATCCTCGCCAAAAGAAAATCAAATTCAAACCAAAAAAGTTCCCTATCGACCTCCAAATCACGGGAGCAGACAACTCAGCCAAGCTATATATTCAGAACAGAAAAAAGCTGATATTCTGAAGAATACTAACGAATCATCACAAGTTTCCAGTCGTCGTAAGATTCCACAGAAGATTGATTTAGGATGGTCCGATCCATTCTCAGTGCGACAATTTTGTTTGTCACTTAGAGGATCATATCAACTTGTATCGACAAGGATGACTGCCTTGAGACGAGAAGATGTTCGTAGCAGGAAAAGAAATCGAGGCCTTTCATCGACAAGCTTTGAGGACAAAGCTTTTTGAGGGGAAGGCAATGTAATAAATAAATAATGTAAATAAATGATAAATTAGTTAATTACTAATTAGGCTGAAAGGTCATGTCTGAAAAGACATGACCTTTTGTGAAGAGGCACCTGCGTAGGTATATAAGAAAGCCTCATTTGTAACATTCAAATCATCTATCTATCTCATCTCATTCATCATACCTTTTATAATATAATATTTGTATCCTCATGGATATCTTTGTATTCCAAGTCTTTTGGAGCATTTAACTTGAGAACGAACTTTGTTCGCTTCACTATTCCAATTCAAGGATATTTTGGATGGTTTCTACTTGTCGAGATGTTTTTGTTGATAGATGGCACGCCACGTAATTCTTCACGGTTTGAGAGATATTCGTGTTTGAAGTTAGTAACCCCAGTTAGTGGGCTAAAAACCCTCAGGTTGTGGCATGACACTAATCATTGGCTGTGGTCAATGAATAGTCAATAATTAATAATTTTTTAAACTCCTAAAAATCCCTACAACGTTCACTTGTTGAAGACCCTCTCAACCTAAGCATTTATATAAATTGTGACCTTCATATCCTCCTGATGCAAGGTTTTCACTGCTTAAAACAGGTCATTGTGGCATTATCGCTATAACTTTTTGTTTACGAAGCTTCAGATGTTGAAAAAAAAACCCATTTGAGTCGAAATCCTGATGAAGCGCGTGACCGAAATTTAGACATTGGTTCGCTATAGTTTTAGAGATATGATCTGAGAAAGTTAGGGTTTTTGCAAGCTCCCGAGTTTCATGTCAAACAGGTGACCATGGGAAAAACGACATAAATTTCTCTCTGAGCATTGGATTCAAATTTCGTAAAAAGTGACAAAAAGAGGACAAACTGTAGTTTTTTGGATATCATTTTCAGGACCGAAGGTTGAAACAGTGACACGTGGCACTTCGTACAATTTCTCTCTACTAAACCAGTCTATAATCAAGCCATCATAGGAGATTGGGCATAACTATTTCTTGAAGAATCCAATACTGATCAAACTTGCGGGGTTGGAAAGAGGACTCAGATGACTACCACAAGGTACAATTTCAGACCTTGGAGATCCGAAATTACATAGATATAGTAGATTCAATATCGAGCTTCTAGAAGGCAAGAAAAAATATGCATTTAAGGATCACTGCAGTAAGTACTAAGGACAACACATCAACAGTCAAGGGTAAGTCTGATACAACAAGGTATGTATGATTAGTGTTTGAATTTTAATTTGAATATCATCTCTGACATGTTATTTTGCGGACAGTGTAAGTATTTTGTATGTATGCTTGATTGGGCTTTGTTCATAAATGTTGAACGTATCTACATTTGAATTTTGAATATTTCTCTGACATATGGTTTGCAGGACAGTGGAAGTATTTTGTTTATATATTGGTTTGGGTCTTGTTCATTAATGCATGTGCAGGAAGGAGGACACATTAGGACAAATCAAACACATACGAAACAGAAAATGCAACGCCAAAGTTCCAATACTTGAAGCAAGCACAACAATACCTCAAAAGCTGCTAGTGTTCAAAGAAGCAGCGTCAAATCAAGTATCAGGTCGTGTCAAAAGTCAATATTGTAAAAATCATCATTGTAAAATTGTAAAAGAGTCAATTGCCTAGAGTTGGAGAGGCATTGTTGGGAGGTATAAGTGTCATTGTTGGATAATGTTATGGTTGGGTTGCAGGTCATAGTGTGATTGGGTGATTGTTCTAATTCAAGAAAATCATTGTGAATCATATTGTATTGTGGATCATTGTCCTTAGTACGGAAGTCCACACCGTTGTCTTATTTCTGATTATTATAGGGTGGCAGGGAGGTGCTAGGTTGGTGCATGAAGTTACCTACAAGTTGGAGCCTGTGCACACTTCAGGGTGGTAGGTTGGTCTAGGATGTCGGGGCATCCATTCTGTTCACTACTGAAGAAACCAGGGCATTGGGGCATCCTTCCAGTGGGAGTTGGAGAAGAATGCTTTTCTAGAATTCTATGAAGTTGTACCTTTCATTTCAATTGGAGCTAAATATTAAAGAATTTATTAGAAAATCATTCGGTGGTTTTTGACCTGGAGGGGGTTTTCACCTAAAATTCGTGTGCCTATTGTGTTCTATTGTTTACTATTGTTACTGAATAAACATCAAGAATAATTGAAGATTAATTAATGATCTGAAAATATTTAAAAGTGCTAATTGATAAGAAACACTGATTCACCCCCCCCCCCCCTCTCAAAATTTCCAACAGATGCATTGATCTTCCTCCAATTTGTAATCATAGGTGTAGACATAGGTCTACAATCCTGCATCCCGAATCTGTTCAAATATTTGTAGCATATCTCCCTTGACCAAGAAAGATCTCCCTATCCTTCTGCCATATTTCCAAGCCCAGGAAGTAATTTCCAACAGATGCATTGATCTTCCTCCAATTTGTAATCATAGGTGTAGACATAGGTCTACAATCCTGCATCCCGAATATGTTCAAAATATTTGTAGCATATCTCCCTTGACCAAGAAAGATCTCCCTATCCTTCTGCCATACTTCCAAGCCCAGGAAGTAATCCATCAACCCCAAATCCTTCATGTCATTATGTTGCCAAGTTCCTCTTGTAGTCCTTTATGAGCCCTGATGACCCAGTCCGGAAGAGGTCATCCACATAGAATACTAGGATGAGTGGCTCAACATCTACCACCAAATAGTAAAGGTTGGGATCTGCGTCATGTGAAAATTTCTGAATACAAAATTATAGAAACCCTATTGCAGTATTTTGATTTACTTCTCCTACTTGTGCTTTAATTATACAACTTATTTTCAGAAATATTCAGAAAATAGCGAAGTAAACACAACTTGCAGCCTACACATACAAATCATTAACTGAAACATATCGCACATATGACAAAGGACCCCTGATTTTTCGGACAAATGTTCCCGGAAAAACCCAATGCGGGAAAATCGATATAGCAACTCTTAGAGGGTTTTATTACTAAGTAGAATTTGAATACATCAAGCACACCAATAGTGGATTCGACAGAGAATTTCACGGCAGTTGTACCTTATCACTCGAAGACAGAAAATATGGTTGATTCAAACCCTTCAGGAATTACTGAATATGAGCCCTTTTTGGCCCACTGGAACCCAAACGTTGTCACTCCAGCCTCTGCGTCAGCCTTTCCTGCCCAACGTGGCCTCTACACAACACAAGTTGCCACTGCGTCACCCTTCTGGGCCCTACGCTGCCTCTACAATACCCTGAACCCTTTGCATCAGCTTGGCTGGGTTGCGTCCCTCCTGCTGGCCTCTGCGCTACCTGGTACGGATTTGTCTCTCTGATTTATGTATTCTCGACCTCAGATCAGAACATCCCTTGTCGATCTGCCCCTCACCAGCACTACAAGCTCACTCGAAAATTCTCAGCAAACCACGTCCCAGAATTTCTACTTAACTCAAGTGCTACTGCAATGTGTGTGTGCTCCAACTGACCCCAAGCCTTCCTTTAATACTTTTCTCGTTGAGATATCAATGGCCATGATCTAATCTCTAATCAACAGCTAAGATTAGAGAAAGCTTGACCCATGTCACTTAGAACATTCTCACCACATGTGTAAATTAATTCACTTTAATTTTTCAATTTCCCTAAGTTAGACTTAGGGTCCCCATTAAAAAATTTAATTATTTGAATAACTTTTACACCGTGTGGAATTTCTACAAACGAATTCTAGGTCTTGGAGATCTCATCTGTTCTAGCCCCTCCACAAAGTTTCGGAGCAAGAGCACATTCGATGCTACCCAAAATCTCAACACTCCCTCTTAGCAAGGAATGTGCTCTAACAACACTTCACCAATGAAGCATCACCCTGATCTCTGGCATCGGTCTCTGCGTTGCTGATGCTTGGCCTGCTTCCCTCCATCCACTGCGTTGCTGCCCATGACTCTGCCACAGTCACTACCACATCTGTACTGCAACTCCCCCTCAAATTACTGCATCATGCTACCTATAGCACTGCCACTACTAACTGTTGCACTGCAACTCAATTGCTGAGAAGTAAGCAACTGAAGGACAATCACCCAATCAACTAACAGACAAGTTAGTCTGGTTGCATCTCATCACTAAAGCACCCTCTTCTGTTGCTTTGCGCTGTCTCTCTAGAGCCTCTACATTGTTGCTGCTCTGCACTGCCTAAGCACTGCCCCTTTATGTTGTTGAAGCTCATCAGCCTTTGTGCTGCTGCTGCCACTGCACTGCGCTACTCTACTCTCCAGTGTCTTAGCTCTGCCTTTGCTTCTCCATGATCTTCTGCACCCACTGACTCTAGTCATCCTGCTACTTTCTTAAGGCTCCCGTAGCTCATATGTGATCCAAGAGTTTGGGCACCTCAAGGATCCTGCCAACACCATCTGTAGCTCACTCTACAGATCCATGTCACCCCACCTCATCTCTCGAGGCACATGAGCACTCATGGCCACATCATCTTCGTTGCCATCGTCCCCTTTCGTTGTTGTTGCCTTGGAATCTGAAACTTCCTTGTCCTTCCTCTTAGGACAAGTGCTGGCAAAGTGTCCCAATTCACCACATTTAAAGCACCAAACCTTGGATAGGTCCTTCTTCTTCCCTTGCTACCACTGTTCCTTAGATGCTAGGGTTGCATCTTCCTCCTACTCTTTCTTTATATTGACTCCTTCGCTGCTGAATTCCCTCTTGGTTACTCTCTGGATCTCCTCCTGACGAAGGATTTCCCACATGTCTCCCCAATTTGGGATTTGTTCTCTACCCAAGATACTTTGGACAAAGGTCTCCCACTCATCGGTGACTGCATTTAGGGCAGTCCTCACCATGAGTCCATCATCCGGAGTTGCCCCCATGGCAATCAATTGGTCTTCGATAGTCTTCAATCTGAAGAGGAAGGGATCGATCTCCTCTCCCTTGTGCATCTAGAACATCCTCATTTGATTCTCCAGAAGCATCTTCCTCTGGACGGAGCTACGTTGATACAACGTGGTCAATGTTGTCCATACCTCGTTTAGCGTCTTCTTCTCAGCAATGTGCGGGACCACGTGATCTTTGACTCCATCCATGATCAAGCACTTAGCCCGCGCATGATTTTCATTGAACTTCTTCAGAGCATCAGCATCGGTTGGCGCAACCAGGACATTCTCTGCATGGTCTCCGATACTGTACTCCTCCAGGACTGTCAGGATTTTGGCTTTCTAGATAGCGAAGTTAAACACACCATCTAACCTATCCTGATCTCTCAGTTTGTACAGTGCCATCTCTACTCAAACAAGTCAAAGCACATACTCTTCTCCCTTCCACTACTGCTGCACTCAGCAAAAGACCAGATCTAGGTTTCTTGGAAATAGAAACCCTCTAGAGAATTTGCTCCCTCTGACAACCGATTTCCGTCCCGAAAATTCTTCGCCAATTTTGTCGAATCAGCCCTCTACAATCACCCTTCTGATCAAATCTCAGATTCTTGGCAAGAAAATCTACTGAGGGACTGTTTCCCCTTACTTTGTCAAATTTGCTAGGCATTATTCTGCAACGACAGAACCGATGCCCCACTAGCAACTATGAAGATAATAAGTTTCACTTCCAACCCCGATAACCGGCACAGCATCACTCCAACTTGAACTGCGTCACCCTCTAGGGCATGCGCCAACTGAGCCTGACAGGCTCTGCGTCACCCACTAGGGCCTGCGTCAGCTCTGCATGAGCAGACTAGTTCTGTGTCACCCTTTTGTTGGGTTTGCATTGTCCCTCTGGTGTTGCGCTACCTCTTCCTGGATATATCAACTTCAATTTCCCTCCTGCAGCAAAAATTCTTCAGCCTCTTGCTGATGGCTTCAGCGTTATCTGCAATTGCTCTGATAACATGTGAAAATTTCTGAATACAAAATTACAGAAACTCTACTGCAGTATCTTGATTTACTTCTCCTACTTGTGTTTTAATTATACAAGTTATTTTCAGAAACATTCAAAAAATAGTGAAGTAAACACAACTTGCAGCCTACACATATACAGATCATTTACTGAAACATAGCGCACATATGACAAAGGACACACATGATTTTTCGGGCAAATGTCCCTAGAAAAACCCAATGCGTGAAAACTAGTGCAGCAGCTCTTTGAGGGTTTTATTATTAAGAAGAATCGGAATACATCAAGGGCACCAGTAGTGGTTTGCCCTACAGAGAATTTCACGGCAGTTGTACCCTATCACTTGGTGACTGAAAATATGGTTGATTCAAACCCTTCAGGAATTATTGAATACGAGCCCTTTCTAGTCCACTAGAAACCCAACATTGTCACTCCAGCCTTTGCGTCAGCCTTTCCTGCCTAGTGTGGCCTCTATGTAGTACAGGCTGCCCCTGCGTCACCCTTATGGGCTCTGCGTTGCCTGCACGTCATCCTGAAGCCTCTGCGTCATCCCCTGCGCTGCCTCTACGTCAGCCTGGCTGGGTTGCGTCCTTCCTGCTGGCCTCTGCACTACTTGGTACGGATCTGGTTCTCTAATTTATGTATTCTTGGGCTTGGATCAGAACATCCCTTGCCGATCTTCCCCTCACCAGCACTGCAAGCTCACTTGAAAATTCTCAGCAAACCACGCCCCAAAATTTCGACTTAGCTGAAGTGCTACTGCAATGTGTGTGTGCTCCAACTGACCCCAAGCCTTCCTTTAATACTTTTCTCTTTGAGATATCAACGTTCGTGATCTAATCTCTAATCAATGGCTAAGATTAGAGAAAGCTTGATCCACATCACTTAGAACATTTTCACCACATGGGTAAATTAATTCACTTTAATTTTTCAATTTCCCTAAGTTTGACTTAGGGTCCCCATTAAAAAATTTAATTATTTGAATAACGTTTATATCAGGTGGAATTTCTCCAAACGATTTATGGGCCTTGGAGATGTCATGTGTTCTAGCCTCTCCACAAAGTTTCAGAGTTAGAGCACATCTGATGCTACCCAAAATCTCAACACGTCACTCTCAACAAATCCCATTTGTTGTAAGTAGATGCCAATTCAACCATACCATGCCCGAGGAGCTTGTTTGAGCCCATATAGAGCTTTCTTCAGTTTGCACACATGTGTGCCCCTCTCATGTGTCTCTAAGCCCTCTGGTTGTTCTATATATACCTCTTCCTCTATCACTCTGTTCAAGAAGGTTGTCCTGACGTCCATCTGGTGAATCTGCCATCCCATCTATGATGCTAGAGATATAAGCGACCAGATAGAAGTATATTTGGCAACTAGGGTGAAATTCTCCTCATAATCTATGCATTCCTTCTGCGCATACTAGTTTTCCATGAACCTAGCTTTGTACTTCTCCACGCTGCCATATACAGCGTACTTGATCTTATAGATCCACCGAGAGTCCACAACTGACCTATCCTCGGGCCTCGACACTACCTCCCAAACATCATTTGTCATGATGAAGCTATACTCTTCCACCAGGGCGTCTATCCACACTTGATGTTGTGCGACCTCTTGATAGCTGGAAGGTTCTACAACCTGTGCCACCAATGCTTGGTACCTGTCTAGTTGTCTGCGTTCTCTCTTGTTCGTCCTAGGAGCCCGTATGAACTTTTCTGCATCCCTCAACGTTTGAGGAACTTCTCTGTTGGTACATCCACTAGCGGTGGGAGGATCGACCAACTCCTTATCTTGCCTCTACTGCAAACTCACAGGATCTTTTGCACCTGAGGTCATGCTGGTACTGGTGATTATACTAGATCCTTGTGACTATTCGTGTTACTGCCCCTACTGCTAGACCAATGGAGCTCCTGCTAGCTCATTTTGATCATCTACTGGCAACTCGCAAGATCTCTTGAAGGCTCTATCCTCAATGAAATTCACGTCCCATCTCACGATAATCTTCCTGCTGCTAGGAATGTAGATCTTGTATGCCTTTGAGGTTTTGCTATACACAACGAAGAACCTCTTCTCTGCAGTCTGATCCAACTTAGTGCGTTTTTCATCTAGGACATGGCACTAAGCTATGATGCCTGTTGTCGCCCAAAGTGTACACCAAGGGCCACAATGCTCAGGACAAAGGTTGTCACTCTAAACTTTTTCCATTCTGTTCTAGCTATCTCCTAGGCAATCTAAGGGGGAAAGTCCCTAAAAGGTGAAATATGGATGATGAAGGAAAACTTGTTGAGAACTAACAAGTTCTAGGAGATGCAATGAGAAGTTATCTTATTAACTTGACTTTAATTAAATGCAAGTGAGATTAATTGAGCAATGTTTCAGATATTCAAATCAAATACACAATTCAAATTTAAAGTTATGAGACCATTGCCTTTAACTACAATGCTCAGAAGAAAAAGACTTGCAGAAATGGTTCACCAAGTAACAAGAAAACAAATGCTGCTTTAATGAATGATCGACTAACTTATATGAAATGCAAATCTAGCAACTAGGTGGGAATGCAGAAATCTTGGTTAATTTTATTAAAATGCATATTCTAAGTTTGTCTTTCCCTTAATTATTTTGCAGCTGGGCTCCAAGGTAAGTTGTGGGAAGGAGGCCAACAAGAAGCAGGATAGGGCCTGATTAATGATACCTCCCGTTGTGTTCCTATCACCTGGTGCCTTCGACGTTGCAGAGACTGTGACTTTGACAACTGCAAGGTCACCATGTTAACTACCAAAGAGTTACTGAGGCCCCTCAAACTAAACGAGGAAGTTTGTCCTAAAGATATATCAACCAAGCTTATGCTTGGAGGTAAATTTTTAATATGAACAACTAATGTGAAATGCAGATGCAAGGAGAGATTAAAAGATGAAGCAAAATGTTAAAGTAAGCACTTAGATTTATGATTTATTCTGAGTTAAACGCTAAGTACTTGAGCGAAAATTTCATGAGAAATCCCAATTATGAAGATGCTCAAAAATACTCAATTTCAAGAACCAAAAGATATACAATTTTCAACGAGTCCACAATAGAGTACTCATTAAAATGCTGATTAAAATTACTTGAAAAATTCCAAAGCTAAATGTTCAAGAAATATCTAATAATTCAAGTAAATAAATCCACGCTTAGAGTTAATTTCCCTTTAAGACAATGAGCAATTTTAACAAAATTTTAAACCCAATGCCAATGATCATAAAACATAGTTGAAGCACATAAATAATGAAGACCTAAGCACTTAAATTTCAATAATTAATTACCTGGAAAAACAGTGAAATTTAGATGCTAATCAAATAAACATTTCTTCAAATAATTCTAGACTTGAATGATTTTCTTAATGTCTCAAACCCAAAAAAATATTTTCTCTACTATAGTCAAACTTAGAGATATTTTAAAAAAAAAAATTAAGTTGCCTTGACTATAAAAATCTTTCCCACAATCAAATTCTTTCTCAAGCCTAAAGATTTTAACCAATTGAATGGCCCAAAACTCCTGTCAAAAGTAAACTAAAAAATATGATCTCCAAAATTTTATGTCACAAAAAATTAAAAAATTTGATTTATTTTTAATGTGCTAATGTTTATGAATTTTTTTTAAACAAAAATTAGAACTTATTTTTTTAATTTTCTGGCTTGTTTAAATGTTAATAAAAAAATGTGAGGATTTAATCTTTTAAAGAGCCAAAGGCCACTTTAAAACATTAAATTGAAATTTTATTTTATGTGTGGCTTAGGTAAAGTCAAGAGATGGGTCGAAGGGAGACGGAGCACGCGCGAGAAGGGTAGGGTTTCGAGGAGAAGCAAAGGACTGAGGCAGACAGAAGAGATGAGTCGCGAGCTTGGAGAGGAAGGGAACGCAGGTAGCGAGGAGGAAAACGAAGGAGCCACGCAGGAGAAGAAGGAGATGAGGACGGAAGAATGAAGGATCTGAGAACGCGAAAGAAAGGAACGAGGATTGCAAGAGAAGTACGAGCGGGTAAGGGAGAGCGAGCAACTGCGAGTGGGAATGCTAGCGGGTAACGAGGGAATGTAGGAAGGTAGCTGCGTGGAGGAGGGGAGATCCACAAGGAAAAGGGCGTGAGGGAGAAATGTGAGGGAGCCACAAAGAGGGAGACAGAGCTGGAGCCGAGGGAGAAGGGCTCAGAAAAGGGCCACGAAAGGTTTGATGGAGAGCAGGAAAAGAAGGGGGTGCGGGCTTGAAGGGAAAATGTGGGCAGAGAAGGGGAAAAGAGAGTGTTTAGGCGCAAAAAATTTGAAAATAAAAACCATTTGACGAATCTAAAATTTGCTCTAGATAATTATAAATGCAAAAAATTGTTTTCTGAGACGAGATCTTAGCCTCCAAGGCCTAGATCTATCTCAGATCTTGAAAATTTCTTTGAAAACCTTTAGATTCACATCCATAGTTTTAAAAATCGGCTGGCTTGAACCGGAAATCGGTTAAATTGGTCGGTTCATTGGGCGACCAGGTCAAACCAGACAAAAAACACAATTGAAGGGTCTATTTCACCCAAAATTCACAAAAATCGGCCCTAACCGACTAGTTTAGGACATAATCTATTAGTTCATGGTCAAATTGGTCGGTTCAATCCTAAACCGGTCAGTTCATTACTAGGCCAGCTATGGACCCCACAAAATGCAGTTTTGTGAGTTTTGGAGTTGTTTTGAGGGAAATTTAGAGGAAAACAACCCCTCCAAGAAAAGCATGCCTACCCTCTCATTTGCTTGACACATCTCAACCCCAAAAATCTTGTCAATTAATGGTAATGTTAAATTCTTGAAGTAAAAGTGACATTTCCTTTAATTTTCATTTTCATCCTTTCACTTAACATTACCATGAAATGACTCAAGATGTTTGAGAGTGGTTTCTACCTCACTGGATTTCACATGGAGAAACTAGAATTTTAGATTTCACTCAAAATTCAATAGACTTGATGGTTTTCAGGATTTCATGGTTTGGGGGTTTCAATGTTTCCATTTGATTCTATCATGTGTGAGAGTATGAAATTGGCATTTGATCAAGAGCATGAAGTCCTTTAAGAACCTCGATGTTGGTGGCATTGATTGTTGAACTTTGTTGATGTTGGTGGTATTGATTCTTGAACTCCTCTACCATGGCCTTAACAAGAATGTACCCTTCACTCAAAGGAAAACAACTAGTTAGGCATATCTTTTCTACCACATTATAAGGTTGAGGAGATGAACCCTTCACTCAAACCAAAATCATTGGTTAGGCATGTTAAACTTTTTCAATTTCTATCATGTTATAAGGTCGAGCAATCCAAGTTTGAAGACTTTGAGCTAGATGATGTTTATGTATCTCTTGTTGATCATCCCATTTCTAGTAGCATTGAATCAATGACGAGTTTCATGAGTGACCATCTTGATCAGTGATTTGTAGTTTTGATGTCTATTTTTGCTACT
This sequence comes from Pinus albicaulis, assembly GCA_034641835.2. NCBI lineage: Eukaryota > Viridiplantae > Streptophyta > Pinopsida > Pinales > Pinaceae > Pinus > Pinus albicaulis. Next base: position 1,394,115,135 of record CM076572.1, read on the forward strand.
ACTACTACTAAAGTTGTAAAGGAGTTTTAGGAGTCCTCAAACTCTGAGCCATATTATTTATGTAGCTCTTGTTGATGATCCCTTGTCTAGTAGGGGTGATGAGTTTGATCACAATGAGGAGTGATCATGTTGTTGATCACTGATACGTAGACCTGTAGTAGGTCAGTGGCCCCATAGCTTAAAGCATTGTTTTCAAACTCTAGAGGCCACTTAGAGCCTCATTACTTATGTATTTTGTCGATGATATGTATTGCACTCGGTGCCATTTTGATATATTCACCTATACATGGTATATAGATTAACAAAATTTGCATATTTTGTCTCTATTGGCTTGGAATCATGGTTTTAAATTTTAAAAATAGTTTTTTTTTCATTAAAAATTATTTTTTTGATGTATTTTTGTAAAAACCGGTTCATTGAGATCTGACCAGTCCTAGTTTGACCAGTTTGGTTTGAAACCCGATTTATTAGGTGGACCGGTCCAATCACCGGTTCTGGTTTTTAAAACTCTGTCCCCACCCGCACAAATGAGAAACAAAAACCCAAAACCCAATTCAAAAATCTGAAATCAAACCCCAATCCCAAGTTAGAAATCGAAACAAATATTTGTACAATTTTTTATACAATATATTACAAATTTTTCAAACTACTAATTTATAGATATATTCTCCAACGGCTCGCTGGATTGCTCCTCATCAAAGTAATCTCGACCATTTATAAAGATTTAATTATCATTTAATCATCACCGTCGAAATTAATTATTTTTTGAGGAAAAATTGAATTTTTCATTTAATTGATTTTTAATTAACTCAAAATTAACTATTTTGAGTTAATTTCCTCAAAAAATTGATTTTGACTTTAACCACCTAGGCCCAAGGGTCGAAAATCTCTTGAAATTTTCGATTTTCCCTTGGTGGAGGACCTCCAAAAATTAATTCTTCTAGAACCCAAGAATTTATAATTTGGAGAATTTATTTTTCCTAAGACTTAACTTAGACTCTAATTAATTAAATTTCTAGCTTAGGATTTTTAGTTTATTTTTGCCAGAAAATTTAATTAATTGACATATGAGGAGATTATTAACTTTTTCCAACTCTCTAATATTTTAGCACCATGGCTAAAATATTATTTACATAAGATAAATACCTTTAACCCATGAAGGGAGAACACTTGTTTTTTATAGACCCTCAAATATCTACCCAATTCTGCGACTCAAAATATGATCTAGTAGATCAAGTAATTTATAATAAAATAATCTAGCCAATTAACTAGGATTATTCTCAAATTACTTTTACAAAGACTCGATAAAAAACACTAGGACTCACGCAATATCTTGACGACAAAATCCACCCTAGCTTTGGGGCGAGGCTGGAGGGAAAAACTCCGCTGATCATTTGTGTCTAGAGACGTAGATGATTCAGTGAGAGGAAAAACCTCCTAGGATAGAAATCGTCACCAAAATAATAGGCTTACATAGATTATTACATACATGATGGTCTTAGTAAGATCATTTACATTATAAACATGCATAATGGATTTACATTTTTTAAAAACTGAATATTGCAAGTGAATCCTGGATGGTATGAATGATGAAATCCCTTCTGTAAAAAAAGGGGTGTACTGCTATAGGGTCGTTGACACAAAGTGGTCAACATCTGGCTCTACTTGGGGACACGTTGCTTCTTGGAAGGAATGTGAGAAACCAGAATCTGCACCTAAGCAACACAAAATCGTATAAGTAGCATCCATCCAAAAATCAACATATCACATTAAGCACATGAAATAGAAGCTCTGAAACTATTCTACTAACATGAAAAGTAAATCTACTCTAGAGACATAAATGAAATGCTGAAATGACAAGGCGTAGTGTTAGAAACACAATACAAAGGATCCCCTATGGCATCAGATGTCATATTTGAACAACAACTAGGCATTTGGCCATTTGTAGGTAAGTCAATTGGTTCACCATCTATCCAATGCTGTCAAGTGGAATGATTTCGGTCCAGCGATGTCTCTGATAATATAAGGTCCCAGGCACAAACTGTCAAATTTCTTGTGATTTCCTGGTTTTTCATTTATGCGATCCCAGAGTAAGACCATGTCTCCAACCTGCAAAGATCTAGATCGAGAAGATTTATCAAAGTTTTTCTTAATGTTAGATTGATTTTTACACAGGTTATCAAAAGCCTTTCTTCGAGTTTCATCTAACTCCACAATTTGATCAATTATATTCTGGACATCATCTTTATCATTGGTAAAAATTAAATACTAAAGGAGTTGATAAGCTAGTAATTTAAGGTGCACAGGTAGAGTTACATCCAAACCATAAACTAATTCAAAGGGACTTTTACTAGTAGCTTTTTTCTTTGTCATTCTATGTGCCCATAATGCATACTTGATTTTGCTATCGCAAGACCACTTATTATCTCCTACTATCTTCTTGATAATGGTTATAATACTTTTATTACTTGATTTTGCAAGGCCATTACCTTTAAGATAGTAGTTAGATGAATGAGATAAAACAATGGCTTACTTAAAACAAAAAGATGAAAACTCTGACGAACTAAAAGCTTTGGCATTGTCAGTGGTGATTTTAGCTAGGACACCAAATCTAGTAATAATGTGATTTTCAATGAAATTCATAATAACCTTTTCAGTGGCATTTTTAGCAGGAATGGATTCAACCCATTTAGTAAAATAATCAATAGCGGTTAAAATCCATGAGTAGCCATTGCTATAATTTTCATGAAATTTCCCAATGAAATCCAGACCCCAATGTTGAAAAGGTGCCTCAACAACCACAGGTTGTAGTGGTAGGGCAGCTAGCTCTGTTTCCCAATGAACAGTTGATAGGCTTGGCAACTCCTAACAAACTTATGCACATCAAAAAAGATTGAAGGCCAATAATAACCAGCTCTAAGAATTTTGTGGGTGGTAGTTCTAGCAGCATAACGACCACCACAAAATCTTGAATGAAACTCAGAAACTAACTTTTTAGACTCTATAACATCAACACATCTGTACAATTCCCTCAGAATTTCTCCATCCAAGGCCATCCTTCATAAGGCAATACTTAGTTGCTTTTAATCTAAGAGCCCTTCTCTTATGAGCAACAAAATGATTAGGATATGTAAGATTTAATAAATAATAAATTATATCCTTATACCACTCATGTTCTCCTAATCTTTGCAATTCAAGCAAAGACAAATCATTGACACAAATTAAACCAAGAGCTTTCTCATTATTTTCAATCAACATTTTAGCCAATACTTGACCCTTGACGAGCTTGGTGGGTCTAATCTCCAAGACATATTCTTGAATCTTAGTAACCCACCTAGCATGAGTCCCTAAGCAATCAGTCTGAGTTAATATATCTTTAATAGCAGAATGTGGGACAAAAGAAATGATCTTGGAATAACCCACATAAGTCCTAAAATGCTTAAGGGACTTGACCAAGGCATAGGCTTGCTTTACCATGGTAGTATAATTTAATTCATAGTTTTGAAACGCTCTACTCATGGAACCAAAAGGCTGCTCTTGACCTTCCTTATTCTTTTGTAATAAGACACCAACAATGGTATCCTCGAAAGCAAAAGAAAAAATCATGAAGTCCTTAGAATAATCAGGACTAACCAAAACAGGGCCTTTTGCAATAGCACCTTTGATTTCCTAAAAACTCTTTTTACCGTCTTCTTCCCATAAAAATTTAGCATCTTTTTTTAGAAGACTTTGAATAGGTTTGGCAATCTCAGCATAATTTGAAATGAATCTCTTCAGAAAGTTGGTCTTTTGAAGGAAAGACTGAAGGATTTAAGATTATGAGGAAGAGGAATTTTTTGGATTGCCTCAACCCTCTCGGGATCTATCTTGATCCCATCTTTTGAAATGATGTGACCAAGTAACTTCCCTTCAGTTACTCCAAATACAAATTTAGTAAGATTCAAGGAGATTCCAAATTCTCTACATCTATCAAAAACTTGCCTAAGATGACCTATATGACTAATACAATCCTTAGAAAAAACCGTAAGATCATCCTGCTATATTTCGATAATTTTACCAATCAAACCCTTAAAGGCATAATCCATAGCCCTTTGAAAAGTAGCCCCAACATTAGACAATCCAAAAGGCACTCTAATATATTCGAAAGTACCCCATGATGTAGTAAATGTAGTTTTGTGACGATCCTCTTTCTTAACCCATATCTGATTATATCCAGAAAAACCATCTAGCAATGACATCATTCCAGAGCTTATTACTCTTTGCAACATAGTCTCCATGTTTGGAAAAGGGTAATTATCTTTTCTACATGCTAGATTAAGGTTTCTAAAGTCAACACAAAGTCTAATTGTTCCATTCTTTCTCCTAACAATCACCAAGTTAGAACACCATGTTGAATGCCTAGTTTGAGCAATAATTCCAGATCCAAGCATCTTTGAAAGCTCCTTTTGAACTAAAGGGGCTAGCTTAGCATTTATTTTCCTAATCTTTTGATGAAAGGGATTAGCATTTTCATCTTTCAAAGGGATGGTGTGTTCCATGACATATTCCCTATATCCTTTTAACTCACCATAAGAAAATGATAAAACATCCCTATATTCACGAAGTAAATTAGTTAATTTCTTCCTTTCTTCATCACCAGTACCTTTACCAATTTTCTCAACCTTAGGGTCCTTAGAGGTACCAATGTTTACTTCAATGAATTCACTCAGATCCATTTTGACTTCATCTTTTTTCTTTGTAGCATCATGACAATCAAAATGTTGTTCCAGAGCTATAATATTCCGAGGAGTAGGATTAGTTATATCTTCATGATTATCATATCCATCTTCTGTTAGGTCCCTATATCACTAGTATAGTCCCTTATTATTGTTAGTGTAAACCCCTTATTGTTATTATTGTACCCTTGTAACCTCGCAATGGTTATTGATGAAACCCCAGCCCATCTGAAGTAGGGTCGGCCAGGATGAACTCCACGCTCACTAGGATTACATTATGGCCCCATGGACTCCTATATATAGAAATAGGCCTAGAAAATTGTATCATCCAAGAATTGTTCATCTGTAGATGTATTTATGTTGCCAGGATTTTGTGATATATTTCTAAGGCGTTGATATCTCTTTTCTTCATTTTTGGAATGTCATGACACATTTGGTATCTTAGCTTATCAGTGTTTCTGTGCTAGTTCAAATGTCATTGTGGAATTTTCGCTATAACTTTTTTCTAATGAAAGTTTCCAGCCAGAATTTTTAGGAAAGGTTTGAACTTCTGGCAGGATTGTCTAAAAATTTGTGCTGATGTGTACATTTTCGAGATATGATCTGTGGAAGTTAGGTATTTTTTCAGGCTCCTAAACAGGTCATCGTGGCATTTGCACTATAACTTTTTTTCTACGAAGGTTCAGAATATGAAATTCATATCGTACGAAGCTGAAATCCTGAGGAAAGTCTTCAAAAAGTTTCAGATCTTGGTTCGCAATATTTTTGGAGATATGATCTGTGGAAGGTAGTGCTTTTTCAGGCTCCTGAATTTCATCTCAAAGAGGTGATCGTGGGAAAAGTTCAATAACTCTCTCTCTGGGCATCGGATTGGAGTGCCGTAAAAATTGGTCGCAAGTACACAGATTGTAGTTTCTTGGCTATCAATTTCAAAGGCGAAGGATGAAAAGGTGACATGTGGCAAGCCGTACAAGTTTGTTATACGAACCAGTCCATAATTAGGTCATTGTGGGAGATCAGACATAACTTTGTCTTGGAGAATCCAAATCAAGTCAGACCTGTGGCATTCAAAAGAGAATTCAAAGGGAGACTTCAGTGCTTAATTTCAAATATTTAAGAGCCGCAATCACAGAGATAATCCAATTTCAATATCAAGCTCCTAAAAATCAAGAAAAAGGTGTGTTTTTTTTTTTTTTCCGAATTAATAAATTATTTAGTAACTTGTTGAATGATTGCAAGGGCATATTGTAGAATAGATATCGTATTTGGATTATGTACGGTCTTAAAAGGAATTCAACACCCATTAAGCCTTTGGAAAGCTCTACTATGACTCATGAAGATGAAGAATGGCAACATGACATATCAAAATTACAAGAGCAAGTGCAACAAATTTCGCTCTTGCAAAGAGCAACAAAAAATGACATGGAAGTTTTCAAGAAAAGCGTGGAATCTAAGATAGATGGCATGGAATCTAAGATTGATGGCATGGAGGCTGGCATGGAATCTAAGATGGATGACATGGAAGCTAAGATCGATGAGAAAATGGAAAACATGAAGAATTTTCTAAAAGCAGACATGGAAAGTTTGACAAAGTTGATACAAGAAAGGTTTCCTAATGGTGAAAAGATAGTAGAAGAACCTCATGATGAGAACAAAATAAATGTTAATTGTGATTTCATAAACTCTAATGTTGGCGGGAAGAACCACCGTATTCCAAAGATGGATATGAGGAAGTTTGATGGAAAGGATCCTGTAACATGGATACTACAGATGGAGCAATATTTTGATCTCCATAACGTACAAAACACACAAAAGGTACGCATTGCAACTTTACATTTAGAACAAAATACATTTGTATGGTATCAATGGCTTTGCTCCCGTAAAAAAATTGTCACTTGGTCAATTTTAACGGAGGAAATGATAGCACATTATGAGGATACAAAGAGCAACACCTTCTTTAGCCAATTGATAAATCTCAAACAAAAGGGTTTAGTGGGGGAGCACATTGAGGACTTCCAAAAAATTGAATATAAGGGTAACTGATATTCCAGAGGAACACAGGATTGATCTCTTCATAGGCACTTTAAAGGATAACATCCAACATGAAGTTCGCGTTTTGGAACCTGATTCATTGGAGAAGGCATTCGGGTTGGCAAGAAAAGTTGAATGTAAAATTATGGCGACAAGGAAGCCTACCACTCAATTCTATAAAGAAGGAAGTGTTGCTACGCCTAGATTTCCACAACCTACAAGGTTGACACCACAACAATTGGAAGAAAAAGAGCAAAAGGGCTTTGCTATAGTTGTGATAGCAAATACACTAAAGGTCATAAGTGTGCTGAGAAGAAATTATTTTACATAGATTGTGAAGAGGAAGAAGAAAATGAACAAGAAGAGGATATACACCAGGAACCAACCCTAGAAGAGGAAGAAATGAATACGACCATATCATGTAATGCACTAGCAGGAAATACCACTCCTCAAACTCTCAATATAGAAGGACATATCAAGAAGAAAAAGGTAATAGTGTTGATTGATTCAGGTAGCACCCATAATTTTATTCATTGTAAGGTAGCCAAGGAATTAAATTGTTTCCTATACTCAGCACCAGAATGTCAAGTGATGGTTGCAAATGGAGGAACTATAAATTTCTCTGGAAAATGCCATAATATCAAGCTAACCATGGGGGAATATGTGTTGACTAGTCCAATGCTTTCCATTCCTATGGGAGGTGCTGATGTTGTACTAGGAGTACAATGGTTACAATCTTTGGAGACGGTAGCTTTTAATTTTCAAGAACTTTCTTGAAATTTTTTTCAGAAGGAAAGGAAGTCGAATTACGGGGTATTGAAGGGAAGCCGGGAAGGATAATAAGCTCTAATGTCATGACAAAGCTTCTAAAGAAAGAACAACGAGGCGTAATTGCACAATTATGCTCACTAGACGTTTCAACATCAAAATCATCTATTTCGGCAGATCTCCAACAAGTCTTGGACAATCATTCCAAGGTGTTTGAAACTCCCAAAGGACTCCCACCTATTCGTGATCATGATCATGCTATTCATTTGATTCCGGGAAGTGTTCCTCCAAACATCCGGCCTTATAGATATCCTTACTTCCAAAAGAGCGAAATTGAACGCATGATTGCAGAAATGTTAGAGGCGGGTATAATTCAACATAGTCAAAGTTCTTTCTCTGCTCCTGTAGTATTGGTACACAAGAAGGATGGATCATGGCGAATGTGTCCGGATTATAGGGAGCTCAATAAGCTCACCATTAAAGATAAATTTCCCATTCCTGTGATTGATGAATTATTGCATGAATTACATGGAGCAATTTATTTTACCAAGTTGGATCTTCGTTCAGGATATCATCAAATTAGAATGAAGACTGAAGATATTCCAAAAACAGCATTTCGAACTCATGAGGGTCATTATGAATTTTTTGGTCATGCCTTTTGGCCTTACCAATGCACCTTCTACATTTCAAGGGTTGATGAATTCCATTTTCAAACCCTTCCTTAGAAAATTTGTGCTAGTATTTTTTGATGATATACTAATCTACAGCAGGTCTTGGAAGGATCATGTTGAACATGTTGACAGGGTGCTCAAACTATTGCGGGAGAAACAATTATATGCAAAAACATCCAAATGTTTCTTTGGAGTACAAGAGGTGGAATATCTGGGTCATATTATATCTCACGAGGGTGTTAAAGTAGACCCTAACAAAATTAAAGCCATTAAGGAATGGAAATTCCCCACAACCATAAAGCAGTTGCGAGGATTTCTCGGATTAACAGGGTATTATCGCAAGTTTGTTAAGAATTATGGGAGAATAGCAGCACCTCTAACAACATTATTGAAGAAAGATGCATTTTCATGGACTCCTGAAGCAACTAAGGCCTTTGAACATCTTAAAGAGGCAATGTACCTAACACCGGTCTTAGCTACGCCAGACTTCACAAAAACCTTTATTGTGGAATGTGATGCCTCAGGAAATGGAATTGGTGCAGTTTTAATGCAGGAAGGGAGACCCATTGCTTTTGAAAGTCGTCCAATCAAAGGAAAGTATTTACAGAAACCTATTTATGAGAAGGAAATGTTAGCAATACTGCATGCACTAAAGAAATGGAGAACTTACCTAATGGGAAGACACTTCAAGGTAAAAACTGATCATGATAGTCTGAAACACTTTTTGGAACAAAGACTATCTTCAGAAGAGCGGCAAAAATGGGTCACAAAGATGTTGGGTTATGACTTTGAAATAATCTACAAAAAAGGAAAGCTTAATGTTGTTGCAGATGCACTCTCAAGAAAGAATGAAGAGGTGGAAGCATTTCTTTGTGCCATTTCTATTATCCAACGAGATTGGATAACCGAAGCAAGAGATGAATGGAAGAAGGACGAAGAAGTGTGGACACTCATTCAAAAGTTGCGGCAAGATCCTAGTATATCTGATACATTAGTTGGAAAAATGATTCCTTATGGTACAAAGATCACTTATATCTTTGTAAGAATTCCCAACTAAAACAAAAGATTCTTTTGGAATTGCACACTTCTCCTTTAGGAGGACACTCAGGATTTTTAAAAACTTACCACGGGGTGAAGAAAGAATTTTTTTGGGATGGCCTTAAATCTGATATTCGAAAGTTTGTGGCGGAATGTTTGGTTTGCCAACAGAATAAAGTGGAAACAATTAAGACCCCAGGACTTCTACAACCTTTATCCATTCCAGGTCAACGTTGGGAGGAGATTTCGATGGATTTTATCACAGGTTTACCTAAGTCCGAAGGAAAGAGTGTCATCATGGTGGTAGTTGATAGACTTACCAAGTATGCACACTTTTGTGCATTATCTCATCCATTTAAAGCAAGTACGGTTGCTACTACATTTATGGATAGAATTCAAAAGCTACATGGAAGCCCAAGGGTTATTGTGAGCGATAGAGATCCCATTTTTACTGGAAATTTTTGGACGGAGTTATTTTCTTGTTTGGGTACTCAATTAGCTCATAGCTCATCTTATCATCCTCAATCGATGGTCAAACTGAGATAGTAAATAAATGTTTGGAAGGATATCTTCGTTGTTTTGTATCTGATAAACAAACACAATGGGTCAAGTGGTTACCTCTTGCTGAATGGTGGTATAACACTTCCTTCCATGCTGCAGCAAAAATGACCCCATTTATGGCACTTTATGGATATCATCCACCATCCATCACATCATCTTTAAGGGAAAATTCGAAGGTTCAAACAGTGGAAGATCACATCGAGCATCAGCAAGAAGTTCTCCAACTCTTAAAGGATAACCTGAATTTGGCACAAAATCGAATGAAACAACAGGCAGATCAACATCGCGGCGAGAGAAGTTTTGATGTAGGAGATTGGGTATTTTTACGGCTACAACCATACAAACAAATGTCCCTCAAGCAAGCAAAGAAGGATAATAAATTATCGCCAAAGTACTATGGTCCTTACAAGGTGTTGCAAAAGATTGGAACTATGGCATACAAATTGGAGCTTCCTGCTTCTTCGCGAGTACATCCAGTTTTCCATGTTTCATGCTTAAAGAAGGTTATAGGTGAAAATCTTGCAGTTCAAACAGTATTGCCAGAACTTGATGGGGAAGGGAAAATCATATTGGAACCTGAAGCAGTCATGGAAAAAAGAACTCGACAACTACGGAATCGATTAATTTCAGAGTATCTCATCAAGTGGAAGAACTTACCCACTGAATATTCTACATGGGAGGATGAGAATTTTATACAGAAGCACCCGGAGCTACTCAAGCGTTGAGGACAACACTTTTTAGAAGGAGAGGGGCATGTTAGGTCCCTATATCACTAGTATGTCCCTTATTATTGTTAGTGTAACCCCCTTATTGTTATTATTGTACCCTTGTAACCCCCATTTTGTTATTATTGTGCCCTTAAATTATTATTGTTAGGTCGGCTAGGATTACATTGTGGCCCACTAGGATTACATTATGGCCCCATGGACTCCTACATATAGAAAGGAGGTTTTGTAAATTGGATCATCCAAGAATTGTTCATTTATGTAATGTATTGGAGGTTGCCCCCTCGAAGTGGCTTATTTCTAAGGCGTTGATATCTCTTTTCTTCTATTTTTGGAGCTGGTTACACAACATCTTCTTTATAACTAACCTCGCAATTCTCACATTCAACCACCTTAGTTAGAAAGTGAATCACCTTCTTTTCATCATCAAACACCTGCCAATGCTCAACATTATCAGGTACAGAAGGTCTAAAAATAATCTCCATTTTAACCTTTTCGTTTAATAACTCATCAAATAATTGCAAACTAGATGTTGCTACAACAAGCTAATAAGAAAAGTTATTCTTTTCTCTTGGGATAGTTTGAAGATCAAGAGCATCACAGCATTCTATCATATCCCAAACAACATTTTGATAGTTCTTCAATCTCTGATTTTTACAAGTAAATTTATTTTTAATCTGCATGATAACCAAAGCAGAGTCTCCCTTGATACTAAGCGACTTAACTTTAAAATCTTTTGCCAATTCAAGGCCCAACAACAAATCTTCATACTCAGCTACATTGTAGATAGCTTCAAATTCTAATTTATAGGCAAATTTGAAAATGTGAACAAGGGAAGACTTTAACACAATCCCAACACCTTTACCATGCCTAGAATATACACCATTGAAATTCATTGACCACACTTTATCCTTTAGATCCCAAAACTTCTCATCAACCTTAACATCGAAAGGAACTATGGAGTTAGACAAAATAACATAATTCCCAATGTTAGGTTGTTCTTTAATTATCTCATTATGGGGTCTCTTAGGATCTTCAACATAGAATCCTCTTTCAGCCTCTATTAACTCTTACAAACCCATCACCTCTAGGAGAAGGAATCGTAGCGTATGACCAATTCATTTGAATACTCCCTCCTAGATCGAAGGCCCATTTTCTTGATAACAACATACCCCAAGCATCTAGTACATCAACTACAACTATGTCCATTACAATTATAATGTTTGGGTAAACCGATAAATAAACTTGTAAGTCCGTGACTAACCACTGAACTTCAATTTTCTTAGAATCCATGGCACATATGTTGTAGTAAGGCCTAGAAACTCTCAAATTGAGCTGCTCCATGATCCTCTTGGTCATAACACAGGCTGAGGCACCAGAATCCAACATACAATTATTCAATTTATAACCATTAACCATCAAAGTAATAAAAAATGGTTGATGATCTTTGTTATCTGAATCCAAACTTTGCAAATATTATATAGGAGCATCCTGATAAACAACTTCAAGGGCCTTATCTTGAGCAACATTAACGCACGGAGCTTCAATGGCATTTAATAACTTAGCCTTTTGTGAGGGAACCTTCAATATCTCAATGACAGGCACCAAGATCTTTGAATTGTTCAACCATCCTCCCAAATCAATATTCAATCCAGAATTTGAACCAATTTGAACCAGGGTTAAAACTTCGAGAGGAAACTTGATTATTATCTTGATCCTTATCCCTTCTCTGATAATTTAACCCTTTGTCTTTCGCAATTTCCAATATTTGATCCGGAGAAGGATTTTCACCAAATAATTCAACCATCAAATCCTTTTAATGCCCAAAGTTATTGTTAGTATGGGAAGATGTGAAAGGCCTAACATCTTGACTATTTTCCTTAACTTCCATCCAATCTTCCATAAACAAAGAAGATTATTTACCTATTTGATTACTTGCCCCAAATATTCCACTATCCATAATTCTATTAACAGTGGGGCAAGTATCCTCTTCATGAAGAGCATCACAAGCCCTACAATAAGGCGAAGCTTCATTGACCATATTAGTAGATTCAAGCGGATTAGGGGGTCTCTGCTCACTAGATTGACCTTTCTTCTCCCAAGCATTATTATTCTGATTTTTATTATTATTTCTAGGTTGGAAGTTTTAAATTTGCGATCTTTCCATTTGAACCAACCTAGCCTGCATGGCACTCATTTCCTTAGCATGATTAGAGATTAGTTTTGCTTGATTTAACTCCATGCTTTTAAGTTTCTTCAACAACTTTAGCATAGGATCATCATCAGGATTTTTAACCTCTTGTCCTTTAGGTTCTTTCAATTTGGTTGAACTTCTATCAAACCCTGGAGTCTCAAACTTCCCAGATGCTTTCTTATCTTTCTCAAGCTCTCCAACTAAAGTCTGACAAGCCTTATAATCACAATATTTGGCACGTCTCAACCCATAATAAGTTTCAGCATTAAAAGCATCAATGTAAAAATCCAGAAGAGATTTATCAGGAGGCTTATAATCCAGAGGTAATTCTTTAATAATAGCATTAAACCTATTATTAAAATCTTCTATTTCATTTTCATTCTTCTTAATAACAACGATAGCCTTAACTAGATGCCTCTCTTCTCTCTTATCTCCATTTTTTTCCATTAAGGCATTAATGACCGATTGTAATGAGTCAAACGTATTATCTGTTTTCTCGGTAAACCAATCCAAAGCTTCTTCTTCCAAGATAAGAACAAATAGGCACATCTTTATGTCTTCATGATTATAATTGACACTTCTAGCATGTTTAGCAATCCAAGAGCTAAAAGCTTTGAGATGGGCTTGAGCACTAATTGCATTGTGGCCCTAAAAAGAAGGCAATTTATCAATCCCTTTCACAGGAAGATCATTAGGATATCCTTGAATGTTACCAGAGTTACAAGAGGCAAACAAATCCATGATGTCTTGTTTAGTGGAGTTAGGAAAAAACAAATGGATATCAGAGAGAGCTTCTTGTCCAAGATTAACAAGAAGTGTACGTGAAGGGAGCTTGTGTAATAGAACTCTGAGAGCCTTTTCAGGATCCAGAGTAGGATTAAACAAGCTACTTGGATGCCTTCTAGTACAAATCCATGTAGAAAATGAAAGACTTGGAGTCGCCACTCAAACAAAAATATAACTCAGACACCTAAGATGAAAGATGAGAAACAAGATGAGATGACTAACTGTGCCAAAAAATGTTGTCGCTAAGTGGGCTAATGAATGGTGTAAAATATGGGAAGATTAGAAAATTACAGATGAATGTCACAAAGCCAAGGTCCAATAAATGGTTCCCCGGCAACGGCGCCAAAAAATGTTGCGTGGTCGGGTCAAGAAGATTAAACCGAAAAAGTTAATTCAAAACCAAAAACTAAAAATAGTTTGAGATAAAATGTCGAAACACCGAGAACAAGAAACTTATCCGCGGCAACGGTGCCAAAAAATGTTGTCACCCAAGTGTACACCAAGGGCCACAATTCTTAGGACAAAGGTTGTCACTCTAAACATTGTCCACTTTGTAGTCTGTTCTAGCTATCTCCTAGGAAAGATAAGGGGGGTGGTCCCTAAAAGGAAAAAGATGGATGATGAAGAAAAACGTGTTGGTAACCAACAAGTTCTAGGAGACGCAATGAGAAGTTATCTCATTAAATTGACTTTAATAAATGCAAGTGAGATTAATTGTGCAATGTTTCAGATATTCAAATCAAATAAACAATTCAGATTTAAAATTATGAGACCATTGCCTTTAGCTACAATGCTCATAAGAAAAAGACTTACAAAAATGGTTCACCAAGTAACAAGAAAACAAATGCTACTTATATGAATGATCAACTAACTTATATGAAATGCAAATCTAGCAACTAGGTGAGAATGCAAAAATCTTGGTTAATTTTATTAAAATGCCTATTATAAGTTTGTCTTTCCCTTAACTGTTTTGAAGTTGGGCTCCAATGTAAGTCGTGGTAAGGAGGCCAACAAGAAGCGGGCTAGGGCCTGATTAACAATACCTCTCATTGTGCTCCTATCACTCGGTTCCTCCGGCGCTGTAGAGACTACGGCTTTGACGACTGCAAGGTCACCGTGTTAAATATTGAAGAGTTGTCAAGGCCCTTTGAGCTAAACGAAAAAGTTTGTCCTAAAGATCTATCAACCAAGCTTATGCTTGGAGGTGAATTTTTAATATGCACAACTAACATAAAATGAAGATGCAAGGAGAGATTAAAAGATGAAGCAAAAAGTTCAAGACTTAAGCACTTAGATTTATGATTTATTCTAAGTTAAATGCTAAGTACTTGAGGGAAAATTCAATGAGAAATCCCAATTATCAAGATGCTAAAAAATACTCAATTTCAAGAACCGAAAGATATACAATTTTCGACAAGTACATGATAGAGTACTCAATAAAATGCTGATCGAAATTACTTGAAAGTTTCCAAAGATAAATGTCCAAGAAATATCCAATAATTCAAATAAATAAATCCACGCTTAGAGTTCATTTCCCTTTAAGACAATGAGCAATCTCAACAAAATTTAAAACCCAATGCCAATGCCTAAGCACTTAAATTTCAATAATTAATTACCCGGAAAAAAAGTGAAATTTTGATGCTAATCAAATAAACATTTCTTCAAATAAATCCGGACTTAAATGATTTTCTTAATTTCTCAAACCCAAAAAAAATATTTTCTCTGTTGATAAGTGGTTGTCATTGATGCCAACCCAAGCAGCACCAAGAGCTACCTCGATCTTTCATGGCAAATGTGACATGGCAATTCATGGAATCTTTGTTCAAGATCCTTCTAGATTAGATTCTCCTCGACAAGATGTTTCCATTGATATATGGTACGCCTCGTGGTTCCCTCTAGTTTGAGAGAAAATTGAGTTTAAAGTTGAAGGCCCAGTTTGGTGGGCTAAAACCCCAAGGGGTAGAGACATGACACCTTATTCACCGACGGTTGTCAATATATGATAGGGATTCTCACCGTAATCTCACCACGTATAAGTTGAATAATTTCAAGAATCAAAGACACTAAATCAATCATTGACTTCACAACTAGGTGGGACCATATGCACTATCCAAATCATTGATTTCAAAATTTTAGTAAAATTCTAAATAAATATTAATAGAAGTTAGTAATTAATTAAGTTGAAGGTAATTGATTAAGTGTAGTGGAAGCATTATTTTTTAAAAGTATATTAAATTAAGTTTACCTCATAAGAAGTATCTCTCCTATCTTAAAGACCAATATCTCTTCCTATCTAACTCACGTCCTCCCTTACCACAATTTACAAAAATAAATAAATAAAAAATATGTTATAACTCCTTGAGAAGTCCTCCTATCCTCCAAAGTCTAACTCGTGAAACCCTTCCTAAACTTCTAATGTTCATCCATCTAACTATAAGGAGAGGTCTATGCCTCCTCTCATTTGTATATACTTGAACGAATGAATTTATAGAGAAAAATCTTTGAACTTTTCGGTCACCCTACAGGAGCATCAACGCAGGTATCTTAAGGGATAGGGTTTGGTAATTTTGAGATTCAATTTATTACAACGTATGTTTGTTATGAGCAGAGAAGGATTAAAAGACTCCTCAATGGCATATTTAGGATGGTCTTGAAGGGTTTCGGACCTGTAATAAGATATTTTATTTAGGGCATGATCACAGTCAATTCTTGGAACGAATCTACAGCCAAGTCCAGAGACTTGAACCTGTACTTTGACTTTAAGAATTTGTCACAAAAATTCTGCATTTGTTGACAGTCAAGGAGAGTGAATATTGGATCAGATTCTTTTTGTTTTTCTGTTTGAATTTGGGACTCATATAGGTGTTTTCTCATTGCAGTCCAAGCATAATTTCTGAAGTGAGATAAGCTCTAAAACAATGAAACCTTGATTACGAAAACAACGAAGATTGGAGGACAGCCTTTTGATTGAAGGTGCATCCCTAGTTCTGATTACAATGATACTAGCAAAACATCCAGATTACATGCGGGCTTTGTTTTGTGCACAAGGATGTATCATATAAGCCAGCAAAAAGGTATAACGCAGCATCAAAAGTCTCGGAATTATCCCACTCTGAAGTCACCAAAAAGGGTCCGAAAAATCTGTGGTCTTAGTACTTGTTGCATCTGAGTCCTAATTGAGGTTGATCTGAAGCATGAAACCAAATTCAGAATTCTGTGCAGTAACTATTCATATGTATATGTATCTCTATTTGAACTGACAGACAGAGGTATCCTGCAAGTTTTCTCATCATCCAAAATCTTCAAGAAGCCAAAGCCACATACCACTACAGCAGTTGGGTTATGATCTAAGTTACCTGATACGAGGACACGAGACACGATGGGCACGCAGATTCGACTGTCGGACACGGACACGATGACCCCCCGGAACAGGACACGTTATATATTATATTATTATTTTATTAAATATATATATATATATATATTAAAAATTAGATATTTCTTATACATTCATACAAATTCATTGATTCAAACCTCTGCTTGTCTTTTGCCTGTCTGCATGTTTCTCTGCGCAATCCCTGCGTTGGACTGTGTAAGTATGCATAGGCTCTGCGTGGGTTCACTGCGCTGCAGTCTTGTGCTGCCTCCTGTGACCCACTGCGTCCCTCTGTCCCTAACCTCAGTCACTGCTGACTCTTCGCCCTGCAACTGTTCCCACTAAGTCGAATTCTCTTACTTCAGAATTGATCTCCTTTGGGTACTGAGTGTATGCCCGGCTTGTTTTCCAAATGATTGTCGGAGAACCAACGACCTAGATTAGAAGTCTAATCAATGGCTAAGATTAAAACTTGACTTGATCTTTGTTTTCTAGAAGATTCACACTCTGACTTGTTAATACCCTTTAATTATTTCATTTCCCTAAGTTTAGACTTAGGGTCTCCATTAACATAATTAATTATTTTAATAAGTCATGAACCGAGTGGAATTTCCACAAATGGTTTCTGGGTTCTTTGGAATACTGATATCCAAGCCTCCTTACAGAGTTTGAGACTTGGAACACTTTCTGATGCTACAAAAATCAACAACCCTATCCTAAAAAAATCCTCCTAAATGCATCTTTCCTCCCCTGTGAGATCTCACCAATGACCATCCATGTGAGGAGGGAATTTGAGGGAAGGTCCACCATTCATCCACTTATGGTTGTAGTATTTTGGGTTCAAGGAGTGAACCAAACAATGTAAAGGTGCACAATTCTTGTCCCATCGGCTGATAAGAATATCATGTATGGTGGTGAAGAAGGCCTTTGGTGATGTCTCATACTCGAGGCACTGACTATGTAAATAATGTTCCTCATAGACTCAATCATGGAATCCCATCCCTCATAAACCTCTCCTAGGATGGGTTGGTCTATATCTACCAATTGAAGCAAGTAAATGATAGGGTCCATGATCTGAATAAGTAGATCTACCCTCTCCCACCAGGCATCATCCAACACTGTGCCTTTCACTCGTTTTGAGTCTGCTTGATTTGTCTTTCTCCAAAAAGACCAAAACTTTGAAATAACCATGGCCCCAAGAGCGGTCTTAACCTCCCTCAACCTCTTCAACATGATGAATGAAGCGGCAAACCGTGTATCTACAATCTTCAACAATGATAGATTGGTGTACTCCTTGTAGATAGTGAAGACATTTGTATGGTTTTGTACAAAGTTGCAGATATGTTGTGCATCCTCAATAATGCTTCCAATCCAAAGCACATCAGAGGCAATAGATTTCAGTGCTAAGTTCAATGAATGGACAATGCAAGATGTCCAAAATATTTGTGCATATTTAGCTTCCACAATCATGCCAGCAACCTTGCAAACAAGTGCATTATCTGTAATGATTTTCACACAAGAATCGACACCTACATCTTCAATAACTTTAATAAATAACTCACCCATATATTGTGCATCCTTGTATTGTCCAAGTGCATCCATTGATTTCAAGAAAACTGAACCATTCAAGGAAGACACCGTGAAGTTGATGAGTGGGTGTAGTGCTAGATCTGTCCATCCATCAAAAACAATGCTAACCCCAGATGTTGGCCATGCTGATTCAATAGGCTCAAGCATTTTGTCCACCTCTTTCTTTGCCTTCGTCAACAATGTGGTTCTAAGCTTCTCTGACCCAGGAGGCACATACCCTGATGGACTTGTTTGAGTTAGAGCTCGGCACATCTCAATAAACAGAGGTGAGCATGCAACATTGAAGGATATGAAGTTCTGATAGAAAAAAATGCAATGGTGAGATCAAGCTCTTCTCGCTTCTCTTGCTGAAAATCTTGTCCATTTGACCAAGTGCAGTTGCCTTTCTTTTTGCTGCTTGTCCCCCACTAGAACTCTCAAACGGGAACTTCTTGTTGCTTTTCCTCAAGAATGGAAGGGGGTCATCATTCTTGTTTTGTTTTGTTTTTGATGCCACATTTGTCGCACCAACAGATGCTTCTCTGTCCATTTCCTTCCTCTTTGCTAAAGGCACCTGTGTACAAGCTGCAATTCCACATCTTGGAAAAGCCAACATATGAGCTTTCACATGGTAATATGTGCTCATGAAATGGTTGTGGAAAAAATGCATTTCCAAGCGACATTGCCTCCCCCCTTCACCTTACTGTTTGGCCATGGCTCTCTTGTCACATATTTCCACAATGGATATTTGGGGTCTTGAGTTTGTTTTCCCTGAACATTTGAAGTTGTTGTTGCAGCCCCACTTCCAATAGATGGAATACTTGCAGACCCTGATGAAATAGGGACAGGAGGGGCATCTCCAATGGGGAAATTCTTCCCCTTTCTTTGCCCCTTCCTTGTTTCCCTTGATTGAGCCATGAATGCTGTAAAAAATAAACAAAAATGCACAAATTTGTAAAACAAATGCACATGCAAACCAAATGCAGAAAAATAGAGAGACAATGCACTTACTGGTGACTTGAATCTCCTTGAAATCGCTCCCTTGCTCATTGTTTCTCCTTGCTTCTTGCTCCTTGCTCAACTCACACACAAAGACAAAGTGAGAAAACAAAGGACAAATCGCTGATTTTATAATGCTGGACGCTTTTCCGCGCTAAGTGTCCCCGGAAAATCGGGATTTGATCGTGTCCGTACAAGACACGATCGGGATACGATCATGTCCTATACGGGCACAATCGAATTCGGTCTAGTGGACACTAATCCGTACGAATCGTGTCTGATTCGACAGATTCGGGACACATGGAGGGTGGAGGACGAATCCGGTTTCATAGGTTATGATGGAAGCAAAGTTTAAACACTTTCAGAGAAGGTTGAGGTAAGTATGATAGTGTTATTTTATTGTCGCATTAAATTTTGAGTATTTCTCTTAGGTTGTTATTGCAATATCATCATTGTAAAAATGTTATTACTGGACTAATCCTTTTGCAGGCCAAGGTAAGTTTTGTTGAAGACTTTTTGCAAGTTTCCTATCTGTGAAAATTTCAATCCAAAAATAGATTTCTGCAAAGACAGATTTATTTCTCCTACTTATTTCTTCAATAAGTTATTTATAGAAATTCTTTCAATAAATTTTGAAATAAATACTACTGCAGCATTTCCTAAAGTATATGCAGAGAAAGGAATAGTAAGAAACATAAGTATAAGAAAAAATCACATGTACACACTTATTTTTGGATAATTGTCCCCGGAAAAACCCAATGTGGGAAAACCGATGCAGCAGATGAGGGCTTATATTTTATTCTTCGGCAATGAATTCTTTACAAGGAATATACTAGCAGGTTCATTTAAAAAACACCTGAGACAAATTTCTCGGATCCTTCGGAGGATTTTCTGACACCCGGAAGACCCTCTGCGTCACTCTGTGTGCTTCTCTACGCAATCCCTGCGTTGGACTGCATCACTCTGCGTGGGTACACTGTGTTGCAGCTTTGCGCTACCTTCTGTGCCCCTCTGTGTCCCTCTCTCCTCCTTCTCATTCACTGTTGACTCCCTGTTCTCCTTCTGCCTCTGCAACTCTGCCCTGCAACTCTCCCTCTGAAATCGAATTCTATTCCTTCAGAATCGATCTCCTTCAGGTTACTGAGTGTGTGTTCGGCTTGCTTTCCAAATGACCCTCAAACCTTCTTTTATAATCTTCTCATTGATGAATCAACGACCCGGATTAGAAGTCTAATCAATGGCTAAGATTAAAAATTGACTTGATCTTCGTTCTCTAGAACATTCACACTCTGTATTTTTAATACCCATTAATTATTTAATTTCCCTAAGTTTAGACTTAGGGTCTCCATTAAAATAATTAATTATTTTAATAAGACAAGAACCGAATGGAATTTCCACAAATGGTTTCTAGGTTCTTTGCAATAATGATGTCCAAGCCTCCTCACAAATTTTGAGACTTGGAACACTTTTCGATCCTACAAGAAATCAACACTTCCTCTTAGCGAGGAAAGTGTTCTAGCAATATGTCTGCTGCATACTGCTCTGCTTTGAAGAATCCTTTGCGTTGTTGGTCCCTAGCTGTTGTCCCTCATCTGCTGCATAGCTGCCCTCTGTACTACAGCCCATAACACTACCACTGCCACTGCCTCATATGTATTGTAGCTCTGTCTGAATCCTGATCCTATCCATTCCTGCTATTAAAATGGATTCTTGAACATCCCCATCTTCTCTCTGAAAAAGACAAACTTTGTCTTCCCTATAGCCTTCATGAGGATATCTGCCACTTGTTCTCCTGTTGGAGTGTACTGCAACTGTACAGCTCGTTGAACACAGTCTCTAATGAAGTGACACCTGATGTCAATGTGCTTCGACTGATCATGAAACACAAGAGTTTCAGAGAGCTTGGTGCAACTCTGATTATCACATAGAATGTTGGTCACTTCCATCTTTTCCTTCAGTAAGTTCACAAGCAATTTCCGAAGCCATATGGCCTCACACAAAGTTGTGCTAGCTGCAATATATTTTGCCTCTGCTGAGCTCAGTGCCACAGATTTCTATTTCCTACTACACTAGGAGGTCTTTCCTGATCCAATACTAAAACAGTACCCACTGGTACTTTTCCAATCTACTGGACTCCCAGCCCAATCTGCGTCGGTGAACCCACTCAACCTGATGTTATTACCACGGGTGTATTTCAGTCTAAGCTCGACTGTTCCTTGAAGATATCTGAAATCTGTTGCCCAATGAGCCCTCCTTGGTTCCACCATGAACTGACTGAGGGTATTGACAGCATAACAAATGTCTGGCCTAGTGTTGACCAGATACATCAGAGATCCTATGAACTGCCTATACAATGTAGGATCAGCCTCATCATCTTCGGACATGTCGATTTTCTTCTAGTTGGTGATCATTTGAGTGGTCATGGATCTACAGTCCTCCATCTAAAATCTCTTTAGAATTTCTGTAGTATACCTTCCTTAACCAAGGAAGATCTCCCCTTTCTGCTGCCAAACTTCCAACCTCAGAAAATAATGCATCAACCCTAGATCCTTCATGTCAAATTCTGTAGCTAAATTCTCCTTGCAGTCCTTGATGAGCCTCGATGACCCTGTCAAAAATAGATCATCTACATATAGAACTAGTATTAGAGGCTCACTCCCTACCCTTAGATAGTAGAGATTGGCATCTGCGTCACTCTTAACAAACCCCATCTTCTGCAAGTAGTTGTCAATTCGACCATACCAAGCTCCAGGGGCTTGCTTTTGTCCATAAAAGGCTTTCTTAAGCCTCCACACGAGTCTTTTGCTCATGTGTCTCGAAGCCCTCTGATTGCTCAATGCATACTTCCTCTTCTATCACCCCATTCAGGAACACAGCCTTGACGTCCATCTGGTGAATTTCCCATCCCATCTGCGCTGCAAGGGATATCACGAATCTAATGGAAGTATTTCCCATCCTCTTCTATCTTCCCCAGGCAGCGTTTAATTACGAGCAGCGTTGTTGCCCCATTATGGTACAGGGGTCCAACGCTGTGATACAAAATAAACAAGATAATCAGGCTCCACACCCAACAGGGAGCACTTGATCTTAGAAAGATCCTTCTTCTTCTTCGATTACTTCTTTGATGCCAAGGCTGCATCCTCCTTCTCTTCCTTCTTGACTTTTCTCAACGCAAGGTTGTGCTGCTTCTTGGTGAACCTTCGTAGTTCTTCTTGCCGCAGGATTGACCACAAGCTGTCCCAATCTGGGAGGTCCGCTCTGCCCAATATACTTTGGAAAAAGGTTTCCCACTCATCTGTGACTACATTGAGGGCAGTCCTGACTATCACTGCATCATCTACGGTTGCACCCGTTGCAGTCAGTTGATCCCTGATTGACTGCAATCTGAAGAGGAAATGCTCAATGTCTTCTCCCTTGGTCATCATGAATGACCTCATTTCGGCCTCCAACAACATCTTTCTTTGGACTAATTTTCCCTCATATAGGGAAGTCAAGGCCTTCCACATCTCATTAGCTGTCTTCTTCTCAGCTATGTGTGGTACAATATGGTCCTTGATATTGTCCATTATTAGCCGCTTGGCATGTCCAGCAGCTTCTCTATGCTTCCGTAGGAGATCTGCATCTGTCAGTGTGGTCAGGGTCTACTCTGCATGGTCTCTTAGACCATATGCCTCTAGAACAATCAGGATCCTAGCTTTCCATACCGAAAAGTTTGAGAGGCCCTCTAGCCTATCCTGATCACGCAGTCTATGAGGAGCCATCTGCTTAGAATGTGTCAGAGCTCCTCTTCTCTATGCTAGAGATCTTGGATCTAGGGTCCCTTTCGAACTAGAAACCCTCTGTTCCCTCTGACACTTGATTTCCCTCCTTGGAAATCTACCAAATCAACTATGATTCAGCTTCTTCTTTGATCCTCCGACCAAACTGCAAGTTTCTTTTGGCAAGAAACTCTCTGAGAAGTTGATCTCTTTCCAAACTTTGTCACTTGTGCTAAGGTTAAAAATCTGAAAATTTCAAAAGTTTAACCCCACCAGCTCTTCTGAATTTCTGCAACTTTTCTGCAGACTTTTTCTGGATCTGACAGATTCAAATCTGAATCACACTGGCTGGCTTCAGACCCAACCAGCATTGTTTCTGAGCTGCCTCTGTGCAGTAATTGCATGGGATTGCTAGGACACATCGCTGGACAGCGTCACCCTTCCCTCTGTATGAATTTGCTCCTGAAAATTGTGCTGTCCCTTCAGATCTGCTTTTATTCTGCCTTTCCAGCTACTTTCTGCAGCTAGATCCTTCAAATTCTTCAGCTGGTGACCCTTCTAGATCTACAATTGCTCTGATACCATGTAGAAATTTCTGAATCTTAATTCTTATGCAGAAATTATTTATGCTAATCCAGTTAAGCTTCTCCTACTTATACAAGTTATGAATTGAATAAATTCAAGTTAACATCAAAGAAAAACACATAACAGATCTCTACCAATTTAGATCTAGAATAAGCACATGCACACATAGACAAAGCGACACAGTTACTTCTGGACAAACTGTCCCGGGAAAAACTCAATGTGGGAAAACCGGTCTCTGGCTGCTGGAGGGCTCTATTATTAAGAATATTTCTGAATACACAACTCTGGGTTCTAGATCTGGAAAAACCTATAGAGAAAACTCTAGATCTGCAGCACCTGGCTGATCTAAGACCAACAATACTGACTGATCCACACCCTGAAATGGGATTTACAGAACTCAGCCAGATCTAGGCCTAGAAACCTCAGATCTGCCCCTGAAAGACACTACGTCAGCCTTTGAAGCCCCTGCTAGGCTCTGCGTCAGCCTTGGCTAGCCTCCAAATGGTCAGCGCTGCCACTGGAAGGGACTGCGTTACCCCAGACTGTGTGACGCAGTCCCTACGCTGCCCCTAGGGGTCTCTGCGTAACCCCTGAAGGGCTTCCTGAAAATCACATTGTCCTTGCTTCTACTGTTGTTGCTACTGAAATCTGCTGCTGTTGTCGTCTGTTGCTGCTGCTACTACCTTCCTCTACGTTGTCTTTGTTGATCTCTTCTCTGCTTCTTGTGTATTCGAGACCCAGGGATCAGATCATCCCCTTGATCTAAATTCCCCTCTCTGCAACTGAAACACTTCTGAGAATTCTTAGCAACCCCGCCCTAGAATCTCAGCTTAGCTTCAGTGCTCTGCCTCTGTGTGTCTTACAAATGACCCCAAGCCTTTCCTTTATAATTTTCTCATTAACAAATCAACGGCCAAGATTAGATCTTTAATCAATGGCTAAGATTAAAAGAAAGTTTGATCCATGTGACTTAAGATAATTTCATCACATGTTTAATTGAATTTACTTTAATTATTTTATTTTCCTAAGTTTTACCTTAGGACATACATTAAAATAATTAATTAATTTAATATCTCCTAAACCAGATGAAATTTCCCAAATCCATTTCTGGGTCTTGTAGATGCAGTGAACTCTAGTCCTTCCTCAAAATTTGGGACCTAGAGCACAACTGATGCTACCACAAATACACAAAATCTCAACAATTGCGAACAAAGTTACAGCCAGGGAAATGTGGGAAGCCTTAGCCACGCTATATGAGGGATCTTCCGAGCAGCAAAAGATGTACTTAGAGCAACAACTGAGGACGGCGCGGATGCGGAGAGGGAAGCGCATGATTCTGTTCCTGACTAGGCTTCAGGAAATCCATGACCAACTCGCAGCCATGGGGTCTACCCCTTCTTATTCAGTGATGGTGAGACTAGCATTGAATGCAGTCACCGAAGATTCTCAAGTATTTGTCTGAAGTATTTTGGGCAGAGCTACTTTTCCAGGCTCGGAAGATATGTGGGCTGCTCTTCAGCAAGAAGAGCTGGGGAGAGACTTGGTAAAGTGCAAGCTTCACAGTAGCAGTGGCAGTGAACGAAGGTGAAGCAGGAAGAGGAAGATGCATCTGTTTCATCCAAGGGACAGCAGGAGCAACGAAGACGTAAGGGAGACGTCTCAAAGATCAAACGCTTCAAGTGTGGTGAACTTGGTCACTACACTTCCAGTGTCCTTTGAAGTAAAAGGATAAGGATGAGAAGCATGATCCAAAGGTTGCAACCACAGAGATCAATGATGATGAGTACGACCTGAGTGATCACGCATCTCCAGGAGGGAGATGGGGCGACATCAAGCTGTAAGTTTCCAAGAACTTCCCTGGAGGAGTCCACCTCTCAGATCACAACCTTGCTACAAGTGCCCATAATCAGTAGTAGTAGGCTGGAGGAGTTTTCAGTCAGTGCAAAGCAGTGCAGAGACGACAGTTGCAGTGGTTAGCAACGCCAACTTCTGAGCAGCGCAACGCAGTGCAGTAGAAACGCAATGCAAAGCAATAGCAGCGCAGTGCAGAGAAGAAGCAGCACAATGCAAAGCAGCAGCAGCGCAGTGCATCAGAGGGACAACGCAGTAGCTATCAGAAGTCAGTGTCTTCAGCGCCGAGATGCATCATTGAACACTTGTTCAGATTTTTGGACGTTTTTGGTTGCTTCTCTCAGTAGCTGAGTTGCAATGCAGAGTTAGTAGTGTCAGTGCTAGCAACAGATGCAACATTTGAGAGGGAGTTGCAATATGGATGCAGTGTTGATCGTGGCAGGGTCAGGAGCAATACAATGCAGCAGCAGCGCAGTGGTTGATGGGTAGCATCAGCAACGCAAAGGGAGATGCTCTAGAGTCAGAGCAGTATGCAGCAGGGCATATCTGTTAGAGCACATTCCTCACTAAGAGGGAGTGTTGATTTTTGGTAGCATCAGATGTGCTCTAGGCCCCAAATTTTGTGGTGAGGCTTAGACACACGCATTACAAATAACCACCGAAATTGTTTTGGGAATTTCCACCCAGAAACAGTTGTATAAGAAAAATTAATTATTTTTAATAAGGACCCTAAGTCTAACTTAGGAAATTACTATAAATAATCAATATTAATGTAAACTGTGAGTGAAACTTCTAGAAAAAGAGGATCAAATCTGGAGTGTAAAAACTCTAGTAAACTTTATAAATATATATTATTATTGATAAAAGATGAAAGATGATTACAATGGGGAATCACCAAGGCTTTAAAAATAGCCTTATGGTGTCCCTTGGCGAAGAGGCATGACCTTTGATCATGCCCTTCCACATTAATAAACCTAAGATAACTATATCTAACTAATAATTAATAAAATATAAATTAATAAAATATATATAACATTGCCCCTCTCTTAAGATGCTTTGTCCTCAAAGCATACGTAATGATGGACAATGTTGATGAACGTCGGGGTTTCGCGAATGGCAAGCTCTGGCTTCCCACATTTTAAAAAGACCATGGAGCATCTTCTCGAGTTCAATCTTTTGTTGATGCAGATAGTGACAAGATCTGATATTGACATGGTTGGATCCTGTCTTGACTTCTATTGGATGTTTGATTTTCCTATCAAGAGGCACTTTTATGGGTAGATCTTGGAATACTTTTTCGTGTTTCCAAACTATTCCTCGTTCTTCTGGTGACTCTTCATGGCTCCCTGTTGAAGATAACATTTCTAACTAATGACATTGTACTATAGATGTTGGCGCTCATGTTTGAATCATCTTCGTCATCAAAGATGAAATACGACTTGATTTTCGTGGGCTTGGAATCTATACCACCTGTGTTTCTGCCCTTTCCACTTAAAGCTTATAAATTGCTTCTGATGGTTGGCAGAATAAGTACCTAAAGTTTGTAGCCATTGAATTCCTAAGATCACATCTACTCCTCGTAATGGGACGGCGTAGAATGGAGATTCTAAATGAAAGTTTTTTATCTGTAGTTTGACCTTATGGCATTTCCCTACTTGCTCAATCTGCTTACCATCGGCCACCATTACCTTCATATTAGGCATGGGGAAGGTAAAGAGGTTGAGTCTTTTCGCCATGGCTAAATCTACAAAATTGTGGGCACTGCCAGTGTCGATGAGAACCCTTACGTTGTTGTTCTTGATATGTCCTCTTAACTTTAAGGTCTGAAGATGTGATACGCCTGTCATAGCTGATAATGACATTTGCGGAATGGTTTCGTCATCTACTTCTGGAGAGAACTCTAGGTTGTCTTCTAATCCTTCTATATATGAATGATTATTGTTAGCATCATTAGTTGCTTCACAATTGTAAAAAAATTTCGCTTTTCCATTAGCACATCTGTGCTTAGGGTCCAAGTTTTCACCGCAACGTTTGCACTTGCCCTCTCATCCTTTGTTTTTCCATATTAGATTTTTCTTCTTCTTGTTTTACAAAACAGTCTTCCTTCATATTATCTTCAGAATTTTCTAAATTAGCTAAGTTGTTCTGTTGACTATGTTCAATATTTGGGACTATTGGTTTTTGCATTAGATCTAACTTGTCCATAATGCCATTAAATGTCTGCATTACCTTGTTAAGATTCTCCTTGGCCTCCATACGTTTTAGCCATATTTGCCTTTCTATCTGATCGGCCATCGTCATTGATGAAGACATACTCCTCATACTCCTTGTTACACAATAATTTGTCACCGTCCCTACCATTCCCCGTCCCGCACAATGGAGGACCCATTATGTGACCTGTGAGCAATGTGTACCCTTGAAACATGTCTTTAATTCCTACGCACTGGAAAGCTTCATTTTGCCCTAAAGACATCTCCTTTTGAAAATCATGAAAACATCTCATTTTGCATTGGCGTCGACAGACTGTTCATCACTCGCGCCAATGGGGAAAATCCTGTAAAGAGGCCATGCCAACTGGCGCTCTGTCCCAGAGCAGCAGTCACGCCAGCCAATTTAAGGAGTGTTTTTTAAATAAAGATTGCGGAAGTTGTGTTTCAACCAACTCAGAAACTATTGCCTATCTTGAGTTGGGAGGTTTGGCTATGGGATTTCTATGGAAGGGAGGTGGTTTGCCACCTTTCATGGAACCTTCCTTCATGATAGGGCCAATCCCACAATAATAGGGATCCCAACTCCCTCCTTCCCCATCTATAAAAGCTTGCTGATTGCCATGGCAAGCTAGTCTTGAAGTGCCTAAGCTTTGAATCTCCCAAATTCCCAAGAGCCTTTGTGTTGTAAGAGCCCTCTTTCTTCCTGAAAGGCCGACTCAAGTAAGGAGACTATCGTCGAGAGACTCACGAGAGGTTTTCCCTTTCCCTGGTGAGCTTTGTGAGACGTGAATGACTAGGGACCCATCCGAAGGAGATCGCGGCGTCAGAACATTGGTTGTACTCTCTTTCGATTGTTATTTAATGAATGATTATGGTAATGGTTCCACTCTGTTTTCACTTGTGGTAATATGAGTTATATCCTTTCTGACTGATATATAGTTACGTATTCTCGATTCTAGGCTTGTATTCGTGTTGTTTCTTGCGTGTGCAGGTGTCCATCCACGGAGATCGTGGAGGGATTGTGATCTGCCGAGGCTGAGGAATGGGAACGCTCTCTTCTATGGATCATAGCATTGGACTCCAGGTAGGCCTCCATCTTTGGTCTTTTATCCGTAACTAGGAACTTGCACTGTAACATTTTTTATTATTGCTAGACCCCTGCTGGGCTAGTAGGGATCGCCTCTGTCCGTAGAGGGGATTTACCTCCTCAACAATTTGGCGACTCCACTGGGGATCTTCTAGTTTTCACTGTCTCGTTTGGGTTGTCTCATTTGAGTGTTTTATGATTTTCCTTGCTTGGTTAGCCTTCTGGGTTGGGTTCTTTTGCTGTTCTTTGTTTCTTGGTTTGCTTAGTTTACATTGATCTGCTTCTGGAGTAGTTCTCTTTTGTTTTTGGCTGAGAAACTCGACTGGCGCGCTTTTTAGCCCGACAGTCGCGCCAATTGGCGCATGTTGCTTTTGTTTAGCCCGCGCCAATTGCCTGCTGGCGCCAGTTGCAGCCTTACAGTCGCGCCACTCCTGTAGGGTATTTGAGTTTGCTCAGTTTTGAGCTCTCTCGGTCTGATCAATGTTTTTCTTCTTGATTTTTTGACTACCTGAGTGTGTTGGAGTCCTGTTTGACTGGGAAATTGCCTCCGTCCTTTGGTTATTTGCTTTTCTCCATCGATTTCACGTTTTAAGCCCTAGGGCATCTAGTGGCTTGGTGTATCGAGCCCTCCTTGGGAGTTTTGGTGTTTCGTCTATCCAGTCAACTCTTTGATCGCTCCTCTACATTCTTTTAGTAGTTGTTCACTATTTTGTTGCAATTTTTGGGTGTTTGATCGTTTCTTCATTCAAAATTCGTTTGGTCTTACTTTGGACCCAGATCACACGGTCCATCGGAGCCTTTGAGTCTTCTTCTTGGTTTTGAGAGACTTTGGTCGATTTGAGATTTGATTGTTGTGTCATTGAGTGCAATTGGTTTGTTTTTCTCTCTCAATATCGTTTCTCAAGTTGTTCTGTTTATTTTCAGTTTGTTTAGTGCATTTAGCCATCAAACATTGAAAATTTAAAAAAAAAAATCGCTTTTGCTTTTGGGTTGATTAGTGCAAATTGTAATCTTTTCGATTTTACTAGTGATTAGTGATTTGAATGAAAAGTTTTCAATTTCATTAGTTTCATTAGAGATATCGTTGTTTGTCTTCCGATCATTTTGTTTGTGTAAAAGCTCTCAACTCTCCTGTAGCTAGTTTTCATCGAACAAAATGATGTACTGTGGCATGTAGCTTTGCATTTAGGAGTCTTTTGAGACATTACATACGATAGGGCCTGAAAACTGAAACCTAATTGAAGATCAACCATAAAATTTATTCAATTAACCTAAGGCAGCATTGAAATCTAACGAAACATATTTAGTGGTCTAGGCTAGAGACGTGTTCCGGCGTCTTTAAACCTAGCAGCTGTCGTTCGCCTTTTGGCTTTAGACAGCGCTAGTACGGACTTGTGCTCCCCGTACCATCGCGTATATAAAGGGAGACCCCTCTAGGTTTCAATCCTTTATCCGTAGGAAGCCGAGTCTGCCGCCCTATACCCGTGATACACCGAACACAGCATTCGGGGAGATTGCCTGCACGTACGGAAAGTCCTTGGTTGATTTCTCTTTCATTATTGAAACCAAGGTGTATATTGCAGTTCACGGTTATTTGGTACACCCTTTGTGCCTAGTATTCCTGAGCAGTCATTTGGTCTTTTCTGACTCCCTAAATTTGAAAAGACCGTCAAGCGCTTGTCCTTTCATGCTTGTGTCAAATCTGAAAGAGATAGAGTCACCTTTTATCGTTTCTCGACTCTTAAAACATGAAACGGTAAAGTTTCTTATTTTTCAATGTGGTAAAAATTAATCACCCACGATTACACGCCCTCTTAGATTTTGCTTGTTGACCGGTTAATCGTGTGTCTTGACTCTTTTTCCGGCCCGTGTGTGTTTTTGAGTTTTGATGGCAACTTTTTCAGAGTTTACCAACCAAGGAATCCCCTCAGAAGGGAATCCTGGTCATTTTCCTCCTTTTGGAAATGTTGGTGCTCCTTACATGGCGACGTTGTCCCTTCCTGGGTTAACTGTTGGGTTGCCTGTTTGGTTGTTCTCGACCTCTGTTGTCCCGGATGTCTCCACTACTGTTCAATCGGTTCCTCCACCAGAACAACATCATGTTGATTCCAAGGTGGACCTCTCCCCTTCTTCGCCTGTTTCTGCGTCCTCCTCTTCTACTTCGCCTGGTGAAAGTCTGGATTCAAGTAACCAGGTGGCTAAGAAGAAGAAGAAGAAGAAGTCTGATAAGCGAGAGGCTAAAAGTGCAGCCACTGTTTCTGAAATATCTCCTCTCGATAAACCTTCCAACCCTCCACGGAAAGTCAAGTTCCCTTGCCTGTTGTCCACGGGAGACCATCATCTTTGAGACTGCCCTGGCATCCCCAAGGTGCTCGAAGCATGGTCCGACGGTCGTCCACCGTTGCCTTTGACTTCCGGGAGCCAGGTTGGGGGCACGTCTTCAACTGGTACTGATAAGGCTCTTAAGAAGCAGGGTAAGATCACCAATCCCTGTAAGTTGTGTGAAGGGCACCATGCCATTCACCTTTGTCCTTATATGGATGAAGCCAAGCGAGTTTTGGACAACCTAACCGGTTCTACACCACGCCTTCCACCTGTTTATAATCAGCTTTCTTTGAGTCCTCTGCCAGCTGATCCTACGATTGGTCAAGAGTCATCCTTAACCGATCCCACTCCCCCAGAAATTCAAATTCACGAATCCGTCCCTAACCAACCATTGGTCGTAGGATCGGTTGAACTGGCCCCGTCCGCAGTGCACCAGGTCTTTTCTGTCGAGAGTGGATCTCACACCCCCCATGTCCTTCTGATTTCTTCAGATTCTTCAGACTTGGAGAAAGATTCTCCTGTCCCTGTACTTCAAGGAGCTCCTCCTCTGCCTCCCATGATGGAGGCTCCGGAGGATATCCCTCCCACCTTCGAGATGGAGGTTATGGACGATGCTCCTTCTTCTGTAACACCAAGGGAAGACCTTCTCAGTTCGATGGTATCCCCTCCGAGTAGTCTGGTCACCTCCTTTGATTGGAGTCGATTTGCAGGATTTCGCCTTCCGTCGTACGTGCCTTTCGAGATCACAGTACAGGCTCTTGGTCTAGTTGTACCCAGCACCATTATAGACGAAGGTGCCTCTGTTAGTATTCTATCCTCAACTACTTGGCAAGCTTTCGGTTCACCGCCTCTTGCGCCTGTTACGCAGAATCTGTTGACTTTTAACAGAAGGACGAGTCAACCGTTGTGGATCCTTCCAAGGTTACCGATTACTTTGGGAGGTAAAACCGTCCATATGGACGTGATGGTCATTCCAGGCCCCTTGGATTTCAATATGCTCCTGGGGCGCGATTACACCTATGCCATGGGAGCGCTCGTCCCCTCCCTTTTTCGTGTGGCCTGTTTTCTGCACGAAGGACGGATCGTGACCATTGATCAGCTTTCATTCTTTGGTCCTAACGTGGCAACTGGTCCGCCATCACCCCCTCCTGGTTTTTATCCACCCGTTGTATTTGCTCCACCGCAAGTCAACTATGTGTCTACCTACCCTGTACCCGCACTCAGTGATAACGCCGTCGTGCATAGTGTACTGGGGGCATTGGGTCCTGACTTCCAGGATGTTTTCCTTCCATCGGGAGTGGAACTCTTGGAAGCACAGCCTTCTTGTTCATTTTGATGTAAGTCGGTTAGAGCACGGTTTCCTCCCTGTGTCAAGCTCTTTAAAAAATGAAACCAGGTTCTTGGAGCACAGTTCGTTAACTTGTGTCAAGCTCCTTAAAAAAATGAAACAAGGTCGCCGGAGCATAGTTCGTTCTGCTTGTGTCAAGCTCCTTAAAAAATGAAACAAGGTTGTCGGAGCAGAGTTCCTTGTCTTGAGCCAAGCTCCTTAAACCATGAAACAAGACGCTGAGGATAGTTCTTTTAATATGTCAACCTCGTTAAAATAATGAAACACGTTCCCGTTCAATTCGAGTCTTTGTTTAGATCTCGTAAAATCCCAGTCGAGTCTTTCTCTGATCTCGTAACTTGAACCTTCACTCCATCTTCCTTTCATATGGATTGAAGCTTGGGGGGCATGTACCTCGAATTGAGTCACCATGCTGGGGGGCATGCTTACTTTTTCAAGCATAGTTTGTTTCCGTTTCAAGCTTGTGTAAAAATGAAACTGGTTTCAAGCATAGTTTATCTTTGTTTCAAGCTTGTGTAAAAATGAAACCTTTCCCATTTTACCTCTCGTGATTGCCATTTTATCAGCCCGTTTTTGCCAGATGAGCCTTGTTTTTCTCACTCCATCGTCATTATCTGCTTGGCCGATCATATGCCTTCACTTGGTTGTTTCACCTGTTCCTGAGGAACCGCTGCGATGAGTGGTCTTGTTAGCCAACCTCTTAACCTTTATCTTGTTCAGAGCAGTTCCATCATTACCGGAACCAGTTGCTACCCTTTATACCACTCGTTCCTCCAGGAGGAGTCAACTTTCAGCTCTTTTCTGACTCTCTAAACATGAAAAGATTGCCGAGGCCCTTGTCGTTTCGATCTCGTTAAAGTGGACACGAAACGACATCTACCCAGTATACGTTTACCCCTTTTTCGAGCTGGGATAGATTATTTACGAAAAAGGAATACCCTTATTGTCCTTTATTGGAGGTTTTTCTCGGTATTGTTTTCTACCTTTTGGTGAGAAACTATCCTACGAAAAGGGACTGTTGGAGTTTACTTTCCATTGTCTTTTCAAACTCTCTAAACATGAAAAGACGTCGAGTTCTCCCTTTGTCAGACTCGTTAAACCCTGATGACATTGGATTCAGTCGAAATGACGTTCTCCGAGTTTCTCCTTCCTAGGGCTCGTTAAATGTACTAGGATGGGTTCGTCCGAAGGATGAGCTTATACGACAAGCATATGGTATCCTCTTCAAGCTTGTGTAAAAATAAAGAGGTACTCGCCAAGCATGGTGGGGTAAATGGAACTGTAATCATTGTCGTGTCGGCAGTATGTCGCTCTTGAACATGGCACTCGTCTGCATTCGTGTCGGGTTGGGGACATCTCATCTCGTTTCTTCACTTGCTTCCGTGGGTTTGTGTAATCCTTTTTGACCTCTCCTCTGCTCATTGCCTTGTCACCATGACCTCTGATCCGTTGATGTCAAATACTGCCAAAGCCACTGTTAGTGCCGTTACATGTTCAAGAGAAGTTGACCTCTGCGAATATCAACCTTTCCTCTGATTCTCATATGATCCTGATTCACAACAAAACATCATGTTCCTCTGCCTCGTGTCAATGATGTGGGAAACATTATGGCCCACCTTCGATCAAGGTCGCTTCCTGTCGACTTCAGCTCATTATCCAGGAAGTTGGTCTAGAGACTCCTTTATGGTACCTTGGAGCCTGCATGCCTCAATGGCAGGTTCGTCGCATTCGACGTGGGGTTTTCATCATTGGCCTCCGATCGAGTGATTCTACGGGTGTTCGACACCAGCTCATTGATTCACACGCCGTAGATTATACCTGTAGTACCTTGAGGGCCATTGTCATTATTGGTGGTTCCTCTCGCGTCTGTTAACAGCTCTCATCATTGGCTGGTAATTAGACGATGTTCTTGCATGTTCGACTTCAGCTCACATATTCGCATGCTTGAACTTGTACTTTATTTGGGTCGAGATGGAGCGCAAGACCCTCGATTGTGTCTATTGTAATCCAGGCTGCGATTTTGGATTATTATCATTTTGTACATGACTCACTGATTGGATGGCTGCGACCATACCTGAGTCTGTTTATTTTTTATCCTTGCTGGATGGCTGCGCCCATACCCCGGATCCGGATTATAGTGTACTCTGTTTTGGATGGCTGCGCCCATACCACATATACATCATGTACTTGAGATATCAGTTGTATTTTTCTACGCAGGTTTTCCGACGGCAGGGCTTCAGTTGAACATGATCTCGTAAAGCATTTCACCCCTCTCTCTCTCGGGCCTCATACTTTAGGGGGCATCTGTTACACAGTAATTTGTCACCGTCCCTACCATTCCCCGTCCCGCACAATGGAGGACCCATTATGTGACCTATGAGCAATGTCATGCCTTGAAACCATCATCATTGCATTCCTCTAAGCATGAGCTTCATTTGCCCTAAAGACATCTCCTTGCAAAAATCCATGAAAACATCTCCTTTTGCATTGGCGCGGGCCGCCAGTTCATTACTGGCGCCAATGGGGAAAATCCTACAAAGAGGCCGCGCCAACTGGCGCTCTGTCCCAGAGCAGCAGTTGCGCCAGCCAATTTGAGGAGTGTTTTTTAAATAAAGATTGCGGAAGTTGTGTTTCAACCAACTCAGAAACCATTGCCTATCTTGAGTTGGAGGTTTGGCTACGGGAGTTCTATGGAAGGGAAGTTGTTTGCCACCTTTCATGGAACCTTCCTTCATGATAAGGCCAATCCCACAATAATAGGGATCCCAACTCCCTCCTTCCCCATCTATAAAAGCTTGCTGATTGCCATTGCAAGCTAGTCTTGAAGTGCCTAAGCTTTGAATCTCCCAAATTCCCAAGAGCCTTTGTGCTGTAAGAGCCCTCTTTCTTCTCAAAAGGCCGACTCAAGTAAGGAGACTATCGTCGAGAGACTCACGAGAGGTTTGCCCTTTCCCTGGCGAGCTTTGCGAGACGTGAACGACTGGGGACCCGTCCAAAGGAGATCACGGCGTCAGAACATTGGTTGTACTCTCTTTCGATTGTTATTTAATGAATGATTATGGTTATGGTTCCACTCTGTTTTCACTTATGTTAATATGAGTTATATCCTTTCTGACTGATATATAGTTACGTATTCTGGATTCTAGGCTTGTATTCGTGTTGTTTCTTGCGTGTGCAGGTGTCCATCCGCGGAGATCGTGGAGGGATTGTGATCTGCCAAGGCTGAGGAACAGGAACGCTCTCTTCTACGGATCATAGCATTGGACTCCAAGTAGGCTTCCATCTTTGGTCTTTTATCCGTAACTAGGAACTTGCACTGTAACATTTTTTATTGTTGCTAGACCCCTGCTGGGCTAGTAGGGATCGCCTCTGTCCGCAGAGGGGATTTACCTCCTCAACACTCCTTGTAATTAGGGCTTATCCCCTTTTCCTTAAGAGTTTTGTCCTCAAAGTTGTATATATATATAATTATTAATTAAAAATTATATAATATATAATTTAATTATATAATTATTTTATATATATATATATAATTATTAAATGAAAATTATATAATATATAAATAAATTATATAATAATAATTTATATATACATAACAAAATCTAATTTAATCTTAATCGTTGATTGGAGATCTAATCTCAATCGTTGATTTGTCAACGAGAAGACTATAAAAGAAGGCTTGAGGGTCATTTGTAAGATACACCGAGAGGACCTAGAGATCAAATTTTTCTAAGAGCAAGTGCTCAGACGAAAATCGCATCTAAGTGATTCTTGATTGCAGTGAGGGGTAGTAATTCCGGATGGAAATTTTCCTGAGCCGGAGGATACATAGCAAAGAATACAAAGA
This sequence comes from Pinus albicaulis, assembly GCA_034641835.2. Classification (NCBI taxonomy): domain Eukaryota; kingdom Viridiplantae; phylum Streptophyta; class Pinopsida; order Pinales; family Pinaceae; genus Pinus; species Pinus albicaulis. Next base: position 1,394,151,579 of record CM076572.1, read on the forward strand.
GCATATCAGCAGAGGCAGCGTAGTAGCATAGCAGAGGCAATGTTGCAGCCTCAAGTCCTGAGCCAGAGGATACATAGTAGAGAATACAAAGAGCATATTAGCAGAGGTAGCGTAGCAGCGTAGCAGAGGCAACGTTGCAGCCTCAAGTGAATTCGTAATTCAACTGAGGGTCAGCCAGATCTAGTGCTGGAGAGCCGGGGTGTGAGCCCAGAAGAGGCCAGAAGGGCAGATCCAGCTAGCAGAAGACCAGTGATGCAGATGCCACGCAGTCCCCATGCAGAGTGACACAGAAACTGTGCAGTGTAGTGGAGGGCTTGCACATATGGGGTTGTTGGTCAGTCGCGCTTCTAGATCAATGTGAGATTTCTCTCACTAACTTTTGTCAGTCATATTCTCTGCAGGGATTGCCAAGAAGGCATCCTAGATTTGTATTCAAAAATTTACTGCATAATATATAAACCCTCGGATCTGCTACACCGGTTTTCCCGCATTGGGTTTTTCCAGGGACATTTGTCCAAAAATAATGGTGTCCTGTGTTTGCATTATTCTTTCTTGCTCAGTTTCCTTTTCACAAATGTATTTTAATGGGTGAAGGTTTCTTCAGTAACTGCTTCAATATTACCAAAAGTAATCTGTTAATAACATGTTAAATCTGAAATTACAAGTAGGAGAAGTAGTTCAGTTGTAGCAGTAGGGATTCTTAGATCTGGGATCTAGGAATTTTCACAGCTTTGGGGTGAGGCTGGACAGAAAAACTTTGCTAATCATCTTTGTTTAGAAACACAAATTAATCAGTGAGACGAAAAACCTACTAGGATGAAATTCGTTGCCAAAGTCATAGGGTTACCTAGGTTTTTACATAATAAAACAGTTATACTAGCATCATTTACAATATACTTGCATTATTTGGGTTTACAACTTTGATAAACTGACAACTGATGATTATGAATCCAGGATATCTAACTAGTCGAACATGATGGAATCCTTTTGCAAAAAATGTGTACTGTTATAGGGTACTTGACATGGAGTGGTCAACATTTGGCTCTACTTGCGGACACATTGCTTCATTGAAGGAATGTGAGAATCCAGAATCTGCACCCAAGCAACACACAAGTTCATATAAGTAATGTCCATCCGAATATAATCCAAAAATCATCACATAACATTAAGTACATGAAATAGAAGTTGTGTAACCAGTAACAATTCTACTAACATGAAATGTAAATATAATCTTGAGACAAAAATGAAATTTAATCTATGAAACCGAATGTTGAAATGAAAACTACTTTAGAAACATAAATAAATAATGAGTAGGGTTAGAAATACAATATAGAGGATGCCCTATGGCATCAGATGTCATCTCTGAAGAACGACTTGAGCATTTGGAAATTTGTAGGTAAGTCAAGTGGTTCACCTTCCAATGTGCTCAAGTGAAATGAATTTGGTCTGACGATGCCTCTGATAATGTAAGGTCCCATCGACAAACTGTCAAATTTCTTGTGACTTCCTAGTTTCTCATTTCCGCGATCCCAAAGCAGCACTATATCTCCAACCTGCAAAGATCTAGCTCGAGAATATTTATCAAAGCTTTTCTTAACATTTGATTGATTTTTACACATATTATCAAAGGCTTTTCTTCGAGTTTCATCTAACTCCATAATTTGATCAATTCTATTTTGGACAACATCTTTATCAGTGGAAAATGCTGAAGGAGTTGATAAGTTGGCAATTTAAGGTGCATAGGCAGAGTTACATCCAAACCATAAACCAATTCAAAGGGACTTTTACCAGTAGCCCTTTTCTTTGTAATCCTATCTACCCATAATGCATACTTGATTTTGCTATCCGGTGACCATTTATTATCTCCTGCTATCTTTTTAATAATGATTATAAGATTTGTATTACTTGATTCTGCAAGCCCATTACCTTGAGGATAGTAGTTAGATGAATGGCATACTTAAAGAAAAAGATCAAATCTCTGTAGAACTAAAAGTTTTGGCATTTTTATTGGTAATCTTAGCTAAGACACCAAATCTAGTAATGATTCGATTTTCAATAAAATCCATAATAACCTTTTCAATGCCATTCTTAGCGGGAATGGCTTCTACCCATTTAGTGAAATAATCAGTAGCAATTAATATCCATGAGTAACCATTGCTAGAATTTTTATGAAATTTCCTAATGAAATCCAGACCCCAATGCTGAAAAGGTGCTTCAACAACCACAGGTTGTAAGGGTAGCGCAGCTAGCTTCTGTTTCCAAGGAATAGTTGTCAGGCTTGGAAATTCCTAACAAACTTATGCACATCAGAAAAAATTAAAGGCCAGTAATAACCATCTCTAAGAATTTTGTGGCAGTAGTTTTTGCAGCATAATGGCCACCACAAAATCCTAAATGAAACTCAGAAATTAGCTTTCTAGACTCAATTTCATCAACACATCTAAGTACTATACCTTCAAGATTCCTCCATCCGAGGCCATCCTTCATGAAGCAATACATAGTTGCTTTCAATCTAAGAGCCCTTCTTTTATGAACAACTAAATGGTCAGGACATGTAAGATTTAACAAATAATAAATGATGTCCTTGTACCATCATCCTCTCCTAATATTTGCAACCTAAGTGAAGATGAATCATTAAGACAAATCAAACCAAGAGCTTTTTCATTACTTTCAGTGAACATCTCATCTAGTCCTTGACTTTTGACCAACTTAGTGGATCTAATTTCCAATTCATACTCTTGGATCTTAGTAACCCATCTAGAATGAGTCCCTAAGCAATCAATTTGAGTTAATATATCTTTAATAATAGAATGTGGGACAAAATCAATGATTTTGGAATAACCCACATAAGTCCTAAAGTGCTTAAGGGACTTGACCAAACCATATGCTTGCTTTTCCATGGCAGTATAATTTAACTCAGAATTTTGAAACGCTCTACTTATGAAAGCAATAGGTTGCTTGACCTTCCATATTTTTCTGTAACAAGACACTCGTAATTGTATCCTCTAAAGCAAAAGAAAAAACCATGAAATCTCTCGAATAATTAGGGTTGGCTAGAATAAGAGCTTTTACAATAGCACCCTTGATCTCCTGAAAAGCCTTTTTACCATCTTCTTTCCATAAAAATTTAGCATCTTTCTTCAGAAGACTTTGAATAGGCTTAGCTATTTCCACATAATTTGGAATAAATATCCTAAGAAAGTTTGTCTTTACCAGGAAATACTGAATGGATTTAAGATTATGAGGAAGAGGAATATTTTGGATTGCCTCAATCCTTTCAGGGTCTATCCTGATCCTATCTTTGGAGATGATGCGACCAAACAACTTCTCTTCAGTTACTCCAAATACAAATTTAGTAGGACTCAAGGAGATTCCAAACTCTCTACATCTGTCAAAAGCTTGCTTGAGATGATCTATATGACTTATACCATCTGTTATCACTCTGCCAGATTTCTAAGGCTAAAGAAGAAATCCCAACAGAGGTAACCACACACCAATCTTTTGGCTTGGTATCTAGCCCTACCAAACCGAAGACGACTCTCTCCACAAGGTCACAGCCAAGAGGACTAGATAAATTAGGGGTTTAGGTTAGGTATGAAATGCAAAAGGGGTTTTGATTTGATTTGATTAGGTTGTTGGATGACGATATTAGGTCAAAGAGGCTAGGTCAGGGAAAATAGGATTAGGGTTGCAAAGATTCAATGAAGCAAGGTACGTAGAAAGGCTAGCACATTAGGGTTCTTGGGATGGAATGATTCAGACAGGTGAGGAGCTAGGAAAAGCATAAAAGATGAATTCTTCCTAAACTAAAAAAAAGATGAACAGATTATGAAAACTTTCCCAAAACAGAGCATGTGGGATGAATTTTGTTTATCAACCTGAAAGTGATCATACAATAGAAGTGTAATGAATTATGAAGACAATACATTCAAACATAATGAGACATAAGAAGAAACAATGCTAGACAACCATACTACTGGTATCCCAAAGAAATAACTGCAACACTTTTATTATGCTCTTGCCAAAATGATTACAATAGAGTCTATGATCAATATGCCAACATCCAACTGATTCCAACCTGTGAAATGACTGAAAAACTACATGATATAGGCCTCAAACAAACTCCTCCCATCCTCAAGGGTCGAATCCATGAGAGGAGGAGCCGTTCCACCAAAATTGAGCTGAATACCTAGAGTGTAGGGTGGTCAAACTTACTCATCCCTCACTTTTTGCAAATTGATTCATTACACCTTATCATGAGTTTTCATCTAATGTATTTACCCTAGGTAACAGTAAAAACATGATATTTACATTTATTTCCATCAATTACATAAGTAAAATCATCATTTGCCAAAGTGAAAATCAAAATTGCAATAAAAACTGAGAAAAATCAGACATTTGTCAAGGGCCCAACGCCAGTGCCAACGGCGCAACGCCATGTTGCAGGCCACTTTTGGAGGCCTTCTCGATGACCAAAGTAGGCTCAGGATGGCTTGTTGGAAAGCTTATCCTGTCTACTTTCCAAATCTACCTTTAGTTTTCTGAATGGAGTTGATTTGCCCTGTCAAAAAGTGATTCTCCCACAGCTGGTCAAAGGCGTAGTGCACAACACAGTGGCGTAGCGCCAACTTGCAGGCCACTTTTGTAGCCTTTCCCGGTGTCCAAATTCAGCTCATGATAGCTCGTTGGAAAGATCTCTCTCTTGGCTACACAATGGACCTATCAAGCACTAAAAATGATCAAGTATAACGCCTCAAAAATCAATTCTCCCAAGACTGGTCAAAAAGTGCAAAATGGGGGTGCAAAAATGCAGTGTGCTCTTGCAAGCAACTTTTGGAGGCCTTCCTCAACTCCCAATTGAGCTCATGATAGCTCATTGGAAAGTTCTCTCTGTCTAGTTATCATTTGACTCATCAAGCAAATCATTTGGACAATCCACCTAGGAAGAAATTTGATTTTCCCAAGGTCACTCCAGAAGTGTAGAAAACCTCTTGTAGCAACTGTATTTTTGACATTTCTCCAAAACCATGACACCTGTGTAAAAAACTGAAGGAGTTTTTTCTTCCTAGACCTATGATGGACAAAAACCTCTCTCACTTTTGTCAAATTCATCTATGTTTGGTCAGAAACATACTCTGAAGCAAAATTGGCCCTATGAATAGGCAAATGATTTAACTCTTGGAATGACTTCTTGAAAAATGATGGAGACATGATGTTTGTGAGCGAAAATCAGCTCATACTTACTGATATGACCTACCTTATGTCTTCTCTACTCAAATGTCTCTAATTCCATAGCAAACCCTAGCTCAGCTGGAGAGGAAATTAGGGTTTAGTGCTTGTGGAAAATGAAGATTTGGGTACCCTTGGGAAAAGACAACTCCCTTTGGCATTCACTTAACCTTTTGAAACTTTACCCTTTCACTTGACTATTTCCTTTGAAAAATTTATCACTATTGAGATTTTGCGTATTTGGGGTAGTATCAGTTGTGCTCTAGCTCCCAAATTTTGTGGAGGGACTAGAGTACACTTGATCTACAAGACCCAGAAATTGATTTGGGAAATTTCATCTACTTTAGGAGATATTAAATTAATCAATTATTTTAATGTATTTCCTAAGTTAAACTTGGGAAAATTAAATAATTAAAGAGAATTTAATTAAACATGTGATGAAATTGTCTTAAGTCACACAGATCAAGCTTTATTTTAATCTTAGCTATTGATTCAAGATTTGATCATGGTCGTTGATTTATCAACGAGAAAAGTATAAAGGAAGGCTTGGGGTCATTTGTAACACACACAGAGGCAGAGCACTGAAGCTAAGCTGAGATTCTAGGGCAGGGTTTGCTAAGAATACTCAGAAGTGTTTCAGCTGCAGAGAGGGGAATTTAGACCAAGGGGATGAACTGATCCTGAGGTCTAGAATACACAAGAGGTAGAGATCAACTCAAGGACAGCGCAGAGGAAAGCAACAGCAGCAGCAGCAAGGACAACACAGTTTCTCCAAGGACAGCGTGATTTTCAGCAGGAGACCCTCAGGGGTTACGCAGAGACCCTTCAGGGGCAACGTAGTGAATGCATCACCCAATCTAGGGTAACGCAGTCCCTTCTAGAGCAACGCTGAGGGTTTGGAGGACTTCCAAGGCTGACGTAGAGGCTTTCAGGGGCTTCAAAGGCTGACGCAGAGTCTTTCAGCAACAGTGTTGGGGTTTCTAGGCCCTAATCTTGGCTGAGTTCTGTAAATCCCATTTGAGGGTGTGGATCAGTCATTATTTTGGCCTTAGATCAGCCAGTGAGTTGTAGATCTAGCATTATCTCTATCGAGTTTTCCAAATTTGGAACCCAGATTTGTGTATTCAGAAATATTCTTAATAATAGCACCCTCCAGCAGCCAGAGACCGGTTTTCCCACATTGGGTTTTTCCGGGGACTATTTGTCCAGAAATAACTGTGTCACTTTGTCAATGTGTGCATGTGCTTATTCTGGATTTGAATTGGTAGAGATCTGTTATGTGTTTTGCTTCGATTTTAACTTGAATTTATTTAGTTAATAACTTGTCTAAGTAGGAAGAGCTTAATCGGATTAACAATAATAATTTCTGCATAAGATATAAGATTCATAAATTTCTACAATCACTTGATATGCTTGAGAACTCTAGGATTTGACTTTTTGGTGGTTTAGCATCTTTGGAACACTGAGTTAACAGCTTGGGATGGTGAAATTATTATATTTGAAAGACATAAAATTACATAAAGAAAATTAAAAATTACATGCTGAAACAAGAATAATTCTTCACAAATCATCTTCATATGGTGAAGAGATGTTATTGGATCGCCCTTTACTTGCTGGCCTTATGCAATGAAACAGTGATTTATTGGGACCTTGGAAAAATGAAACCTAGAGACCTAATGAAGACCTTGAATGACTAGACTTCATGGTGACCTGACTGACATAATCACATTATGAAATGGACTTTCATGACTGAAGTATGCTCAACAAAACATGAAGGTGGGCCAGCAAGTATGAATTTTTGAGGAGTGAAGTTTTTGGACTAGGACTACCATCAGTGAGTAAATTTTTCGCATGACCTAATGGAATGATAAAAAAATTATGAGTGGGACTCCTAAAATGATATGAAAAGAGGATTTTGATCACTGATGGCAGGATGCAAATACTGACACTAGCATTGGCCTTATTGGGGATGATAGCTCTGAAAGAGGTGTCAAGAACCACACAACTCTGGATTTTGCAAATCAGTGCCTTATCCATTGGGCCAATACAGTCAAAAACTCAAACTGATAACATGACTGAAAACTAATAACTCAGAAAAATAGACTAATTCAAGACAAACTCAAATCACTGATAATTGACTCAATACTAACTTACTTAACTAACAACTGAACTTTTGAAAATGGCAGAAAATTAGTGAAGCTCCGTGCCCTTCACTTTGAGCTCCGAACTCCAGTGATTCTCTACTTCACACTTGCAGAAAAATGAATATTAAAAGAAACTTGCTGTTGAAAACAAAATCAAATCAAATTGAAATGATACCAACCTACTCTAATCTGTTGCACAATTGTTGATCAAGTGAAATGGTCCTTCTAGTGTAACCAATCCAAGAGATGGCTACTTACTGAAGTTCTACTCTCACTTTCCTCGAGCAGGCAGAATGATGTACATGTAGGCAACTCACAATAAAAATTGAAACCAAGTCATATGCTGACAAACAAGACAACATTAATCTTCTCCAATGCTTGCAAAAGACTGCCTAAGGGATCTTGAAAATCCTGAAGCATTACCTTGTCTTGAGATCCAGCAACAAAAATACAAGTACTCCCTTCATTCTGATCTGAAAGAAAACTTGGTCGCTGATTCATAGGAAGGCATAAGGAAGTATAACCTTCTGTTATCTGAGTGTTGGCTGTAAATTCCTCAAGCATGAGAAATTCTGACCCAATCTCTGGCATATTATCTCTCTCAGACTCATACTCCTCAAATTCATATTCTAAGTCATCCTTAAACAAAAAACATTCTTCAAAATTATCAAACATGACAGCCCTATCATCTTCATGAAAGAAAACAATATCTGTTAGTTGATCTCCTTGCTGGAAATCATCATCATAAATTGGTTTACTCACAACAATTTCTTGTATAGTTTCATCACACTTCTCATCGAAATTATCTTCATATTTATCGTACTTAGGCAAATCAGGTTCAGGAGAAACTTCATCAAATACGAACATTGAAAAAGGAGATTGTCTTTCTTCATGCTGATCTATAAATCTAGTTTTAGGACTATCCTCATTTAAACTTAGATATTCATTTTCAAAAGTGGAAGAAGTTTTACTAACACCTTCCTGATTATGTGAACATTGCAAACCTGTATTAGCTTGGGTTGTAACATGACTTTTCAGGAGTTGATCTATCTCATCTTCAGACAGAGGAGAAAGTACTTCTTGTTTTCTTTTGATAAAACAGCAATTGTCTTCTTTCCCTCCTAAAGATTCACAAGGACGCTAAAAATCTTCTTTAACCTTTGGTTGATCAACTTGTGTTGCAAGAATTGTCTCTTGTGGGAAATCTTTATGAACATCAAGACAATATACATCATCTTTTTCTTCCATGAGAGAAAACACTTGCTCTTTTTGGTGATGAAAAGGATTGTCATGCAAAGCCTCCAAGATCTCTTCATCCATGAACTCATTATCATCATAAGAATTCTCTAGATTTTGAATGAAAACCTCAAAATGATCACAACAATTATCAACCAAAGACAAAGAAGGGTAGGACTCCTTGTATTCTTCATAAAATGTTGAATGGAATACTCTAAGAGAACAAGTGCTGGTAGGTGGAAAACCTTCATACCAAGATCGCGCTTTTCCTTCAAGAGAAGCCATGAACATCTTTAAGAGACAATCTTCAGGAAATTCAACCTTCAACTTTCGTGTATGCATGTGAAATTTAGCTAGATGTAAAGCAGTATCATTCCTATCATCATCTTTAAACATAGGCAAATTGCTTTGCCAATCTACCTTAGGCATTTTATTTGGGAAACCTGGAATGTGATCTCTTTTCATTTGAGCATACCTTCTTGCAACAGATTCCATCTTGAAAATTTCTTCAAGCTATTGATTTTCATGCAGTGGAATGGCCATGAAGTGTTGATCTTCTACATCTTTCAGTCAATGGAGTCGCCAAGTGAATGGTACACAACCTTCTTGTACCTGATCACTGTTCACCATCAGCAATCGAATCTGATCTTTGTTGTTCTTTCCCAGGGAAGATTTCTCTTTTCGTTCCCCGGCAACGGCGTCAGTATGTTATCACTCCGCCAGATTTCTAAGGCTGAAGAAGAAATCCCAACAAAGGTAACCACAGACCAATCTTTTGGCCTGGTATCTAGCCCTACCAAACTGGAGACGGCTCTCTCCACAAGGTCACAGCCAAGAGGACTAGATAAATTAGGGTTTTAGGCTAGGTATGAATGCAGAAGGGGTTTTGCTTTGATTTGATTGGGTTGCTGAATGAGGATATTAGGTCAAAGAGGCTAGGTCAGGGCAAATAGGATTAGGGTTGCAAAGATTCAATGGGGCAAACTACGTAGAAACGTTAGCACATTAGAGTTCTTGGGATGGAATGATTCAGACAGGTGAGGAGCTAGGAAGAACATAAAAGATGAATTCTTCCTAAACTGAAAGAAAGATGAACAAACTATGAAAACTTTCACAAAATAGAGCATGTGAGATGAATTCTGTTTATCAACTTCAAAGTGATCATACAATAGAAGTGCAATGAATTATGAAGACAATACATTCAAACATAATGAGACATAAGAAGAAACAATGCTAGACAACCATACCACAAGTATCCCAAAGAAATAGATGCAACACTTTTATTAAGCCCTGCCAAAATGATTACAATAGAGTCTTTAATTAATATGCCAACATCCAACTGATTCCAACCTGTGAAATGACTAAAAAAACTACATGATATAGGCCTCAAACAAACTCCTCCCAACCTCAGGGGTCGAATCCATGAGAGGAGCAGTTCCACCAAAACTGACCTGAATACCTAGAGTGGAGGGTGGTCAAACTGACTCATCCCTCAGTTTTTGCAAACTGATTCATTACACCTCTTCATGAGTTTTCATCTACGTATTTACCCCAGGTAGCAGTAAAAACATGATATTTACATTTACTTCCATCAATTACATAAGTAATATCATCATTTGCCAAAGTGAAAATCAAAATTGGAGTAAAAACTGAGAAAAATCAGACATTTGTCCAGAGTGCAGCACCAATGCCAAGGGCGTAGCGCCATGTTGCAGGCCACTTTTGGAGGCCTTTCCAATGTCCAAATTAGGCTTAGGATGGCTTGTTGGAAAGCCTATCTTTTCTACTTTTCAGATCTACCCTTGGTTTTCTGAATGGAGTTGATTTGCCCTATCAAAAAGTGATTCTCCCACAACTGGTCAAAGGTGCAGCGCACAACACAAGGGCGCGATGCACAACACAAGGGCACAGCACCAACTTTTGAAGGCCTTCCCAGTGTCCAAATTGAGCTCATAATAGCTCGTTGGAAAGATCTCTCTCTTAGCTACACAATGGACCTATCAAGCACTGAAAATGATCAAGTATAGCCCCTCAAAAATCAATTCTCCCAAGATTGGTCAAAAACTGCAGAATCGGGGTGCAAAAATGCAATGTGCTCTTGCAAGCAACTTTTGGAGGCCTTCCTCAACACCAAATTGAGCTCATGAAAGATCATTGGAAAGCTCCCTCTGTATAGTTATCATTTGACTCATCAAGCAAATCATTTGTGTTGAATTTTGTGTATTTAGGGTAGCATCAGTTGTGCTCCAACTCCCAAATTTTGAGGAGGGACTAGAGTACACTTGATCTACAAGACCCATAAATGGATTTGGGAAATTTCATCTAGTTTAGGAGATATTAAATTAATTAATTATTTTAAGTGTATTTCCTAAGTTAAAACTTAGGGAACTTAAATAATTGAAGTAATTTAATTAAACTTGGGAGGAAAGTGTCTTAAGTCACACGGATCAAGCTTTCTTTTAATCTTAGCCATTGATTCAAGATCTGATAATAGTCGTTGATTTGTTAACGAGAAAAGTATAAAGGAAAGGCTTGGGGTCATTTGTAAAACACACAGAGGCAGAGCATTGAATCTAAGCTGAGATTCTAGGGCAATGTTTGCTAAGAATACTCAGAAGTGTTTTAGCGGCAGAGAGGGGAATTTAGACCAAGGGTATGATCTGATCCCAGGGTCTAGAATACACAAGAGGCAGAGATCAGCTCAAGGATAGCGCAGAAGAAGGTAGAAGCAGCAGCAGCAAGGACAGTGCAGTCTCTCCAAGGACGGTGTGATTTTTAGCAGGAAACCCTCTAGGTTTACACAGAGACCCTTCAGGGGCAGCGTAGTGACTGCGTCACCCAGTCTGGGGTAACACAGTCCCTTCCGGAGCAGCACAGAGGGTTTGGAGGACTTCCAAGGCTGAGGCAGAGGCTTTCAGGGGCTTTAGAGGCTGACGCAGAGCATTTGAGGGTGTGGATCAGTCATTATTTTGGCCCTAGATCAGCTAGTGAGCTATAGATCTAGCATTATCTCTATCGGGTTTTCCAGAAATATTCTTAATAATAGAACCCTCCAACAGCTAGAGATCGGTTTTCCCACAATGGGTTTTTCCAGGGACTATTTGTCCAAAAATAATTGTGTCACTTTTTCAATGTGTGCATGTGCTTATTCTAGACCTGGATAGGTAGAGATATGTTATTTGTTTTGCTTCAATGTTAACTTGAATTTTTTCAGCTAATAACTTATCTAAGTAGGAGGAGCTTAACCGGATTAACAGTAATAATTTCCGCATAAGATATAAGATTTAGAAATTTCTACATGGTATCAAAGCAATTGCAGATCTAGGAGGGACACCAGTTGAAGAGACTAAAGGTTCTAGCTGCAAAAAGCAACTGCAAAAGCAGCAGAAACGCAGATCTGAAGGGACATCGCAGTTTTCAGGAGCAGATTCACGCAGAGGGAAGGGTGATGCTGTCCAGCGCTGTGTCCTAGCAAGCCCACGCAATTACTGCGTAGAGGCGGCTCAGAAACAGCACTGGATTGGTCTGAAGCCAACCAGTGTGATTCAGATCTGAATCTGTCAGATCCAGAAAAGCTGCAGAAATTTAGAAGAGGTGGTGGGGTTAAAATTCTGAAGCTTTGAGATTTTTAGTCTTAGCACAAGTGATAAAGATTGGGAGGAGATCAGCTTCTCAAGAAGTTTATTGTCAAAGGAAACTTAGAGTTTGATCAGAGGATCAAAGAAGAAACTGAATCATAGTTGATTTGGTAGATTTCCAAGGAGGGAAATCAAGCGTCAGAGGGAGCAGAAGGCACTTATTTCACCAAGGGCCTTAGATCCATTTCTCTAGCGAACAGAAAAGGAAGTTCCGACACATTCTAAGCAGATGGCTCCTCATGGACTGCGTGATCAGGATAAGCTAGATGGCCTCTCAAACTTTTCGGTTTGGAAGGCAAGGATCCTGATTGTTCTTGAGGCATACAATCGAAGCGACCATGTAGAGCAGACTCTGGCCACACCGACAGATGCGGATCTCCTACGAAAGCATAAGGAAGCTGCTGGGCATGCCAAGTGGCTAATAATGGATGGTATCAAGGACCATATTGTACCACACGTAGCTGAGAAAAAGACAACTACCGAGATGTGGAAGGCCTTGACTTCCCTGTATGAGGGAAAGTCTGTCCAAAGAAAAATGTTGTTGGAGACCCAAATGAGGTCATTCATGAGGACCAAGGCAGAAGACATGGAACACTTCCTCTTCATACTGCAGTCAATCAGAGATCAGCTGACTGCAACGGGTGCAACGGTGGATGATGTTGTGATAGTCAGGACTGCCCTCAATGTAGTCACGGATGAGTGGGAAACATTTGTCCAAAGTATCTTGGGTAGAGCAAACCTCCCAGATTGGGACAGCTTGTGGTCAATTCTACGTCAAGAAGAACTCCGCAGATTCACCAAGAGGCAGCACAACCCAGGATTGAGCAAAGTGAAGAAGGAAGATGAGGAAGAAGCAGCCTTGGCATCAAAGAAGCAGCCGAAGAAGAAGGATCTTTCAAAGATCAAGTGCTTCCAGTGTGGTGAAATGAGACATTTTGCCAGCCATTGTCCTTAGAAGAAAAAGGACAAGGAAGCATCCTCTTCCAAGGCAGTTGTGGCAGATAATGGGTCAGAAGATGATGCAGCCATGAGGGCTCATGAACCACGGAGGTGGGGTGACATGGTGTTAGGTCCCTATATTACTAGTTTAGTCCCTTATTATTATTAGTGTAGCCCCCTTATTGTTGTACCCCTGTAACCCCAATATTGTTATTATTGTGCCCTTACATTGTTACTGTTAGGTCGGTTAGGATTATATTGTGGACCCATGGACTCCTATATATAGAAGGAGGTTTTGGTCATTTGTATCATCCAAGAATTGTTCATGTAATGTATTGGAGGTTGCCCCCTCAAAGTGGTTGATTTCTAAGGCGTTGATCTCTCTTTCTTCTATTTTTGGAGCTGGTTTCATAACATTTGGTATCGGAGCTTTGAATTCTAGGGTTTCACTGCTCCAAACAGGTCATTGTGGTATTTTCGCCATAATTTTTTTTCTACGAAGGTTCAAAAGCTGAAATTTGTACAGCGCGAAGCCGAAATTCTGAGGAACCTCCTGTAAAATTTCAGATCTTGGTTCGCAATATTTTCAGAGATATGATCTAAGGAAGTTAGGGTTTTTTCAGGCTCCCAAATTTCAACTAAAATAGGTCATCGTGGCATTTTCGCTATAACTTTTTGTATACGAAGTTTCAAAAGCTGAAATTTTTACAGTGCAAAGCCAAAATCCGGAGGAACCTCCTATAAAAATTTCAGATCTTGGTTCGCAATAGTTTTGGAGATATGATCTGTGGAAGTTAGGGGATTTTCAGGCTCCCAAATTTCATCTCAAAGAGATGACCGTGGGAAAAACATCATAACTCTCTCTCTGAGCATAGGATTGGGATTCTGCAAAAAGTGACCGCAAGTACAAGGATTGTAGTTTTTGGTATATCAATTTCAGAGCCGAAGGAGGAAATAGTGACACGTGGCAAGTCTTACACGTTCGCTCAACTGAACCAGTCCATAATTAGGTCATCGTGGGAGATTGGGCATAGCTTTGTCTTGAAGAATCCAAATCAGGTCAGACCTGTGGCATTCGAAAGAAGATTCAGAGGGCTACTTTAGGACCAAATTTCAAATATTGAAGATCTGAAATCACAGAGATAATTCAGTTTCAATATCGAGCTCCTCAAAAGCAAGAAAAAGGTGTGTATTTTTTTCGAATTACATAAGTCTCGTTTGAAAATTAGTTTGAATTTATTCCAAGGGCATATTGAAGAATAGATATCAGTATTGGGTTTTAAAATGCCCCCTAAAAAGAATTCAACACCCACTAAGCCTTCAGAAGGCTCTACTATGACTCATGAAGACGAAGAAACACAACATGAGATATCAAAATTACAAGAGCAAGTGCACCAAATTTCGCTCTCGCAAAGAGCAACAAAAAATGAAATGGATGGTTTGAAGAAAGGCGTGGAAACTAAGATGGATGGTTTGAAGAAAGGCATGGAAGCTAATATTAATAGTTTGGAAGCTAAGATGGATGGCATGGAAGTGGGCATGGAAGTGGGCATGGATGGCATGGAAGCTAATATCGATGAAAATATGAAAGACAACATGGAAAACATGAAGAATGATCTAAAAGTAGACATCGAAGGTTTGGCAAAGTTTATACAAGAAATGTTTCCTAATGGCGAAAAGATAGTAGAGGAAACTCATGATGAGAACAAAATAAATGTAAATCGTGATTTCATAAACTCTAATGTTGGATGGCAGAACCACCATATTCCAAACATGGATATGAGGAAGTTTGATGGTAAGGATCCCGTAACATGGATACTACAGATGGAGCAATATTTTGATCTCAACAATGTGCAAAACACACAAAAGGTACGCATTGCAACTATACATTTAGAGCAAAATACATTTGTATGGTATCGATGGCTTTGCTCCCATACAAAAATTGTCACTTGGTCAATTTTTACGGAGGAAATGACAGCACATTATGAGGATACAAAAAGCAACACCTTCTTTAGCCAATTGATAAATCTCAAACAAAAGGGTTCGAGGGTGGAGCACATTGAGGACTTCCAAAAATTGAATATAAGGGTAACTGATATTCCAGAGGAACACAAGATTGATGTCTTCATAGGGACTTTAAAGGATAACATCCAACATGAAGTTCGCGTTTGGGAACCTGATTCATTGGAAAAGGCATTCAGGTTGGCAAGAAAAATTGAATGTAAAATTATGGCGACAAGAAAGCCTACCATTCACATATATAAAGATAGAAGTGTTGCTACTCCTAGACTTCCACAACCTACAAGGTTGACACCACGACAATTGGAAGAAAAAAGAGCAAAAGGGCTTTGCTACAGTTGTGATAGCAAATACATTAAAGGTCATAAGTGTGCTGAGAAGAAATTATTTTACATAGATTGTGAAGAGAAAGAAGAAAATGAACAAGAATCTTCAAAAGAAGAGGATATACACCAGGAACCAACCCTAGAAGAGGAGGAAATGAGTCCGACCATATCGTGTAATGCATTGGCAAGAATTACCACTCCTCAAACTCTCAACATAGAAGGACATATCAAGAAGAATAAGGTAATAGTGTTGATTGATTCGGGTAGTACCCATAATTTTATTCATTGTAAGGTAGCCAAGGAATTGAATTGTTTCCTATACCCAACACCAAAATGTCAAGTGATGGTTGCAAATGGAGGAACTATAAATTGCTCTGGAAAATACCATAATATCAAGCTAACCATAGGGGAATATGTATTGAATAGTCCAATGCTTTCCATTCCTATGGGAGGTGTTGATGTTGTACTACGAGTACAATGGTTACAATCTTTGGGGACGGTAGCATTTAATTTTCAAGAACTTTTCTTGAATTTGTTTTCAGAAGGAAAGGAAGACGAATTACGGGGTATTGCAAGGAAGCAGGGAAAGATAATAAACTCTAATGTCATGACAAAGCTTCTGAAGAAAGAACAACGAGGCGTAATTGCACAATTATGCTCACTAGAAGTTCCAACATCAAAATCATCTATTTCTGCAGATCTCCAAAAAGTCTTGGACAATCATTCCAAGGTGTTTGAAACTCCCAAAAGACTCCCACCTATTCGTGATCATGATCATGCTATTCATTTGATTCCAGAAGTGTTCCTCCAAACATCAAGCCTTATAAATATCCTTATGTCCAAAAGAGCAAAATTGAACGTATGATTGCATAAATGTTCGAGGCTGGTATAATTCAACCTAGTCAAAGTTCTTTCTCTCCTCCAATAGTATTGGTGCACAAGAAGGATGGATCATGGCGCATGTGTCCAGATTATAGGGAGCTCAATAAGCTCACCATTAAAGATAAATTTCCCATTCCTATGATTGATGAATTATTGCATGAATTACATGGAGCAATTTATTTTACCAAGTTGAATCTTCATTCAGGATATCATCAAATTAGAATGAACACTGAAGATATTCCGAAAAAAACATTTCGAACTCATGAGGGTCATTATGAATTTTTGGTCACGCCTTTTGGCCTTACCAATGCACCTTCTACATTTCAAGGGTTGATGAATTCCATTTTCAAACCCTTCCTTAGAAAATTTGTGCTAGTATTTTTTGATAATATACTAATCTACAACAGGTCTTGGAAGGATCATGTTCAACATGTTGACAGGGTGCTCAAACTATTGGAGGAGAAACAATTATATGCAAAAACATCCAAATGTTTCTTTGGAGTACAAGAGGTGGAATATCCGGGTCATATTGTATCTCACGAGGGTGTTAAGGTAGACCCTAACAAAATTAAAGCCATTAAGGAATGGAAAGTCCCCACAACCATAAAGCAGTTGTGAGGATTTCTCGGGTTAACAGGGTATTATCGCATGTTTGTTAAGAATTATGGGAGAATAGCAGCACCTCTAACAACATTATTGAAGAAAGATGCATTTTCATGGACTCCTGAAGCAACTAAGGCCTTTGAACATCTTAAAGAGGCAATGTGCCTAGCACCGGTCTTAGCTACGCCAGACTTCACAAAAACCTTTATTATGGAATGTGATGCCTCAGGAAATGGAATTGGTGTTCTTTTAATGCAAGAAGGAAGACCCATTGCTTTTGAAAGTCGTCCAATCAAAGGAAAGTATTTACAGAAAGCTATTTATGAGAAGGAAATGTTAGCAATACTACATGCACTAAAGAAATGGCGACCTTACCTAATGGGAAGACACTTGAAGGTAAAAACTAATCATGATAGTCTTAAACACTTTTTGGAACAAAGATTATCTTCAGAAAAGCAGCAAAAATGGGTCACAAAGATATTGGGTTATGACTTTGAAATAATCTACAAAAAAGGGAAGCTAAATGTTGTTGCAGATGCACTCTCAAGAAAGAATGAAGAAGTGGAAGCATTGCTTTGTGCCATTTCTATTATCCAACCAGATTGGATAACCGAAGCAAGGGATGAATGGAAGAAGGATGAAGAAGTGTGGACACTCATTCAAAAGTTGCATCAAGATCCTAGTACATCTGATACATTTAGTTGGAAAAATGATTCCTTATGGTACAAAGATCGCTTATATCTTTGCAAGAATTCCCAACTAAAACAAAAGATTCTTCTGGAATTGCACACTTCTCCTTTAGGAGGACACTCAGGATTTTTAAAAACTTACCAGAGGGTGAAGAAAGAATTTTTTTGGGATGGCCTTAAATCCGATATTCAAAAGTTTGTGGCGGAATGTTTGGTTTGCCAGCAGAATAAAGTGGAAACAATTAAGACCCCGGGACTTCTACAACCTTTATCCATTCCAAGTCAACGTTGGGAGGAGATATCAATGGATTTTATCACAGGTTTACCTAAGTCCGAAGGAAAGAGTGTCATCATGGTGGTAGTTGATAGACTTACCAAGTATGCACACTTTTGTGCATTATCTCATCCATTTAAAGCAAGCACAGTTGCTACTACATTTATGGACAAAATTCAAAAGCTACATGGAAGCCCAAGGGTTATTGTGAGCGACAGAGATCCCATTTTTACTGGAAATTTTTGGAAGGAGTTATTTTCTTGTTTGGGTACTCAATTAGCTCATAGCTCATCTTATCATCCTCAATCTGATGGTCAAACTGAGATAGTAAATAAATGTTTGGAAGGATATCTTCGTTGTTTTGTATCTAATAAACAAACACAATGGGTCAAGTGGTTACCTCTCGCTGAATGGTGGTATAACACTTCCTTCCATACTGCAGCAAAAATGACCCCATTTATGGCACTTTATGGTTATCATCCACCATCCATCACATCATATTTAAGGGAAAATTCGAAGGTTCAAGCAGTGGAAGATCACATCGAGCATCAACAAGAAGTTCTCCAACTCTTAAAGGATAACCTGAATTTGGCACAAAATCGAATGAAACAACAGGCAGATCAACATCGCAGAGAGAGAAGTTTTGATGTAGGAGATTGGGTATTTTTACGGCTACAACCATACAAACAAATGTCCCTCAAGCAAGCTAAGAAGGATAATAAATTATCGCCAAAGTACTATGGTCTTTACAAGGTGTTGCAAAAGATTGGTACTATGGCATACAAATTGGAGCTTCTTGCTTCTTCGCGAGTGCATCCAGTTTTCCATGTTTCATGCTTAAAGAAGGTTATAGGTGAAAATCTTCCAGTTCAAACAATATTGCCAGAACTTGATGAGGAAGGAAAAATCATATTGAAACCGGAAGCGGTCACGGAAACAAGAACTCGACAGCTATGGAATCGATCAATTTCAGAGTATCTCATCAAGTGGAAGAACTTACCCACTGAAGATTCTACATGGGAGGATGAGAATTTTATACAAAAGCACCCAGACCTACTCAAGCATTGAGGACAACACTTTTTTGAAGGAAAGGGGCATTTTAGGTCCCTATATTACTAGTTTAGTCTCTTATTATTATTAGTGTAGCCCCCTTATTGTTATTGTTGTACCCCTGTAACCCCAATATTGTTGATATTGTGCCCTTACATTGATATTGTTAGGTCGACTAAGATTATATTGTGGGCCCATGGACTCTTATATATAGAAGGAGGTTTTGTTCATTTGTATCATCTAAGAATTGTTCATTTATGTAATGTATTGGAGGTTTCCCCCTCAAAGTGGTTGATTTCTAAGGCGTTGATCTCTCTTTTCTTCTATTTTTGGAGCTAGTTTCATAACACATGGACATGTAGAGGAGCTGCATGGAAGAGAGGCAGGATCCTTGAGCAGCTCATCTCTTGGATCACAAGCAAGCTACGGCAGCCTTAAGACAGTAGCGGGACAAGTAGAGCAGTGGGTAAATAGATCACAAATGAAGCAGGCTGAGGCAGATCTGAAGACTGGGAGGACCAGTGCAGCGCAAAGCAGCAGTAGCATAGAAGCAATATCAGCACAGAGGCTAACGTGACTTCAGCAATGCAGAGAAGTGTTGCTTACGCAGTGCAGAGCTACAGTAGCGCAGAGAGCTTCAGAGGGTCAGCATAGTGCAGCAGCAGCATGATAGATTTCAGCACAAGGAGCTGATGTGACTTCAATAGTGCAGAGTGAGTCTAATTACACAGACAAAGTTGTAGCTGTGCATTGTTCTTTAGATGCCAACACAAATCTGTAGCCTATGGAGCTTTAGTGATGAGAATGCAGCCCACCAAACTTGTTTGTCAAAGATTGGGCAGGAGATTCAGTTGTTTCTCTCAACAACTGAAGTTGCAGTGCAGCAAATCAATAGTGACAGTGCTATGAGCATCACAGATGCAGCATATTGAGAGGAAGTTGTAGTACAGTAGTTGCAGTGGCAGTGGCAGAGGCAGAGTCATGTGATCCGGATTTATGCAGGAATGCAACAGAATACAGAAATAACCATAAACATAGAAATACAGCGGAAATAAGGCTTCATTTCATTAATATCAAATCACAAAAATATGCTTACAAACATGATGGAAATAAAATAGCTAGGGTGTTGGTAGCGAATCTTTGAGAAGAGATGTGGCGACTACAGACCTCTGAACTGTATTACAATGAGGCTCGAGGGCCTATTTATTATGGGGAAATAATGGAGAATTCTAAACTTCCAAAAACCTAACCCTAGGAGATGAAGTGCCAAAACTATGGGCCCCGTTTGGGTAAATTGGTGTTTCAACTTCCCAGGGACGTAACTTCGGCATACTATCTCCGTTTGGGGCTTCAAAACAGCTCCAAAAATTCAGGACCCGAAAAACTGCTAAAAATAGTAAGTTGTGAAAAAACTGAAAGAGACAATGGTGGGGCCCCAAGTGGAATAGGCGGGTGGCCACCAATATCCACCTGGATCATTCCTCCCCCCTTAAGAAGCAATGGTCCCCATTGCGTTGAGTTCCTCCATGAGATGAGGAAACTTCTGTAGAACTTGGTCTCTGGTGAACCACTTGCCTTGGTGCAGGAGTTGGTCAGCTTTGACAACCCGATACAGTTGGATCTTCTGTTGACAAGTGTTCTTGATTTGCATGTCCATGATACAGTCTGTGGTGGCCTGTTCCATGCAGTCTGGGTTTAACTCTTTTGATGTGAGTTCTTCTGCAATGTCAGAGGTGTCCAATAGAGGCGGGAAGTAAGGACGAAGGTGGTCTACATTGAATACTGGGTGCAAAACAAGGAATGGTGGAATACTGAGCTCGAAGGCATTGTTCCCTGCAGCCTTGCTGATGGTGTATGGCCCATATCGGAGTGGATGAATCTTGCGTTGGGGTCCAGTGAGGCGCTCCTTCTGCAAATGTAGCCACACTTTTTCGCCCACCTGGAAGTTGTGTGGTACCCGATGTTGATCATGTCGTTGCTTGTACTTAGCATTGGCTCTATCCAATATGTCATGAACCTGTTGGCGGATGTGCTGAATGCACTCAATGAAGTTGTTTGCTTTGTCAGCTTCAGACTGGACATGAGCCAAATCGGCCTGAGTAGTTGCAAATGGCATGGCTACGTCAATGGGACATAGTGGCTGGAATCCCAAGCCCACCTGAAAGGGGCTGTGGGCGGTTGAGCTGTGGAGAGCCTGGTTATAACTGTGTTGTACATAGAGAAGGCTCTCATCCCATGTGTGTGGATGCTTTGAATTGTACATGCATAGAATGTGTACAATCATCCTGGTGACGACCTCTATCTGGCCATCAGTTTGGGGATGGAACGCTGTGGACTTGGTGAGCTTGGTGTCCAACATTGACCAGAGGCTGGACCAAAATGTGCTGAGGAACCTGCTGTCGTGATCTGATATGATAGACTGTGGGATCCCAAAGTGCACCCACACTCGTTCAAAGAAGAGTTTAGCAGTGGCTTCTGCTATGATATTCTTCTTACAGGCTGCCATAATGGCCATCTTTGAGAATCTGTCGACGACCACAAAAACACAGTCGTTTCCATGCTTAGTAGAAGGAAGGCCTGACATGTAATCCATGGAAATAGATTCCCAAGGTCGACTAGGGGTAGGTAGCGGAGTATAGAGCCCTTGCTTCTTGATGGTCGGTTTGGCAATGGCGCAAGCAGTGCAGGATCTGATGTACTTCCCGACATCCTGTCGAAGGTTTGGCCAATAGAAATACTTCTGCAGTACTGCCACTGTTTTCTCGACCCCAAAATGCCCAGCGACTCGACTGTAGTGTGATTCCCATATCATCTTGGCACACTCGCTTGAAGGAACACCAAGGTGTCCCAGGTGACATAATAGTGCATCTTGGAGGTGAAAATTTAGAACTTGCATACCCCCCAAGAGTGCCTTGTATGTGTAGCTGAATTCTGGATTGCTCTTGTAGAGAAGCAGCCAATCAGAAGTCTCATGCCCACAAGAGTTAAGAACGGTGGTTATGGCCACGATTGGTGGTCGGCTGAGGCAATCTGCAACATTATTGGTGCTACCTTTCTTGCACTTGATGTTCAAATGAAATTGTTGCAGATATGTGGACCACTTCTGATGGCGATCGTTCTACAACTTCCCTTGTGTCTATATGAACTGCAAGGGTCGGTGATCTGTGTGGATGACTGTCTCCTTCCCCAAAATGTAATTCTTCCATTGTCGACAAGCCTGCACAATGGAATACATTTCTTTGTCATAAGTGGAATACTTTCTAACTGTGTCGGACAATGTCTCACTGTGATATGCCAATGGATGCCCCTGTTGAGTAAGAACTGCCCCAATAGCATAGTCAGAGGCATCTGTCTCGATCTCAAATGGTTGTTGCAAGTCTAGTAATGTGAGCATTGGGGCAGAAAAAGGCGATGTTTCAATTCTACGAACGCCTTCTGTTGAAATTCCGACCAAACAAAATTTTGCTTTCACTCCTCCCTTGGTGACTTGACTCAAGGGCCAAGTGATATGAGAGAATCCCAACACGAACCTGCGGTAGAAATTAGCAAGACCCAGAAAGTTGCAAAGCTCTGTTAGGGTGGTTGGGGCTAGCCAATCTCGAATGACTTGGATCTTGGCTGGATCCACATGCACCCCCCTTTCATCAATAATGTATCCCAGATATTGAACCTGGGTCATGCCAAAAGTGCACTTCTCCAAATTGGCACACAACCTGTGTTGTCGCAGTGTTTGGAGGACTTCTCGGATGTGGTGGAGGTACTCTTCCCAAGTCTGGCTAAAGATAAGAATGTCATCCAAGTATACCACTACAAATGAGTTGGTGAATGGACGCAAGATGTTAACCATCAACCTCATGAAGGTTGCAGGAGCATTTGTCAATCCGAAAGGCATGACGAGCCATTCGAAAAGGCCCTCTTTGGCTTTGAAGGCAGTCTTCCACACATCAGAGGGTTCGATTGGTACCTGGTGATACTCAGACTTCAAGTCGATCTTGCTGAAATATTTTTCCCCTTTGAGTTGGTCCAGAAGGTCATCAATCCTTGGGATCGGGTAACTATTCCAGACAATGATCTTGTTCAGCGCCCGATAATCAATACAGAGTCTCCAAGTCCCATCCTTCTTCTGTACCAACACGATCGGGCTCCCACAAGGCGATGAACTTAGCTGGATGTGACCTTTCTGCAGTAGCTCCTGAATCTGCCTCTTGATTTCATCATTCTCCAGAACAGAGCGCCTATAGATCGGTCCATTGGGTAGCGACGCACCTGGGGTCAGGTCAATCGGGTGCTTGACCTGACAATGTAGAGGCACCCCTGTGGGTGAGGTGAATATGTCCCCGTACTCCTCCACAACCTTGTCCATTTGTTGTTGTCGTGCAAAGGAGCCATGTCTGGAGGTCGTGGCCACAGTCTTCTTCTTGCCCTGGGGGCGGATCATCAGGAAAACAAATTTCCTGGTAAGGGAAATGAGCTTACTGCATTGTTTTGCAGTAACCAAAGAGATAGTGGGAGGCGGTGGCACCTCTGGTATCATGTACAATTTATTTCCCAAAGTAACAATAACAGCGCAAGGTCGGGACTCATACACAGCATGTTGCTTCCACAAGTATGGTTGGCCTAATAATACATCAAAAACATCAATAGGAGCAATGTCACACAATACCTCATCTGTGAAGGGCTTGATGCTATAGGGAAGGTGGCACTGCTGGCTAACGCGGAGATCCCGTTCTTGGTGAAGCTACCCGATGGTGTATGGTTGTGGGTGCTTTGTGGTCGGCAAGCCCAACTGCTTCACGACATTTGCTGAAATGAGGTTCTTTTGCTCCCATTGTCGACAATGAACCGTAGCGGGGAACCCTTTACCCACACTTGGGAGTGGAAGAGACGCTCTACCTCCTCTTGATCTTCTAGTTCCTCCTTCTGGATCTTCGTAGTGGCAACAGTGGCATTGGGCTCCACATCAATAATCTACTTCCCTTTGTCATTCGCATTGTCAGTCTCTGGTTCAGAGTCGGAGTATGCATCTGATTCAGAAGCCCTCATCTCGGCCACCAGTGACTGCTTGGCCCGCCCAACACTCACTTGTGTTGTGAGTGAAGCTCTTATGGAACTCACACCACTTTCCTGTGTCCTCCTTTGGCTTCACGGTGTTGTTCTTTGTTTGTGTCTTTGGCAGGTTGTCTTGGGCCGCCATGCCTTGGCTTTGTCCTTTGTTCTGCGGTTTGGGGGCACCTTTCCCTTGCTTTTGATTCGCAGATCCAAAGTCTCGCTTCTTCTATTTGAATTTCTGCTCAATCTTGGCAGCATACTGGTATGCCATACCAAGCGAGGAGATGTCGAGGAACTCCATTTCCTCCTAAATGTATCTGTGCAGACAACCGCGATACTTTAGCACCAAATGTTTCTCTGAATCTTTGATACCCAACTTTGTGCGCAGGGTACGCAACAGATTCGTTAGTTCATGCACATTTTGATCCCTTTGTTGCCGCAGCATGGTCCATTGTATGTACTTGTCCTCATAGCTCCCCACGAGATAGTATTGTTCCTTGATGGCATCTTGGAAAGAATTCCAAGTGGGTACGGCTGAGAACAGAGAGGGTACTGTCTCGTCCGTTTTCTCACAGTAGGTTTCCCACCAGTCCTTGACATGGGGGGTAGCTTTGAGGAGTGCAAAAATAATCTTCTCCCGATCGGAAAAATCATGAACTGAGAAATATCCTTCTAATAGATTCAACCATCTATCTACGGCATCTGCATCTATTTGACCCTCAAATATGGGATCGTCAAAGTTTACTTGTACCTTAAAGGGAGTCGCGCCTCCAGAGTTGCTGCTGGATGCAGATGCGCCGCCGGTGGGCAGTTGTTGAAGGATCTGGGCAAAGTTATCGATCATCGCGTTCCTTTGTTTTTCGAGGGCCTCCTCGAGTAATATTTTGATAGGATCTCCTGCTCCCTCATCTTTCTTTTCGTCCCCCATGGGCGTCCATCGGGGTTTGCAAGGCTGATCTTGCAAAGGTTCCATCAAATCAAGCCCTAACTCCTTATACCCTGACCTCGTTGGGGACATGCAAAGAAGGATTGAGAAAAATCAGACCGCTCTGATACCACTGATCCGGATTTATGCGGGAACGCAACAGAATACAGAAATAACCATAAACATAGAAATACAGAGGAAATAAGGCTTCATTTCATTAATATCAAATCACAGAAATATGCTTACAAACATGATGGAAATAAAATAGCTAGGGTGCTGGTAGCGAATCTCTGAGAAGAGATGTGGCGACTACAGACCTCTGAACTGTATTACAATGAGGCTCGAGGGCCTATTTATTATGGAGAAACAACGGAGAATTCTAAACATCCAAAAACCTAACCCTAGGCGATGAAGCGCCAAAACTATGGGCCTCGTTTGGGTAAATTGGTGTTTCAACTTCCCAGGGACGTAACTTCAGCATACTATCTCCGTTTGGGGCTTCAAAACGGCTCTGGAAGTTCAGGACCCGAAAAACTGCTAAAAATAGTAAGTTGTGAAAAAACTGAAAGAGACAATGGTGGGGCCCCAAGTAGAATAGGCGGGTGACCACCAATATCCACCTGGATCATCATGGGCAGCAGTACAGAATGGCAGCAGCAGTGCAGTGTTGAGTAGCAGCAAGCTAAGCATTAGCAGCACAAAACCAGTGCCCAAAATCATGTAATGCATAAGTGTGATGTATTGCTAGAGCACACCCTTGATGCTAAGAGGGAGTGTTGAGATTTTGTGTATTTGGGATAGCATCAGTTGTGCTCTAGCTCCCAAATTTTGAGGAGGGACTAGAGTACACTTGATCTACAAGACCCGAAAATGGATTTGGGAAATTCACTGGTTTAGGAGATATCAAATTAATTAATTATTTTAAGTGTATTTCCTATTTTAAAACTTAGGGAACTTAAATAATTAAACTAAATTTAATTAAACATGTGATGAAATTGTGTTAAGTCACGTGAATCAAGCTTTCTTTTAATCTTAGCCATTGATTCAAGATCTGATCATGGTCGTTGATTTGTCAACGAGAAAAGTATAAAGGAAAGGCTTGGGGTCATTTGTAACACATCGAGGCAGAGCACTGAAGCTAAACTGAGATTCTAGGGCAGGGTTTGCTAAGAATACTCAGAAGTGTTTCAGTTGCAGAGAGGGAAATTTAGACCAAGGGGATGATCTAATCCGGGGTCTAGAATACAAAAGAGGCAGAGATCAGCTCAAGGACAGCGCAGAGGAAGGCAGCAGCAAGGACAACGTGATTTTCAACAGGAAACCCTCTGGGGTTACGCAGAGATCCTTCAGGGGCAACGTAGTGACTACATCACCCAATCTGGGGTAATGCAGTCCCTTCCGGAGCAGTGCAAAGGGTTTGGAGTACTTCCAAGGCTGACGCAGAGCCTTTCAGGGATAGTGATGGGATTTCTACGCCCTAATCTTGGCTGAGTTCTGTAAATCCCATTTGAGGGTGTGGATCAGTCATTATTTTGGCCCTAGATCAGCCAGTGAGTTGTAGATCTAGCATTATCTCTGTCGGGTTTTCCAAATCTAGAACCCAGATTTGTGTATTCAGAAATATTCTTAATAATAGAACCCTCCAGCAGCTAGAGACCGGTTTTCCCACGTTGGGTTTTTCCGGGGACTACGTGTCTAGAAATCACTGTCACTTTGTCAATGTCTGCATGTGCTTATTCTAGATCTGGATTGGTAGAGATCTGTTATGTGTTTTGCTTCAATGTTAACTTGAATTTATTCAGTTAATAACTTATCTAAGTAGGAGGAGATTAACCAGATTAATAGTAATAATTTCTGCATAAGATATAAGATTCAAAAATTTCTACAATTTGGACACTCCAACTAGGAGAAAAATTGGTTTTCCCAAGGTCACCCCAAGAGTGCAGAAAACCTCTTGTAGCGACTATATTTTTGACATTTCTCCAAAACCATGACACCTGTGTAAAAAACTGAAAGAGATTTTTCTTCCTTGACCTATGATGGACAAAAAACCTCTCTCACTTTTGTCAAATTCATCTTTGTTTGGTCAGAAACATACTTTGAAGCAAAGTTGGCCCTATGAGTGGCAAATGATTTGACTCTTGGAATGACTTCTTGAAAAATGATGGAGACATGATGTTTGTGAGCCGAAATGAGCTCATACTTACTGATATGACCTACCTTATGCCTCCTCTACTCAGATGTCTCTGATTCCATAGAAAACCCTAGCTCAGTGGGAGAGGAAATTAGGGTTTAGTGCTTGTTTAAAATGATGATTTGGCCACCCTTGGGAAAAGACAACTCCCTTTGGCATTCACTTAACCTTTTGAAACTTTACCCTTTCACTTGACTATTTCCTTCGAAAAATTGATCACTTGATATGCTTCAAAACTCTAGGATTTGACTCTTTGGTGGTTTAGCATTTTTGGAACACTGAGTTAACAGCTTGGGATGTTGAGATTATTACATTTGAAAGACATAAAATTACATAATAAAAATTAAAAATTACATGTTGAAACAAGAATTTTTCTTCACAAATCATCTTCATATGGTGAAGAGATGTTATTGGATCACCCTTTACTTGTTGGTCTTATGCAATGAAATGGTGATTTATTGGGACCTTGGAAAAATGAAACCTAGACACCTAATGAAGACCTTGAATCACCAGACTTCATGGTGACCTGACTGACATAATGACATGATGAAATGGACTTTCATGACTAAAGTATGCTCAGCAAGACATGAAGGTGGGCTAGCAAGTATGAATTTTTGACGAGTGATGTTCTTTGACTAGGACTACCAACAGTGAGCAAATTTTCTACATGACCTAATGGAATGATAAAAAAATTCTGAGTGGGACTCCTAAAATGATATGAAAAGAGGATTTTGATCATTGATGGCAGGATGCAAATACTAACACTAACACCATCCTTAGAAAAGATCGTAAGATGAACTTGATATATTCTAATGATTTTACCAATTAATAATTAAACACTTAAAAGCATGGTACATAGCCCTTTGAAAGGTAGCTCCAGCATTAGTTAATCCAAAAGGTATTCTAATGTATTCGAATATCCCCCATGGTGTGGTGAAAGTAGTTTTGTGCCGATCCTCTTTCTTAACCCATACTTGATTATATCCAGAAAAACCATCTAGCAATGACAATATTCCTAAACCCGTTACTCTTTGCAACATAGTCTCCATGTTTGGCAAAGGGTAATTATCCTTTTCACATTCTAGATTAAGATTTCTAAAATCGACACAAAGTCTGATCGTTCCACTCTTTTTCTAACAATCACCAAGTTAGAACACCATGTTGAATGCTTAGTTTGACCAATAATACTAGTCACAAGCATCTTTAAAAGCTCCTTTTGAACTAAGGGGGCTAGCTTAGGATTTATTTGCCTAAGTTTTTAACGAAATGGTTTGACATTATCATCTTTTAAAGGGATAGTGTGTTCCATGACATCTTCACTATAGCCTTTTAACTCATCGTAAGAAAATGCTAAAACATCCCTATATTCATGGAGTAAATCAATCAACTTTTCTTTTTCTTCATCACTAGTACCTTTACCAATTTTTACAATTTTAGGGTCACTAGAGGTACCAATGTTTACTTCAGCGAACTCCCCTGTATCCATCTTATTTTCATCTTTCTTCTTTGTGGCATCATGTCGATCAAAGTGTTGCTCCAAAGCTACAATATTCTTGGGAGTAGGATTCGTTATATCTTCATGGTTATCAGATCCATCCTCCTTACAACTAACTTCAAAATTTTGAAACTCATCCAAATTATTAAGAAAGTGAAACGCATGTCTCTCATCATCGAAAACCTTCCAATGCTCCATATTATCAGGTACAAAAGCTCTAAAAATAATTTCTATTTTAACCTTATCCTTTAACAATTCATCAAATAACTGCAATGTAGATGTTGCTACAACAAGTTCATCTACCAAGTTATTAATTTATCTTGGGATAGCTTCGAGATCAAGAGCAACAAAATATTCCATAGTATCCCATACAACATTTCTATAGTTTTTTAATCTTTAATTTTTACATGTGAATTTGTTCTTAATCTACATCATAATCAAATCAGAGTCTCCCTTGATACTAAGAAACTTAATCCTCAAATATTTTGTCAATTCAATACCCAACAATAAAGCTTCATACTCGGCAACATTGTTGGTTGCTTCAAATTCCAATCTATAGGCAAATTTGAAAATGTGGCCAAGAGGAAACTTTAATACTATTTTGACACCTTTACCGTGCCTAGAAGATGCAACATCAAAATTCATAGACCATACTTTATTTTTTAAATCACCCACCTTTTCATCAACCTTAACATCTGAGGGAACTATGGAGTTAGACAGAATGGCATAATTCCAAAGGTTAGGTTGTTCCTTTATTATCTCATTTTGGGGGCTCTTGGGATCTTCCACATGCAAACTTCTTTCAGGCTCTTCATTAAGTCTGACAAATCCATTACCTCTAGGAGAAGGAATCGTAGCATATTGACCAATTCATCTGAATACTTTCTCCTAGATGAGAGGCCCACTTTCCTGACAATAACATACCCCAAGCATCAGGTATATCAACTACAACTATGTCCATTACAATCATTATGTCAGGGTAAACTGATAAATGTACCTGTAAATCTTTGATTAACCCCTAAACTCCAATATTTTTAGAATCCATGACACATATGTTGTAATAAGGCCTAGAAATTCTTAGATTGAGTTGTTCCATGACCCTTTTGGTCATAACACAAGTCGAGGCCCCAGAATCCAACATGCAATTATATAATCGATAACCATTAACAAACAAAGTAATAAAGATGGTTGATGCTCTTTATTATCTATATCCATACTTTGCAAATATATTGGGGCATTCTGATAGGCAACTTCAGGAGCCTTTTCTTGAGAAACATTAACATGAGGAGCTTCAATGGCATTCAATAACTTAGCCTTTTGGGAGGGAATCTTCAATATCTCGATGATAGGAACCTAGATTTTTGCATTATTCAACCATCCTCCCAAATCAATATTCAAACCGGATCTTGAACCAGGGTTAAAACTTTGAGGGGTAATCTGATTATTGCTTTGATCCTTATTCCTTCTTTTATAAGTTAACCCTTTATCTTTTGCAATTTCCAAAACTTGCTCTGGTGAAGCCTTTTCACCAAATAGTTGAACCATCAAATCTTTTTCTTCACTAAAGTTATTGATGCTATAAGAAGAAGTAATAGTCTTGACATCACGACTATTTTCCTTAACTTCCATCCAATCCTCCATAAACAAATGATACTCCTCACCAACAACATTTATTTGATTACCTGTCCCAAGCATTCCACTATCCATGATTCTCTTTACAGTGGGGCAAGTAAACTCTTCATAAAGAGCATCATAGGCCCTAGAGTAAGGCGGAGCTTCATCCACAAGATTGGAAATTCAAGTGGATTTGGCGGTCTTTGCTCATTAGATGGGCCTTTCTTCTACCAAGCATTATTATTTCGATTATTATTATTTCTAGGTTGGAAATTTTGTGCTTGAGATCTTTCCATTTGGACCAATCTAGCCTGCAAGGCACTTATTTCCTTAGTATGGTTAGATATTAACTTTGCTTGATTAAGCTCCATGCTTTCAAGTTTCTGAATTAATTTTTGCATGGGATCATTATCAGATTCTTTAACTTATTTTCCCTTAGATTCTTTCAATTTACTTGGACCCTTATCAAAACCTAGAATTTCAAATTTTCCAAACGCTTTCTTATCCTTTTCAAGTTCATCAGCTAAAATCTAAACAACCTTATAATCATTAGTTTTAGCACGTCTTAACTCATAGAAAGTATCAGCATTAAAGGCATCGACATAAAAATCCAAAGGAGACTTGTCAGGAGGTTTATAATCTTTAGGTGATTCTTTAATAATACCATTAAACCTCTTATTAAATTCCTGAAGTGTTTCATTTTCTTTCTTCTTTATGACGTTGATAGCTTTAACCAGATGTCTTTCTTCTCTTTTATCTCCATACTTGTCCTTAAAGGAATTAATAATCGATCGCAATGAATTAAACGAATTATCAAGCTTTTCTGTAAACCAATCCAAAGCATCTTCCTCCAAGGAAAGAAAAAAGAGACTCATTTTCACATCTTCATGATTATAGTCAACACCTCTAGCATATTTACCTAACCAAGAGCTAAAAGCTTTTAGATGAGTCTTAACACTAACCGCATTATTTCCTTGGAAAGAGGGCAACTTATTAAGACCATTCTCTGACAAATCATGGGGATAACCTTGAATATTAGCAAAGTTCCACGGGGCGAACAAGTCCATGATGTCTTGTTCAACCGGGTTAGGGAAAAGCAAATGGATATCAGAGAGAGCTTCCTGTCCGAGATTAACAAGAAGTGTACGGGCAGAGAGCTTGTGTAATCGAACTCTGAGAATTTTTTCAGGATCTGGAGCAAGATTAACCAAGTTACTTGGATGCCTCCTACTACACACTCCTGTGGAAGATGAAAAAAGTGGAGTCACCACTCGAACAGAAATCTAATTTTGAGAAACCCAATATGCTTGCAAGGAATTTAGTAAAGGGAACCAAGGACAAGAAACTTATCTTGGTGAAGGATGTCAGAAAATGTGGAGTTGGAGGGATAAATGAAAAGATGAAGATGATTAATACGAATGTCGCAAAGCCAAGGTCCAATAAATGGGTCCCCAACAATGACGCAAAAAAATGTTGTCGCTCAGATTGTACTGGTACTACGACAACAACTCAGGTCGGGGGTTGTCACCTTGATCCCCAACCTCTTTGTTCTAGTTGTCTCCCAACAATAGCCTATGGGGGGTGGACCTATAAAATTTTACGAGTGATCTAATATGGTAATATGAAATGACTCTAGACATTAGTGTTAATCCAAGTTGTCATTGATGGCAATAGGTTGATGAAGGTTGAAAGACTTAATGATAACATGGAAGATATCATTTGAAGTTCTCCTAATGATGCTGCACTACTATTGAATACATGACGCTATACCTTCATGACCTTGCTGGGTACTATCCTGATGACATAGATGTCCTACATGATGATGCTATGACCCTATGATTGATAAGCCAAACAATGGAGAAGGCATTCTGTCCTATGCACTTTTTGCACACAAAAATTAAGGACAGTTACAAAGAAAAAATGAATTTTGGCATCTTGGAGGCAGCCAATCACAATGATCCCTAGACCATCATGAAGAGGATTTTTTCCTCTTTCTAACAAGCCCTCACTTGCCCTAAAACTCCCAGTAGTTGATGAGATACTAAATTTTTAAGTTAAAAAAATATTAATTAATTGTGAGCCTACCTACACTCACACTCTCATGTCGGCCCTTTTCCCCATCAGTCACGTCCTTTCAAAGATGGCAAACCACTATAAATATAAAGGTAAAATCATTTGTTTCAGTCAAGAATTTCGGTGATTATCTCAAAAAATATAAGGACTGCGGCTTGGTAAAGTGTGAAGCACAGGGAAAGGGAACAGGTTCACATCTCGTGAACCCTTAAGGGAAGAACAGCCCAGTTTTCAAGCACAGCAAATGCTACAGGACTGCGGATCAATATAAAGGCTCAGTATTGTGAAACTTCAGAATAGACACATGTACCAAAGCTCGATTCATTGAAGAAGATAATTGGCTACAGGACTTTGGATCAGTGATACAGAGCTTCAAACCTATTCTCTTTGGACTGTCACAAACCTGTGTTACGGCTCAGATAACCCAAAACTTCAGACCTGTGGAAATAAGTCAACAAACAGTTCAGACTTATTGTGTGATATCTATAACACCCTTGGAGGCTCGGACCAGGCTTGTAGCTTGGTACTTGGACTAGAACTTGTTGTTGGGAAGAACTCGAACTTGTTTTGTGGAAGATCATCTCTTGTGGCTCGGATTTATGAACAGACCTACAGTTAACACCTTCCTCGGATCTGTGTTATCCTATTGAAGCTCAAACTTTTGGTGTCTAGTCAAGAATAGTTCATACCTCTTTCCAATGGGTACATCTGTAATCATATAAACAATGAGCTCGGTGTTGGACAATGAAGATATTATGAAGAATTGAAGATTAAACAGTGAAGAATTGTGTCAAGGATGTTCAAGTAAACACTATTCACATTCTCTATTAAAAGAAGACAAAAGGATTGGTGTCCTTGGAGTTGGTACTCCTAAACACAAGGTTTGTGCCTCGAGAAGATAGGGTCGAAGCCCTAGAGGTTGAAGCTTCATCTAAGTCCAAGTTGGTGCTTGGCAACAGATTGGTGCCTGATTCATTGAAGGGTTGGTTCCCTCACACATCTATTGTACTCAATTACTTAAGGACTGAAGTTCTTAATAATCCTTAATAATAATATTATTATACACCTCTCTGTTTTTAATTGTGAAGAATCTAACTGGCAAAAATTAACAATTGAAAAGAAATACTGATTCACCCCCCTCTCAATATTTCCAACAATTAGGACTCACCCAAGGCTTCACCATCAAGCTGCACTCTAGATCTAGGGTTATGCTTGGAGGAAAAAACTCAATTAATTATTAAGTCCCCATAAGCACATGATAATTAATCAAGTGAAAAAAAAAACTCCTAGAGTAAACTCACTTGATGACAAGGTCCCAAGTTACCTAAGCTTGTTACATGACTCAATTGATCACACTAGCATCACTTTACATCATCCTTGCAAGGCTTGTGGAATCTGAGTACAACAGAAGAAGATGAGAAGAAGAAATAGAGTTGAAAAACTCTGATGATATAGTGAACTCTAATGGTACATGAAGCCTCTAATACATGTTCGGCCATGGTGTCTTAAAACAAAAAAAATGGTACACTTCAGTGGTCAACATTGTGGACAATTGTTGCTTGATGGAGGGTTGACTTGGCACTTGGGTAATCATTCTACTGGTCAATTTATCTATGAACTCGATTTCTCTTGTTGACTAAAATTCTATAAGGAAATTATTGTTGGGTTTCCCTTGGCCGTTGGCTTGATTTTTGGTGTTTCTTGTCTTTTTGTGCATTGTTTTTGTATAATTTCTTGATGACCTAATTGAATAAAGTAAATGCTAAATGAAAATCACATGTAATAGTCACAAGTATTTACCTTGATTAGAAAGTCTAGATTGCACTTGAATTTCAACAAACATCTATTTTGAACATAAACAACTATCTTTGAAGGTTCTCCCCATAGAAATATAGGAAACTCTGTGAAAATTTCTGAATCCTTATTACAGAAACCCCACTGCAGTATTCAGATTTACTTCTACTTGTTTGATTTAATTAACAAGTTATTTTCCTGAATTATTCAGTAAAACATC
This sequence comes from Pinus albicaulis, assembly GCA_034641835.2. Classification (NCBI taxonomy): domain Eukaryota; kingdom Viridiplantae; phylum Streptophyta; class Pinopsida; order Pinales; family Pinaceae; genus Pinus; species Pinus albicaulis. The sequence continues at coordinate 1,394,185,972 of CM076572.1, forward strand.
AAAGTAAATACTACTACAGCCTACACATGCAAATCAAGTACTGAAGAGTTAAGTACACATGACAAAGGACACACAATATTTTTGGGACAAATGTCCCCGGAAAAACCCAATGCGGGAAAACCGGTGCAACAGCTCTTGAGGGTTTTATTATTATACAAAATTCCGAATACAATCAAGGGCACCAGTAGTGGTTTGCCCAACAGAGAAAATCTCGATAGATGTACCTCTATCTCTCGGAGACAGAAATATGGTTGATTCAGCTGAGGATGAAGAATACCTTCTGGATTTGCTGAAAACGAGCCATTTTTGGCCCACTGGAACCCTAGCACTGCCTTTCCCAGTTGTATGTCATCCCTCCAGCCCTGTGTGAGCCTCTGCACTGCTCTGACTGGGCCTACGTCACCCCTGTTGGGCCTACGATGCCTCTGCGTCACCTTCTCTGGACTGTGTGAGGCTCTGCGTTGCCTCTACGTTAGCCTGGCTGGGATGCGTTGTAGAAATTTCTGAATCTTAATTCTTATGCAAAAATTATTTCTGTTAAACTGGTTAAGCTTCTCCTACTTATACAAGTTATTAATTGAATAAATTCAAGTTAACATCAAAGCAAAACACATAACAGATCTCGACCAATTCAGATCTAGAATAAGCACATGCACACATAGACAAAGTGACACAATTATTTCTGGACAAACTGTCCCCGGAAAAACGCAATGTGGGAAAATCGGTCTCTGGCAATTGGAGGGCTCTATTATTAAGAATATTTCTGAGTACACAACTCTGGCTTCAAGATTTGGAAAACCCTACAGAGAAAACTCTAGATCTGTAGCACCTGGCTGATCTAAGACCAAAAATACTGACTGATCCACACCCTCAAACGGGATTTACAGAACTCAGCCAAATCTAGGCCTAGAAATGCCAGATCTGCCCTTGAAAGACACTGCGTCAGCCTCTGAAGCCCCTGCTAAGCTCTGCGTCAGCCTTGGCTAGCCTCCAAATGCTCAGCGTTGTCACTGGATGGGACTACGTTACCCCAGACTGGGTGACGCAGTCACTACGCTGCCCCTAAGGGTCTCTGCGTAACCCCTGAAGGGCTTCCTAAAAATCACGTTGTCTTTGTTGCTGCTGCTGTTGCTACTGCCGTTTGTTGTTGCTACTGCTACTGCTGTCTGCTGCTGCTGCTACTACCATATGTTGTTGCTGTTTCCTCTGTGCTATCTTTGCTGATCTCTTCTATGCTTCTTGTGTATTCTAGACCCCGGGATCAGATCATCCCCTTGGTCTAAATTCCCCTCTCTGCAACTGAAACACTTCTAAGAATTCTTAGCAACTTTGCCCTAGAATCTCAGCTTAGCTTCAATACTCTGCCTCTATGTGTCTTACAAATGACCCCAAGCCTTTCCTTTATAGTTTTCTCGTTGACAAATCAACGGCCAAGATTAGATCTTTAATCAATGGCTAAGATTAAAAGAAAGCTTGATCCATGTGACTTAAGACAATTTCATCACATGTTTAATTAAATTCACTTTAATTATTTTATTTTCCCAAGTTTTAACTCAGGAAATCCATTAAAATAATTAATTAATTTAATATCTCCTAACCCAGATGAAATTTCCCAAATCCATTTCTGGGTCTTGTAGATCAAATGAACTTTAGTCCTTCCTCAAAATTTGGGACCTAGAGCACAACTGATGCTACCCCAAATACACAAAATCTCAACATGTGTCACCCTTGTTGAGTCTCTACATTGCTCTGGTATGGATTTGCCTCTCTGCCAATGTATTCTCGGCCTCGGATCTGAAATCCCACTGCCGATTTGGCCCTCACTGCACTGCAAGCTTACTCGAAAATTCTCAGCAAACTGCGCTCCAAAATTTTGACTTCGCTCAAGTGTTGCCACTCTGTGTGTGTTCTCCAACTGACCCCAAGCCTTCCTTTAATATTTTTCTCGTTGAACAATCAACGGTCGTGATCTAATCTCTAATCAAGGGCTAATATTAGAAAAGACTTGATCCTCGTCACTTAGAACATTCTCCCCCACATGTCTAAATTAATTCACTTTAATTATTTAATTTCCTAAGTTAGACTTAAGGTCTCCATTAAAATAATTAATTATTTGAATAACTTAGGCTCCGAGTGGAATTTCTCCAAACGATTTCTAAGTCTTAGAGATCTCATGTGTTCTAGCCTCTCCACAAAGTTTCGGAAATAGAGCACATCAGATGCTACCCAAAATCTCAACAAATTATTGATCATGAAGCATGGCTTTGGCAACTTCCATAATAGTTATGATTTTCCTTTCAGCAACACCATTTTGTCAAGGATTGTAGGGAACGATCATCTCCCTCCTAATTTGAGCATCCTTGCAAAAATAAATGAGCTCCTCGGATACATATTCTCCTCCATTGTCAGATCTTAAAGTCTTGATCTTTCTTCTTGTAGCATTTTCAACCTGTGCCTTGAATTCCCGAAAATTTTCAAACACTTCATCCTTGGACTTTAAGAAATAAGTCCATGTTTTATGAGAGTAATCATCAATGAAAGTAACATAGTACAAATAACCACCCGAAAATTTTCAAACACTTCATCCTTGGTCTTTAGGAAATAAGTCCATGCTTTATGAGAGTAATCATCAATGAAAGTAACATAGTACAAATAACCAACCAAGGATTTGTTAGACATAGGTCCAGAAATATCAGAATGTATAAGGTCCAAGATTCCTTTGGACTTACTATCACTGCTAGAAAATCATCCTTTGATATTTTTCCCAAGAGCACATCCTTTGCAAACTCCATCATGTTCAATTTTGATTTCAGGTACACCTTTAACAAAATCCTTCATTCTAGTCAAAGCTTTGTAATGAACATGAGCGTACCTTCGATGCCATAATTCACAAAGATCAGATGTGTTGTGTATCAAGGCTTGAATTGGGCGTCCAAGAAGACGATATAGACCTCCTATTCGTACACCAATGACTTTGGCAGATTCAAAGGAGGATTCTCTCGATTTCAATTACAAGGATGATGAACCAATGCCTTTTACTTCGTACTTGCCATTGTCTCCAAGCTCCAGCCTTTGAGATATCTTTTTTTCAACTAATTCAGACAGATTATCACGGTTTCCGGTCATGTACCTAAAGGCACCACCGTCCACCGACCAAATTTCTTCATGACCATCAATAGAACCTGTGAAAGCAGAATAAAAGGAATAATTATCTTCATCAGCATCTTTGTTCCTAGTCCTCCTCTTGAATGAAGATTCATTAAGATCAGCTGCAGAAGCATGTTTCTTCCTTTTCCTTTTTCGATCATTATTCTTTTGAGGACACCTATTTTGATAGTGACCATATGCTTCGCAATGAAAACATTGAACAGTTGACACGTCCCGTCCTTCTTGAGAGGGAGGTGGAGGTCATCTTAGTGGAGCAAGTCCTCTTCCTGGAGCAGATCTTTTTCCTGTATTTCTTTGAAATCATCCAAACTTTTTTCTTTCCTTGTTATTCTTTAAGTGGACTGTAAAAGCTTGAGAATCTTCGCCTGGATTTGGAATCTTTCCTTTAGATATGAGCCTAGATTGTTCTTAAGTGCAAGCAGTCCATAGATTTTCAAAGGAAGGTGCTTTGTTTCTACCACTAATACTTGATGCAAAAGAATCCCAGGAGTTAGGCAGACCATTGATTGCTACAACTATTAATTCTTTATGGGGTACAAATTCATCAATATCTTTGAGTTGATCTCTTAATTGAGATATTCTTACGAAGTATGATGCCACAATATTAGTCTTTGTCATCTTAACATCACGAAGCTGATTCCTTAGACTTATGGATTGACTAATGTTGTTGATAGTATATAATCCAATGAGAGCATCATACATTTTCTTGGAAGATTCATGATCAGCAATATAAGGAATTAGATCATCTCTGACAGATTCCACAATAATGCTTATGGACAAGATGTCATCTTCTTTGAACTTGTCTTTTCCTGCTTGATCAGTTGGTTCAATAACTTTCCTTTCAAAATATCCAAGACCTTATTCCTTGCAAGAACAAGGTCAATTATAGTCTTCCATGCTCTGAAATTTCTAGCTCCTGCAAGCTTGTTTTTTTGTCTTCGTGAAGGAATCCATGATGAAGATTATCAAATCCATGATGAAGATGATCAAACAAGACAAAAGATGTAGTATAGGGTCTCTTCAAAGTGATCTCAATGCTCTTCTCCTTCACCAAAGCTCTAAAACCAAGTTGATTTTCTAGTAGCAGCCAAGACTAGAACAATTTTCAAACTGATAGCTGCTTCCAATGATACAATTTTGACTTCTTTAGAGCATTCTAGTCATTAAACAGTTACACTTGAAAATTTCAACCATTAACTTCAGTAGAGCAATAGAGATCACAGTAAGAACAATGAAATAAGAGACACCAAAATTTCTTGGGACAAAACACCACAAGGGGGGAAACCTGGTAATCTTTCCTTATGAGAGAGAGAGAGTTCAATAATCAATTCACGAAGATGTACATCAGAATATTCCAGTCAAAATGTCAACCTTTGACTTGAATAAATGCCAAGTCAAAACCAATCAAAAGAGAGAGAATAAGTCAACAAACTGTTCACTGGTCAAAGTCTGTAGAAGGGGCTGAATTTCAGCCTGAGGCTGCTACTCAAAGCGCCGAAATTCGGTCCTGCAATTCCACATAAGAGTTCAGTCAAACCTCAGACAATGCCAGGAGCAAAAGCATAAACTCAGTCAAAGAATAGTCAACAAATCACAGAATATTCTGCTTCCAATTCTCAGTCAACAACTCAGTTAAACTGCAGAGAATCTGGTCAAGTCAATGCTGGTCAATGGAAGTCAAAACTCACTGGTCAATACAGACATAAATCCTCTTCTTCTTCTTTTGCATGTGTGAACAGATCTCCTTGTGATAGGTCGAATGAATGAGTTGAAGTGATGCCAAATGAGGTCCAACAAATGCCAATATATATCAGTGTCAAGAGGTGGGTTTTGACCTTGGGGTCAAACCCCTTCAAGTGGTGGGGCCGACTTGGACAGCTAGAAAACATATCATTTATATTTTGACTTTGCAAAATGAAAATAATGACCACAGCTACAATTTTCAACACATCCTTCGCACTTGCCACTTTTAAAATGTCTGGATTGTGCATTCGGTAAGGTCTGAGTTCAGCTATTGATGAAATGGTTCCTACAGGATCCGCGACATGCAATCCATATGGAAAGTTTAGGGTAAAGAGAGTCCTATGCATGGAATAAGTGCATTTATCATAACAACAAAATTGCAAGATGTGGCACTTTTCACTATTATTTCCATCATATCATTCATGTTTTGTTCCAAATCCAGTTCAAATGAAGTATATCAAACATTGAGAAAAGATTACTACTGTTTCCATTGACATCATTCTACAACCCATCTGACTCCTCCTAAGATACAACAGAAAAACAAGGGTTAGATATATTAATGCCAAAAACCAAGTTAACTTAAGAGATCAATTCCTACATACCTGGTCAAGTTCAAATGTTTTAGTCCCTTGTAATAATTCGCAATAAGATTCAAACTTTGATCTGTGAGATTCTGCATAAACAAAGGCAACAACCATAACTCAGCGATCACTCATTTGTCGACTAAGAATGAAATTTCAGGTCCAAAAGTATTAGAGTTCAGAATAATTTGGTGAGTGTACTAGAGAATTTTTGACAAAGACTAAAAACAATGCACATGTTTCCTCTTTTTAATTTTGGATCTAGTCTTTTGTGTTTAGTTCTCTTGGATAGAATTTTCTGTTTAAACTTTAGATCCTTTTCCAATTTTTAATGGGAAAACAAAATCTGAATTTGACAATCAAATAAGGGACTAGCACATGAGACAAGTACCTACATGTGTCTAAAGATCTTAAGTCTTTTTGCGCACAAAGTTATGCCAATGCAGTGACAAGCTTAATGAGAAAGGGTTGAATTTTGTAAAAATTTGAGAATGGGGTAATTAATGCAACTTCTGAAATTTCACACCATTTACTTGTGGTTTCCCAGATTTAATCCCTGTGAACTTTCAGCTTTCTGGCTGATCCGAATATTTAGTTATAGCAGTGATATTTTACTTCCTTTCAACCGAATTTCACCCATCAATCTAAAAGAATAAGTACCATATAAGAGTACTTCAATACTGGAATATTACAGTCCTTGTGGCACACTATTCAAGGCATATAAAAGATCTGAAACGTTTAATTACAGCAAAGTTTAACAGCAACAACTCTATTCCTTTATTTTCTGGTTAAGTGTTAAACCACTTAACCAATTCAGCTATATCTTATGTCAAATCAACATGAACAAGGGTTGAAGTCTACTTAATCATAAGGATAACATAAATTGAAAATCAAGTGTACAAGTACATAAAATTTGCATAACTGCAAACTTCATTTATGAATAAAAGATGAAGTACAGTACATATTGCATCTTTATCGCAAAGCTAGTACATGTCAACCTCCTCAAACAAAAACCTAGCCACCAACTCTTCCTAGCTAGGAATCACTCTCAACCAAAGCTGGCTACTCCACCAAAGATCCTCACCATGCAAGCATCAACACCAAGAAGTCATCCTTGGCACATACACCAAGCATGTATCACCCAAACTCTCCACATATTGCATCTTTATCGCAAAGCTAGTACATGTCAACCTCCTCAGACACTCACAAGGGAAACCATAAGAAAAACCTAGCCACCAACTCTTCCTAGCTAGGAATCACTCTCAACCAAAGCTGGCTACTCCACCAAAGATCCTCACCATGCAAGCATCAACACCAAGAAGTCATCCTTCACACAAACACCAAGCATGTATCACACAAACTCTCCACATATGCACTATTATCTTCATTAGTGTTCGCAAATCATAGCCTCCAAATCTACATGTCCACCTAATATTTGAGTCCCCAAACCCTAGGTCTTCAACTCTTGCATCAACATACACACAAAGACCTCCATGGAACATCATACAATAATTGAGTTTTCTTCAAAGCAAGGCATCACATCAATCTCAAGACTCATGAAACTAGTATTTCCATGATCTTTCCCTAGCCTCACATCCCTTAAGAACAAGGCTCCGAAATCATGCAAAGCATTAGCTCCACTCTCCTTTTCTTTTCCTAGGGTAGAAATCCTAGCACTACAAACATAGTCATACGAACCATCATTATCTCCAACATCATGTTTTTCTCTAGGGTTTACATGCATAGCATAAACCTTAGCATCGTATAAGTGCAATCTCTCCATGAACACCCACGACATCTCTCTCGCTCTCCTATCTTCTCTGATGGTTTTCGTAATGAAACCTAGAGTCTTGCCCCTAGAATTTCCTCACAAATGTTGAGATTTTGTGTATTTGGGGTAGCATCAATTGTGCTCTAGGTCCCAAATTTTGAGGAAGGACTAGAGTTCACCTGATCTACAAGACCCAGAAATGGGTTTGGGAAATTTCATTTGGTTTAGGAGATATTAAATTAATTAATTATTTTAATGTATTTCCTAAGTTAAAACTTAGGAAAATAAAATAATTAAAGTGAATTTAATTAAACATGTGATGAAATTGTCTCAAGTCACACGGATCAAGCTTTCTTTTAATCTTAGCCATCGATAAAAGATCTAATCTTGGTCGTTGATTTGTCAACGAGAAAAGTATAAAGGAAAGGCTTGGGGTCATTTGTAAGACACACAGAGGCAGAGCATTGAAGATAAGCTGAGATTCTAGGGCGGGGTTGTTAAGAATTCTCAAGTGTTTCAATTGTAGAGAGGGGAATTTAGACCAAGGGGATGATCTGATCCCAGGGTCTAGAATACATAAGAAGCAGAGAAAAGATCAGCAAGGACAACGCAGAGGAAGGCAGCAGCAAACAGTAGCAGCAACAAACGGTAGCAGCAGTAGACGACAGCAGCAGTAGCAGCAGCAAGGACAATGTGATTTTCAGGAAGCCCTTCAGGGGTTATGCAGAGACCCTTAGGGGCAGCGTAGTGACTGCGTCACCCAGTCTGGGGTAACACAGTCTCTTCCAGTAACAGCGCTGAGCATTTGGAGGCTAGCCAAGGCTGACACAGAGCCCAGCAGGGGCTTCAGAGGCTGACGCAGTGTCTTTCAGGGACAGATCTGGGGTTTCTGCGCCTAGATCTGGCTAAGTTCTGTAAATCCTGTTTGAGGGTGTGGATCAGTCAGTGTTTGTGGTCTTAGATCAGCTAGGTGCTGCAAATCTATAGTTTTCTCTATAGGGTTTTCCAGATCTAGAGTTGTGTATTCAGAAATATTCTTAATAATAGAGCCCTCCAACAGCCAGAGACTGGTTTTCCCACATTGGGTTTTTCCAGGGACAGTTTGTCCAGAAATAACTATGTCACTTTGTCTATGTGTGCATGTGCTTATTCTAGATCTGAATTGGTAGAGATCTATTATGTGTTTTGCTTTGATGTTAACTTGAATTTATTCATTTGATAACTTGTATAAGTAGAAGAAACTTAATCGGATTAACAGAAACAATTTCTGCATAAGAATTAAGATTCAGAAATTACTACATGGTATCAGAGCAATTGCAGATCTAGAAGGGTCACCAGCTGAAGAATCTAAAGGATCTAGCTGCAGAAGCAGCTGGAAAGGCAGTAGAAAAGCAGATCTGAAGGGACAACGCAATTTTCAGGAGCAGATTCACGCAAAGGAAGGCAGCAGCAGCAGCCAATGTGATTCAAATCTAAATCTGTCAGATCTAGAAAAAGTCTGAAGAAAAGTTGCAGAAATTCAGAAGAGCTGGTGGGGTTAAACTTCTGAAGTTTTCAGATTTTTAACCTTAGCACAAGTGACAAAGTTTGGGAAGAGATCATCTTCTTAGAGAGTTTCTTACCAAAGGAAACTTGCAGTTTGGTCAGAGGATCAAAGAAGACGTTGAATCATAGTTGATTTGGTAGATTTCCAAGGAAGGAAATCAAGTGTTAGAGGGAGCAGAGGGTTCCTAGCTCGAAAAGGACCCTAGATCCAAGATCTCTAGCATAAAGAAGAGGAGTTACAACACATTTTAAGCAGATGAGGCTCCTCATGGACTGCGTGATCAGGATGGGCTAGAGGGCTTCTCAAACTTTTCGGTATGGAAAGCTAGGATCCTAATTGTCCTTGAGGCATATGGTCTAAGAGACCATGCAGAGCAGACCCTGGCCACACCGACAGATGCGGATCTCCTACGGAAGCATAGAGAAGTTGTTGGGCATGCCAAGCGGTTGATAATGGACAGTATCAAGGACCATATTGTACCACACATAGCTGAGAAGAAGACAGCTAATGAGATGTGGAAGGCCTTGACTGGTACAGGGAAAATCAGTCCAAAGAAAGATGTTGTTGGAGGCCCAAATGAGGTCATTCATGATGACCAAGGGAGAAGACATGGAGCATTTCCTCTTCAGATTGCAATCAATCAGGGATCAGCTGACTGCAACAAGTGCAACCGTAGATGATGCAGTGATAGTCATAACTGCCCTCAATGCAGTCACGGAGGAGTGGGAAACCTTTGTCGAAAGTATCTTGGGCAGAGCGAACCTCCCAGATTGGGACAGCTTGTGGTCGATCCTGCGGCAAGAAGAACTATGAAGGTTCACCAAGAAGCAACACAGCCCTGTGTTGAGCAAGGTTAAGAAGGAAGAGGAGGAAGATGCAGCCTTGGCATCGAAGAAGCAGCGGAAGAAGAAGAAGGATCTTTCTAAGATCAACTGCTTCCAGTGTGGCGAAATGGGACATTTTGCCAGCCATTGTACAGAAAAGAAGAAGGACAAGGAAGCATCTTCTTCCAAAGCAGCAGTGGCAGATGATGGGTCTGGAGATGATGTGGCCATGAGCGCTCATGAACCACGAAAGTGGGGTGACATGGACATGTAGAGGAGCTACATGAAAGTAAGGCAGGATCCTTGAGCAGCTCATCTCTTGGATCACAAGCGAGCTATGACAGCCATAAGACAATAGCGGGACAAGTGGAGCAGTGGGTGCATAGATCACAGAGGAAGCAGAGGCAGAGGCAGATCTGGAGGCTAGAAGGAGCAGCACAGAGCATAGCCGCAGCAACGTAGAAGCAATAACAGCGCAGAGGTTGATGTGACTTCAGCAGCGCAGTGCAGTACTGCTTACGCAGCGCAGAGAGCTTCAGAGGGACAACACAGTGCAGCACCAGCGTGATAGATTTCAGCACAAGGAGCTGATGTGACCTCAGTAGTGCAGAGGGAGTTTGATTACGCTAGCAGAGTTGCAGGTGTGCATCGTTCTTTAGATGCCAGCACAGACCTGTAGCCTACGGAGCTTCAGTGATGAGGATGCAGAGCATTTGACTTGTTTGTCAAAGATTGAGTAGGAGATTCAGTTGTTTCTCTCAACAACTAAAGTTGCAGTGCAACAGATCAGCAGTGGCAATGCTATGAGCAACACAGATGCAGCATATTGAGAGGGAGCTGCAGCACAGTGGTTGCAGTGGCAGTGGCAGAGTCATGGGCAGCAGTACAGAATGGCAGCAGCAGTGCAAAGTCGAGTGGCAAGAGGCCAAGCTTCAGTAGCATAGACCCAGTGGCCAAAATCATGTAATGCATAAGTGTGATGTATTGCTAGAGCACGGCCTTGATGCCAAGAGGGAGTGTTGAGATTTTGTGTATTTGGGGTAGCATCACTTGTGCTCTAGGTCCCAAATTTTGAGGAAGGACTAGAGTTCACCTCATCTAGAAGACCCAGAAATGGATTTGGCAAATTTCATCTAGTTTAGGAGATATTAAATTAATTAATTATTTTAATGTATTTCCTAAGTTAAAACTTAGGAAAATAAAATAATTAAAGTGAATTTAATTAAACATGTGATGAAATTGTCTTAAGTCACATGAATCAAGCTTTCTTTTAATCTTAGCCTTTGATTAAAGATCTAATCTTGGCCGTTGATTTGTCAACAAGAAAAGTATAAAGGAAAGGCTTGGGATCATTTGTAAGACACACAGAGGTAGAGAATTGAAGCTAAGCTGAGATTCTAGGGCGGGGTTGCTCAGAATTCTCAAATGTTTTAGTTGCAGAGAGGGGAATTTAGACCAAGGGGATAATCTGATCCCGGGGTCTAGAATACACAAGAAGCAGAGAAGAGATCAGGAAAGACAGCATTAAGGAAGGCGGCAGCAACAGACAGCAGCAGCAGACGGCAGCAACAGCAGCAGCAAGGACAACGTGATTTTCAGGAAACCCTTCAGGGGTTACGCAGAGACCCTTAGGGGAAGCGTAGTGATTGCGTCACCCAGTCTGGGGTAACGCAGTCCCTTCTAGTGACAGCGCTGAGCATTTGGAGGCTAGCCAAGGTTGATGCAAAGTCCAGCAGGGGCTTCAAAGTCTGACGCAGTGTCTTTCAGGGGCAGATCTGGGGTTTTGTAAATTTATGTAGATGTTCTATGCTTGATGCAACTTTACTTTTATAACAGCAATCACATAAGCAGTTAAGTAAAATGCTGATAGAACATACCAGTGGATCTATAGAAGACAAACTAGAAACAGGAGAATGTGTTGTTGCATTACGGTGGTCAGCAGGATGCTTCAACCAGCAAAGTCTTCTTGGTCAGCCAACCCAGAATGTGTCACAACAGTCCTCAAATTAGTCACCCAGTCAACTCAAAGTCAACCCCAGAAAATTCAACGCAGTCCAGAAAAGTCAACACATGGCAGCAACAATAAAGTCAACGCAGCTCCAACTTCGGTCAACCTTTTGACCTCGATTTTTGTGTCAAAGAGTACGGCCTTCAAAAATCGAACCCTCCACCAAATTTCAGCCAATTCGGACCATGCGTTGACCAAAGTCAACGCTGGTCAAACTTGCCCAGAAACCCTAACCGCAGATTTCTGGTTGCAGTAAATTTCGTCCTCCTTGCTGCGGTAAACTTTGTCCTTCTTACTACGGTAAACTTCGTCCTTCTTGCTCCTTAGATGCTCGTATAAGAGGAGGAGATGTGTGTTGAGATGAGTAGAAAAATGCTCCAACGTTGACCCTATAAATACCAATCATGAGAGGTGTGTGACACATCTGCTGGGGGTAAAAACCTTAAGGCCGACCTGCACTTAAATTTATTATAAATAATAAATTCAAAATAAATGTTCTGCTCATCAGATTAAAATCAATTTTAGATCGATTTTACACCTCTTTGGAAGAGGAATCCAATACAAATATTGGAATCTTCATCTGAGCATCACAAGATGGAGTTTGGACCTAGTTGTCCAAATTTAACACTCCCTCTCAACTAGGGAGAACTCCATCCACCAGTGCAATCAAACATCATGCGTCATCCCGCCGTAACTTGCTTTGCTGGCCTCTTTATTTCAAAACAGAAGTGGGTCAGTCACAAAGACATCATTCCCGACTGACAGATTCAGCCCAGAGGTCAAAACCTCTATCGGACTCGAAAAGAGTCTCCAACCAACCCGAAGTTGGTTCATCTAACCCGAAGTCAGGCGGAGGTCCGAGACCTCATTAGACTTGATCCCAGATCAAGTAGTTGGACCGTGCCATCCTAGATAGAGAGTACGGCAATCTCTGATGCGTCCATCAGTCTTTGCTACTAGTCTCTATCTTTTCCCACCTCATTGGCCAAATGAGAGGTACTTCCCATGAGCCCTGAACTCAATGGGTAGGATGCATACGGGGCACAATATAATGAGAGGTGAACCAACTCAATAATCACAATGATGGTGTCCAAGCACACCAACAAGGTTTGGCAAGCCTAGCCTTATGGTTGCTCATAGCTTCGAGAAGTTGTCCCCAAAGCCCCCAGAGCTCCTTGAGCTCATCGTCCAACAGGACTCACATCATAGGGTCGTTCCACGATACCAAGTCTCTCACGGAAGGTTAGGAACTTGACCTTCCCCAGGGGCTTAGTGAGAATATCTATGACCTGCTCATCAGTTCCTATATGATCGAGTCTTACAGCGCCTCGTTGTACCATATCCCGGATGAAATGATACCTGATATCAATATGCTTGGATCAGTCGTGGAACACAGGATTCTCGGTCAAGCGAATCCCACTCTGGTTATCACAAAGTATCACGGTGGTATCTAGCACATGTCCAAATAGCTCACTAAAGAGCTTTTGCAACCAAACTGCTCCACAACAGGCCATACTTGCTGCAATGTATTTAGCCTCTACGGTGCTCAAAGTCACCAATTTCTGCTTCCTGCTCATCCATGAAATCGAAGCAGAACCAAGATTGAAGTAGCATCCCAATGTGCTCTTACGATCCACCACACTGCCAACCCAATCAGCATCAGTATATCCAAGGAGTGTCATGCTCCCGGCAGTGTATCTCAGCCCATGGTTTATCGTGCCCCGAAGGTATCTCAGAAGATTCCCGGCACCAACCCAGTGAAAGTGATAAGGCTCAACCATCTGTTGACTCAAAGTGCTCACTGCAAAACATATATCTGGACGGGTGTTCACTAAGAACATCAGGGCCCCTACGAGTTGACGATACTCAGTAGGATTTGCCAATACGAGCCCAACAGCGCTGCCACTCAACTTCTTGAAGTTGAGTTCCATTGGTGTTGACACGAACTTGCAGTCCACAATACCAAATCTTTCCAGAAGTTTCACAATTTATTTTCCTTGAGAAAGGAAAATCTCGCTAGGTCTCTGCCAGACCTCCAGGCCTAGGAAGTAGTGCATCAGTCCTAGGTCCTTCATCTCAAACTCAGCAGCAAGCTCCCTCTTGAATTGATGAATAAGAGGGTCAGCACCTGTCAGGAAGAGGTCGTCCACATACAGCACCAGAATGAGAGGCTTTCCCTGGACAACCTTGAAGTAAAGGTTCGGATCAGCATTACTTCGAGTGAAGCCCAGCTTCATCAAGTAGCTATCTATCCTCTTGTACCAAGCTCTGGGTGCTTGTTTCAACCCATAGAGGGCTTTCTTCAACCTGCAGACATGGGTGTCTCGATCCTGGACTTCAAACCCCAAAGGTTGTTCTACATACACCTCTTCCTTTATTGCACCATGCAGAAAAGCGGTCTTGACATCCATTTGATGAAGACTCCATCCTTGCGTAGCGGCAAGAGCTATGATTGATCGAATGGTGGTATATCGTGCCATAGGTGCAAATATGTCATCATAGTCTATTCCTTCCTTTTGAGAGAAGCCACGGGCAACAAATCTTGCCTTGAACTTTTCAACACTTCCATCAGATCCATGCTTGATCTTGTAGAGCCATTTCGCGGTGACAACTGATTTGTCCTTCAGTCTTGGAACCACATCCCAGACATCATTCTTCATTATGGACTCATATTCTTCGTGCATAGCATCCTTCCAGACTTGATGCTTTACGGCTTCCTCAAAAGATCCGGGTTCATTTTGTACAATGGTACTCATGGCAGCCAGATACCCTTGGTATCTACACGGCTTCTTGCTTTCTCGGAATGTCCCCCTTGGGGCAGCATGTCCCTCGGCATCTTCGAGAGTGTCCCTGAGCCATGATGGTCTCTTTCTCAGTGAAGGAGATGGATCGATTGGGTCCATTGGTCCTTCAACATCGGGCATTGTCTCATCCTGCGGTTCTTCTTGATTTCCAGGCCTTGCTTCATGATTTTCCTCAGATCTCGAAAGATCTACTACTTTCTTCAGGGAAGCATCTTCGTCAAAAGTGACATCATGGCATATCTCTACTTCCCTTTGACCAGGTACATAGACTCTATAGGCCTTAGAGGTTTCGCTGTAGCCCACAAACATTCCTTTCTTCCCAGAAGCATCCAGCTTACTTCTCTTTTCTTTTGGCACATGAAAATAAACGGGACATCCAAAAATTCTAAAATGTGAGACGTCAGCTTTCTTACCGGTGAAAACCTCTTCGGGAGTTTTGGAGTCCAAGGCGGAATGAGGGCATCGGTTTTGAATGTATACAGCAGTATTCGCAGCTTCTCCCCACAGAAACTTCGGTAGACCCTGGTCACATAGCATGGCACGAGCAGCTTCCACAATGGTCCTGTTCTTTCGTTCAGCAATGCCATTCTGCTCAGGAGTATAGGCAGTAGTAGTCTCCCTCTTAATGCCAGCTTCTCTGCAAAAGTCCTTGAACTCATTTGACTCATATTCAGTGCCATTGTCGGTCCTCAAAATCTTGATCTTCTTCCCTGTCATATTTTCCACGAAGGCTTTGAAGGTACGGAACCACATGAAAGCCTCATCCTTCTTCTTCAAGAAGTATATCCAGGTTTTGCGAGAGAAGTCATCAGTGAATGTCATATAGTAAGAACATCCTCCCAGGGATGTTACGGGTAGCATACCAGATAGATCAGAATGGACCAGTTGCAAACTATCAAATGTCTTTGTGACACTTGAGGGGAAAGGTCCCCTTGTATGCTTTCCTTCGACACAACCCTTACATACACCTTCATGATTATTTCCAAATTCGGGCATCCCTGTCACCACCTTCCTTGCTTCGGGAAGGGCCTTGTAATGAAGGTGTCCAAACCTTCGGTGCCATAGTTCAATTTGTCGCATAGTATCACATGTCATAGCTCCTAGTGGACTTCCTTCAACCTGGTAGAGTGTTCCAACTCTAAAACCAATCACGATAGCTTCCTTGAGGTTCTTCTTCCACATGCGCACCTTTCCATCAATGAATGCCACATTGAAGCCTTTGTCTTCAATCGTTGATATAGACACAAGGTTCTTCTTCAATTTTGGTACATAGAGTACATCCTGCAAATGTAGGACTTGTCCTTGAGACAAGTGGAGGGTCACAGTCCCTGTCCCTTTCACGGGATATATGGCATTATCTCCAAGGATAATTTCCAGATTAGTATCCTTCTCAACCATGTCAGAGAGTGCTTCCTTGAACCCAGTGATGTGTCTTGAGGCACCACTATCTATCAGCCAGACATCCATAGTGTCAGGCGGGGATGCAGCGAAGAGTGCAGATACAAGAATGTATTCATTTCTTTTATCAACAACATTTGACTCCTCATACCTGGAGTTTCTAGACCTTTTGAAAGGTTGATTGTTTCCGGCAGAGGGAGCCTTCCTCTTTCCTTTGGACCTGTTGTTTCTTTGATTTCCATTCCTCCGGTTGTTGTTGTTGTCATCACTATCGGGAGAATCCTTCTTGAAAGGACATTCTCTAGCATGATGACCTGGCCTATGACAAGTGAAACACTTGCCCTTCTTTCCTTGGGCACCTTCTTTTCCTTTGTTCTTTGGACCACCAAAGTTCTTCTTTCTAGAATGAGCAGCGTAGGCAGCATTTCTGTCATTTTCGTATTCCTTCATTCTTGTCTCTTCTTGCATACATCTTGACAGTAGCTCGTCAAAGTTAGGAATTGTATTGTTATTGAGAATGGTAGTGTTGAATACTTGCCATTCATATGGGAGCCCTCCAAGTGCGGTGAGTACGATCTCACGATCAGCTATTGTCTCCCCAATAGCCAGCAGATTGTTCCTGATCTCGGTCAGTTTCAGAAAGTATGTTTGGACAGACTCGTCCCTGCCTTTCTTCAAATTCTTCAATTTATTCTTGAAGAATAGCACCTGGTTTGCATTGTTTACTTTGAACATTTGTATCAGCGTATCATACATCTCTTTGGATGTGCCTAGCTCAGATATGTAGGAAACCAGACTTTTATGTATGGATTCCCTGATCATTAGCTTTGCTTTGATCTCCCTTCTTATACTTGGATTTGAAGCATGATGTAGGTGGATGGAGGTTCTTGTATCTTACCAGTTGCCCCTTAAGTCCATGAGATCATGGTCTTCCAATTTGAATCTAATATCATCTTCCAGGCATGGAAGTCATACAAATCGACTTGTCATCCTTTTTGACATAACTTGTGGTTCATTTTTCTCTTGGTGATTACTTTAGTTAGGGCTTGTCTTCTTTTCAGCTCATTCTACATGTAAATTTATGTAGATGTTCTATGCTTGATGCAACTTTACTTTTATAACAGCAATCACATAAACAGTTAAGTAAAATGTTGATAGAACATACCAGTGGATCTATAGAAGACAAACCAGAAACAGGAGAATGTGTTGGTGCGTTACGGCGGTCAGCAAGATGCTTCAACCAGCAAAGTCTTCTTGGTCGGCCAACCCAGAATGTGTCACAACAGTCCTCAAATTAGTCACCCAATCAACTCAAAGTCAACCCTAGAAATGTCAACGCAGGGCAGCAACAATAAAGTCAACGTAGCTCCAACTTCGGTCCTTTTGACCTCGAATTTTGTGCCAAAGAGTACGGCCTTCAAAAATCGAACCCTCCACCAAATTTCAGCCAATTCGGACCATGCGTTGACCAAAGTCAATGCTGGTCAAACTTGCCTAGAAACCCTAACCGCAGATTTCTGGCTGCAGTAAATTTCATCCTCCTTGCTGCGGTAAAATTCGTCCTTCTTGTTGCCGTAAACTTCGTCCTTCTTGCTCCTTAGATGCTCGTATAAGAGGAGGAGACATGTGTTGAGATGAGTAGAAAAATGCTCCAACGTTGACCCTATAAATACCAATCATGAGAGGTGTGTGACACATCTGCTGGGGGTAAAAACCTTAAGGCCGACCTGCACTTAAATTTATTATAAATAATAAATTCAAAATAAATGTTCTACTCATCAGATTAAAATCAATTTTAGATCGATTTTACACCTCTCTGAAAGAGGAATCCAATACAAATATTGGAATCTTCATCTGAGCATCACAAGATGGAGTTTGGACCTAGTTGTCCAAATTTAACAAGTTTCTAGGCCTAGATCTGGCTGAGTTCTGTAAATCCCGTTTGAGGATGTGGATCAATTAGTATTTGTGGTCTTAGATCAGCCACGTGCTGCAGATCTAGAGTTTTCTCTGTAGGGTTTTCCAGATCTGGAACCCAGAGTTGTGTATTCAGAAATATTCTTAATAATATTTTTTCCGGGGACAGTTTGTCTAGAAATAACTGTCACTTATTCTATGTGTGCATGTGCTTATTCTAGATCTGAATTGGTAGAGATCTGTTATGTGTTTTGCTTTAATGTTAACTAGAATTTATTCAGTTGATAACTTGTATAAGTAGGAGAAACTTAACCGAATTAACAGAAATAATTTCTGCATAAGAATTAAGATTCAGAAATTTCTACAACAAACTCTAACATCTTGCTCCCTACAAGAATTCTCCAAGACAATAAAAAGAATAAAGTACAATGATAATAATAATTATGACAAGAGTTCTCTCCTCCATTTGTATATACAATAAGTGTGGGAGGTTGTTGAGGAATCTAGGGCATCATTAGTTAGGAGATTTCTCTTCTTGATAATTGCTTGCGATATACTTTTTACTTCTTTGATTATGATCTTTCTTCGTTATATTATTATTGTGTTCTTTTCATCCAGCCAATTATCAAATACACAATAGAATACAAGAGACACAATATGTAGGCTTGTAAGCCAGGACCAAAACCTCTCACTCTTTGAGAGGAAAACCCGATCAGAAATTCTTCTTATAGATCTTCAATTGACGAATACCAAGACCATGACAAAGACCCTTAACACAAGTATCCTCCCAATAACCTTGTCACTGGCCTTTGATGTCCTCCTACTTGACCTTGAACTGCTCTTCTCGGCTTCTCCTTAAGAACTTCGGTCCCTCCCTTTTATGCATTCTACCGCACTGCACTTCTCGGCGACCATAGACAAGTGCTTCTCCTCAACAACTTCTAGTCTTCTCCTAGACTTCTTCTCGGCTTCTTCTAAGCCTGTTTACGTGTGACCAAAACGAAGATACTTGGTGTTGCAACGAGCCCTATATTACGCCTCGGCCTTTCCTGTTTCTACGTGTGAGAGAGTGACCCAAGACCAAAGCCAAAGTAGCCTTCCTTCCTTGTTTCTTTGCCTTCTCTTCGCACTTCTTTGTAGCCCTTTCCTTTGCATGTATGACTATAATCTTGACCGAAATAGATGCTCCTAAATGAGGCCAAGATAGGCTATTTATATAGTCTGCCTTCATGTCTTTGGGCCGACATCATTGTTTGAGGAGAGTCAACTTCTTCTTGAAGGTTCTTCATTTGATTTAGACCGACTTGAAGAGACCTAGTGACAAGGTCTTGGAGGACTACTTTACATAGACAAATGTGACCTTTTACAAAGTGTAACATGTCTTCATTTACATGACAATGATTATTATTCTATGTCAAGATGACAAAACTCCTAAAGACTCTTTATGAGAGTCTTGACCCAAAAATAAGATCTCCTGCTCATGATGCAAGCAATACAATAAATTTATTTTATTTTTCTTCTTTGCATCTTCTTACATAATGTAATATCCACAAACTAGCAGTCAGCCAATTGGGATATTCATTTTGATTAATTTTGGCAAATCCTAATGTTGGGTGGAAATAAAGTGGGTAGGGGACCCACAATTAATAATTAGGCCAAATAAATTATTTTCCTAAAGTGTCTAAGGGAAAATTGAGGCTCTAGTGGTGGGGTCGAGTTGGCCTTAGGTGGCAGAGTAGAAGAGGCACGAAAAGGACAGTGTGAGATTGGCTAGAGGAAGGTAGCACATGAATGGCCAAGGAGAGGCAACGCAGGTCAAGGTGGGACCCAAGGCATACATTGGGCCTCAATGGATAAAATGAATAAGGGAAGGCTCATTCGACATTCATTCATTCATCTTATTTCTCTTGTTCATTTTGACTGAAGCACGCTTGAGCTGGAGAGCCAAATCTGCAGTGCTATTTAGCACACAAAATCTTCAAGCGGAGATCTCAACCTCTACCTCGGGGGACTTTGAGTGCCCGCTTAGGAGAAGAGTTCTACATTTTGGTCAGGGAATTACACAGCAACAACAATGGGAACCGCGTATCCCCTTCAGGATTGTGCAGAGGTAGAGTAGATTGTGCAATGATTGTGCAGTTCAGTTTGGTGTGGGTGCCGGGAGTCTGGAGAGCAGCGGAGTTTTAGCAGGAGATTTGGAGGGGAGGTTAGCCACCTCCTACCAGGGATTTTGGTAGCCCTTCGGAGGCATTTTCCAGCAAATTCATCTAGAGGTTCGATTTACCCAGCAGCGCAGTGAGCCAAGCCCAAGAGGGCCAAATTCTGAAGTCACGCTTTGGGCAAACCCTTTCTAGGTTTTTCTGGGTTTATTGAGGAGAAGCCTAGATTAAATTGGCAAAATTTTTTGGGCAGGTTTGAGGTGACAAATAGAGTTCCTAACGTAGCCAGCAACTAGAGGAGCTAGGGGAAATTGGGCCGAAATTTCGAGGTCAATATCTGGCCAATTCCTTCACAAGTTTTTGTGGGTTTTGTCAGTAGAGTTTGGGGTTAAAAGCCCGGAATTTTCTGAGCAGAGGAAGCAGCCAAACCCACAGCCTGAAGTCAGCCAGTAACAACATTTCTGGGCATAGTAACGCAGTCATTGAGCAACGCAGAGCAATTTCCAGTAGGAGTTTTTGTTTGGGTTTGAGTTGTCCTTTAGCCTGCCTTGAGCAGGCCCAGGTGCAATCTTTTCAGCACCTCATTTGTACTCTTTCCCATGCATACTAATAAAATTCCCCAACAATGATTTTGGCTCCAAATTCTGTGTTCTAATAGTGTTTTCCTTATTGTTTTAATTTTAGTCTATTATTGCTTGTATTACTGTCATTTTCCCATTTGGGGATATTATACATAAAATCATAATTTGTAATATTCCCAATTAGCCTTGCTAATTGGAATATTTCATTTTTGCTTTATTTTGCCGCTTTAGCTAGAAATAATAAATAACGTGAGAAATAAGAGGGGTCACCTCACTTTATAAATAAAGTGTTCTTTTCCTAGTTGATTGACGTTATGACTTAGAGAGGGGGCCTTGGGGGTCCACATGAGTATGATGGGGAGGCATCAGGCTGACCCAAGGTTAACTGCGCAGATCAAAGGAGAGTTAAGTTTTGGAGGGAGTTTGGCATTATAAAAGGAGGGGTTCTCACCTCATTTGGGTATGCATATTTTTGATGGCTGATATTGAGAGCTAGACTTTTGTCTGCCGCACGCCGGTTGTTTAGTCTGGTCATAAAGATCGTTTAGTGCACGAGTGTCTCCTATTGGAGATCTCACCCTAGCTCCCGGGACTTCACAAAGTACCGCCCGGTAAGGTTATCGGGCTCACCCTTGTGGGGACTTCGAAAATCGCCCAGTAAGGTCAATTTCGAGCCCTCCCATCTTTCGCCTTCGGGAGCCAGAGAGCCTGAGAGGAAGAAGCCCTCTAGTGGTCGCTGCAGATCTAAAGGTGAAAACGCTGTCTCATCGAGAAAGGACGCCGATCAATTCAGAGGGTGAGGACGTTGTCCCAGGGAGGAGACGAAATTCCGCATCCGAGCAGAAAACGTTGTTTCCCAAAGAGAAGAGGAAGGACGGTATCCGAAGGCATAGTGATAGATCCAAACTTTGAGATTGTAGATCCGAGCGTATATTTGCAGATCTGGTTCTGTAGGTTGCAGATCTGGAGGGGTAGCACTAGATCCAGCTTGGGAGATTGCAGATCTGAGGAGATATTGGCAGATCCAGCCTAGATCTGAAGAGATAACATCAGATCCCGCCTTTGAGGTTGCAGATCTGAGGAGATATTGGCAGATCTAGCATAGATCTGAAGAGCTAGCAGCAGATCTAGCCTTGTGGGACGCAGATCTGGAGAGATAGTAGCAGATCCAGCCTTGTATGACTCATATCCAGCAGATCTGGGCAGAGAGGACGCGGATCCAGTCAGGGAGGACGCAGATCTGATGAGTTGGGTCTTTATGTGGGGTTCTGGCAGCATTATTCAGTGTTTTCAGCCTTGAGGAGTTGGTCATCTCATCTGGAGGATTTGTGGGTAGATCCAGCCCTTTTGCTAGCATATTTCTTGAGCTTCTGAGCTGTTCCTGAAGGCACAGCGTTTTTGTAGGAGGAGGGTTTCTGGGGGCGATTTTCGGAGGTGGTCCGTTTGGTAAATGGTTTCTGGGTTTTGTCCGGGGCAGTGAGTATAGGTGATCTGTAGATTTTTAGCTCATTCCGGCAAGGGGATCAGCCCCTAGCTTCAGTTTCTTCCAGCAGCTGGGATGCAGTTTCTGTAGCAGCCATTTCCTATTTTTCTGAGAGGATTCTGGTACTTGCCTTGAGCAAGGATAGGTGCACCCATTCTGATTTTCTTGTACTCCTCTCTATGTACTTTCAGATTAATAAAATGGCTCAGCTTTCTGGCATTCTAGTGTACTTATTCCATGATCTGGTTTCAGCATTGTATTTTCTATATCTGTCTGGCATATTTCTGTGTATTACTGGTTATTTCCCTTTGGGGATATTGTACCGAGCATACTGTCACCGTGGTCTATGACACGTAAAAGAGATCATACGTAGCAATAGCAATGCAATTCCGTAAACGCAATAAAAAGGGCCAAAATAAAAAGGGTCAAATTTTGAAGTTTGGAATTAGGAAAAACGTTTTCTGGGTTTTTCTGGGTTTTTGGCGAGGATCACTTTCCCAAATTCCTAGAATTTTCCGAGTAGTTTTCAGTGGGTAAATCGAAGGTCGAAGTTAAGCGGCAGTATGGCAGGAGATGTGAGTCCAGCTCGATATGCAGCCGTTTTTGCAGATTGGCAGAGCATGGGTCAGGAATTCATGGATGCTTTCCCTTTTAATCAATATATCCAGTTCCGATGTGGCGGCAAGTCTTATGATCGAAACAAGGGGCGCGGATACCACCGTGATGACCACCGTGCAGCTAGTGGATTTCATTTGCCCAGGTTTGATGGCTCATCAAACAGTTCGGCAAAGTCCAGGGTGGTAGAGCACTTTGACAGGAGGGATCTGGATCAGTATTTTGGTGAGCTGATCAAGCTCAAACAGACTGGGAGTGCAGAGACATACATTTCAGACTTCTTGAGGATTTCGGTGATGGTACCTGATTTATCTGCAGCTCTGATGGTTGGCTTGTTTGTGGAAGGGCTGTCAGAGCCACTTCGTAGCCTAGTCCTGTCGAACAGACCGGCTACCCTTCAGGATGCCATCAGCAAGATTCGGGACTTACAGGATGTCTTACCCAGGACTCGGACACCTTATCCCCAGAGACAGGCCTTTCAGCCTAAGGGTAAGGACACAAGGACTCCGCCTCCCAAGGCGAATCCTGGACGAGGGCAGTTTGATGATGAGGCCAGGAGAGAGCTGAGGAGGAAGCGGGTGTGCTTCACTTGCCGGGAGCCATGGGCACGAGGACACAGGTGTGCGGCAGGGAAGGCACACTTCATTGAGGTCTTCTCCGAGAACAGTGGAGAAGAGGATGAGGACACACAGGATTGCAGGGAGTCTGAGGTTACACCTAGTGTAACACAGGACTCACCATCATTAGAATCCTCCTTGACCGTACCGGTTGATATCGTAGTGGAGGAGGTAGAGCCTACCCGGGTAGAGCCATCCACTGAGGTGATGACTGGAGCCATGTCCGAGTCTTCGGGTGGTAGCAGCACACGACAGATGGGTGAGGTATCAGGAGATATATCCATTACCGATGAGGCACTAGGAGATACAGAGGTATTGGATGATGGTCGCAGACAGCGGTGTCATCGGCTTCGGACGGACCTTCGAGTTCTGAGGGAGAAGGCCGCGTCAGTTAGGGAGACCATTTTGTTGCAGGACCAAGAGCTGGAGGGTATGAGAGTGACTTGTGCCAAGTCGGCGGCCAAGTTGGTCCACATTGGGGAACAGCTGGAATCCCTGATGGTACAACCCGAGAGCACATTGCAGCATCAGATCATTCCCCTTCAGGTATGCATGGATGGGACTAGCAGTATTGTGGAGTCATCTCTTCCCGTTGGAGAGAGAGAGGCAGAGCCACCTAGTAAGATCTCATATGTTGACTGGGATAGCGGTAGGAGACGATCAGAGTTGCACAGGGTACAGCATCCATATGTTGAGGTTGGATGGAGAGAGATTTTGAGTTGGTACTCGGTGGAGCGGGCTATGGAACACAATGATTTGGTTCCCTTCTCACGAGAGCGGATAGAAGATGGGGGACATCTTCGGATGGATAACATCCCTCATGCTTGTGTTGGACATCCCTTGAGCCATACACATCATGATGGGAGGTTTTTGCCTACCACCTATTTGATTCTTGATAGGGTCTCATTGATCCTTGAGAAGTTTATATTCCAAAATCCCATGAAGTGCAAAATCAGAAATTTGATTTGGGAGGATGGTAGCCCTCATGGGAAGAGTACCAGGATGAGGAGAAGGAGGCATCCACAAGTGATTGAGTGGATGGGGATGATGAGCAAAGAGCTAGGAGGCTACTTGCAGATCTGTGCTACCAGACAGCAGGAGGCTTGGCTGCGCTGGTTACTCTTGAAAGAGTTTGGCCATCTCTTGGCAAACACTCTTCCTAAGAGTTGGAGGGTGGAGGAAAGATGGCAGGATACTTGCATCATTGAGCAGCATGGAGTATGTATGCATGGTGTTGCTATGATACTCGTTATGTCTTCATCACATGAGTTGTATGATGGAAGTATGGGGAGGCAGCAAATTGTTTGGTTGCTTGGGTTGTTTCTGGGAGAGCAAGGGCAGATTTGCTCCCACACCTTGCATGATGTTGCAGGAAGAGGGGATGGCACTATCTCCTTGATATTTGATGATGACGGGGAAGCACTTCCACCTTGGGGAGTATTCCACACTTGTTGCAGCAGTATTAGAGGAGTCTTTGACAGGGAGCATGTCAAAGAACAGAGTCTTGTAGTGACAGGAGCTTATTTGCATGAGCCCCCAGCGTTATCACCTTGGAGCAGAACATTATGGATGGAGTGTACGCAGCAGAGATATGGTGGATCTATAACCCATAGGTCCCAGGATCACTTCATATTTGTTGCACAAAGAGGAGGTAATGATGATAGAGACATCTATGGCATACTCTTCTTGACTTGGGTTTCCAAGCATGAGGAGGATTATCTTCTTGCAGCACATGGTTCATTCTTCTTCATAGCATGCCAAAACACTATGGAGGACTCATTTATGGATCCATGTACCATCTTACTTCCAGCATATGGTCAGATTTGTATGGGAGGCTTGATTATGAGAGAGACACATGAGTTGAATGTGCCTTTGAGTATTTTCTGCACTACATGTTCTAATAGGAGCATGGGAGGAGGCATGGCCACCACTACTACATATGTGTTCTCTTTTGAGGTGGGCCATGAGATTGATATTCATCCATTGTACAGCTACGGCTTGTTCTTCATTTATGGAGGAACCTTCTATGGTGGGTTGTTTTTCACTTTGCCATTGGAGGGCAATGATTGTGCAGCCCAGGATCAGCATAGACTCTACACTTGTCATGAGCGGAGGGAAGGACAGCATGGGGTAAGCTATGATGCTTGCCAGGTTCATATTTTCAGGCCACCTTCATTACCAGAGCTTGAGGTGGAAGGAGATTTTCAGGAGTTGCCTTGTTGGGAGGTGGCTCATTTTGTCTGGATGATTGCTGGGAGATGGAGGATCCACAGGAGGGAGATATTCCTCATTATATTTTCGACTCCATGCCTTGATTGGAGAGAGGTGACGAGTTGGTTCACAGTTGATGGGCCAGCTTACACAGTCATAGATGCAGAGCAGCAGCGGTCATGGTCTTCAGTCATAGCCAGAGGCAGTGGGCAGTCCGAGCCATGGGACTTGTGCGATTATTGGCCACAGTGGCGATGGGATCCGGGAGGACTATTGATTGGCTGGTACCATGAGAGGCCAGTTTGGGATCCTGGCATTGAGATATCCCTTCATATCAGGGTGATGCAGGAGACAGAGAGGTTTCAGTGGGACCCAGGCACATTTTGCAGTGTTGGCAGGGAGCATCAGCTAGAGAGTAGGCTTGTTCGAGCATTGCTTGAGAACAAGCAATTTTTGCCGGATGAGGATGCCACTTGGGAGAGCGAGCAGACTTTACAGCATCCATCACTTCAGTTGCTTGAGGACAAGCAACGTTTTGCCGGAGGAGACTGTAATATTCCCAATTAGCTTTGCTAATTGGAATATTTCATTTTTGCTTTATTTTGCCGCTTTAGCTAGAAATAATAAATAAAGTGAGAAATAAGAGGGGTCACCTCACTTTAGTCACCTCACTTTATAAATAAAGTGTTCTTTTCCTAGTTGATTGACGTTATGACTTAGAGAGGGGGCCTTGGGGGTCCACATGAGTATGATGGGGAGGCATCAGGCTGACCCAAGGTTAACTGCGCAGATCAAAGGAGAGTTAAGTTTTGGAGGGAGTTTGGCATTATAAAAGGAGGGGTTCTCACCTCATTTGGGTATGCATATTTTGATATTGATATTGAGAGCTAGACTTTTGTCTGCTTCAGCACGCCGGTTGTTTAGTCGGTCTGCAGCACTGTTTATTGCACGAGTGTCTCCGGTCGGAGATCTCACCCTTAGCCTCGGGGGACTTCGAGTGCCTGCCCTGGTAAGGTTATTTCTGGTTTCACCCTTAGCTTCGGGGGACTTCGAGGGCCCGCCCTAGTAAGGTTAATTTCTGAGTTCTATCTTTCAGTTTCAGTAGCAGTTTCAGGTGGAGAGTCGGAGAGGAAGAAGCCCTCTAGTGGCTGCGCAGATCTAGCAGGAAAAACGCTGTCTCATCAGGAGAAAGGACGCTGATCAATTCAGGAGGGTGAGGACGTTGTCCCAGGGAGGACGCAGTCCAGATCTGAGCAGAGAAAACGTTGTTTCAGCAGGAAGAGGAAGGACGCAGATCTGAAGGCATAGTGATAGATCCAGCCTTGGAGATTGTAGATCTGAGCAGATATTTGCAGATCTGGTTCTGTAGGTTGCAGATCTGGAGGGGTAGCACTAGATCCAGCTTGGGAGATTGCAGATCTGAGGAGATATTGGCAGATCCAGCCTAGATCTGAAGAGATAACATCAGATCCAGCCTTTGAGGTTGCAGATCCGAGGAGATATTGGCAGATCTAGCATAGATCTGAAGAGCTAGCAGCAGATCTAGCCTTGTGGGATGCAGATCTGGAGAGATAGTAGCAGATCCAGCCTTGTATGACTCAGATCCAGCAGATCTGGGCAGAGAGGACGCAGATCCAGTCAGGGAGGACGCAGATCTCATGAGTAGGGTCTTTATGTGGGGTTCTGGCAGCATTTTTCAGTGTTTTCAGCCTTGAGGAGTTGGTCATCTCATCTGGAGGATTTGTGGGTAGATCCAACCCTTTTGCCAGCATATTTCTTGAGCTTCTGAGCTGTTCCTGAAGGCACAGCGTTTTTGTAGGAGGTGGGGTTCTGGGGGTGATTTTCGGAGGTGGTCCGTTTGGTAAATGGTTTCTGGGTTTTGTCCGGAGCAGTGAGTATAGGTGATCTGTAGATTTTTAGCTCATTCCGGCAAGGGGATCAACCCCTAGCTTCAGTTTCTTCCAGCAGCTGGGATGCAGTTTCTGTAGCAGCCATTTCCTATTTTTCTGAGAGGATTCTATACTTGCCTTGAGCAAGGATAGGTGCACTCATTCTGATTTTCTTGTACTCCTCTCTATGTACTTTCAGATTAATAAAATGGCTCAGTTTTCTGGCATTCTATGTGTACTTATTCCATGATCTGGTTTCAGCATTGTATTTCTATATCTGTCTGGCATATTTATGTTTATTACTGGTTATTTCCCTTTGGGGATATTACATAATTACATGTCATTATGAAGACCGAACCTAGTTCCACTTTTCAATAGAGGCTAACATAAACTAAGGTCATAATTGCACATAAACAACCAACTAGGCAACCCCAAATGGAGACCTTTTTTTAAGCCATCATGTGTTTATACGAGTTAGTCCTTGGTGGTTTATGCACGATATTACCCACCAAAATGAATAACCAATAGGAAAAAAAAAATTTATGCTACATTTTATAGCCAATAGGACAACCAACTAGCCAACAACTCTTGATAGCCATTATTTGACAATGTTGTGCTATGTGCCTCTGCCACGTGCATCATCCATGTGCATCTCACCATTTGGCATTGCCTCTTGGATGAAGGTGGGTTGCTATTCAAAAGGTACTTTGATGATTTTACAATTGAGTGTTTATACTTGTTTGTTTCATGCAATTAGTATGGATAAAGGGGTGGTTTGGAAGATTTATTGATCTTGACTGTAAATTTGTTCTCTCATCTTACCAGGGGGGTTATTCTTTTGCCCTAGTCCAATGGACCTCCCTTGTGGCCTTATCGTTATAGGAGGTGTTGTAATTTATTTTCACCATGTTATGTTTTTCATTTCTTTTCATGTTGAGAAAATAAAAACTAAAAAATATATAGAAAAAAGAATATTGAAAAAAATAGCAAAAAAAGAAATAAAACTAAAAAAAAGAGAAATAAAATGGGACTTTAAAATATATATATATATATATATATATATATACGAGAAAAATAATATATAAACTCCCTAACTATAGGCGCGCTTGTTCAAATGCCGCCACATTTTATTTGTATTATTATTATTATTATTAATCCTTTGTTAAGTAGATTAATCACGGATTGATTAACATATTGTTAATAAAGTAAAAATGATTTGACATATTCGTCGGCTTGTGCTAAAGCCCGAGCAAGAAACAACGATGAAGATTATCCCTGCCCTAATCAACGGCGGGGTATAGACTTCGAACACCCCCCCGCTATCGAAATTTAACAAACCCGGGGAGGTCCAAAAAGTAGTTTCACAAAACTCACTCATGGCTACGTGGAAACCCTTCATCCATTTCGGACCCCCACACCCCCCCTGAAAACCACCATCTTGTCCACTCTGCTCCCGCAGTTGCTTTCACACATCGCCACTTGTCGCTCCTGCATTCATCCACATCATGTTACAGTTACCATTACTTAATTCCTTCCGCCAAGAGCTAATTAATCATTTTCACATTAAATCTTTCCCACCAACGTTTACTGCATTAACTAGATGTGCCAAAACGGTTAATTCATCTGAAAACATTATAAAACATGTTGTTTCCCTTCATGATCCCTTTCTCCTATCTTCTTGTAGTAGCTATTGGACAGTCTCAACAATAAGAAATTGCTACACCAACGATCTCTCATTTTCCCGGTAATTCAATACACTTTCCTGTGAATTCATATTCTAGTATGTCGTCGTCCAAAGGAAAATCAAAAGTAGTCGTAGAGAGTCCAGCGTTTCCCCCTGTACTGAATTTAGACGAGCTTCCCCTAGTTCGCCAACAATACAAGATTTCTAAAACCCAGTGTGAGTTTTATCTTTATGAACTTCACAACTGGGCAAATTAGAAATTATTGGATTCCAATGATGAATTGAGCATATGGGACTCCTTGCCTCAATTTATCTTTCCTCAAACCCATTTCTTCCAGGAATTTGTCACTCGGTGTCATTTTAGGTAGCTCCAAAGTCAGAGGGTCATAATTACCCAAAATAATGAAGTTTTGTTTACTATCACTCCCAAGTCAATATGTCAAATTCTCCAAGTCATATGAGGATACTCCCCAGAAGCATCCTCATATGACCCCATGGACCCATCCAAAGAAGAGTCCTCATCCTGACATACAGAAGGAATGTCCTCCTGCTCTACCTTTGTATCTCTTAGTGCCTCATCAAAGGTGGATACATCTCCTGGAACCTCACCCATCTGTTGTGTGCGGTTGTCACCCAAAAACTCGGACACGACTTCGGTCATCACCTCAATGGATGGCTCTACTGGGGTAGGCTCTACTCTCTCCACTAGGATGTCAACCAACACAGTCAAGAAAGTCTCCAACAAGGGTGACTCCTGCATCACACTAGGTGTATCTACCAGCTACCCATAATCCTATGCGCCCTCATCCTCCAAGTGTGAGGTAGCCATTTTGATGCCTTCCCCCTCTGTTATTTGGTCAGGCTGGAAAGAGGTATCCAACTTTTCCACCCAATCCCGAGCCGTGCAATCAGTGGATCCATCATACGTGGAAAAAGGTGTCCTCCCAATGGTGCGCTGCAACTCTAAACTTCGCGTGCTAGACCCCCCACTGTTCCTTCCTTCTTCATCCCACCTGAGCTTGCAGTAATCTCTGAAGGACAAAGTCACTATGAAGTTTTCCCCCATGGACTACCATTCTCGAAAATAATCTCCCATGGGTATATGATCATGACACCTGCCTTGCTCACTCGGTACTGGAGATAAGAATATAGGCATCGTGATTCTGGTTGGCCTACTAAAGGCTAGCGGGCGAGTGGTTGGTAAAGGGTGCTCACACTGTTGTGAGACCCCTGAAGTCTCCCCAATTAGGAATTCATGATGGATGCTCTCATTCCTATTTTTTTGCTTGAGTCTTTCCAACATTCCCTTTTGTCCTTTGGCTAAATCATTTAGGGCCTTAAAGATGCTACCAAATGATGCTTCCCCTTTGCTCCTTGACTCCCTCATATTTGCCACATCTACGGCCTACCCTCCTTGTTCATAGGAAAAGATCCCCACGGCTGAGCCAAGAACAAAGCTCTGATACCACTGTAATATCCCAAATGGGAAAATAACAATAATAAGAGGCTAAAAGATATTACGGGGACAACAAAACAAAACTGATATCAAAACACCAATGGAACCATAAAATACTGTTGAGCCATTTTATTAATTTGCTAGAAATGAGTACAATGGAGGTGTTGGAATAAAGGCACCTGGGCTTGCTCAAGGCAAAATAGAGAAGTCCTCTGAATCAATGCCGAAATCCCCCACTGAAGGTACGTTGTATGGCTATAGCTTTGCACTGCAATCTGCCAGAAATGTTGCTGCTGCTCCCAAATAAATGCCGCTAGGGCCTGCAACACTGCTAAGAAAATTCCAGGACTTTAACGTCGGACTCTACTCAAGAAACCCACAAAGGAATTGGCCAAATGTTAACCCCAGAATTTCGGCCCAATTTCCCCTAGCTCCTCTAGTTGCCGGCAGAGTTAGGATCTCTATTTGACACCTCCAATCTACCCAGAAAATTCCGCCAAATTAATCTTGACTTCTCCTCAATAAACCCAGAAAAAGCCGCGAAGGAATTCCTGAAACGCTGACCCTGGAAATTCACCCTCTAGGGATGGCTACGCTCTCCTACTAGTTATGCTGGCCTCTTTGATGAAAACACTGAAAGAAGGGCCTCCAACTCTCTAAAAAACTCAACTATGGAACGATTGATCCTCTCACAATCTCCCAGCTAAAATCTCGCGAAGTTCTCTCCTTCGGATGTCGCTCCTCTCTACAATTATGTAATCTCCCTAGAAGACTGCACTGCCTCTGGAAGTGATTGTGTAATCCTGATGCTGAAATGGTATTATTGCTCTCCAAAACTGATGGTATGGCTCCTCTCCTGAGGAGGCACTTGAAGTCCCCCGAGGACGAGGTTTGGATCTTCGCTCGGAGACACTTGTGTGCTAAAAAACACTACAGACCCAGCTAAACAGCTTGAGCGTGCTCTAGTCTTGACAAACAGAAAATCATAAGATGCAAAGAATGAATGAGAAAAGTCGCCTTCCTCTCCTTTTATGCTTGTGAACCCCTAAACTCCCTTGGGCCCACCTATGTTGCGTTGTCCGTCTGTGCCATGATGTCCCTTGCTACGCTGCGCTACCTCTCCCACACTGCCACTACCCTGCCTGGCCCCACGCTGCCACTGCGATGTCCTAAGTGGATCCTCTCTTGCGATGTCACTTCACCTAATGGGCCCCACTTAATATTTTAATTAATCTGCCCAGTGACTTTAGGAAAGTGCTTCTAATCTAATGTTTTATTCATGGGTCCCCTCACCCGTTTATTTCCTGTTAAACTTAGGAAAAGCAAAAATTTATCAAAATTAATATCCCAATTAGCTAACTGCTAATTTGGGGATATTACAGAAGCTTCCTCCTATAGGATCCCCTTGCAACTTTCCTTAATGCAACAAGGATAAGGGTAGAAGAGGAAACACGCCTTAGTTAGATTTTCTTTATTGCAATCACACATCTCACATTGTGCACTCACACAGATCACCACAGATCCAACAATCTAATAAATCTAAATCCAAGTTAAATCTAATTTAACTAAAACGTACCAAGAACATTCCACAACATTTTGTGTACAACTTCCAACACTTGGCTATTGTTTCATTGCTATATTTATTTCCAAGCTGTGAAAATTTCTGAATATTACTTATGCAGAAACATTATTGTTAGATCTGGTTATACATCTCCTACTTAATCAAGTTATTAATGCTGAAAATTCAGATTAACATCGAAATAAACATATAACAGTTCTTCACCGATTCAGATCTAAGCAAAAATACATGCACACAGACAAAGTGACACACAAGATTTTCTGGACAACTGTCCCCGAAGAAACCCAATGCGGGAAAACTGGTCTTCTGGCTGCTGGAGGGTTTATATTATTAAGTAGATTCTTAATACAACAAATCTAGGCACCTTACTGGTTAACCCGATAGAGAAAATAAGATCTGCAGCTATACCTGTTGTTCTGGAGACTGAAAAATGGACTGATTCACACCCTCAAACGGGATTAGTCTCAGTGCTCTGCCTCCATGTGTGTTCCAACTGACCCCAAGCCTTTCCTTTATACCTTCTCGTTGGGAAACCAACGGTCATGATCTAATCTTGAATCGATGGCTAAGATTAAAAGAAAGCTTGATCCGTGTGAATTAAGTCATTTCCATCACATGTTTAAATTAATTACCTTTAATATTTTAATTTTCCTAAGTTAGACTTAGGGTCCTTAATTTAAAATATTAATTAATTAATTATCTCCCAAACTGGATGGAATTTCCCAAATCCCTTTCTGTGTCTTGGAGATCTCGTGTACTCTAGTCCCTCCACAAATTTTGAGAGCCAGAGCACATCTGATGCTACCCCAACACTCAAAAAACTCAACACAAACAACATTACTTTTTGGTATTTCATTTCCAAGTATAAGCATTTACTTTCCTCAAGCACTCTTTATTGACATTGGTCTCCATTTTCTATATCATTTGCTTAAGAGTCTTTTATTCATTTGATTGTCATTGCTATATATCTTGCTTATCGATGATTATGGTTATTGCATTTATTTGTGAAGTTGTTTACATGCTTTAAAGTGACATGTTGTAATTTACATGTTGATGGTTGAATGTGTTTTGGGTACTTCAATTAACTCCTAAATATCTCATTTAATCAAGCCTTAGTTTTCTTTTCTCATAGGAATACACCCCTTGTCTTCGCTAGAAGTTAGCCTAGACGGAGGAGATGAGATTTGAGTGACAGCGGCTCAACTCGAGACTTGCCCCCAAGGCCACACCAAGTGGAATAAAGATTTTCTCCACATTCGCCCAGGTGTTGATTAGGCGGCAACAAGTCCATTGCAACAGCTGGTCCGTCAACTTGAACATGGTGTTGATACACCTATTGATGTTAGTAGCTGGAGTAGGTACTTTTGCACAGACCTATGTGTCTGGACATGTAGAAGTCACCTAACCTTAGCAGTTACTTTAAGAATTAAGTAATTGACAATTAAAAGATAAAATGAGTTAATCTAATGAAATGCAAAGGTTATTTGCATTAGTGACAACTATTGATCTCAAGTGATGTTGAGATCTAATTTCAACCAT
Source organism: Pinus albicaulis (assembly GCA_034641835.2). Lineage (NCBI taxonomy): Eukaryota > Viridiplantae > Streptophyta > Pinopsida > Pinales > Pinaceae > Pinus > Pinus albicaulis. The sequence continues at coordinate 1,394,219,545 of CM076572.1, forward strand.
CAATCTCTTTGGAGATTATATTTGTGGATCTGGTCAATAACACAAATTTATGAAAAGAAGGGCAGGTTAGCGGAGAAGACACACAAGACATCTACTGAGCACAACATATTGAGAGGAGGATATCTCAGTGACTAGGTAGAGAAGGACCATTCAAGCGTGTCGAGTTTGAAAAAGGTACAAGGAGCATCAAGGAAGATCCAGATCAGCAAAGCAGATCGAAGGACAAATCTAGGGTTTCATCAGCTGGATCAGTTCTCAGTGCATGTGATTGTGAGATCATTACTTTAACTTTGCTTCTGGTGTTATAATTGTTAAAATCCTAGTTGTTCTTTTATTCAGTAGATCTGTGTGTAATTGTTTCACTGCAAGGAAATCTGCTATTTAATAAATTGTCAGGTTGCTAGGGTTATAAAATTAACATGGTAACAGAGCCTGAACTCTGAAAATCAATCTCCAAAGTATTGCACACAGGCCAGATTCATACAGGTGTTACAGGAATTAGGTTCATCCAGACATGGGCCAACAATGTGAACAGAATGTACAGAGCTAGGAGAGAGGAGACTGAATTGCAGGCTGGAGAAGTTGATTTTTCCAAGGGTTGAAAATTTTCAGAAGGACGAATTTTCAAAGGGCTGAAACTTCTAAGGGGGCTAGATTTCCAGGTTCAATTTTGCTCTATAATTTTTGCAGTTCTCTTAAGGCCATGTTTGCTGTTTAGGGAGCCCTTATTTTTCCTCGGCAATTCAATAAAGGATATTTTTCCTTGTGTGTTTGTGATTGACTTTCCACTAGTGATTCTGCTGCAAATATTTTTTTAGAAGTTAAGATAATCGTGTGAATTTTCTGATCATAGAATAAATTGCTAGGAGTTTAGATTAGATCTGGTATTGGAAAATTAACACGATGATTATACATCATTGAGTTCATTATGGTGTTGATGCTATTCTCTAACCTAGTATTTACAGCTCTGAAATAAAGAAGAGAATCTTTTGGTGGTTAACTTTCTGTTACAAATGAATTTATTAATTTAAAGTTCGATGTGGAATTTTCTAGATTGATGAACTTCAAGTAACACTTGCCTCATCAACTGTGTTCTCTTTTCTCTCCGATCCCATTGAATTGAAATTATTGGTCAGAAAAATACTTATAAACAACATTTTATTTTGCTGACTTTTCAGTGCAGAGCTGTAATTTTTTGCCACGGATCTCTAGTAGGTTATCATAGATGTACGAAGGATAAATCCTGATTTGACATCCTAACAAGTGAATCTAAAGTTTATTTGTTGCTCACTAATGTTTCATAGCAGAAATCTCAGTGATCTCTAAGATTTCAGAGAGTATATGTTGCAGATTTTAAGCCTTTTGCTGGGTACAAATGAAATTTTTTTCTCAAATCACTAAGGATTCCGCCTTGAGACTAGTAAGCACTAGCCCAAAGCAATAGGAAATATGTTAGGTGACATTTGCACAATCCCTAAATGTCTTTCGACCCCTTCCAGTTTCTAGTGATGACAGAGAGATTGTGTTGGTGTGAAAGGCATCATCCATGAACTGTCTTTCAAGGACCTCTGAAATATCATTCTTGTTTGGCAATATATAAGGTAATGTTATAACAAAAAAGGAGAAATCTCAAAGAGAATGTTTTGAAAGCATAGAAAGAATTGTCCCCAACAGAATGCCAAAAGCATTGAAATCATTGTTCCCCAGGGGCCAAGAGAGTCAGATATAAGATCATTAGATCATGTTATATTTAGAGCTTAATTCATAAACATTGTTTCAAATAAATCCTCTATAACATACATAAAAGTTGAAAATGATGGTTGAACTTTCAAACAGAACGAAGATAGTTACCTTACAGCCACTCAAATTCAACGAAACTATTTGATTGCAGTTCTTGACCAAGTATTCAACACCCAAATCAGTGACCCTGATATAACAGATAATATTACAGGTCATTTCACAGGCCAGAAGCAAAGCTGGTTCGAATATATTTTTAAATGTTATTAAAATAATGAAACAGCAAAATATAACTAGATAATATATACAACGAAAGACGGGCAATAGCAGATATATTTTATCAATCCTAAGTAGAAAAACCTCATAATTCTTTGCTTTTGGGCAATACCTTCCATTCCAATAGATAGAGAAAGATTTTAGTTTGGGACATGCAACAGTTACTGCCTCTACTCCACTGTCAGTGACTTTTTGGCAAGCATTTAAATTGATACATTCTGCTCTCTGGAGTGGCTACAGGCATTGCCATGATCCAAAATTTAGTAGAGGGGCAACAACCAAAAATCTCAGCAAAAGATCACAACTTAGCAAGATGGAAACATGATTCATTGGAATACAGAAGAAATCAATAGAATTTGAACTTTTTATTCAGTTACCATGCACTTAAGAGACATGAGATGTTTGTCGTCGATATCTTGACCAAATTCAAGGTTTATCTCCTCGACATTCTGGTATCGCAACTGTAGAAACCACATTGAAACAAAAAATGCAGAAATTAACCTTCCACAATGGAGTTGGGGAAATCATAGTAAATCCAAGTCACAGAGGTCATCCATTTTACTCCTCACAGAACCTGGAAGCTCTGAAACCATGTTAGGGTTAGAAGATGAGCCCGTGGTGTTAAGCAAGTGAAGCAATTGTGTTCAGAAACGCATTTAATTGTAAACATTGAAATACATTTTTGTAAGAATATCCCAAATAGCACAACAACTTCTGTGTGCAATTTGTATATTGCAGACATCCTATGAGGCTAGAACCTCATCAATAAAAAGGTTTAGGGCTTACCCCCAAGGCTCCAAAGTTGGGACCACAATAACCACTAAAGTTGTTAGCCATAAGTGAAGCACTCCCAAAAGCCCTGTTACCCCTTATTCCAACAGGGGTACACATTTTTCTCTTTCCATTATAACCACTGTAAGCCCAAGGTCACAAGTCAAAAGCCATGTAAAAGCCAAGTGAGTCATCGTATTTAGGTGTCCTAGGCCTTGTGATGGTTGGCCATGGCCTGTCCTTTTCGGCAAAGTCCATGGTCCCTTGGTAAGTTTGTCTTGTACAAGGTCGGGGGGTTTTCGGATGGTTCTCATTTGGACTCATGGTTTATAGGAGCCTTGGTTATGTAGGGGGTGATCATTGGTGTATGAGCTAGTTCTGGCCACGTCAAAGTGCACTTATGTCTTACCGCATGGTCATGATGTTGAAGAATGTAACTAGGTTCAGTCTTCATAAATTGTACTTGAGTCAATACTTATTGTACTTGTCAAAAGAATAAAGAAAAGAATTTTATATTATAATTTATTATTAAATGACTTATTAAAGCATGGGTTCCATGCTTGGGTCATATTTATTTTAGGTCAAAGTCCCAATTGTGGACTTCTAGGTTTTATTCTGAGTCTATAGGATTATTGCAGATTTAAATTGATCCATATTGGGCTTTTGAATCATGCAAATAGGTCAAGTATTGAGTAAAATATGATTTATGAAGCCTGCACACCCAGTCGACCTTAAAGTGATCAAGTCGGCATCAAGCCCAGGAATTCGAGCTCATCTCAACCCTATATATATACAGTGGAACCGAACTCACTTGGAACTATCTCACTACAACACAAAATTCGATTTTGAAGCTGCCACAAGCAAAAATTTGTGAATTAGAGAAGGACTTTCTAGATTTGGTTTTCAGCATGCTTATAGAGTTGAAGAAAATCAAAATTTTGGCACCACTCTCTCTGCATTTCGAGCTATAGTTTGGGAGATCGAAGTTCTCAAATTTTAGCACAATAGTTGTTGCATCAGGTGCTACCAAGGTGCTGCTACCAAGAGAAAAGGAAGTTGAAGTTTGATTTGCAGAATGTTGCTGCTTGGAGAAGTTGTATTGGGCCTTGTTGACCACTCTATGTCAACGACCACATAGCAGTACACCCATTTTTTTGCAAAAGGGATCCATCATGTTTGAATGTCCGTACCATTCAGATTTCATCATTACTCGACAGTTTGTAAATGATGTAAACCCATTTTGCATGCTTATAATGTAAATGGTCTTAGTAAGACCATCATGTATGTAACAACCTAGGTAAGCCTAGTATTTTGGTGACGATTTCTATCCTAAGAGGTTTTTCATCTCACTGATTCATCTGTGTCTCTAGACACAAATGATCGGCAAAGTTTTTCCCTCCAACCTCACCCCAAAGCTAGGGTGGATTTTGTCGTCAAAATATTAAGTGAGTCCTATTGTTTTTTATCGAGTCTTTGTAAAACTGATTTGGGAATGATCCTAGCTAATTGGCTAGATTATTTTATTACAGATAAGCTGGTCTACTAGATCATATTTTGAGTCGCAGAATTGGGCAGATATTGAAGGCCTATTACGAACGAGTGTTCCCCCTCATGGGTTTAATGTATTAATCTTATGTAAAGAGGGTTGGAAAAATAATTAATCCCCTCATAAGTCAATTAATTAAATTTTATGGCCAAATTAAATTAAAAATCTTGAACCAGAAATTTAATTAATTTTATGTCCTAGGTAAATTTAAATTCTTCAAAGGAAAAATTCGTGGGTCTCTAAAAAATAAATTTTTAAAGGTCCTGGGCCAAGGAAATTTTGGACCCTTGGGCCTTGGTAGTTAAGTCAAAGTCAATTGTTTGAGGTAATTAACTCAAAATTATTATTTTTGAGTTAATTAAAAAGGAATTAAATGAAAAATCGGAAATTACTCAAAAAATAATAATTTCGACGGGCGAGATGAAAAAATAATCAAATATTTTTGAACGGTCGATATTACTTTCACGAGAATCAAGCGAACTAGCCATTGGAGAATTTATCTATAAATTAGAGGTCAATGCCAGTCAATAGTTTCATCTAATCTTTTGATCGTGTACTAATCTCTCAAGCTCTCTTGTATATTTTCGGGGATAAATGCAAAGTCTTTGGGGTTTTAACTTCTTGTGGTGTTCCTCTTCATGAATTTATGGTAAATTTGTTTTGATTCCTGCAAATGTTATTTGAAGATCACAAATCAATAGCTCTCTTAGAATGATATGGATAAAGGTACCTTATTCAGTTTGTTGGATCTAGGGTAACGTTTTTTAATTTTGCTTGAAGTAGCAGGTATCTCTATTTCTTCAAGATTTTATCGTTATTCTATTTCTCTACTTGGTTTGACAGTTGATCTAGTGTTTGCAAAAGATCTCTAAGGTTTCGTTCAGCGTTTGGGGATAGTCCTCGGTTGGACCAGTCGACTCTCAACATATATTTTTTGAAGAGCCTACTTCATAAAAAATCTCAGGATTTATCTAAAGATCATTTTTTATGCAGGAAACTTTGGGCTAGTGCCTCTCCAAAAACTAAATTTTTTAAATATTTTGTGGAAAAATTGTTAGATCTGGCTAGTAAGAGCCTTAGACCTTCAGATCTGGGAGTGGAGTTGGACTCATGCTCCTCAAATCTGACAAATCTACAACTCTTGTGCATAGATTTGTAGATATATTGTATAGTTCTGTAATTATAATTGTGTAAATATTTAGAATTTTTCTTTCAGTTTTTAATTTCTAACTCGGGGTTTCATTTTTATATTTTTGTACAGGTGTTGGGTATCTGGGTTTTCTTGTTTCTGGTTTCTGCAGGCGATATTTGAGGGTTTTCAGAGAATTTTTTTTTTAGATCTAAGATAGATATAGGCCCTAAAGGGTAAGATATGATCTCAAGATCAGAATTTTTACAGGGATATTCAAATCAATTTTTTTTAAATCTGAGTTTATTGGGTAAATTAAATTGCAGGGCAAAGGAAAAAAAATTCTAAATTTGTTTGAAAGTGCACCAGTTGTGCCTACATTTTTCTGTTGTGTTTTTTCCCTTGTCTTTCTGCCCATAACTTCCCCTCTTTGCAATTATTGTCATTTTGTTACTCTCTGCGTCCCTCGACCAGCGTGAGCTCCTCTCCCTCGCAGTCCATCCTTGTCCCTTCGTTGTCAACGCTTAACGCTACCATTTCCGCATTCTCTTCTCCGTGTGCTACTACAGCACCTTCCTATCTTCCTCGACCTCAGTCGCTTGCCTCTTCCCTTAAACCTCCGCATGCGTGAGCCTTGTTAGTGTCAATGTGTTCAGCCTGTCACTAGTGATCAAAAGGGCTCTTATCATCTCTTGTTAGGTCCTCAAAGTCAATTTTTTGTCATTTCATTAGGTCTTCAAGTAAAAATTTGGTCATTGGCTAGTGTGTCTAGGGTTTTTTCCACTCCTTTCAAAATTTTTACATGCCGGTCCTTGTCATCACTCAGTTGAGTGTACCATCATTGAAAGGTCATCATTATCACTCCAGTTAGCATTATCATGATTTCATTCAACTCAGTGTCTCCATTTGGTCATTAAGGTTTCATTCATCCAAAATCTATCATTTCATGCATAAAATCCGGCAAATGTAGGAGTGGTAATAGGTAAATTTGTTCAATGAAGTTTGGTTTCAGATGTAATTTATGTTTTCAAATGTAATAAGTTCATCATGTTCCTAAAGCGGAAAGAAAGTGTCGAAGTTACAAGTTTTCAAAGCCAAGTGAAAAACACATGTAGTGGGCCATCCCACTACCATGAAGAAAAGTGACCACCACAAGCTATAAAATACCAATTCAAGCTCATTTTCTCATTCACCTCATTGAAGAAGAGCTCTCATTCATCACCAATTGAAAATTCAGCAAATTCAAGCCAAAAACACTCCAAAAATTTGGTGCCAAAGCAGCCACGCTGCACTTTCTGGGTTTCACGCTACGCTTTCCTCCAAACGTTGTGCTTTCTCTCTTGGAGGCATCAAACCAATTTCTGAAGGTTTTCAAGGTGTCTAGCATCACTGTACAAGTAAGTTACACCTCAGCAAACCCCTCCTTGCAGCTCAATTTCATTGTTTTGGTGTAAAAACCCTCCATTGGCCCCTATGCTGCGTTTTAGTGGCTAGCCAATATTTTCAAAGTTTGCAAGATAAATACACTCTCCCCTAGACTTGTTAACCTCCCTCACACTCTAAACCATCTCCCACAGCGTTCACATCCCCTCATTTCCATTTCCTAAGCCCCAAATCCTAAACCCTAGCCTAATTCTGCAATTTTGGGCAGTTTTCCTAGCTAGGATTATGTAAAACTTCCCTAGCTCAATTCCCATACCCATTTCACTTCCTATACTTCCCTATGACCCCTACCCATCTCCCTAAATTTTCCTACTCTCATCTCCCTTCCCTAACCCACTCATCCTATCCCTTTTCTCCCTCCCCCTGTTTTGTCCTATTAGGGTTTTGCCCCTTGCAAACATTAAACGGAGGAGAAGAAGTCTTACAATAAGGGAGGCTAGGTGATAAGACATGAGCCCTTAACCACTCTTGAAATGATGTCTTCACCACTATCCACTGTTTTCAAGGAGTAGGATGTCTTCCTTTTTGTGAAAAAGTTGAGAGTCAAATACAAGGCCACATTGACTAAATTGTTTGCCACTCAACTCAAACGGGACAAAGTAATAATTGTTGGGGTTACTTTCACTATATCAACTGATATAGTAGTTAAGGCCACAGGGATACCTAATCATGGTGAAAAATGTTTTAAGAACCAAGACCCACACCTTCAAAATTATCAGCCATATCTCAAAAGACATTATAAACAACACATGAAGAAGATTTTTCCTATTGGGCACCTCCTTGAGAAGTATACACCACTTATGAAGATCATCATGAAGTACTTCACCTGTGAGGGAAGATATTCTAGATTATATGGGTATCATGTCAGACTTCTCATGCATTTCACAGGGGTAAAGCCACTCAATTTTCCCAATTACCTCTACAGAAGTTTGGCAAAGATAGCAAAAAAAATTCGGCATAAGCAGAGTAGTCTTGAAAGCAGTCTCTTCCACCATGCCCTAATCAAAATCAGTGTTTTACACCAGCTTGAGCAGAAGAGCATCACTTGGGAAACTTTCATGCATGTAGATGTCTTTTTGTCTTCAGTAACCAGCCTACTAGCCCTAGTTCACCATCAACACCTTCAGCACCATCTAGACATGTGGAGGTTGGCTCACCTAGCACAGTTTCAGTGAGGAGGAAGATTGAGGTCACTAAGACATGCCAGAGAGGCAGAAGGCTTGTGTTTTCTCCTCAGATTGAGGAAGGGGCCAAGCCCACATCAGCAGAGCAGGGAATACATTCACAGCATGAGACATCTATGCATGATGAGTAGCACATCCATCATGACATTGACATAGTAGACTTGGATGCCAGTGAAGAGCATGACAACCTAGAGAGGATCATCAAGGACAAAGATGCTCAGATCAAAGAACTCAAAAGACAACTTAGAAAGGGCTAGTTTCATCATTTCCTTCCTGGAGCAAGAAAACAATCAGTTGAAGGAAAAACAGTTGTCTTTAGAAAAATAGTCAATTTGAAGCTAGTATGCATGATGTAAAAGGCAAAGCAGTCGCTGATAGTGAAGATTTGGAAAAGCATGAAAAGCAGGTGACAAGGAAGAGGCCAAGGAACATGGGTCTCCGAAGAGCATTGCAGAAAGAAAGAGAGCAAAATCCACCAGATGAAGAGTTGAGTTTTGAAGAAAGGATAGCCATGGAAATCAATGAAAACAGGGATTTTTGGCTTCAGAAAGTCAATATTCACGTGGAGAAGCTCCTTGACAAGGCCAACAAAGACAACAAGATGCAAAAACACATAGCTGATCACTACTATGCAAGAAATCAGATTTGCAATGTCAAAGTCAAACAATTGCAAGCAAAGCTAGAGGAAACCCTAAAAAGTCAAAAGGAGAAGGACAACTTGGAGATACTTGTTGATGCTTCCCTAGTAGCATAATACACCTTGTCAAGCATCTCTGGACCAATTTTGAGGAGTTTTGGAGCAAATTCTGGTTTTTGTGAAATTTTGGACAAATTTTGAAATTTTGAAAACTAGTCACACTGGCAAAAGCGTAGCGTGGGCCACGCTACGCTTTTGTTGGGGGGGTCCATTGGATGAAAACCCAGCATTTTTGGATTCCTCTTTATGAGTACATCAATCCTAGTTGGCAGTTGAGCCATGTCAGCCACTTTCGAGGGGTCAAAATGCCAAAACACATGCAAAAAATCACTTTTTTGCCCTGTTTTTGGAGGCTTTGCTACGCTTTTTGAGTACTCTTGGGAGAATGAAGATTTGGAGGGCTATGAATCAAATTTTAGAGTGCTTGATGAGCCTATCATGTAGCAAACATCCAGAGCTTTCCATAGCATCTTTCAGGTCAGGATTTGGACCTCGAGAAGGGTTCGAAAAGTCATTTTTCCCCAGCTCGCTACGCTTTCTCCAGATTTCGCTACGCTTTCTTCAGAATGCATTTTTCACAAACAATTTGACCTAGTTTGACTTTTAACCTATGTAATCGATGAATGATGATGATTTTGTGTTGTCATGAGGTGTAATTGAGTTGGTAAATAGTGAAATAGGGTAGAGACATGCTTGTTAATGTAATTTTGGTCAAATGTATCTAGTTTCCTATGATGAGGTGAATTGGTTGACCTACACTAGATATTAGGTTTGGTTGAGTATATCATGTAATCAGCTCCACAACTAATGGATTCGACCCCTGAGAGAGGGGAGATGTTGTTTTGGTCTATATCTACCATTTTCAGAGTCATTTGACTGGTTGAACATCAGAGGATTGTAATCTTGTAGCTTGTACTTTCACTTTAATTTTCACAAATCAAAGGATGCAGTTGCAGCGATTATCTAGGAATTCATGTGCACTGAGTTTATGATCATGTATTTTCTCTGTTATAGTCTTTATTGAATAATATATAGCTCCTATTTCATATCTTGCACCTTCAGTGGCTTTCCTTACAGTTCATAGGCAGAATTCTATTAATTTAGCTCTGTTTATATGGAAATGTCATTTTGTGTTTCATGCTTCAAGTTTAATGAATTCATGAATAAACATGCTCATTAAATCCCTCTACTTTTTCAGACTCGCCACCATACCTACAAAACCCTAAAGCCATCATAGATCCACTTTACCTTGCTCCCTTATATCTTTGCAGCTATAAACCCTTTGATACCTAGACCTAGCCACCTGGTTTCATCCCTAATCAAGCATCAAACCCTAAAACACTCAAAACATACCTGAGTGTATCATATCTAGCCTAATATCCTTCATATCACAGTCAATCCTTGACTGTGATCTCATAGAGAGAGCCCTCTTAGCCTGGTAGGGCTAGCTACTAGGTCAAAGTGGTTTGTTGTTACCTTTGTCAGTCTCCTTTTCAGCCTTCGGAGAACTGGTGGAGTGCTAACAAGCCCCTCCTCGAGCTTCATCTCTTTCTGCATCCTCGCAGTCTTCCCCTAGACTGCATCTGCTTTCCTCTCTCTCGTTGTCTTCTCTTCGTCCTTTCCTCGCTGCTTTCCTGCAACTTGTTCGACGGCTCCTCGTTGTTGGCTTCTGCTCTTTCCATCCCTGGTTCTTCCTTGTCGTTGGCTTCCTCTTGAGCTCCCTCGTCAGCCTTCACTCCCGCTCAGCCTCTTTACTTTACCTAAACCTAACTCAAAATGAAGCAAACATTAACATTTCGATTTTATTTCTTTTTAGGATTGATTTTAATTAAGTTTGGCTTTTCATTTAAATTTTTTTTTTTAAAGCTCTACTTTGATTTCCCTTTTCTTTTTATTTTTCATTTTCTTTTTAGTTTTGTAAAATTTGGTTTAAATTTTTCCTTTCGGCTTTCATTTTTATTCACGTGAAATTTATGTCCATAGCCAAATTTTAATTAACTTGAAAAATTAAAATCTCAAAAAAATTATTAATTTTTAAAAATTTAAAAAAAAGGTCAAAAAGATTCTATTTTTTATTAACTCATAACATTAGTCAATTTTATAATTTTTTATTCTTTTGTATATAAAAATTTAAAGGCCATTTGTTTTTTAGATCTTTCGATCTTAGGGTTTTTGGGGCCATTGTTGCTAAAGTGTGAATATCCAATGTGTCAAAGGAAATTTTTAATCAAGGAAGAAATCTAAATGTTTCTATAGTCAAAAGGAAACTTAAAAAATTTTAACATATCTAAAGTTTGACTATAGGGAAATTTTAAATTTTCTGAATTGGAATACTTAAAAAAATCATTTAAATTTGGAATTGCTTTGCATTTAAATTTCATCGTTCTTTGATGGTAATCACTTTTGAAATTTAAAGTGCTTAAGTTGCAGATTGGGTTTTGAATATTTCATGCTTGACAATTATTGAGATTAATCGTCGTTTAATGAGCTCTAGCTATGGATTAGATTACTTGAAATAATATCCATTGCACATTAAACTTTGGAAGTTTTTTTTTAAGTAATGGGATTATGGTAAATTGCATGTCTTTCGTTTCCTAGATTGAGTATCTTTGATGCATTATCTTGAAGGCGATATTGAAGAAGCGTGAAGAATATTTTGTTCTCTTTAAGCTATAATTGCATTGGAATGATAAGCTTGTGATCTAATTTGGAATTATATTGTTGGAAAGTTTATCTTTCAGTTTAACAAAGTGAATATCTATTTGAGTAATTAAAGACTTTGGCGTGCATCTCGCAGATAATCGTGGTATAAGCACTTTGAATCCTTAAATATAGCTTCGTCTCACTCCATCTTATAATTATCTCGTGCATTTGCATATTAAGTTAGACCTGCATAATTAAAATTTACTTCCAAGCATAAGCTTGGTCGATAGAAAGATAGGTACCCATCCATCTTTGCTTGAGAAGCCCGGTTTGAGTAGTACTTAAAACGGTGACCTTGCAGTAGTCAGAGCCATAGCTCTCTGCAATGCCAAAGGCACCAAGTACGTTAGATTTTCGGGAGAGGTATCGTTAATCACACCTTAGTGTGCTTCACCTTAACTTTTTCGCTGCCACTGACTACGGAATCAGGCTCAATATAAAAAGGATCGAAGGGCTTAAACTTAGAATAGGCATTTAATTAAAATTAACCAAAATTCCTGCACTTCACATTAGTCTTAGGATCTGCATTGCATATAGGATAGTTATTCACCCAAGCAACAGTTTCTCATCAAGTACTTGTTCCTAATTTCCTTCGTAAGATAATTAACTTCATAAGGCACTGGTATCAATTGTCTAAATCTAATCGAATCCTTTAATCTCGCTAGATCTAATACAAGTATTTGGTCGCTTAACTGTGTTTCTCGAACTGATTGGTTCCCAACTAGTTCTCCTTCATTCCATTTCCATAGGGTCTACCCCCCTTAGTCTGCTATAGGGAGACAGCTTAAACAGAGAGATTGGGGATTAGGGTGATAACCCCCAATCTGAGCCGTTGTTGCGGTGCCTAGACATTTTGTGCGTCAACGGGCCTAAATCGAAGTCTTTGAAGCTAGATCGAAGTCTCTACCTCAAGATCGAAATCTCAAGAAGCAAGGTCGAAGTTCCAGATCAAAGAAACTACATCAAAGTATTGCTATTGCTGTTGCTGCTTCCAAATTTAGGAAGGATCACAAGGAAGGCTGACTTGTTGTGGAGGAAGTCCGAGTTAAGGTCTAGAGTCTCAAGAATCACTATTGAAGGAAGAATTACTAACTGGGTTTTCCCCAAGAGTGGGGTTTTGCCCTGGTTGCTAACCTACATCCGGTGTCCTTGATCTATGTGTATTTTCTTTGATATTTGCTTGATGAACCAATAAGAAGAAAGATAAGAAGAACATAATAAGAACTAAAGAAGATCACAAGTAAATAATCAAGAACAAGAGGATCTTTCTACCTTTCTGATTCTCTAACACATCAGTCATAGACTATATGTGTCATTGATCTTCATGCAATATTACTCAAACAATTCACAACATGGCAATCTCGGAACTTTTCAATGTGTTCATGCTTCCCGAGGCAGTACGTGTTTCCCAATGTATGTGGTTTTAGAAAGCAAAACGTCAACTTAGTGTCAGAAATCTTAGCAAAAAATCTAGATGACATGCCACATTTTTTAAAATGTGAAACCATCATCGAGAAAATGGCAGTCAAAGGTGGTCTACTAGTATGTGGGGCTTCCTCATGGCATAACAAGTGAAGATCTTGACAGAATTTGGCATGCAATATGTCAAAAGTGGTCTACAAAATTAATCAAACAAAACCCAAGCAGCAAATTCTTCATTTTCCTTGGGGCAATGAAGATCCTCAATTATTGCATGATGGCATCCTCACTAGATACCACATGGGGTCAAGAGACTTGGAGTGAAGGGGCAAACTTGGCATCAAAAGTTATGTAAAATGTAGCCGACTAAAACCCATGTGCTAGAATCTTCAAATTATCAAGGGAGTTGAAGATCTCATCAAGTGTACCAAGTCAACACTCTAACTAGTTGTTAAAGTCAGACAAGGAGGAATGTTGGGGGTAAGAACTAGCCATTTGAAGGTCAAGCTAGTTGTCACATCGCACAAACAAGAAAGTAGCCGCTAGAAGGTCAAACCATTCCCCCATGTACCAAGTAGAACCTTTCTCCAAGCAACTCGAACTTCCTATCTAGCCGTTGGTCAAGTGTTAACCTTCTAGAGTGGAACATTGGGCATTTTGGACCATTTTTTTATTTTTATTCATTTCTTCATCTTTTGGGTCAATGCAAAAGGGAACATTGCACTTCTAAAGGCCATGTGAGAAAAATTGAACCACTTAAGTGGAAAAAAAATCAATGTAAAGTAATATCTTATTGGATATTTACTTAGTCTCCAACATGTCAATGACAAGAAATATTATTTTCCTAGAGAAAGGTCCAACTAGCTATTATCTAGGCGTTAAAGAAAAATTATAAAAGGCTAGCCTCTCCTCTAGTTGAAGTTGTCGTTGATTTGTGAGATCATTATTATGCCACAATTTAGAACTCTCATTTTTGCAAACGCCCTATCTTCATTGTGTGGGTTGGTTCTTTTTATTTCATGTTTACTTGATACATGTTCTAAGGAGGCTATGAATAAAATAATTCATAAATCGTAAGGATTACAATTGGAGGGATGATCCATTAAGGGGCTACATGGCAATGCAGAAAGGGTGGATTAGGCGCTAGTCTACTTCATCATTCTTGATGTAATTGGAGCCCGTTGACACCAAGGTTTGGACCAATCCTCATAGGGGATAGCTTCAACCAGGTGAAAATCCTTCCATAACATAGTTGACCCAAAGATTTGAGACATCTCACTAGAGGCCACTCTTAGTTGAATCCAAAAGTTCATGGAAACTTTAAGACAAAGGTGGGTAGCGATACAATCTTTTGGAGTGCAAGCCCACCTCACCATCCAAAGTGCATGATCAACTTGAACATGATTGTGATTCACAACCTAGAAATCATTAAGGTAAAAAATTGTGGCCACAATAAGTCATTTCTCAACAACCAACCTCTTTAAAAATCCAAGAAAAATTTACTTTCTATCTTAGTTTAATTCACAAGCTTGTACTTAAGTATTTATCATAACTCAGCTAGTTAAACCTTGGGATTTGAGCATAAAATTTTAGATCCAAGTCAAGGGATCAATATACTTGTATTTGAGATCCCATCCACATTATCTTCATGGATCTATTGAGTTTGTTTTGCAGATCTGCAGTGCATTGCAACCAAGGTTACTTGGGAGTGGGAGTGAAAGTCGAGAGCGGGAGCGCCATTTTCAAAAGCTCCCAATCCGGGAGCGTTTTTTTTATAATATATATATTTTTTTATATTTTGATGCATATATGTCAACAAAAACATGTAGTATGATGAATTAGACATAAAAAACATAAAAACATAGATTGAACCATATAACATCAATCATCTAGAAGTTATAATCTTCATCGACCACGTCCACAAGTTAGAAACATACAACATATTGACTCTTGAGTCTCATGATTCATCAATCTTAAAGTTTCAAGCTTTCAAAATTCAATATATAACATTTATCATCATTGATTCATTGATCACCATAGTTGTACTTGTAAGCTAAGTCTAACCATTACAACAAAGAATATTTAACATGAAATGAAATGTTATAAAATGAAATGAAATGAAACAATTTTCAACTTTCATGAAGCATCATATTCATAATTAATAATGACTTATAAACTTATAGCTGCCAACTTCAAGTTTCAAACTTCAAACTTAAATTGTCATATATTGTTTACAAAAAATATCTTCCATTAAATATGAAAGAGTCAAGTTTCAACAGTTATAAAAAGTTAAAAACTACTAGAAAATAGAAAAGACTAGTAAATTGTAAATCTATTTTATCTATTTCTTGGCCTCTTGCCAAGAGAAATGTCTACATTTTTTAGTAGCTCGTCGTAATGGTGGTCTTCCGGCAGTCTCCTCGCAGGAAGTAGCACGACCATAACTAGAAGGCCCATGCCCTACATGTGAGGATGTAGGTGGAGGATGCATCAGCAAAAGAACAATAGTTGGAACTCGAACACTGGCACTGGCACTACTACCAGATGGTGGGTGTGGCGATGGCATGGTTGTTGTTGCTTCATCCTTATCTCTCAAAAGTTTTTCTTCCAATTCTTCCAGATGTATAGTGTCATCCTCCAAATTATCATCCTCTGGGTTGTTGTCCCAAACTCTATATGATAGATCCTCATAAGCCCAATCACAATAATGACTCAACAACCTCAAGTTGTAGTGCACATAAACCAAGTTTTCTGTTCGATTTTCGTTGAGTCTGTTTCTTCTCACATTATGGATGAAGTTGTAGGTGCTCCAACACCTCTCTGCAGAAGAAGTATTTACAACCTGTGAGAGAACTTTTTTTGCCAATTTTGGCAAACCTCCCATGCCACCATATGCTTCCCACCATGTGAGAGCATCAAATCTGTCTCTACCTTCCATTGCATGCAAAGTACCAAACAAACCAGTGCAACTGAAGTATCTACCTAATTCAAGGCGCAAATTAGCAAACTCCTCCCTGTCAAGGACCAACTTGTCTAATGCTTTCATATATCCCTC
The DNA here is from genome assembly GCA_034641835.2 of Pinus albicaulis. Taxonomy (NCBI): domain Eukaryota; kingdom Viridiplantae; phylum Streptophyta; class Pinopsida; order Pinales; family Pinaceae; genus Pinus; species Pinus albicaulis. The sequence goes on from CM076572.1 coordinate 1,394,235,505, forward strand.
TTGTACCTCTAGATATGTATGAGGTTTGATCCTAAACTCACCCCAGGTGCAGGTTGGCCTAACCAAGATGGAGAGTAGTATTTTGGCATAAGGATATACACCAAAGCATGTAGTGGAACATTAAGTTTATTCCATCGTGCACACACACAGTTGTGAATAATTGAATACAAGTTTGGATCATTTTCCTCAACAACATTTTTTATATGCCCCAACATGCTATCCATTTGCTCATACAACTCCCCAATCACTAGTTTATCTGTATCTGCAAAGCGAATCATGCTATAAATGGGCTTGGTAAAATCCAAAATTTCCCTCACACGTGCCCAAAACAAAGGATCAAGAGCGGCCTGTCGATTTTAATAGCATTGGAAAGTGTTCGAGGTCTCAAAATTTGAGGAGAGGCTTGGACAGCAGTATTCCAGAGAACCCAAAAATCGTTTGTGGAAATTCCACTCAAATTTTTCTTTATTAAAATAATTAATTATTTTAATGTGATCCCTAAGTCTACTTAGGGAAATTAAATAATTAAAGGGTATTAATAAAGCAGAGTGTGAATCTTCTAGAAAACGAAGATCAAGTCATCTTTTAATCTAAGCCATTGATTAAAGATATAATCTGGGTTGTTGATTCATCAGTGAGAAGGCTTGAGGGTCATTTGGAAAGTGAGTCGGGAACATTCTCTGTCCCCGAAGGAAATCGATTCTGAAGCAAGAGAATTCGATTTCAGTGGGTGAGTATGTAGAGGCAGGGTTGCAGTGACAGAAGGAGGAGGGAGAAGTCAGCAGAAGGAGAAGAAGAAAGGAGGATGCAGGGAAGGCAACACTGAGTAGCAGCACTAGCCCTCCACGCAAGATTACGCAGTCCAAGCAGGGATTGTGTAGAGAGGCTACGTAGATTGACGTAGAGGGTTCAAGAGGTCATCTCGTGTGTCAAGAATTCTTCTGGATTGTCCAGAAAATTCACATCAGGTGTATGCTATTTTATTTTGTTGCCCAGGACTTCTGTAAATGATCTTTTCACTACAGAAGATAAATACAAACCCTCATCTATTGCACCGGTTTTCCCACACTGGGTTTTTCCGGGGACAATTGTCCAAAAATAACTGTGTTCATGTGGTTGTTTTTATTGTGTTATATGTGTTATATTTGTTCTTCTGCTTTTGATTAGAGTGAAGCACTGCAGTTGTATTTATTTCAAAATTTACTGAAGCATCTGTAAATAACTTATCAAATAAGTAGGCAAAATAAATCAATTACTGCAGTAATAATTTTCATAGTGAAAATTTTATATGGTATTAGAGCAAAAGGCAAAAGACAGAAAAGGGGGTTCTGCAATGGAAAGACTATCTGGCAGTGACATAGCTCGGAAGCACTTACGCAATTCCTCAGAGCACATAGAGAAATAGAGGGAGCATGACATATCTATTATGGGATCCAAACTAGAGGAGGATTTCGCTTGTGTGTCAAGCACATCCTCCCCAGGAGTTTGGTACATTGACAATGGAGCATTTTCTCATGTGACGGGAGTTCAAGAATGTTTTTTGAGCAACCAAGAAGAGCAGATGAATTTTCAGATCACAATGGGAAACAAGGCCAAGTGTACCCCTGTTGGAAGAGGTACCATAATATTTCAGACAAAAGTTGGCAACAAGATTCGGGCCACAAACGTTCTACATGTACCGGGGTTGGGGATGAATTTACTCTCGGTATCTTAGCTACAAAACAAAGGTTATGTCATATACTTTATTGGAAATAAAGTTTATGTCAAACACCCTGGCTGGAAAAGAAAGGCACAAATCGGAGTAAGGAGCCACAAGTTATATAAGCTCCATCTTGAGTCCCCAATGGCACTAATCGGCAGTACGGACGAAAGGGATCTGAATGAATTATGGCACAAAAGGATGGGGCATTTACATCATGGAGCCTTGAAGATTCTCAAGAAGACTGTCATAGGAGCTCCAGAACTCAACACAAGGAGAGATGAGGTCTACAGGGGGGGGGGTATTAGGGAAGTATGCCAAGGTGGCATTTCCAAGAAGCAACAGCAGGGCCAAGAGTGTATTGGAGTTGATACACTCAGATATTTGCAGTCCAATGTCCACGACTGCTCTCAACAGTGCAAAGTATTTTTCTACCTTCATTGATGACCATTCCAGGAAAACTTAGATCTACTTTCTCAAAACCATATATGAAGTCTTTAAGCGTTTCAAAGACTTCAAGGTGCTAGTAGAAAATTCAACCGGAAAGAAGATCAAGAAGCTGCGATTAAATAATGGTGGAGAGTATATCGATAAAGACTTCACCAGTTTCTGCACAAAGGAAGGCATCAAGAGAGAATGGACAGCTCCATACAATCCAGAGCAGAATGGAGTTGCGAAAAGAAAGAACGGGACCATTATAGAAGTTGCAAGGGCGATGCTATATGACCAGGACATGGCCAATTGTTTGTGGGCCGAAGCCTACAATACAGCTGTGTATGTGCAGAACAGGGTGCCCCATAGAGCATTGGGGAAGGCAACTCCTGAGAGTGTGTTCACAAGCAGCAAGCCTGAAGTGAGCCATATCAAGATATTTGGCAATATGGTGTATTGCCACGTACCAGATGAGAAGAGGAAGAAGTTGGATTAGACTGCGGAGAAGGGTTATCTTGTGGCCTATAGTGAAAATGTAAAGGCATATCGCATCTATATTCTAGAAAACAAGAATATCGTAGTAAGGCGGGACGTCAAATTCATGGAGGAGAGAGCCTTCTGAAGATCCCGGGAAATGGCTACAAATACGCAGATTGAGGAGGATCCACTAGTACAACCTCTACGGCCTACAAAGGATGGGTCGAGTGTCTCTCCATGGAACAAGGATTCTGAGGAGAGTTCCTCCGAAAAAGAGCAGGCAAGAGAGCAGGTAATACCACCCACCACCAGTGGAAGACCGAGCAGAGAACTCCAACAAATTTTGAGGGATACAGAGGAATTTGTAAGAGGCCCTAAAGACGGGAAGATCGTACGGAGACAACCTGATAGATACCAGGCACTGGTAGCACAAGTCGAAGAACCCTCTAGGTTTCGAGAGGCAGCTTAGCATCAGGTGTGGATAGATGCCATGGTAAAGGAGTATAGCTCCATCATGACAAACGATGTATGGGAAGTAGTCTCTAGACCACAGGACAGATCAGTTGTAGGATCGAGGTGGATCTACAAGATCAAATATGCTGCAGACAGCAGCATAGAGAAGTTCAAGGCCAGATTTGTGGCTAAGGGGTATGCACAGAAAGAAGGGATCGACTATGAGGAAACCTTCGCCCCTATAGCTCGGAACACTTCCATCAAATCCGTCATCTCTCTAGCAACACAGATGGGATGGCAGATTCACCAGATGGATGTCAAGACAGTGTTCTTGAATGGGGTGATAGAAGAGGAAGTGTACATAGAAAAGCCAGAGGGATTTAAGACACATGAGCAGAAGACTCATGTTTGCAGGCTTAAGAAAGCCTTGTACGGTCTAAAACAAGCCCCCAGAGCATGGTATGGGCAAATTGATAGCTATTTGCAGAAGAAAAGATTGCAGAGCTCCTTTCCTTCATTTTTTCAAGATACAATCCTCCACGCTGCACCGCTAGATACCTATGCTCAGCCCCAGGTAATGCGTTGAAACCACCTCTTCGAACCACGTCTTCTGCGCACATAATCCTAGGAGAGATTAATCCTGAGAAATCCAATCTTGAAAATCATTGACAGGCTGTAGAGAAGTAACATATGGATTCACGATGGCACGCTGAGATCCAAGCAGATATCTGGATATTCTTTGAGAATCGCTCACTAGCACTTGGCAACGCTTAATGCTAGACAACACTTGAGTGATACGAAAGTGATGCAATTATGATCCATAAAGGCGCCAATATTAAAGTTGGAATTGATGTTGTATTAATGGTCGAATATTAAAACTGGTATATCAACGCCAATATTCACAAGAAAGCTCCAACACTAACCAATAAAACTCCAAGGTTGTCGTAATGTTATTCAACACTGCTTTTTCAATGTAATGTTGCTCCTTCAATAACACTAATCCAACCCAATTTATCCAACATTGCTACGTTAACGTTGCCAGGGCACAAAACCCTAATATCAACTCAATGTTGTATAATGCCCATCAAAACGTTGTCTTTCCAACTCAATTCATGCATTGAACCACCACCTTTCCCATTTTTAGCTCGTGTAGCAAGACCATAACTTCATTGCACTTCCAACCAATGGACTGTCCATGCTAATATCAATGTAACCAACATATATCAAAGCCTATGACTTCAATTATCAAAGCTCCATTTGGGTCACCCTCAAGTAATAATGTTGCCAATATATCTAATATACTGCTCCCTATATTGGAACGCCAGAAAACCCAATGTTAATGTCAACCTATCCCAAAGAATTGAATGACACTGCATATAAAGCAATACTATGAGCATTTTTCATTGTTGGGCCACATTTTGGAATGACGCCACTGAAAAAAAAAACTCTCCAAATTGTAAACAGATTTATCATTGGAGCATTCTTCAACGTTGAATATATCTCTCTCCATGTATAGTTCAAGCATTAAACATATAATTTTGAGCTTATATCATTGTTATGTGCCATAGTAGTAGATACTAGAGCCGCTTCATGAGAATAGTATGCATTCAAATAATATAAACACTCTCTAAATTAGGGTAGCAAACCCTAAATGTTGCTCCATTCAACATTGCATGTATTTAAAGCTATTCCAAATTCTGCAAATGTTGTGGCATATAGAAGATGAAATAAATGATAATCCTGTGAATGAAATATGTGTCATATTGATCGTGAGTAGCATATTCGAAAGCGTGTAAAACAAACAGTTATGTTTTCTCATGAGCTAGCAGCATAATGCATAGTGCTTCAAAAGAATTCAATGATTCATGGAGGTAATCTCAATGATTGTTTTAACACATATGCATGAAAATAAATGCTCCATATATAAAGTAATGCTTATCCATATAACCGCTTCCATTGTGCATGTTAGCCTCCATAACGTCCCAAGGCTGATGAATGGATGCCGATGGAGGTAACCTCAAACCAAGCTTTCAGTTTGGTAGCTAGCCCTACCAAACCAGAGAAGGCTCTCTCTATGAGATCAGAGCCAAAGGGTTTGGCTGGATGAGGAGTAGATTTTAGGCTAGTTAGATCAGCTCTAGAGTTTTGAAAGTTTGATGGTTTAATGCTGGATCAAGGAAGAAAACCAAGTAATTAGGTCAAATGTATCGAAGGGTTAAAGCTGCAAATATATAAAGGAGCAAGGTGGCAATGCTTTAGTGATGGATTAGGGTTTTGTCGGTGTAGTGTAGGGTTTGAAAAAGTGGAGAGGACCTTAATGAGAATACATTCATGAATTCATTAAACTGAAGGAAATAAACATGAAATAATTTTCCCAAACAAAACAGAGCCACGAAAGAATTCTGCTTATCAAACTTTTAGGAAGATAGTTGAAGAAAGCAAGGCATGGAAAGAGAATATATATATCATTCATAAAAAACTATAACAGAGAAGAAACAACATCAAAAACTCACTGTACATGAATTCCTAGATAATAGCTGCAATTGTTCCTCTGAATTTCTGAATTAAAGCTAATGCACAACTACAATGGTCTCAAACCTCTGATGTCCAACCAATCAAATGACCAAAAAAAGCATACATGCACACAAAATATCATTTCCACTCTCTCAAGGGTCGAATCCATGACTCAAGAAACTGATCACATGATCCTCTCACCTAAACCCTAAAGACTAGTGTGGCGAACAAGACTCTCCCTAAGATAGAAAAACCGATTCTTTTGTACATTTATGACCTTTAAAAGCATGTATCTACCTCATATATACCTTTAACTATCTTAATTACATCTCAAAACATCATTACCTCATCAAGATTGACAAATTACATGAGAAACGGCGAAAATGGACCAAGTCAACTGCAAAAATTGACACTCAGGAGAAAATGCAGCGAATTTTGCTAACAACGTAGCATGTGAGGAAAAACTGAGTTTTGGAGGACTTCCCGGGGTCCAAATGTTGATCTGAAAATTGCTAGAGATAGCTCTTCCAATTGGCTACATGATGGAGTCTTCAAGCACTGAAATTCACAGCGTTTAGCCCTAAAAAGTTCATTCTCCCACAGTCACTCTGAAAACGCAGCGTGCTCTCAAAAAAGGAGGAAGAAAGGTCATTTCTGAGTGGTTTTTTGACTTTTTGACCTGACAAAAGAGGCTGAATTGGAGCTCCGACTTGCTAGGATTTATGTAGAGGTCAAAAGGAATCCAATGGTGTAGACCTTATGCCATTTGGAGGCCTCCAAAAAACACGCAGCATGGGCCATGCTACATTTTTTACAGTGCGATTGTTTCACAAAATTGCCAAAATTCAAAAAAACTGACTTTTCACCAAAATTTCTTCAAATTTCCTCAAAATTGGTCCAGGCTTGCTCCATGAAGACCTGATATGGTATGTCAAGCAATGAGGGAAGCATCAACAAGAAGATCCAACTTTCCCCTCTCTTTTTGCTTGATTAGGGTTTCCTTGAGTTTTTCTTTCAACTATTTGACCTTGATCTTGGAGACTTGATTCCTTGTATAGTAATGAGAAGCCATAGGTCTTTGCAATTTGTTCTCTCTTTTAGCCCTCTTCAGGAGCTTCTCCAAATGTCCATTGACTCTATCTAGCCAAAACTCTTTGTCTTGCTCAATATCTGCTAGTATAAGCGCATCCACTATCATCTGTGCCTTTGGTGGAAATGCTTCTTTTTGTTGTTGAAGTGCCTTCTCTAGGCCTCTAGTTCTTGGCCTCTTTCTTCTAACCTGTTCTTCAGGCTCATCTGGATCATCAATCTGAACAATTGTTTTTCCTCTTACTGCCTCTTTATTAGCATCAACCTTATGTCTATTCAAAATTAATTGGTTTACCTTCAATTGCATGTTTTCCTACTCAAGGAATGAAATCATGAAGTTGGACCTGGACAAGTTGTCCTTAAGCTCTCTAATCTCACTATCTCTCTCCATAATTACCTGCTTTGTGGATTTGTTCTCTTCATCCCTCTCCAAAATAGCCATGTCAATGTCAAGATGGGATGGTCCTTCATCTTGCAAAAGTGGCTCATGTTGTGATGGTGATCTCTGTGCCGTTGATGTAGGCTTGGCCCCTTCCACAATTAGTGGAGCAAACACAAGCCTCCTGCCTCTTTGATAGGTTTTGGTCACCTCAGCCCTCAAGGGCTTCTTCATTGAAACTCTGCTAGATAAACCAATCTCCATTGTCTGGATGGTGTTCATGGTCTAGCTAATGATATATCTTGGCTAGTTGTTTAACTAGCAGAAGGTAAAAAGTCATCAGACTGAATGAATGTCTCCCAAGTGATGTTCTTCTCCTCAAGTTGGTGCAAGACAATGATTTTGATGAGGGCATGGTGAAAGAGACCGGCTTCATGATCACTTTGTCTATGCTGCATCTTCTCTGCCATCTTAGCGAAGCTCTTGTGGATATAATAGGATAGGTTAAGAGGTTTCATCCCTGTGAAGTGCATGAGAAATACGTCATGATACTTGTACAACATAGTAAATATACCCTCGCATCTAAAGTACCTCATAATGACCCTCATCAATGGACCAAACCTATCAAGAAGCTGATCAAAAGGAAACACTTTCTTGATGCCATCTTTGTAATGAGCTTCGATGTAAGATCTGTAATCTTGCATATCCAAATCTAGGTTTTTGAACCACTTTTCACCACTGTTAGGTATCCCTGTTGCTATAGCTATGGCTTCAGTACTGATTGTGAAGTTGACCCCTGCAATTGTGACCTTATCTCCTTTGAAGTGAGTGGCAAACAAACTAGTGAACTTAGCATGGTATTTGACTCTTTCAATTTGCTCACAAAACTTCATCCACCCAACATTTTGAAAGCATTGTTTGGCAAGTGGGGAAGACATTATTTCATCTATGTTGAGTGGTTCATAACTAGACATGTGACCTCCTTTGTTATAGGGCTTCTTCTCCTCCATTTGATAGTTTGCAAGGGGAAAACCCTAATGGGAAAAAACAGGGGCGCTGAGTGAAGGGATAGTTTGAAGGGGTTAGGGAAGGGAAATGGGAGTGGGAAAATTTAGGGAAGTGGATAGGGGTCTAAGGGAACTGTAGGAAGTGGAATGGGATGAAATGGGTATGGGAATTAGGCTAGGGAATTTCTACACAGTCCTAGATAGGCAAACTGCCAAAAACACTGTGTTAGGCTAGGGTTTAGGGTTTGGAGCTTAGGAAATGAGAGTGAGGGGGTGTGAAGGCTAAGGGAGATGCTTTTGACTGTAAGGGAGGGTAAAGGATCTATGGGAAGGTGTGTTTACCATGCAAACTTGAAAATAAGGGTCACCCACCAAAATGCAATGTGGGGACAAATGGAGGATTTACACTCTAAAAACAAACAAACTTAGCTGATAGGAGGGGTCAATGACCTGTAACTTACTTGTAGAATGATGACGGACACTTTGATGACCTCTGAGAACCCTTGGAAACTGATTTGATGCCTCTTGGAGTGAAAACGCAGCATGTAGAGGAAAACGCAGCGTGCAGGCTAGAAAAGGCAGCGTGCGAGCTAGAAAACGCAGTGTGGTTGCTTGGAATCAACTTTTGGAGTATCTTTTGACCATGAAACTGCTGAGGAAGTATTTTCTGAAGAGTGAGAGCTCTTTATCAATGAGGTGAATGAGATGAATGAGTTTGAAATGGTCTTTATAGCTTGTGGTAGTCAATTTTCTTCATAGTAGTAGGATGGCCCACTACATGTTTTTTCACTTTTTGCCTTGAACACTATGTAGCTTTGGAACTTTCTATGCAGCTTAGGAACCTTTAGATCTTATTAAATCATGTTTAATAAAAATTATGCATGAAACAAACTTTATTGAGCAATCTCCCTATTACTACTTCATTTGTCGGAGTTATGCATGAAATGACTGATTTTGATGACTGAAACCCTAATGAACTAATGAAGACACTAAGTTGGATGAAGACCATGATGGCGTGACTGAAATGAATATGGAGACCTTGAAATCATGACTCATCCAACTAAGAGAATGACCGGTAGGTGAAAATTTTTTGGAAGGAGCAGTAATAGTCCTAGACACCACTAGCCAATGACCAAATTTTTATTTGAAGACCTACTAAAACCATAAAAATTTGACTAGACACCCTAATCAAAAACTTTGAAAGAGCCCATTTGATCACTGCTAATAGATAGAACTGATTGACACTAACAATGGCTCCAACTGGGGATGGAAGCTCATTGAAGTTGTCAAGAACACCGTAGACCAAGTAACCTAACCTTGGGCATGGAGTCAAAATCAAAAGACTAAACTCGAAACAGAAAACTGACTGACAAACTGAATTGACTCGGACTCAAACAAAAACATACTGTACTTAAAAATAAACAGTCAATCATATAAATTTTATGGCCTTCACTTCGGGCTCAAAACTTCGATGATCAACTCCTTCACACTTCAGCAAAAAAAGGTAAACTGATATATACAATGATAGTGAAAATTTTCAGAATTTTGATCAAAATAGGTAGTGCTTGAGAAGCCTACCATTGACTGGTCCTCCTCCACAATCTTGTCCATTCATTTCTTCTAACAGGTAAGCATGTTTTCCTCTTGAAGCTGAAATCTTGTATGGCCCTTTCCATAAATTCTCGAACTTACCATGCTTCCCTTTATCTTCAATTCTTCATCCCAAGAGAGGACTACATCACCAATCGTGAAGTCATATGCCTTTGTCTTGCGATCATACACTTTCTTGATTCTTTCCTGAAGCTTGGAAATGTTTTGAAACACCTCCTCCCTGGTTTGTTGTAAATGGATCATTTGATTTATCTGCCACTGAACATTATTCGGCTCATTGCCAATTTCCTGCAACATCTTCATGACCAGAATAGCGAGAGAAGTAGGAAATACTATATCAATCCCATAGACTAACTCAAAAGGTGACATACCTATGGACCTCTTGTTGCTTACTTTGTTTGCTCATAAGGCATTAATGAGCTTCTTATGCCAATTTTTCTTGTTTACTTCTAGCATCTTCTTTATAATGTTGACCAAATATTTATTTGAAGACTCGGCCAAACCATTACCTTGTGGGTGGTATGTCGTCGAATGTCCCAAACAGATATTGTACTTCTCACAAAATTCCACCATATTTTTGGATTTGAATGCAGCTGCATTATCCGTGATGATTTTAGGCGAACAACCAAATTTGGACAAGATATTAGATTCCAAAAATTGAATAATAACCAAATCAGTTGCTTGCCTGGTTAGGATTGCTTCAATCCACTTCGTAAGATAATATGTAGCCGTTAGAATCCACTTGTGTTCGGCGTATGATGAAGGATTGATTTCATCGATCAAATCAAGACCCCATTGCTGAAATGGTGCCTGGACTGATATGGGTTGCAAAGGCAGCAGAAACAACTTCCTCTTTCCTTGGAAAACTTGACATTCGTGACAGCTCATCATGGTCTTGTACACATAAGCAAAAACAGTGGGCCAATAAAAACCAGCCCTTAAGATTTTGTTTGTTGTGGTCTTCCAATATAAATGGCCTCCACAATCACCCTTGTGAAAATCACTCATCACTTCCTTCGCTTCACTTTCAATGAGAAAATTCAGCAAAACACCTCCCTAGTTTTTCCAATATAACACACTGTCTAAAATACAATACTTCGAAGCTTTTTGTTTCAATGATCTACCTCTGCTTTTAAACACACCGGCCGGAGGATCTAAATGTTTCAGAACATAAACTATATCAGCATACCAAGGTGATGAGAGGAAAATCTGAGATACCTGTGTCATCGATTCACCAACTTCTTCATCAAAAAGTGCAGAAATCAGATTTATATCCAGTGCATGTAGATTTGACTCCGCCATCACCTTTGCCAAACCTTGCCCCTTGATCAACTTCGTCGGCTTAATCTCCAAATCATACTCAAGCATGGCTACAATCCATTTTCCCTGCCTCCCTCCTGGATCTGTTTGCATCAGCACATCCTTTATTGTTACATTTGGAACATAGGATAGGATATGAGAATGTAAAATGTATACCCGGAAGTCCTTCAGCGCTTTCACCAAGGCTAAGGCTTGCTTCTCAATTATGTTATATCTTAGTGCTGCATCTCTTATGGTCCGGCTGAAAAATGCAATTGGCTGCTTCGTCTTGGAATCTTTTTCCTGCATTAGTATGGCAGCCAACGAGTGCTCGGAAGCAAATGAAAAGATTATGAAATCTAAAGTATAATCAGGATTGATCAGTGCGGGAGCAAATGTTAAAGCAAATTTCACTAAATTACATGACTTCTTAGCATGTTCTGACCATCTTACCTCGTTGTCCTTCTTCAGCATGCCGATCATATCTCTTAGGTGCTCAACGAGATTGGAAATGAATCTTCTCAAAAAGTTGGGAATGAATCTTCTCAAAAAGTTTATCTTTCCATTGAAATATTGAATCTCCTTCTTGTTCTGTGGGAAATCTAATTGCTAAATTGCTTCGATCCTGGAGGGATCAATGCGAATACCATCCTTTGAAATAATATGCCCAATTAATTTACCTTCCTCCATGGCAAATAAACTTTTCTTCGGATTCAGCGAGATGCGGAATTTTCTGCATTTCTAAAATACTATCCTCAAATGGTGCAAGTGCTCATCATCTGATTGTGAAAAGACTGTGACATCATCAAGGTACACTACAAGAAACACATCCTTCTCATTTGAGAAAGCAATGTCCATAGCCTGCTGAAAAGTTGCCCCTGCATTCTTGAGCCCAAATGGCATCTTGGCGTACATGAATGTACCCCATGGCGTGGTGAATGTTGTCTTCTCTTGGTCATCTTCATGCACCAAGATTTGATTGTATCCTGAATATCTGTCAAGAAGTGACATCCTTGAAGCTCCAACAACCCTCTACAAGATGTGATCCATCTTTGGCAAAGAATAGTTGTCTTTTAATGACACCTTGTTGAGATTTCTGATATCAATGCAGAGACGAATCTCTCCCATCTTCTTTCTAACCAGCACAATATTAGACATCCAATCTGAAAAACGAATAGGAACTATGATACCAGCCTTGTAAAGTCTGTTTACCTATTTTTCAATCAATCGCAGCAACTTGCGATTGATTCTCCTCAACTTCTAGCGAAAAGGCTTTTGATCCGGCTTGATTGGGATGGTGTGCTGGATGATATCTTTGTTGTACACCTTAAGATCTAAATATTCCCTAGCAAACAAATCTGTAAATTCTTTCAAGAGAGTTGTGTATTTACCTTTCAACTCAAGGGACAAGGATCTTGATAGCTTGACCATCTTGGGTTTCTCCGTTGTACCAATGTTCACATCTTCGACACCTGTTTCTATGGGGATGATCGTGGGCTTTTTGGCCACATCATCATGATCAAACAACTTCTCCAAAGGCACTAAACCTCATGGACTGTTGTTTTCCTTCAACTACAGCACTTCAAATTCGACAGCCTCTATTACTTGATCATCTTCACTGTACACTTCATCCATGTGGGAGTTAGCAAACTCCTCTTCCATCTGCAGAAAATTATTAATGTGTTTGTCATCCCAAAATACATGCCAATATCTGAGATTGACAAGGACAGTTGGGCGATGCTTCACATGAATTTCAAACTTCTTAATGGAATGAATTGGAATCTTAAAATTACTCGTCGTTGTGGCAAGTGAATCAGCCATGAAATTTTGGCTTCTAGGAACCAAAGACAAGTTATATTCTGGAAAAGTTTTCAAAACATCAAGAACAGTATTTCGATAAGCTCTCATCCTAGGATGCATGGCCTGGTACTCCCCTTTTACTTGATTTATTACCAACTCGGAGTTGCCATATACTGTGATTCTTTTTGCGCCTAGCCTTTTCAAAATTCGAAGACCGGTGATCAAGGCATCATATTCTGCTTCGTTGTTAGAGCAATCAAAGGCTAGCTTGTAGGAACATGAACTTACATTCCTTGGGACTTTTGCTGACTAATGTATAGGGCTACGGATCCATATTTCGATTCCAACTCCATCTTTCCCCAAAGTACCATCGAAATCCATGGTCCAAAGACCTTCCTCATCATCGGGAAATTGAAATTTTGCGGGCTAAACTTCTTCTTTTTTATCAGTTGTCTCAATCTAATCATTAGCTTTCTCTGATTCAACTGATCCTTGTTGTGACTTTTCTGTCTTTTGCTCTGAAGTGTTTTGCTACAAGTTTTTTGAATTCTAATTTCCATTTTCTTCTTTCAAGACTTCTTGTACACTGTTTGTTAACTCTAAAATTTCTTCACCTTATACAAGTTGAATATCTAAATCATCAGTGCCACTATCATTATACAATATAAATGATTCTAAATCAGTATGTACAGAGTGAATCAGGTGATTCTTAGCCTTATCCTTACTAGTGATCATATACTTCATTTTCACCTCTCGGTATAGCTTCCTAAGTTGACCGAATACCAAAATTGTTGCATATGAAAAATCAAGCTGTAAAGTACCTCTCAATTTGGCTTCCAAAGACCGTGAAAGCAGCATGTCATACCTTGGAGGTATGTCAGCAACTACAACATTCATCAACACATTTTTGGTGGGAATTTGATCCAAGGAAACAACTAAGTCCTTGATAAGACCGAAGCAACGGACTCTACCAGAACCAAAGGAATAGAGGTCATGATATGGTCGGGTTATGTCCAGCCCCAATTTATCCATGATAGCTTTTGGCATTAAATTATGTGAAGCCCCAGAATCCAACATGGCATTATGGAGAATGTAGTCATGGACTCTCAAACTAAGATAAAAGGGAGGGACTTCACTATCTTCAAGCTTCCCATCTACGGCTGGACCAAAAAGGAGTTCGGGATGGTCATGACTGACATTGACCATCTCTGACATGTGGTCTACTTTCAACATCTTAGCAATCTGAGATTTATATCTATCATTTTTAACAAGTTCAGTAAGAGGAATAGACACCTTTAACTTAGAAATTTCACTCTCTAAGCTCAACAAGTTGGATTGTTTTTCTACCTTTTTCACGATGTTATCCCACTTTTCAGTTTGCTCTTTTGTTGGACTTTCCTTCCTTTGCACTTCTTTATCCTTCTTTGATGTACTTGTAGATGCTTCGTTGTTCTTGCTCTGAATTATGGCAGCAGGCTCCTTCTCTTTGTTTTGAATAGCTTGAGGAGTTTGTTTGGGCTGAGTATCTTTTTGCTGAGTTGTCCTCTTTTGAGTTGGAATGATAGGAACATCTCGGTTTTTCAATGCGTATTGTCTCTGTTGTGCTCTGAGAGCATTTAGATACCCCCTTTGATAGTCATCGAATTGGACTGCCAACCCATCATCATTTACAAGGACAAGTTCATGATCATCTGGCACATAAGTCTCTTCGATATACTCATCATCCTCTGTAAGGTAAATAGGTCCCTGTTCTTTTGAAAAGATAAGATTCTCTTCAACAATATCATCATCTTCTTCTAGTGCTTTAGCATAATTTTGTTGTAATGGAGTCTGGATTTGTTGTTGAGCTTGTTGATCTGGAGCTCGCTGTTCTCTCTGCTTCATTTGAAACTACAATTGCTGTTGCTATCCTCGGAAGTTAGGATTTTAGGGTTGATTATCTTGCTACCTTTTTGAAATTGACATTCTATCTACCATCATCTCTATGGTTCTCATCAAATTCTCTAGCTTTGCTTCGAATGAACTTGATGGCTCTTCTTTTATTATGACTCTCTTCTCCACTTTACTCTTTGACTTCTTAATCATAAGATTAGCTTCTTAATGAAGTAGGGTTCCTTTCTCTGAGTTGATATGCCATGTCCGAGTTAAAGGCATCTGGATAGTGCAACAAGGCAAAATTCGGTGGAGGTTTGATATTAATGAGAATGGAGTTGTATACCTTGTTGAAGCGAGTGATATAGTCTTGGGTCGACTCATTAGGTTGTCTCTTCATGGAATTATACTCTGCCCAAATCTGGAGTGGATTTTCTTTTCCTCCCACTTGGCGAGGAAAAGATTCGTTAACTACTGTGAATTCTGCACTGGACCAACTATCAAAGCTCTGAACCATTTCTTTACTTCCCCTGAGAAACTCTGAGCCAGGGTTCTCATCTTGGCATCATCGTCGTCTACTTCATCTTAATCAATGAAATGAGTAATCTTTGTGCATAATTCTGTGGTAAGTTATTGAGCTGGCTTGGTAGAACCAATCGAGCCAATCTAGCCATGGTTGTCCTAGGAGGCAAATTTGTAGGTACAATAGGAAGTGCTAGTATTGAAGGTGTTTGTTTAGGAAAGGAAATAGATGGTATAGAAGCAACGGTATGGCTGAATGAGGCTGAAAGAGGATCAGCGAACAAGAACGCATGTTGATACTGTATGAAGGCTTTCTCGAAGCTATATTGGAAGTGGTTGGCTAAATGTTGAAGTTTATTGAACTGACTGTTGATCAGCGGTTGTCATTGATGTCAACCTAAGCAGCACCAGGGGCTACCCCAATATTGCATGGGAATTTCGACCTACAAAATTAATATATTCTGGGTCAACAAAGCTTTTGATGGTTTCTACGTGTCGAGATGTTTCCGTTGATATATGGCACACCACGTAATTCTTCACGGTTTGAGAAATATTCATGTTTTAAGTTTCTACCCCCAGTTAATGGGCTAAAACCCCATGGGTTTGTGGCATGGGTCTTTGAAAAGTCATAATTAATATTTTTTAAGCTCCTAAAATCCCTCCCACGTTCACTTGTTGAAGCCCCTCTCAACCTAAGCATTTATATAAATTGTGATCCTCGTATCCTCCTTATGTAAGGAATTTCGCCATCTGAAACAGGTCATCGTGGCACCTGCGCTCTAACTTTTTTTCTACGAAGATTCAGAAGCTGAAAATTTTTAGGAGGCGAAGCCGAAATCTTGAGGAAACTCCTGTAGAAATTTCAGATCAAGGTGCGCAATATTTTCGAAGATATGATATGTGGAAGTCGATGTTTTTGCAGGCTCCTGAAATTCATCTCAAAGAAGTGACCTTGGGAAAATCGTCATAACTCTCTCTCTGAGTATCAGTTTGGAATTCTGTAAAAAGTGGCAGATAGTGCACATACTGTAGTTTTCGCTCTATAAATTTAAGAGCCAAATAAAGAAACAGTGACACGTGGCATGTCGTACAAGTTCGCTCTACTAAAATAGTCCATAATTAGGGCATTGTGAGAGATTGGTTATAACTCTCTCTTGAAGAATCCAAATTGGGTCAAACCTGTGGCATTGTAAATAAGACTTAGAGGACTACTACAGGACCGAAAATCACATATTGGGGATTTGCAATAACAGAGATACACCGGATTCAATATCGAGCTCCTAGAAGGCAAGAAAAAGCTAGAGCATGTGTTGTCAAGGGCTGCAAAGGACCAGACTTTCTAGGGCAGCAAAGCAAAGCAAGGTGCAGAACAGCAGCAAGAAGTTCATCACATGAAGTCTTCAAGTGGGTAGCACTACATACAGTCACTGTAAGGTATCATTGTACTAAGTCATTGTAAATACATTATTGTAAAAATTGTAC
Source organism: Pinus albicaulis (assembly GCA_034641835.2). Classification (NCBI taxonomy): domain Eukaryota; kingdom Viridiplantae; phylum Streptophyta; class Pinopsida; order Pinales; family Pinaceae; genus Pinus; species Pinus albicaulis. Next base: position 1,394,252,141 of record CM076572.1, read on the forward strand.
TAGTGTCTATCTGCCAAGAGTTGAAGAGACAGTGTCCGAAGGTCTAGGATCATCATTACGTGGTTGTTTCATAGTTGGGGTTATGGTCTAGTGTTTCTTCTTCTTCTACATCATTCTATATCATTGTAAACTGGACCATTTTCCCTGGTACGGGAGTCCATTCTTCTTTTATTCTTCTACAGGGTGGTAGGTTGGTGCTAGGGTGAGTTGTAGCTCATTGGATGTTGGGGCATCTGTTTAGTTGACTACTGAAGAATCTCGGGTGTTGGACTGTCCATCTAGTGGGAGCTGGAAAAGAATGCTTTTCTAGATTCTAAGAAGTTGGAGCTTTATTTTCAATTGGAGTTGAATATTAAAGAATTATTAGAAAAGCATTAGGTGGTTTTTGCCCCGGAGTGGGTTTCCACCTTAAAAACTGTGCGCATCTGTGTTCCTTTGGTTTACTGCTATCATTGTACAAAAACTGATAATAATTGAAAATCAACTAATGCTCTAATTGAAAGGAATGATGATTCACCCCCCTCTCAGTATTTCCAACACTGACTCCAGACCTTCCTATCAAAATCTGACTCTGAATTGGATTCTACGGACAATATACTATCTTTAAGATTTAGAGTAGATAATGATGTGACTTCAAACAACCTCAATGGATCAAACACAATTTCAGACAAAAATGTTTATGATTTTGATCTAAACAGAGATAATTCAAATTTCAAATCGAAAGGAATATCTTCTAGGAAAACAACTTGGTAGGAAAAGATGCAGACCTTACCAAATTAAATGAACTCGATTGAATCTCAAATCGCTGAGGTCTCTATTTTCTGATGATTTTCTCCACATCTTCAATGGGAGAAGCTGGATGTGGGTCAGGATTCAATCATGTGTATCTTTTCAGAGCAAGTGTATTCTTGCCTCTGCACTTTGCTCTCTGCAACTTGAATCATCCTTCGCGAAATCTAGAGCCTATCACCCACAGGCTTAGAATTCGATGAAGAAGTATGGTACACCCAAGGAAGATTTGTCACTTCGTTCCCCAGCAACAACGCCAGAAATGTTAGCCTCCACAACGTCCCAAGGCTGATGAATGGATGCCAACGAAGGTAACCTCAAACCAAGCTTTCAGTTTGGTAGCTAGCCCTACCAAACCAGAGAGGGCTCTCTCTATGAGATCACAGCCAAAGGGTTTGGCTGGATGAGGAGTAGACCTTAGGCTAGTTAGGTCAACTCTAGGGTTTTGAAAGTTTGATGGTTTAATGTTGGATCAGGGATTAAACCAGGTCGCTAGGTCAAATGTATTAAAGGGTTACAATTGCAAATATATAAAGGAGCAAGGTAGCAATGCTTTAGTGATGGATTAGGGTTTTGTCGGCATAGTGTAGGGTTTGAAAGAGTGGAGAGGATCTTAATGAGCACACATTCATGAATTCATTAAAACTGAAGGAAATAAACATGAAATGACTTTCCCAAACAAAACAGAGCCACAAAGAATTATGCTTATCAAACTTTTAAGAAGATCACTGAAGAAAGCAAGGCATGGAAAGAGAATATATATATCATTCATAAAAGACTATAATAGAGAAGAAACAACATCAAAAACTCACTGCACATGAATTCCTAAATAATAGTTGCAACTATTCCTCTGAATTTCTGAATTAAAGCTTAAGCACAAGCTACAATGGTCTCAAACCTCTTATGTCCAACGGTCAACCAGCCAAATGACCAAGAAAAGCATACATATAGACAAAATATCATTTACCCTCTCTCAGGGGTCGAATCCATGACTCAAGGAACTGATCACATGATCCTCTCACCTAAACCCTAAAGACTAGGGAGGTGAACAAGTCTCTCCCTAAGATAGAAAAACTAATTCTTTTGACCATTTATAACCTTTACAAGCATGTATCTACCTCATATTTACCTTTAACTATCTTAATTACATCTCAAAACATCATTACCTCATTAAGATTGACAAATCACATGAGAAAAGGCGAAACTGGACCAAGTCAAATGCAAAAACTGACACTCAGGAGAAAACGCAATGAATTCTGCTGAAAATGCAATGTGTGAGGGAAAACTGAGTTTTGGAGGCCTTCCCGGAGTCCAAATGTTGATCTGAAAATTGTTGGAGATAGCTCTTCCAGTTGGCTACATGATGGAGTCTTCAAGCACTGAAATTGACAGAGTTTAGCTCCTCAAAAGTTCATTCTCCCACAGCCACTTTGAAAACGCAGCGTGCTCTCATGGGTTGAATCCATGAGCCAAGGCACTGATCACATGATCCTCTCACCTAAACTCTAAACACTAGCGTGGTGAACAAGACTCTCCCTAAGATAGAAAAACCGATTCTTTTGTACATTTATGACCTTTAAAAGCATATATCTACCTCATATTTACCTTTAACTATCTTAATTACATCTCAAGACATCATTACCTCATCAAGATTGACAAATTACATGAGAAAAGGCGAAACTGGACCAAGTCAACTACAAAAATTGACACTTGAGAGAAAACGCAGCGAATTTTGCTGAAAACGCAGCGTGTGAGGGAAAACTGAGTTTTGGAGGCCTTCCCGGGGTCCAAATGTTGATCTAAAAATTGTTGGAGATAGCTCTTCCAGTTGGCTACATGATGGAGTCTTCAAGCACTGAAATTCACAAAGTTTAGCCCCTCAAAAGTTCATTCTCCCATAGTCACTCTAAAAACGCAACGTGCTCTCAAAAAAGGAGGAAGAAAGGTCATTTTTGAGTGGTCTTTTGACTTTTTGACCTGACAAAAGAGGCTGAAGTGGAGCTCCGACTTAATAGGATTGATGTAGAGGTCAAAAGGAATCCAATGGTGTAGACCTTATGCCATTTGGAGGCCTCCAACAAACACGCAGCGTGAGCCATGCTGTGTTTTTTACAGTGTGACTGTTTCACAAAATTGCCAAAATTCAAAAAAACTGACTTTTCACCAAAATTTCTTCAAATTTCCTCAAAATTGGTCCAGGCTTGCTCCATGAAGACCTGATATGGTATGTCAAGCAATGAGGGAAGCATCAGCATGAATATCCAACTTTCCCTTCTCTTTTTTCTTGATTAGGGTTTCCTTGAGTTTTTCTTTCAGCTGTTTGACCTTGATCTTGGAGACTTGATTCCTTTTATAGTAATGAGAAGCCATGTCTCTTTGCAATTTGTTCTCTCTTTTAACCCTCTTCAAGAGCTTCTCCAATTGTCCATTGACTCTATCTAGCCAATACTCTTTGTCTTGCTCAATATCTGCTAGTATAAGCTCATCCACTGTCATCTGTGCCTTTGGTGGAAATGCTTCTTTTTGTTGTTGAAGTGCCTTCTTCAGGCCTCCAGTTCTTGGCCTCTTTCTTCTAACCTGTTCTTCATGCTCATCTGGATCATCAATCTGAACAATTACTTTTCCTCTTACTGCCTCTTTATTAGCATCAACCTTATGTCTATTCAAAATCAATTAGTTTACCTTCAATTGCATGTTTTCCTACTCAAGGAATGAAATCATGAAGTTGGACCTGGACAAGTTGTCTTGAAGCTCTCTAATCTCATTATCTTTCTCCATAATTACCTGCTTTGTGGATTTGTTCTCTTCATCCCTCTCCAAAACTGCCATGTCAATGTCAAGATGGGATGGTCCTTCATCTTGCAAAAGTAGCTCATGTTGTGATGGTGATCTCTGTGCCGTTGATGTAGGCTTGGCCCCTTCCACAATTTGTGGAGCAAACACAAGCCTCCTACCTCTTTGATAGGTTTTGGTCACCTCAGCCCTCAAGAGCTTCTTCATTGAAACTCTGCTAGATAAACCAATCTCCATTGTCTGGATGGTGTTCATGGTCTAGCTAATGATATATCTTGGCTAGTTGTTTAACTAGCAGAAGGTAAAATGTCATGAGACTAAATGAATGTCCCCCAAGTGATGTTCTTCTCCTCAAGTTGGTGCAAGACAATGATTTTGATGAGGGCATGGTGAAAGACACTGGCTTCATGATTACTTTGTTTATGTTGCATCTTCCCTGCCATCTTAGCGAAGCTCTTGTGGATATAATAGGATAGGTTAAGAGGTTTCATCCCTATGAAGTGCATGAGAAATATGACATGATACTTGTACAACATAGTAAATCTACCATCGCATCTAAAGTACCTCATAATGACCCTCATCAATGGAGAAAACCTGTCAAGAAGCTGATCAAAAGGAAACACTTTCTTGATGCCATCTTTGTGATGAGCTTTGATGTAAGGTCTGTAATCTTGCATATCCAAATCTAGGTTTTTGACCCACTTTTCACCACTGTTAGGTATCCCTGTTGCTATAGCTATGGCTTCAGTACTGATTGTGAAGTTGACCCCTGCAATTGTGACTTTATCTCCTTTGAAGTGAGTGGCAAACAAACGAGTGAACTTAGCATGGTATTTGACTCTTTCAATTTGCTCACAAAACTTCATCCACCCAACATTTTGAAAGCATTGTTTGGCAAGTGGGAAAGACATTATTTCATCTATGTTGAGTGGTTCATACCTAGACATGTGACCTCCTTTGTTATAGGGCTTCTTCTCCTCCATTTGATAGTTTGGAAGGGGAAAACCCTAATGGGAAAAAACAGGGGAGGTGAGTGAGGGGATAGTTTGAAGGGGTTATGGAAGGGAAATGGGAGTGGGAAAATTTAGGGAAGTGGATAGGGATCTAAGGGAACTGTAGGAAGTGGAATGGGATGAAATGGGTATGGGAATTAGGCTAGGGAATTTTTACACAGTCCTAGATAGGCAAACTGCCAAAAACGCTGCGTTAGGCTAGTGTTTAGGGTTTCGAGCTTAGGAAATGAGAGTGAGGGGGTGTGAAGGCTAAGGGAGATGCTTTTGACTGTAAGGGAGGGTAAAAGATCTATGGGAAGGTGTGTTTACCATGCAAACTTGAAAATAAGGGTCACCCACCAAAACGCAATGTGGGGACAAATGGAGGATTTACACTCTAAAAACAAACAAACTGAGCTGATAGGAGGGGTCAATGACCTGTAACTTACTTGTAGAATGATGATGGACACTTTGATGACCTCTGAGAACCCTTGGAAATTGATTTGATGCCTCTTGGAGTGAAAATGCAGCATGTAGAGGAAAACGTAGAGTGCAGGCTAGAAAACGCAGCATGCGGGCTAGAAAACGCAGTGTTGTTGCTTGGCATCAACTTTTGGAGTGTCTTTTGACCATGAAACTGCTGAGGAAGTATTTTCTGATGAGTGAAAGCTCTATATCAATGAGGTGAATTAGATGAATGAGTTTGAAATGGTCTTTATAGCTTGTGGTAGTCAATTTTCTTCATGGTAGTAGGATGGCCCACTACATGTTTTTTCACTTTTTGCCTTGAACACTATGTAGCTTTGGAACTTTCTATGCAGCTTAGGAACCTTTAGATCTTATTAAATCATGTTTAATAAAAATTATGCATGAAACAAACTTTATTGAGCAATCTCCCTATTACTACTTCATTTGCCAGATTTATGCATGAAATGACTGATTTTGATGACTGAAACCCTAATGAACTAATGAAGACACTAAGTTGGATGAAGACCATGATGGCATGACTGAAATGAATATGGAGACCTTGAAATCATCACTCATCCAACTGAGAGATGGTAATGACCGGTAGGTGAAAATGTTTTGGAAGGAGCGGTAATAGTCCTAGACACCACTAGCCAGTGACCAAATTTTTATTTGAAGACCTACTAAAACCATAAAAATTTGACTTGATACCCTAATCAAAAACTTTGAAAGAGCCCATTTGATCACTGGTGAGAGACAGAACTGATTGACACTAACAATGGCTCCAACTGGGGGTGGCAGCTCATTGGAGATGTCAAATGTTGAAGAATGATCATCAGGGCGACGATTGATTAAAATTCCTTTAAAATCTGATGGCTTAATAGTCTTCCATACTTTACTGTTGGTTCCACACTGCTTCGTATATATTTACGCTTTCTATGCAAATGTTGTCTTCATAAAAATATGTACGCTGTCTTTGCAAATGTTGTCTCGTATATATATATATATATATATATATATATATATATATATAATATATATATACGCTGTCTACACCAACTCTCTTTTCACTGTTTTGATATGTATCCGCAATGTCTTGGTCCACGTTGTCTTGTTCCACTCTATCTCAATCCTCGCTGTCTTGATCAACGCTTGTCTTTATATGTATCCGCACTTAAGTTCATACCAGTCCACTAAACGCTTGTCTGTATATGTTCCACGCTATCTTGATCCTCACTGTCTTGATTAACTGTGCTTCCTACGATAATGTTTTCTCTGCGATGTATGTTCGATGCGTTCTATTTGAAGTTGCCCACGTGAACCCATATATATACGGGTTGATCCATTCCTTTCATTTTAAGCCGACCGGAAATTTCCAACAGTCGAATTTCATTTTGCTCGATGAAGGCCGACATGGTTTTGCCAAGTGCAACATAACAATTTAGTCACTCTTTTATAATTTACATAAAAATAAAACATAAATATAATTTATCATGAAGACCTATCCTAGTTACCGTTTTCAACACTCCCTCTTAACTAGGGATGTATTCATAATGGTACTTGTTCATTTTCAATCTTGAAGAGATCTCATAAGAAGAGTCGGATTTGTAACCCATCTGTTATAGCATCATATCAACCAGCATTGTCATAGTGCAAAGCCTTGACTAACAGCCCCATCTCTCGAAGAGACGATGGGCTACAATGCTGGCGAGACCAATGACTTATAGACACCATCGTCATTGTCTCTCCAAGGTACATACTCCACCCGGGTGTTCACCAAGTATGACCTTATTGGACTATTCTTATCTTGGGTAGCTAACCCTCAAAGAATATCAGTCCATGACTACTTCTTTCTCGAATGCACTACTACATTCTCAAGAAGTATCGGATGCCAGATGTTTACCAAATCCTCTGTTCTTTCTTCTACTGAAGACAAGAATGAGTGTCTATCTCTCCCTATCATATAGGGAGGACATATCCACCAAACCAAGCTTGTCTCTTAAGTACCCAAGCTTTTTGTTTGGAAGTGATTTTGTCAATATGTCAACTACCTGCTCATCAGTAGGAATATACTGAAGTTGTAGCACTCCATTTTGTACTAGCTCACGTACATAATGATATTTTTTGTTGATGTGTTTTGTCTTTCCATGAAAAAGTGGATTTTCAGACAGACGTATACAACTGTTGTTATCACATTGTATCACAGTAGGGTCCATAGGTTTTTTAAATAAGTCACATAACAACTTCCTCAACCAGACTGCTTCTTTGCTTACTTCACAGACTGCAACATATTCAGCCTTAGCACTACTTAAGGCAACAGTGTCTTGCTTTCTGCTTATCCAAGAGATCATAGAGGATCCCAAACTAAAGCATCCACCAGTAGTGCTTCTTCCATCTTGTTCACTACCTCCCCAGTCGGAATCAGTGTATCCACTTAATTGGACATCATTCTTTCTTTCATATTTTAGGCAGTAGTGGATGGTCCCTTGAAGATATCTCAAAATATGTTTCGCTGCTATCCAATGATCTTGCCTTGGTTCTGTTTGGAATTGACTAAGAACATTTACTGCAAAGCATATGTCTGGTCATGTATTTACTGGGTACATCAGTGAGCCAATCAGTTGTCTATATCTGGAAGGATCTATCGGACATGCTTCAAAACTCCCTAGTCTTTTCAAGTTTGTGATCATCGGAGTGGACATAGGTTTGCCATCCAACATGTCAAACTTCTTTAGTACCTTGATCACGTACTTCCCTTGACCTAGATAAATTTCATTAGGTCCTTGCCAGAATTCTAGTCCCAAATAGTAATGCATTAGTCCAAGATCCTTCATATCAAATTCTCCTACTAGATGCTTCTTGCTTTCTTCAATACGACCTTCTACACTAGTAAGGAGAAGATCATCTACATACAGAAGAATGATCACAGGTTCATCCTCTACTATCTTGACATATAGATTAGGGTCAGCAGAAGATTTCTTGAATCCAAGTCTTTGAAGATAAGCATCCTTCCTAGCATACCATGCTCTTGGAACTTGTTTGAGACCATATAATGCTTTCTTTAATCTGCATACATATGTCTCCCTATCCTTGACTTTGAAACCTAGGGGTTGTTCTATGTAGATTTCTTCATCTATAGTGCCATTTAGAAATGCAGTTTTGACATCCATTTGGTGGATGTTCCATTTCTTTGATGCAGCCAAAGAAACCAAAGATCGAATTGTGGTGTATCTTGTTGTAGGAGCAAAAGTATCTTCATAATCAATGCCTTCAAGTTGAGAGAAACCTATGGCTACAAATCTTGCTTTATATTTATCTATACTTCCATCAATGGCATGTTTGATCTTGTAGATCCACTTGGAAGTGACCACAGATTTGTCCTAGGGCCTAGACACGACTTCCCATACCCCATTTTCATGATAGATTGATATTCTTCATTCATGGCATCCTTCCATTCAGAGTTTTGAACAACCTCTTCGAATGTAGTTGGTTTTGCTTCTATCAATTTTGTCATGTCTGCGGTGTACTCGGAATATCTTTTGGGTTTCTAGCTTTCTCTAGATGTTCCTTTGGGTGCTTCATGACCTTCAACATCAAGTAATGTGGATCTCAACCAGTTAGGTCTTTTTCTTATTTCAGGAATGATTAATGGTTGAACAGGAATGCTAGGACCTTCTTCTTCTTGATTGATTTCTTCTTGGATTTCATTTTCCTCAAGAGTGGGAAATTCTTCATCTTCAGATTTTATGGGAAGATCTCTTGATTTTTTGAAAGCTATACTTTCATCAAATAAGACATCGCGGCTAACTTCTATTCGATGACCATTCTTTACATAGATCCTATATGCCTTTGATGAGATGCTATATCCAACAAAAATTCCTTTTATTCCAAAGGGATCCAACTTCTTTCTCTTGTCTTTTGGTACATGGATATATACAGGACAATGAAAAATTCAAAGGTGGTCTACAGATGGCTTCTTTCTAGTAAATACTTCTTCTGGAGTTTTATCATCAAGAGATCTGTGCGGACAACTATTTTGAATATACACTGTTGTTTTAGTTGCTTCACCCCATAGGAATTTTGGCAGGTCTTGATCATGAATCATTGCTCTTACACTTTCTTCAATGGATCTATTTTTTTCTTTCTGCAACACCATTTTGTTCGGGGTTGTACAGAACTATAAGCTCCCTCTTAATTCCTGACTCCTTATAGAATGCAATTAACTCTTTAGATGTATATTCACCACCGTTATCTGATCTTAATATCTTGATCTTTCTTTCTGTAAGATTTTCGACTTCAGCTTTGAATTCTTGAACTTTTGTAAAAACTTCATCCTTGGATTTTAGCAAATAAACCCAGGTCTTTCGAGAGTGATCATCTATAAAAGTGACATAGTAGAGATGACCTCCAAGAGATTTATGGTCCATAGGACCACACACATCGGAGTGAGTTAGATCAAGAATGTCTTTTGATCGTGAAGCACTGCTTCCAAATGGTCTTTTGACATTTTTACCTAAGGCACATCCTTTGCAGATACCTTCATGATATTCTTTGAGTTTTGGGATTCCTTCTACAATGGAACTTAGGGAAGGAAGGAATTTGAAGTGTAAATGTGAACTAAAGCTTGGGCTAAGGGGGTTGTTAATTTGGAAAGTCTTCCTTCTCGAATACTAATAGTTTTGGCTTGGTCTATATGAGAGCCTTTTCCCCAAACAACAACTTTTCCATCAATGAAACCTACTCTATCTCCTTTGTCTTCTAAGCTTGAAATTGGAAATAAGTTCTTTTGCAAACCTGGAACAAGTAAAACAATGTTGATGTGAATGTTGCTGCCATCTTCAAGTTTTATTGATGTGGATCCAATGCCTTTTATGGGATAACTCTTGTTATCTCCAAGCTCCACAGAATAGGTGGACTTTCCTTTTGATAAAGGTCTTCAATTGGTTTGGATTTCCAGTCATATGTCTTGAGGCACCACTATCGATTACACTGGTATCTTCGTCTTGAAAAGTTTCGGATAGAGCTGAGAAAAGGCCTTCATCTTTTTCCATAAATATCCTTTTAGAAGAAAATAAGAAATTCCATATTTTCTTGAACCTTTTCTTTAATTGACTTGCAATCCTTTTGATGATCTTCATGACGCCCTTGACTGAACCTATCTCTAAAACCATGTTGAAGAATGATCAGCAGGGCGACGATTGATTAAAATTCCTTTAAAATCTAATGGCTTAATAGACTTCCGTACTTTACTGTAGGTTCCACACTGCTTCATATATATTTACGCTTTCTATGCAAATGTTGTCTTCATAAAAATATGTACACTGTCTTTGCAAATGCTGTCTCGTATATATATATATATATATATATATATATATATATACGTTGTCTACACCAACTCTCTTTTCACTGTTTTGATATGTATCCGCAATGTCTCAGTCCACATTGTCTTGTTCCACTCTATCTCGGTCCTCATTGTCTTGATCAACGCTTGTCTTTATATGTATCCGCACTTAAGTTCATACCAGCCCACTAAATGCTTGTCTGTATATGTTCCACGCTAGCTCGATCCTCGTTGTCTTGACTAACTGTGCTTACTACGATAATGTTTTCTCTGTGATGTATGTTCGATGCATTCTATTTGAAGCTGCCCACGTGAACCCACATATATTCGGGTTGATCCATTCCTTTCATTCTAAGCCGACAGGAAATTTCCAACAGTCGAATTTCATTTTGCTCGATGAAGGCCGACATGGTTTTGCCAAGTGCAACATAACGATTTAGTCAATCTTTTATAATTTACATAAAAATAAAACATAAATATAATTTATCATGAAAACCTATCCTAGTTACCATTTTCAACATCAAGAACACTGTAGACCAAGTAACCTAACCTTGGGTATGGAGTCAAAATCAAAAGACTAAACTCGAAACAGAAAACTGACTGACAAACTGAACTGACTCGCACTGAAACAAAAACTTACTGTACTTAGAAATCAGCAGTCAATCATATAAATTTTATGGCCTTCACTTCGGGCTCCAAACTTCGATGATCAACTCCTTCACACTTTAGCAAAAAAAGTAAACTGATATATACAATGATAGTGAAAATTTTCAGAATTTTGATCAAAACATGTAGTGCTTGAGAAGCCTACCATTGACTGGTCCTCCTCCGCAATCTTGTCTATTCATTTCTTCTAACAGGTAAGCATGTTTTCCTCTTGAAGTTGAAATCTTGTATGGCCCTTTCCATAAATTCTCGAACTTACCATGCTTCCCTTTATCTTCAATTCTTGCATCCCAACGCTGGACTACATCACCAATCCTGAAGTCATATGCCTTTGTCTTGCAATCATACACTTTCTTGATTCTTTCCTGAAGCTTGGAAATGTTTTGAAACACCTCCTCCCTGGTTTGTTGTAAATGGATCATTTGATTTAACCGTTGCAGAACATCATTCGGCTCGCTGCCAATTCCCTGCAACGTCTTCATAAACAGAACAGCGAGAGAAGTAGGAAATACTATATCAATCCCATAGACTAACTCAAAAGGTGACATACCTACGGACTTCTTGTTGCTTACTCTGTCTGCCCATAAGGCATTGATGAGCTTCTTATGCCAATTTTTCTTGTTTACTTCTAGCATCTTCTTTATAATGATGACCAAATATTTATATGAAGACTTGGCCAAACCATTACCTTGTGGGTAGTATGTCGTCGAATGTCCCAAACTGATATTGTGCTTCTCACAAAATTCCACAATCTTTTTGGATTTGAATGCAGCTATGTTATCCGTGATGATTTTATGCTAACACCCAAATCTGGACAAGATATTAGATTCCAAAAATTGAATAATAACCAAATCAGTTGCTTGCCTGGTTGGGATTGCTTCAATCCACTTCGTAAGATAATCTGTAGCCGTTAGAATCCACTTGTGTTGGGCGGATGATGAAGGATTGATTTCATCGATCAAATCAAGACCCCATTGCTGAAATGGTGTCTGCACTGATATGGGTTGCAAAGGCAACGGAAACAGCGTCCTCTTTCCTTGGAAAACTTGACATTCGTGACAGCTCATCACGGTCTTGTACACATAAGCAAAAAGAGTGGGCCAATAAAAACCAGCCCTTAAGATTTTGTTTGTTGTGGTCTTCCAATATAAATGGCCTCCACAATCACCCTTGTGAAAATCACTCATCACTTCCTTCGCTTCACTTCCAATGAGACAATTCAGCAAAACAACTCCCGGGTTTTTCCAATATAACACACTGTCTAAAATACAATACTTCGAAGCTTTTAGTTTCAATGATCTACCTCTGCTTTTAAACACACCCGTCGGAGGATCTAAATGTTTCAGAACATAAACTATATCAACATACCAAGGTGATGAGAGGAAAATTTGAGATACCTGTGTCATCGATTCACCAACTTCTTCATCAGAAAGTGCAGAAATCAAATTTATAACCAGCGCATGTAGATTTGACTCTGCCATCAGCTTTGCCAAACCTTGCCCTTTGATCAGCTTCGTCGGCTTAATCTCCAAATCATATTCAAGCATGGCTACAATCCATTTTCCTCGCCTCCCTCCTGGATCTGTTTGCATCAGCACATCCTTTATTGTTACATTTGGAACATAGGATAGGATATGAGAATGTAAAATGTATACCCGGAAGTCCTTCAGCGCTTTCACCAAGGCTAAGGCTTGCTTCTCAATTATGTTATATCTTAGCGTCGCATCTCTAATGGTCTGGCTGAAAAATGAAATTGGCTGCTTCGTGTTGGAATCTTTTTCCTACATTAGTATGGTAGCCAACAAGTGCTCGGAAGCAAATGAAAAGATTATGAAATCTAAAGTATAATCAGGGTTGATCAGTGTGGGAGCACATGTTAAAGCAAATTTCACTGAATTAAATGACTTTTTATAATGTTCTGACCATATTACCTCGTTGTCCTTCTTCAGCATGCCAATCATATCTCTTAGGTGCTCAGCAAGATTGGGAATGAATCTTCTCAAAAAGTTGGGAATAAATCTTCTCAAAAAGTTTATCTTTCCATTGAAATATTGAATCTCCTTCTTGTTCCTTGGGAACTCTAATTGCTAAATTGCTTCGATCCTGGAGGGATCAATGCAAATACCATCCTTTGAAATAATATGCCCAATTAATTTACCTTCCTCAATGGCAAATAAACTTTTCTTCGGATTCAGCAAGATGCGGAATTTTCTGCATTTCTGATATACTATCCTCAAATGGTGCAAGTGCTCATCATCTGACTGTGAAAAGACCATGACATCATCAAGGTACACTACAAGAAACACATCCTTCTCATTCGAGAAAGCAATGTCCATAGCCTGCTGAAAAGTCGCCCCTGCATTCTTGAGCCCAAATGGCATCTTGGCGTACATGAATGTACCCCATGGCGTGGTGAATGTTGTCTTCTCTTGGTCATCTTCATGCACCAAGATCTGATTGTATCCTGAATATCCGTCAAGAAGTGACATCCTTGAAGCTCCAACAACCCTCTGCAAGATGTGATCCATCTTTGGCAAAGGATAGTTGTCTTTTAATGACACCTTGTTGAGATTTCTGAAATCAATGCAGAGACGAATCTCTCCCGTCTTCTTTCTAACCGGCACAAGATTAGACATCCAATCTGAAAAACGAATAGGAACTATGATACCAGCCTTGTAAAGTCTGTTTACCTTTTTTTCAATCGATGGCAGCAACTTGGGATTGATTCTCCTAAACTTCTAGCGAAAAGGCTTTTGATCTGGCTTGATTAAGATGCTGTGCTAGATAATATCTTTGTTGTACACCTTAAGATTTGAATATTCCCAAGCAAACACATCAGAAAATTCTTTCAAGAGAGTTGTGTATTTACCTTTCAACTCAGGGGACAAGGATCTTGATAGCTTGACCATCTTGGGTTTCTCCGTTGTACCAATGTTCACATCTTCGACCCCTATTTCTTTGGGGACGATCGTGGACTTTTTGGCCACATCATCATGATCAAACAACTTCTCCAAAGGCACTAAACCTCGTGGTATGTTGTTGTCCTTCAACTACAGCACTTCAAATTCGACAGCCTCTATTACTTGATCATCTTCATTGTACACTTCATCCATGTGGGAGTTAGCAAACTCCTCTTCCATCTACAGAAAATTATTAATCTGTTTGTCATCCCAAAATAGATGCCAATATCTGAGATTGTCAAGGACAGTCGGGCGATGCTTCACATGAGTTTCAAACTTCTTATTGGAATGAATTGGAATCTTAAAATTACTCGCCGATGTGGCAAGTGAATCAGCCATGAAATTTTGGCTTCTAGGAACCAAAGACGAGTTATATTTTGGAAAAGTTTTCAAAACATCAAATACAATATTTCGATAAGCTCTCATCCTAGGATGCATGGCCTGGTACTCCCCTTTTACGTAATTTATTACCAACTCGAAGTCGCCATATACTGTGATTCTTTTTGCGCCAAGCCTTTTCAAAATTCGGAGACCGGTGATCAAGGCATCATATTCTGCTTCGTTGTTAGATCAATCAAAGGCTAGCTTGAAGGAACATGATCTTACATTCCTTGGGACTTTTGCTAACTGATGTATAAGGCTACGGATCCATTTTTCAATTCCAGCTCCATATTTCCCCAAAGCAACATCGAAATCCATGGTCCACAGACCTTCCTCATCATCGGGAAATTGAAATTCTGCGGGCTGAACTTCTTTTTTCTGATCGGCTGTCTCAATCTAATCATTAGCTTTCTCTGATTCAACTGATCCTTGCTGTGACTCTTCTGTCTTTTTCTCTGAAGTGTTTTGCTACAAGTTTTCTGAATTCTGATTTCCATTTTCTTCTTTCAAGATTGCTTATACACTGTTTGTTAACTCTAAAATTTCTTCATCTTCTACAAGTTGAATATTTAAATCATCGGTGCCACTATCATTATACAATATAAATGATTCTAAATCATCATGTAAAAAGTGAATCAAGTGATTCTTAGGCTTATCCTTACTAGTGATCATATACTTCATTTTCACCTCTCGATATAGCTTCCTAAGCTGGCCGAATACCAGAATTGTTGCATATGAAAAATCAAGCTGTAAAGTACCTCTCAATTTGGCTCCCCAAGACCGTGAAAGCAGCATGCCATACCTTGGAGGTATGTTAGCAACTACAACATCCATCAACACAATTTTAGCGAGAATTTGATCCAAGGAAACAACTAAATATTTGATAAGACCGAGGCAACGGACTCTACCAAAATCAAAGGAATAGAGGTCATGATATGGTCGGGTTATGTCCAGCCCCAATTTATCCATGATAGCTTTTGGCATTAAATTATGTGAAGCCCCAGAATCCAACATGGGATTATGGAGAATGTAGTCATGGACTCTCAAACTAAGATAAAAGGGAGGAACTTCACTATCTTCAAGCTTCCCATCTACGGCTGGACCAAAAAGTAGTTCAGGATGGTCATCATTGACATTGACCATCTCCGACACGTGGTCTACTTTCAACATCTTAGCAATTTGAGATTTATATCTATCATTTTTAACAAGTTCAGTAAGAGGAATAGACACCTTTAACTTATTAATTTCACTCTCTAAGCTCAACAAGTTGAATTTTTTTTCTACCTTTTTCACGATGTTATCCCGCTTTTCAAGCTGCTCTTTTGTTGGACTTTCCTTACTTTACGCTTCTTTATCCTTCTTTGATGTAGTTGTAGATGCTTCGTTGTTCTTGCTCTGACTTATGGCAGCAGGCTCCTTCTCTTTGTTTTGACTAGCTTGAGGAGTTTGTTTGGGCTGAGTATCTTTTTGCTGAGTTGTCCTCTTTTGAGTTGGAATGATAGGAACATCTCGGTTTTTCAATGTGTATTGTCTCTGTTGTGCTCTGAGAGCATTTAGATACCCCCTTTGATAGTCATCGAATTGGACTGCCAACCCATCATCATTTACAAGGACAAGTTCATGATCATCTGGCACATAAGTCTCTTTGATATACTCATCATCCTCTGTAAGGTAAATAGTCCCTGATCTTTTGAAAAGATAAGATTCTCTTCAACAATATCATCATCTTCTTCTAGTGCTTTAGCATAATTTTGTTGTAATGTAGTATGGATTTGTTGTTGAGCTTGCTGATCTGGAGCTCTCTGTTCTCTCTGCTTTATCCGAAACTACAGTTGCTGCTGCTGTCCTCGGAAGTTAGGATTTCGGGGTTGATTATCTTGCTGCCTTTCTGAAATTGACATTCTATCTACCATCTTCCCTATGGTTCTTATCAAACTGTCCAGCTTTGCTTCGGATGAACTTGTTGGATCTTCTTTTATTGTGACTCTCTTCTCCACTTTACTCTTTGACTTCTTAATCATAAGATTAGCTTCTTAATGAAGTAGGGTTCCTTTCTCTGAGTTGATATGCCATGTCCGAGTCAAAGGCATCTAGATAGTGCAACAAGGCAAAATCCGGTGGAGGTTTGATATTAATGGGAATGGAGTTGTATACCTTGTTGAAGCGAGTGGTATAGTCTTGGGCCGACTCATTAGGTTGTCTCTTCATTGAATTATACTCGGCCCAAATCTGGAGTGGATTTTTCTTTTCCTCCCACTTGGCAAGGAAAAGATTTGTCAACTACTTTGAATTCTGCACTGAACTAGCTGCCAAAGCTCTGAACCATTTCTTTACTTCCCCTGAGAGACTCTGAGCCAGGATTCTCATCTTGGGATCATCATCGTCTACTTCTTCTAAATCAATGAAATCAGTAATCTTTGTCCATAATTTTGCGGTAAGTCAATGAGCTGGCTTGGTAGAACCAATGGAGCAAATCTAGCCATGGTTGTCCTAGGAGGCAAATTTGTAGGTACAACAGGAAGTGCTAGTATTGAAAGTGTTTGTTTAGGAAAAGAAATAGATGGTATAGAAGCAGTGGTATGGCTGAATGAGGCTGAAAGAGGAACAGTGGACAAGAACTCATGTTGATACTATATGAAGGCTTTCTCGAAGGTATATTGGAGGTGGTTGGATAAATGTTGAAGTTTATCGAACTGACTCCAGACCTTCCTATCAAAATTTGACTCTGATTTGGATTCTACAGACAATATACTATCTTCAAGGTTTAGAGAATCAAATACTACTTCAGATAATGATGTGACTTCAGACAACCTCAACGGATCAAACACAATTTCTGACAAAGATGTTTCTAATTTTGATCTAAACAGAGATAATTCAAATTTCAGATCGAAAGGAATATCTTCTAGGAAAACAACTCGGTATGCAAAGATGCAGACCTCACCAAATTAAATGAACTCGATTGAATCTCAGAATGCTGAGGTCTCTATTTTCTGATGATTTTCTCCACATCTTCAATGGGAGAAGCTGGATGTGGGTCAGGATTCAATCATGTGTATCTTTTCGGAGCCAGTGTATTATTGCCACTACACTTTGGCTCTCTGCAACTTGAATCATCCTTCGCGAAATCTAGAGCGTATCACCCACAGGCTTAGAATTCGATGAAGAAGTATGGTACACCAAGGAAGATTTGTCACTTCATTCCTCGGCAACAACGCTAGAAATGTTAGCCTCCACAACGTCCCAAGGCTGATGAATGGATGCCAACGAAGGTAACCTCAAACCAAACTTTCAGTTTGGTAGCTAGCCCTACCAAACTAGAGAGGGCTCTCTCTAGGAGATCACAACCAAAGGATTTAGCTGGATGAGAAGTAGACTTTAGGCTAGTTAGGTCAAATCTAGGGTTTTGAAAGTTTGATGGTTTAATGTTGGATCAGGGAAGAAACTAGGTAGCTAGGTCAAATGTATTACAGGGTTACAGTTGCAAATTTATAAAGGATCAAGGTATCAATGCTTTAGTGATGGATTAGGGTTTTTTCAGCGTAGTGTAGGGTTTGAAAGAGTGGAGAGGATCTTAATGAGCACACATTCATGAATTCATAAAAACTGAAGGAAATAAACATGAAATGATTTTCCCAAACAAAACAGAGCCACAAAAGAATTATGCTTATCAAACTTTTAGGAAGATCACTCAAGAAAGCAAGGCATGGAAATAGAATATATATATATATATCATTCATAAAAGACTATAATAGAGAAGAAACAACATCAAAAACTCACTGCACATGAATTCCTAAATAATAGTTGCAATTGTTCCTCCGAATTTCTGAATTAACGTTGAAGCACAAGCTACAATGGTCTCAAACCTCTAATGTCCAACGGTCAACCAGTCAAATGACCAAGAAAAGCATACATATAGACAAAATATCATTTACCCTCTCTCAGGGGTCGAATCCATGAGTCAAGGAATTGATCACATGATCCTCTCACCTAAACCCTAAAGACTAGGGAGGTGAACAAGTCTCTCCCTAAGATAGAAAAACTAATTCTTTTGACCATTTAAACCTTTACAAGCATGTATGTACCTCATATTTACCTTTAACTATCTTAATTACATCTCAAAACATCATTACCTCATCAAGATTGACAAATTACATCAGAAAAGGCAAAACTGGACCAAGTCAAATGCAAAAAATGACACTCAGGAGAAAACGCAATGAATTCTACTGAAAATGCAGCGTGTGAGGGAAAACTGAGTTTTGGAAGCCTTCTCGAAGTCCAAATGTTGATCTAAAAATTGTTGAAGATAGCTCTTCCAGTTGGCTACATGATGGAGTCTTCAAGCACTGAAATTAATAGATTTTAGCTCCTCAAAACGCAACGTGCTCTCAAAAAAGGAGGCAGAAAGGTCATTTTTGAGTGGTTTTTAACTTTTTGACCTGCCAAAAGAGGCTAAAGTGGAGCTCCAGCTTGTTAGGATTAATGTAGAGATAAAAAGGAATGGTGTAGACCTTATGGCATTTGGAGGCCTCCAACAAAAATCCAGCGTGGGCCACGCTACGTTTTTGGCAGTGTGACTGTTTCACAAAATTGCCAAAATTCACAAAAACAGACTTTCCAACAAAACTTCTTCACATTTCCTCGAAATTGGTCCAGGCTTGCTCCATGAAGACCTAATATGCTATGTCAAGCAATGAGGGAAGCATCAACGAGAAGATCCAAATTTCCCTTCTCTTTTTGCTTGATTAGGGTTTCCTTGAGTTTTTCTTTCAGCTGTTTGACCTTTATCTTGAAGACTTGATTCCTTGTATAATAATGAGCAGCCATGTGTCTTCGCAACTTGTTGTCTCTTTTAGCCCTCTTCAGGAGCTTCTCCAAATGTCCATTGACTCTATCTAGCCAATACTCTCTGTCTTGCTCAATATCTGCTAGTATAAGCTCATCCACTGTCATTTGTGCCTTTCGTGGAAATGCTCCTTTTTGTTGTTGAAGTACCTTCTTTAGGCCTCTATTTCTTGGCTTCTTTCTTCTAACATGTTCTTCATGCTCATCTAGATCATCAACTTGAACAATTTCTTTTCCTCTTACTGCCTCTTTACTAGCATCAACCTTATGTATATTCAAAATCAGTGGGTTTACCTTCAATTGCATGTTTCCCTGCTCAAGGAATGAAACCATGAAGTTGGCCCTGGACAAGTTGTCCTTAAGCTCTCTAATCTCATTATCTTTCTCCATAATTATCCGCTTTGTGGATTTGTTCTCTTCATCCCTCTCCAAAACTACCATGTCAATGTCAAGATGGGATGGTCCTTCATCTTGCAAAAGTGGCTCATGCTGCGTTGGTGATCTCTGTGCTGCTGATGTAGGTTTGGCCCCTTCCACAATTTGTGGAGCAAATACAAGCCTCCTGCCTCACTGATAGGTTTTGGTCACCTCGGCCCTCAAGGGCTTCTTCATTGAAACTCTGCTAGATGTACCAATCTCCATTTGTCTAGATGGTGTTGATGGTGTAGCTGATAATATATCTTGGCTAGTTGTTTGACTAGCAGAAGGTAAAAAGTCATGAGATTGAATGAATGTCTCCCAAGTGATGTTCTTCTCCTCAAGCTAGTGCAAGATAATGATTTTGATGGGGGCATGGTGAAAGAGACTAGCTTCATGATTACTTTGTCTATGTTGCACCTTCCCTGCCATCTTAGCCAACCTCTTATGAATATAATAGGATAGGTTAAGAGGTTTCATCCCTGTGAAGTGCATGAGCAATCTGACATGATACTTGTACAACATATTAAATCTACCCTCGCATGTAAATTTCTTCATAATGACCCTCATCAATGGTGCAAACTTGTCAAGAAGTTGATCAAAAGGAAAAACTTTCTTGATGCCATTTTTGTAATGGGCTTTGATGTAAGGTCTATAATCTTACATATCCAAATCTAGGTTTTTGAACCACTTTTCACCACTGTTAGGTATCCCTGTTGCTATAGCTATGGCTTCAGTAGTGATTGTGAAGCTGGCCCATTCAATTGTGACTTTACCTCCTTTGAAATGAGTGGCAAACAAACTAGTGAGCTTAGCATGGTATTGGACTCTTTCAATTTGCTCACAAAACTTCATGCACCCAACATTTTGAAAGCATTGTTTGGCAAGTGGGGAAGACATTATTTCATCTATGTTGAGTGGTTCATACCTAGACATGTGACCTCCTTTGTTATAGGGCTTCTTCTCCTCCATTTGATAGTTTGCAAGGGTAAAACCCTAATGGGAAAAAATAGGGGAGGTGAGTGAGGGGATAGTTTGAATGGGTTAGGGAAGGGAAATGGGAGTGGGAAAATTTAGGGAAGTGGATAGGGGTCTAAGGGAACTGTAGGAACTGGAATGGGATGAAATGGGTATAGGAAATAGGCTAGGGAATTTTTACACAGTCCTAGCTAGGCAAACTGCCAAAAATGCAGTGTTAGGCTAGGGTTTAGGGTTTGGAGCTTAGGAAATGAGAGTTAGAGGGTGTGAAGGCTAAGGGAGATGCTTTTAACTGTGATGGAGGGTAAAAATCTATGGGAAGGTGTGCTTACCTTGCAAACTTGAAAATAAGGGTCACCCACCAAAACGCAGTGTGGGGACAAATGGAGAATTTGCACTCTAAAAACAAACAAATTGCGCTGATAGGAGGGGTCAAGGACCTGTAACTTACTTGTAAAATGATGATGGACACTTTGATGACCTCTGAGAACCCTTGAAAACTGATTTGATGCCTCTTGGAGTGAAAAGGCAGCATGTAGAGGAAAACACAACGTGCAGGCTAGAAAATGCAACGTGGTTGCTTGGCATCAACTTTTGGAGTGTCTTTTGGCCCTGAAACTGTTGAGAAGTATTTGTTGATGAGTGAGAGCTCTTTATCAATGAGGTGAATGAGATGAATGAGTTTGAAATGGTCTTTATAGCTTGTGGTAGTCAATTTTCTTCATAGTAGTAGGATGGCCCAGTACATGTTTTCTCACTTTTTGCCTTTAACACTATGTAGCTTTGGAACTTTCTATGCAGCTTAGGAACCTTTAGATCTTATTACATCATGTTTAATAAAAATTATGCATGAAACAAACTTTATTGAGCAATCTCCCTATTACTACTCCTTCATTTGCCAGATTTATGCATGAAATGACTAATTTTGATGACTGAAACCCTAATGACCTAATGAAGACACTGAGCTGGATGAAGACCATGATGGCATGACTGAAATGAATATGGAGACCTTGAAATGATGACTCATCCAACTGAGAGATGGTAATGACCAGCAAGTGAAAATTTTTTGGAAGGAGCAGTATTAGTCCTAGACACCACTAGCAAGTGACGAAATTTTTATTTGAAGACCTACTGAAACCATAAAAATTTGACTCGACACCCTAATCAAAAACTTTGAAAGAGCTCATTTGATCACTGGTGACAGGCAAAACTGATTGACACTAATAGTGCATATAGTAAGGCAACTCCATGTAAATGCTTCCAATACATTGTCCAATACGTTCTCAGTTGTATAACACAATAAATGTTGGATATATGTTGCCCATTGTATACCACACTAAAAATTGGCCAAAATTTTCCAACACCATATGAACGTTTCACATTTCTGCACCATCAACAATAATCTATAACACATCATAGTTCTCAAATATAATATGTCGCCATGTATCAACGTTGTCATGCGTTATCTACCATCAATGCTATCATGTACTAACAAATAAATGTTTCCATGCATTCTTTATGCCAATTCTACTCCAATTTTGCTCTCTCAACATTAAGTTATGCGTGTATGAAAAACAATAATCTTTATCATTGTTGCACTAATAATCTTTGTCATTGCGTTTGGAGAATCCATGAAGATAGAAGACTATAATGAATAAATTAATGTAAATAATGATTAATTAGTTAAATTAGTAATTAGGTTGAAAGGCCATGTCTGATGAGACATGACCTTTCGGGAAGAGGCAACTGTGTACGTATATAAGTAGGCCTTATTTGTAACATTCAACATC
Source organism: Pinus albicaulis (assembly GCA_034641835.2). NCBI lineage: Eukaryota > Viridiplantae > Streptophyta > Pinopsida > Pinales > Pinaceae > Pinus > Pinus albicaulis. The sequence continues at coordinate 1,394,274,555 of CM076572.1, forward strand.
TCATTCATCACACTTTCTAATACAATATTTATATCCTCAATGGATATCTTTGTATTCCAAGTTTTCTGGAGTATTTAACTTGAGAAGAAACTTTGTTCGCTTCATTTGGTATGAGAGCAGTTCGATCTTCTGGCCGCTCATCGCTACACAGAGCTACGCTCCTCGGTCCAGGCCTTTGGCCATCAAAAATTCATCAACATTGTTGTTGTCGAAGCATTTCGCTACCAGTCTTGGAGTTTCTCCATTTCACCAGTAGGCCTTTGGCCAAAATTAAAAATTTGAAGGAAAAAAAGGGAAATTTTAAAAAAAAAGAAGCAAAAGCAATATATATATAGTCACAAAAAAAAAAAAATATATATATATATATATATATATATATAAGTAAAAAAAATAAAAAATAAAAAAAGAGATATATATAAAGTAGTACATATACGTACATACCAAGACAATTTAAAAATAAAAAGGAAAAAGAAAGAAGGAAGAGTAGACAAAGTTATTTTGATTACTCTTAAAGTGGTTTACAAGCTCGTGGTTTTAATTGCCCATGGTATTTGCAAGGTAAAATAAGAACAAAAGGAATAAAAAATCTCTGTGTGAATGGTAAGTTTACTTTTACGTGAAGAACATTAACCGAGTCAAATACACATAAGTGGACATATATTTTATAAGTGAATATAGGTGAATAGCCACGTTTCACTAGGGTTGTAACTTTTCAAAACAAAAAATAAAAGAGTTAAAAAAAAAGAATCAATTGTTAAAAAAAAAAAAAAAAATTATAAATAAAAATAGAATTTACATAGTCAAAGAACTCATCACTAAAGGAAGACTATATTTAAGGTTATATAAAGGAAGTAATTTTCAAAAAAAAACGAAAGGAAAAATATTATTAAGGATTTCTTAAAATATTAAGGAATCATTATTAAAGCTGCAAGGTAAATAAAAGGAAAGAGAGGTTATTAAAGGTTTAAGTATTGGAAAAGTGGAAAACGAGATAAATCATTATATTCTAAAGATTTTATTTAAAAAGGGAATATATACATATATAAAAGAATTTGAGTTTCTTTTAAAAGAGAATATTAGTGAAGGATTTATTACCAAAGATTGAAGGAATAATAGTAAAGGATATTGGAAAGAATAATTAAGCTTGAGGGTTTATTAAAGGGAGATAATAATATTTTATTATAAATATTAAGAAGGGTCGCCCTTAAAAACCCCGAAGTTATCTGACAAAATGGCATCCAAAACAAAACTAAAAGAGGGAAGATTTCCTAAAAATTATAGTATGTGTGTCGATGCGCTAATTGAAATCAAAAGGTCACTTGTGGGAAAAAGGTTCTCATATCTATCGATTTTACTCGAAAGAATAATTATGTTAGTACCGAATGTGCTAACCAATTAGTGATCCCTGAATCAAATATAACTGAAGCAAATTCATTTAACGCAAATGACAAACAATACAACATAGAGAATTTACACCTAAGTATTGGGGAGTATTCCTTTGTCTTGCAATTCACCGTTAAAACCTTATTTTCCAATAATAGTGATATAGTTCTGGGTTCGCTCTGGATGGAATCGTTAGGGTCATTCATCCTTAATACAAAAAAGAAGTTTTTAACATTCTCCTACAAAAAGAAGAAAATAACGCTACAGGACGTTAATTTTAAACCAAATTCAGTGACACCTGAAGATATTCAAGAAATTTCAAAAGTAATTTCTCAAAAAGGTAAAAAGGTGATCCAAAATATGCAAAAGAAAGTTGACAAATTCACCACTAACAAGAATGAAGAAGTTGCTCGCCTCAAGGACCACAATGAAATGTTACTAATGCAAATTAAGAAGCTAAAGAAAGACAAGAATTCATTAGAAAACAAGGTGCAACAACTTGTCGAAAATGAATCATCGAAACCTTCAAATGTAGAAGTTCAAGTTGAAGAAAAAATGAACATTGATCCAATAAATGTCACAACTCAAGAAGAAGACAAGCAAGTTGCAGAAGATGCAAACTTAGATGTTGTAGTTCCAACAAGGAACATTCTAAGTGAAGGCTCTATAACCAACTCAATAACATCGTCGCTGGAAAAAAATCAAATAAGGCAAACCAAAAAGGTTCCCTATCGACATCCAAATCATGGGAGCAAACAGCTCGACCAAGCTATGTATTCAGAACAGAATCAACAAGCTAATATTCCGAAGAATACTAATGTCGGTGCAATCCGCTCATGTGATCACAAGTCATCACAAGTTGCCAGTCGTTGTAAGATTCCACAGAAGATTGATTTAGGATGGTCCGATCTATTCTCCATGTGACAGTTTTGTTTGTCACTTAGAAGATCATATCAACTTGTGTCAACCAGGATGACTACCCCGAGAAGAGAAGACATGCGTAGCAGAGACAAGAATCAAGGCCTTTTCATCAACAAGCTTCGAGGACAAAGCTTTTTGAGGAGGAAGGTGATGTAATGAATAAATTAATGTAAATAATGATTAATTAGATAAATTAGTAATTAGGTTGAAAGGCCATGTCTAATGAGACATGACCTTTCGTGAAGAGGCACCTGTGTAGGTATATAAGCAGGTCTCATTTGTAACATTCAACATCTCATTCATCACACTTTCTAATACAATATTTATATCCTCAATGAATATCTTTGTATTCCAAGTTTTCTGGAGTATTTAACTTGAGAAGGAATTTTGTTCGCTTCAAAGGCTATGATTCGACTCCTTGCCGGATTATTTGGAGTTGTCATATCATTATCGTTATCATTCCATAATATATCGTTGAGACCATTACAATGCATAATTATAAGGAATCATAACCTCTACATAGCATCCACGTGGCCTTTGTCACTCTTGGCTATTAGAATTATTATCCTTCATAAAAAAAAATTGAGAGTTACTATCATTCAACTGTCTGGCTGTCATTACTATCTTTCTATGTGTTGGCACAACCTGCTCTCTTTTTATCCGTTTGTGTACTGTCACCTCTACTCATTCTATCTTGATTCCCTGTATTTATCATTTCACAACATTTTTTTGTGCTACCTGACACTTCTTCTCTATGACAACTAAAATTGTAATGTTTCTCAGCTCTGTCATGGTCCATTTGTAAAGATTTCTACAATGCCATTTGTATCGATACCATACAAACTGATTTTGTTCTAAATATAAAGTTGCAATGCGTACCTTTTGTGTGTTTTGTGTATTATGGAGCGCAAAGTATTGCTCCATTTGTAATATCCAAGTTATCAGATCCTTGCCATCAAATTTCCTCATAACTATCTTTGGAATATGGTGGGTCTTAAATCCAACATTAGACTCTATGAAATCATGATTAACATTTTCATTGTTCTCATCATGAGTTTCCTCTACTACCTTTTCGCCATTAGGAAGTTTTTCTTGTAGCAACTTTGCCAAACCTTCCTTCAAACCTTCCATGATTTTCTTCAAATTTTCCATGTTTTCTTCTATACCATCCATCTTAGCTTCCTCCTCTGGTGCTGATCTGCCTCTTTGTTATTGTATTCTCGGCCTTGGATCAGAAATCCCACTATCAAACTACCCCTCGCTGCACTGCAAGCTCACTCGAAAATTCTCAGCAAATCGTGCCCCAGAATTTCGACTTAGCTCAAGTGTTGCCACTCTGTGTGTGTTCTCCAACTGACCCCAAGCCTTCCTTTAATACTTTTCCTATTGACAAATCAACGGTCATGATCTAATCTCTAATCAACGGCTAAGATTAGAAAAGACTTGATCCTCGTTACTTAGAACATTCTCACCCACATGTCTAAATTAATTCACTTTAATTATTTAATTTCCCTAAGTTAGACTTAGGGTCTCCATTAAAATAATTAATTATTTGAATAACTTAAGCTCTGGGTGGAATTTTTCCAAACAATTTCTTGGTCTTGGAGATCCCATGTGTTCTAGTCACTCCGCAAAGTTTCAGAGCTAGAGCACATTCGATCCCACCCAAAAATCAACACTCCCTCTTAGCGAGGAATGTGCTCTAGCAACACTTCATTCCAGAAGCATTACTCTGATACACAGCATCGGTCCCCTGCACTTTTGATGCTTGGCTACTACCCCTCATCCACTGCGTTGCTGCCTTGTGTATTGCTTCCCATGACTCTGCCACAGTCATTACCTCATCTATATTGCAGCTCTCTCTCAAATGCCGCATCATGCTGCCCATAGCACTACCACTGCTAACTGTTACACTGCAACTCAGTTGCTAATAGTTAAGCAACTGAAAGACATCACCCAAAATCCTTACAGACAAGTCATTATGGCTGCATCTCGATACTAAAACACCCTCTGTTGCTAATTTGCGTTGACCCTCTAGAGCTCTACGTTATTGCTGCTCTGCTCTATGTAAGCACTGCCTCTGCACTGTTGAAATCCCATCAACCTCTGCGTTGTTGTTGCCTCTGCTGCAGTCTACAGCATCCTAGCTCTACCAATGTGCCTCCATAATCCTCCGCACCATTTGACTCCAGTCATCCTGCTACTGTCATTAAGTGCTCCCGTAGCTCATATGTGATCCAAGAGTTTGGGCACCTCAAGGATCCTACCCCTTTTCATTGTAGTTCGAAAGAACAACAGATCAATGTCGCCCCACCTCTTCTCTCGAGGCACATGAGCACTCAGAGCCACATCGTCATCACTTCCATCATCACCCTTAGCTGCTACAGCCTTTGAATCAAAATCTTCCTTGCCCTTCTTTTGCATAGGACAAGTTATGGCAAAATGTCGTAGTTCACCACACCTGAAGCATCTGACCTTAGAAAGGTATTTCTTCTTCTTCCGTTGTTGCCCATGTTGTCCCTTAGATGTGAGAGCCGCATCTTCCTCCCCCTCCTTCTTGATCTTGATTCCTCCGCTGGTGCTTCCCGCCTTGGTCATCCTCCTGATCTCTTCTTGTCGAAGAGCTACCACATGTCTTCCCAATTTGGAAGTGTCGCTCTGCCCAAAATGCCTTGGACAGAGGTCTCCCACTCTTCAGACACTGCATTCAGGGCAGTCTTGACCATTAGACCCTCATCAGGAGTGGCCCCAATAGCAACCAGCTGATCATGAATCACCTTCAATCTAATGAGGAAGGGGTCGATTTCCTCTCCCTTATGCATCTGATATAACCGAAGTTGATTCTCTAGAAGCATTCTCCACTAGACAGAAGTCCCCTAATACAATGTGGTCAACGTCGTACACATCTCATTTGTTGTGTTTTTTCAGCAATGTGTGGGACCACATGATCCTTGACCCTGTCCATAATCAGGCACTTGGCCCTTGCTTACGCTTCCTCATACTTCTTCAACGGATCAGTGTCTACAAGAACATTTACAACCTTCTTAGCATGATCTTTGATGCGATATTCATCAAGAACTGACAGGATTCTGGCCTTCCAGACGATGAAGTTGGATGCTCCAACCAACCTATCCTGATCCCTCAATCCATGTGCAGCCATCTCTGCTCAAAAGATGTCGAAGCATATATCTTCTCCCTTCTTCTATTATTTCCCTCAGCAAAAGACTCAGACCTGGGTTTTTAGGCGCTAGAAACCCTCTAGAGAATACGCTCCCTCTGACAAGTGATTTCCTTACAGGAAATCTTCCATCAATTGTTGTCGAATCAATCCTCTCCAATCACTTTGTTGATCAAATCTCAGACTTCTTGGTGAGAAAGTCTGTTGAGGAACTGCTTCCCCTTACTTTGTCACACCTTGCTAGACACTGTTATGCACCAACAGAAACAATGCCCCACCAGTAACTTCCGAAGAAAAACTGCACTTCCAGCCACGGCAACCGAAAGGACGAAAACTCGAACCCTCTGTATTGGATCTGCGTCACTTCCTCTCGGACTGCGTCACCCTTCTGGGTTTGCGTGAGCCTCTACTTCGACTCTACATGAGATAGACTGGCTCTGCATCACCCCTCCTGGGCCTGCACTGTCCCTCTAGTGCTACGCTGCCTCTTCCTAGAGTTGCACAGTCACTCAGGACAATCGCCTTCCTGCAGAAAAACTTCGTCTCTTCGCTGATGGCTTCAGCTCTCCCTGATCTGCAACTTGGCTCTGATACCATGTGAAAATTTCTGATTTACTCAACCAAAATCCTACAGCAGTAATTTGATTTACTTCTACTTGTTTTATTAATTTAACAAGTTATTTTTCTGAATAATACATGAAAAACATCGAAGTAAATACACTGCTACCTACACACTTATACAGATCAAGCACTGAAGAATTAAGCACATTCGACAAACGACACACAAGATTTTCGAACAAATGTCCCCAGAAAAACCCAATGCGGGAAAACTAGCGCAGCAGCTCTTGAGGGTTTTTATTATTATGTAGATTTTTTAATACAAGCTAAGGTACCAGTAGTGGTTTACCCAACAGAGGAAAATCCCGGCAGAAGTACCTCTATTTCTGGAGACAGATATTATGGCTGATTCAACACAGAATGAAGAACCTCACAGGTGCCTACGCAATCCCCAGCAACCTCTGTGCTGAGACTGCATCACCCTTTTTGATCTGTTGAACATGAGCCAGATCTGGCCCACTAAAACCCTAGCACTGCCCCTTTCGACTATGCATCAGCTCCTCTAGGCATGCGTCACCCCTTTGGGCCTACGTGAGCCTCTGCGTTGGCTATGCGTGAGCTTAGCTGGGCCCGTGTCAACCCTCCGGGGCCTGCGCTACTCCTCTGGTGCTGATATACCTCTCTGCTATTGTATTCTCGGCCTTGGATCAGAAATCCCACTGTCGAACTACCCCTCGTTGCACTGCAAGCTCACTCGAAAATTCTCAGCGAACCGCGCCATAGAATTTCCATTTGGCTCAAGTGTTGCCACTATGTGTGTGTTCTCCAACTGACCCCTAGCCTTCTTTTAATATTTTTCCTGTTGACGAATCAACGGTCATGATCTAATCTCTAATCAACGTCTAAGATTAGAAAAAACTTGATCCTCGTTACTTAGAACATTCTCACCGACATGTCTAAATTAATTCACTTTAATTATTTAATTTCCCACTGTCGAACTACCCCTCGCTGCACTGCAAGCTCACTCGAAAATTCTCAGCAAACCGCGCCCCAGAATTTCCACTTTACTCAAGTGCTGCCACTATGTGTGTGTTCTCCAACTAACCCCAAGCCTTCCTTTAATATTTTTCCTCTTTACGAATCAACGATCGTGATCTAATCTCTAATCGATGGCTAAGATTAGAAAAGACTTGATCCTCGTTACTTAAAACATTCTCACCCACATGTCTAAATTAATTCACTTTAATTATTTAATTTCCCTAAGTTAGACTTAGGGCCTCCATTAAAATAATTAATTATTTCAATAACTTAAGCTCCAGGAGGAATTTCTCCAAACGATTTCTGGGTCTTGGAGATCTCATGTGTTCTAGTCCCTCCACAAAGTTTCGGAGCTAGAGCACATCCGATGTTGCCCAAAAATCAACATCCTACGCATCTACTGCGCAAAGGCAGCTGCTGGTTCACCAATTTCTGATCCAGATCAGCCAGGACTTGCAGTGTGACGTAAAACTGACTATTTTATCTTTCTGCCAAGGACTTTTCTCTGTTGGGTGAGTCGGATTTTGCACCCTAGTTGTACTCAAATATTTTTGCTTAATAATACAAACCCTCAAATCTGTTGCACCGGTTTTCCCGCATTGGCTTTTTCTGGGGACAATTGTCCAAAAATAAGTGTCCTTTGTATGGTTGTCTCATTTATTTTTCATTTCTTGATCTGTATCTTGTGTTAGGCTGCACTGTATTTACATTAATATTTTTACTGAAGTATTCAGAAAAATATCTTGTTAACTTGTTAATATAAACACAATTAGATAATGTAAATTAGTTTTTTTCTGCAATAGGATTCTGGTTTAGATTCAGAAATTTTCACATGGTATCAGAGCAATTGCAGATCAAGAAGGACTGAAGCCATCAACAAAAGGATAGAGAAGAACTTGCTACAGGAAAGCAGTTGTCCCAAGTGACAGCGTTGAACCAGAAAGGCAGAGGAAGGGTGACGCAATCACCAAAGGGGTTTACGCAGAGCCTGTGTCAGCCTGCTAAGGTGGCAATGTAGTTGTAGGAGGCAGCACAATGGTTGTTGGGCCAGCGCTTAGGCTATTGAGCCTCAATTATCCGGTTGTCGTGGTTGGAAGAGTAGTACGATTTCAATCTGGAGTTGTTGGCGGGGCATCGTTTTTGTTGGTACAGAACAGTGTCTACTGGGGCAGAAGCAAAGTAGAGGGAAGCAGTTCCTCAGAAGATTTCTTGCCAAGAAGTCTAGTTCTAGTGCTGAGCAGCAACAAAGAAAGATTAGAGAGGATTGTTTCGACATCTGTTGGCAATCTAATCTCAGAAATCTAATCTCAGAGTGAGCTTGTTCCTTAGAGGGTTTCTAGCACCAAGTAATCCAGGTCCGAGTTTTGTTGGGGCAGTAGCCGAAGGGGGAGAAAGGAACCTATTCAACACTTAGTTGAGCAAAGATGGTTGTGATTGGACTGAGGGATCATGACAGGTTGGATGGAGCATCCAACTTTGTCATCTGGAAGGCCAGGATCTTGGTAGTTCTGGATGAACATCACATCAAGGAACATGCCTTGAACACTATTATTGTTAAGGTTAATGTTGATCCTCTCAAAAAGTACGAGGCAAAATCAAAACACATGATCATGGGCGGTGTCATGGATCATGTGATCCCACATATTGCTGAGAAGAACACAAAAAGAGAAATGTGGGAGACCTTGACCATTATCTACCAGGGATCTTTCGCTCAGCGGAAGATGTTGCTTGAGAACCAACTGAGATTATTTCAAATGCAGAAGGGAGAAGAGATCAACCCCTTCCTCATTATATTGCAAGGGATCTGAGATCAGCTAGCTTCCATAAGGGCTACACCAGATGTTGGTCATATGGTCAAGACTGCCCTGAATGCAATCATTGAAGACTGGGAGACCTTTGTCCAAGGCATTTTGGGCAGGGCAGCTCTTCCAAGCTGGGAAGAAATGTGAGAAGCTCTTCAACAAGAAGAGCTCAGACGGTGGACCAAGGCGAGAAGCAGCAGCAAAGGGATCAAATTCAAGGAGGAAGAGGAAGATGCGGCTCTCGCATCTAAGAGACAACAAGGGCAACAAAGAAGGAAAAAGGACCTCTCGAAGGCCAGATGCTTCAGATGTGGGGAACTAGGACATTTCACCACGCAGGGCCCTCTGAAGAAGAAGGCCAAGGAAGAATCTGACTCGAAGGCTACTCCAGCTCAAGCTGATGAGGATGATAATGATAGATGCGCCATGAGTTCTCATGCACCTAAGAAGTGGGGCGATATGGAGTTGTAGATCAGCTACATATGGGGGGAAGGATCCTTGAGGTGACCAAACACTTGGATCACATACGGCTACGGGAGCCCTTAATGACAGTAGCAGAATGATGGGTGTCAATTGATGCAAGGGATGATGGAGCAACAGTGGTAGAGCTACAGTCTCGAAGACTGAAGCAGCACAGAGCAGAGGCAGCAACAGCGTAGCAGCAACAGCATAGTGCAGAGCAGTGCAGAGCAGCAGCAGCGCAGTGGCATCAAAAGGTCAATGCAGATTAGTAGTAGAGGCAGTTCCAACATCGAGGTATATCCAGATTGACCAGTATGTCAGTTTTTGGGAGGTTTTTTCAGTTGCTTAAATCTTAGCAACTCAGTTGCAGTGCAGTAGTTAGTAGTGGCATTGTTATGGGCAGCAGTACAGACATAGTATTAAAAACCAGAACCAGTGACCGGACCGGTGGACCTAATGAACCGGGTTTCTGACCGGAATCGATCTAACCGGTACTAGTGAGGTCTAAACGAACCGGTTTTTAAAAAAATACATTAAATAATATTTTTTTAATAAAACAAAAAAAAAAAAAAAAAAAAAAAAAATTAAGATTTGCAACCATGATTCCAAGCCAATAGAGACAAAATATGCAAAGTTTGCTCATTTATATACCATGTAAAGGTGAATATATCAAAATGGCACCGAGTGCAATACATATCATCGAAAAATACATAAGCAATAAGGCTCCAAATGGCCCATAAAGTCCAAAAACAATGCTACAAGCTATGAGGCCATTGGCCTAATACAAAGACTACAAGTCTAGAGTCTAGACTCTACAGTGCACACATGAATCATGATCAATCATCAAATTCATCACCACTACTAGACACACGATCAACATTGGCAGCTGCATAGACATCATCTGGATTAGAGTCTAAGGATGCCTCAACCTCAGGTTCATCTGCAACCTCAATACCACTGCCACCAATAACAATAGTAATGGACCTAATGGAAGCACGAGTTACTCGAGTTGCATGACTAGTGCCTTCCATTGGTTGTTTGCCTTTCCTTGATGCAGCTACCAATCCAGGGTCTTCGTCTGATGGTGCCACCAAATCTACTTCAAGTTCATCCCTCGCTAATGTTGCATCAAAATCAAAATCTGCCTCAAACACTGGATCTTCAATCTCCTCCACCCATTCTGATGTTGGATCAATATCGTCCAACACAATGGGATCTAGATCAAGTGTTTTGTTCATCACTTGCTTTTGCCTCAAGCAAAGGTTGTATTGCACAAACACAAGTCATTTAACCATTTCTGTTCCAAACGGTTTCTCTTCTTTGTGTGTATGCGCTCAAAAACGGACCAATTGCACTCACAACCTGAAGCACTGCAAGTTTGGCTGAGGATTCTAATTGCAAACTTTTGCAATTTAGGACATTGGCCACCAAATGACTCCCACCAATGTGCTGCAAATAAAAAGACATTAATTAGTAACATAGTTCATTTCATTACTTATTTACAAACAATTTAACTTGAAAAGAAAAACAAATTCGAATTGCTTACCTAGCTGATCCACATCTCTTGCCATTTTCGCCAAGTTCTTTCCAAAGGTACCAGCTGCCATACTAAAAAGAGTATGTTGTTTATGTGTTTCCAAAAGGTCTGCATGGATAGGGACCATGCGCTCCAAGCAATCAATCAATCCAGATCTAACCTCCCTGTCTGTATGAAACTTTCGTCGTAAAAGATCACTTTAGCTACGCATAACAAATAGCCCTAACATCGATTATGGCTGCAAAATATCTTTAAGTTTGCTGCACAAATTCAGATCTAAGCATAAAAGATATTAAGCAGATAAAATATAATATGGCTCCATGCATTCAATGGACAAGACAAGAAATAATAAAAGAATTTTATATTATATTAAAGAATGGGGCACCTGAGAGGAAAACAAGAAAGGTGTTTTCCAGTTCTCCTCAGTGGGATGGGTTCTTGAAAGTCCTCAGTGTTTCAAATCTAACATTTCTCTCTCTTATGGGTGTAGAAAAACAAACATAGAACTCAATGGGAGTTCACAAAACAAAATGGAAAATGGTGACCAAGAGTAGATCCAGAGTGATCTAATGCAATGAAGGTGACTAATGAATGGGGAAAACCCCCCTATTTATAACAAAATATTTGGGCGGTCTAGAACTCGGTGCATAAATAAAATATTATTAATCGAATTCTAGAAGAACCCTTTAGGAATATTTTATTATATTTGTTGGAGGGAAAAGGGTTCTTGACTTGGGTCAATTCCTTTATTTATAAATAATAAATAAATAAATGGTTTATTTATCGTCTTAGGGAAGTGATGGGAATATAATTAAATAAATAATGGTTTATTTAATTATTTATGGATGATTTAGTCAAATTTAACTAAGAATATTATTTAAATAATGATTTAAATAACTGATTCTTAGGGAATAATTAAATAAATAAGGATTGATTTAATTAAGTTCCTTATATTGGGTTAAATATGACCAGGAAATATAAACAAATAAGTTATTTTATGTGGTGAAAGCAATTTTACTTAGGGTAAAATTGGTCTTACATGGTGTACTTGGGTTCATCTGATAATAACAGGTTAGATGACCAAAAATTGGTGTAACAGATTGCCCCCCAACGTACAAGTGTTAGGAGAAAATCGTATGACCGAAGTACGTTGTAAGAACTCAATCACTAGGCATCAAGAGAGAGGTGAGAGAGAAATGTAAGGATGTATGAGGTGTGAAAGGACTAGACCCTGAGGAGACGAGACTTACAGGTGCAACAAGTCTCTATGAAGTGGTACCTGTGCTAAAGGCGGCGATGGAGGCATACCTATGCCAGCCGAGACAAAGTACAAAGAATAAGGTACCCGGAAAACCACGGAACGCAATAATGAAGCATGTGCTGGCCTAAACATGAGCCAGATAAATAACATGATAAATCCCACATACATGCGATGCCTGGAATAATCGTCAGGAATTATACAATAATATGGTAGTACATGAGATATAAATATGCCCAAATGCCCCCTACACGCGGGGAAGTGCTCGCAAAATCTGACGGATACGTGCAAATCGAAGAGGCATTGCAAGCGGCTGAGGCCGATATCATCATATGAAAGGAGCTGCATCAAGGGCTGAAATGAAGGGATCCGGGCATGTGGGGGGATACCTGCAGGGCCACCCCCTAATGAGGGTTGAGACATCTCACACATGCCCAGGAATCACCAATAGCTGCTGCTGCGTCACTGGACTATCAAGTGTATAGCTCATGATCATGCTGAAAAGAGCTCGAACCAAGGTACACTGCCCCCTAAACCTGGCTTCTGGAGTAAATGAGCTGATGTCGATAGAAGTAGGTCCACCATAGGTGAGGGAATAAGGGAATCTCAACTAAGGCACGGGAGGAAATAGTAGAGCGACTAACAGACGGACACTGATGATGATGATGAAATGGGGGATACTGAGTAGCGGATGGACGACTTCCCTTGTTAGAGCATAAAGGGCATGAATGGCTTGGCAGCGACTGACACAATATCATGAGGGATAGGGGACAATGGGACTGAAGGCCATAATGTGCGACACGAGAGAGGGACCAAGCAATGAAGGATGGAGGACTATGGCGGGGTACAAAGGGACTCGGGATAGACTCCATGAATGCGAGGATGACTCAACTCGGATGCTCTAAACAAGGGCGACTCGATGGTGCTGCCACACAGTAAGGGTCAAATGGGGGACCATGAAAACACGAGTACAAGATGGTAACTCATGACGAAAATCAACACGAACAAGTACGAGTATGGAGGCAAAGTGGGGACGCAAGTACAAGTGTTGTAAGTGAGGAAATCCGATTTTGAGGAGAGGTGAAGAGATCCTTCTTGGGCAAAATGTGTCCTGGTGAAGTATCAAGGTACTAAAAAATAACAGGTACCCAAGGCTCATGAACAGGCCAGGTCGCACTTTTTGGGGTCTGTTCTGCGACCTGGGTAGTAGGTATTGGGCAGAAAACTGCGACCTATCCCAAGAAATGACCTGAAAAGTGAGACCTGTCAGAGAGAGGGGGTTTCGGTGTTGTTTTTTGGCTGAGATCTGGGATTTGTATGGTTGAGGGACTTAGGGGCCCCTAAGCATGATGTGGTCATGCAAAAATGTATTTAGGAAAAGGGGAATCTAAAAACATTTGAATGAAGTGGTGCGCCATTTGGTTTTGTTATGGTTATGCAGCTTGAGAAAGGAAATGGAGGGTGACCAATCTCTTTTAGTACTGCATATATGAATCAAATGGAATTTAAGTTTCTGGGTTGGCATACCTGGTGCCATTATCCCAAATAGAGGATTTGGAGATAATGAACTGATGCTCTCTTAGAAAACCTATAGGTTGGTCAACAACAATGTCGAAAAGACTGGGTTGCTGATGTAAGATGAAGGAACGATAAGGGGTATCATCCCTAGAGTGATCTGAAGTGATATGGGACTCTAGAGGGGCTTCTATATGTGGAAGAATAATGGTACTAAAGTCGGCACGACTAGATATACTAGGAAAGTTGTGGAGAATTGCTTCTCTTGGTCTCTCAAATATGGGTGCCCCCTTACTCAAACATTGGGTTTGAATGTAATGGCCACAAGGTGTATGTGGTGTGAATGCATGGGTTCGATGTAAAGGGGAATAGATAAAGTCAGGGGTGGTGATTGCTGCCATACTTTCGTCATTGTGATAGAAGATGGGGTGATTGGTGGGAGAAAGACCATCTGATGTGGCAAAGCTATCTGACTCATCATTATGAGAAGAGAGGTTCACATGCGTGTCATCACAAGGGGTGACAAAGGAGTAAGTAGATAAAGGATCTACCGATGTTGAGCCCAAGGTGATCGCCGGAGGAAGGTCAAGCGAAACAACAGGGGAGGATTCAGAGGGAATGTTCCCCGAGGGTCTCATGGATGATGATAGGTAGAAAATGGTGGACGAAGGCTCCGTCAGCTTGACATCAGGAGGGGGAATGTCAATGGGAGCAGTCATGTTTGGTAGTTCTGCTAAAGCAAAATGTGCGAATAGGGGAGAGGGGGACTCGTTGCGCTTGGCCTCAAATTGGCGGACTGTGGCTAGAGAGGTGCGGAAGTCCTTGAGGCGGGAACAAAGGTGGGTGTAATGGCCATGGAGATCACACAAAGCACAGGGGTGGTTGGTGGGAATAGGCTTGGGGTTCGTGGCCACGGTCGCGGAAGAAACAAAGGCTTCAGGGAACGTGACATTAACCATGGGCTTGAGGTGAGGCAATTCCGGACAAGTATGGGTGGCGTGACTGAAAAAATCACACAAAGCACACTGGATGGTATGCTTTGGAGGCTGAGGAGGGGCATGGTTTGTCGGGGCAGCCTTGTCCTTTGATGCCCCACTGTGAGCTTTGCCATTCTTACCTGAAGCGGTCGCAACAGGAGGTGGACCCTATTGAGGTGATTGAGGCACTGTTGCAGTGGGAGAAGTCATGGGGACCGGTTGAACCGGGGTCAAAGCAAGATAAGGTTTGGGATGACCAGGCGGGGTAGCGGCTGGAGGATCAAGGTACTAGACGGGAATCCCAAGGGTCAGGTTAGGAAGAGAGAGGGTGGCCATGACAGGTACCGTGTACATTCCTGGTGGGGGAGCTAGGAACGGTATCTGACCAGCGGGGTAATGGCCAGGAGGGATGGCTCCAAGATGGTTGAGACCTGGTGGAACCGACCCAGGAGGGTAGAGAGACGCATGGGTATCAGCAGTAGGAGAAGGGTCAGAAGGGAGAGGTCTGGCAGGCTAGGGCGAAGGGCTAGGAGCAGGTTGCGGCGGGCGAGGTTGAGGTTGTTGACTAGCTGAAGCGGGTTGCGTGAGGTCGGCCCAAGACGATTGCATCATGCAAACATTTGTTGAGCTGGGATCCGAGACAAGAGGAGGAGGGAGACCAGGGAAGGTTCCAAGCAAGGAGGAGTCTTTGTAGATGCCGGGGGGGACACTGGTCAAAGAATTGACGGTTGGATTATTGGCTACAGAAGAGATGATCGACTCAGGGGAAGTCTGAGAGTTTGGCTCATGATATGTCAATTGGTCAACGGTGACTATCTTTCCATTATGAGGGAAAAACATCTTGCGGTGGACTGCGGATGGGACGACAGACATGGAATAGGTGTAACTACGCCCCAAAAGAATGTTATAGTCAAGAGGGGCGTCGATAACTTCAACGTCAACACAAACAGTCTTTCCCACAAGGGTGATAGGACAGTTACGAAAAAGGTCGATGGGCTGGGAGGCATGGCCATCCCATGCACGAAGAGTGATCGTGGGAAGGGCCAACTCAGGAGATCCGAGTTGTTTCCAAACCGAAGCAGACATCACACAAGTGGATGCCCCCTCATCAATGATGCACCGGGAAATGTGAGCATTCCGGATTTTGACTGGGATTTGGAAAGCTACGGAAGTAGGAAGAGGAGGATACTCTGACTAATGGGCGTCGAAAACAATCAATTGGTCATCTGCAGGATCTACAGCACCCAGGGATGATAGCAGAGATTTTCTTTGAGAAGGGCACAACTGGAGGAGTTCCAGCATTGAAATGGCAGCAGGAGATTGGGCCAGCTCATCTACTATGTTATATGCATGGGCAGCTCGGTCAGAAGCAACATTTCGGTGTAATGGTCCCTTAGGAATCTGGGTATGAACCTCGGCTTTGGGCGGAGGGATAAGCAAGGGACTATTATTTGTCGAAATAGGCTCTGTAGAACCGGAAGAAGGTGACTCGGGGACAGATGGAGCAAGAGGCTGGGAGTACGGACTGGACAGAGTTTGAAGGTTAAGGTCGACGGTTATAGGTTGGTCAGAGTTCATCATGAGGATCTGGTAATCATAGGTACCAGATGGAGGAGGTTGAGTGGTTACCGGTTCGTGAGGTGGTTGGGTAGCCAAAAATCCCTGCTATGCATACACCTTCTCTTGAGGGGGTGGTGACTGCTGTTGCAAGGGAGGCGGGGGTGAGAATGCTGGAGGAGCTGGAGCACTAGGCTGTGGGTATGGATGATAATGAGGTTGGGTAACAGTGTGGTAAACCGGAGGTTGGGCAGAAAGAGGAGGCATGCCGGATCCTGGATGCGTGCTACTGGGAGGGGGAGAAGTGCAGGAGGTGGTGCCCCCTCCCCCAGGAAAACCATAGCTCATGAGAGGTTGAGCGGATGGATGAGAGAGAGCTCCAACAATACTGTCAGTGGCATGAGGTGCCCCCGGTGTGTTAGTTCCACTGGGTCTGGGGAGGTCAGGAAGGACGGTATAAACATAACCAGAGTGAGCATAGATCAGGTCATATTTCAAGGCTATTTGGAGGGCGGCTTCTTTGGTTTGAGGAAAATGGGATGCGACATCTTTGCCGATGGCGGGTAAGAGAGATCTAAGGAACCAATCCATGTAGACATGGTATTCGAAGGTAGGGGATTTACATAGACTCTTTCTTCGCCGCCATTCTTTAACATGATCGAATAAGCGGGTCACAGACGATTGACGGAAAGAAGTCAAAAGTTCGATACCGGTGTCATAACGAGGGGGAAGCTAGAAATAAGATAAGAAGGCGCGGGCAAGGGTTACAAAGGTGGTATGGGAAGAGGTGGGATGGTCAACATACCACTTAGAAGCTTCACCTGTAAGTGTGCGTTGGAACAACCAAAGACGGATAGAATCATCGGTAAGGGAATTGGATGAACACCACATGTGGAAAGATTGGATATGGTTAGAAGGATCTTCACCAGCAAGGCCTTCGAACTTGGGAATGTCGGAGGGGAGCTTGGTGGGCATAGGAGGCCAACTAACATCATGGAAAATAGGATCATTGATTAGCTGATTGAAGTCAGGGAGACTAAGGTCGACCATATAAGGGAGCAATGGGGCAGTCGAGGTAGGTCTCGAGGTGGTTCCGCTGGAAACAGACCCAGCAGTAGTACTGGGGTTGCTGCTGGTAGTAGGCCCTGAAGTATACATGGTAAAGGTTACAGGGGGAGAACCAGGAGTAGGGGGAGAACCCAAACAATCAGAGGAAGAGTCAGAGTGCAGACTCAGGGGAGGACTCACTCGAGGATGACGGGAAGGAGGAAGTTGACCATGCGGAAACTGAGGGTGAAGGCCAAGAAGTCTCCGAGAAAGGCACCTTGGGGGCGCAATGATGACAGGAAGAAGAAAAAATCGTCGAGGGCAGGGAGGGACAAAATCAAGTGAGGTCAAGGGTAGAAAGGTGCAGTGACAATTGATTTTAAAGTCTTTCCCAGACGGTGTTAACTAGGTGCTTCTTCACTTAGGGTTAGTGTGTGGTGTGCGTTAATTTTAATTGTTTAAACCCAGACGTTTTGAGAGTAAAAGAAAAAGTGTGCTGTGTAACTGAAAATAAATTTGCAGTAAATAAAAGGAAAAGAACAGAAAATTAACAGCTACTAATGCATCAATTTAACCTAAGAAGGCGGGTCTCTCAAGACTAGTCTATAAGAGGGAAAAAACTAAGCCAAGCATGCAAAAAGGAGGCCAATAGATCTAATGTCAGGAGGGACTGGGATCTAAAGGAGAAATTTGCTGAAAAGTGGTGCGGAGAACAGCAAATAGGCAGAGGCAAGGTTGCTGCTAAAAAGGAGGAGATTAGCTAAAAATAGAAGAGACAAGGCGGTGGCCGTGGAAAGGAACCCAAAAAAAATGATATGAGGTGATTTGAGATGGAGAAGAGCTGATCTAAAGGGATCTGAAAAGGAGGTATCAGATCTGAGAAAAATAAAGTTGAAACTCTGAAAATTCAGACTTCTGAAATAGCAAAGACTCTCCCACAAAAAGTGGAGGGTACTAGAGCCCTAAGGGGCAAGATTCCCTCTTAGTTGAGTGAAGCAGATCAGAAACAGGTCTAGACGAGCAGAGACGGAGGCTGGAAAACCCTGACAGAAGCTTCAGACAAACCCAGAAAAAGTACTGAAAAATTTGCAAAAAAAGTGCAGGTCGCAAGTTCTGACCTGTTTTCAGTCCAGGTCGCAGTTTTGGGGTAGAAAAGTGCGTCCTCAATCTCAGGTCGCACTTTTTGGGCCGATAAGTGCGACTTGCAGATCCGGCTGTCTCAGCGGCAAATTTCAGAAAAAAATTTGTCGTCTTAGCTACGGCTGATGTCTGTCACCTGCGCAATAAGGCCAAAAACACACGGAAGTTAAAAATTTGATTGTTTGAGGGTTTTAGGGGTGAAAAACACCATAAAAATAAGAAAAACAGAAAATGGAAGAGAAACCCTAGGGTCTGAAACAGCTAGATATGCAGGAATATATAAAACGATAGCGGTCGTAAAATAAAACCTGTGTGGAGTCGCCAATTGTTAGTATGAATCTTTCGTTGTAAAATATCACTTTAGCTATGCATAACAAATATCCCTAACATTGATTATGGCTGAAAAATATCTTTAAGTTCGCTGCACAAATTCAGATCTAAGCATAAAAGATATTAAGCAGATAAAATATAACATGGCTCCATGCATTCAATGGACAAGACAAGAAATAATAACAGAATTTTATATTATATTAAAGAATGGGACACCTGAGAGGAAAACAAGAAAGGTGTTTTCCAGTTCTCCTTAGTGGGATGGGTTCTTGAAAGTCCTTAGTGTTTCAGATTTAACATTCCTCTCTCTTATGGATATAGAAAAGCAAACATGGAACTCAATGGGAGTTCACAAAGCAAAATGGAAAATGGTGACCAAGAGTAGATCCAGAGTGATCTAATGCAATGAAGGTGACTAATGAATGGGGAAAACCCCCCTATTTATAACAAAATATTGGGGCGGTCTAGAACTCGGTGCATGAATAAAATATTATTAATCGAATTCTAGAAACACCTTTTAGGAATATTTTATTATATTTGTTGGAGGGAAAAGGATTTTTGACTTGGGTCAATTCCTTTATTTATAAATAATAAATAAATAAATGATTTATTTATCATTTTAGGGAAATGATGGGAATATAATTAAATAAATAATGGTTTATTTAATTATTTATAGATGATTTAGTCAAATTTAACTAAGAATATTATTTAAATAATGATTTAAATAACTTATTCTTAGGAAATAATTAAATAAATAAGGATTTATTTAATTAAATTCCTTATTTTGGGTTAAATATGACCAGGAAATATAAACAAATAAGTTATTTTATGTGGTGAAAGCAATTTTACTTAAGGTAAAATTGGTCTTACATGGTGTACTTGGGTTCATCTAATAATAACAGGTTAGATGACCAAAAATTGGTGTAACACTCCCCATCCTGTTGATCTCCTAGTTGAGCTTTATAATGATACTTTGGGTTCAAAAAACACCCAGTTGCATGTATAGGATGATGGAGTTGATTGTTCCATCTGTTATCAATGATCTCCCATATACGGCCATATTTAGCTAACCTGTCCATGTAAACTGCCTGTATCTGCTCCTTTGCCTGATCCATAGCCTCATAAATGTATCCCATTGCTATCGTTTCCCCATCCACCATCCTTAACACCTTAACAAGGGGCTCAGTAATTTTTACAAGCTCTGAAGACCTTCTCCAAAAATAACTGTCAAAGACTTTCTTTTTGGTGTCTTTTCCATCTTGTCTACGAGCCCACCGAGATTTAGTCCAATCATCAGAAGAAAACACTTTTTGCAAGTTTTTCTATTGAGAGTTGAGACATTGCAACGTGAGGAAGTGAGTTGCAAATCTCGTAATTGCAGGCCTAACAAGCTCTTTGCCCCCAGTGTTTTTCCTCATTAGGCTCAATACCCATGAGTGGTTGTCAATGTATTTTGTAATGCATTTGCCATGCTCTACAGTTTTTTTTACCCACTCCACTTTGCCTATGTCCTCAAGCATGAGTTCTATGCAATGTGCAGCATATGGAGTCCAAAATATGGTCCTATACTTGGACTCAAGCATCTTTCCAGCAAGAACATAGTTTGAGGCATTATCTGTGATGACCTGCACAACATTATGCTCCCCCACTTCCTGAATAATCTCATCCAAAAGCTCAAATAGAAGGGTTGCATCCTTCACCTTATCAAACGCATCAACTGATCTCAAAAGCATTGTTTCTTGAGGGCAAGAAACAAGGAAGTTAATGATAGTGCAGTTCTTTCCATCAATCCATCCACCTGACATGATGGAACAACCTACTTTGAGCCATGACTCTCTATAGTCAGCCAAATACTCATCAATGAAACAAATATCTTTTTGCAAAAGAGATCCCCTCAAGTCATGCACAGTAGGGCCTTTGAAGCCCTTTCCTATAGCTAAACAGAGTCCCACATAGCTTGGTAATAAGGTGAGCGAGCAACATTAAATGGGATATCTGCATCATACCATCATCTAGCAATGTAAAGATAAGAAGTTTCTTTGCATTGTTTTTTCCAATGTTGATCCAAAGTGGGTTGACGACTTGGCTGGGAGGAAGTGGTTGTGGGATTAGCAATGGATGAGAAATAACTCTGGTTGTTGGGTCTCTTTGTTGGTTTTGATTTTTGGCACATAGTGA
The DNA here is from genome assembly GCA_034641835.2 of Pinus albicaulis. Lineage (NCBI taxonomy): Eukaryota > Viridiplantae > Streptophyta > Pinopsida > Pinales > Pinaceae > Pinus > Pinus albicaulis. Next base: position 1,394,295,436 of record CM076572.1, read on the forward strand.
AAGGGGTCATTGGTGGAAGGGATAGAAGTGGAGTCTTGAATGTCATAATCATCATAGCCATTCTGTCTCAGGGTTTCTATTAGTTCCCTCTTCCTTGCAATTTCATCTCGGATGGCCTTCTCCCTAGCCTTAGTCTCCTCAAACTTTTCAAACTTGGCAAGGTATTCTGCCCCAACAAGACCTATCACTTCATTAGGTGCATCACATGGCTTTACTTGGCCTCTTATCCCAACCAAGTGTTGTTTCAATCTAAGAATACCCCCACCTCCAATAGGTTTTTCACAAAATTTGCATATCATCTTTCCATCAACCACATCACAATGGGCCCATGCATGTCCTTGGATTTTGGAGCCATCTTGACTTGAAATAGTTGAAATTTGGAAATAAATTTGACATTTAAAAACAATTGCAGCTAAGATAAATGGACAACCAAGGCTAAATTTACGAAACAAAATGCACATTCAAACATACAAAATTTGATAGCATAGGACTAGAGATTTGATAGCAATAGCATAGCTAAACACATGAGAAAATAAATACATGAACAACAATGAAATGATGGATTTTTCAAGTGAAAATCCTTATCTGGCAATGCAAACTAGCTTCCTTAGCCTCCTCTTGAAGATGTCAACTCTACTGACAGCTCCAAACTATCTCCAAAATAGCTCCAACTCCAACTCCAAGCCTCCAAGATCACTGCTCCAGCAAACACTTAACACTCTCCAAGCTCTCAATCAAACTCACAAAAGCTGCAAATGAGATGGTGTGAGACAAAGGAGAGGTTGCCCCTGCTTATAAAGGATTGGGGAGGGTGTTTTTGGACGGAAACAACCCTCCCCTTCCCTCCAAATCAACCCTAAACCATTATTATGTCCGTGTGTGGGTCCCAACAGGCGGTTAGCAGCTGACCGGCCTGTTAAGGACGGAACTAACCGGTTTATCCATAAACCGGCAGGTTTATCCATAAACCGGCAGGTTTATCCATAAACCGGTCGGTCAGCACCGGTTTGACCAAGATTTCACGCGAAGTAGAAGGTTAAACCGGGTTTTTTGACCGGTTTTGACCGACCAAGGGTCTGACCGACCGATTTGACCGGTTTCTGGTTTGACCCGGCCAGTTTTTAATATTATGAGTACAGATAGCAGCAGCGCAGTGGATGAAGGGCAATAGGCCGAGCATCAACAGCGCAGAGAACCGATGTCGTGGATCAAGGTGATGCTTCTCGTGAAGAAGTATCACTAGAGTGTGTTCCTCGCTAAGAGGAAGTGTTGATTTTTGGGTAGCATCGGATGTGCTCTAGCTCCGAAATTTTGTGGAGGGGCTAGAACACATGAGATCTCCAAGACCCAGAAATCGTTTGAAGAAATTCCACTCCGAGTGAAAGTTATTCAAATAATTAATTATTTTTAATAGAGTCTAAGTTAAAACTTAGGGAATTTAAATAATTAAAGTGAAATAATTTAAACATGTGAGTGAGAAGCTTCTAAGTGACAAGGATCAAGTCTAATTTAATCTTAGTCGTTGATTAAGGATTAGATCATGGTCGTTGATTCATCAACAGGAAAAGAATTGGATTGAATTATTTTCGTTCATTTCCAATCCAATATTGAAAAAAAATCCAATGTTTCAACCTTCCTAGAGGGAATTCTCCGGGATAATCTGTTCTATCCATTCCATCTTTACCTATTTATTTCATCATACGATAAGTTCTTCAAGATAGTAGAAAAATAATTACTATCTAATACAGTTATTTGTCCAAGTGTTTTACGATTTGGAAGCAACCTCCTCTTGTACAAATATTGGATGAAGCTGTTATAAGAAACCCCATTGGCACAGGTTGCTACATTAATCTGAGTAATCCACAAACGACGAAGATCTCTCTTGTGTTTACCTCTATCTCGGTGGAGGGAAACTAAGGCTCTAGCTTTCTGTTGGTTAGCAATTCGAAAAAGTTTTGAATAGGCCCCTCGAGAGCCTGATATAAATGCAAGAATTTTTTTCCGAGAAGGCTTGAGGGTAAGTTGGAGAACACACACACTGTCAAGTCCCTATATTAATAGTGTAGTCCCTTATTATGTTAGTGTAGCCCTCCTTATTGTTATTGTTGTCCCCCTATAACCCCCATATTGTTATTATTGTGCCCTTACATTATTATTGTTAGGTCGGCTAGGATTACATTGTGGCCCACTAGGATTACATTATGGCCCCATGGACTCCTATATATAGAAAGGAGGTTTTGTAAATTGTATCATCCAAGAATTGTTCATTTATGTAATGTATTGGAGGTTGCCCCCTCGAAGTGGTTTATTTCTAAGGCGTTGATATCTCTTTTCTTCTATTTTTGGAGCTGGTTTCACAACATTTGGTATCAGAGCTTTGGATTCTAGGGTTTCGCTACTCCAAACAGGTCATCGTGGCATTTTTGCTATAACTTTTTTTCTACGAATGTTCAAAAGCTGAAATTTTTAGTGTGAAGCCGAAATCCTGAGGAACATTTTCGCAAAATTTCAGAACTTAGTTCGCAATATTTTCGGAGATATGATTTACGGAAGTTAGGTCTTTTTGTAGGGTCCTAAATTTAACCTAAACAGTTAATCGTGGAATTTGCGCTATAATGTTTGCTCTACGAAGATTCAAAAGCTGAAATTTTTAGGGCACGAAGCTGAAATCCTTAGTACAATCGTCGCAAAATTTCAGAGCTTGGTTCGTAATATTTTCGGAGATATGGTCTGTGGAAGTTAGGGCTTTTTCAGGCTCCCAAATTTCATCTCAAAGAGGTGATTATGGGAAAATATTCATAACTCTCTCTCTAAGCATCAGATTTAAATTCTGTAAGAAGTGGTCGTAACTACACGGACTGTAGTTTGTTGTCTATCAATTTCAGAGGCGAAGGAGGAAACACTGACACGTGGCAAGTCGTACAAGTTCGCTCTACTGAACCAGTGCATAATTAGGTCATCGTAGGAGATTGATCACAACTTTGTCTTCAAGAATCCAAATCATGTCAGACCTGTGGCATTAGAAAGAAAATTCAGAGAGCTACCTCAGTGCCAAATTTCAGTTATTGAGGATCTGAAATCACATAGATAATTCAGTTTCAATATCGAGCTTCTCAAAAGCAAGAAAAAGGTGTCTATTTGGTTTTTAAAATTGCATAACGTTTGTTTGAAAAAGCAGCTTGAAGTGATTCCAAGGGCATATTTTAGAATTTTTATCAGTATTGGGTTCTAAAATGCCTCCAAAAAATAATTCCATACCCATTAAGCCCTCCGAAAGCTATACTATGACACATGAAGAGGAAGAATTGCAGTATGAGATATCAAAATTACAGTACCAAGTGCAACAAATTTCAATCTTAAGAAGAGCAACCGAAGATGACATAGATCGTTTAAAAGCTGTAATGGAGGCTAAGTTGGATGGTTTGAAGGATCAAATAATAGCTAATATGGATGATAAATTAGTGGAAGATCACATCGAGCATCAACAACAAGTTCTCCAACTCTCAAAGGATAACCTAACTTTGGTGCAGAATCTAATGAAACAACAGGAAGATCAACATCACTTCGAAAGAAGTTCTGAAGCAGTCACAAAAACAAGAACTCGACAAGTACGATCAATTTCAGAGTATCTCAGCAAGTGGAAGAACTTTCCTGTAGAAGATTCCACATGGGAGGATGAGAATTTTATACAGAAGCATCAAGGAATAATCAAGCATTGAGGACAACACTTGTTTGGAGAGGGGTATGTTAAGTCCCTATATTAATAGTGTAGTCCCTTATTATGTTAGTGTTACCCCCCTTATTGTTATTGTTGTACCCCTGTAACCCCCATATTGTTATTATTGTGCCCTTACATTATTAATGTTAGGTCGGCTAGGATTAAATTGTGGCTTCATGGACTCCTATATATAGAAAGGAGGTTTTGTCATTTGTATCATCCAATAATTGTTCATTCATGTAATGTATTGGAGGTTGCCCCCTCGAAGTGGCTTATTTCTAAGGCGTTGATATCTCTTTTCTTCTATTTTTGGAGTTGGTTTCACAACACACACATTGAATCTAGAAGTCGAATTCTTCTGACAGAGCAGTGCTCGAACGAAGATAAGATCTGAGTGATTCAGTTGCAGCGAGGGGCAAAAGCAGGTGTTGGTCGGAGGACCAAGAGTACATAGCAGAGCAAAGGCTGCAGAGACAACAGAGAAAGCAGAGGAGCCACCAAGAGAGGTGATGCAGTCCCTAGAGTGGGTGATGCAGTCCCACGTAGGGCTCATGTAGGGGCAGCGCAGAGCATCCGAGAGACAGTCCAAATTTAGCTGAAGATCAGGGTTTCTAGGCCGGGTGGGCTAAAACTTGATTTTCTGAGAGGCAGATTAGCGCAGAGAAGGATGACGAGTCCTTAGCTAGAACCATGCAAACCTACGCATCTACTGCGCAGAAGCAGCTAGGGTTTCACCATTTTCTGATCTGAATCAACCGAGACTTGCAGTGTGAAATAAAACTCACTATTTTATCTGTCTATCAAGGACTTTTCTCTGTTGGGTGAGCCGGATTTTGGCACCCTAGTTGTACTCAAAATATTGTTGCTTAATAATACAAACCCTCAGATCTGTTGCACTGGTTTTCCCACATTGGCTTTTTCCGGGGACAATTGTCCAAAAATAAGTGTGTCCTTTTGTATGGTTGTCTCATTTATTTTTCAGTTCTTGATCTGTATATTGGTGTAGGCTACAGTGTATTTACATTAATATTTTTACTGAAGTATTCAGAAAAATAACTTGTTAATATAAACACAAGTAGATAATGTAAATCAGTTTTTCCTACAGTGGGATTTCTGGTTTAGATTTAGAAATTTTCACATGTCACTCACTTTGGGCTCAGCGCAACTTCCACTTCGTCTTTCTCTGCCTCTCTACTGCTGATCCTTGGCCCCAGAGAAGATCCTCCTGCCAAAACTATCTATGCCCCTCAACTGCAATCAAGAATCACTTAGATCGAAGTTTTCATCCGAGCACTTGCTCCATCTGAAAATTCAATCACTAGATCCTTTCGGTGTCCATTACAAATGACCCTCAAGTCTTCCTTTTTAGTCTTCTCGTTGAGAATTCAACGGCCGAGATTAGATCTCCAATCAACGGCTAAGATTATATTAGATTTGATCTGTTTTTTCTAGAAGTTTCACCCACAGTTTACATTAATTATTTTAATTTGCTAAGTTAGACTTAGGGTCCTTATTAAAAATAATTATTTTTTCTCATAAAACAGTTTCTAGGTGGAATTTCTGAAAACAATTTATGGGTTATCTATAATTCATGTGTCTAAGTCTCTCCACAAAGTTTGAGACTTAGAGCACATCCAATGCTACCAAAAATAAACAGTAACTTGGGCAAAATAATTAACCATTTAGTCCAAAAAAATTGATTTATTGGAAAAATAGTCTTCCTGGTCCAATGAATTTCTTGACTGGGATATTCTACCTTGGAAATGAGGCACTATAATTTTGACTTGAATTTTTCCCTTTGAAAAATAGCCTCAATAATTTTTTGATAATTTTTCCACTTGGAAAGATTAATTTTTCTCTCATTTTATTTTTTTTGACAATTTCTTGCTAATTTATTTTTCTTCTTGCCAGATAATTAAATAAAAGGCTCAAGAGGAGATTATACATATTTTCCGCTCTTAAGTGGGTCTAAAAAATATTTTGGAAATGGTGTCTAACTATGAGTAACCATTCACCAAAAATATTCTTAGACAACACTTTTACATCAAGGTATTACAATAATCACCCATAGAAAGGGAAATTTACAAAAAGACACAACCTCTTTAGACTCAACCCAATTTTGTGACACAAGACACATGCTCTAGTATGATAAAATTACATAGACTTGATAGCACTAGGACTCACCTACAACATTACAAGAGGATTCCACCCTAGCTTTGGGGGATAATTGGGAGAAAAACTTTGCTAATTATTTGTGTTTAAAAACACAAATAATTTAGGGAGGTTAAAAAACTCCCTAGAGTGAAACCCTTTGTTAAGCATCAAAGGCTTACCTAGGTGTTGTTACATGGCTTCATAGTCATACTAGAATTTTACAATAATTTTGCAAAATTTGGAATCACAATGATAGCAATGATTTTTTAAAAAAAATTATCCATTGTTGTGTACTCTGCTTCATGGAATTGTTGACATAAGTGTGGTTAACACAGGGCAAATGAGATTCACGGGAAAGAAAAGATTTCCCAAAGCCTTTATTTTTAAAGCTGAAAGCACTCCCACATTTTATTCATTCTAGTTGTACTCATCAGTCCCATTGACCTATTTTTGTGGTCATTTGTAAGACATTAATATACTTATCTTATCTTATTGAGAAAGATGATTGTCCATAACATCACTGACATAAGATACCTTTGTTCTAGGTTTTGATCTGACAAATTTGCCGAATTCCCCTTTGTTGAATGAAAGTAATAATTTCTCGCAAAATATAGAATTTACATTATACATGTGCTTAAGTTTGTTTCTTCATGCATTAATGCCTTGAATTCAATTTAAGAAAATAAAACCTTTTAGAAAACAAATACAATTTGGCAACAAAGGGAAAAAAGATCCAATCATAAGAAATAGGGAATTGGATAAACAGCTAAGATGCTAATATATATGAATATATACAACCGCTGAATATATATGAGAGTGTGAGATCAATCACAGAGCCTAGCACTGTCTCTCCTCTGCATTGATCTCAGTCCCTTCTGCAGTTCTTACAACCTTCCTTGATACGCTGCTACAGCACTGTATAAACACCTTGTTCTGCACTGTATAGGAGACACTTATCTTTGCTGTGGTAATCCCTCAGCCTAGCTGAAAGATGCAAGCTGTAATATGCCCAAAACAGAGATGTAATACAGTCTTCCTTCATTCGCTGGACACCTTTTCTTCTTCGCACAAAACGCAAACTAAAACCTGCACTTATCATCTCAAACATGTCCGAACTGATGTCTGTCTAACCCATCCGAAAATCTCAGAGGTAACCCACCAAAAAATTCAGAGAAGAATTCCGAAAATCTCTCTTTCTGTGGTGACCGAGGTTCCTTTATACAGTTGTTGCCACCAAGAATGAGCCGACATGACCTATTGAATAGTTGTGTCTTTACTTTGAGCCGACTTGTGTTTTTGCTCATTCTTTTGCTTTGAGGCCAACTTCAAGAAGATAGTGACAAGGTCTTGGAGCATACTACTATATCAAAAGTGTAACAACACTTCATATACATAACTGTGAATTACACATTTATGACAAGCTGACAAACCCTTAAAGACATCAAGAAGAAGTCTTTAACTTATAATAAAAAATCCTTGCTCATGAAACCCATAATGCAAGTATTACAAAATACATTTTATTATCTTTGTCTTCTTCATTACGTAAATTCATAATTACAAGTCATTATGAAGACCAAACCTAGTTACACTTTTCAACATGAAATAATATAAGAAGTTCAAAACAGACCAGTGAAAGAGCTGCAATCATCCGATCACCTGCATTGTTCATTTCCCGCAAGTCAAGGACCTGTGTTATTGCAGACATTTAACTCATATTAGTTGTAAATTGTAATACATATGCTTTCTCTCTCTCTCTCAAGGTTGTGAGTTTAGAGTAGTGGCAATGAAACTTAGTCACCATAATATGTCCAAGCAAATGTCTCTAATAACTAGAAGGACAAATAACAATTTTATAAAAACACAATTAATGACATTGTCCTTTTATTCAACATAATATTCTACATGCATTTGAACAAGTGATCAACAAATGGTGGTACGAAGCAAACTACTAGCAATGATGCCTCTACTTGTCATGACAGCTCAATTTGAAGAAAGGGAGCATTTTACACACTAAGCATATAATGTTTCAGAAAATTGCCCAACTCAAAACAAATTGTTGAAATATTGGTCTAGAGCAATGTTTTGAAAATCGCGATCGGGATTAAATTGGCGAGGGGAAAAAATCGGAAAAAATCGTAAAAATAGGGAAAAATTCGTAAAAATCGGGTAAAAATCGGCACATACAAAAATATTCATTTTTTTTTCAATTTTTTTAATATCTAAAGCATCCACAACATAAAATAAATGCATTGACACATAAATATGAAAAAAAAACTAATATATAAGACGTGTAATATCATGTCTAGTGCTACATCACACATAATAGTGAATCATGTCTTGAATACTAAGTCCTGAGTCTCAACTCAACCTCAAAATATCAACAAAAAATATAATAATGTATCTCATATCATGAGTCATAATGTTATATACAAAGGAAAGCACCAAATAACCTATACTACTGATTTCCTCTGCCCCTCTTGCGAGAAAATGTAACAGCTTTCCCTCTAGACGAAGAAGCTGGCAAGGCTGGCAATGGATTCTGTTGTGCTCCAGATCCTGAAGCACCAGGAGCTAAAGGAGACAGACCATGTCCTCTACCGGTAGCAGGGGTAGGTGGTGTCACCTCCTCCTCTTGTTGTTGCTCCTCCTCCTCCTCCTCATGAAACTCATCATTAATTCATCGCTACTAGAAATGGGATCATCAATAAGAGGTACATAAACATCATCTAGCTCAAAGTCTTCAGACTTGGATTGCTCAACCTTATAACATGATAGAAATTGAAAAAGTTTAACATGCCTAACCAATGATTTTGGTTTGAGTGAAGGGTTCATCTCTTCAACCTTAAAACGCGGTAGAAAAAGATTAACATGCCTAACCAGTTGTTTTCCTTTGAGTGAAGGGTACATTCTTGTTAAGGCCACGGTAGGGGAGTTCAACAATCAATACCACCAACATCAACAAAGTTCAACAATCAATGCCACCAACATCAAGGTTCTTAAAGGACTTCATGCTCTTGATCAAATGCCAATCTCATACCCTTACACATAATAGAATCAAATGGAAACAATGTAAATCCCCAAACCATGAAACCCTGAAAACCATTAAGTTTGCTGAATTTTGAGTGAAATCTAAAATTCTAGTTTCTTCATATGAAATCCAATGAGGTCGAAACCACTCTTAAACATCCTGAGTCATTTCATGGTAATGTTAAAAATTTAAGTAAAAGTCCTTTTACTTAAATTTTTAACATTACCATGAAATGACTCAGGATGTTTAAGAGTGGTTTCGACCTCATTGGATTTCATATGAAAATGAAAAATAAAAGAAATATCACTTTTACTTTAAGAATTTAACATTACCATTAACTGCCAACAGGGTGTGTCAGCAAAAATGACCAAAAAAAAATCGATTTTTGAACTTATAGGGTTGTTGTTTTAGGGGCCCACGATTTTTACCAAAAAATCGCGATTTCTTCCCGATTAGCGATTTTTTCAAAAAATCATGCAAAACATCGCCGACTTAATCGTTTTGCTGAAAAAAACGCGATTTAATCACGATGTTCAAAACCATGGTCTAGAGCAATTAATGCAAAACTGAAATTTCACCTCTCTTACTAGAGGTTTCCAAAATCTAATCCTTGTAAACTTCTAGCGTTATGGTTGATTTGAAAAATCCATTTACAGCAGAAAACAGAGGTCAATACTTCACTTCAGCCCAACACACAAGAAAGCTCAAGAGAACAGATACCAACCATATGCCAACAAGTTTCAGTGCTTAGGGCAAACTTTTCCAAGCATATACCAGATCTGAATACAGTTTAGCACAAAATATTTTACAGCAAAATATCAGCTCTCTTATCTTCAAGTTATATGTTAAATATTTTAACAATTTTAGCTCTATGTTAAGACAAATCAGCATGAACAACAAGTGTTGGAAATTACCCAATCAAAAACATAACTAAAGTTGAAAATCAAATTGGCAATTATACAGTTTTGGACAACTGGAAACTTAGAAATATGAAGTACACGTACCTACTACAATTTTATCACAAAGCTCGAAAAATCTCTAGCTCTCCAAACCCTAGTTAGGGAAGACAATGAAAACCCTAGCCACCACCAAAGTTTCATAACAAGCAAGCACCATCACAAGCAAGTTTTATTGAGCTTCAACAAGAAGCTTGTAACATACAAACTCTCCACAGTAGTACTGTTGTTATTGGGCCACAGAATTGCAACAATATATATTGAATTCCATAGCTTCAACTTAAATTGTCAACCCATGGAGTGTACAAACTTATTGTGCAATTTATATGCAAACTACAAGAGTCTAATCTGATTTAGAACTCTAGTAATATTGTGACAAGATTGTTCAAATCTCTAACTCAATGACTGTTATCCTTATGATCTCAAGCAAACAAATGAAACTGAATTTATATAACTGCTGAAATTTACCTTTTTCTAAATATAGTATCAATCACACAATAGCTGGAAAAGTAAATAGTGGAAGCATGAATTAAATACACAGCATCCACAGAAGATTTCTCTTTCAAAGCAGCTTCTCATTCCTTACGTAGAAGCTTACAAGGTGACCTCTACAGCTTACTAGACCAATAGCTTTACCGTCCACAAAACACCCAAAACAGATATGTACAACCTGTTGTATGACTGCCTCCTCCTTTAACTCTGGCTCCTCTAGCTCACTGGATCTGCTCAACTGTGATTTACCTCTTCTCTCTTCTATCTTGTCTTACACTTTGTTGAAAAACCCTAATCTCATCCTGAGATGTATGGCCTGGATTAAATCTATCAATAATGCATTAAACACATTATTAGACTCTTTAAGCTAAGTCAACTGCAAACCATAATATATTGCATTTTGTCTTAACTCAGTTACAAAATAGAATTAATTACCCACTTTTCCGGTGTTCATTTTCAAAATTTCTTGAACCACTTCCCACATGTTCATACTAAAACCCGTGCAGGTAAGTTCTTGTTCAAGCTACATCAATTGCATTATAACATATTTCACTTTTTCCTAAGTGAATTACAAAACAGAAGTAATTACCAACTTCCGAAATTATCCACTGCAAATGTTGATTTTTGAGTAGCTTAGGAGGTACTCCAAACCCTAGGGTTCAGGGTTTGGAGGTTGGAGCACCACAATAGGTCATTGCGAGCTTGGAACCCAAGGTTGGGGTTTTGCACCCATCGATGTTTGGGCCAAAACCATAAGGCATTTTCTACATGTGATGGATGGAGATGATAGAGGATGGGGAGGAGAATCCAACGCAATGAGAATCGTCGAAATCCGAGTTGTAGAAGATGAGTTATGAAATTTTGAAAATATTGTGTGGCCTTGGTTAAGGTCGGCCTAATAGTTGGAGATCTTATGACAACTAGACAAGCTCTCCTCAAGGAATTTGTTGGAGCCACATATGAAGATATATATTTGACATATGTGTGAGGTCATTTCATCGTCCACAAGAGCACAATTCATAAGGAAATAGCATCCGAAGTTGAGCCGCAGGCCTAGGGAGCCAAAGCAAGGAGATACAGGACCGAGTTTGGGTCACATTTGTGACTTTTTGCAGTGCCGAGTATAAGGACAAGGAGGTCGCAGCTTCAGGAGCAAGTCTGGGTGGTTTTGTGTTGGGTTAAGGCTGTGTTCTCTTGTGAAATTAAGCCGCAGGCCTGTTCTCGAAGGTATGCCATATCCCTAAATCACAGCTTGTGAGGAGGCTGCATGTCATACCAGAGGGCTGGTAATCAGCATAAACATCAGCGCAGAGAAGCAGCGACACAAGGAAGGAATGCCACAGCTGTAGGGGGTTGTTAGGAGGTGAAACAGAGGGTTAACAGTGAGCTAACTGCTGCCCTAACCAGTCAGTATCACCTACAGCAGTACACCAGATTTGAAGGTAATGTTCATGTTGTTTTGATGATGAATTTGTGCTAGGTGGATGGTCCATGTGTGGACAGTTGATGCAGCCCGTGGGAGCCATGTGTTAGGGTTGTCTTGGGTGTTTAGAAACCCTAACTAGGAGGAGATTCTATAGTGATTGGATTGGGTGTTGTTGACCACTAAGGTGGCACACGATGATGATGTGAAGACCCCATGCCCAAAGGATAAACAAGAAGACACTTGTACTATCAAATATCATCAATTCCATAAAGTTTTTAAACTCTACTTCTATTTCTCATCATCTTTCTCTTGTACCCAGATTCCACACCCTATGGGGAATTGTAATAAACAATGCTAGTAATGATGAATTTGAGTCAGTATTGAGTCTGTAACAGGCCTAGGTAGCTTGGGACCTTGCCAACAAGTGAGTATTACGCTGAGAAGTTTTTTTTTCACTCGGATAATTATCATCTCCCTATCAAGACTTAATAATTAATTGAGTTTTTTCCTCCAATTTTACCCCAAATACCAGAGTACAGCTTGATGGTGAGGGCTTGGGTGAGTCCTAGTGTCTAGTGTCAATGTATATTACCATACTAGATCACACAAAAAAATTTGTGGAATTTGGTTAAGTTTAGGTAGTGATTTTTTTATTTTTTATATTTCCCACAAATCAAAAATTGTAATTGGATTGTAATAAGTGTTGTCTACAGAAGTTGTATGGGGTATGAATAATCAAAATTACACCTTTCACCCTCAATTTTCTACTGTGACACACTTTGAGGGGTTAATAATGTGTTTTGGACACTCAAAACCCACATTTCCTAAGTTTAGTGGAAATTGTGGCATTTAATTAGGCTAAAATTAAATAAAATAGAGAGATAAATTATTCCATGTGACAAAATGATGTGGAAATGACTTGAAAATTATCCTAAGTCAAAGAGATGAGTCAATAGACATGTGGAGGATGACTGAGCACACTGCATCATTAATTCACCATTATTTTATCAAAATCGAATTTCCTAGAGATAAAGCGGCAACTACACAAGGAAAATCGAATTTATTAAAGGCAGTTGAGCATAAAAGGAATATTCTCCAGGATCGGTTGATTGAAGACCAAGTGGGGACCTCTTCTCACGAGCTATCTGGAGTGCAACAACACTCAGCACTTCACTCAGAGGATTTACGTTATTCCTTGAGCCTAGACTGCGCAGTCACTCAGAGAAAACACGCAGTTCTCAGGGACCTACGTAGAATTCCATTGGGATTGTTATGAATAAAATAATGTAAATAATGATTAATTAGTTAATTAATAATTAGGTTGAAAGGCCATGTCTAATGAGACATGACCTTTCGTGAAGAAGCACCTGCATAGGTATATAAGCAAGCCTCATTTGTAACATTCAACCATCTATCTCATATCTCATTCTTCATACCTTTTATATAATAATATTTGTATCCTCGTGGATATTTTCATATTCCAAGTGTTCTGGAGTATTTAACTTGAGAAGGAACTTTGTTCGCTTCATTTGGTATCAGAGCAGTTCGATCTTCTAGCCGCTCTTCGCTGCACAGAGCTACGCTCCTTGGTCCAAGCCTTTGGCCATCAAAAATTCGTCAACATTGTTGTCGTCGAAGCATTTTGCTACCAGTCTTGGAGTTACTCCATTTTCACCAGTAGGCCTTTGGCCAAAATTAAAATTTGAAGGAATTTCACCAATAGGCCTTTGGCCAAAATTAAAAATTTGAAGAAATTTGACCAATAGGCCTTTGGCCAAAATTATAAATTTGAAGGAAAAAAAAAGGGAATTTTTTGAAAAAAAAGAAGCAAAAGCAATATATATATAGTCATGTATATATATATATATATATATATATATATATATATTAAAAAAATAAAATAAAATAAAATAAGATATATATAAATTAGTACATATACGTACATACAAAGACAATTTAAAAATAAAAAAGAAAAAGAAAGAAGGAAGAGTAGAAAAGATCATTTTGATTATTCTTTAAGTGGTTTACAAGCTCGTGGTTTTAGAAGCCCATGGTAATTGCCCATGGTATATCCAATGTAAAATAAAAACAAAAGAAATAAAAAATCTCTGTGTAAATGGTAAGTTTACTTTTACGTGGAGAACATTAACCGAGTGAAATACACATAAGTGGACATATATTTTATAGGTGAATATAGGTGAATAGCCACGTTTCACTAGGGTTGTAACTTTTCAAAACAAAAAACCAAAAAGATTTTAAAAAAATCAATTGTTAAAAAAAAAATTATAAATAAAAATAAATAAATAAAACTAGAATTTACTTATTCAAAGAACTCATCACTAAAGGAAGACTATATTTAAGGTTATATAAAGGAAGTAATTTTCAAAAAAATGAAAGGAAAAATATTATTAAGGATTTCTTAAAATATTAAAGAATCACTATTAACACTGGAAGGTATATAAAAGGAAAAAGAGGTTATTAAAGGTTTAAGTATTGGAAAAGTGGAAAAGGAATAAGGAATATATACATATATAAAAGAATTTGATCTCTTTTAAAAGAGATTTCAAGTATAAAAGTACACTTTAAAGGAGGAAATTCAGGGAGTTACCTTTAAAAACTTAGTGCATCGACGAACACAAAGAGAGTTAATTTTTGGAGGAATTCGAAAATAATGAAAGAAGAAAAAATGGAGACCAATAATGAAAGGTTTCTTAAAACGTTTAGTAAATGTGTTGATACACTGTTTAAAATTAAAGAATCACTGGCAGGAAGAGGTATTATAGTCTCTATCTGTCCTACTGAAGGGAGTAATTATGTTAATCCACAATGTGCTAACCAATTAGTAATTCCTGAATCGAATATAATTGAAACAAACTTTTGTGACACAAGCGACAAACAATACGACATAAATAATCTACAACTAAGTATTGAGGATTATACTTTTATCTCGCAATTTACCATGAAATCCTTATTTTATAACGATAGTGACATTGTGTTGAGTTCACCATGGATGGAAACCCTAGGGTCATTTATCTTAAATACGAAAAAGAAGTTTTTGACATTTTCTTACAAAAAGAAAAACATAATGTTACAAGATGTCACGGTGAAGCCGAATTCACTAACACCGAAAGACATATTAGATATCACAAGAGTAGTTCTTCCAGAAAGTAAAAAAGCAATACAATATTTGCAAAGAGAAGTTGACAAAATCACAACTAACAAGAATGAAGAAGTTGTTCACCTCAAGGACCACAACGATAAATTACTAACGCAAATTAAGAAGTTGAAGAAAGACAAGAAGTCGTTGGAAAACAAAGTGCAACAACTTGTCGAAAATGAAGCATCGACATCTTCAAATCTAGAAGTCCAAATTGAAGAAACAGATATTGATCCAGTAAATGTCACAACACAGGAAACAGACAAGCAAGTTGCAGAAGATACAAACTTAGATGTTGTAGTTCCAACAAGGAACATACTAAGTGAAGGCTCTGTAACCAGCTCAATAACATCATCGCTAGAAAAAAAATCAAATAAGGCAAACCAAAAAGGTTCCCTATCAACATCCAAATCATGGCAGCAGACAACTCAACCAAGCTATGTATTCAGAACAGAAACAAGCTGATATTCCAAAGAATACTAACAAATCATCACAAATTGCCAGTCATCGCAAGATTCCACAGAAGATTGATTTAGGATGGTCTGATCCATTCTCAGTGCGACAGTTTTGTTTGTCACTTAGAAGATCATATCAACTTGTGTCAACCAGGATGACTACCCCGAGAAGAGAAGACATGTGTCGCAGAGACAAGAATCAAGGCCTTTTCATCAACAAGCTTTGAGGACAGCTTTTTGAGGAGGAAGGCAATGTTATGAATAAAATAATGTAAATAATGATTAATTAGTTAATTAGTAATTAGGTTGAAAGGCCATGTCTAATGAGACATGACCTTTCATGAAGAGGCACCTGCATAGGTATATAAGCAAGCCTCATTTGTAACATTCAACCATCTATCTCATATCTCATTCTTTATACATTTTATATAATAATATTTGTATCCTCATGGATATTGTCATATTCCAAGTGTTCTGGAGTATTTAACTTGAGAAGGAACTTTGTTCGCTTCAGGGATCATCTGCAAGTACGGTTTCAGTTGGCTCAAGTTTGCAGTGGTTGACTTGGTGTAGCATGGGACTTTGTTTGGCTTATAGATGAGTTCATCAGATCATATGGGGAATTGTAAATTTATGTAGATGTTCTATGCTTTATGCAACTTTACTTTTTACTACAGCAATCACATAAACAGTCAAGTAAAATGCTGATAGAACATACTAGTGGATCTATAGAAGACAAACTAGAAACAGAAAAATGTGGTGGTGCGTTACGGCGGTCAGCAGGATGCTTCAACCAGCAAAGTCTCCTTGGTTAGCCAACCCAGCATGGGTCACAACAGCCCTCAAAATAGCCACTCAGTCAACTCAAAGTCAACCCCAGAAAAGTCAATGCAGGGCAACAGCAAAAAAGTCAACGCAACTCGGTCTTCAATCAACCTTTTGACCTCAGTTCTTGTGCCAATGTGTACGGCCTCCCAAAATCGAAGTCCAATTTTCAGCCCTTTTGGACCATGCATTGACCAAAGTCAACGCTGGTCAAACTAGCGTGGAAACCCTAGCCACAGTGAGCTGCAGTAAATTCGGTCAAACCCTTGTTGCAGTAATTCATCCTCTTTCCCACGTGTGAACCGAATTTGCCTCCAAGGAGCTCATACTAAATCAGAAGAGGAGATGTGTGTGATGAGAGTAAGTGAAATGATCTCCAATGTTGACTGTATATATATCCATCATTGAGGTGTGTGACACATCTGCTGGGGGTGTAAAACCTTAAGGCCGACCTGCACATATTTGAAATTATTAAAAAATAAATTCAAAATAAATGTTCTGCTCATCAGATTAAGATCAATTTTATATCGATCTTACACCTCTCTGAAAGAGGAACCCAATAAAAATATTGGTATCTTCATCTGAGCATCACAACACGGAGTTTGGACCTAGTTGTCCAATTTTAACAGGAATTCAATTTCCCTTAGTTTGTACAAAACAAATTCGATTTTACTCTGGGTGTCTCAATCTTCTCCATATCGAACTTGGCTTATCTTTCCTTGGGATTTGATCCATGTTCAGTTCTCACATGCATTTGTCCTTGAAAATTGCTCCCAACTCTCTATATAACAAAGCCATGGGCTATTGTATTGTATCCTGTTATGAACTATTGGGCTTAAGGAAACTCCGCCATTTTGTACTTGCATATTATTAAAATCAAGACTTTGGGGTTACGAAGCAAATGTTCTCTTAGCGTTATGAGGTAATTCTTTTCCGTGTTTGTGTTTATTATGCTTGCATTTCCTTATATGTTTGATCTATGTTAATTCATATTTGTCATATAGCGTGAATTGGTGCATGCAAGCAATCTTGCATGTGTCATTGTTTTAGAGCATTATCTTAGAAGTAAGCTTGCTAAGGCATTTTAGGTGGAATGCTTAGTTTATCTTGTTTCATTTAATGTTTTAATCCTCTTGCGAATTAATGTTGGATTTCAAGTGTGTAGGAAGATCCATTTTTACATTGTGTGCAGGAATTCCATCTGGGCGTGGGAAACGCCTCAAATAGACTAACTCATTCATAGACTCACAACAATTCAAGACTCAGTTTCTCCAACTCCAAGTTTTGCATCAATCGAGAACCAAAAGGGAGTGTCATTGTCCTCTAAGCTCCTTAATCATCAAATTTAAATTTTAAAATCCAATTTTTTTCCTTTGTAGAGCATTTTAAAGTCATATTTGCTACCTCAAGGGCGTTTTCTAGACTAGGACATAATGGGGGTTCACTCTCATTTATTGGGCTAATGTCTTTGTATATTAATTTGTACTTTAGATCTTGTTTATTTCGCTCTAACATTTAATTTTCTTTCGCAACCCATAAGCTTGAGCGTGAACAACAAAGAGCTTGAGGAGAAGATGGCAAAAAACTATTGATCCTCCTTTCATGCAAAGTCTTCCACTATCTTAAAGATCGATTTTTATGGAGGTCGTGAGCACCTTAAGGACAACAGCAATATCATCTTGGTTGTGGGCCTTGGAGCCTTGTAAAACTTTTGTTTTGAAGGTGTTCCCCATGAGCTTTTGTTGTCATCTTTGAGGAGGAGATCTAGCTTTTTTCCAAGCTCTATCTTTGTAAAAGGATCTCCTTTTGGGAAACCTTCTTAGAGACTCTTTTTCTCATTTGTAATCGCTAATAAAATATCATTTTTGCTTGAGGGAGCTTGGGATCTTTTTCCCATGGTATCCCCCTTCCTTGGTTGAAGAGGAAGGAACTTCTTGGGTGGATTGACTCATTTTCTGATTTTCATCTCATGCATGCTAAAGAATTAACAACTAATGAACTCTACATCCATTTCACTAAATTTTAGGTTTAATTAAACTTACATGCATGAGCTCCTAAGACTTCAAACTTGAGGAAATCCCCTTTCATATGTGTGAGCAACTTACATGGTTGGCAAGTTTCAATTAAGTTAATGTTTATGTTTCATTATTTAGTGCATGCATGTTATACATTTTGAAAAACTATTGAAGCATTATCTTCAAGCATAAAGATTGTATTTTAATGAGAACTTATTTCATTCCACTTGTCTATTAATGTTACAACTTACAACACACATAAGTTTATTTGTCTCTCAAAGTTTGGTTCATTATTGCAAGTAAGCAGTATCTCATCTCTTGTGGAACATTGCATGTATCATTTAATTGGGATAAATAAACATCGTTTTCATACCAACACTCATTAAAACTTTACCTCCAACATAAGTTGGTTGTATAGACCTCTAGGGACCCTCTACTCCCCTATTGACTCCTCACTGTGAGATCCACATGATTTCGGCGAGGGTGACATCTGGGGATTGAAGAGTTGATTTGAAATCTTTGTTGTAGAGATAGTTAACTAAACTTAACAAAGAGCACTCTTCATCACATTTCTTTTTACTTGTCTTTTGATGGTTGTTGATCTCATGCAAGTATTGTGATGTTTACTTTCCATATTCGCAAAGTCTAATTCCATATTCAGCATCTAATTTTTTAGTTGTTTCTAACTATGGCAAGATATGTTTCAATGTTGTGATTTGGTTATCTCATAATCATTTTCCTTTTGCAAATATCTTGTGCTAACAACTTTTGTTTCCATTTCAGGATTATTGTGTTCTCATTTTTCTTGAGCATTACTTTTACTTTTGAGCAAGTTATTTGTAAAGGCACTGGTTGAATGGTTTGTCATTATTATTTCAAAGTTGCTTATAAATGCTTATGAATCTCTAAAAAGTAATCCATCCTTCACTCTAATAAAATATCCTAGAACCTCATATCCTTTTATCTTAGTTTCTTCACTTTAGGGACCACTCCCCTTAGTTGACCTAGGAGAGAACTAAAACGAAGAGAGTCGTGATTAGTGTGACAGCCCCTTCTCTGAGATCCTTGCCACCAACCACACCTTGTGGGGTTGAAGGCTTTTCCCATTGACTTGTAGGTAGGTGTAGGCGGCAAGGAGAGTCAACAGGTGCCATTGGACTGATGGAGGGAAATGTGTT
The DNA here is from genome assembly GCA_034641835.2 of Pinus albicaulis. Classification (NCBI taxonomy): domain Eukaryota; kingdom Viridiplantae; phylum Streptophyta; class Pinopsida; order Pinales; family Pinaceae; genus Pinus; species Pinus albicaulis. The sequence goes on from CM076572.1 coordinate 1,394,314,840, forward strand.
GGTAGCCCAAAGTAACCCTTGACAAGTAGTCATAAAGGGAGTTTGACAACTGAAGTTTGGGTTAAGATTGGAGCCTAATGTGTCGCACTTTAATGGACAAAAGTGACTACTAGATTGGCAGATTGAAACTCAGGTATTCGCCAACCTATTAAAGTAGATTGAATCAACGCGTGTTCATTGAAGCAGAAGTGACTTGCAGCGGTGATAGGTGGCATCCCTCCTAGAGTCTCTATGTGTTGCTTCTTGATGGACTAAGGGGCAGCTAGAGAGTAGAACAGAAGCGAAGGACCGGCAAAACGAGATACGACATAGAGGCTGTAATTGTGCATTAGAGCAGCGTGAATGTCATTGTATCTTGTATTCTTGTACTTGTGGATAATTTATGGCTATTATCCCTTGTGCGGGAGCCCTAGACTGTTGTAATATATGTTGATAATATAACGAAGTTGGGTTACATATATTTTTTTTATTGTTCTTATTGTGCACATGATTGGTTTACTACATTATAATGTTCCGCTATGCTAAGTGGCTTTGTTGATATTCTTGGTTTGATAGCATCAGATATTTTAAGATTCTATCCTAGACACCAGGGTCGTGGAAATTCAACAACAAACATGTGCAAGTTCATTCTTGTCCAAGCTACATTAACTACAAATTATAACATATTTCAATTTTTCTTAGCTGAATTACAGAATAATAATTACCCACTTTCTTATGTTAATTACAAAATAGATTAATTACCTAAGTGCTCTGTCTCAAACCACTTCTTACATGTTCACACTAAAACCTATGCAAGTTTGTTCTTGTCCAAGCTACATTATTCTACAAACACAAATGAACAATTGTAACTCATTCTAGTTCACCTTCCATGGAATAAGGTATTGGCCTTAACTTCCATCTCTTGTTGTCATATGCTAAAATTCAAATAGAGATAGGGCCATTGCCTAGTAGATGAGAAGCTAATCAAAGTGAAAAAGTTCCTTGAATCAATGACCATTGTCCAGCAACTGTATTAGAAAATTTTGCACAACATTAGTTTAGCACGTCATAGATTCACAAGATCCACTCCAAAGCATTGATCATTATAATGTAAAGAAAAAAAAGCAATTGCAGAAATACATGGAAACAAGAATATTGCGGGATGTAACAAATATCAATAAATAATAATTGTTAATTGGTGAAGAGACACATTCTAATGAAAGGACATGACTCTTTATGAAAGGGCAATCCAACCTGGGTATTTATATGGGGACCTCATTTGTAATCCTACCATATCATCTCTCAATCATCTATTAAATATATAATATATTATTTTATCTTAATGGATTTAACATTTCTTTATATTCCAAGTATTTGGATATTTAATTGGTGAGCGAGATTTGGTTGTCACACAAGAAATGAAAATACAGATTTGACATACAAACAACTATTATGTTCTACAAAAGTCTAGCTAAATACATAATAGAAATTCTAAGAATAGAAAATGGAACGAGAGGAAATTCCTATGACCTTCCCCTGAGTGGGATTTGCCCGAGGGAGCTCCCAAAACCTTTAAAAACTCTTAGTGACTCAAAACCTCAATAAATACTAAGACAAAATTCTGTCTCTCCAGCACAATTCAAACTAGTCCTAGCAGCATCAAACTCTATCATATAAGTCTATTTACACTTGAAATGGTGCTAACATTCCTAACTCACTTAATCAAACCCTTAATTGATTGGTGTCATTTCCTACTCTACCTCTTGTACTAACTTGAATTTCAGGATCTTGAATGAGATCCTAATGTCTGATGAGTTTATTACTACCTCCTAATGCTAGCAGTATTGAGGGTCTCTCGTTAACTATGAGGGAACAAAATACCTCGTATTCCTTACCAACTTAATTGATAAATATGTGGTGGATTATTCAAGAGGATCAATGGTATGAGGATCAAAACCCCCTTTTGAAATTGACCTCAATTATCTTCATCAATTTTGCATTAATTTCCTACTTGTAAAACCATATTAACTCATGTAATGTAAATCCCACAAGTAATACATGAAACACTTTATATACTATGCATACATTACTTCTGTTTGAGATTAAGCAAATAATATTCATTTAAATAACCAAAAGTCAAAAACAACCAAATTAGTCTCTCAAAAATAATAATGTTTAGGAAGGATTCGAGTTCATGCTGCAAATAAATCAAAATTAAGGCAATAGGATGAACAATAAAATGCCAATTTGAGGATCCATCAATTGATTTCCTTAGGGTTTGTAAACCCTAGCCATGTTGCATCACATGAATACAAGGAAAGACAACTCTAGCACTAGCATCCACATCTACATGTCCATCCTAGGGTTTGAGTCCTCAAACCATAGGCCTTTGTTGGAAATGTTGTCATTGATGGCAAAGGAGACAACATAGAAGCCGAGAGAGAAAAAGAGGCAGCAAGATGTAGAGAGGGTCGAGCAGCAGCAAAAGAAGCAAAGCAGTAAAAGAAGAGGATGCAGAGACAGAGTACAGAGTACAGTGACACAGTGAAACAGTCATGCACAAGACAGAGGATGCAGAGACAGAGAATACAGAGGCAGAGCCGTGAGAGGAAACGGTCGAGCAGCAGAGAAAGGTTGCAGAGAGTACAGTGAAACAGAGACAGAGAAAGGTTGCAGAGAGTACAGTGAAACAGAGACAGAGAATACAGAGGCAGAGACAGAGAATAACAGAAACGGAGCTTATATGGCAAAGGCACTAAACAATCAACGAGACCCCATTTCAAAGGAATAACTCAGTCGATTGTGGAACCAGTAAGGGCGCAGAACCAAGAAAGGAACCGGAATTACACAGTGAAAACCAAATGGAGTTAGGCGTTCAACATATGGAAGCACTGTATTATAATGTCGAGAACGCAAGAGGAAACAGGGGCGAAAGCGGGAATTCTTTTAATAAGAGTTAAAATTTGATGAAGCAGAACCATGTGCTAGATGGAACCTTGAGCAAACAGTGAAACCAGAGTTTTTGGAAACCAGCAGTATCGCGTGCGTTTGGGAGTGGTAAGTGGATTTCGCTTTTTGAACGCGATCTATGTCGCTAATGGATACGTGTCTTTGGGTGGTATTTGAATACCACTTACATCGCGTAATTTTTGAGTGTTAACCCTCGGCCCAAAGAAAAACGCGATATCAGCTGTGTCCGTCCAATTGCCAAGGCTGGAAGATTGACGGTGATCACACTTGAGCGATGAACAGAGGTTAGTTGAGGCAAAGCACTGTGGGTCCGAGTCAATTGTATGATTGAAAATTGAAACATAAACCAAAGTTTAAAGCCGAACCTTAGTTCTTATGAGGCTTATTTGTTATACATTCAAAGGGTGTTATAATGGTTTTAAAGTTTGTTGACATGTATTATGTAAAACATGTTGTGGGACCTACATTCATAGCTGCGGGGCCAAGTATTATACGAAGTTTTGTGTATTGTGTGTATTATATAAGCTATTTGACAAGCGGAAGGTAAGTCACAATGCATTGTGGGCCCAAAGGTTATTTTAATTCAAAGTTGTGGTATAAAGTCTGAAAGGTCTTTCATACACGTCGGGGGTTATATAAACTGTATTGTGAGTGCAAAGGGATACTGTGGGCCCAAGTGTAGTTACATGGAGTTTTTGAGTTTAATATATGGCCTAAAGGTAAGCTACATGCCCGTGAAGTACCACATGTAGACTTGGTTTCATAACCAAGTCAGACGTTATTATAATATAATGGTATTGTTTTTATAAGACGTTGGATATTGATCCAAAGGCTTTGAAATATGTTGTGGGCCAGACTTTTATGTGTAACGAGCTATATGGTTATTTGGGGGTTTAATAAAGTGCAACGGGCCAGCATAATATTTGGGCGTGAATTAAAGTCTTGACATGCGCTGAACGAGAGATGTGGGCCCAAGAGAAAGATAGGAAATTGTATGTAATGCGATGGTTGTTTGATAGCCAAATGTTAATATGTTACATGGCTAAGTCTATGCTGTGAGCGGAAGCATTAAACAAACTATGGAGCCCGAGAGGTTATATAAATATATATATTAGTGTTGGGTTTAAGTCTAAGTCAAAGACTTAATATAATGTTGACGGAGGATATTATATGTGTAGTGTGGGACCCCCTACATAAAATTCTGAGAATCTTAACCCAAGCTGAAGGATACATAAAAGCTAAAGCGGCAAAGTATATATATATGTAGCACTTTATATACAAGGGACCAAGGTTACAATATAAAGCATATGTATTATATGCTTGTGTGCAAGATTAAAAGAACAAAAGGCTCCATTGTTCGGTTTTTAAAACAAACTAAGTATTATAAGGTGGGACCCTCACGAATCGCATCGGATAAAAACATAATAGCGGAACATGTTAACAAAAGTTCCGATGGCGATTGCGGACCTGATACATTATAAACAGTGATTCACATGAGATTGAGTTCCGGCTTAAAGTGCAACACAGTGAACCATCGCATTGGAGGTGAAAGAGGAACAAACAATTGAAAGTTCCGATTGCGATTGAGCGATTGGATGATAGCCGTCAGATTTGCTGAGGGATGGACGGCGGATATGAATCGATTGATTATATGGTGGGGCCTTTGCTAATCGCATCGGTGGAAATCAAATGACCAAGTCACAAGAGCATTATGAATGTTGCGATTGCGATTGAAATAAATGAGGCGGAGTATCGCTGGTATGTGGGCTCCATTCAAAAGAAAAGACTAATATAGGTTTGCTAGGAGTTTTTTAAACCAAAGCTGAAGAGGTAAAGGAAAGCAAAGCGGCATGTATATATATATATATATATATATATATATGTAAAACGATATATACATATACACATGTGAACAGTGAATCATCGCATCGGAGTGAGAGCAGAGCATCGGAACATACAATTGGAAGTTGCGATTGCGATTAATCACAATCGAAAGTATTCAGGAGGTGATTCATCTCATCGGAGAATAGAGCAAGTTCGGCGAGTGGGCCCGAAAGGGCATTTTATGTATTAAAATGATTTATTATTGTTATATTGCCTAGAGTTATCTGAGTTATATAACGCGGCAGTCTTATATGCAACAGTTACACCACGGCAGTGAACAGGAGAGCAAGCAGAGCCGAAAAAGACAGAGACAGTCACAGAAAAGACAAACACACGGTGATCCAAAACTGAATGGGTTGATTTGTAATCCATATTGTAACTAAATGTAAACGTTTTTTTGGTTTATATTGTTTGTGATGCACTGGCAAGTCTCCGTAAGAAACAAAACTCCACTGAAAAACTGAAAGTTGTACAAATTGCTGAAGTTTTTTGAATGCGCTGGATAAAGAAGTGAGGAGGCAGAAGGCAAAGAGTCAGGGCTATTCACTTTGAATTCCCTGTGGAATACGAACAGTTATGAGGCAAACTGTATAAAGGATAGCACATTGATATGCAGAAAGAGGTTAGAGAATGCAGAGTATGAAGAATTGAGGCAGAGAAGATAAGAAGGAGGAGCAGAAAGAGAAGCTACAGAACAGAGCTGATATCCAAGGTAAATCAGCAAATGTTTTCTTTTGATAGAATGAGGAAGTTGGAGCTTCCCTATCAATTTGAAGCTTGATAGATGTCAGTTGTAGCTGACTGAGGTTGGAGCCTCCTGTAGGTTGGTGCCTGCAGAAAATCAGTGGTGAGAGGGAGTTGGAGCTTGCCTTTGCATCACAACAATAATAAGATGTGGTTTTCTCCCTTTATGGGTTTCCACTTATATCTGCTATCTCTGTGTGTGTTGCCTATGTGTTGATATGCTCTATCCAACCTGCTTAATACTTGCTGCTCTCATAATAAGTTTGGTGTCACATTATCTTAATACTTGCTGCTACATATTAAGATTGTTCACATATAAAGTTGATTATAAAATTAAGTTGTAAATAAGCTTGATGAAAAGTTTTAAAAAGCTCATGTATGTGTTAAACTGATTCACCCCCCCCCCCCTCTCAATTTAACTAAGGATTCAACAGCCTTCATCTCTTGTATCAACACACACACCAAAACCTTCATGGAACGTCAAGGGCACAATAACCAATTCTTCTTCTAACCAAGGCATCACACCAAGCACAAGACTCATCAAGCTAATCTCTCCATGAAATTTGCATAGTCTCACATCCCACAAGAACAAGGCTCCAAAACCATGCAAACCATTAACTCCATTGTCCATGTCTTTACTAGGATAGAATCCATCATCATCATCATCAATGTCATATTTTGATATAGGGTTTACATCCATAGCTGAAACCCTAGCATTACAAGACCAAATGTTAGCGTCAATGTCCAAGTGCATTAATCCCAACACACTCTTAGCCCTATTGTTGCTTCTGGGTTAGGTTTCCTTGGCATATTTCCCCAATACGCACCCTTTGCAGACGTCATCTTGCTTGGTGCTTATATCTGGAACTCCTGTGACGGTCTTCTTGAGAATTCCCAAAGCCCCATGGTGTAAGTACCCCATTCTCCTGTGCCATTGTTCATTCAAATCCTTCTCATCATTGCTGCCTATCAGCGCAATTGGGGATTCGAGTTGTAACTTATACAGTTTATTGCTCCTAACTCCGATTTGTGCCTTCTTCTTCCAAATCGAGTGTTTAACGTATACTCTTTTTCCAATGAAAAAACCGGCATAGCCCTTGTTTTGAAGCTGAGACATCGAGAGTAAGTTCATCCCCAAACCAAGCACATGCAACACATTGATAGCCCGAATCTTATTGTCACCTTCACTTTGAAATACTACAGGACCTCTTCCAACAAGGGTACACTTCGCCTTATTGCCCATGGTAATTTGAAAGTTTATTTGCTCTTCTTGGTAGCTCGAGAAACATTCTCGTACTCTCGTCATATGTGCAAAAGCTCCACTGTCAATATACAAGACCTCTGGAGAAGCAGAGCTTGATACACAAGCAAATTCTTCTTCCAGTCTGGATGTCAGTGTTGAGTTTTCTTGAGTGATGGGGTAGCATCGGATGTGCTCTAGCTCCCAAAATTTGTGGAGGGACTAAAGTACATGAGATCTCCAAGACCCAGAAAGGGATTTGGGAAATTTAATCCAGTTTGGGAGATAATTAATTAATAATTTTAATTATGGACCCTAAGCCTAACTTAGGAAAATTAAATTATTAAATGTAACTAATTAAAACATGTGATGAAATTATCTTAAGTCGCACGGATCAAGCTTTCTTTTAATCTTAGCCATCGATTCAAGATCTGATCATGGTCGTTGGTTTTCCAACGAAAAAAGTATAAAGGAAAGGCTTAGGGTCAGTTGGAGAAGACATGTTGAAATTTGGTTACCAGAGGACAGGTGGTTCCCTAAAGCTTTGATCTTTGGCCTAAGGAAAAGTGTCCAAAAGAATTTAATTTTTCTCCTAAAGTGACTTTATAATTTTTATAAAGTCAAATCTAATTTAAAAGTGACTTTAAGTGATAAAGTTACTAAAGTCTAATTTAAAAGTGACTTTAAGTGATAAAGTTACAAAAGTCTAATTTTAAAGTGACTTTAATAAAGTCAATGTAAAATTAGAAAGGAAAAGTGACTTTGGAAATAAATGACTAAGTGGGTCTTTATTAAAGTGGGGTGAATTAAAAAATAGAAAGTGAGATTTAAATGAGCATTTAATCTCAGCCCTAGATCTCAATCTATTTCAGCCATTGGATTTAGGGATTCCCCAAAAGTCACTTAGGGTTAGATTAAAGGAGGGAAAGGAGGAAAAGGTCATTCATTCTTTCATGAGCAGATTGAGAGAAGGAGAGAAGGAGAGCTAGAGATTTTTTTGAGCAGTGAGAAGGAGGGCAGCAGTGAAGAGATTTCAGCAAAGATACAGCAGCATTTATTGGTACACATACCGAGGCAGAAAATCCGTACAGTAAAGGAGAGGCAGTGTTTCCAAGTGAGGCACAAAAACCGAGGAAGAGGACAGCAGCTACAGCTCTGTTTTTTGGCACAGATTTCGAGAGAGGTTGTTGTACAAAATCTGTAATAGCAAAGTACGGCTGTTTCGGCACGCTTCCCGAGGTGGCCATACAGCATTTAATGCTGTCCTAAGGTGCTATAAATTTTCTGTTTTCTGTTGTTGCTGATTTGGCACAATTTCTGAGGCGGTGTGCAAGCACAGAAATCGAGATAAGTCTGTAAATTGGTTGCCGGAATTTTTTATGAGTTTTTCCTGTTTCACTGTAAAAAAACAATATTCAGAAAAATAAAAGAGAAGCTTTCGAACTGGTTTTCCCCAAGAGTTGTAGGGGGTCTAAACCTCCCTTAAAGGTGTCAAATGTTCTTTATGTGCCAGGGATGAGGAAGAACCTCATATCCGTCTCAGCTTTGGAGGACAGAGGATATGAGATACTGTTCAGGGGTGGACAGGTGCTGATGTATCCCAGGGGCGCTCCAGCTGATTCAGCTAGAGTGATAGGTGTACGCAATGCAAAGGTGTACAAGTTTGTATTTCAAATTTCTTTGGCATTACAATAGCACCGACAGCGCAGCTAGCGCTTCCGAGTCATGGTGAGATTTTGGGCACCGGCAGATGGGGCATATGTATCATGGAGCTCATAGACCTGAGGATCACTGCATGGTGGTGCGTATTTCAAGATCGATCACTTTGATACTTGTAGAGGATGTGCGATGGGCAAGTTTGCCAAATCCCCTTTTCCCAGCAGTGACAGCAGAGCGACTGGGATACTTGATTTGATTCATTCCGATGTGAGCGGTTGGATGTCTCATGTTTCCTTGAGTGGATATGAGTACTATGTGTTATTCATTGATGATCACTCCAGGAGGACCTAGATTTATTTCTTGAAGACCAAGAGTGAGGTCTTCAAGCGGTTTCAGGAGTTCAGAGCTCTTGTGGAGACACAGACAGGTCGGAAGATCAAGTCCCTGAGGTCGGACAATGGAGGAGAGCACACCCTCGGAGAGTTTGTTGACTATTGTGCAGAGGCAAGCATTAGGAGGGAGTTCACTGTTCCTTACAACCCCCAGCAGAACGGGGTTGCGGAGAGGAAGAACAGATCCATCGGAGGGGCTGCCAAAGCCATGTTACATGATCAGGGGTTGCCATTGTTTTTGTGGGCAGAGGCTTGCAACACTGCTGTTTATTTGCAACAGGAGTCCGCATCGTGCCTTGGGGCATATGACTCCGGAGGACGCTTTTTCTGGGAAGAAGCCTGATATTGGTCATCTTCGTATCTTTGGGTGTATCACATACTCCTACATACCCAAGGAGAAGAGGACCAAACTAGAGCCCACCGCAGAAAAGGGTATCTTTGTGGGCTACAGTGAGACCTCAAAGGCCTTTCGGATTTACATTCCTGCACAGAGGAAAGTTGTTGTCAGGCGGGATGTGAAGTTCGAGGAGGATAGGGCCTTTAGGAGGTCACGGGAGTTAGAGTATCTAGATCAGCCAGACCCTCAGCAGCAGCTGAGTCAGTCACAGGGATCCAGTGGGCAGGGATCAGGAGGATCCGGAGGTACATCTATGACGATGTCAGGTCCGTCAGTGAGCAGTGGCTCACAGAGTCAGAGGGGTGGTGCTTCGGGCAGCATGCAGAGCAGTCCACAGAGCAATTCACTAGGGAGTCCACTGATGGACAGTTCACACGGTACCTCAGCTTCTACAGGTTCAGGTGCAGGCAGGAGGACAGCAGACAGACAATCAGGAGTTCAGGCTCCTGATGATGATGAGGAGGAGGAGTTTCATTCTCCAATGGGAGAAGTATGCTCAGGGAAGAGGAAGCCCAAGTGGCTTCAGGACACCTTGAGAGATGCCACATCTGTTGCTGAGCCTAAGAGGCCGGTCAGAGAGAGCAGACCACCCGAGAGGTTTTGTAGCTATATGGCAATGGCTACCAGCATCCTTGACTCTGAGCCTTCTAGCTATGAGGAGGCAGCTAGCCAGCAGGTCTGGAGAGAGGCCATGCAGGAGGAGTATTCTTCTATCATGAAGAATGATGTTTGGGAGGTGGTGCCGAAGCCTGAGGGCAAATCCGTGGTTACTTCCAGATGGCTTTACAAGGTAAAGCATGCTGCAGATGGCAGCATTGAGAAATTCAAAGCGAGGTTTGTAGCTAGAGGGTTCTCCCAGGTAGAGGGAGTTGATTATGAAGAGACCTTCGCTCCCGTGGCTCGATATACTTCGATCCGCTCCATTATATCGATAGCAGCAGAGATGGGTTGGAAGATCCACCAGATGGATGTGAAGACCGCATTTCTCAATGGCTTCATACATGAGGAGGTGTACATTGAGCAGCCACAGGGCTTTGAGGTGCATGGGAAGGAGTCCCATGTGTGTAGACTGAAGAAGGCCCTTTATGGCCTGAAGCAAGCTCCCAGAGCTTGGTACTCCAGGATAGATACATACTTGCAAGAGATGGGTTTCACAAAGAGTGAGGCAGATTCGAACCTTTACTATATTGTGATAGGTGAGGAGCCTCTCATTCTGGTGTTGTATGTGGATGACTTGGTCATTACAGGTGCAGAGAGACTCATAGAGCACTGCAAGAGAGATCTTGCGGCGGAGTTTGAGATGAAGGACATCCGCTTGATGCATTACTTTTTGGGTTTGGAGGTGTGGCAGGAGGAGGGGCATTTCTTCCTGGGACAGGGGAAGTATATTGTGGACATCCTTGGCAGATTCCACATGGAGGATTGTAAACCCATGTCGACACTGATGATCACCAACTGGAAGAAGCTTCATGCTTCGGATTCCGAGTTGGTGGATCCCACATTGTACAGACAGCTGATTGGTTCCTTGATGTATTTGGTCAACACTAGACCAGATATTTGTTTTGCAGTCAACACGATGAGTCAGCTTATGTGTGAGCCTAGGAAGGTTCACTGGGTGGCTGCAAAACACATTTTGCGATACTTGCAGGGGACAGTGGATTATGGTAAGCAGTACAGCAGGGGATGGAGTAAGGTGAAGGTGTTACACCGATTCGATTGGGTAGGTTGTGCCTGGGAGAAGAGTACCTCTGTGCAGTGTTGTTTAAGGTTGGGTTCATAGTTATGTTATGGTTCACCCAAAGTGCAGGCTGTGAGCATTGAGTTCAATGGAAGTAGAGTATATGGTAGGTACCAGCTAGTTGTGAGGCCATCTGGCTTCGCAAGATGTTGTTTGGCTTATTTGGTCAGCCGTTGAGACCTTCAATGATTTACTGTGATAATCAGAGTTGCATTAAACTCACGAAGAATCCAGTATTTCATGACAGGTCAAAGCATATCGAAATCAAATATCATTTCATCAGAGACTATGTTCAGAAGGGAGCTGTGAAGCTTGAGTATATTCCCACTGATGAGCAGGTTGCAGATATTCTTACCAAAGCCTTACCACGGGGCAAGCATGTCTACTTCAGAGACAAGATGGGTGTGGTGAGGAACACCTTCCTCGATAAGAGGGAGTGTTGAAATTTGGTTACCGAAGGACAGGTGGTTCCCTAAGGCTTTGATCTTTGGCCTAGGGAAAAGTGTCCAAAAGAATTTAATTTTTTCTCCTAAAGTGACTTTATAATTTTTATAAAGTCAAATCTAATTTAAAAGTGACTTTATGTGATAAAGTTACTAAAGTCTAATTTAAAAGTGACTTTAAGTGATAAAGTTACTAAAGTCTAATTTTAAAGTGACTTTAATAAAGTCAATGTAAAATTAGAAAGGAAAAGTGACTTTGGAAATAAATGACTAAGTGGGTCTTTAGTAAAGTGGGGTGAATTAAAAAATAGAAAGTGAGATTTAAATAAGCATTTAATCTCAGCCCTAGATCTCAATCTATTTCAGCCATTGGATTTAGGGATTCCCCAAAAGTCACTTAGGATAAGATTAAAGGAGGGAAAGAAGGAAAAGGTCATTCATTCTTTCATGAGCAGATTGGGAGAAGGAGAGCTGGAGATTTTTCTGAGCAGTGAGAAGGAGGAGGGCAGCAGTGAAGAGATTTCAGCAAAGGTACAGCAGCATTTATTGGCACACATATCGAGGCAGAAAATCCGTACAGCAAAGGAGAAGCAGTGTTTCCAAGTGAGGAGGCACAAAAATCAAGGAAGAGGACAGCAGCTACAGCTCTGTTTTTTTGGCACGGATTTCGAGAGAGGTTGCTGTACAAAATCTGTACAGTCCGTACAGCAAAGTACGGCTGTTTCGGCACGCTTCCCGAGGCGGCCGTACAACATTTAATGTTGTCCTAAGGTGCTGTAAATTTTCTGTTTTCTGTTGTTGCTGATTTGGCACAATTTCCGAGGCGGTGTGCAAGCACGAAAATCAAGATAAGTCTATAAATTGGTTGCTAGAATTTTTTCTAAGTTTTTCCTGTTTCACTGTAAAAAAACAATATTCAGAAAAATAAAAGAGAAGCTTTCGAACTGGTTTTCCCCAAGAGTTGTAGGGGGTTTTTCCAGGGTCATGTTGACCAAAAATATCAGTGTTAAATGTGTTGAATGGCTACTTTATGCTTGCTGATTTTTTATTTCTGCATTTTCCAGCATTCTGTAAATTTTCCAGAATTTGTGTTTTCAGCAAAAATTTATTTTCCAGTTTGTTGAATGTAAGGATATGGGAAAGGGCATTTAACTATTTGGAGAAATAAGGTGAAACTGAAAACCGGGGTGGAAAACAGGAAATTTCTACAAGACACACAAAGGCAGAGCACTGAGACTGAGCTGGAATTCTAGGGCGGGTTTGCTAAGAATTTCCATAAGTGTTTCAGCCGCACAAAGGGGTAGTTTAGGCAAAGGGGATGGTCTAATCCCAGTGCCTAGAATCAGCAAGAGGCAGAGAGCAGCGTCCAGAGGCAACGCAGAGAAGCAAAGGCAACAGCAGCAGAGAGGGCAGCAGCTGCGTAGCGCAGAGGCAGCTTCAGCTACGCAGTCCCTTATGGGGCAGCGCTGGGCAACAGTGGACCCATCTGGGTTACGCAGAGACCATGAGGGGTAGCGTAGGGTCTGCGTCACCCATTTTGGGGTTACGAGCCCTCTCCAGGCCAGCACATAGGCACGCAGAGGCTGTTTAGGCTGACGCAAGGGCTTCAAGGACAGCGCTGGGGTTTCTAGGGCTAAAATTTGGTTGAGTCTTATAAATCCAGTTTGAGGGTGTGGATCAGTCAAGGTTTTGGCTTCAGAACAGCAGGATAGCTACAAATCTATATTTTTCTTTGTCGAGTTAACCAGTGTGGTGCCCAAATTTGTTGTAATCAGGAAACTACTTAATAATATAAACCCTCTAGCAGCTAGAAGACTGGTTTTCCCACATTGGGTTTTTCCGGGGACTATTGTCTAGAAAATCTTGTGTGTCACTTTGTCTATTATGCATGTACTTTCTGTTTTAGATTTGAATCGGTGAAAGTCTATTTTGTGTTTACTTCGATGTTAATCTAAAGATTCGGTGAAAGTCTATTTTGTGTTTACTTCAATGTTAATCTAAAGATTTCAACATTAATAACTTGTCTAAGTAGTAGAAGTATGAGCAGATCTAACAGTAGATTTTTTGCATAAAGTAACTTTCAGAAATTTTCACATGGTATCAGAGCGATTGCAGATCTAGCAGGGCCACCAGCAAAAGAATGAAGAATCTTGCTACAAAAAGCAGGAGAGAGAGCAGCAGCAGCAGCAGAAAGCCAGATCCAAAGGGACAGCGTAGTTTCAGAGGGAGCAGAGCCACGCAGAGGTCAGGGTGACACAGTCATGCGTTATCTCCACGCAGGGCCACGTGCTTACTGTGCAGATGCAGCACTGGGACTGTCTGCTCACACAGAGGCCAACTAGGGTGACACCAATCTGAAGTTGTCTGATTCAGAAGTGCCAGAAGCAAAGCTGAAGAAATTCAAAAGGTGTTGGTGGGGTTAAATTTCAGAAGCTTCAGAATTTAGCCTAACCACTAGTGACAAAGAGGGAGAGGAGATCAGCTACTCAGAGGGTTTCTAGCCAAAGAAATCTGCAGATCGATCAGTGGATCGAAGAGAGATGTTTCGTTGATTGTTTTGGCAGATTTCCAAGAGAGGAAATCAAATGTCAAAGGGAGCAAAGGGTGTCTGTTTCGCCAAGGACCCTAGATCCAGATCTCGAGCATAGAGAGGAGGAGATTCGATAGATTTACTGAGCAAATGGCACCTCACGGACTACGTGATCAGGATAGGTTGGATGGCCTATCCAACTTTGCAGTCTGGAAGGCTAGAATCCTGGAAGTCTTGGAAGCATACCGTCTAAGAGACCATGCAGAACAAGTCCTAGCCACGTCGACCAATGCAGATCTCCTGAAGAAGCATGAGGAAGCTACGGCACATGCCAAGCGGCTCATAATGGATGGAATTAAGGACCATATTGTTCCACATATAGCTGAGAAGAAAACAGATAATGAGATGTGGAAGGCCTTAACAACCCTATATGAGGGGAAGTCCGTCCAGAGGAAGATGCTTCTAGAGACTCAGTTGCGATCACTCATGATGACCAAGGGGGAAGAGATGGAGCACTTTCTCTTCAAATTACAGACGATCAGAGATCATTTGACTGCCACGGGAGCAAAGGTGGAGGATGATGTGATGCTACGGACCACACTCGATGCAGTCACAGAAGAGTGGGAAACCTTTGTCCAAAGTGTCTTGGGCAGAGCGGACCTTCCCGACTAGGACAACTTGTGGGCAATCATGCGTCAAGAAGAACTCCGCAGATTCACCAAGAAGCAGTATAGCTCGAGATCCAAAAAAGTGAAGAAGGAAGATGAAAATGATGCAACCTTTGCATCAAAGAGGCAACAAGGGAAGAAGAAGCATGATCTATCCAAGATCAAGTGTTTCCAGCGCGGCGAACTAGGACATTTCACCAGCAATTGTCTACAGAAAAAGGACAAGAAAGCTTCTACTTCCAAGGCTGTTGTGGCGCACGATGGGTCAGAAGATGATGCAGCCATGAGCGCTCGTGAACCACGAAAGTGGGGCGACGTGGATCTGTAGAGCAGCTACAGAATGGCGGCAGGATCCTTGAGCAGCTACAGAATGGCGGCAGGATCCTTGAGCAGCTCATCTCTTGGATCACATCCGAGCTACGGGAGCCTTAAGACTGTAGCGGGACAAGTGGAGCAGTTGGTGCAGAGAATCGCGGATGAAGTAGAGGCGGATCTGAGGACTGAAGGGAGCAGTGCAGTACAGATGCAGCAACAGCGTAGGGGTTGATGTGACTTCCGCAACGCAAAGAAAAGTTGCAACAGCGTAGAAGGCTTCGGGAGGACAACGCAGCGCAGCAGCAACGTGAGAGATTTCAGCACAAGGGGTTGATGTGACTTCAGCAGTGCAAAGTTGTAGTTGTGCATCATCCTCCAGATGACAGCACATATTAGCAGCCGATGGAGCTTCAGTGATGAGGATGCAGCCCAACTGACTTGTCTGTCAAAGATTGGGCAGGAGATTCAGTTGTTTCTCTCAACAACTGAAGTTGCAGTGCAGCAGGAGGCAGCACGGATGCAGCAGATTGAGAGGGAGTTGTAGTACAAATTTAGCAGTGGCGGTGGCAGCATCATGGGCAGCAGTACAAAATGGTAGCCACAGCACAGTGATGAAGGGCAGCAGGTCCAACATCAGTGCGGACACCCACACCAAAGAACAATGCAGAACTTCGGGGTGAAGCAGAGTTTGTACTAGAGCACATTCCTCGCTAAGAGGGAGTGTTGAGTTTTCTTCAGTGATGGGGTAGCATCAGATGTGCTCTAGCTCCCAAAATTTGTGAAGGGACTAGAGTACATGAGATCTCCAAGACCCAGAAGGGGATTTGGGAAATTTCATCCGGTTTGGGAGATAATTAATTAATTAATAATTTTAATTATGGACCCTAAGTCTAACTTAGGAAAATTAAATTATTAAAGGTAATTAATTAAAACATGTGATAAAATTATCTTAAGTCACACGGATCAAGCTTTCTTTTAATCTTAGACATCGATTCAAGATCTGATCATGGTCGTTGGTTTCCCAACAAAAAAAGTATAAAGGAAAGGCTTGGGGTCAGTTGGAGAAGACACATAGAGGAAGAGCACTGAGACTAAGCTGGAATTCTAGGGCGAGTTTCCTAAGAATTTCCAGAAGTGTTTTAGCTACAGAGAGGGGTAGTTTAGGCAAAGGGGATGGTCTAATCCCAGTGCCTAGAATGAGCAAGAGGTAGAGAGCAGCTTCCACAGGCAGCGCAGAGAAGCAAAGGCAGCAGAAGCAGAAAGGGCAGTAGCTGCTCAGCGCAGAGGCAGCTTCAGCTACGCAAGTGCTACACAGTCCCTTCTGGGGCAGCGCTGGGCAACAGGGGACCCATCTGGGTTACGCAAAGACCCTCAAGGGCAGCGTAGGGTCTGCGTCACCCATTTTGGGGTTACACAGCCCTCTCCAGGCCAGTGCAAAGGCTATTTAGGCTGACATAGGGGCTTCAGGGGCAGCGTTGGGGTTTCTAGGGCCAGAATTTGGCTGTCTTGTAAATCTCGCTTGAGTGTGTGGATCAGTCAAGGTTTTGGCTTCAGAACAACAAGATAGCTGCAGATCTATATTTTTCTCTATCGGGTTAACCAGTGTGGTACCCAAATTTGTTGTATTCAGAAAACTACTTAATAATATAAACCCTCCAACAGCTAGAAGACCAGTTTTCCATCATCGGGTTTTTCCGAGGACATATGGTTTTTCCAAGGACCACTGCATCACCCTGCATGAGCTCTCTGCGGCGCTACTCTGTGCTGCCCTCTCTGACCTTCTGTGTCCTTCTTCCCTCGAGCCATGTCACTGCTAATGCCCTATGCTTCCTCTGCCCTGCAACTCTCCCTCTAAAATCGAATTCTATTACATCATAATCGACTTCCTTCGGGTTACTAAGTGTATGCCCGGCTTGCTCTAAAAATGACCCTCAAGCCTTCTTTTATAATCTTCTCATTGATGAATCAACGGCCCAGATTAGAAGTCTAATCAATGGCTAAGATTATAACTTGACTTGATCTTCTTTCTCTAGAAGATTCACACTATGTTTTATTAATACCCATTAATTATTTAATTTCCCTAAGTTTATACTTAGGGTCTCCATTAGAATAATTAATTATTTTAATAAAACATGAACCGAGTGAAATTTCCACAAATTGTTAATGGGTTCTCTGGAATACTAGTGTCTAAGCCTCCTCACCAAATTTGAGACTTAGATCACTTTCTGATGCTACAAAAATCAACATTCTGTAACCTCTACCTAGCCTCTGGAGATGAGAACGTATTTCTTTCCAGCAAATCGAGCTTCCCTCTCTGAAGCTACTGCGCAATCCTCTGCGTTGCCTCATTGGGATAACTCGGCCCCTTGATGCCACCTCTCCGATCTAGAAAACTTCCTCCAAATCACTGTCTTTGCCCCTCACTCACTGCTTCGATCTTTGGCACTCTCTGGCAAATAACTGCTGTTAACCTGGGAATCGATCTGCCAAGGAAATCGAACTGCTCAAGTGTATTCTCCATCACCACATCAATCTCCTCTTATAATCCCATGTTGAAGCACCAACGGCCAAGATTAAAACTTAATCAATGGTTAGGATCATCTTTGGATCGATCTGTGTGAGTTTCTAGACTATTCTCATCTTATCTCAATTAATATTGATTAATTAACCATATTCTCTAAGTTTAGACTTGGGAAATATTTAAAAATCAGTTAATAATCTAATTTAGACACTTTTAGGTGGAATTTCCATAAACAATTTCTAGGTTTTGGAGATTTCATGTATTCTAGCCTTTCCACCAAATTTTGTGGCTAGAACACATCCGATGCTACAAAAACTAACAGATCACTCCATTAATATAAGGAACCAACCATTCAAAAGAACCAAATCCATATCAATAATCATCCACAATCCCTAGGTTTCTCCTCAAGAAAAGATTTTACACACTCTCCAAGGTATGCCCCTAGTGATACGTACCCTTAATGAAGTCCCAAACATAGTGAATATGTCATGAAAATCTATGGGAACCATTAAACATAGTAGTTGGTTGGTTATTTACGTTTTGACAGTTTTATAGGCCTAAAAGTATAGAAAACAAGGAATTTTGTCTCCTTACAACCACTTATCCAGGTGCTAAAGAACAAATTCATCTTTTACTTGGTAAGGGTATTCATCGCTCATCCTCTTGTTGATAATAAAGCTAAATATTTAGAGGTTTGTGTGATATCTTGTTTATTGGTCTACTTATTTTCTGCAGAAAATTTATTTCCAAATCAATAACATACTTCAGTAATTCCTACCTTCACCACAAAAACTATATTTAGAGACTAGTTTACTTATCCTAACAAAGTATCTCTTGTGTAGAATAGGGAAGCCTCTCATAGGCTTCAGTAGGAGTTAGGCTTTAAAAGAGGGGACATATGTCAAGGTCACAGTGGGCACTTGTCCTCTATGGTAACACCCTAACACCTCGAGGACCTTATAGAGACCACTACATCGATCAGTGATAATCCACCTTGATGCTTTTATGGTTTTTGTACCCGCGTTGTTGATTTCACTTCATTCCTTCAGTATTTGTTAGGTGATTCTTATAGGTGTGACCGAGATCCCTTAAGGGATGTGTGATGCTTCTCCATCAGTTTGTAGAGATTGTCCAACCATATTCCATAATGGCACAACACACTTGACAATGGAAGTTCGAGCCCCTTTGAGGAGCTTTAGCCTTGATAAGGACATAACATAATTGATGTGACCCTCCTCCTGTCCTAGGACCTCAGACACAAACCTTTGATGTTAGGACGTTGACTTAGAGAGTTGGTGCACCCCTAAGATAACAAGATGCCCCCAAGTTGGTATTGCACCTTCTTGATGAACATTGCACTTCTCTTGATGGTGATTGATGGTGTTGATCACTTAGGACAATTTGGAGGGGTAGATGCACCTCCTACATTGATAACATCATGCCCTAGCTTAATGATGTCATTCTATCACCACACTTGATGACGATATCAGCCTCTTAGAGGACGATTTGGGATGGGGGGTACTTTGGTGATGTAGCTCCTCATTTGGATGGAGAGCATCATTTATGGGAAAAGATACATCTATTGAGTTATTCATTGCATGTTTTCTTGGAGAGATGTACCTTTTGGATGATGACATCACCATTAGAAGATTTGAGACTCGCACGTATTAGTTGAGGCTTATTTTCATGTTATTTCATTGTTTTGGCCATATTTGGGGGTCGACTTGATGACTTATATAGCTTGTATCATGGATTTAATGATTTTTTGGGCATTTTAGCCTAATCTGATGGAAATCGACTTAGTTACCCTCATATAAATAGGAGAGTTGATTTCCTCCTGGATTCATAGTCACACTTGGAATATAACAACTCTTCTTTAGTAATATTTCTTTCTAATGCACAATGGAGGACTAGTAGAATGACTTTCTTCGGTGGATCTTGTGATCTCATGTGATCTCTTTTCATGGATGCTTATGGTGAATCTTGGATATTGCATGGTGAAGTAAGATAGTTTAATTGATTTATCTTGATATTATGTTCCATGGGATAAATGTTCTTGTGCTAAGTTAATTTATTTGGTGTTTGCTTTATTATCCCTTGTTGAGCTAAACCCTTCCTCCAAGTACTTGCGGAATACAAATAGGTTTTTCTTTACCTTAATCATCTAGAAAAATGAAAACCTAAATTGCAAACACTAGGGTAAGTTAGTTTATTTTCCCTAGTTTTTGTTTGGATTTAGAATCACTCCAAAGAAACCGTAGAATAATTTGTATCCTATGACTCCATTGGCCCTAGATTGAAAAGGCACTAGATGTTGAAAAATGTAGCAATGGTCGGTCTTCATAACATTATTTTTATTGACGTATTTTGAATAATTGAAATTATTATTCACAAGCATGTTCTTCATGCTTTGTATTGGTCAAAAGGAAATATATATGGGCATGTTATTCGTGACCCTTTGAAAGGAAGAAAGTTGAATTCTGTTAAGTGTCATTTAACCTACCAAATTTCCAAGTCAACCCTCTTAACCCTCATGTCGGCTCAGCTTAAGAGGCACCCTTTCGCATGGGCTTGGAGGCTATATATAGCCCACTCGCATTCCTCATTTGATACAAACATCACACGGTCATATCTTTGATTTGCCCGGACACTTGGAAGGCCAAGTATAAGCCAAAGTGACATATCTATGATCTGCCCTCACTCAAGGAGACTTTGAAGGTCGAGTAGAAGACAAAGTTTGAGGCATAAATTTTTTGTAGTTTTGAGGCCCGTTGCAGTGGAAGAAGTTTGAAGTCTGAGGCACATTACTCTGTGGAATGATGTGAAGTTTGAGGCTCTATCTCTGTGGAACTGTGTACGTTACTCTATGGAGCCATGAGAAGTTTGAGGCTCATACCCTAAGATATAATACGAATCTCTATGGCTTAATGTGAGGCTAAGACTGAAGGCGGAATTCAGCCCTTTTGGAGAACTAAAGCGGACCTCTTTTATAGATAGATTTGGGAAGCATTTTGTCTTGATATGTTGCAGGGCTGACTTGTGTTAAATTTAGATAACAATGGTGTTCTATGCTTGATGCAGTTTTACTTCAATCCTTCATAGGCCCAATACAAGATAGCAATCACATACACTTGAAAGTAAAATGTTGATAGAACACAATAATATATCAATAGAAGACAAGCCAAATATAGATCAGATTTACAATTCCTTATGTCCAGCAAAGATATGAGATATTGTTGCGTTACAGCAGTCAGCAGGATGCTTCAACCAGCAAAGTCTTTCTCGGTCAGCCAACACTTTCATGTGTCACACCCACAACCCTCAAAGACAACTCATCACAAGTCAACGCAAGTCAAACCGAGGATAGCGCAGAAAAGTCAACGCAGGCAGCTTCAGAGAAGACAATGCAGCAAACTAGGGCTTCAGTCAAAGAGCCTGAAATTCCTCGATTTTAGTGCCCACCTGTATGGCCTCCTAAAATCAGAATTTCTGCAGAAGATTGAGGTCAAACGACCAAGGGTTGACCACAGTCAACACTGCAGCAGAAAAGCCCTAAACAGATCAGCGCCGAAAATAGCAACAAGCCCTAAATAGATCAGCGCAGAAAACAGCAGCAAGCCCTAAACAGATCAGCGCAGAAAACAACAGCTTCGCTCCACACATGTGAGAAGAAAAAGGGCCTCCAAAGGCTATCGAACCAATCAGATCACAAAGAGAGAATGTGTGATGAGATGATGAGAAAATGACCTCCAAGTCCCTCATATTTATATCCATCAATGAGGGTGTGTGACACATCTCTTAGGCATGTGGGATAAATCTAGCCGACCTTGCACATGTGGAAAATAAATTCAAAATCAATGTTCTGCTCATCCGATCAAGATGATCTTTAGATCAATCTTGCACCTCTCCGAAAGAGGAATCCAACAAAAATATGACCATCGTCATATGAGCAGTGCAACATGGAGTTTGGACCTAATTACCCAAAATTAACACTCCCTCTCAACTAGGGAGAACTCCATTTGCCCACAAGTGCCATCCATCATGTACCAAACCAAACATCATACGTCATCCCGCCGTAACTTGCTTTGCTGGCTCTTTATTTTAGAACAAAAGGTGAGTCACAAAGACATCACACATAGCTGACCCGAAGTCATCTTTAGAGGTAAAAACCTCTCTCGGACTCAAAAGAGTCTCATACTAACCCGGAGTTAGTTTACTAACCCGGAGTCAATTTAAAGAATAAAACCTCATCATACTTGATCCCAAATCAAGGTGTTGGACACGTGTCATCCTAGACATAGAGAGTACGGCAATCTCCGATGCATCCATCGGTCTTGCTATGGTCTCTATCCACATTTCCCACCTCATTGGCCAAATGAGAGGTACTGCCCATGAGCCCGAAACTCCATGGGTAGGATGCATGCGGGGCACAGATCAGAGAGAGGCGAACCAACTCAATATCATAACGGTGGGGCAGAAGCACAACAAGGTTCGGCAAGCCTAGCCCTGTATGTTCTTATAGCTCCAAGAAGCTATCCCCAAGCCCCCTGGAGCTCCCAGAGCTCATAGTCCAACTCAAGCAGGACACTTAGAATAGGGTCTTTCCACGATTCCAAGCTACTCACGGAAGGGAACTTGACCTTCCCCAGGGGCTTCGTGAGAATATCCGCGACCTGCTTATCAGTTCCTATATGATCGAGCTTTACGGCGCCTCGCTGTACCATATCCCGGATAAAGTGGTACATGATATCAATATGCTTGGATCGATCGTGGAACACAAGATTCTCAGAAAGACGAATCCCATTCTCGATATCACAAAGGATAACGATGGTATCTAGCACATGCCCAAATAGCTCACTTAAGATCTTTTGCAACCAAACAGCGTCACAACAGGCCATATTGCTGCAATGTATTCGGCCTCAGCAGTGTTCAAAGCCACCGACTTTTGCTTCCTACTCATCCAAGATATCGAAGCAAAACCCAAGGTGAAGCAACATCCAGATGTGCTCTTGCGATCGACCACACTGCTAGCCCAATCGGCATCAGTATATCCATGGAGTCTCAAACTCCCGGCAGTGTATCTCACCCCATGGTTGATTGTGCCCCGAAGATATCTCAATAGATTCTTGGCACCAATCCAGTGAATGTGATGAGGATTAACCATATGTTAACTCAAAGTGTTCACTGCAAAACATACGTTCGAACAGTTCACTAAGAACATCAGGGCCCCCACAAGTTGTCAATACTCAGTAGGATTTGCTAGCACGGGCCCAGCAATGTTTCCATTCAACTTCTTAAAGTTGAGTTCCATCGGTGTCAACATAGACTTAGAGTTCACCATACCAAATCTCTCCAGCAGCTTCACAACATATTTTCCTTGAGAAAGGAAAATCTCGCTTGGCCTCTACCATACCTCCAAGCCTAGGAATTAGTGCATCAGTCCTAGGTCTTTCATCTCAAACTCGAAAGCTAACTCCCTCTTATATTGATGAATGAGAGGGTCAACACCTGTCAGGAAGAGATCGTCCACATAGGGAACCCAAATGAGAGGCCTTTCTCTATCAACCTTAAAAGAAAGGTTCGGATCAGCATTACGTTGAGTGAAGCCCAGCTCCATCAAGTAGTTATCTATCCTCTCGTACCAAGCCCTGGGGGCTTGTTTCAACCCATAGAGCGCTTTCTTCAACCTGCATACATGGGTGTCTCTATCTCGAACTTTGAACCCAAAGGTTTCTCCACATACACCTCTTCCTTTATAGATCCATGTAGAAAAGCGGTCTTCACATCCATCTGATGTAGACTCCATCCTTGCATAACAGCAAGAGCAATAAATAGATCGGATGGTGGCATAGCGGGCCACAGGTGCAAATAAATCATCATAATCTATGCCTTCTTTTTTATAGAGGCCTCGGGAAACAAATCTTGCCTTGTACTTTTCAGGACTTCCATCAGATCCATGCTTGATCTTATAGAGCCATTTCGAGGTGACAACAGATTTGTCCTCAAGTCTCGGGACTACTTCCCAGACATCATTTTTCATAATGGACTCATACTCCTCGTGCATAGCATCCTTCCAAACTTGATGCTTTACGACTTCTTCAAATGCTCGAGGCTCAAATTGTACTATCGTACTCATGGCTAATAGATACCCTTGGTATCTCTTCGGCTTTTTGCAAACAACGATATGTCCCCCTTGGGGTAATATGTCTCTCGACATCTTCAAGAGTATCCCTAAGCCATGAGGGTCTTCTCTTATTTGAAGGAGGTGGATAAATGGGATCCATAGGTCCTTCAACATTGGGCATCAGGTCATCTTTCGGCTCTTCCAACTTCCCCACCTCTTCATCTTCTTTATCTTCCTTGGAGCTAGGAAGATTTCTTATTTTTAAACTTCCGTGGTTATAGTTATTGTTATCAGAAATCGGATTATCCACGGTATCATAGAAAGACTTGTCGACGTTTCGAATCCCAACAGGGATCCATCTTCAGGACGAGAAAGAATGAATGAAAAATTGAGAGAAGGAAGCAGGAGGAACAAGATATAAATAGTGAGGGAAAAGATGAGAGACGAACCGACAGCAACTTAAGCTAAAAACTTAATTTTATTAAATAATTAATTCTAAAAACCCTACTTTCTAATTTTTATAATTCCTATAAAGTAATTATTTATAATTCTAATTACAACTTTTCGCTTAAGTTCTAAAATATTAAATTATTAAAATTCTTTTAAATTATTTCTATATTATATTCTAATAAATCATTTGAAAATCCTATTAAAATTCTTATTATAAAAATTTTTAATTAGAAACTAAATTAAGATAATAACCTAAATTAAATTTTAATACATATATAATTTATCTAAAAAAAATTTAAAAGAAGAACCTAGAGAGACTAAAATAGTAGAGCTAATTTTTTATAATAACCCTACAAGATCTATCTCTAAAATGTACATACTAACTAAGCTTAGCTTAATAATTAAAAAGATAATAATTAATAAAACCCTAACAAAACTATTTATTAACCAAATTACTAGATACTTATGCTAAAACTTATAATCCTACAACTGAAATTAAAATGATAATCCTATTTTACTTCTTATTTTTTAATTTACTAAAAATAAAAATAAAAATAAAAAAAAATAAAAACGAAACCCTAGAATTATTAAAGTAGCTTAAAATTTAATTTTTTACTAATTGACATAAACTAGAGAAACTAAAACTTATAAATTAATCTAAAGGGTCTAACCCTAAAAAACTATAAACTATGAGGATTTAACTTAAAACTTGACTAAACCCCAATAAATTTTAATAATAAATTTTTTATTAACTAACCCTAGATTAAAACAATAAATTATAAAGATTTAACTTGATACTAAACTAAACCTTGATAGATTTTAAATATAAACAGTTCATTCATTCTTTCTCGTCCTGAAGATGGATCCCCGTTGGGATTCGAAACGTCGACAAGTCTTCTATGATACCGTGGATAATCCGATTTCTGATAACAAGATTTCTTACTTTCTTGGGGGCAACATCTTCATCAAAGGTGACATTATGGCATATCTCCACTTCTCTTTGACCAGGCACATAGATTCTATATGCCTTCGAAGTTTCATTGTAGCCCACAAACATTCCCTTCTTTCCAGAAGCATCCAACTTGCTTCTCTTTTCTTTCGGCACATGAAAGTAAACAGGACAACCAAAAACTCTAAAATGAGAAACATCAGGTTTCTTACCAGAGAAGACTTCTTCGAGAGTTTTGGAGTCTAAAGCAGAATGCGGGCATCTATTTTGAACATACACAACAGTGTTCGCAACTTCTCCCCATAAAAACTTCGAAAGACCTTGGTCACATAGCATGGCGCGGGGAGCTTCCGCAATGGTCCTATTATTTCTTTCAGCAACACCATTTTGCTCAGGAGTGTACGCAGTTGTAGTCTCCCTCTTAATGCCAACTTCTTTACAAAAGCCATTAAACTCATTTGATTCATACTTGGTCCCATTGTCAGTCCTCAAAACTTTTATTTTCTTCTCGGCTTGATTTTCCACCAAGGCCTTAAAGGTACGAAACCATTTGAATGCTTCGTCCTTCTTCTTCAAAAAATATATTCAGGTCTTGCGGAGAAGTCATTTGTAAAAGTCATGTAATAGGAACATCCTCCCAAGGATGTCACAGGCAGCATACTAGATAAGTCAGAATGTATCAACTGCAAGATATCAGTTGTCTTTGTGACACTTGAGGGGAATGGTCCTCTTGTATGCTTCCCTTCGGCACAACCCCTGACATATACCTTCATGATCATCTCTAAATTCGGGCATCCCTATCACCACCTTCCTTTCTTAGAGAAGGGCTTTGTAATGAAGGTGTGCAAACCTCTGATGCCATAACTCTGTTTGAAGAGTTGTATCACATGTCATAGCCCCCAATGGACTTCCTCCAACCTGGTAGAGTGTATCAGCTCAAAAACCAATAGAAAGAGCTTCCTTGAATTTCTTCTTCCAAATAAGTACCTTTCCATCAACGAATGCCACCTTGAACCCTTTGTCTTCCATTGCCGAAATGGACACAAGGTTCTTCTTCAAATCAGGTACATACAACACATCTTGCAATCAGAAGACTTGACCTTGAGATAAATGGAGGGTCACAGTCCCTGTCCCTTTCACGAGATAGGTGGCATTATCTCCAAGGATAATTTCCAGATTAGTATCCTTCTCAACCAAATCAGAAAGGGCTTCTTTATAACCAGTGAAGTGCCTTGAAGCACCACTATCAATTAACCAGACATCCAAGGTGTTGGGTGGAGATGTAGCAGAGAGGGCAGATACAAGAATAAAACCATCTCTTATTATCAACAACATTAGACTCATCGTATCTGGAATTTCTTGACCTCTTGAAAGGTTGCCCATTTCCATTACGATCAGAGGGAGCCTTCCTTTTTCCTTGGAACCTGTTGTTCCTGCCATTCCTTCTCGAGTTGTTGTTGTCATCATCCCTGGGAGAGACCCTTCTATTAGGGCAGTCTCTTGCATAGTGACCAGTGTTGTTACAAGTGTAACATCTTCCCTTCCTTCCTTTGGGCCCCGCTCTACCATGGTTTTAATTTCTCGAGCCACCATGGTTCTTCCTTGCATGAGGGATGAAGGCAGTGGTGTCACTTCCATTACCATTAGAGGCATACTCCATCATTCTTGTTTCCTCTTGAGTGCATCTCGTCAATATTTCATCAAAATCAGGAATCATATTATTATTGAGAATAGTGGTATTGAATACATGCCAATCACGGTGGAGACGTCCAAGTGCAATAAGAACCATCTCACGATCAGATATTGCTTCCCCAATAGCTAGGAGGTTATTCCTGATTTCAGTGAGCCTCATAAAATAGGATTGAATAGATTCATCCTTACACTTCTTGATATTCTTCAATTGATTCTTGAAGAAGAGGATTTGATTAGCATTGTTAGCCCTGAACATGCTCACTAGCTTATCATACATCTCCTTAGATGTCTTCAGCTCAGAAATGTAAGCAACCAAGTGCTTATGAACAGAATCCCGGATAATCATCTTTGCTTTGATTTTCCTTTTTCTATACTTCGTCTTTGTGGTAGCAGCTGCATTTGATGGAGGCTCTTGAATATTCCCCTGTACATATTCCATGACATCTTGATCTTCTAGCACCAAATCCAAGGACATATTCCATGCATGATAATCATACTTATCAGCGAATTTGTCATCAACCTTAAAACCCTTGTAGGTTGAGGAGGCCAATTGTCCTTAAAGGATTTCTTCCTTCAGAGATAGCTTCTAGTACCAGCTTGGACTCTTGGACTTTGTCTTCACCTCTGCTCTGATACATGTTAAGTCCATATGCTTGATGGACTTTTACTTCAACATAATAATAGATCAATAGAAGACAAGCCAAATATAGATCAGATTTACAATTCCTTATGTCCAGCAAAGATATGAGATATTGTTGCGTTACGGCGGTCAGCAGGATGCTTCAACCAGCAAAGTCTTTCTCGATCAGCCAGCACTTTCATGTGTCATACCCACAACCCTCAAATATAGCTCATTACAAGTCAACGCAAGTCAAACCAAGGACAGTGCAGAAAAGTCAATTCAGTTATCTTAAGAAAAGACAACGCAACAAACTAGGGCTTCAGTCAAACACCCCGGAATTCCTGAATTTTAGTGCCCAACTGTACGGCCTCCTAAAATCGGAATTTTTGAAGAAGATTGAGGTCAAACGACCAAGGGTTAACCACGGTCAACGTTGGTCAACACTGCAGCAAAAAATCCCTAATCAAATCAGCGCAGAAAATAGCAGCAAGCCCTAAACAAATCAGCACAGAAAACAGCAGCTTCGCTCCACACGTGTGAGAAGAAAAAGGGCCTCCAAAGGCTATCGAACCAATCAGATCACAAAGAGAGAATGTGTGATGAGATGATGAGAAAATGACCTCCAAGTCTCTCCAATTTATATCCATCAATGAGGGTGTGTGACACATCTCTTACACGTGGGATAAATCTGGCCGACCTTGCACATGTGGAAAATAAATTCAAAATCAATGTTCTGCTCATCCGATCAAGATGATCTTTAGATCAATCTTGCACCTCTCCAAAAGAGGAATCCTTAAAAATATGGCCATCGTCATATGAGCAATGCAACATGGAATTTGGAACTAGTTGCCCAAAATTAACAACTTGGCACTTAGAAGTTGGTTATCTTAGCTACATTGACGTTCAGTTTGTATAGGACTTGATGACTTATTGATTTGATTCTATAAGGAAAGGATTGCTAGGTTTTTCCCCTTGGAGTGGGGTTTTCCCAGGGTGAATTCTTGTGTGGTTGTCTCTTGATGTTCTTTTGTTGTAGTTATTTGTATAATTGCTTTATGTTGCATAATAAATGAAAGCAAAGATCAACCTAACTGTAAAAAATATCATAAGAAACAATTATCAAGTTAAGAGATCTGCCAAAATTCAACATGTTATCAGAGCTAGGGCATGAAAGAGCAATGCTAAAGAAGGATATAATCCACCACATCAGTTTAAAATTGTTGGACCTAGATCAAAGAAGTCGGAAATACTGAAAAAATAGATTAAGGTCGAAGCCCTAATTGGAGGTGAAAGCCCTAGATCTTGAAAAGGACAAAGTCATTACAGAGACAAATATCAAAATGAAGGAGCCTCCGGAGGCCAAAAATTTCAAAAGATCTAGGAGGTCGAAGAATCACAGAATTATCCTCCGGCCTATAATCAATAAAAGAAGCCTTAATCATTTGCAATAATGTCGAGAATCTTCATTTGAATTCTCAGAGAACAAATTAAGTTACAGCGGTTGAAATAGCCTCGGAAGTTTTTATGTCCCAACCAAAAGGATTTGTTGTGAAGGTTTAAGAACATAGCAAGCTTGTAAAATCCTTGTATGGCCTTAAGCAAGCACTGTGAGCTTGGTACGAGAAATAAACTGAGCATCTTTTGAAACTCAACTTCAAACATTATGATCTTGATGATGCACCTTTGTTTGTCAAGAAAGTTGGAAAAATAGTTGCATATCTTGCTATTGAGAATTTGGAGGGCTAGTGATTAATTCAAAATTCTCTTCTTGATAATTACTTGTGAGGTTACTTGAGTTACTTATGTCTTCTCTTCGTTAGCTTATTAAATCTTTCATCAAGTCAATTATCGAAAGACATGAGACACAAGAATTAGGCTCCTAGAGCCAAGGCAAAACCTTTCCCTCTTGGAGAGGAAAAACCCACGAGAAATTCTTCTTATAGATGTTCAGATGACAAGTACCATGACCAAGATTTAGTTTCTTGACCTATATATGCATCCAAGACCTTGTCCTTGCTTCTTTGATGTCCTTCAATGCTGATACTTCTTTCTTTCACCAACTTGCACTATTCTACACCAACACTTCATTCGAATATAGTTGAGACTTCAGATACTTGAGATACATATATGTTGTGGTAAGAAAAGTAAATCATAGATTTACTTTCCTACTTTCTGTCACTTTCTCACTGCTCCTTCTCTTTGGAGTATCTTCAAGATTTGCCCAACTGCTCCAACTTTTCATGAACTGGAAATCACCCTATTAACAGCAGTTACACTTCAGTACACTTCGTAGACACACTCTAGACAAATCCGCACTTCAACACTGTCTTTGAGTTGACCTTGTATTGTTGTAGCTACTTCCTGCATTGGGTTTTCCCGGTTTTCCTGCATTGGGTTTTTTTGAGGACATTTGTCCGAAAAATCCATGTGTAATTTTGTTACATGTGCGTGTTGTTCAGTAAATGATTTGTATATGTGTAGGCTGCAGTTTGTATTTGCTTTAATGTTTTTCTAAATACTTCAGATTAATAACTTGTTAATTAATCAAACAAGTAGGCGAAGTAGATCAAGATAACTATATTAGGGTTTTTGTTTTGAAACTTTCATAGGATGTTGATGCAAATTGGAAGATGTCATGATGAAAGACCATCACAAAGGTAATTTTGATTTTATTTCCTATATTTGAATGATATCTGGATGGGCTTATGCAGGGCTGCCTAGGGAAGAGCTATGAATGTCTTCCAGCGATGACGATTGTGTAGTAGGATGAAAGATCCTTAAGGAAACATGGCATGAAGAAGGCAGCATGTCATGAAGTAAGGCCAGATATGGATTGATGGATCACTTTCCAATGAAAGGAATGATGATGTGGCTCAAAGATGAAAGTGATGGATGGTGTATGCCCTAAGTAGAAGTCCCAAACATAAAGACTCCTGAAAAACGCAAAGAAGTTCATGACATCGTGAGAAGGAGTTCTTCAAGCGGTTGGTTGTCCCATCATCTACACCTAAGGAGCTGTTGTAGGTCCCTAATTAAGAAGGAGCCTAGAAACAAGTTTCTTACTTGGTAGAAACTTGGAAGAAAAATTCCTAAGCCAAGAAGGGGCTTAGGTAGATTCCTTCCGTATGAATGAGTACATTCCATTATTGCAATAGATATGTCCTCCCTAATTAAGAGGGAGAAATAGACACATCGTTCTTGTTTTCACTTGGGAAGACAGAATGGAGAATTGGGTAAACATCTGGCATTTGATGCTCTTTGAGGATGTGTTAGGGCATCCAAGACAAGTAGTTGTAGAGGACCGATATTCTTTGAGGACTGAGATTCCAAGATAAGAATAATCCTAGTGGAACACACTCTGAGAACCCGGGAGGAGTATGTTCCAAGAGAGACAATGATGAGGGTGTCTATACATCATTGGTCTCGTCAACATTGTGCTCTGACCTTGTGGAGAGATAGAATTGTTAGTCAAAGCCTTGATTTGTGACAATTTTGGTTGATATGATGCTAAACAGATGGGTTACCAATCTGACTCTTCTTATGAGAAATTCTTCAAATTGAGAATGACCAAGTACCATTATGAATACCTCCCTAGTTAAGAGGGAGTGTTGAAAAGTGTAACTAGGTTTTGTCTTCATAACAACAAGTGTAATTGTGATTTTATGTCATTGATGAAAAGAAGAGAAATAAAATTATTATTGTAATGCTTGTCTCATGGGTTTCATGAGCATGGAATTTTATTTTTAGTGATGGCTCCCATTGTGAGCCTTTAGGATTTGTCATCTAGTCATAAAAGTCAATTTGAGTCTATGTCTGATGTCATGTATGAAGGACCCTTCTTGGGCATGTTACATTTTGTATGAGTCATTAGATAAGTATAAATAGCACTCCAAGACCAAGCAAGGTCTCCTCATACAAGTCAGCTTCAAGAAGGATAATAATATCTTCACAAAAGGACATGTCGGCTCACCTACATGTCATGTCATCTAATTAGCATGGGAAACAACTATAAATAGGGCGGCTCGGCCTTATTTCATAGATGAATTTTCAGTCAAGATCTAAAATAGGAGTGCAAAGGTCACTTAGAATAATCATCAGCAAATATTGAAGGACAGCAATGTCTTTGGGACTGTTTTGGGACTGTTTTAAGTTGATCTCCCTTCACACGTGCAAAGTAAAGGGATTGTTCTCTAATGCAAAAAGTCTCGAAGTTATTGCAGACCTATTCGAGTAATTCAAGGAGGAAGCAAGGATATGCTACAAGCAGAGTTACCAAAGAAGAGAGCTCCTACTGAAGCAAAGGAAAACAAGGCATAAGAGAAGGTCTTATGTATGAGTTAAGATTTATGTTTTAGGTTTCTGATCAAGGAGGCTGAAATAAGGCTAAAGTGGAAGAAAGTCGAAGCCGAAGAGAAACCGAGGAAGGAGCAGAAGGTTGACTATCGTTAATTAAGGATCTCTTCAAGGAAGCTTTATGTCTTAGTCTTGGAGTGGCAAATAGGTCAAAGGTCTTGGTCTTGGTATTCATCAATTGGAATCTTTATAAGAAGAATTTGTTCGGGTTGTCCTCTCAAGTGAGAGAGGTTTTGGCCCTAGTTGATAGTCTATATTTTGTGTCTCTTTTCTCTTTATGGTTTATGCATTGGTAGTTGTTTAATGAAAAAGAAAACTAATAATCTAAGAAAATAAAAAGCATTCACAAGCAATTACTAAAAGAAGAGAAATCACTTAATCTCTATGCCCTAGATTTTTCAACACAACGATATTTTGCATTTTGATTGTCTTCTTTTGATTTTGTTGTGGCCATGATATGTTTTTTCTTTTATTTTAACTGCATCAACCTCCAAGGCAAAGCTTCCTGACACTACTCAAGGAATGTGAACATATGAGTGCCAAATCCCAAAGAACCAATGACAAGTTAGACCTAAATAATGGAGGTGAGATATGGGGCTTGGAATCTAGGATGGGAAATGCCAAGTATGGTATAGGGGACAATCAACATGTTATCTCAATCATGGTTTCCAAAGTAGTACCCCACGTATAACCCAAAGTTCCTTAAGGGAGGTCCCACTAGACTAGGGCTAAAGATTAACCCCCTAGTAAGGTGAACAAAATTACAGTCCTAATCGGCCAATCTTACAGATCACCCCTTTATCCATACTGAATAGTATCACGCCTTCATCCAAGTGTAAATGTCAGATGGTGAGAGGTGTTGACCACCGGAGTGGCACCTGAGGATGTACCAAAGGACACTTGTATCATCAAATATCATCAGATCACCAGAGTTTTGAACTCTACTTCTACTTCTCATCATTTTTCTTGTACCCAGATTCCACGCCCTAAGGGGAATTGTAATAAGTGATGCTAGTAATGATGAGTTTTGAGTCAATATTGAGTCTGTAATAGGCCTAGGTAGCCTCGAACCTTGCTAACAAGTAAGTATTACTTTGGGAGGTTTTTTTCACTTGGTTAATTATCATCTCCCTACCAGGAGTTAATAATTAATTGAGTTTTTTCCTCCAAATTTACCCCAAAGCCAGAGTACGGCTTGATGGTGAGGCCTTGGGTGAGTCCTAGTGTCTAGAGTCAATGTATATTACCATACTAGATCACACAAAACAATAGTAGAATTTGGTTAGGTCTAGGTAGTCATTTTTTCATTTTTTTGATTTCCCGCAGGTCAAAAATTGCAATAAAAATTGTAATTAAATTGTAATAAGTGTTGTCTAGAGAAGTTGTATGGGGTATGAGTAATCAAAATTACACCTCTCACCCTCACCTTTTTATTATGACACATTTTGAGGGGTTAATAATGTGTTTTCAACCTTCAAAACCCACATTTCCTAAGTTTAGTGGAAATTGTGGCAATTACTTAGGCTAGAATTAAATAAAATAAAGAGAAATAAATAATTCCATGTGACAGAATGACGTGGAAATGACTTGGATCATCCTAAGTCAAAGAGTTGATTCAACGGACATGTGAAGGATGATTGAGCACACTTCATCATCACTACACCATTATTTCAAAAATCGAATTTCCCAGAGATAAAGCAACAGTTGCACATGTGGAAAATTGAATTTATTCAAAGAACTCATGCACTAAGGGAATATTCTACAAGATATTTGGACTAAAGATTATGTGGGGCCTCTTCTCACAAGTTATCTGGAGTGCTTCAACACATAGAGCTTCACTGGGAGGATTTACGAATTTCCTTTGGGCCAGACTACGCAGTTCACTAGAGGAATCACGCAGTTCCTGGGGGCCTATGCAGAGCAACCTTGGGATCATCTACAGATGGGGTGTCACTTAGCTCGAATTTGCATTGGTTGACTGGAGGTAGCACGGTACTTTGATTCACTCATGGATGAGTTTACTTGGTCATATATGGAATTCGATTTCCCTTGAGGTGCACATATGGAATTCGATTTTACTCTGGTGTCTCTGTCCTCTCCACATTGAACTTGGCTTATCTTTCCTAGGGATTTGCTCCAAGTTCAGTTATCACATGCATTCTAGCTTGGGATTTGCTACCAACTCTCTATATAATGGAGCCATGGGCTCTCATATTGTATCATGTTATGAGCTATTGGGCTTGAGGAAACTCTGTCATTTTGTACTTGCATATTGGTTAATAGAATCAAGACTTTGGGCTATTTGGCTAGTGTTCTCTTGGCGTTATGAGGTGATTTCTTTCCATAATCTTGTTATTTTGTTTGAATTCATTTACATGTTTGATCAATATTAGTTTATATTTTCCATCTAACTTGGATTGATGTGTAAGCTATCTTGCACATATCATTGATTTAGAGTAGTATTTTAGAAATAAGCTTGCCAAGTCATTTTCGGAGGAATGTCTGGTTTATCTTATTCATTATAATGCTCTAAATCTTTTTGCAAACTAATACTTGTCCAAGTGTGTAGGGAAGATATATGTGTATTGTGTGCAGGAATCCATTTGGGCGTGGGAAAAGTCTCACATAGATCAACTCATTCCTAGATTCACAATGATCCAAGACTTAGCTATTTTCCATCCCGAATCTTTCATCCAACGAAAACCAAGAGGGAGTTTTCTTGTTCTCTAGCTACTTGATCATCTACTTCATTTAAAATTTAAAATACTCCTTTTTTTTTAGAGCTTACAAAGTTATACAATCTATTTCAAGAGAAATTTCTAAGTTGTTTTGTATATTAGTTTGTAATATAATCTTGTTTAATTTTGCTTTCTTTTACACTAATAATCGATTTTGTTTTGGCAGCCCATAGGTTTGAGCTTTGCAAAACGAAGAGTTTGAAGAAGAGGTTTCTGAAAACTACTAATCACCTTGCATGCAAGACCTTCCACGAACTCAATGACTGATTTTGTAGGGAGGTCATGAGCTCTATAGGAAGAGCAGAAAGTTATCTAGGTTGTGGGCCTTTAAGGCTTGCAAACTTTCTGATTTATAGAGTTTTTTTATTTGTTTTTGTTGTCTTAATCAAGGAGGAGATTCTAGCATTTCCAAGCTTGTCTGTTATGTATATTTTATTAATTTATATATTAATTATTAAAATATACATAACATTGTCTTTGTAAAGATCTCCTTTCATTTATTGGGCAGCCTTCTTAGAGGTTTCTTTTTTCTCATTGTAAACACTAATAAAAGATATTTTTTGCTTCAGGGAGCTAGGGATTTTTCCCATGGAATCCCCATTCCTCAGTTGAAGAGGAAGGACTTTTTTTGGGTGGATTGACTTTGTTTCTAGTTCCTTTTATGCTTATTTCCATCGCATGCATCTTAAAATTAACAATATGTTCACTTCACATTCCATTCACTAAATCTTGTGTCTAAAGAAAAATCTAACGTGCATAATTTCAAGATTTACAAACTTGAGCAAATCGCTTTTATGTGTGAACGATTTATATTATTGGCAAGTTTAACTGGTTCATGGTTATTTAAGCACATGCTTCATTATTTGGTCTATTTATGCTACATATTTTGGTAGCTATTGGAGTGTTATCTCTTCTTTGAAACAATTGCATCTTAAGGAAAATCTATTCCACTTAATTTGACTACATTCAATTTATTAACACAACACATATGAGCTTAATTCTCTTCTTTTTTCTCAAGTTTAATTTGTTATTGCAATGAGCACTATCTCATTTCCATTTCTTTTGAAACATTGCATGTAGCAATTGGGACAATCAACACTCACTAAAATTTTATCTCCAACATAAGTTGGTTGAAGAGACACCTTAGGGACCCTCTACTCCTTTATTGACTCATCAATGTGGGATCCATATCTTTGGGCGAGGGTGAGGTCTAAGGATTGAAGAGTTGAATTGTAACCTTGCTTTAGAACTACTTAATAATTTTAACCAAGAGCACTATTCCATCACACTTATTTTACTTGTCTCTTGATGTTTTGAGTTTTCATATGCAAAGTTTATTTCAAAAGCAAGTATTGTAATTTTCTTAACAAGTGCTTTCTTTGCATGTTTCAAGTCTAATTTCAAATTCGGCGTTTAGCTTTTCCTTGTTCACATTTTCCAAGTTAATTACTAAATGTGGATTTTTGGCAAGATATGTTTCAATGTTTTGATTCCTAAATTTGATTATCTCAAAGGGCTTTTTTATATCTTGTGCTAACAATCTTTTGTTTGCACTTCAGGGTTACTTTGCTTTTTGAGAGCATTACATTTTACTTTCGAGCAAAGATATCTTTCATTTTTGACCAAATTCTTTATAAGGATCTGGTTTATGGATTTCTCATGATAAATGATTTTCATTGTTACTTCAAGTTGCTCACATCATATTTGTTTATAAATTCTTAAAAGTAATCCAATTTCACTATAACGTTCTCCTAAAACCTCACATCTTAACTTAGTTTTCCTTTAGGGACCACCCCCCATAGTTAACCTAGGAGATAGCTTAAACAGAGAGAGTCAGGATTCGTGTGATAGCCCCTTCTCTGACTCCCTTGCCACCAACCACACATTGTGGGATTGAAGGCTTTTCTCACTAACTTGTAAGTAGGTGTAAGCAGCAGACGAGTAACATTTTTTGGTGTCGTTGTCGGGGACAAGTCTTCTTGTACCTAGGAAATGGACTAACTTTTGGTTTTGGCATATTTGAAGTTTAGATTTAGATTTTTGCTCAAGTGGCGACTCCACTCAATCCTAATTTTGCAAGTCTCTACTAGGAGAAATTCAAGTGATCTAGTTAGCTCCTCTCATGATCCTAAAAGGGTTTTTAGAGAGAGGTTAAATAGACTTTCTCATAGTCGAGTTCTTACTAGTCTTGTGCAAGAGGTTATTTCTGATATTCATTTGCTTTTTCAAGCACAAGTAGGGCCTAGAATCATGAATGATCTTTTTGCTCCTTGTAATTTTTCTAACATAAAGGTCTATCCTCACTGTTGTTCTTTGGGAGACAATCTCTGGCTGTTAGGAGATCAGTGCCCAAGACATTCACTGTAACTTGAAAATATAATTAATGGTTGTCCCTTCATATGGTAACCCCAAAATTATATCTTAAAACCCTTTAATATTTACTGATAATACAACTCTTCAAAGTGTCTTTAAATGATAAATGTGCATGAACAAGAGAATATGAAATGATAGTGAAAAACCATTAACAATATGTTGTAAATTATAGAAACTATTATCTCTGGTTCTGGAAGAAAATGGTTGCAAGAAATGACTTCAGAATAAAGGAGTGCATTATTTAGGAAATGTACTCTAAATTACAGATGTAAATTAGACACCAGCAGCTTCATTACTTTACTCCAACAGAAGAAACAAACATAAGATGGAACAGGAGCAACTAACACATTCATCAATTGCTGGAAAATTCTTTGAATGGCTTTATTAATTTCATAAAGACAAAGTACAAAATTGGCAAAACTTCTGAGGCTCAAAGTCTGGAACCTCATTTCTTTCTTGAAAGAGTCTTAAATACATTATTACAAAATGGATAGTTATGGAACTGTCAACTTCCCAAACTGTTTCTTCGATCATTACAATAAAAAGTAGAAAATTAAAACATTTGCAGTAAAACAAAGTAAATTTGAAGCATCATCCAATCATGAGGTGGCAGCGGCCTGAGATCCTGGAATGGAAGAGGTTCTTGCATCTACATCATTAGCTTGCGAAGACATCCATTCCTTGCATTTTCTCCACAAATCTACATTCGGACTAAGACAGTTAGAAAGCTTGACGTGAGCCATTCTGAAATCTGTGATCCTGGAATATGAGGGCCTTTCTAAAAACAGGGTTTTCATCATCCATAATAGTTGAAAGTCTTTGTGCAGGAAACTCACAATAGTGGCTCATTTCAGAATAGTAGTCTTTTCATGTGTGTTTCCAATTTTACTCTTTGCCTCAACTAGCAATGTTTCAAATGTCTCCCAAGGGAGAAGATTTCCTTGTTGGTCACAACTGGATGGCAAACCAGCTTTGGTTCTTTTATCAAACAACACATTGAATCTTAACATAGTTTCTTTGACTTCCTTCAGCGTTTTCTCTGTAGCCTTCCTTTACAAATTCTTAATGATCATCTTCTTAAACTCCAGCACACATCGAGTCTTGTCTTATCCTTCAACTCTTGAGTAGTTTTAAAATTAATAAAATCAATTAATCTCTTGGCATATGAGGCCATGTTTTGCAACTTCTCATTATTGGAAACAATGACATTTTCCAGGTCCTCATAATACTCTTTTCTTCCCCAACAATGATCAGCAAATCCCATGTGTTCTTAACAACATCAATGATGTCATTCCAAATAATCTTCCTAGCTTGAATAAGGGATACATTTCCCTTCACTTTCTCCTTTAGCTCTTTGATCTCCTGATAGGTATTCTGACAGTCTTGCCTATATTTTTATGCATTGTCCTTGGTCATATGCAACTCATTCTTTGTAACCTTGAGCACTTTATAAGCTCCTTCCAACTCTCTCTGAGCTTTCTTTAAATCAATTTCTACCAATCTTAACTCAGTTGAGACTTGAGTTAATTGGGCAGCAGGGTCTTTTGAATTAGATGAAACAACTATTGTACAAACATGAGAATCAATTATGTTCTGCAACATCTCACCTGTCTCTTTCAGTTTAGCAATTTCTTAATCCTTGGCCAGTAGAGCTTGCAAAAGCTGCTCTTTCTCTGTCTCCAACTGGGCTTCTTCAGTAACCATAGGATGCTCACCTGTTGGAAGCTTCAGCTTCTTCTTCAAACTCTAAATTTCAGATTGAGCAGA
Organism: Pinus albicaulis; assembly: GCA_034641835.2. Classification (NCBI taxonomy): domain Eukaryota; kingdom Viridiplantae; phylum Streptophyta; class Pinopsida; order Pinales; family Pinaceae; genus Pinus; species Pinus albicaulis. Next base: position 1,394,353,388 of record CM076572.1, read on the forward strand.
CTACAATAGCTTCTGAATTGTTGATCTGTCTTTAGGATCAACACCAACTTTAACAATTATTTTCTTCAATTCCTCATTTTGGGTGGAATAAGCTCTTGAGTTAGCTTTTTCCAACTTCAGTTGTTTGATCACTTTGCGTAATATGTTTTCAGCCTTAACAGCAGTTGAAGTGGTCTTATTCAAATCATTAAATAATAACTGCTATGTTTTCATATGTAAATTAATCTTATCAGGAAGAGGAATTTTCTTAGCATCCACTGTTAAGTTAACAGTTTTGAAAGAAGAAGTAGAAGTCACATTCATATCTGAAGGATGAGAGAAAGCTATCTTCAGCTGATCCTTTTCTTAAGTCCATTGCTATCAATAATCTTGTCTGCTCAAAAGAAATTTGAGCCTCAGACTGAGACTCAATGTTTTCTCTTATCTTCTTATTTCTTTCTTCAATCTGTGAGAAAACTTGCTTAATGTTTGAAAGAGAGTCATGACTCATATTCTCTGGAAGAGGAGATGAGGGAGTGAAAGAGATATCTCCCAACTCCAAAGAATATGCAGGCAAAGCTGAAGAGTTTCCCTCCTCCATGGCCTTTGGCTTTTTGGCTTCATTCCCTGTATCACTTTCCAAATCAATTACTTCCTCTCTTCCTCTTTTAAGTCCCTTTTCAGTAGGGTGAGGAGTTTCCACCTCCATCTGCTCAGACACAAAAATATGTCCTCCATTTGCCAGCTTCTCCATCTCTGGCCTTGATTCATGAACAAATGCAGAATAGCCATTCTCCACTCTACGGTTTGAAATCATGTGGCATGGATCATTGTTATGAAACCAGCTCCAAAAATATAAGAAAAGAGAGATCAACGCCTTAGAAATAGCCACTTCGAGGGGGCAACCTCCAATACATTACATAAATGAACAATTCTTGGATGATACAAATGAAAAAACCTCCTTTCTATATATAGGAGTCCATGGGGCCACAATGTCCTAGTGGGGCCACAATGTAATCCTAGCCGACCTAACAATAATAATTTAAGGGCACAATAATAACAATATGGGGGTTACACTAACAACAATAAGGGACTATACTCGTAATATAGGGACCTAACATGCTCCTCTCCTTCAAAAAAGTGTTGTCCTCAACGCTTGAGTAGCTCTGGGTGTTTTTGTATGAAATTCTCATCCTCCCATGTAGAATCTTCAGTGGGTAAGTTCTTCCATTTGATGAGATACTCTGAAATTGATCGATTTCGTAATTGTCGAGTTCTTGTTTCCCTAACTGCTTCAGGTTCCAATATGGTTTTTCCTTCCTCATCAAGTTCTGGCAATATTGTTTGATCTGGAAGTTTGTCTCCCATAACCTTTTTTAAGCATGAAACATGGAAAACTGGATGCACTCGCGAAGAAGCAGGAAGCTCCAATTTGTTTGCCATAGTACCAATCTTTTGCAAAACCTTGTAAGGACCAGCTTGCTTGAGGGACATTTGATTGTATGGTTGTAGCCGTAAAAATACCCAGTGTCCCACATCAAAACTTCTCTCACTGCGATGTTGATCTACTTGTTTTATTCGATTTTGTGCCAAATTTAGGTTATCCTTTAAGAGTTGGAGAACTTCTTGTTGATGCTCGATGTGATCCTCCAATGCTTAAACCCTAGAATTTTCCCTTAAATAAGGAAGCATAAGGAAGCTGTTGGGCATGCCAAGCGGTTGATAATGGATAGTATCAAGGACCATACTGTACCACACGTAGCTGAGAAGACGACAGTGAACGAGATGTGGAAGGCCTTAACTTCTCTATATGAGGGAAAATCTGTCCAAAGAAAAATGTTGTTGGAGACCCAAATGAGGTCATTCATGATGACCAAGGGAGAATACATGGAACACTTCCTCTTCAGACTGCAGTCAATCAAAGATCATTTGACTGCAACGGGTGCAACAGTGGATGATACTGTTATAGTCAGGACTGCCCTCAATGCAGTCACGGATGAGTGGGAAACCTTTGTCCAAAGTATCTTGGACAGAGCAGACCTCCCAGATTGTGATAGCTTGTGGTCAATTTTGCATCAAGAAGAACTCCGCAGATTCACCAAGAGGCAACACAGCCCAGGATTGAGCAAAGTGAAGAAGGAAGATGAGGAAGATGCAGCCTTGCCATCAAAGAAGCAGCCGAAGAAGAAAAAGGATCTTTCAAAGCAAGTGCTTCCAATGGGGTGAAATGGGACATTTTTCCAGCCATTGTCCTCGGAAGAAAAAGGACAAGGAAGCATCCTCTTCTAAGGCAGTTGTGGCAGATGATGGGTCAGAAGATGATGCAGCCATGAGTGCTCAAGAACCACGGAGGTAGGGTGGCATGGACATGTAGAGGAGCTACATGGAAGATAGGTGGGATCCTTGAGCAACTCATCTCTTCGATTATAAGCGAGCTACGGCAACCTTAAGACAGTAACGGGACAAGTGGAGCAGTGAGTGCATTGATCACAGATGAGGCAGAGGCAGAGGCAGATCTGACGACTGGGAGGAGCAGCGCAGAGCAAAGCAGCAACAGCGTAGAAGCAGTAGCAGCGCAGAGGCTGATGTGACTTTAGCAGCGCAGAGCAGTGTTGCTTACGCAGTGCAGAGCTGCAACAACGCAGAGAGCTTCAGAGGGACAACGCAGTGCAGCAACAGAGTGATAGATTTCAGCACAAGGAGTTGATGTGACTTCAGTAGTGCAGAGGGAGTCTAATTACGCAGGCAGAGTTGTAGTTGTGCATCGTTCTTTAGATGCCAGCTCAGATCTGTAGCCTAAGGAGCTTCAGTGATGAGGATGCAGCCCATCAGACTTGTTTGTCAAAGATTGGGCAGGAGATTCAATTGTTTCTCTCAACAACAAAATTTGCAGTGCAGCAAATCAGTAGTGGCAGTGCTATGAGCAACACAAATGCAGCATATTGAGAGGGAGTTGTAGTACAGTAGTTGCAGTGGCAGTGGCAGTGGCAGAGTCATGGGCAGCCATACAGAATGGCAGCAGCAGTGCAGAGTTGAGTGGCAAAAGGCCAAGCTTCAGCAGCACATAACCAGTGCCCAAAATCATGTAATGCATAGTGTGATGTATTGCTAGAGCACACCCTTGATGCTAAGAGGGAGTGTTGATATTTTGTGTATTTGGGGTGGCATCAATTGTGCTCTAGCTCCCAAACTTTGTGGAGGGACTAGAGTTCACCTGATCTACAAGACCCAGAAATGGATTTGGGAAATTTCATCTGGTTTAGGAGATATTAAAATAATTAATTATTTTAAGTGTATTTCCTAAGTTAAAACTTAGGAAACTTAAATAATTAAAGAGAATTTAATTAAACATGTGATGAAATTGTCTTAAGTCACATGGATCAAGCTTTCTTTTAATCTTAGCCATTGATTCAAGATTTGATCATGGTCGTTGATTTGTCAACGAAAAAAGTATAAAGTAAAGGCTTGGGGTCATTTGTAACACACATAGACACAGAAGCTGAGATTCTAGGGCAGGGTTTGCTAAGAATACTCAGAAGTGTTTCAGCTGCAGAGAGGGGAATTTATACCAAGGGGATGAACTGATCCCAGGGTCTAGAATACACAAGAGGCAGAGGTCAGCTCAAGGACAGCACAAAGGAAGGCAGCAGCAACAGCAGCAAGGACAGCGCAGTCTCTCCAAGGATAGCGTGATTTTCAGCAGGAAACCCTCAGGGGTTACGCAGAGCCCCATCAGGGGTAGCGTAGTGACTGCGTCACCCAATCTGGGGTAACGCAGTCCCTTCCGGATCAGCGCTGAGGGTTTGGAGGACTTTAGAGGCTGACACAGAGGCTTTCAGGGGCTTCAGAGGCTGACGCAGAGGCTTTCAGGGGCAACGCTGGGGTTTCACCCCAAATCTTGGCTGAGTTCTATAAATCCCGTTTGAGGGTGTGGATTAGTCATTATTTTGGCCCTAGATCAGCCAGTGAGCTGTAGATCTAGTGTTATCTCTGTTGGGTTTCCCAGATCTGGAACCCAGATTTGTGTATTCATAAATATTCTTTAATAATAAGACCCTCCAGCAGCTAGAGACCGGTTTTCCCACATTGGATTTTTCTGAGGACTATTTGTCCAGAAATAACTGTGTCACTTTGTCAATGTGTGCATGTGCTTATTCTAGATCTGGATTAATAGAGATCTGTTATGTGTTTTGCTTCGATGTTAACTTGAATTTATTCGGTTAATAACTTATATAAGGAGGAGCTTAACCAGATTAACAGTAATAATTTCTGCATAAGATATAAGATTCAAAAATTTCTACACAAACCAATCTCCATATCTCATATATTTTCTCAACTTTAAAAATGATTGAGCTTCAGCCAATAATCTAGGTGCAGACCCTCCATTTAAAATTGCATATACTATAGGAAGGAATGAGGAGGTGAATTCAAACAGTCCTTCATTTCCCACCTCCTTCCTCACCGGGTCTGTCCAAAAGACCACTGACTTCTTGTTCTTATTAACATCAACAATATTCAACCCCAATTGAGTAAAGCTATCCACATTACTGTAAAGAAATAAATATGTGACCAAAGAAGGAAACCTGAAACTGCCAATGATTGACAAACTCATAAACTGATTAATAATAGCATTCCCCAGATAAGTGGGAATATCTAAAATTACTCAAGCCTTCATCATTAAGGCAAACATTCCTAGAATTGACTTATCTACCACCATGGTGTCTTCCCTCCCTAGGACTTTGGCCAAAATTTTAAGGACTAGTCGTACATCTTCGACAAAGGTATCCAAAGGAGAATTGTCCTTCTCCAAGGAGAATTTTTCCTTTTCAGGCAGGAGATAAAATACAATTTGGGTAAATTCAGGCCCTGACAATTCTTGAAAATATGAAGAAAGAGATTCATCAGTGAAACTCATATAAGACTCTACAGAGGGGTAACAAAAAGATTGCCTTATCAACTGAGCTGACACTTGGAAAACATTTTCCCCCAATTGGTTCATGACAAAGCTTTTCTGACGGTACATGGTAGAAAATAACCGATGGATAAACTCTGGAAACAGGTAGGTCTGTGGAACAAACACTAACAGGACTCCAGTTAATCAAAGCAGAGTAAATCGGGGACTTTGCTTGGTTTAGAACAACATGTTGATAAAAGAGAGGGTGGTCTAATGTGCACACAGTATCCACAATGTCTATTTCTTTGTCCATTAGAGGGATATGTGTGGAAGACCCAGCAATCACAGCTTTCTTCATCATTTTGAACAATTGTACGAGAATGGTTACATGGGTTACCTGGTTATGTCGCAGTGGTTGTTGATTTGGACACTGGTACGAGAATTGGGAGACTGTAGGGGCTCGGAAGACAGATGTGGACGCAAATGAGGACAAACTTCCTTTTTATAGCGAAAGAAAATGAATGGGCGGGAGAAAAACATACGAAAACAAATTAAATGATGAAGTGATTGACGGACAGTTGGGGATGACGTGGAAGGTGACCTGGCTCACTTGCTGTCATCGTGGGGTCCGTCGGCTGTCGTCACTGGGGGGGGACCCCGCAATATGGGCTCGATCACAGGGCAGTGTCCTTGCAAAAGATATGGGCCACACATTTTGGTCAACTGTGGGGGTCAAAGATTCCAGCGGAGGCACCCCGTCGGTTAACCTCCAACTGCTTTGTGACTCCGCTCACACTCCATCGCGGGAAGACTTTTCAAATGGCAGCATCCAATAAGTGAAGTGCTCGTCCTTTAACCCAACGCACCAAAGGGTGGTCCTGTTATCTAACACATAATTTCAAATACCGCTTAGTGCTGCTTTTTTCAAAATTTCATTTTGTGCATATATATTTTATAGAAATTTCAAAGTACATAATCTCCTATGTACAACATACAAGAAAATTAAAACTAGCCACAACACCTCACAATATCCCTAACAAGGCTATTGAAAGGTTGTCTTCTTTTCAAGGTAACAATGTCATTAGTGTTGCATCACATGTGAAGAACTTTAATGTTTGTATCTTTAAGTGGTGTAACGTTGCTAACTATGTGGATGTAAAGATGAGGCCTTCTATTCTCTCTTTAGAAGAGGATGCTCTTGATTGGTTCACTAAGCAACCTGCTAACCTTTATGATTCTTTACAAGCAATTATTGATGCTTTCATAAGAAAGTTTGGAGAGAGAAGAGAGAATAGTCATTTAATCAGTGTCATTAGTACCATAAAGAAAAATGAGAATGAAACCATGCAAGAGTTTAACAAAAGATTCAATGAATTGGTTAAAAGCATGTCTACAACTGTTAAACCTCCTGATGAATTTCTCTTATGCTCATATTTAGATGTTTTTGGTGTTTATATCGCATATGAGTTGAGGAGGAAGGAGCCTACAACTTTGGGTATAGCTCAAACTAAGGCCTTAAAAATGGAGAGGGCTAGAAAGCAATCAAGAAAATCTGAGATTCCCGATTTCACTAGAGGGCCATCAAAATCTAATGATTTCAAAGGCAAGGCAAAGGAAGAGACTACCCATGATCCTATTAAGTAATAAGGAGTTAACCCAACTCATTAAGACTATGGAAGAAAATCACACTAATCAAATGAATGCTATCCAAAATCGATTGGTGGCCATGGAAAGGAATCAAGCTGGGAGATTCCAAAATCAAGGAAATGATAGATGGCAAAAGAGCGGACCTCCCAATGAGCATAGGCCGCCAAATCCACTTGAGTCTACTAACTTAGTTGATGATTCAATGCCTTATTGTAGAAAAGGTGATGACCTACATGATGAACTCACTCGTCCTTATGCAAGAAGGATCTTAGATGGAGAAATGGCTGGAACAAGTGAGAAAATCAATATAGTTGGAAAGAAGCATCATTTGTCCTTGGAGAATTGGGTAGGAGTTATGGAAAATAGTCAATGGATAAGTAAAAAGTCTCCATCCTCCCAAAGTGTGAATAATTTTGAAGAGCTGGATAGGATCACTGAGTTGTATGGAGAGAAGCCTTCATCAAATCAGATTTTAGAGATAGCCAAAGATAAAGAAAGCAAGAAGTAAGGGAAGAAATCAAAATGCCCATAAGACTTTCACTGTACCTACATCTAAGTTAAATATTGATTTGGGATGATAGATAAATAAAGCAAATATTTTGGTACCTGTGACTAAAATCATGAAGATTCCCTCCCAAAGATATAAGTTGTTAAAGGCCATTGATGCTCCTAATGGAAAAGAAATGTCAATTTTTTTAAAGGTAGATATGAAGATGCCCCTATCACTTTGCAAAGTAGTGATATGTGTAGATATAAGAGAGACCATCAACTTTTTTTCATCACTATGTTGGTCAATGGGATGCTTTTGCACAATTGTATGTTTGATTCTGGAGCATCATCATGTGTCATGACTAAGAAAGTCATGAATCAGTTAAACCTAAGGATTTCTAAACCAAACCACAACATTTGTGCTATGGATTTGAAAATTATTGAAGTTTGTGGTTTGATAAAGAATCTTCAGGTCCACTAGGCAGTTCATCATGATATTATGATCACCATCGATATTGTAATGATTGATGTGCCTGATGCATGGGGGATGTTATTGTCTAGAATGTGGGGAGTTGATATAGGGGGTAGTTTGCAAATGGATTTAAGTTATGCTACCATCCCTAATAGTGAGGGCATCATGGTTAGGTTGGATAGGGACTTGGAGAGAAAGTTTCACGTGGAAAATCCCAAGGAGCCTCATAACGAAATCGTATATGAATCTGATGACTTGGGAAATTATGCTATCTTAGCTAATTCCATTGCTCCTTTGGAGAAGGAGGTGGAAATTAAGAAGGATTGGGTGTGGTACATGAATTTTGATGGTGCTTATTCAAGGTTTGGTAAGGGTGATGGAATTGTCCTTACCTCTCCCTTTAGTCATATATTCAAGTTTGCCTTTAGATTGGAAATTGATGCAACTAACACTGCAGTCGAATACGAAGCTTTATTGTTAGGTCTAGAGTTGGCAAAGGACTTGAACATTAGGATGCTTAGTATCAAGGGGGATTCTGATCTAGTCGTTTTTCAAACAAAGAATCAATTTGCATGCAAGAATGATAGATTAAAGAAGTATCGAAATGTTTTTTGGGATAACATGGAATATTTTGATGCATTGAATCTTCAAGCAATTCCAAGAGAAAGAAATAAACAAGCTCATGAGCTGGTTGTCGCTGCGTCTACCTTACAGCTTGGAGAGAACTTGATGGATGATAAGATCAAGATGGCAGTTATCTTTAGACCATCAATTCCTGATTATGTTGACCATTGGCAAGTCTTTAAAGTATGAAAGCCAAGTGATTCGTTTTTTAAATACTAGGGAGGAATTTTCTGATTTCAGCATTGGCTACAAAGAAGAAGGTTGTGATTATGAGTGTAATGTTGTGTCAAATCTCACTCCTAAGGATCGTGTAGCCATGAGGCAGATGTTTGATAGACATTATGTTGTAAAGAGAAAAGAGGATAAGAAAATCGACCTATGGGGAATTTATTGAAGTAAACATTGGTACCCCTCATGATCCAAAGATTATCAAAGTAGGGAAGGGTACCACTGAGGAGGAAAGGAAAACAATAAATTTACTTCAAGAATATAGGGATATTTTGGCCTTTTCATATGAGGAGTTAAAAGGTTATAGGGAGGATGTTATGGAGCATACTATCCCTCTTAAAGATGAAAATGCCAAACCCTTTAGGCAAAAACTTACGCAAATAAATCCTAAGTTAGCCCACTTCGTGCAAAAGGAGTTGTAAAAGATGCTTCAAGCTGGGATTATAGCTCACACTAGGCATTCCACATGGTGCTCAAAATTGGTTATTGTAAGAAAGATGAATGGATCAATCAGGCTATGTGTAGACCTTAAAAATCTTAATTTAGCTTGTAAAAAAGATAATTACCCTTTACCTAATATGGAAACATTGTTGCAAAGAGTAACAAGGTCTGGAATGATGTCTTTATTAGATGGATTTTCAAGATATAACCAAGTCATGGTGAAGAAGGAAGATAAGCATAAGACAACATTCACCACACCATGGGGTACTTTTGAGTATTTAAGGATGCCTTTTGGATTAACAAATGTTGGAGCAACTTTTCAAAGGGCTATGGACTATGCCTTTAAGGGTCGAATTGGGAAATTCATTGAGATTTATCAAGATGATTTAACTATTTTTTCTAAAGATGGAATTTCTCATGTGTGTCATTGAAGGCAAATATTTGATAGGTGTAGAGAGTATGGGATATCCTTAAATCCTACTAAATCTATTTTTGGAGTGATTAAAGGGAAGTTGTTTGGCCACATCATCTCAAAGGATGGGATCAAAATTGACCCTGAAAGAGTTGAGACAATTCAAAAGATTCCTTTGCTTCACAATATTAAAACCCTTCAATCCTTCCTAGGTGTTGTCGCACAGAATGTCTAGGCACCGCAACAACGGCTCAGATCGGGGGCTGTCACCCTGATTCCCAATCTCTCTATTTAAGTTGTCTCCTTATAGTAGACTAAGGGGGGTAGATCCTATGGAAATGGAATGAAGGAGAACTCGTTGAAAACCAACCAGTTCAGGAGACAGTTAAACGACCAAATACTTGCAAAATATCTAGCAAGATTAAATGATTCGATTGAATTGGAAAGATTGATACCAGTGCCTTATGGAGTCAACTATCCTGCTAAGGAAATTACAATCAAGTACTTGATGAGAAATTATTGCTATGCAATGTTAATTTAGAATGCAGAATGCAAGGAAAACGATTTGAAGAAGGAGCGAGATGAAGCAAGCTTCGAAGATGAGAGTTAATGTTAAAAAGCCTAAAGCACTTAGATTATAAATAATCTAATCTAACCACTAAGTACTTAAGCGAGAGTGTCAATTATGAAGATGCCAAAATTACTCAATTAAAAGATATACATATCCACAATAAAGCTCTCAAAATCAGATATTGACCACACTTACTTGAAAAGATTTCCCAAACATTAGTATTCAATAAACATCCAATAATTCAAGTAAATGAAACAAAAGTTAATTAAACATTAGGCAATTTTAATTGATAAAACACATTCCAAAACTCAGATGCCAATGATCATCAAACCCAACTGAAACATATGAAATTTACTAGTACTTAAATCTCTGTAATTATTCATCCAGATATACCATGAAAGTATAATGCTAATAAAACCACTTCATCAAGCAATTTATGGATTAAATGATGTTCTTAAAATAATGCAAATCCAAAAATTAAATTTTCTCTTATAGTCAAACTTAGAATATATTCTTCAGCAAGATTTCAGATCTGAAATATAAATTGCAGCATTAATTTAAACCATAGATTAGCAAACAAACGATACCGGCACCAATGCCCAAAATGACTAAAAATAGTAAAAATTGTTGAACTTGAAGAAAAATCAATTTTTAGGATTTGATTAAGAGAAATTTCAGATCTAATATTTTTATTTCAGCGATGAAACAATGACAGATCAGCAAGATAAAACTGCCCAAAATAGCTGTCAAATACTTCCAGAAATAGCAAAAATATATTAAAACTTGAAAATTTCAATTTTAAGGCTTTAAGAGAGTTTGATTCAGTGATTTTCAGAACTGACAAGTTTGTAACAACAGTAAATTGATAACAGATCAACAAACTGGAAATACTGAAAATGATCCCCACTATGTCTAAAAATAGTAAGTTTTGCTGAAAAAACTGAAAATTCAAATTTTTTAGACCTTATTTAGGATACGCATCATAAATGTTCAGATTTGATTTTTCACAGTTATGTAGTAATTTTCAGCAAGCTTTAAAGTTAGATCTAGGCAAAATTAAAAATATTCAAATGGCCAAAAATTCTAAAAATGAAGATTTTGCAATTCTAAACAACTTTGACCATATAAAATGTGTTTTTAGGGCCTAATTATTTGTGATTTGCTTGCTGTAATAAAATTTGCAGAAAATAAGGGTTTAGAGATCAAACCCTTAGCCCAAGGCTTTGAAGATCCCACCGTTGAAAATTCTTGAAATTTTAGGATAATGTTGCCGCTTGAAAATTAGAATTTTGGAGACCAAAATCCTGTAAAAATAGTCTCAAAAGCCTATACGTCCTCAAGGGTCTAGATCATATATTTACAGATCTATGCACAAGAGTTGCAGATCTGTCAGATCTGAGGAGCATAAGTCTGACTTCGCTCCCAGTTCTGAAGATCTAAGGCTCTTACTAGCCAGATCTAACTTTAAATTCAAAAAAATTAAGATAATTTTTTTTATTTAGGCACATGCTCTAGAAAGACCCTGCAAAAAATATTCTGTAAGATAACCTTAGAAATTAGGAAAAAATGGGCTTTTTCAGATTTTCTGAAATCTGAGAATCGGCTGATCTAACTGAAGATTTCTCCAAACGCTCAAATCTTGAATAATGAACTCTGCACACTTAGATCTGAATTTTAGATTGATAGAGATTTAAAAAATAGCTATGAGACCTTTCAGAAATATAGATAACTGATATTTCTGTCAAATCAAAATGCAATTTAAGAAAACCCAGAAAACTGCACAAGATACCTGTATGCAGATCAATCCATAAAGGCCATCAACCATAAAATGTCAATAAAAGTAGCAGAGTTTAGAGACAATATCACCACATAGATATAGAAAATAAACACCAAAGTTTGAAACCCAAAGTCTTTATGCTTTATTGATCAAAAAATTACAAGAGCTTCTGAGAACAAGTGCACGATCCAAAGATCGGATGCAAATGACGTACAAAGACCTCTAATTTATAAGATAAAATCTCCAACGGCTAGTTCGGTTGATCCATGTCAAAATAATCTCGACAGTCGAAAATGAATTAATTATCTTTTAATCTGGACCGTTGAAATTATAATTTTGAGGAAATTCGAATTTATCATTTAATTCTATTTATTTAACTCAAAAATAATATTTTTGAGTTAATTACCTCAAAATTTTGACTTTGACTTAACCACCAAGGCCTCAAGGGTCTAGATCTGGCTCAGATCTGAAGATTTCCTTGGTTGATTTTTCACATCTATTCCTGCAAACAAATATTGAACTCAGATCTTGCCCTCCAGGGTCTAGCTCTGGCTCAGATCTGAAGATTTCCTTAATTGATTTTTCAAATCTATTCCTACACAAGTGAAGAAAGAAAAAACAAATACCCAATATGTACAATAATAGAGAAAATCCTAAAAACCCAAATGTTAGAATTCAAAATTATGTTACAAAACTTCAGATCTACACATGTAAATTACAGATCTATACAATATATTTACAGATCTATGCACAAGAGTTGCAGATCTGTCAGATCTGAGGAGCATAAGTCTGACTTCGCTCCCAGTTCTGAAGATCTAAGGCTCTTACTAGCCAGATCTAACTTTAAATTCAAAAAAATTAAGATAATTTTTTTTATTTAGGCACACGCTCTAGAAAGACCCTGCAAAAAATATTATGTAAGATAACCTTAGAAATTAGGAAAAAATGGGCTTTTTCAGATTTTCTGAAATCTGAGAATCGGCTGATCTAACTGAAGATTTCTCCAAACGCTCAAATCTTGAATAATGAACTCTGCACACTTAGATCTGAATTTTAGATTGATAGAGATTTAAAAAATAGCCATGAGACCTTTCAGAAATATAGATAACTGATATTTATGTCAAATCAAAATGCAATTTAAGAAAACCCAGAAAACTGCACAAGATACCTGTATGCAGATCAATCCATAAAGGCCATCAACCATAAAATGTCAATAAAAGTAGCAAAGTTTAGAAACAATATCACCACATAGATATGGAAAAGAAACACCAAAGTTTGAAACCCAAAGTCTTTATGCTTTATTGATCAAAAAATTACAAGAGCTTCTGAGAACAAGTGCACGATCCAAAGATCGGATACAAATGACATACAAAGACCTCCAATTTATAAGATAAAATCTCCAACAACTAGTTCGGTTGATCCATGTCAAAATAATCTCGACCATCGAAAATGAATTAATTATCTTTTAATCTGGACCGTTGAAATTATAATTTTGAGGAAATTCGAATTTATCATTTAATTCTATTTATTCTCAAAGTTTTGACTTTGACTTAACCACCAAGACCCAATGGTCCAAAATTTCTTGAAATTTCAATATTCCCTTGGCCTGGGACCTTTAAAAATTTATTTTTTAAGGACCTACGAATTTTGCCTATGAAAAATTTTAACTCACCTAGGACTTAAAATTAACTAAATTTCTGGCCTAGGATTTTTATTTTAAATTGACCAAAAAATTTAATTAACTGACTGAGGGAATTTAATTATTTTTCCAACCCTCTTTACATAAGATAAATACATTTAGACCATGGTTTTGAAAATCGCGATAAATTGAAAAAATCGCGATTTTTTGAACAAAACGATATTATCGGCGATTTTTTGGATTTGAAAAAATCGCGATTTTTTTCGGTAAAAATTCAAACAGCAACCCTGTAAGTTCAAAAATCATTTTTTTTTTTTTTGTCATTTTTGCAGCCCTCTCATTTTCCTGACACACCTTGTTGGCAGTTAATGGTAAATTTTCATCCTTTTACTTAAATTTTTAACATTACCATGAAATGACTCGGGATGTTTAAGAGTGGTTTCGACCTCATTAGATTTCATATGGAGAAACTAGAATTTTAAATTTCACTCAAAATTCAGCAGACTTAATGGTTTTCAGAGTTTCATGGTTTGGGGATTTGCATTGTTTCCATTTGATTCTATTATGTGTAAGGGTATGAGATTGGCATTTGATCAAGAGCATGAAGTCCTTTAAGAACCTTGATGTTGGCGGCATTGATTGTTGAACTTTGTTGATGTTGGTGGTATTGATTGTTGAACTCCCCTACCGTGGCCTTAACAAGAATGTGCCCTTCACTCAAAGGAAAACAAGTTGAGTTGACATGTTAATCTTTTCTCTGCGCGTTTTAAGTTGAGAGATGAACCCTTCCTCAAACCAAAATATTTGAATTGAAACATATTCAAAACTTTCAATTTCTACATGTTATAGGGTTGAGCAATCCAAGTCGAAGACTTTGAGCTGAATGATGTTTTATATTTCTTGTTGATGATCCCATTTCTGTGTGATGAGGCAATAGTGGTGCCTGTGAGGAGGAGGAGAACATGACAGGGAAATGACACCACCTACCATACTCTGCGTGGACGTCGTACCTCATAAAATGTAGTGCTTGAGGATGAACTGTGAGTCAATTGCAGAGCTACATGTAACTTTTTCATCTAGAGAGATTGTTACATTGCTGCCAGAGGCAGAAAAATGGGTAGTATAGGTTATTTGGTGCATTCCTTTGTATATAACATTATGACTCATGATATGAGATACATTATTATATTTTTGTTGATATTTTGAGGTTGAGTTGAGACTCAGGACTTAGTATTCAGGACATGATTCACTATTATGTGTGATGTAGCACTAGACATGATATTACACATCTTATATATTAGTTTTTTTTTCATATTTATATGTCAATGCATTTATTTTATGTTGTGGGTGCTTTAGATATTAAAAAAATTGAAAAAAAATGAATATTTTTGTATGTGTGTTCTTCTAAATTTTACCATTTTTTTAATTTTTTGAAATTTTCCTAAACGTTGTCCGTGTGATTTTCAAAACATTGATTTAGACACATAAAGGGAGAAATACAGTGATAGCGATAGACATAAATATTTTAGTCACGACTCAAAACATGATCTAGTAGACCAAGTAGCTTGTAATAAAATAATCTAGCCAATTAGCTAGGATTATTCTCAAACTACTTTTACAAAGACTCGATAGAAAACACTAGGACTCACTTAACATCTTGATGACAAAATCCATCCTAGCTTTGGGGAGAGGTTGGAAGGGAAAACTCTACCAATCACTTGTGTCGAAAAACACAAATGAATCAGTGAGACAAAAAACCTCCTAGGATAGAAATCATCGCCAAAATACTAGGTTTACCTAGGTTGTTACATACATAGTGGTCTTACTTAGATCATTTACATCATAAACATGCAGAATGGGTTTACATCATTTATAAAATTGTCGACTGATAATGAAATCTGAATGGCGTGAACACTTCGAACACAATGAATCCCATTTGAAACAATGGGGGTGAACTGCTATGGGGTCGTTGACAAAGTGTGATCAACACTAGGAAAGATCAATGTTCTTAGAAGATTCATTCCAAATTACGCTGATATTGCTAAACCCATTCAAACCCTTTTGAAAAAAAATGTAAGTTTGTCTGGGGAAAAGAAGGACGAAAAGGTTTTCAGGAAATTAAGGATTCTATTGGTAAAGCACCTATTCTGGTGAGCCTTGACTATTCAAAGGAGTTTTTTATTTTCTCTTTTGCATCTTAAGATACTATTGCTAGAGTGTTGCTGCAAAATAACAATGAAGGGTATGAGCAACCTATTGCTTTTATGAGTAGATCCCTTCAAGGTTCGAGTTGGAGTATAGCAACTTGGAAAAGCAGGCTTATGCCTTAGTCAAGTCTCTTAAGCAATTTAGAGTTTATGTGGGGTATTGTAGAATAATCGCATTTGTCCCTCACTCGGCTGTATAGGATATTTTAACTCAAGTTGGTTGCTTAGGAACTAGAGCTAGGTGGGTCTCTAAGATTCAAGAGTATGAATTAGATATTAGACCTACCAAGCTGGTAAAGGGCAAGGGATTGGCCAAAATCTTGACTAATTGGAATGAGAAAGTGTTAGAAATGATTTATCAAAATGATTTGTAATTAACTTCATCAGAACTTCAAAGATTGAGTCAACTAGAATGGTATAAGGACATTATTTATTACTTGCAAAATTTTCCATGTCATCTCCATCTAGTTGGCCATAAAAGAAGAGCATTAAGGCTCAGAGAGACTAATTATTGCATTGTGAAGGATGGTCTATTGAAGAATGTAACTAGGTTTTGTCTTGATTATTATTGTATTTGTCTCAAAAATATTATAATTAAATGACTTATTAAAGCATGGGTTTCATGCTTGGGTCATATTTTGATTAAAGTCCCAATTGTGGACTTCTAGGTTAGTTGTTACAGATTTAAATTGATCCAATTCTTGGGGTTTAAATCATGTAGCTTTAGGTTGTCAAAAGGCTCCTCCATCAAGTCATCTTCTTCAAGGTTATCATCCTCTGTCTTCAGCAAAATCTACATCAAAGACGGCCTTCAAGTAAAGTAATACAAGTCATCAAAACTGCCTCCTTAAGTCGGCCTCAATCAGTCTACAAGTCAACTCAAATTAATGACACGTCTATTCAAAAGTATAGGTCGTCTCATTTATGGAAGAACGACTATATATACCCCAATGTGATTTCGCATTTCAGCACTCAGATTTTCGGATGTCTCTGAGTTTTTCGGTGGAACAATTCGTACTTCTCTGCAATCAAGGTGCGGATTACAGGCTCGGTGAAGGAACAGTAACACAGAGGTTTGGTGAGAATACAATGGTGCAGAGACACGGTGGTATGATGACAGTGCCCTGTGGTGTGACAGTGATGCTATTTTCGGTGCTAAGTTGTGACATGTGTTATGATGTCTCTATTCTTGATACTATGGTACATAAACTTGATGTTACAAGAACTCGTTATCTCAATCATGATATGATGTTATTTCATTATGGTGCTCGGTGCTATGTTGTTGTGATGTTAAGTGCTATGGTGTTACCTCAATCTCAGTCAAGGTGATGAGGATGAATTTTAGTGTAAGCAAGGGAGATCTCGGTGTCATGGAGATCTCGGTGCTATCACAGTGAAGGGATGACTTGATGGAGAAAGGCTACAATGTAACGATCTTGGTTGTCTCATCTTAAATCTAATGAAGGAAGAATTTCGACTGGGTTTTCCCCAAAGAGTGGGGTTTTTCCCTGGCATGTGCCTACATCTTGTGTTTTCTTCTATTTGTTCATTGCCATTACTCATGATGATAGGAAAAGATAAATTGTAAAATCAAATAATAATAACAATACATCACAAGATAATGTCATGATAAGAGAAACTATTTAACTGTCATTTCTCTAACATGGAATTAGAGCTATGGTCATGATCAAAGGCAGTGTTGAAGATCAATTGAGTACATTTGTATTGAAGTTCAGCGAAGGATTCAAAGGCATCATGTAGGACTAACTTAACAAAGGGCAATTCAAAGAATGGATGATCATTCGGATTAACATGACAACTCAGTCTCAGAACTACCTCAATTCAGTGCTATTACATAACGACAACAACCTCATTCAGTGATGCCACAGAAGTATAAGTCCCGGTGCTATAGTATATACATTTCGGTGTCACAGTTAAATCTCAGAATGTCAGTAATATGACAAGGTCTCAAATAATACCACACCTTCGATGATATACCACAGTGACAGAAACTCAGATTTGTCACAAGTAGAATTATAGTGACAAGAGGTCGGTTGGATCACATTAACCACCACAGTGAGAAGATTCTCATTGATTCGATCCCATCACAAATCATTGAGAAGGACGCCACTTCAATTTGGTGGTATCAGTAACATGGAGAAAGTCTCAGAAGCTCACAATAAATCACAGAAGTTTGGAAATTACACTCATATGGGTAGGTGTCATCATAACAAGTTTTAGTTATGAACCCATAGTCCAATACCCACAAATTTTAGATGATATACCTCAATACAAAGGATTCAGTGCTACAGTCTAAGCACTATGTGTTATGCCATCTCTATCTCAATATCAACATTGTCTTGGTGGTTCCATAATGCAATGAGCTCAATTCGATATAAGTCATCACTAAAGGAATCTGAAGTCTATCCTATGAAGTTGACAGTGCTAGGAATCTACTAAGAAGAAAGGTCTCCCTAAAGATCTGAAGTACAAGGAACCAAGTAAGTATGATGCTACAATCTAAAGGTATGAAATCACAAGGTATGTATATAACCATTTGAATAATCCTTGTTTCTATCTAGTCTAAGGTCAGAAATATACTATTAGAATCTTAATCCTCTCCCTCTAGGATTTACAAAGTAATCTAAATATAAAATAAATGTCTTGTTATCAAATTAAGCTGATCCTAGATATCTTAGAATTCCACACCTCATGATTGCATAAAAGATCTAACTAGAGAAAATTAAGTTATGCTCTTATCACATGGTCTTGCTTGAGAATATGTATTGCAGGTATAGAAGATCATTACTTACACTTCTAATGATCAAGGAGTATGAAGGAAGGCAACACAAGAAGGTTTGTCAAGAAACAAAGGTACGTCTTAAAATTATAAAGCCTTGATAATTCTCTTTGGTAAATCCAATCTACACTACTAACATTTGTTGTGTTTAGCTCTCTTGAATCTTAAAAGATTCTTGCTTGAGGTGATTCATCATTTGATGAATCTACCACCTTATACATCTCTAATTGTCTGCATAAAAGGAACCCTAAAAGGTTCTCTGGAAACCCTAACTTAAGGGTATACTGATAATATGTGAAACCCTAAACTTGTTTAGGAAGAAAATGCCATTCCGATTAATATATTGATTATATTGTGTTTGGGATTTTGACATGATCATGAAGTTCTAAACTTGATAGAGTTGAAATGATGTTGATCGAAATCTCAAACCCTTGAAGTTTGATATAATAAGGGTTTGTTTTGACAATGAACCGAACCCTAGGTTTTGGTTAGGTCTTCAGGAAAATCCTTGTTATGAAAAGTCCTAGGAGTGAAACCCTAGGCATATGTTCTTTTGATTGAATCCCTAGCTGAGTCTAGGTCAATATATGACTAATGTACTAATATTGTCTAACACAGTGATGACATATCGTCGAAATATCATTGATATTCGGAAATATCGTGATATTTACGGGGAAACGAAATATTGTCGAGAAAATATTGCGATATTTTCTCTCTCGAAAATATCGCGATATTTCGGTAAATATCACGGAATGATCTAAAATATCGTCAGGCTTCTCTTGGCCGCGGCTAGAAAAGGGAAAACTCGATTTTTTTTTCGTTTTTGTTTGTGAGTGGTTGAGAAGGAAGGTTGAAGCATTGTGGAGATTGTCAAAAAGGAATTGGTGATTGAACAACCATTATCACCAGCAACTAAGAATTTTTTCATCATCAAAGATTGAAAAACAGTGAGACAAACTCCATCTCTTCCATTAACAAGTATGTTCTTCCAAACCCATATTTTAATGAGTTTTTTCATAGATTTAGGGCTATGCATGCTTGCCTCTTTGCCTACCAACATTGTGCTACTTTGTTTTTTTTTCCATTTACTATGATTTTCATGCCCATGAGCCAATGCAAGTGTTTTGTTCATATTTGGACAACAAGCTTCATTTTTTTTTAAACATTCTTATGCACCCTCTTATTGCCAATTTCTAATTCATATTGCAAATAATGTATTTGTATTCTTGTAGTAATTTTTTATTTTTTTAAATGACATGCTTATTGTTAGATCTAAGACTTTTGTGATCCATAGTGTAGATAGAAATGTCTTTCGGAATAATCCTAATGATGTGATTATTCCGAAAGACATTTCTATCTAGACATGCTTATTACTTATTATTTTTAATTTTTTATGCATGGGTGTTTAATGCCAATTTTTTGTTTTTTTGTGCCCTAGATTTGAATTAGTTCACTACAAAAGTCAAATATGCCAAAAGCCTCAGAACCATTTTGGGAGTATGGGGAGCCTAATGGTGGGACAAATCGGACATAATTATCAAGCAAATTGTGTGGGACCAAAATGACAAGAGGGGTTACGACATTGAAATACCATCTAGCTAGACTCTCTGGACATGATGTTGGGCTTTGTACAGTTTCTAGTCCGGCGCTTATACAAAAAGCTCTTGAAGCTATTAATGAAAAAGACAGAAAGAAGGAAGAGGCAGAAAGAAACAAGGTTGAACGTGCAGGTAGATCTTTCGGCATATCTTCTTCTGATTTTGAGGTTGAGGGTAGTGGGAGGAGCTCCACAGCATCACCTGCAACAGCTAGTGCTAATGTTGTTGGGAGTGGGAGGTCATCATTTTTTGTTCCACGAACAGGACATGGATCACAATCTTCCATAAAATCAATTGTTAAAAAAAGGCGAAGCTAAAAGCAGATAAAGTTATGGGGAGGTGTCTTTTTTGGAGTGACTTACCTCTCAGCATCACCAAAACCAATCCATTTTGGCAGCCAATGTGTGATGTTATTGTTGTTGTGGGCCCCGGTTACAAAAGTGCTACATATGAGGAGTTGCGGGGGCCAATCCTTAAAGTAAAAAAGCAGGACATCAACTCTAGATTGACAGAGTTGAAAAACACATGGGAAGTGTCTGGATGCACAATGATATCTGATGGTTGGACAGATAGGAAGAGGGTAGGACCCTTCTAAATTTCTTGGTACATTGTCCTAAAGGTACGATGTTTATTAAATTAGTGGATGCATCAGCACACATAAAAGATGTAACAACGATATGTGAGTTGTTAGATGGGTTCATCCGCGAGATTGGCACGCAGAATGTGGTGCAAATCATAATAGATAATGCAGCTAATTATGTGGTTGTCAGCAAGATGCTTATGGAGAGGCACCGCACATTGTTCTGGACTCCATGTGCAGCACATTGTATCGATTTGTTGCTTGAGGATATGGGAAAACTCTCCTTCGTCAAGGAGGTGATTGACCATGCTTATAACCCTCATTTTCTCTAGTTAGGAGTGTCCCCAAGTTTATATATAACCATGCTTTTATTCTTAGCCTCGTGAGGAGATTCACCAGAAACAGGGATTTGCGGCGTCTTGCAATCACACGTTTTGCCACCAACTTTATTACTCTTCATTGTTTGCTTCGATGTCAGTTTGAGTTGAAGCAAATGTTTATTTCTGATGAGTGGCGTGATTGTAGATACAGCAGGAGACAAGATGGGAGAGTCATTGCAAAAATGGTGTACACTGAGACATTTTGGCAAGGAGTAGAAGAAGTGTGCTCAGTTACTGAACCTATAGTAAAGGTTCTGAGATTGGTAGATGGGGAGAAGCCTGCAATGGCTTATGTGTATGAGGCCATAGATAGGGCCAAGGAGGCCATTCGTTCTTATTATGCAGACAAGAGTTCTGTTGGGCTTGATAAACATATGATGTTATGGGATGTGATTGATAGTCGGTGGACAGGGATGCTTCATCGACCCATTCATGCAACAGCACTCTTCCTCAACCCTACATTTTCATACAAATATACCTTTGATTTTGATGGTGAGGTGATGGAAGGGCTCCATTCTTGTATTCAGAGGATGCTACCCAATCCTAAGCTTCGTAGCAAAATCAACCGTGAGATACAGTTTTATCAGGATTGTGTTAGCCTATTTGACTTTGATGATGCTATTAAGGAAAGGACCCTTCATGCCACGTAAGTGACAAGCCATCACTCCTTAGAATTTTCAATTTAGAATTTACTTATTTATAATTCTAGATTTTTTAATTAAATTATGTAACTTGCATTTGAAAGTTTAATTACGTTTTTTGTTTTTGAATTTTTTATTTCTTTATTTTGTTGTAGATATTTGGTGGCGAACCTATGGTGCAAGGGCACCAAATTTGTAGAAATTGGCCATAATTACCCTGAGTCAAACATGTAGTTCTTCACGGTGTGAGCGCAATTGGAGTGTATTTGAGAAAACACACTCAAAAAGCGCAACAAGTATAACTTTGACCTTCAACCTTCAGTTGAGCAATTACATTTATTGTAATTTTAATTTATGACCCTCAAGTGTCATGAGGAAAGACTCATTAGTTTTTTTCACACTCTTACAGGTTGGAGTTCGCACGTCTCAATGATTTAGTGTATGTGCATTACAATATTTGACTTCGAGTGAAGCAAATAAAAGCACCAATGGATCCAGATGCCATTTCCTTAAACAATATTGATGTATTGTCTCAGTGGAGGGTGGAGACTGAGGATCCCGTCTTGGAGGAGTCACCTGCATGGTTAGAGCCAGAGGAACCATTAGAACATGGGCAGCAAGAGGAGGAGGACTCGAAGGAGGAGCAACACTCGGAGCAGGAGGAGGAAGAGGAGGAGGGCATTTTGGGAGCATCAGCGTCAGCACCATTTGCTATAGATATAGGAGAGCAGAGCTCCATACCCAGCAGTCAGGGTTTGACATTAAGTGCAGGGTCAGGGCCTTCTACTACTAGGGGCATGCCTGACAAATAGCCCATATTTTCCCATAAAAGGGGGAGAGGGTTTCAAATAGATAGTTGCTAGTTTTATTTGTTTTGCTACATATAACTCATGATGATGAGATAATTTTATATGTGTGATGTCACTTTGTATTGGTTCTCCACATTTGAATCCTTGATTGGACAATTATCAGGGATCAGCAGGATTTGGTATTGTCTTTTGTTAATTTTGGACAACTAGGTCCAAACTCCATGTTGTGATGCTCAGATGAAAATGCCAATATTTTTATTGGATTCCTCTTTCGGAGAGGTGCAAGATTGATCTAAAGATCATCTTGATCTGATGAGAAAAACATTTATTTTGATTTAATTCCACTTATGTGCAAGGTCGACCAGAATTGTAATGTAGGCTTGAAGCCCCAACAAATGTGTCACACACCCTCACTGATGGATATATATAGGTCAACTTTGGAGGTCATTTTCACCATCACTCATCACACAGTCTCTCTCATCATCAGATTGGTTCAATTATCATCTTGGAGGCTCTTCTTCTCTCACACGTGGGAAAAACGCAGCAAGGATTTTATGGTTTTGACCTAGGGTTTCAGCGCAGATTTGACCAATGTTGACTTTGGCCAACGCATGGTCAAACTGACCTCAAACTCTCCCAAAATTCTGATTTCTGCAGTCCGCATTTTTTGGCACAGAAATCGAGGCTGGACGTTGACTTTGACCTGGCTGCGTTGAATTTTTGTTGCTGCTATTTTGCGTTGACCGTTGACTGGACAGCGTTGACTTTTGTTGACTTTGGGTTGAGTGTTATAGAGCTGTCTGAGAGGGTTGTGTGACACATTCTGGTTGGCTGACTGTGAAGAGACTTTGCTGGTTGAAGTATCCTATTGACCGCCGTAACGCACCACAACACATATTTTACTGATCAAGTTAAGTGTATTTTTGGCTTGTCTTCTGGCGATCTATTAGTATGTTCTATCAGCGTTTTACTTTCTTGTTTATGTGATTACAGTTTGATATTGGGTATAAAAGTAAAGTTGCATCAAGCATAGAACATCTACAAAAATTTACATGGGATCAGAGCTAAGGTGAAGACAAAGCCCAAGTTTGTATTGAGAGCAATCACCGAAGAAGGAGCATTTGTAAAGGACTCATTGGTACCTCAAACTATAATTGCTTCAAAGTTGATGACAAGTTCACTGGGAAGGAACACTTCCATGCCTGGAAGATGACTTTGGATTTAATGTTGGAAGACCAAGATGTCATGGACTATGAGCAGAGTAAAATCCAAGGGCCTCCATCATCTGCACCTGCTACCACCAAGTCAAAGTATAAGAAGGGGGAAATCAAAGCAAAGCTAATCATCCGGGATTAAATTCATAAGAGTCTGGTTGCCTACATCTTTGAGCTACGCGCATCCAAGGAGATGTATGATAAGTTGGTCAACATGTTCAAGGCCAACAATGCAAATCAAGTCCTTTTCTTTAAGAACCAACTAAAGAATCTAAAGAAAGGCAGGGATGAATTCAATTTTATATTCTGAAGTTGATCGAAATCATAAATAATCTTCTAGCCATTGGGAATACAATAGCTGATCAAGAAATGGTTCTCATCGCACTCGGAGGTCTCTCCTCCGAATGGCATGTATTCAATACTATCATTCTCAATAACAATGTGATTCCTGATTTTGACGAACTATTGTCGAGATGCAGTAAAGAAGAGACAAGAATGCAGGAATATGAAAATGAAGGTAATGTTGCCTTCATCGCTCGTCCTAAGAAGAAGAACAATGGTGGTCCGAGGAACCATGGAAGAGCAGGGGCCCAAGGAAAGAAAGGAAGATGTTACTCATGTAACAAGACCGGCTACTATGCTAGAGAATGCCCTAATAAGAAGGATACAAATCTGAAAATTATCCTTGGAGATAATGCGACATATCCCGTGAAAGGAACTGGGACTGTGACCCTCCACTTATGTCAAGGTCAAGTCCTCCGCTTGCAAGATGTACTATATGTACCTGATTTGAAGAAGAACCTTGTGTCTATTTCGGCCATAGAAGACAAAGGTTTCAATGTGGCATTCGTTGATGGCAAGGTACACATCTGGAAGAAGAGTTTCAAAGAAGCTATCACGATTGGGTTTAGAGTTGATACTCTACCAAGTTGGAGGAAGTCCACTGGGAGCGATGACATGTGATACTATCCGTCAAACCGAACTATGGCACCAGAGGTTTGGACACCTTCATTACAAAGCCCTTCCCAAAGCAAGGAAGGTGGTGACGGGGATGCCCAAGTTCAAAAATGATCATGAAGGTGTATATCAGGGTTGTGCCGAAGGAAAGCATACAAGGGGACCTTTCCCCTCAAGTGTCACAAAGACATCTAATGTCTTGCAATTGATACATTTTGATTTGTTTGGTATGCTGCCCATGACATCCTTGGGAGGATGTTCTTATTATATGATGTTCATAGATGACTTCTCTCACAAAACCTGAATATACTTCTTGAAGAAGAAGGATGAGGCTTTCATGTGGTTTCGTACTTTCAAAGCCTTGGTGGAAATCAAATAGGGAAGAAGATCAAGATTTTGAGGACCAATAATGGCACTGAATATGAGATGAACGAGTTCAATAACTTTTGTAGAGAAGCTGGCATAAAGAGGGAGACCACAACCGTATATACTCCTGAGCAAAATGGTATTGCTAAACGAAAGAACAGAACCATTGTGGAAGCTGTCTGTGCCATGCTATGTGACCAAGGTCTTCCGAAGTTTCTGTGGGGAGAAGCTCCTAACATTGTTCTGTACATACAAAATCGATGCCCGCATTCCGCTTTGGACTCCAAAACTCCCGAATAGGTTTTCTCTGGTATGAAACCTGACGTCTCTCATTTTAGAGTTTTTGGTTGTCCCATTTATTTTCATGTGCTGAAAGAGAAAAGGAGCAAGCAGGATGCTTCTAGGGAAAAGGGAATGTTTGTGGGCTACAGTGAAACTTCGAAGGCTTATAGAGTCTATGTGCCTGGTCAAAGAGAAGTGGAGATATGCCACGATGTTACCTTTGATGAAGATGCTTCCCTTAGGAAAGTAATCAATCTTCTGAGCTTTGAGGAAGATCATGAAATAAGGTCTGGAAATCAAGAAGAACCGAAGGATGAAACGATGCCCGATGTTGAAGGACCGATGGACCCTATTGATCCACCTCCTTCAATGAAGAGAAGACCCTCATGGCTCAGGGATACTCTCAAGGATGTCGAGAGACATATGGCCCTGTTGACCACACTTTGTCAACGACCCCACAGCAGTACACCCCCATTTTTTTTAAATGGGATTCGTCATGTTCGACGTGGTCGCGCCATTCAGATTCCATCATCAGTCGACAATTTTTATAAATGATGTAAATCCATTCTGCATGTTATGATGTAAATGATCTAAGTAAGACCGTCAATGTATGTAACAACCTAGGTATGCCTAGTATGTTGTTGATGATCTCTATCCTAGGAGGTTTTTTGTCTCACTGATTCACGAAAGTGATCGACAGAGTTTTTCCCTCCAGCCTCACCCCAAAGCTAAGGTGGATTTTATCATCAGCATACTAAGTGAGTCCTAGTGTTCTATCGAGTCCTTGTAAAAGTAGTTTCAACTACTTGGTTTGCTAGATCATGTTTTGAGTCGCAGAATTGGGTATTTATTTGAGGGTCTATACGAATGGGTATTCCCCCTTCATGTATGTAAATGTATTTTCTCATGTAAAAGAGGGTTGGAAAAATAATTATAATCCCCTCTTAGTCAATTAATTAACTTTTCTGGTCAATTAATTAATAGAATCTTAAACCAGAAATTTAATTAATTTAGGGTCCTAAGTTAAGATTAAATCTTTAAAGGCAAAATTTGTGAGTCCTTGGAAAATGATTTTGAAAGCCCCAGGCCAAGGGAATATTGAGAATTTTAAGAAATATTGGACCCTTGGGCCTTGGTGGTTAAGTAAAGGTCAAAATTTTGGGGTAATTAACTCAAAAATAATATTTTTGAGTTAATTAAAATTGAATTAAATGATAAATTCGTTTTTTCCCCAAAATTTTAATTTCAACGCTCCGGATTAAAAGATAATTAAATCTTTTGGATGGTTGAGATTATTTTGACGAGGATCATCCAAACTAGCCGTTAGAGATCTTGTCCTATAAATTTAGAGGTCTGTGTCATTCTTGAATCGTCCGATCTCAGAATCGTGCACTTGTTCTTAGAAGCTCTTGTAAACTTTTTTGAGGAATAAAGCATAAAGACTTTGGGGTTACAAATCTGGATGTTCCTTCTCAGATCTATGTGGTGAATTGTCTCTAAACTCTGCTACTTGGTTTCTTGCATTTTATGGTTGATGGCCTTCATGGATTAATCGCATATAAGAAATCATGCATTTTTCGGGTTTTATAAAATAACATTCTCGACTTTTTGCAAAGGTCTCATGTTGTTTTCTTAAATCTCTATCGATCTAAGATTCAGATCTAAGTGTGCAGGGAAATTTTTTTAAGATTGGGCGTCTGGGGAAGTCTTCGGTTGGACCAGCCGACTCTCAATAAACATAAATCTGATAATCTCTTTATTTGTTAAATTTCAGGTCTATCTTACGATATTTGTGATTTTGCAGGGTTTCGAAGGCTTGTGCCTCTCACTAAAAACTTTGAATCTCTGAAAATTGTGCTAAGATGGATTCAAATCTGACCATGAGGGTTTTAAATCTGTAAACTAGTTGTAAATTTGTAAATTTTTTTAGCACTGTGAGGGTTTATTTGTTTCATGGTGTGTATATCTTCAGATCTTTATTGCAGGTTCAGGGATTAAAATCGAAATTTGTTTATCTAGGCAGATCTGGCCCCCAAAGGCCAGATCTGGCCTCAAATCTCCACTGTGGATGAATCTGGACATTGTCTCAATTTAAGGAGCAAGAGATCTGAGCTTGAATGAGGAAAATTTAAAGTTTGCTTGGCGAATTTGTGTGCACCGGGCTCAATTGTTGTCTTTCCTATTCAATCTGCCCTCATCCGCTTTCGCCTTTCCACCATCTGCCCTCAGAATTCTGCATTTGTCTTGCCATCGACCTCTTTATGCCCTAACTGCCTTTGCTTTTCCTTTGCCTGTCCAAATCGACCTGTCATCTCTCCCTTTCGATTTCCCGTGATCCATTTCCTTAGCGCTGTCCTTAGCCATAGATTTCATTAAAAATCCTCTACCTGCCGTCCATCTCTTCTCTCCACGCCCCTGCGTCACCTATGCCTGTGCATATCTCCTCTGCGATTTCTCCAACCTACAAAGCGACAAGCAAAACCAAAAACACGCGTAAAAAAAAAAAAAAAAAAATCGATCCTGCAACACAAACGTTCACTGAATAGCCTGCACTGTCTGCCGTCCAGACCCATAATCTCGTCCACCTACACACAAAACCTGCAATACGACAAAGCAACGAACACACAACGAAAAAATGAAAACCCGTGAATATGCGTTGGATTTTTTTTTAAATACGGATTCATGTTATTTGACAGTGTTCGTTTAGACGTTAGCTTTCCTTTTAGATTCGATTTTATTTGGGCTTAGTCTTAGCTTTAATTTTCAAACGTAGATTGTAATTTTAATTAGATTTCAAGTTTTAGTTTAGATTTTGTGTGATAGCGTAAGATAGGTGTTGGGTTTTATTTTAAATTTGATTTTTGTTAGATTTCAACTTTCGTTTAGTTTAGTTTAGTTAGGATTTAAATTAACATTTGATTTTAGTGATAGTTTGTAGATTCGATTTTTTAACTTAGTTTCAATTTTTATTTAGTTAGCTTTAGAGTTAAATTTTAATTTTAGCTTTTAGTTTTAGAATTAGATTTAGATTTAGATTATTTTTGTTTAGTTTTAGATTTAGGATTTTCAATTTAGATTTTAATTTTGATTGTTGTTTTAGATTTAAAATAATAAAATTTCAAAATTTCAAAATTTTAAAAAAAATAAATAAATAAATAAATAAAATAAAATAAAATAAAATTTAAGTCCTATGGTCAACTGAGCCTTAAAATTTTTATCTAAGTTTGACTATGGAGCACTTTAATTTTCGAACTGGGTCATAATTGGAATATTTTTGTTTTCGGAAATCTTTCGAGTATCTGGCATTCTCATATTATTGTGAGTTCAGGTTATTCATGATTGTGACGTTTTTCAGTTAAGTATCTTTGTAATCAATCGTGGTTTAATAAGCAGCAGTTAATCGTCACTTACTTGTTTATAATTGCATAACGGGATTTTGTTTGACTCCATAAGGCACTGGTCTTAAATGTGAAATCTAATTTAGATCTGTGGAATCTCATTTATTTCTATCAAGTATTTGATGTTTTAGCTGTGTCTCCTGGATTTGTTATCTTCATTTATAAAAGGGTCTACCTACCTTAGCTTGCAAGGAGACAGCTTAAATAGAGAGATTGGGGATAAAGGTGACAGCCCCCAATCTGAGCCGTTGTCGCGGCACCTAGACAATCTGTGCGACAACAGGCCCCAAGGGGGACATTCCATGAAAGCAAGAAGCCGAACAGATACCAAGGGTATCTAGCACCCATGAGTACAATCGTACAATCTGAGCCTGGATCTTTTGAAGAAGTCATAAAGCATCAAGCCTGGAAGGATGCTATGCACGAAGAATATGAGTCCATTATGAAGAATGATGTCTGAGATGTGGTTCCGAGATCGGAGGACAAAGCAGTTGTCACCTCGAAATGGCTGTATAAGGTCAAGCATGGATCTGATGGTAGTGCTGAAAAGTTCAAGGGAAGATTCGTTACCCGTGGCTTCTCTCAAAAGGAAGGCATAGACTATGATGACATATTTGCACCTGTGGCCCAATATACCACCATCCGATCCATCATAGCCCTTGCGGCTACGCAAGGATGGAATCTTCATCGGATGGATATGAAGACCGTCTTTCTGCATGGTGTGATAAAAGAAGAGGTGTATGTGGAGCAACCTCTGGGGTTCGAAGTCCAGGATCGAGACACCCATGTTTGCAGGTTGAAGAAAGCCCTTTATGAGTTGAAGCAAG
The DNA here is from genome assembly GCA_034641835.2 of Pinus albicaulis. NCBI lineage: Eukaryota > Viridiplantae > Streptophyta > Pinopsida > Pinales > Pinaceae > Pinus > Pinus albicaulis. Next base: position 1,394,382,620 of record CM076572.1, read on the forward strand.
CCCCCAGGGCTTGGTGCGAGAGGATAGATAGCTACCTGATGAAGCTGGGCTTCACTCGTAGTAATGTTGATCCAAACCTTTTCTTCAAGGTTGATAGAGAAAAGCCTCTCATGCTGGTGTTGTATGTGGACAACCTCTTCCTGACAGGTGTTGACCTTCTCATTCATCAGTGAAAGAGGGAGCTCGCTTCTAAGTTCGAGATGAAGGACCTAGGACTAATGCATTACTTCCTAGGCCTGGAGGTCTGGCAGAGACCTGGCAAGATTTTCCTTTCTCAAGGAAAATACATTGTGAAGCTGCTGGAAAGATTTGGAATGGTGGACTGTAAGTCCGTCTCGACACCGATGGAGCTCAACTTTAAGAAGTTGAGTGGCAGCGTTGCTAGGCCCGTGCTAGTAAATCCTACTAAGTATCGTCAACTCGTAGGGGCCCTAATGTCCTTAGTGAACACCCTTTTGGACGTATGTTTTGCAGTGAACGCTTTGAGTCAACACATGGTTGATCCTCATCACATTCACTGGGTTGGTGCCAAGAATCTGTTGAGATATCTTCGGGGCACGATAAACCATGGGCTGAGATACACTGCCGAGAGCGTGACACTCCATGGACATACTGATGTCGATTGGGCTGGCAGTGTGGTGGATCGCAAGAGCACATCTGGACGCTGCTTCACACTTGGGTCTGCTTCGATATCTTGGATGAGCAAGAAGCAGAAGTCGGTGGCTTTGAGCACCAATGAGGTCGAATACATTGTAGTGAGTATGGCCTGTTGTGAAGCAGTTTGGTTGCGAAAGCTCTTCAGTGAGTTTTTCGGGCATGTGCTAGATACCACCGTTATCCTTTGTGATAGCCAGAGTGGGATTTGGTTGTCCGAGAATCCCGTGTTCCACGATCGATCCAAGCATATTGATATCAGGTACCACTTTATCTGGGATATGGTACAGCGAGGCGTCGTAAGGCTCGATCATATAGGAACTGATGAGCAGGTCGTGGATATTCTCACAAAGCCCTTGGGGAAGGTCAAGTTCCTAACCTTCCATGAGAATCTTGGTATCGTGGAACGACCCTATGCTGAGGATCCTGTTGAACGTTGAGCTCTGGGAGCTTCAGGGGGCCTTGGGGATAGCTTCTTGGAGCTATAAGCAACCACAGGGCTAGGCTTGCCGAACGTTGTTGGTGTGCTTCTGCCCCACCATTATGATATTGAGTTGGTTCACCTCTCTTTGATCTGTGCCCCATATGCATCCTACCCATTGAGTCCCGGACTCATGGGAAGTACCTCTCATTTGGCCAATGAGGTGGGAAAAGCTAGAGACCAGTAGCAGAGACTGATGGACGCATCAGAGATTGTCGTACTCTCTTTGTCTAGGATGGCACGTGTCCAACCACTTGATTTGGAATCAAGTCTAGTGAGGTTTCGGACGTCCAACTGATTTCGGGTCAGTTAAAACAACTTCGGGTTGGTATGTGACTTCTTTGAATCCTATAGAGGTTTCAGACCTTTGAGCTGAATTTGTCAGTCGGGAGTGATGTCTTTGTGACTCACCTTTTGTTTTGAAATAAAGAAGCCAGCAAAGCAAGTTACGGCGGATGGAGTTCTCCTTAGTTCAGAGGGAGTGTTAATTTTGGACAACTAGGTCCAAACTCCATGTTGTGATGCTCAGATGAAGATGCCAATATTTTTATTGGATTCCTCTTTCGAAGAGGTGCAAGATCGATCTAAAGATCATCTTGATCCAATGAGCAAAACATTTATTTTGAATTAATTCCACTTATGTGCAAGGTCGGCTAGAATTGTAATGTATGCCTGAAGCCCAACAAATATGTCACACACCCTCACTAATGGATATATATAGATCAACGTTTGAGGTCATTATCACCATCACTCATCACACATTCTTTCTCACCATCTGATTGGTTCAATCATCATCTTGGAGGCTCTTCTTCTCTCACACGTGGGAAAAACGCAGCAATGATTTTTTGGTTTTGACCTAGGGTTTCAGCACAGATTTGACCAGCGTTGACTTTGGTCAACGCATGGTCAAACTAACCTCAAACTCTCCCAAAATTCTGATTTCTGTAGTCCACATTTTTTTGGCACAAAAATCGAGGCTATACGTTGACTTCAACATGGCTACGTTGACTTTTTGCTGCTATTGTTTTGCGTTGACCATTGACTGGACAGTGTTGACTTTTGTTGACTTTGGGTTGACTATTATAGAGTTGTCTGAAAGGGTTGTGTGATGTTGAGATTTTGTGTATTTGGAGTAGCATCAATTGTGCTCTAGCTCCCAAACTTTGTGGAGGGACTAGAGCTCACCTGATCTACAATCCCCATAAATGGATTTGGGAAATTTCATCTGGTTTAGAAGATATTAAATTAATTAATTATTTTAATGTATTTCCTAAGTTAAAACTTAAAGAACTTAAATAATTAAAGTGAACTTAATTAAACATGTGATGAAATTGTCTTAAGCCACACGGATCAAGCTTTCTTTTAATCTTAGTCATTGATTCAAGATTTGATCATGATCGTTGGTTTTCAACGAGAAAAGTATAAAGGAAAGTCTTGGGGTCATTTGTAAAGATACACAGAGGCAGAGCACTGAAGCTAAGCTGAGATTCTAGGGAAGGGTTTGCTAAGAATACTCAGAAGTGTTTCAGCTGCAGAGAGGGGAATTTAGACCAAGGGGATGATCTGATCCCAGGGTCTAGAATACACAAGAGGCAGAGATCATCTCAAGGACAGCGCAGAGAAAGGCAGTAGCAGCAAGGATGGCGTAATTTTCAGGAGACCCTTCAGGGGTTACGCAGAGACCCTTAGGGGGCAGCGTAGTGACTACGTCACCCATTCTGGGGTAACGCAGTCGCTTCCGAAGCAGCACTGAGGGTTTGGAGGCCATCCAAGGCTGACGCAGAGGCTTTCAAGGGCTTCAGAGGCTGACGCAGAGCATTTCAGGGACAGCGCTGGGGTTTCTAGGCCCTAATCTTGGCTGAGTTCTGTAAATCTCGTTTGAGGGTGTGGATCAGTCATTATTTTGGCCCTAGATCAGCCAGTGAGCTGTAGATCTAGTGTTATCTCTGTCGGGTTTTCTAGATCTGGAACCCAGATTTGTGTATTCATAAATATTCTTAATAATAGAACCCTCCAGCAGCCAGAGACCGGTTTTACCACCTTGGGTTTTTCTGGAGACTATTTGTCCAGAAATAACTGTCACTTTGTCAATATGTGCATGTGCTTATTCTAGATCTGAATTGGTAGAGATCTATTATGTGTTTTGCTTTGATGTTGACTTGAATTTATTCAGTTTATAACTTATCTAAGTAGAAGGAGCTTAACCAGAGTAACAGTAATAATTTCTGCATAAGATATAAGATTCAGAAATTTCTACATGGTATCAAAGCAATTGCAAATCTAGGAGGGTCACCAGCTGAAGAATCTGAAGGATCTAGCTGCAAAAAGCAGCTGGAAAAGCAGCAGAGAAGCAGATCTGAAGGGACAGCACAGTTTTCAGGAGCAAATTCATGCAGAAGGAAGGGTGACGCTGTCCAGCGTTGTGTCCTAAGAAGCCCACGCAATTACTGCGCAGAGGCAGCTAAGAAACAGTGTTGGTTGGGTCTGAAGCCAGCTAGTGTGATTCAGATCTGAATCTGTCAAATCCAGAAAAGACTGCAGAAAAGCTGCAGAAATTCAGAAGAGCTGGTGGGGTTAAAATTCTGAAGTACTCAGATTTTTAGCCTTAGCACAAGTGACAAAGATTGGGAGGAGATCAACTTCTCAGGAAGTTTCTTACCAAAGGAGACTTGCAGATTGATCAGAGGATCAAAGAAGAAGTTGAATCATAGTTGATTTGGTAGATTTCCAAGGAGGGAAATCAAGTGTCAAAGAGAGTAGAAGGCACATGTTTCACCAAGGGCCTTAGATCCATTTCTCTAGCAAATAGAAAAGGAAGTTCCAACACATTCTGAGCAGATGGCTCCTCAGGGACTGCCTGATCAGGATAGGCTAGAGGGCCTCTCAAACTTTTCGGTTTGGAAGGCAAGGATCCTGATTGTCCTTGAGGTGTACAATCTAAGAGACCATGCAGAGCAGACTCTGGCCACACTAACAGATGCGGATCTCCTACATAAGCATAGGGAAGCTACTGGGCATGCCAAGCGGCTGATAATGGACAGTATCAAGGACCATATTGTACCACACATAGCTGAGAAGAAGACAACTAACGAAATGTGGAAGGCCTCGACTTCCTTGTATGAGGGAAAATTTGTCCAAAGGAAAATTTTGTTGGAGACCCAAATGAGGTCATTCATGATGACCAAGGGAGAAGAAATGGAACACTTCCTCTTCAGACTGCAGGCAATCAACTGACTACAACGGGTGCAACCGTAGATGATGCAGTGATAGTCAGATCTGCCCTCAATGCAGTCACGGATGAGTGGGAAACCTTTGTCCAAAGTATCTTGGGCAGAGCAGACCTCCCAAATTGGGGCAACTTGTTGTCAATCCTGCGGCAAGAAGAACTACGCAGATTCACCAAGAGGCAACACAGCCCTGCGTTGAGCAAAGTAAAGAACGAAGATGAGGAAGATGCAGCCTTGGCATTGAAGAAGTAGCCAAAGAAGAAGAAGGATCTTTCAAAGATCAACTGCTTCCAGTGTGGTGAAATGGGACATTTTTCCAGCCATTGTCCAGAGAAGAAAAAGGACAAGGAAGCATCTTCTTCCAAGGCAGTTGTGGCAGATGATGGGTCAGGAGATGATGCAGCCATTAGTGCTCATGAACCACGGAGGTGGGGTGACATGGATATGTAGAGGAGCTACATAGAAGTAAGGCAGGATCCTTGAGCAGCTCATCTCTTGCATCACAAGCGAGCTACGGCAACCTTAAGACAGTAGTGGGACAAGTGGAGTAGTGGGTGCACAGATCACAGATGAGGCAGAGGTAGAGGCAGATCTGAAGACTATGAGGAGCAGCGCAGAGCAAAGCAGTAGCAGCGTAGAAGCAGTAGCAGCACAGAGGCTGATGTGACTTCAGCGACGCAAAGCAGTGCTGCTTACGCAGTGCAAAGCTGCAGTAGCGCAAAGAGCTTCAGAGGGACAGCGCAGTGCTGCTTATGCAGTGCAGAACTGCAGTAGCATAGAGAGCTTCAGAGGGACAGCGCAGTGCAGCAGCAGCGTAATAGATTTCAGCACAAGGAGCTGATGTGACTTCAGTAGTGCAGAGGGAGTCTGATTACATAGGCAGAGCTGTAGCTGTGCATCGTTCTTTAGATGCCAGCACAGATCTGTAGCCTATGGAGCTTCAGTGATGAGGATGCAGCCCATCAGACTTGTTTGTCAAATATTGGGCAGGTGATTCAGTTGTTTCTCTCAACAACTGAAGTTGCAGTGCAGCAGATCAGCAGTGGTAGTGCCATGAGCAGCACAGATGCAGCATATTGAGAGGGAGTTGCAGTACAAAAGTTGCAGTGGCAGTGGCAGAGTCATGGGTAGCAGTACAGAATGGCAGCAGTAGTGTAGAGTTGAGTGGCAGAAGGCCAAGCTTCAACAGCACAGAACCAGTGCCCAAAATCATGTAATGCATAAGTGTGATGTATTGCTAAAGCACACCCTTGACGCTAAGAGGGAGTGTTGAGATTTTGTGTATTTGGGGTAGCATCAGTTGTGCTCTAGCTCCCAAACTTTGTGGAGGGACTAGAGTTCACCTGATCTACAAGACCTGGAAATGGATTTGGGAAATTTCATCTGGTTTAGGAGATATTAAATTAATTAATTATTTTAATGTATTTCCTAAGTTAAAACTTAGGGAACTTAAATAATTAAAGTGAATTTAATTAAACATGTGATGAAAATGTCTTAAGTCACATGGATCAAGCTTTCTTTTAATCTTAACCATTAATTCAAGATTTGATCATGGTCGTTGGTTTTCCAATGAGAAAAGTATAAAGGAAAGGCTTGGGGTCATTTGTAAAGATACACAGAGGCAAAGCACTGAAGCTACGCTGAGATTCTAGGGCAAGGTTTGCTAAGAATACTCAGAAGTGTTTTAGCTGCAGAGAGGGGAATTTTGACCAAGGGGATGATCTAATCCTAGGGTCTAGACTCTAGAATACACAAGAGGCAGAGATCAACTCAAGGACAGCGCAGAGAAAGGCAGCAGCAACAGCAGCAAGGACAGAGTAATTTTCAGGAGACCTTTCAAGGGTTACGCAGAGACCCTTAGGGGCAGCATAGTGTCTGCGTCACCCATTCTGGGGTAATGCAATCCCTTCCGAAGCAGCGCTGAGGGTTTGGAGGCCATCCAAGGCTGACGCAGAGGCTTTCAGGGGCTTTAGAGGCTGATGCCGAGCATTTCAGGGACAGCGCTGGGGTTTCTAGGCCCTAACCTTGGCTGAGTTCTGTAAATCCTATTTGAGGGTGTGGATCAGTCATTAGTTTGGCCCTAGATCAACCAGTGAGTTATAGATCTAGTGTTATCTCTGTCGAGTTTTCCAGATCTAGAACCCAGATTTGTGTATTCAGAAATATTCTTAATAATAGAACCCTCCAGCAGCCAGAGACCAGTTTTCCCACCTTGGGTTTTTTCGGGGACTATTTGTCCAGAAATAACTGTGTCACTTTGTCAGTGTGTGCATGTGCTTATTCTAGATCTGAATTGGTAGAGATTTGTTGTGTGTTTTGCTTCGATGTTGACTGGAATTTATTCAGTTGATAACTTATCTAAGTAGGAGGAGCTTAACCGGATTAACAGTAATAATTTCTGCATAAGATATAAGATTCAGAAATTTCTACATGTGACACATTCTGGTTGGCTAAACATGAAGAGACTTTGCTGGTTGAAGCATCCTGTTGACCGTCGTAACGTACCACAACACATATTTTGTTGATCAAGTTAAGTGTATTTTTGGCTTGTCTTCCGTCGATCTACTGGTATGTTCTATCAGCGTTTTACTTTCTTGTTTATGTAATTGCAGATTGATATTGGGTATAAAAGTAAAGTTGCATCAAGCATAGAACATCTACAAAAATTTACACCTTTGATGTAACATTTTTATTTTACATCAACTACATCATATATATCAGTTTTTTCTTCATATTTATGTGCCAATGTGTTTATTTCATGTTGTTATTGCTTTATATGTTTAAAAATCTGGAAAAAAAAATGAATATATTATGCATTTTTTATGCTTGCCGATATTTGCCGATATTTTCGTCGATATTGCCGATAAGATCTTTTCTGGACCCTCGCCGATATTTTGTCGATACCGATATTATCGACACTGGTCTAACACATGATATGCTTATAATGATGATCTCCTAGATATGTGTGTTGACCTAATTTCTAATGGTCCTGAGTTCTAGGATTTGAAAACAAGCCTTTGTCCAAAATTTGAAAGTTCTAGGATGATGATTGGAAATTTTAGGGTTTATAACTAAATCCTAGTAATAATTAAATTCTCTAGTATGTCTATTCATCTGAATCTATATAATTTGTGCTGAGAATTTATAGACGGAAAATCCAGGGTTTACCTCAAACCCTAGTAGAAGCTCTTCATGATATGTTTTGATAATTGATTGAAAATCTAGGGTCTGCAACTAACCCTAGTGAAAGTTGATCATGTCTGAGCTGTGATTAATCTTGATTGGCTCTTTTATATGAAATCTAGGATTTGTATGAATCCCTAGTGGAAAGTCTAACTTGTGAATTCTAAAGGTTATTAGATATATTGTAGATCTATATTGGTTCTAAAGTTTACTAAATGTTGTAGCAAGGTATATTATATGTTTGAAAGAAACATTGGAACCCTATATAGAATGAAAGACATTATGAAGTAGTCTAGGGTTTATGATAAAAGTCCCTAGCAAAATGTTGAAGAGTATATGTCTCTTGTTTGGGTATCTAATATAAAGATGAAAATGATTTCGTGATTTTGATATGGCTAACTTTATGCTTTTATAGTTTTGGTCGTACTTGTTGTCTAAAGTTGTGCAGGTACATCATAAAAATGAGAAGTTGGTAAGTATGATGAGAAGGATGGAAGCCATGAAAGATTCTCCAACACCTAAAGAAGAAGTTAAGTCTCCCTACATTAAGAGGGAGCTTGAATATAAGTTGATCTCCCTAGATTAAGAGGGAGCTTGGATAAAAGAAAAAATGACTATGGTTCTCTACTTCATGTGTCATGCACTAGACCCGAACTAACAGCCGTAAGTCTTAGTGAGGACCATGAGTAAGAGTGATAGTCATGGTTGGAGAATATATTATGAAAAGATATGTTGCCTCGTGTAAAGCAGGGAGAGGAATCTTCTCCTGAAAGATTCTATTCATAGTCCTACTGGAATTAGTTGAAGGGAAACATCGAAACTCCAAAGTTTGTTTTGATTATCTTATTGATGATTGGGGTTTGTGTTTGCACAAGTGAATTTCTCGAAGGACTCGATAACATGCTGGTTACCAATCAGTTTGATTGGGAGAGATTGGTTGTCCTTGATCTGTTGGATCAAGATGTGTTGAGGCTTTGCGAGTGAAGCATTGCTTGGAAATGTTCTTGATCTGTTGGATCAAGATGTGACGAGGTTTTGTGAGTGAAGCATTGCCTGGAAAGACATCTGGCCAACACTTTGTGTTGATGTCTAGCTGGGAAGGTGGCATCGGGTGGTTGTGCACCTAGTTCCCTGGGTTGATGGTTAGTAAGAAAGCCTGATGGTACCTAAAGAGGCTGAAAGCTTTACTCCATCTTAGTCCCACTCCAATAGATTGCCCTAGTCAGGAATCTAGTCTGTGGCATTACAGTGCCTAATTTGTAGAGAGCCCAAATGGATGGATTGCCCTAATCAAGAATCTAGTCCAGGGCATTACGGTGCCTAAACTTCTTCATAAATAAAATGAGATCTTCCATATACTTCTTTTATATATGAATACCTCCCTAGTTAAGAGGGAGTGTTGAAGAATGTAACTAGGTTTGGTCTTGTAAATTTATGTAAATGTTCTATGCTTGATGCAACTTTACTTTTCACCACAGCAATCACATAAAAAATCAAGTAAAATGTTGATAGAACATACCAGTGGATCTATAGAAGACAAACCAGAAACAGTAAAATGTGGTGGTGCGTTACGGCGGTCAATGGGATGCTTCAACCAACAAAGTCTCCTTGGTCAGCCAACCCAGCATGTGTCACAACAGCCCTCAAAACAGCGACACAGTCAACTCAAATTCAACCCCAGAAAAGTCAACGCTGCCCCAACGGCAGCAACACCAGCAACAACGATAGCGACGGCAACAACACCAAGTAAAAGTCAACGCAGTCGATCAACCTTTGACCTCGGTTCTTGTGCAAAAATGTACGGCCTTCCAAAATCGAAGTCTCCACCAAAAATCAACTCCTTTGGACCATGCGTTGACCAAAGTCAACGCTGGTCAAACTTGCGTGGAAACCCTAGCTGCAGCAATTTCCTCTTCGTCCTTCTTTCCCACATGTGAACTGAAACTGCCTCCAAGGAGCTCAAACCAATCAGAAGAGGAGAGGTGATGTGTGAGGATGAGATGAGTGAAATGTCCTCCAACGTTGACTCTATTTATATCAATCACTAAGGTGTGTGACACATGTGCTAGGGGTGTAAAACCTTAAGGCCAACCTGCACATATTTGAAATTATTAAAAATAAATTCAAAATAAATGTTCTGCTCATCGGATTAAGATCAATTTTAGATTGATCTTACACCACTCTGAAAGAGGAACCCAATAAAAATATTGGTATCTTCATCTGAGCATCACAACATGGAGTTTGGACCTAGTTGTCCAATTTTAACACTCCCTCTCAACTAGGGAGAACTCCAAACCTGTGCAATCAAACATCGTGCGTCATCTCGCTGTAGCTTGCTTTGCTGGCCTCTTTATTTCAGAACAGTAATGGGTTAGTCACAAAGACATCATTCCCGGCTGACAGATTCAGCCAAGAGGTCTGAAACCTCTATAGGACTCACAAAGAGTCTCATACCAACCCGAAGTTGGTTTATCTGACCCAAAGTTAGTAGGAGGTCCGAAACCTCACTTGGACTCAAGAGAGTCATATATACTAACCCGAAGTTAGTCTCACTGACCCAAAGTCAGTTGGAGGTCCGAAACCTCTCATGGACTCAAAGAGTCACATACCAACCCGAAGTTGGTTCATCTGACCCGAAGTCAGTAGGAGGTCCGAAACCTCACTAGACTTGATCCCAAATCAAGTGGTTGGACACATGCCATCCTAGATAGAGAGTACGGCAATCTTTGATGCGTCCATCAGTATTTTCTACTAGTCTCTAGCTTTTGCCACCTCATTGGCCAAATGAGAGATACTTCCTATGAGTCCGAAACTCAGTGAGTAGGATACATACGGGGCAGAGATCATGAGAGGTGAACCTACTCAAATATCATAAAGGTGGGGCAAAAGCACCACACGGTTTGGTAAGCCTAGCCCCGTGTGTGCTTATAGCTCCAAGGAACTATCCCCAAGGCTCCCCCAGAGCTCCCAGAGCTCATCGTCCAACAGGACCCTCAGAATAGGGTCGTTCCACGATTCCAAGATTCTCACGGAAGGTTAGGAACATGACCTTCCCCAAGGGCATTGTGAGAATATCTGCGACCTGCTCATCAGTTCCTATATGATCGACCCTTACAGCGCCTCGTTGTACCATATCCCAGATAAAGTGGTACCAGCCATCAACATGCTTGGATCGTTCGTGGAACACGGGATTCTATGACAAACGAATCCCCCTTAGGTTATCACAAAGGATAACGGTGGCATCTAACACATGCTCGAACAGCTCACTGAAGAGCTTTCGCAACCAAGTGACTTCACAACAGGCCATACATGCTGCAATGTATTCGGCCCCAGTGGTGCTCAAGGCTACCGACTTTCGTTTCCTGCCCGAAGCAGATCTACATGCGAAGCAACATCCAGATGCGCTCTTGCGATCCACCACACTGCCAGCCCAATCGGCATCAATATATCCAAGGAGTGTCATGCTCCCAGCAGTGTATCCCAGCCCATGGTCTATCGTGCCCCAGAGATATCTCAAGAGTTTCTTGGCACCAACCCAGTGAATGTTATGATCAACCATGTGTTGACTCAAAGTGTTCACTGCACAACATACGTCCAGGCGGGTGTTCACTAAGAACATCAGGGCCCCTACGAGTTGAAGATACTCAGTAGGATTTGCTAGCACAAGCCCAGCAGTGTTGCCACTCAACTTCTTAAAGTTGAGCTCCATTGGTGTTGACTCGGACTTATAGTCCACCATACTAAATCTTTCCAGAAGCTTCACAATGTATTTTCCTTGAGAAAGGAAAATCTTGCCAAGTCTCTACCAGACCTCGAGGCCTAGGAAATAATGCATCAGTCCTAGGTCCTTCATCTCGAACTCAGCAGCGAGCTCCCTCTTGCACTGATGAATGAGAGGGTCAGCACCTGTCAGGAAGAGGTCATCCACATACAGCACCAGAATGAGAGGCTTTCCTTTGACAACCTAAAAGTAAAGGCTCGGATCAGCATTACTTCGAGTGAAGCCCAGCTTCATCAAGTAGCTATCTATCCTCTCGTACCAAGCTCTGGGTGCTTGCTTTAGCCCATAGAGGGCTTTCTTCAACCTGCAGACATGGGTGTCCCGATCCTGGACTTCGAACCCCAGAGGTTGCTCCACATATACCTCTTCCTTTATCGCACCATGCAGAAATGTGGTCTTCACATCCATCTGATGAAGACTCCATCCTTGCGTAGCAGCAAGGGCTATAATAGATCGAATGGTGGTGTATCGGGCCACAGGTGCAAATATGTCATCATAATCTATGCCTTCCTTTTGAGAGAAGCCACGGGCAACGAATCTTGCCTTGAATTTTTCAGCACTTCCATCAGATCCATGCTTGATCTTGTAGAGCCATTTCGAGGTGACAACTGCTTTGCCCTTCGGTCTTGGAACCACATCCCAGACATCATTCTTTATAATGGACTCATACTCTTCGTGCATAGCATCCTTCCAGACTTGATGCTTTACGGCTTCTTCTTGATTTCCAGGCCTTGCTTCATGATCTTCCTCAGATCTCGGAAGATTGACTACTTTACTCAGGGAAGTATCTTCATCAAAGGTGACATCGTGGCATATCTCCACTTCCCTTTGACCAGGCACATATAATCTATAGGCCTTCGAAGTTTCACTGTAGCCCACAAACACTGTGGTCTCCCTCTTGATGCTGGCTCCTCTGCAAAAGTTCTTGAACTCGTTTGTCTCATATTCAGTTCCATTATCAATCTGTCAGATAGCATCTCATGTCATTGCTCCTAGTGGACTTCCTCCAACCTGGTAGAGTGTATCAATTCTAGACCCAAACGTGATAGCTTCCTTGAAGCTCTTGAAAGTTGGTGCCTCAAATTGACAAGGTTGGAGCCTTGGAAAGACCAAGTCGGTGCTTGGCACAATACAGGTTGGAGCCTGAAAGATTGGAGTCTTCATCTAGGGTTGGAGCCCTATATCATTATTGTACTTTACTTATTGTAAAGAAGAAATTAATAAAAGTATCTATTCCATCATTGTTCATTTTGTGTTCTAAATATAAGTGATCTAACTGGTACAATTAACAATTGAAAAGAAATACTGATTCACTCCCCTCTCAGTATTTCCGACACGACAAAGGCCTTCTATGCCTTTAGGGCCACATATGCCACCTATTTCATCACCAAGATATATGCATTTGAGGCACACATGTCTCCTTCGTTTCACTCATCTGCATCTTTTGAGGAGCATGTTGGAGTATTTTGAGGGGGTGGCACTCCTTACTTAGCACCTACATATACATGTGGGTTTGTTGATGTAACTTTGAAGTATTTTGAGGGGATGGCCCACTTTCCTTGACTTTGATTCACACATGTGAGGTCTATATGATATTATGACCTATTTGAGGCATGTTGTTGCACCTTGATTGGGTTGACCTCTTTGAGGAGAGTATTTGCTATAACTTGACCATGTCTATCACATTATTATGAGGAAGGAATCCACTCTCTTAGCCCATCTATTCGATGGAGTTTGTACATGTGGCATTTATCCACTATATTATACTGCTGTTGACTTTTTCTCTCAAGTTGGTTGGAAGATATTAGTATTTTGAGCATAGATCTAGGGTTAGTTATGGAGATGTTGTTGTTTTATTGATGGAGCTGTTGAGCTAGAGATCTATAAATAAGAAGCTTTTTCATATGTAATTTGTTGTTGACAGTGTTATCAAGCTATTCGAATAAAATTGCTCTTGTTCTTGTATAAAGATTTTCTAGAAGTGGACATACAACTATGGCAAATATTCTCGGTGCATATTGTTAGATCTTTGTTGCAGATTTGGATTTTCAAAGTTGATTTGAGAGCCATAGATGAGCAGCCTTGTTACAATGAAAGAGGAAATTATAAACCCCCTTTGTTACTTTGTCTTAAAGTGAAAGAACCTGTGCCCTGTATGTTCTTTTATAGGTGAATGCATAGTTTTTATCTTTGGATAAGGCTACTTCTAGATTGATTTGAATGTGGAGCTCATCAGAGAGTTCATTTCCTTCCATCAACTTGTAATTTTCTTGTTTGTCAAATCTAGGGCCGCTAGAAGCTTGTCGTTTACAGCCAAACCAGGCATCAGATCTCTCAATAATTTCCCACTCAAGCTGGATGCATGACCCCATAGCCCCAACCAAGTCAAGACACTGGGATTCCTTTCCAACCAACCCCAAAAAATTTACAAAAACTTCATTTTAATTCTCTTTTAAGCAAACTGAAATTACTGCAAGTAAAATCATTAAAACAGATTGTATTTCAAGTCATTTGAGCTTTAATTAATCATCTAAAAATGACTTCTTGTTTCTAGAAGCAAATCAGAGATATCTTAGTGCAAAATCTAATTCAATTTGCCATTTTTAGCCTTGTTTGGTCGCTGAGACACTCCTTCCTTTCCCATCCTTCCTACGATTCTAAGAAGGCTATTGATTGATCCCTCTCTTTGCAATCTATCCAACTACAATTCTAAGAAGGCTAGCGAAAGCACACACTATATGGTTCCGTTGAACCATCCCCTTCTATATGGTTCCGGAAGTCTGTCTTTAGTTAGAGTTCAATAAGGCAGGGCAGAGAGCTACCGAGGCAAGAAGGATAGAGAGAGAGTGAGGCAGGTAAGTTATAAGCTTAGGCAGGTTAGGTAAAAACCGAATCTATCGCCTAAGGGCTTAAGAACTCGAATCTCTTCTTTCTTGCTTTGCCTGCAGGTCTTGTTGCTTCTTTAACTGGCAGGGTGTGTTGCTCTGTCAAAATTGTATAAGGCAGGGTATATAGCAGGATCAGGTCTTCGGTTCTAGTTCAGCAAGTTTCTTCTTTCCCAAGGCTGTTTCAGTCATCGATCATCTACCACTTTGTTCTGTCACACGAGCATTACTTACTCCAGCAAGTGTGAGTGATCAAAGCATCTACTGGCAATGCTTGCTTGCTTGCTGTCTTAATTAATCTATCCTCTATGTTGTTAATTTTGGGCAACTAGGTCCAAACTCCAGGTCGCACTGCTCATATGATGATGATCATATTTTTGTTGGATTCCCTTTCGGAGAGGTGCAAGATTGATCTAAGGATCATCTTGTTTGGATGAGCAGAACATATATTTTGATTTTATTTTGCCACACATGTGCAAGGTCGGCCAGATTTGTAATGTAGGCTCACAAGCCTAACAGATGTGTCACACACGCTCACTGACTGATATAAATTGGAGAGACTTGGAGATCATTTGCTCATCAACTCATCACACATTCTCTCTTGTGATCTGATTGGTTCGATCGGCCTTTTGGAGGCCTCATTCTCTCACACGTGCGGAGCTGAAGCTAGGTAAAAGTGCGGACTGTTTTAGGGCTGATTGTTGGTGCGTTAACCGTGGTCAAACCTTGGAGTTTTGACCCCCATCTTTTGCAGAAATTCCTATCTTGTGAGACCACATTAGAGGCACAAAGATTGAGGAAAAAAGAGCCTGTTGACCAAAGCCCTCAACTGCTGCGTTGACTTTCTGCATTGACTTTATGTTGACCAACGTTGACTTTTGAAGAGCTGTCTTTGAGTTGTGTGTGTGACACTTGGAGGGTTGGCTGATCTGATGTTGTGAAAGACTTTGCTGGCTGGTGCATCCTGTTGACTGCTATAACGCACACTATCCTATATCCTTGTTGGACAAGAAGAATTGTAAAATTTGATCTATATTATTGGCTTGTCTTTTGTTGATCTATTATTATGTTCTATCAGCATTTTACTTCCATGTTTATGTGATTGCTAAATTGAATTGGGCCTAAGAAAGATTGAAGTAAAATTGCATTAAGCATAGAACATACCATGTATGTCTAAATTTAACATGGAATCAAAGCTAAGGTGAAGACAAAGCCCAAGATAGTGTGAAAAGCAATCACCGAAGAAGAAATCCTATCAAGGACCAATGGCCTCCTCAACCTATAAGGGTTTCAAATCTAATGATAAATTAAGTCTGATTATCATGCATGGAAGATGTCCTTGGATTTGGCATTAGAAGATCAAGATGTCATGGATTATGTGCAGGGGAAGATTCTTGAGCCTCCATCAAATGCACCTGTTGCCACAAAGACAAAGTATAGAAATGGGGAAATCAAAGCAAAGATGATTATCCGGGGTTCTATTCATAAGCACTTGGTTGCTTATATTTCTGAGTTGAGCACATCTAAAGAGATGTATGATAAATTGGTTAGCATGTTCAAGGCTCGCAATGTTAATCAAGTTATTTTCTTCAAGAATCAATTGAAGAATATCAAGAAGGGCAAAGATGAATCCATTCAATCCTATTTTATGAGGCTCACTAAAATCAGGAACAATCTCCTAGCTATTGGAGAAGAAATAGTTGATCGAGAGATGGTTCTTATTGCGCTTGGAGGTCTCCCCCGTGATTGGTATGTATTCAATACCACTACTCTTAATAATAATGTGATTCTTGATTTTGATGAAATATTGACGAGATGCACTCAAGAGGAGGCAAGAATGATGGAGAGAGATCATCCCTCTAATGGAAATGGAGGTGACCCTACTGCCTTTGCCGCTCATGCAAAGAAGAGGAACAATGGTGGTCCAAGAAATCAAAACCATGGAAGAGCGGGGCCCAAAGGAAGGAAAGGAAGATGTTACGCTTGTAACAAGTTTGGTCACTATGCAAGAGAGTGCCCCAATAGAAGGGACTCTCCCAGGGATGATGACAACAACAACTCCAGGGGGAATGACAATCAAAGGAACAACAAGTTCAAAGGAAAAAGGAAGGCTCCCTCTGATCGTAGTGGAAATGGGCAACCTTTCAAGAGGTCAAGAAATTCCAGGTACGATGAGTCTAATGTTGTTGACAATAAGAAAAATGAATTTATTCTTGTATCTGCCCTCTCTGTTGCATCTCCTCCCGACACCCTGGATGTTTGGTTGATTAATAGTGGTGCTTCAAGGCACCTCACTAGTTATAAAGAAGCCCTCTTTGATTTGATTGAGAAGGATACAAATCTAGAAATTATGCTTGGAGATAATGCCACCTATCCCGTGAAAGGGACAGGGACTCTGACCCTTCATCTATCTTAAGGTCAAGTCCTCTGTTTACAAGATGTGTTATACGTACCTGATTTGAAGAAGAAGCTTGTGTCTATTTCGGCAATGGAAGACAATGTGTTCAAGGTGGCATTCATTGATGGAAAGGTACACATCTGGAAGAAGAACTTCAAAGAAGCTCTTACTATTGGTTTTAGAGTTGTTACACTCTACCAAGTTGGAGGAAGTCCATTGGGGGCTATGTCATGTGATACAACTCTTCAAACAGAGCTATGGCACCTGAGGTTTGCATACCTTCATTACAAAGTCCTTCCTGAAGCAAGGAAGGTGGTGACAAGGATGCCCGAATTTAAAGATGATCATGAAGGTATATGTCAGGATTGTACCGAAGTGAAGCGTACAAGGGGACCATTCCCCTCAAGTGTCACAAAGACATCTGATATCTTGCAGTTTATACATTCTGATTTATCTAGTATGCTGCCCGTGACATCCTGATTTACATGACTTTTACAGATGACTTCTCCCGCAAGACCTGGATATATTTCTTGAAGAAGAAGGACGAAGCATTCAAATGGTTCCGTACCTTCAAGGCCTTGGTGGAAAATCAAACCGAGAAGAGAATCAAAGTTTTGAGGACCGATAATGGGTCCGAGTACGAGTCAAATGAATTCAATGACTTTTGCAGTGAAGCTAGCATTAAGAGGGAGACCACAAGTGTGTATACTTCTGAGCAAAATGGTGTTGCTGAAAGAAAGAACGAGACCATTGTGGAAGCTTCCCGCGCCATGCTATGTGACCAAGGTCTTCTGAAGTTTCTATGGGGAGAAGCTGTGAACATTGTTGTGTACGTTCAAAATAGATGCCCACATTCCACTCTAGACTCCAAGACTCCCGAAGAAGTCTTCTCTGGTAAGAAACCTGATGTTTCTCATTTTAGAGTTTTTGGTTGTCCTGTTTACTTTCATGTGCCGAAAGAAAAGAGAAGCAAGTTGGATGCCTCTAGAAAGAAGGGAATGTTTGTGGGCCATAGTGAAACTTCGAAGGCATATAGAATCTATGTGCCTGGTCAAAGAGAAGTGGAGATATGCCACGATGTCACCTTCGATGAAGATGATGCCCTCAAGAAAGTGAGAAATCTTCCTAGCTCCAAGGAAGACAAAGAAGATGAAGAAGCAGGGAAGCAGGAAGAATCGAAGGATGAACTGATGCCTAATGTTGAAGGACCTATGGATCCTATTGATCCACCTCCTTCAAATAAGAGAAGACCCTCATGGGTTAGGGATACTCTCGAAGATGTTGAGAGACATATTGCCCCAAGGGGGACATTCCGTGAAAGTAAGAAGCCGAATAGATACCAAGGGTATCTAGCAGTTATGAGTACAATTGTACAATCTGAGCCTGGATCATTTGAAGAAGCCGTAAAGCATCAAGTTTGGAAGGATGCTATGCACGAAGAATATGAGCATTATGAAAAATGATGTCTTGGAAGTGGTCCCGAGACCGAAGGACAAATCTATTGTCACCTCAAAATGGCTCTATAAGATCAAGCATGGATCTGATGGTAATGCTGAAAAGTACAAGGCGAGACTTGTTTTCCGAGGCTTCTCTCAAAAAGAAGGCATAGATTATAATGATATATTTGCACCTGTCGCCCACTATACCACCATTCGATCTATTATTGCCCTTGCTGCAACGCAAGGATGGAGTCTCCATTAGATGGATGTGAAGACTGCCTTTCTGCATGGTTCAATAAAGGAAGAGGTTTATGTGGAGCAACCTATGGGGTTCAAAGTCCAAGATAGAGACACCTATGTATGCAAGTTGAAGAAAGCCCTCAATGGGTTGAAGCAAGCCCCCATGGCTTGGTATGAGAGGATAGATAGCTACTTAATGAAGTTGGGCTTCACTCGAAGTAATGTTGATCCAAACCTCTATTTTAAAGTTGATAGAGAAAGACCCCTCATTCTAGTTCTCTATGTGGACGATCTCTTCCTAACAGGTGCTGACCCTCTCATTTATCAGTGTAAGAGGGAGCTAGCTTCCGAGTTTGAGATGAAAGACCTGGGGCTGATGCATTACTTTCTAGGCTTGGAGGTCTGGTAAAGGTTAGGCGAGATTTTTCTTTCTCAAGGAAAATATGTTGTGAAGTTGCTGGAGAGATTTGGTATGGTGGACTATAATAAGTCTGTGTCGACACCAATGGAACTCAACTTTAAGAAGTTGTGTGGAAACGATATTGGGCCCGAGCTGGGAAATCCCACCGAGTATTGACAACTCGTGGGGGCCTTGATGTGCTTCACTTTGGGTACTGCTTCAATATCTTGCAGGAGCAAGAAGCAGAAGTTGGTGGCTTTGAGCACTGCTGAGGCCGAATACATTGCAGTGAGTATGGCCTATTGTGAAGTTGTTTGGTTGAGAAAGCTGTTTAGTGAGCTGTTTGGACATGTGCTAGATACCACCGTTATCCTTTGTGATAACCACAGTGGGATTCGTCTTTCTAAGAATCCCGTATTCCACGATCAATACAAGCATATTGATATTAGGTACCACTTTATCCGGGATATGGTACAGCAAGGCACCGTAAGGCTCAATCACATTGGGACTGATGAGAAGGTCGCGGATATTCTCACGAAGCCCCTGGGGAAGGTCAAATTCTTAACCTTCCGTGAGAAGCTTGGAATTGTGGAAAGACCATATTCTGAGGGTCCTGCTTGTGTTGGACTATAAGCTCTAGGAGCTCCAGGGGACTTGGGGATAGCTTCTTGGAGCTATAAGCACACACGGGACTAGGCTTGCCTAACCTTGTTGTGCTTCTATCCCGCTGTTATGATATTGAGTTGGTTCACCTCTCCTTGATCTATGCCCCGCACACATCCCATGGAGTTTCGGACTCATGGGAATTACCTCTCATTTGGCCAATGAGGTGGGAAATGTGGACAGAGACCAATTGCAAGACTGATGGACGCATCGGAGATTGTCGTACTCTCTATGTCTAGGATGTCCAGCACCTTGATCTGGGATCAAGTCTGATGAGGTTCTTACCTCTAAATTGACTTCGGGTCAGTAAACTAACTTCGAGTTAGTATAAGACTCTTTTTGAGTCCAAGAGAGGTTTTAACCTCTAAGCTGACTTCGGGTCAGCAGAGCGTGTTGTCTTTATGACTCACCCTTTTTGTTCTATTTGCGAAGAAGAGCTAGCAAAGCAAGTTACAACAAGATGACACGGGATTGCAGGATGATATATGATAGTACACGATGGTACTGATCACTGGATGGCATAGGTGGATAGATGGAGTTCTCCCTAGTTGAGAGGGAGTGTTAATTTTGGGCAACTAGGTCCAAACTCCAGGTTGCACTGCTCATATGATGATGATTATATTTTTGTTGGATTCCTCTTTCGGAGAGGTGCAAGATTGATCTAAGGATCATCTTGTTTGGATGAGAAGAACATATATTTTGATTTTATTTTCCACACATGTGCAAGGTTGGCCAGATTTGTAATGTAGGCTCACAAGCCTAATAGACGTGTCACACACCCTCACTTACCGATATAAATTAAAGAGACTTGGAAATTATTTGCTCATCAGCTCATCACACATTCTCGCTTGTGATCTGATTGGTTCGATCAGCCTTTTGGAGGCCTCTTTCTCTCACACATGCAGAGCTGAAGCTAGGTAAAAGTGCAGACTGTTTTAGTGTTGAATGCTGATGTATTGACCGTGGTCAAACCTTGGAGTTTTGACCTCCATCTTTTGCAGAAATTCCGATCTTGTGAGGCCGCATTAGAAGGCACAAAGATCGAGGAAAAAGGAGCCCATTGAACGAAGCCCTAAACTGCAGCATTGACTTTCTGCGTTGACTTTTATGTGTTGACTTTATATTGACCAACGTTGACTTTTAAGGAGTTGTCTTTGAGGGGTGTGTGTGACACTTGGAGGGTTGGTTGATCTGATGTTGAGAAAGACTTTATTGGCTAGTGCATCCTGTTGACTGTTGTAACGCATACTATCCTATATCCTTGTTGGATAAGAAGAATTGTAAAATCTGATCTATATTATTTGTTTGTCTTATGTTGATCTATTATTATGTTCTATCAGCATTTTACTTTCATGTTTATGTGATTGCTAAATTGAATCAGGCCTAAGAAAGATTGAAGTAAAATTGCATTAAGCATAGAACATACCATGTGTTGTAGCTCCTAGAGACAGCCTTGAGTTGCAAAAGAACAGTGCCTAGAACATCTTAAAATCAGAGGTTAAATGTAGATAACCATAAGGATGCCTCTAATAAAATATGGAATAAGAGAATAATGGTTTTGGTGGTTCAAGGATGGAGAAGACCTTGGAGTCGATTCATGTGAATTCCCTATACTGTGAGAGGGCTCAGGAGGCTGTGAGGCTTGATGATTTTCAAATGGGCCAAGTATAAAACAATGAGCAGAAGCTTTAAAAATATGCAGAGGTGTTAGAAAAAATGGAGAAGGAACCCACAAGAGACAGGCTTAAGAGGATTAAGAATTTATCCCCCCGTGAACTTAGAGGAAGCAGATGTGAATGAAATATGGACAACAACGGAGGTTAGTGGAGCGCGAATTAAGGGAGTGCGGCAAGCTTAATACATGAGCGTTATACAGACACGAATTCATGAATAAAATTGCAGACCACCGACAGCTACATTACACGAACCATCAAAGCAGCATAGCATGAAAGATGATTACACATAAAAAGGAGATTATTAATAACATAAGGAAACAGATACATACTACTCATTGCTCCATCTGGAATCCAAATAACAGCTCTATATCATATTAAGTTTAAACAGCTCTCCCAAATATGTATGTCAAAGCACATGGAGCACAATCATACAAAACTACCGCAAAATTCTTCAAAATTCCAGAACCTTTCTTTCCTCTTGAAACTCACTACATATAGAGTTCTCTTTCAGGGTTTACGATCAAATCAAATTCTAATGATCGATCCACACATGCCAAATAAAAATATCCTAACTGACTAGCGGAGCGTGCATCAAGCAATCACTCCCATAAACAGAGAATCAAAATAGAATCAGGTGAAATCGGGATTTCACCAGCAAAACATCACTATCTAACAGTAAAAAGAAACAAAATAGTTGGCCCTGGAGGCCAAATTCTGGAATCTTCAAAAGGAGTGGCGAGAAGTGGCTGAGAACAGGTGGGCGGTCTGGCCTTCATCATATGATTCCATCTGCTGTTTGAAAGCCTCCACTCTCTAATTCTCATGATTTCCACTTCTCGTTGCGGAACGGCCAGTTGTGTTGTGCGTGCTTAACTCTTTAGTGGGGAGCTCTTGGACCAGTCAAGTATACTATAGCTCTGCTCGTTCCATCAAAAACCCATGTTGTGTTTGACTTGCGAAAACCGGAGACCGGATTTCAGAGGGGGGCTTGGATGGTTTGTGGTATTGGATAGGGGGGATGCGAAGTCATTGTGGGCTAACACGTAGCACCGGAGGCAGTTTCCAAAACCAGCCATCTCGGACCCCACCCCCCCCCCGCGGGCATTAACCTTCGGAAGGTGGAGGGGGTCCGAAATAGATTATGAGCCGTCGGATGCATTGATGGGGAGCGACGGTGACAGAGAGATGTGGGGGGCTTAGTGGTGATGATATGTGTGAAAAAACGGATGGAAT
This sequence comes from Pinus albicaulis, assembly GCA_034641835.2. Taxonomy (NCBI): domain Eukaryota; kingdom Viridiplantae; phylum Streptophyta; class Pinopsida; order Pinales; family Pinaceae; genus Pinus; species Pinus albicaulis. The sequence continues at coordinate 1,394,404,880 of CM076572.1, forward strand.
GGCAGAAGTAATGGTGGGGTCGATAGTATTAATATACGGTGGAAATGATTTAAACTGAAAAGAGCGATTCAGAGGCCGGGGGATGGCTTTAGATGCCCTGGCAAGGATGGGTCCCACGGCTATCGCAAAGCGCGCATTGGCAGATTTAGTTTAAGAGCAGTGGAGGTAAACATTAAAACTTGCGATGTGCGAAGTGCGGGGAGAGGGAGGTGACGTGGCAATGAAGTGAGGGCCGCCCACAACATCGCAGCTCGCAGGTTTTACAAGAAGGGGAGCGGAAGGTAAGAGTTAAGCCTCGCGAAGTGTGATATGCAATGGGGTGAAAAGGGTGATGTGGTGGTGAAGGTGGGACCGCCCGCAGATCACATGTCGCGAGTTTTATAATGCGCACAGCGGGGATTAAATGTTATGTTTTGCAAAGTGCGAAGGGCGGGGAGGTAAATGTTAAAAGGTGCGATGTGCGATATGCGATGGGCAGGAATGACGTGGCACGAATGAAGGTGGGACCGCCCGCGGATTGCATGTCACAAACTTTATATGGGAGCAAGCGGAGGTTAAACGGTAAAAAGGGCGATGTGCGAAATGCGATGGCAGGTTGAAGGTGGAGCCGCCCGCACATCACAAATCGCAAGATCTATGTGTGAGCAGCAAAGGTTAAATGCTATGTCCTGCGAAGTTTGAAGTGCAGGGAGGTAAATGTTAAATCTTGCGAGGAGCAAAGTGCGATGAGTGGAGAGGTTGGCGGTGCGAAAAGGTAATTGAGTGTCGATAAAGGTTTTGAACGGAAAGGAGTGGATTGTTTACGATAAAGGCTTGTGTGGGAAGGTGGGTCCCTTTATATCGCATCGGCGGAGCTGCTAATAGAGAAATGTGGCGTGGGACTTTAGAAATGGAAAAAAAAATGAAGGTCAAAAACGGGTAGATGAAGGTAAAGAGGATAAATGAGATGAATGAGGGCATAAATGAAGTTTGGTCACCATTACACCTTATCAGCAACACTTTCCCCTTTCTACTGAATTGAAAGGCAGATTGATTCCTTTTAAGCTCTTTGACAGTTAGGATTTCCCTTCCTTTCTCCTTCTCCACTTTGTGTGCGGTCACAGGCCAACACCATGTCTGTCTAAATTTAACATATTTGGAAGTTGCTCGTCCCTCCGACAATCTCAATAGTGCTACCTCAGCATTTCTGGCTGAAGCAATAGGTGATAAGTAAGTAGGGTAAGGTGCGTTGGTAGCAGGGACTAAAATGAAAGGTAAAAAGGACTCTTCCTAGCCAATGGTTTCTAATTCATCAATCGTATCCTATCCTGAGCTCAACGGGACAATATTCATTCTAAATCTGAAAAGGCTAATGAAATCTTATTTGAGCTTAGTTATCCATAGGGATTCCCCCTTGACTAGAACCTTTCTAGCCTAAAAAGAGAAAGGCATGCTATCAAGGTGACAGTGTACAGTTTGCCTAAGTTGCCCTTAGGATTTCAAAACTTGTGTTTAGGGGAATTTTACACCATGTGAGAACTTAGGAGATAACACACCACATCCAAAAGTGCACTTCCCTAGCACTTATCCCAATGTAAGCTTACATCCACTAAGCTCTCCAAATGTAAATCAACCAAAATACCCCAAAGGGGCAAGGGGACCACAAATCCTCCACATCAAATGAAGCATTCACCTATCTAGGTGAAAACATCTTTTTGAGCAACCAAAAGTTCACAAAATCAAGACATAGATCAGATAAGAAGTCACAAAAACCTCTAGGCCTTCGGGAACTGAACAAGTTGGTGTGCAATTTCATTCCAAATTGCCCTCCTCCAATCAAAAACCTCATTTTTCAACTAAAAATGATAAACCACACAAGCCACATACCTTTAAACTGGGACATAGAATCTTGTTTGATTATTGACATAAAGTTGTGTCCAATAACAGCAGAGATACTTTTTTTCATTTTGAAGAAAAGGAATAATGCTTTATTAATAATGCCCAGCCTACTATAACCTTCAAATGGTATCACTATCCACCAATTTGTGCAAATTTATACATACAGATGGTGGTGCAAGTGCAAAAGGTAGAAATGGATGTAGCCCACCTAAGGCAGCTCCTTGATATTTGGGGAGGCACCCATTGTACCACGAACAGAGAACTTCCCAATGCCTTTCCATCATACTCAGTCCAATCCTTTCATCTTCGACTAATCCAGGATCCTTGGTCTTGGCACAACACAATGAAGACACCTACTATAGACTACCACCACATGTCACTACATCAGCACTCAGCCTGATAAATTTTTAGGCTACTCCAATTTCTTGTCTAACTCTAGAGTATTGTTCATTAAACCAGAAAATCTATTGAACAGCTCTTTCCGAGGCTCTATTATGAATGTATGTGTCCAAATATTTCTTCCACGAAAGATAGAAACTTCATGAGGCCAGCAACATCAATGTATCCAAAGCCGAGATTTCAAAAACACAAACTGCAAACGAGTTGAGATAATCTGAACTCATTCTTCGTAATATAATGAGTAAATCAAACTTGGAAGCATTCATCTTAAGAGAAAATTTTCAAATACACAACGCACATTTAAGTTCCCAGCAGTGTGATGTGCTGACCTTGTTAATAAACGATGCAATACTGGAGTTAGTACGAAAAATCACCATTGCCGCACTAATGCAAGGCAGTTATAGTGTAATCATCTATGTTTTCCGCCTACTAACTGGGCATACATTAGACCGTGAGTAAACATTGGCCTAATTGCACTCAGAGATGACCAGGCAGGGTAGGGGTTCTGTTTGAATGTAAGGATGCATTGAATTTAGATGGTGTATTGGGTACATTGAAAATATACAATAGCACAAACCCATCTAAACCCGGGTTTAATGTACACAATCATGTGAATGCATTTCTCTAAGTTCGTATCAAAGACCCACCAAGACCCGGGTTTGATGTGTAATCTACTGATCGATGAATATCTCAAGCAGGCATATGAAATAATGAATTCTAGATATAAAAGCTCGAGCTGCAAATCAGACTTGGGTTTAGATGGAAAAAATTAAAATTCTAGAGATTCAACATATCAGACCCGGGGATGGATGGATTTATGCTATTGTAGATGCTAGGAAACACAATGGCCAATTTTGTTGGTGAGAAAACTGTGGAGATAGATAGTAATACCTTCCACAGAGGCGCATGAGATTCCAGGAGTTGACGGCACCATGGGCTGACCCTTAACAGAGCACAGACGTCTCGTTGAGGCAACCGGGTGCTGATTATCTTGAATACCTCGGCCACAATGTCTCTGCTGCTGCTCCCACCATCATACTCCTCACTGCTTTCACTTGGGTTCTTTTTTTCCATGCCTGCAAACACTCTGCCCTCCACACCCTCCTCCGTCATGAAAAATACGATTTGCTTCTTATAGTTATTCAATCCTCTCTGCGAGTACAAGTGATAGATTTGAAACTCGGCCACTCGGATTCACTTCGAGCTACAATTGGCAGAAAGGTGAGTGCCTGAACTCTACAGTTCAAAATCTAGAATTTTAATCACCTTTTGAATGTTCGTATATCACATATCGATCACACTACATTTATTGATGCTTCAAATGTTTGTGGTAACGGACCTAGGATCACTTTTGGCCGATTTACTCGGACAATATCGACTAGCTCCTACTTGCCTAATGCAGGTGGTTTGTAAAAACTTTTTGAAAGATCTAAAAATTGTGAAAGTTATTTCAAAATGCTAGTGTAGCATGTTTCACTATATGTTATCACATATAATTGATAATGAAATGAAATGATGCAAGGATGGGTATGTGTCGAGATAGGGGTTTTTTTAATGGTTAATGTGTAAGATTTAGAGGAATGAGTAAAGAGTTTCTCGATATAGACCAAGGATTCGTTTGAAGAAGCTTTCCAACTCTTTGGAGTACCTAAAGGAGCACCTAAAAGCAGGGTTCAAACTTAACTTATACTGATGTATAACTGATATCATTGAAGATAAAATGGACATGTATCTGGATGGTCCATCAAAGGTCCACGTAACCATATCGTAAACACTAGCTCGCTCCATGTTCTCATTAGCATATGTCATCACAAAAGCTTAGAATGATTAAGATAAATGATGAGGAGCAAGGAGTTTCCCATCATAGATTAGGCTTCTATTCACATGAGCTTTTCAATGTAAAAACTCGTTCTTATGATTTCTTACATGCACTTATCTGATTTTTTATTTAAGTATAAAATCTAATGAGAGGAGCTTAACAGCTTAAATTGAAATTTCAACTTACAAAATAACTATCTATACATAGAGGAATACCTGAAAAACCAAAAACAAAACCTGAAGCGAGCTGAAGATTTCTTGAGCAGTGGTTCTCCCGTGAACGTAGCAAATAGATTACAGACACACTCGATTCCTCTCAGCCAATTTAGGAAACAACCATAAACCCAGAGGATGCCTCCTTTGCCCCCGTGCCCAGAATTCCAAAAACACCGAGTCTCCCTCCCAGACAATTTATCTCTTTCAAGCAAAATTTGTTTTTGCTCCCAAAAAACCTCCTCCTCTCCTTTATATTTCATCACTTAAATAACCCTCCTCCACCGCCTCTTACCTCTCGAGATCCTATCCGCATTAATGTTGATATTATATGTATTTATGGTGAGGTGATTCACATTAATGTGGATAGGAATATATTTATGGGGGTGGGTTATACGGTTGTTTTATTTATGGAGCATTTGACTTACATTTAAGTACTCTTTAAGATTAATTTTTAATATTTGAATATTCATTTTTAACTTAATGAATTAACTTTATATTTTAATTAAATTATATTATTTTCTTTTATTAGTCTTTTTTCATATAATTTATACTTAGTTAATCTTAATATTAATCTTTAATTTTAATATTAAATCTCTAACCTAGGTAATCTTGATATTAGTAGGTAGGTGTACTAGTGCGATGTGCGCGATATATGCATGTATAGCTATCAAATACGTATATCGTATACACGCTAATGTTATTTTCCGTATAACTTGGAAATGGGTCGTTACATACTTCCTCCCTTCAAAAAACTTCGTCCCGGAGTTTAGGGTTATATATACTCATATCAATAATTGTGTTTTTAGAGATTAGGGTGATTATAGAATGCTTGTATTTTAAGATTGAATTTCTGTTTGAATAAGTATGTATCTATAATTTAATTGTTACTTCCCATCTCAACTGAATCTCCAAACTATTCTAAAATCATCCTATCCTTCCTAATCTCTTCCACTCCCATCCTATCCATCCTCTACAGGAATATGCCATGGCATCAGTTTTACTGATCCATTCATAAACCTTAAGGATATCGGCGTCGATTACGTCGCCCTGACATGCTTGTAGGCATTCGGCAGTCATCATCACACATCTGGGGGAGCGTGACTCGCATAGTCCTCCCATGACTCTAGGTATTGGAAGATAAACGGTGGGCAACACCTCCACCCCTCCTAGTGGGACCAGGGTCAACACCCTATCGTGGGATCTCAGGGAGTCTCAACTGTTATTAGAATTCTGTCATCACGTAAATTGTTTCTGTAATCTGTGTTCTGCAAGGTAATCACTGGTATACAATCTGCAATGTAAACACTCGTACACACATTACAGCATATGCATCTATATTGTTCATAACAAATTGTTACCCATATAACAATCTCTACACATTCCAAATATATTGCTATCTACGATATTGATCCTAGAACTTATATAACATATTTAGTTTAAAACACTTGTCCACATATGTATCAATATGTCTTAATACAGTTTCTCGTTTAGATACTGCTCCTGTTTAGTTCATACATGTTCTATCTATGATGCATTGTTTTAACCATGTTCAACCTATATAGCAATATGTTTCACTTTGATATTTAAAATGTAGTTACTTTTCTATTTCCTTTCCTTCAATCCTATGGAGATGTAATGAAATGAATCGATACATAATGTTATTTATAATGTGATTTATGATCTAGATTTCATATTCTTGCAATGATAATTTAAATGACATATTGCATATTGGTATCCTTGTACTAGTAAAGTCAAACCATAGCATATATTATGTATTACTAGAGTTAAGTAACATCTATTCTTTATGGGTATCCATGTACCAGCAAGTAAAATTCATTCGTATGAGATCATTCAAAATAAAGTTTCAAGTATCAAAATAGAGTAGTCATATACAAAAAAAAGTTTCCAGTTTCTCAAAATTTAACATAGGCTAGGGTAATTCTGGCATAAGGTCTCAGCATCCTCCCAAGTCGCTGATCCAGGACTATATTTGTCCCACTGGACTTTAACTTGGTCTATCCGACGGTTCCTGAGCTGTCGAACCCTACGTTTCAAAATATGTAATTGTTCGACCGTAAGGGTTCCCTCGTCCGATACCTGCAATTCCTTCCATTGAAGGTCATGAGATTTGTCAGCAATATAGTGTCGTAAGGTAGATACATGAAATACATTATGAATTTTGTGCAGGTGGGGTGGTAGTGCAAGACGATAAGCGACAAGTCCAACTTTTTCCAGGACTTCAAACGGTCCTATAAACCGAGGGGATAATTTTGTCCCCTTCCCAAACCGAATGGTGCTCTTATTTGGTCTGATGCGGATGAAAGCCTAATCTCCCACTACATAGCTTCTATCTGTCATGTGAGCGTCAACATAACTTTTCTATCTATCATGTGTATCTTTCAATCGTTGCCTAATCAGTTTTACCTGATCCTTCATCTCTTGGATCAATTATGGTCCGACGATTACTCGGTCTTCTAACCTATCCCAACTCAACGGCATTCTGCAGGGTCTTCCATATAATGCTTCAAATGGCGGCATCCTGATTGAACTGTGATAGCTATTGTTGTAAGCAAATTATACCAAGGGTAAGTACTTTTCCTAGCGTGATTGTTGGTCCATAACATACATCCTTAGCATATCCTCAAGTACTTGATTTACCCTTTCTGTTTGCCCATCGGTCTCGGGATGATATGTTGTACTCAAATTTAACTGAGTTCCCAATGGCGACTGCATACAATTCCAGAATCTTGATGTGAACCGAGGATCTTTGTCGGATATGATTTTCTTAGGTACTCCATGAAATCTGATAATTTCATTTATGAATACCCGAGCTACATCAACTACTTCATAAGTATCTCTTACTGGGATGAAATGGGCGCTTCTGGTTAATCTATCAACCACAACCAAAATGGAATTATGCTTTTGTTGCATAAGCGGCAGCCCAACGACAAAATCCATAGAAATTATCTCCCATTTGGTCATAGGGATGTCATGAGGTTGTAAGAGACCTACTGGGTGACCATGATCAGCTTTTATTTGCTGACATTCAAGACACCTAGCAACAAATTGGACAATGTCATTTTTCATGTCTGACCAGAAGAAGAGTCTCTTAGTGTCAGCATACATCTTCTTTACTCTAGGATGTGCACAATACACTGCTCGGTGTGCTTCCTTCAAGAAGGTGTTTCGGAGATCTCCATTATCTGGTATATACATCGTTCCGTGAAATTGTAGAATTTCGTCCTCTTCCATATCATATCCTTCGAACTTAGGTTCCTTTGAATAGTTACTCTCGAGCCCCAACCTTACTTTTAAGTACCAACTATCTCTTACAAGATATTCAAGTACTTGATCTCTCAAGTTCACCCTGATAGGTACGAGGGAGAATATTCGAGGTCTTCTACTTAAAGCATCTGCTACAACATTCTCCTTCCCTTTTATATATGAAATCACAAAATCATATTCGCTTAGGAGTTCACTCCATCGTCTTTGTCTTGCATTTAAGTCTCTCTGGGTGAATAAATACTGCAAACTTTGGTGGTCACTTTTAAGCACAAAGTTTCTCCCTACCAAGTAATGTCTCCACATCTTTAAAGCTAAGACCACCGCGGCTAACTCCAAATCATGCGTAGCATAAAGTTCTTCATGGGTTTTTAATTTTCTCGAAGCGTATGCTATTACGCCTCCTTCCTGCATTAATACTGCACCTAACCCTTGCTTAGATGCGTCGGTACACAGTAAAATCTTTATCCATATCCGGTACTCGCAAAATCGGTGCACTAGTCAATAATCGTTTAAGTTCAGAAAAAGCTTTATCACATTCCTCAGTCCATTCATACTTAACACCCTTGCGCTGGAGGTTTGTGATCGGCTTTGCAATTTTGGAGAATCCCTCCACAAACCTTCGGTAGTAACCTGCTAAACCCATAAAACTACGCACTTCATGTGCATTCTTAGGTATCGGCCACTCCCTGATTGTATTTACCTTTTCAGGATCTACAGAGATTCCTTCGTCTTATATGATATAACCTAAGTAATGGATTTCATTTTGAAAGAAAGCGCATTTGAATAATTTTCCATATAACTTGTGTTCTCTGAGACAGGATAATACTATCCGAAGATGCTCTTCATGCTCCTTCTCATTCTTAGAGTAAAGGAGAATATCTTCCAGGAAAACTTGTACAAATTGGTCGAGATATTTGCGGAGAACGCTAGTCATAAGATTCATGAAAACTGTAGGTGCATTGGTCAACCCAAATGGTACCACAATGAATTAATAATGCCCAAAACGAGTTCGAAATGCAGTCTTCGAAACATCGCTCTCGCTAATCCTGAGTTGATGATAACCCGATCGCAGATCGATCTTTGAAAATACTATAGCTCCTTTCATTTGATCGAAAAGGTCGTCAATGCGAGGCATTGAATACCAATTCTTTACCGTGGCCCGGTTTAAATCTCGATAGTCCACACACAGCCGTAATGAACCATCTTTCTTCTTGACAAAGATTACAGGAGCGCCCCAAGGTGAAACACTGGGCCGAATGTGTCCTACATCTAACAGTTCCTTCAGCTGTATATGCAATTCTTGAAGTTCCAGGGCGGTCATTCTGTAAGGGGCTTTAGATATAGGTTCCGTACCACGTTTCAATTTAATGGAGAGGTCTAGCTCTCTCTTAGGAGGCAGTGCTGGTAATTCCTTTGGAAAAACATCCGAAAATTCTGACAGAATCGAATACTGATCTAAGGCCCTTTCTCTTTGCTTACTTCCTGCACTGCATACACTTGACAACCTTTCCTTAAGCACCGCTTCATTTGCATAGCTGAGATGAAACACAAGGATACTTTTCTCTTAATACCTTGAATTTGGATTGTCTCTCCCTCATCATTCATGCAAAGTATTGTTTTCCCGGAACAATCTACCCATGCTCGATGAGACTCTAACCAATCCATTCCTATCACCAGGTCGTAAGTTCCTAGGGCCGTGACATATACTTTTAGTTTGGTCAAACAGACTCCTAGATCAACTTTGCAATCCTCAACACTTAATTCTACCGATTGAAGGTCTCCTGAAGCCATTTCTACCTGTCTGAAATCGTCTTGCTTGCAGGCCGCCAACCCACATTTATTTAATGTATAAGATGAAATAAAACTATCAGTAGCTCCAGTGTCAAATAAGATTTTGAATTTTATTTCGTTGATTGTACCTGAAGATTCCACTACCGTGGATTGATGTGCTGCTTGGTTGTTGTTGACGACAACATGGATTCTATGATTTCTTTGGGCATCTGATGATGGTCCTTTTCCTATTCGCGGAGAGTTCTCTGGACAATCACGCCGAAGATGAGGTCCTCCACACTCCCAACAATCCACTCGGGCTGGACCCTTTGAGTTTGACTGAGAATTTCCAGACCAAGAGCTTTGTCCCCTAGTGCCACTTCCTCTCCCATTCCTTCCCCGATTACCAGTTCCTCGAGATCTCCAAGGACTGATGTTTGAGGATTCGGAAGCTATTGCATTTATGGTCATGGGAGCTCCTACTCCCACTCCTCTTGGGGTAAATCTGTTACCATAAGGAGGTGGCCTCGAGTTATTTCGTCAGAAGAAATTTCGGGGAGTCCTTCCTGTAAATGCCTGCAGTATTGGTTCAGCTGACCTGAAATCCCTTTTAATCCCCAGATGTTCTTCTACATAACGAGCACATTCAACCGCCTCTCCCACCATCGATGGCTTCCACATTCTTACCATGGCCCTGATTCGGAGGATTTAATCCAAATACGAAACGTTCGGCCTGGCGTTCATCCGTGTCTAGATAAGGAACATATTTTACAAGTTCCATAAACTTTATCTCGTATTCTTCCACAGTTTTACCACCTTGGGTTAAGGTATGGAAGGCTCCGGCTTGCTGCTCTTGAAAGAAAGGTGGTAAGTATTTCGCATGGAATCGGTCCACAAACAACTCCCAAGGAACGACATCTGACGTGAGATGCAGCTGTTTTCTCAGATTTCCCCACTAAATCAGAGCATTCCCCCTGAGTTGGAATACAGCGATCTTTGTTTTAGAAGAGAGAGAATATTCTCTTAGTGCGAAGCATCTTATCATCACTTCCAACCATGCATCCGCATGTTCTCCAGCTCGTCCCCCAGAGAATTCCGGGAGTTTAATCTTTTGCAGTTCCCGCGAAATATCTTCTCTAAGAGGCTTGTAATCATAATCCTTAGGCTTTTCTGAATGTCTTTCCTCTAGATGACGTCATTCCTCCTTGTTCCTGATCGACTGCGACTCTTTTAATGTTTCCAAAATGGCTTCTAATGAGCTCATCACAGTAGTAAGATCGGGTGGAGCAACAGGTGCTGACGGCGATCTTGATGGTGGCGATAGTGATAGTGAAGGTGGAGGTGGCGGCGATGCATTTTGCTGGCGCTGCCGCCTTTGGTACATGTTAAACCTTGTAACTTTTCTTGAAATACATAATAAATTTATGAGAAGTGGGTAAATTTTCAGACTGACAGAATATAATTTTCATAAGATTTTGAGCTTGCATACGGGTATAGTTCTTTTGCTATTTTACCTGCAGGCAGGTCTTACTAGTACCGAGGTCAAGGATGGTGGCAATGCGACCTCCTTGTCCTATGCAGGGTATTTTATGCGTACTAACTCTAGAGTGAAATGCAGGGGGTTTCATAGATCATAGTGTTGGTTTGTAAAATTTGTCTAAAATGTTAAGTCCTAGATGCAGTTATAGAAGGGATTTATTGATTTTCAGCGACTTACGACTATAACTAATACTTGAATATTGATTTTCTTCACCCTTGTGACTCTCCCTGTCTTCGTAACAGAATAAATGAGAGTAAAAATTCAATTATTTTGTATAAAATCAAACTCTAAAATAATTTATAAATAGTCTTAATCAATTTTTATTTAGTTTGATTCCACACATTTTATAAGTAATTACTATGTATATACACAAAATACTTTATTATACCTTTTCAATCGTGAAAGCATTTAAACTTTTACATCATATATAAAAGCTTAACTCATAACTTTCCATATGCAAAAGCTATTTAATCCCAACCCAACGTGAATCATCTAGTTAGGTAATTTAAACTTTTTCCAAAATTTAACTATAGTTTTAATGTATCACAATGCACATACTATCACAGCATACGATGCTATCATTCAATCCTTGTTTAATGATATGTCATATTATAAGGTTTGTCACCTTAATTTATATGCCAATAAAACATACGTTTTAAACTCTAATATGCCATACCATATTCGACTTGGATTTGTTTATTATACGAGGACCTTAGGTTATAATATAATATGGGAAAATAAATTTCATTTATTTATCCATATGACCATATAGAATTAATGTATCCTATATACGAACATACCATAGGTTTATAAAGCCTCCTTTCGTAATATATGCAATTTAATATTCAACTAACATATGGAATTTAATATTCGAAAAAATGAGGTTTGTGATGATAATTATGTGGAAGGTTTTTAAAATTTAATTAAAATTTATATAATAAATGAAATATAATATAAATATATATATAATTTCAAACTTTACATATATATTATAATTCCACACATTTTCAAACCCGACGGTGGAGGCGTGTTGATATAGAGGGGGAGGTCACGAGTTCAAACCCAGACCTCGACCTCGTATTGGTTTTTCGCACGCTGATTGTATTAATTCCGCACCTTTGTATAACGCCATACCATATGGAAACGGAAACATATTACCACCGTTGATATTCGTGGAACCCACCTTAATATAGCCATTCAAAACTTTGTTATACATTATATGCCAACGCATTTTCTATGCAAAAGTCGGATATTGGCATTTTCCATAATTCTAAAATTCTAAATATTATATACGACGGCGTTTTTAAACTATGGGTTAAAGTCGGCTATTCCCGTAAATCTAAAGTCCAAAATTTTATATACGACGGCGTTTTTAAACCATGGGTTAATTTACAGTGGAGCGCCTATATTTAAAGGGTGGCACAATTTATTATTGGGTGCATTAAAAGCCGAATATTTTATATCTATATTCCCGCGACAAGATATACCAAAATATGCAGTGACAAATCAGTGGCGTATACCTTAGACAACGCAACAACAAGGGTCCTATACCCTATGCCATATTCATTAGCGTGGCTTTTCCTTAAATACACACCAATCTTGAGCTGTTGACAGCAAATCATATGTAACCCAGATGGCAAATCGATGTCCATGCGTTTCCTCAAATTTTTCTCACGCAGGCACAGTCGGCCAGTGATGATAAATAGCATGAAATGGATGCTGTGACGAGTGGTTGCATGAAATAGAGGTTTTTAAGTTGCCTTCAAAAACTCAGTTTAGATAATAACGCTGACACTGACTTCGCACGGTAAAGGAGAAAACGATAAAGATGTCTCTGAGACATTGACTTACAGGTTGCACAAGAATTTGTCTGTCATGCACGAAGTTAAATTAATTCCGTTCCAAGCTTAGTTTCAGAGGGGGAATCCTATATATTCCCTAAGTGCAGTTCATTTTCGGTTTGGTTATTCTAGCTCATCACCTAGAGTCAAAAGTTCTGTATTGGATGGGTCCACGTCGTCTGATAAATCCCCTTGTGAAGACTATGTCTAGACACATATCTCTCAAGAGTACCCAGTGTTACAGATAGTATCGTGGTTTTATTCAAGGGATCGAAAATAGAGAATGATCAAATTGGCACGCTGACGATTTATGGACCCTATATTGTCGTTACCCACAACAATTACCTTGTGTCAATTTCATCATGTGGACCGACAAGCAAATACCCAAAGATTGTTTCCGCGCACTCAATTCGTGGTTACTGCTAATTGATATTGTTAATTTTATTACTTTCAGAGTTCAAAGGTTGACATTAATGTATCCTTTGACGGGAAACTATCTTCTCCCTAATGAAATCTTCTATGCTTCTTTCTGATCATGAAAATAAGCTTCATGAATTGGTTGCTCATTGTGTGGATATTCCATAACAGCAATTGTTGTACTTTTATAGCTTTTGCATAGAGGGACAAAGTGTTAATAAATTAGCAATCCTCAGACACACTTACACAACTTATGAAAATAAGGAGTGGTATAGATAATCCAGACTAGTATGTAAAGGATTTCTCAAAAGTATCTGTAATGGTTCCAAGTCTACGTCAATTTGAAAACTGTCTCTTCTCTTAATAAGGTTTTTAGAGATCTAAAACACTGAAGAATTTACTAACTATGGGCCAACTTCATAGTTATTTAAGAGAAATCAATTTCTGAGAGCTTTGAGTGAGCAAAAGTTACACAAAGAACTACAAAATCTCACAAACTTCACACAAGATCTGCATAACCTTGTTTCCGTGTAGAGAACTAGAGCACAAAATGTTGTATGCCAGAATGATCTATTTGTAGAACAGTCAAACAATTTGTATGGGGCTTGATCCCTAATTGAAGGCCTAGCCAAATGGTTCATCAACACTGATCAATATAGAATAATAGAATAATATTTAACTGTAAACAAAAGTAATAATAACCCAACTTACTTATTTGATAATTTTCATGCCATAGTCAAAAAATTTACAGAAATTGTAGGGCCTCTAAGGTCGAAAAGGGTTTGAAACTAGCTCTGATACCATGTGTAAAGACTCATTCCTATGATTTCTTACATGCACTTATCTGATTTTTTTATTTAAGTATAAAATCTAATGAGAGGAGCTTAACAGCTTAAATTGAAATTTCAACTTACAAAATAACTATCTATGCATAGAGGAATACCTGAAAAACCAGAAACAAAACCTGAAGTGAGTTGAAGATTTCTTGAGCGGTGGTTCTCCCGTGAATGCAGCAGACGGATTACAAAAACACTCAATTCCTCCCAGCCAATTTAGGAAACAATCCTAAACCTAGAGGATGCCTCCTCTTCCCCTGTGGCTGGAATTCCAAGAACACCGAGTCTCCCTCCCAGACAATTTATCTCTTTCAAGCAGAATTTGTTTTTGCTCCCAAAAAACCTCCTCCTCTCCTTCATATTTCATCACTTAAATAACCCTCCTCCACCGCCTCTTTCCTCTCGAGATCTTATCCGCATTAATGTTGATATTATATGTATTTATGGTGAGGTGATTCACATTAACGTGGATAGGAATATATTTATGGAGGTGGGTTATACGGTTGTTTTATTTATGGAGCATTTGACTTACATTTAGGTACTCTTTAAGATTAATTTTTAATATTTGAATATTCATTTTTAACTTAATGAATTAACTTTATATTTTAATTAAATTATATTATTTTCTTTTATTAGTCCTTTTTCATATAATTTATACTTAGTTAATCTTAATATTAAATCTCTAAATTAGGTAATGTTGATATTAGTAGGTAGGTGTACTAGTGCGATGTGCGCGATATATGCATGTGTAGCTATCAAATGCGTATATCGTATACACACTAATATTATTTTGCGTAAAACTTGGGAATGGGTCGTTACATTCAATACCTTGGAGTAGCTACAGAGGCACCTAGAGTTAAGGGTTGAACTTATCCCAACTCATATCCTCGAGGAAAAGTGGGCATATATTTTAATGGTGCTATCCAATTTTAAATTATATTATGAACCTATGTGGAGACTCGTGTTCTTTTCAAGCCTTGTTATTAGAAAAGCCTAATAGGCTTATTGTTAAAGTAAGGACTTGTTTTCTGAGATTAGTTGCTCTACTAATTTGTTTCTACTTGGTTTTTATGAAAAATATTAAATTATAGATCAAATAGTTTGATCAAATGTCCTCAAAAAGAGAGCGTTGGGTTCATGGAGAGAGACGTGATCATGGGATTTATTATGACTTGGCCAAACCTCAAAATCATTGAGAATTAGTTGCATAAGTAATGGGTCTCTACCTAAAAGGCCATATATGTTACTGTGTGTGGGAAAATCTTTTATATGTTTTTTTTTATACTAAATTCTTATTGGATTTCATATTTAGGAATGGACCCGTGTTCTTAAGAAGTTACAAAGAATATGACAATGGATTTACAATCAACTATATATTAAGCCTATGGACCTAGACCCAAATCTTAAACCAAGTATGTTATGAAAGACATTTCTTAGAAAGGGGTGGGAGGTGCCACGGAAGTTTTCTTCAATCTCAAAGGAATTCTTGAAATAGACTATGAATGGGTATTGGGATAGACAACAACCAATTAAGCAAAGATGCTTTCTCTCTTTCAAGGTCTTGCCTTGATTCAAGTCATGGGGAACGAGGATGTATTAATATTTCATGACTCCTCACTTGTCATTAGCCATTTTATAAAAATAAAATATACATCGTCATAATGAGAACCAAAAGATTCCTCCCACATTTTTAATCCATTGAACTATTATGTATCCTCATGACATGTAATCATCAAGCAAATGAAATGGAAAACAAAGGAATTTCATTAAGAAAGGGAGCATTGTCCAAAAATGGGGTGATCCTATTACTAATTTAATTCCATGAAACTCAAGTCAATAAGTAATTTATGGTTTTTTTGGCATGAGCATAGCCTAGGCATTCAACATATGGAAAAAAATAAGGTTGTGAAAGACTTTATTTCCCATCATCCTCTAGTACTCTCCATAAACTCTAAGCATGGTTAATGTAAGAGTTTTATTAGCAATGGGATGGAAAACCCTAATGTAGGTGGGAGAATATATGTGCAAGGTTAGGGGTTTATTTAAACTTATATGAATTTGTTTTTTATTTGGTCATAATATGGTTTTACCTTGTGATGGCAAGTTTCATTGTGGCCAGGGCAATTATTCTAGCTCCATTCTTCTCAATGACAACGGCATCGTAAACATTGATTATTATAGGTCCTCCTCCAAATCGGTGTGCTTAGGGATGATCACATTCACTCTAGCAGGTGTGCAAACCATGGGGTAACAAAATTACAAAGGGTCACAAGGCCTTTCTCTAGTCAATCGAAAGCCCATTAGTAGACAAATTATTGCATTTGAACCAAAGCATGTACATGTAGATGAAGGCTTAATTAGGATGGAATATAGATGTGAAAATGAAAATTGAAGCCCATAACAGAAGAGCAGTTACACTCTCAAAGAATTTATGTCTGCATTAAAATATAATACTTGGTTTTACTCACAATTCTCAATCTCTTATGGTTGGACCTACAAACTCCACATGCTCAATCAAAGAGGATGATATGAAATAAGTAATGGTCTATAAGGCTCCATTATGAATAGGGAAGAAGAATCAACTCAATTTTCCAAAAGGACCCAACGTAATGCAAAAAAAAAATCATGGAAGAAGCTCGTGATGAGCATGAACCTTTTTTAATATCCTCAGTTTTCTTATGTTTTATTGACTTGTAATTTTGTGTGGACAATTCATTGAAATGTCTAGTTGTAGACATCATAGAAAACTCATAGAACTCAAGAGTATATTCCATTGTCTAACCTTCTTTCTCACAAAATTGGGTCTTTGTCTTTGCTAGTAAAAATACTCAAAATTTGCATTAGCTTTTATTGAATAGTTTCACTGTGACTTTTATATATCAATATAATGTTATCCATTTTCATTTTTAGTTTAAAAACCTTTCTTAAACTTAAAGGTTTAGGAACAATGAATAGGCAAAATATTTTAAGACACCTTGTTGAAATTGAAACGTTACTTGTAATAATACTCCAAGAAACAAAGATAGAGGAATATGCATTTTCATAAATATAAAATCTATGTTGAATAGATTGTCATGCTTTCCACCTAAAAATATTATGAATTTGAAATACTAATTGTAGTAATACTCCAATAAATAAATATAAAGGATTTTAAATTTTCACAAATAAAAAATCTATTTTGCATAGGTTGTCATGGATGTTACCTAAACCCATAGGCTTCTCTAAGGTTGGTTTCATTATACTATGGGACCTCACAATACTTTAACTAGAAAACATAATCATTATTTTTCACTAGAACACCTTAGTATAAACTAGGGCTACACAGTAGCTATTACCTGCCAGTTAGTTTAAATATAGTTAATTTTAAATAACAAGCAATAAAAAGTTACAATTGTATATATCTCAACAATTGCACAGAATTGCATTTAGGCAAAAAAATACATTTATTATTTATTATCCTTTAATAATGGGTATGATAGTTTGTTAAGAATAATAAATAGCCACAATAGAAGTTTGAGCCATGAGACCACATCAAAATGTGCTATGATAGCCAAATTTCATCAAAATATGTAAATGTGTGCATAATTTGTTTTCGTTTAGGGGAGGAGTGAAAAATATGCAAAAATCAATTCGCCACAAAGAACCATGCATTTTGCAATAACATGTTAAAGATATGAACCAATGGAATTTAAGATAAATATATTAAAATATTTGCAGAATCCGAATTATCCACAGTATCATAAAACAATGGTCGACGTTTCAAATCCCAACGGGGATCCATCTTTAGGACGAGAAATGAATGAAGAATGAAAGAAGGTCGCAAGGGGTCAAGGTATAAATAGTGAGGACTAATGATGATGATAGGAGCTTACAACAAATTATGTTAATTATTTAAAATAAATTTTATTTTATTATTGTAAAAAAAAAAAAAAAAAAAAAAAAAAAAAAAAAATATATATATATATATATATATATATATTTAATAAATATTTAAATTTTTTAATTTAGATTATCTATATTATTTGAATTAATTTAATTCTAAAATAATAACCCTAATTTAAAATTCTAATTTATTATATAACAAAATTTTCTAATTAATGTCTAAGATTAATTTTAATGTCTAAATTATTATAATTAAATCTAGAGTAACTAAAATTGTTAAATTATTACCTAAAATGATTTACCTAAAATAGTGTAATTAAATAATTAATCGAAGGGAATATATTAAATAACAATAATGTGATACACAATACACCCTATCCTATTCTCCTTATAAACGTGGGTCTTTCTCCTATCGAGAGCCTAGCTATGACTAGGCTTCCATTGTACAAGCACAAGCTCAATAGCATAGGAGACCATAGACTTCCTAAGCTAGCTTTAAATTCCAGCCAAAACCATCTAAGGCTTAAACGAGGTTGGTATAAAGACACTAGGGCCTGGTTAAACCATTGGGAGATCGACGAGAATGTTGCATTGCAAAACATCAATAACATTAAAAAAATTATTACTTCTAAGTTCAAAGAAAAAATGTGGTGTGAGAAAGATCTAACAGCTAAAAGAAAATTAACGTATTATAAGGAGGTCATCAACCCCACCTTAGAAGATCAAAAGTATCTCTTTGTTTTAACTAGCTCAAAGAAGAAAATTAATATAGCCAAGATTAGAACGAACTCTCATGAGCTCCATAGTGAAACAGGTCGTTTGACGGTTCCTAAAACACCATGGATGGAAAGGATCTGCCATCTTTGTGAGAATATAAACATCGAGGATGAAAATCACTTCCTCTTAAAGTGCTCAGCGTACAACCACATTAGAGCTCAATTTCATAATCTTTGTTGCAATACTGACCTTCCTAGCCTTTTAAGATGTCAAAATTATAGTGAGCTCGGGAGGCTTCTCTCCAAGCTTTTTGAGCATAGGAATAAAATCTTAAATCAAATTAAATAACTCTTTTCTTTAGGTCTGATGGACCAAAAATTGGTCTCAGTGGACGTTAACCATCATCATCATTTAATTCTAAATAATAACATAACTATTTAACTATATGTTAATAAATAAATGTTAATAAATTTTTAATTAATTAAACCCTAATAAATTTTTAATTTTTAATTTTAGACAAGGGAGGGGTTGCTATCGTTTTAGATAAAGTGGATTATATTAGGAAAATGTATGAGCGTCTTGATTGCAGTAGCTATAATAAGTTGAAGTCCAACCCCTTGACAGAGATCTTAAGAGATTTTAAGAAGGCAATCTTGAACTCTCATCTCAATGATAAGTCGAAGAAGAAATTGACCCCCTCCTATGAGGTCATTACGAGAATTTATGGGCTTCCTAAGATTCATAAAGATGGGGTTCCCCTTAGACCAATTGTCAATACCATTGGATCCCCCACCTATGAACTATTGAAATATGTCGCAAAAATTCTCAAACCTCTTGTTGGGAACACTGAGTTCTTTATTAAAGACTCGAGTGACTTCATCAAGCTCATTGAAAAAGAGGGTGGAGGAGAGTGACATCCTGGTAAGCTTTGATGTGGTTTCATTGTTTACCAAAATCCCTTTAGATGAAGCAGTGAAGGTTATTAATGAGGTCACAAATTCTGAAACAGCCAAGCTTCCTGAGATTTGTTTATGATCCATCTTCTTCAGCTTCCAAGGAGAATTCTATGAGCAGGTATCTAGTGTCGCAATGGAATCACCACTCTCACCTATTGTGGCCAACTTATTTATGGAAAACTTTGAAAATAAATCCCTTGCATCCTTTCCATTAAGTCCAACTTGGTGGAAAATATTTGTAGACGACACTAACATAAAGTGGTCACGTGGTATGGAGAACCTCGAGAAATTCTTCAATCACCTCAACTCAATTTCCTCAGAAATTAAGTTTACCAAGGAGATGGAAGAAAACAGGAGCATTCCTTTCTTAGATGTCCTAGTTACTAGAAAAGAAGATGGAACATTAGGGCATCAAGTTTTTAGGAAGAAAACCCATAATGATAGCTACCTACACGCTGAGTCTTACCATCATCCTGCTCGAAAATTTGGTGTCCTTAACACTCTTGTTGTGAGAGCCCTGAGAATATCAGATGAGGAACACCTGGAAGAAGAAATCTCTCACCTAACATCTGTTTTCTTGGGTATAGGGTATAAGGAAAGGGAAATCATAAAAGCCATAAACAGAGCGAAAAGTAATGTTGTATCCAAGAGACGTCGAGATCCTCAAGAAAGTGGTGGAAGGGTTTTTCTGCCATACATTAAAGGGGTGACAGATAAGATTGCCAGGGTTTGGGAAGGAGTAACATTTTTGCACAATTCTCAGCAGCATGAACCATTAGACAAAATATTCGCTCAGTTAAAGATAGCATTAGTGAGGGGCAACTTAAAGGTGTTTACAAGATTGACTGCTCATGTGGAAAGAGTTATATTGGTGAAACTAGGCGCTCTCTTCAAAAGTGTCTAAAAGAGCATGGTGCCAATATTAAACATGAGCGATCGCGAACCTCGACTTTTGTTGATCACTCATCGAAAACAAAACATCACTTACGTCTTGAGGATGCTAAAATCATTGCGAGGGAGGAACACTATCAAAGACGTAAGATTAGAGAAGCGTTAGAGATTATAAAATACCTGCATAACATCAACAAGGATAGAGGGTACGAGATTAGTGACAGTTGGCGACCTCTTATTAGACAATTTTGCTTTGTAGGTTCGTCCTCATCCCAGGTATAATTTTGCATGTTTGCTTCTCTTCCTTATTAATAAACAGGTTGATGGTCGTGTCAGTACAAAAACTCTTATTCCACTAACTCGTAATAATTATTTTTATTTTATTAATAAAAATTAATTAATTAATATTTATTATAAAGGGAAGCTAATTATAATATAGAAAAATTCAAATCAAACTTATCTATATATTAAAAAAATTTAGAATTAAAAATTTATTAAGATTTAATTAATAAGTGATTTGAAATTAAAAATTAAAAATTTATTAGGGTTTAATTAATTAAAATTTTATTAACATTCATTTATTAACATATAGTTAAATAGTTATATTATTATTTAGAATTAAATAAGCGTATCACATTATTGTTATTTAATATATTCCCTTAGATTAATTATTTAATTACACTATTTTAGGTAAATCATTTTAGGTAATAATTTAACAATTTTAGTTACTCTAGGTTTAATTATAATAATTTAGACATTAAAATTAATTAGAAAATTTTGTTATATAATAAATTAGAATTTTAAATTAGGATTATTATTTTAGAATTAAATTAATTCAAATAATATAGATAATCTAAATTAAAAATTTTAAATATTTATTAAAAAAAAGTTGAAATTAAAAAAAAAAATTACAATAACAAAAATTTTACAATAATAAAATAAAATTTATTTTAAATAAATTAACATAATTTGTTGTCGGTTTCTCTCATCATCATTAGCTCTCACTATTTATACCTTGACCCCTTGCGAATTTCTTTCATTATTCATTCATTTTTCGTCCTGACGATGGATCCCCGTTGGGATTCGAAACGTCGACCATTGATTTATGATACTGTGGATAATTCGGATTCTGCAAATAACAACAACCACAGAATTTTGAGAACTATAATATTAAAATATTATTAAAAAATCATGAATTTTGATTTATAATGTTTAACATTAAATAAATTTTAAATTTTTTGAATAAAATAGAAATTAATGTCAAATCAATAACCAACCTAATGCAATATACACTGCCTCCGGCAGGTATAATAAAAGCATTTATCAACATTATTATTTTTAAAATAAAAATATCTACCAATATATGTAGGACAAATGTATTAGTAAATGGTATTGGTATCATTTTATGTATTAAAGTAATGGCATTGATTCATGTGATGTCATATGTCATTTAATAATTTGGATGGTAATTTCATAGTTTTATGATTAATTTTATGATGTAAAATGTGAAAGGTAAATATATGTTAGGAAAATGTAAAAAGATAAACATGGATTTATACTATGCTATTCTATTTGTTATTTAATAATTTGTATAGTAATTTCATAATTATATTAAATAAATGTGAAAAAATAATTATGCAAATTAGTTATTATTTGAAATTTTAACCATTGATATAAAGAAAATAACAATAATATACAAATAACTCTCATTTATGGTTATAAATGAGATTTATATTAAAATAAACAAAAAAAAACATAAGTAAAATTCACAACCACTTAAATCGCTAAAATTAACTAAATAAGATCACATCACAAACATATAGAATCAATGCAACTAAAATGTTGATATTCTTTAGTTTCTTACCGAACACAAAAGTTGAGCTTTGTTCAATCCCCTAGGTGAAGCCATAAAAGTACATTGAATACTTTAAAGGTCTATTAAATGTAATCTATGGTGTTTGCCAAATGACATGACACATTCTTCAATAGTGAAAAGAATCGAGGGATTGATGGCACACGGAAAAATCGAACTGACACGAAGAAGCATGCATTTTGCAATAGCATGTTAAAGATATGAACTAGTAGAATTTAAGACAAATATATTAAAATATTATTAAAAAAATCATGCATTTTGATTTAGAATGTTTAACATTAGATAAATTTTAAATTTTTTGAATCAAACAGAAATTAATGTCAAATCAATAGCCAACCTAATGCAATATACATTGCCTCCGTCAAGTATAATAATAAGGGAGACTCATTAAAAGGTACAAAAATATATCTATATGCCCTCAATAGTTGGGTTAAAAACAAAACCTTTGTGACTCTCTTAAATTATTGACATAACAACTTCACCCCAAAAAGCACATAATGGCAAATGACTACATTAGTCTTTGTTTTTTTTGTTAAACATATCTTTAACCAAGATACCAAGCATAAATCTCCTTAAACAAATAACAACCATAAATCAATAAGTAGATGTGTCTGCTAAATGAGAAAAACAAGGAAATCATTGCACTGATTTAGACAATGAAAAACAATCACATGCAAGACACATAGATACGGTTGGTTGGTATTAATAGAATATGAGAAAAATCCAAGCAAATATTGTTATGTTTTTAGCAAATATTGTTATGTTTTTAGCATAAGTGCAAATGATAAATACATTCTCAACTAGTCAAAGTGACACATACACACATAAATACATTCTCTCTCTCTCTCTCTCTCTCTCTCTCTCTCTCTCTCTCTCTCTCTCGCGCACGCGCGCACATGCAAGCGCGTGCATGTGCTCACATGCACCCCCACACATACACACATCATTTATTTGAGTATAAAGAATGTGTACACATAAATACATGTAGAGAGTGATAAGTCATGCCCTTTGGAAAATGTGTGATATATCATTTCAAAAATATAATAAACATACAATATTAACCTAAATAAACATTTGTATGCTATTACATAGTAGAAATATACCCTAGGTATATTACAATTCCTCCCTCAAAAATGTGTTTTTTTTTCAATGCATGAGTAAAAAACACTAATTTTGATAGAATGGTCTATCTTCTTGTATCTTTCCTATTTAAACAAGTTTGAGAACATGAGGCAATATGAATTTTAAATTTTTGGATAATATTGTTGTTAGTGTCTATAAGTCACCAGTGATCAAATGTACTCTTTCAATGTTAGTTGATAGCATCCTAGGTCAAATTTTTATAGTTTCAAATAAAATTTGATCATTGGTCAGTGTCAAGGTATTATTACTGCTCCCTCCTTTTCAAGGTCATAAAATGCCATCATGGTCATGTCATCGCTCCTTGTGATAGCGTATAAAAGAGTGTCTTGGTCATCAAATTGGAATCATGCATTCGACAAAGGTTCAAAGTTACAAATCATGGTTTTACATAAGCATTTGGTGTCATTATTAGGCCAGGTCATCATAAGTCATGTAGGGAGTCATGTCATCACCATTGTCACCATCATGGGAGTTAGTAAGTAGGGATATGATTTCATCAAGAGTATCTAAGGTACATTTAGCCCACATGGAGATGTAACCTTGCCTAATAAAGTTATAAGCTACAGTACAATATCTCATCGCATCATTTCTCAAAAAATACATGTAATGTCATACCACTACCAAAGCAAAAATCGACTTTCCAAGCTATAAAGGACCATTGAAAGGATTCAAAAAACTCATTCATCACTCTAAGAAACTCTTCATCTCAATTTTCCTTCATCTCAGCCATCAGACCCTTCATTTTCCTTAGCAATCATGTTGTCTCCTAGCATGTTGCGCTTCTGGCCAACGCTGCGTTTTTGGCTTTTGGAGGGAAAATTAAGGCCATTTCAACGTTTTTCTTCTTCAAGATAGGTTTTCAGCATTGAAAAACAACTAAGTGAACACTCTCAAGCCATCCCTTGCAAAATTTCCTCTTCAAATAGTGAAAATCCTCTCTTAGGGTTTCCACGCTACCTTTCTGCTACACTTTTGAAATTTCAGGGTTTTTGCTTTCATGAAATGAAAATTTTCTAGTTTTTCTGCATAAAAATCCTAGAACGTACCTAATACACCCTCCCCAACCTTTTCCTTTCCTCAATTTCTCCATTTTTCCATTTTTCCCAAAGAAACTAAGCCAACGTTGTGCTTTTGCTACGTTTCTGACTTTTTCTTGTGTTTTACATTTCCTACCCCCTTTCCCTCACCCATTCTAACAAAATTCGCTACCTTATCACTCCTAACACCCATCCCTATCCCTTGAATTTTTTCCACAAATTTCCCTAACCCTTATCCCCTTTATTTCCTTCCCCAAATTACCCCTTCTTTTTCCCTTGTTTTCCCTTAATCCCCTCCCTTCCTATTAAACTGGGGTTTCCAAGTAAAGCAAAACCATATCATGGCCACTAAAAAGAGGAAGTACAACAAGGGAGGAAAAATATCTAGATATGAGCCAACTCATATGCAGGAGATAAATGCCTCAAAGTTCATCAAAATTTGTTTTGAAACAGTAGGATGCCTAGGGTTTTATGAAGAGGTCAAACAAGTGGGTTATCATTGTGAGCTCACTAGTCTCTTTGCCACCCATTTCAAGAATAAGAAGACTACAATGGCAGTCATGGGCTTCTTGATCTTAGCAGAAGTCATAAAATCAGCCACAGGGATCCCTAACCAAGTAGAAATTTGGTTTAAGGGAATGGATTTAGACATAGAGAATTACAAAGAATTCCTCAAGCCAGAGTACAAACAAGTTGCATCTCATGTTCTGCCTAGCAGCCAACTGTTGGAAAAATATGTTCCCTTGATGAAGATGATCATGAAATACCTTACTTTTGAAGGGAGGTTTAGTAGGTTATACCAGTACCAAATTAGATTGTTGATGTATTTCACTTCTATCAAACCACTAAACCTATCCCATTATCTATCCAGAATCCTTGCAAAGATGACAGAGAAGGTACAAACCAAAGGGAGAAATTACTCAGCCAGCCTATTCCATCATGCCCTAGTAAAGCCATTGTCCTTCATCATCTCTCATAGGTAAATATGTCTTGGGAGGGATTCTTAGAGGCATCAACTTTTTTTCCTATGTCCCCTCAGTAGAAGAGCATCAATACTCCTTTATCATCTGCCCCACAAAGAGGTGAGCCTTCTAGCATACCATCAGTGGCTAACACACAGACTAGGGCAGAGGTTTCTCAAACCTATAAGAAGGGGAAAAGAACGATTTTTTCCCCTGAGATCACTAAAGATGCGCCTACACCTAAACCTCTGACTATATCACAAGCTAGAAGGTTACCTAAAGAAGCTACAACTGAACAAGTGCAAGAAGAACCTATGGAGCAACCACCTAGGCATGAAAGTGAGTCACCCTTGCAGCAAAATGAGGAAGAGATGCCCCTGTTAGTCATCAGTAAAATTTTCATTTGTAGATGAATAATTTGTTATCCTAAGATTTCTAGAAACAAATTTCATAAACATTATGAGTTCTAGAAATCTCATTGCCTTCATTATCCTTAAGATAAATTTTCACTATTTCATCATTCCATCATGTCAAGCTCTGCTTACCAGTCCCAGAAAACCCATTAGGGGCTCATGTCACTCTCTGTTTTTTTTTACCTAAACCTCCAAATGCTACCTAAGGCCACCAATCAAACAGCTCCGTTGTGTCTCCCAAAAATACCTCAAGCATTGATGGTCTCAAAATTGTCTCTATAGGCTCTTTAGATAAATCAAGCACATTGGATTTTGGATCTTCAATACAACAGTTTATCATAAACTCTGTTTTACACTTAATGACCCCAAAATCTAAGTGTTTAGTCCAAAGCCAAGTCCAAGGAACTTTCCACTAAGTCACCTAGGGTTTCACAGGTCATAGGGTGGTTTTGATGTCCTAAAAATCTATGTTCTATCTCTATAAAGAGACTGCTTTTAAAGAAGAAACGGGACAAGTGACTTTGTCCAAAACTGATCAAAAGTCATCCAAGAAAGGCCTCCTTGGCCTAAAGCACAAATTCTGCAAGGGACAGTTGCCCTTGCTCACATTTCTGCAAAAATATCAAGATGGCCATCAGCCTAAAAAGAGGTAAGGTAATGGGGAAAATCATCACAAGAAGACCATATACAGCAAAGGGAAAGTCAACAGGCATATGTTTTAGAGAATCAGGGTTTTGTGACTAATTGGAAAAACAATGTGCCAAAGCAGGAAATCAATACAAAGACTACAAGGACATAAGTCACCTCAATTCCATCCAGTGCACATTGAAGATTTTTAGAAATAATAAATGAGTTTTGAAAGGTTTTAGAGAACTTAGAAGACAACACCATTTAATTTTTTCTAACAGCCCTAAAACCTAGGAGTTTGGAAAGAATGACAAACAAGTCAAAAAATGATGATAGGGCCTCCTTCATAATAGCAAATGGCATTTCAGGGGGTATTCTAGCTGCCCTCTAGGGTTTGACAAAGAAGCACTGATTCCACCTCACCAAAAGGAAAAATTGGCAAAGAGTATCAGTACAAGGGCTTGAGTTTTCAAAAGAATAGTCAAAGGATTTTCAAAATGATCAAAAGAAAGGCAAGCATAAGGTGAAATGCCCAAAGAAGAGATAGAGATATATCACTGTCAAAATGGTCACAGGAACAAACATGTAATTGGTTTTAAAAAAAGCAGAGAAGCCTCCAACAATGGTTTCCTTATCAAAAGTATATTATGCAAAAGATAGTTAGCCATGAGTGACACTTTTGGAGGACTGTCAAAGATGGCTACCTATAGGAAGATTGATGAGATCAAACAAACCTAATGTTTCTCATGGTGATGGCACATATAAAGACTAAAGGAGATGTTTATGCCAACTGCTAGGGTTTTCACACCAAGAGGTTTTCACTGCTTCAAAGAGAAAACATGACAGAATGTCAGTTGAAAGAAGGTCAAAATTCTTCTCTTCGGTCTTATCCACCAAGAAATCAAAGGCATAAAAGATGCAAGACTGAAGATTCCAAGGTGAAGGTGTCAAAATGATCACAAGTTTACTGTTTACAAGTCTTGAAATTCATGAAAAAGATAACGTGGAGAAAACCTTAAAAAAAATGCACTAATGTCACTGAATGACTTTTCCTCAAAAAAATTGTCAAAATGACCTTTTGCTTTTCAAAGCGTTGGTTCATGCTTCCAAAATAAGGGTATCAGTATAAGAGACAAATTTTAAGTTTGTTAAAGGTCTGTCAATACAAGGGAAGCATCAAGAAGCTCTAGCCAAGGCAAAAATCCAAATTTTCTCAAAGTTCTGCCACCTGCAGGACAAAAAGACCAAAAAGTCAGTCAAAAAGGCAAGAAAGGAAACAAACATTAGAAAAGTGGGTTTGATCATGAAATTATTTTTCAAAAAAGGTATAAAGGCCTCCCTCCCCTCTTCCCAAACTCATTTATATCTTTGAAAGAGAGATAGAGAGCCATTGAATCATTTTTAAGGGTTTTTCTGCAAACTGGTTGAAATTTCTCTGGCGTTGCGCATAGGAGGAGGCGCTACGCATACAGCCTTTGGTGCTACGCATAGGGGAGGAAAGGCAATGTTAAACAACACTGCTCTGTGCACAAACGGACCGGCGTTGTGCATAGGCGCCGATGCTGCGCACATGCCCAGTTCAGAGCCCAACCCGCCCACATCAGTGACGCTGCACACAGGGGAAGGCACGACAGGCCCTTGCAGAGGCCCGAGCCACCCCCAAACCTTCGGGAGCTGCGCATACATCAGCCCGACAGGCCTAAAAACTCACCTGAGGCGCCAACAGCCTTTCAACACTGCGCACAGGGCTACAAAACACTCGACCCGACTCGACGCTGCGCACAGAGGACACGACAGGAACGACCAATCGGGTGGCGCTGCGAACAGAGGAAATTTGGCCAGGGTTGCAAAAAAGTGGCCAAAATCAGTCTTTTCTCCTCAAAGTTTGCCCCAGGCTCCTGCACAAGTTAAAAAGGTTGGTGGTCACCTTTATTTTCCCTCCAAGTGATATATTCCATATATAATCAAAGGAGAGTAACAAGAACCTAAATTGGCTAAAAACCCTAATCTTCATGACAAACCATCATTTAAATTTCTAGGGTAGAATTTGTTAGCCCCCCTATAAATTTTTGACAAGAAAAGTAGGGGGCTAAAAAGTTTTTGAGTCTTCAAGGAATGCATTTCCTCTGAAAACACATCGTCCTTGAAGTCTCCTGTGCCTTTGCCCTGTGATGAAGTCCCCTCTGCTGACTTCCATTATAAAGCCTCTCTGATTACAAAAAATGTGCTCCAAAAGGGTCTCATTTGCCCCTGGTATCCCTACAAAATGTCCCATTTCACTATGTTGCCCCTTTTTCTGAGTTTCCTTTCCACCCTCTTTTACCCTTTCTAAACATCCTTCATTAATCCTCTAATCCTCCCAAAACCCCGTTTAAACCCTCCAAATACTCTTTGTTTGGGTTGATAAACCCTTTCCCTCTCTATCGTTAACCCTTCTTTGGCCTCAAAAGCATTAAAATTGGCCAAAATAACCCACTTTCTACCTTATATTAAGGCCTAGCCCCTTTCGGCCTACCCCCCTTAATCTTTCTCCCCACGCGACCGCGGCGCTAGAACCAGGCGCCAAGGCGGAAGGCGCTTACCACATTTGAATATCGGAAGCGTTGTGAGCCGTCGATCTATACAGATCGGACGGTCGTCGCGATCCCCGCAGCGTCCATTACCCTACCCGTTCACCACTCAGATCGCATCTCCACCGTTCATTTACCTACCAGATCGACGGTCCAGAATGCACCTGCCCCTGTGGTCCCCGCCGCGCACTATTCCAAAACCATCCGGTTTCTATCGCACCGCCTCTCGGAGGTAGGGGGTATTTTCCCATCGGCCAGCGAATCCATACATCATCCGACGCGTGGCAGCAACACTATTCCAAAACCACTATCTCATCGCACGTTAACGTTCGTCCATGGATGCGTAGCGATATGTGCGTGCACCGTCTAATCTGGGGCAGTTGATCCAACAGTCATCGTTCCACAATGTTGCGCGCGAGTTAATCTATGGTCTCCGTACCCCTGGCCCACTGTCCATCGCCCTCCACCGTGTTCCCAGCCGTCGATCTCCTCCGAGATCGGACGGTCCATATTTGATTGCCCCCGTAGTTGACTATCTCACCATCGCCCGGTCCTGCCACGTCGCCATTCCACGTGTCTCACCGTACATTCGCCCGCCCCTGTTATATATGTTCATCCCAATGTCAAAGTTCATTATTATTACGTTAAAACATCTGCCTCGACGTTTTCCCATGCATTCTCCACTACGTCATGTTTTCCTCCATAACGCCTCTGCAGTCAGCATCCTCGTCCACGCCACACTGCCATTATCACGTTCATCTATACCACCCTCCCCATAAATATTTTTCGCAACCATTTTCGTGTTTTGCAGGTTTATTAGGTGGTAAAACCCGCCATGGTTCATATATGCTCTTGTAATGGCACAGTGCGCAGAGGAAGCTGAATTTAGAGCCCGATATTACAGGGAAATGTTCGGAAAGGTGTCTGCGACATAAATTTCATCGAAGGACAGAATTAAAGCTCTGCAAAACCTCGCCAGCGCCATTAAAGCACATATTTCGCAGTCAGAGGAAATCTAGAAAACAGAAAAGAGTGTCAGTGGAAAAATAGTGTGTTTAAGGCCTGTAATTGCAAATTTTGAGCCTTAATCCAATTGTTCAAAGACAAGGTACCAGAATCAAAGACCCAATGGATCGTTCAGACGGTCCAATGCACAGAAATATAATACTATCAGGGTTTCCGTATCAACAGAACGTTCTTCCATGAAAGGACACGGTACACATTATTGTTTAAGTCTACATTGTGTCCAAAAGAAGATTCCCGCCCTATCAGCAGTCCTACACCATCAGAAGCATTTGTTACACCGTATGGCAGACCCTAGCACCATTATTCTGCCTTTTTGTGCAATTCACCAGAACACTGCAACGAGTACCAAAGATAAATGCTCAGAATTAAAACCGAATGGAGCCTCGGCCCCCCTCCTGCTGCTCCAGAATTTAATGCTGCAATTAAAATGTCATCTACTCATGTTGATTCTATTCTCCTATAAGAACTCCCAAGAGCAAATTGTAAAGGCTGTTGATCAGTTATCAGAGAACTGCAAGTAGTTTCTTTTGAGACACAGTCTCTGTGTAAAGTGTTAGATAGGCTGAGGAATATGATTTCAGACTGAGTATTCAGCTATTGGCTATGTTGTACTTGACTGGTATTGCTATTTAATATGACAAGCACATTTCTTTGGATCCTGATCTAGAGCAGCGGTGATGTTTCCCTATCTTTGTGTTTATATTCATTTCATTTCGTTTCTACTGGCTTGCATCATAATATTGGCATAGGATTTACCCTTGTTAGGTACCCTATGTTTCTGCTCTCCTTGCCATAAATGTTTTTCTTCTGAATTTTTTATCTAATAATTGATTTCAGCTGGTTTAACCAGTGTAGTGGATGTTATTGCCTGCTCTCTGATGTATGAATTAAATGAATTCAGTACTTAGATGCTTCTTGTTAAGGTTTCAGTTGGAAAATTTGGGAACACTGGGGATTAGAGTTAGCCCTGTCCACTAGGATCCTTGTGCGACCAGCTGGTCTTTAACTTTGTGCCCTGAAATCTTTGTTGTCTCCTCATCTCCTACCATTCCGATCATACTGTCATCTTTAAGATCCAACGTTTTAGATGACTAGCCCAATTGAAAGCCTACCTATTGAGTAGGAAGCAAATCCTTTCCTGACTCCATTTCCCAATGGTTTTGAACGCTCCCTGGAATACTTCACTTCTGCCTTATTTCTCTTTGCTCATCCTGGTCTTACATCGAATCCTTCTTTCCTGATAACCAACAACCAAACAAATAATCAAACAAACAAACCTTGTGCCTATAACTAGCCTAACATCTTAAACTTTGAGCTTCAAAGACATAAAACCTTTGCTCATATAGAGATATCCCTCTCTGGACCCGGGAGGGCTAGATCCTGAGGTCTGAAAGTGGTTTGATGTTGTCTCATCTTTTGGTCTTGCCAATCTGGCCAAAACATGGGAACCCAAACATAATGGCGACTCCGCTGCAGAACTTGAGTGCATTTCACCTTAAACATTCTTAGGCACTCAAAAGACCCAGGATCTCTGGTTAGATTGGCATTCAATTGCTGATGGTGGATAACATCCTGCTTCAAACATTCATATACATCCACCTGGCGACTCCACGCTCCCTATGATCCAAAGGCCTAATGACTCCACTGGTAGAAGACTCTGATCTGGTTGAGAAGATACAGTGACCTCTTTCTGATTTACGAACATGCTTCCGCGCATACAGAGAAGATATGCCCCAATGAGTAGGGAGCATATCCCTGGATTCCCACACAAAATGCCTGAAGTGGACTGGTTAAAAAACCTGCCTATCTTTCAAGGTGAAAACACTGAGGACCCCTTGCTACATCTCATCAAGTTTCATATACATGTGTGGAAATTTAAAGTTGAATGGCATGAAGACTGCCTAATGAAAATGTTCATGGAAACACTAGAAGGAAAAGCTAGGGTCTAGTATGAATGGTTAGAACCTCGAAGTTTGTTTTCCTGGAGGGACATGCACCAAGTATTTTACAAGAATTATAAAGGAAACTCTCCATCCTTATCATGGGATTGTTGTGATCAATCTCAGAATATCATACAATATCTGTTAGGTATTGATGAGGATTTGGTTAATATGCATCCTGAAGATCTATTAACAACCATTCAAAAATTTCATATGCATCCTAGTTATCACAAGAACATGGATGAACCAGCTGAGGAAGAAAACAGTCAAGAGACTGTGGACATTCTTCAATATATTCATGAAAACTCAGATGTTGATTTATCATCCCTTATAGTTGAGGCTCAAGATGACATCCTACCTCAAATCCAATCTTTAGAGGAAACATAGAGCTGCTACACTTCTACACAAAGGAACACAAGACCATCTTCCCCTTTGACAGAAGAAGAAATAGATCAGATCATCAATAGACAGCCAGCATCTGAATTGTTTTACAGATCAGACATCCTTGTCCATTCATCTGATGAGCTTTGTTGTACAGAGTTGGAAAGCTCACATGTAAATCAGAGTGAAGAAAAATCTGCTGACAATCCAATATGTCTGATTGGTAGCATTACTTACATTCATGATTTTCCTATTTTTGATCTATCTGATGATGATGTTCTCCAAACAGAAGATGATCTTGCAGGGTCATCATTAGTAGATTTACTTGAGGAAAATTAGTTCCCTTTACTTCCAGAGAGTGATGAGCCAATGCAGGCTATTTATGATACTGATGAAGAGAGCTTTAAGAGTGCAGAAGAGGGTGAAGGATCCCTAGATCTTTGCTTCACTCCATTACAACTCATCAGTAATGGTTTTCACATGATTGGAGGTCAGCAGCCATTCATCTCAGAAGATGAAGAGGAAAACAAGGAAGAAAATTTTGAGCAGACTGAAAATAGGGAGTTTTCTCTTGAAGAAGAGGAAGAAATAGATCAAACCCCTGCTCAAGAATACATGGATCTCTTCACAGAGCTCAGCACCTCAGAGCAGAATACATCGAAGCTCCAAGAGGACAACACTGCCTTATATGACGAGTCCTCCAGTTCAGAAAATGAAGAAGATGAGGAAGTTTCTCTTTCTCAAGAGAGTCTTTTTCTTGATCCAGCGGAAGAAGAGGAAATCCTGGTTGAAGCCTGCCTGCCAGATATTCATAACTAGGTATCATTTCATGATCCTTATGTACATTCCCTACACACATTTGAAGAAGGATCAAAGGTCTGTTTGAGCAGCATGTTGCAAACAGAAAGAAAATTTTTCAAAGCTGCTGTTATTGGACAAAAAGAGTGGGAGCTGCCCTGCCTATCTAGGCTGCTCAAGGAGTTGAGCAAGAAAGACCAATCATGGGATCACTTGATGGACTGGTTGCATTGGAATACAATGTTTGTAAGCTAGACTTGTAAATATTCTAGTTAGAGTAGGGTAGGTAGGAAAAGCTCAAATAAGCTCAGTCTGTGAGCATGAAGTTAGTTGTTTTAATTTCTGCAAGGTCCAACAAGTCAGATAGTCTAATCCTGGCTTGACTGTTTTCAATTTCTGTCTTAGAATGTAGAGAAGAAATCTGCTAGACAGTTTAATCCTAGCAGATAGTAGATTAGGTAGAGAAACTATGAGACCAATAGTTTAATCTGGTCTCATGGAGTAATAAGGGTAGATTTAGAATAGGTTTATTTTTTGTTTATGAAATAAATGATGTAAAGGGTCTGCTAGTCCAAAAGCACCCTAATGGAAAAATGCTAGGATTGTAGTATGGGTAGGTAGATTGTTTGGGAATGTTTCTGCTAATATAATGTCTTCAGGATTTGTGGCGGCTGATCTAAAGAAAGAAAGGGATGTGCCAAGCAGCAGGCATCTGGCCTACACCAAAGATTTATTTTTTGAATTCTTCACTCCTTCAAGAAGAAGCCATACCCATGTGGAGCCACTGTTAGCCCCCCTATAAATTTTTGACAAGAAAAGTAGGGGGATAAATTTTTTTTGAGTCTTCACGGAATGCATTTCCTCTGAAAACACATCGTCCTTGAAGTCTCCTGTGCCTTTGCCCTGTGATGAAGTCCCCTTTGCTGACTTCCATTATAAAGCCTCTCTGATTACAAAAACTGTGCTCCAAAAGGGTCTCATTTGCCCCTGGTATCCCTGCAAAATGTCCCATTTCACTCTGTTGTCCCTTTTTTCTGAGTTTCCTTTCCACCCTCTTTTCCCCTTTCTAAACTTCCTTCATTAAACTTCTAATCCTCCCAAAACCCCGTTTAAACCCTCCAAATACTCTTGGTTTGGGTTGATAAAACCTTTCCCTCTCTATCGTTACCCTTCTTTGGCCTCAAAAGCATTAAAATTGGCCAAAATAACCCACTTTCTACCTTATATTAAGGCCTAGCCCCTTTCGGTCTAGCCCCCTTAATCTTTCTCCCCACGCGACCGTGGCGCTAGAACCAGGCGCCAAGGCGGAAGGCGTTTACCACATTTGAATATCGGAAGCATTGTGAGCCGTGGATCTATACAAATCGGACGGTCGTTGCGATCCCCGTAGCGTCCATTACTTTACCCGTTCACCGCTCAGATCACATCTCCACCATTCATTTACCCGCCAGATCGACGGTCCAGAATGCACCTGCCCCTGTGGTCCCCACCGCGCACTATTCCAAAACCATCTGGTTTCTATCGCATCGCCTCTCGGAGGTAGGCGGCATTTTCCGATCGGGCAACGATTCCATACATCATCCGACGTGTGGCAGCGGCACTATTCCAAAACCGTTATCTCATCGCGCGTTAACGTTCGTCCGCGGATGCATAGCGATATGTGCGTGCACTGTCCGATCTGGGGCAGTTGATCCAACGGTCGTCGTTCCACAGAGCTGCACGCGAGTTAATCTATGGTCTCCGTACCCCTAGCCCACTATCCATCACCCTCCGTCGTGTTCCCAGCCGTCGTTATCCTCCGAGATCGGACGGTCCATATTTGATTGCCCCCGTCGTTGACTATCCCGCCATCGCTCGGTCCTGCCACGTCGCCATTCCACGTGTCTCACCGTACATTCGCCTGCCCCCGTTATATATGTTCGTCCCAAGGTCAAAGTTCATTATTTTTACGTTAAAACATCTGCCTCGACGTTTTCCCATGCATTCTCCACTGCGTCATGTTTTCCTCCATAGCGCCTCTGCAGTCAGCATCCTCGTCCACGCCACACTGCCATTATCACGTTCATCTATACCACCCTCCCCATAAATATTTTTCGTAACCATTTTTGTGTTTTGCAGGTTTATTAGGTGGTAAAACCCGCGATGGTTCATATATGCTATTATAGTGGCGCAGTGTGCAGAGGAAGCTGAATTTAGAGCCCAATATTACAGGGAAATGTCCGGAAATGTGTCTGCGACATAAATTTCATCGAAGGACATAATTAAAGCTTTGCAAAACCTCGCAGACGCCATTAAAGCACAGATTTCGCAGTCAGAGGAAATCTAGAAAGCGACAAAGAGTATCAGTGGAAAAATAGTGCGTTTAAGGCCTGTAATTGCAAATTTTGAGCCTTAATCCAATTGTTCAAAGACAAGGTACCAGAATCAAAGACCCAGTGGACCGTTCAGATGGTCCAATGCACAGAAATATAATACTATCAGGGTTTCCGTATCAGCAGAACGTTCTTCCATGAAAGGACACGGTACACATTATTGTTTCAGTCTACATTGTGTCCAAGTGAAGATTTCCGCCCTATCAGCAGTCCTACACCATCAGAAGCATTTTTTACACGGTATGGTAGACCCTAGCATCACTATTCTACCTTTTTGTGCAATTCACCAGAACACTGCAACGAGTACCAAAGATAAATGCTCAGAATTAAAACCGAATGGAGCCTCAGCACTCCTGCTGCTCTAGAATTTAATGTTGCAATTAAAATGTCATCTACTCATGTTGATTCTCTTCTCCTATAAGAACTTCCAAGAGCAAATTGTAAAGGTTGTTGATTAGTTATCAAAGAACTGCAAGTAGTTTCTTTTGAGACACAGTCTCTGTGTAAAGTGTTAGATAGGTTGAGGAATATGATTTCATACTTAGTATTCAGCTATTGGCTATGTTGTACTTGACTGGTATTGCTATTTAATATGACAAGCACATTTATTTGGATCCTGATCTAAAGCAGCGGTTATGTTTCCCTATCTCTGTGTTTATATTCATTTCATTTCGTTTCTACTGGCTTGCATCAGAATATTGGCATAG
Source organism: Pinus albicaulis (assembly GCA_034641835.2). Lineage (NCBI taxonomy): Eukaryota > Viridiplantae > Streptophyta > Pinopsida > Pinales > Pinaceae > Pinus > Pinus albicaulis. Next base: position 1,394,441,175 of record CM076572.1, read on the forward strand.
GATTTACCCTTGTTAGGTACCCTATGTTTCTGCTCTCCTTGCCATAAATTTTTTTCTTCTGAATTTGTTATCTAAGAATTGATTTCAGTTGGTTTAACCAGTGTAGTGGATGTTATTGCCTGCTCTCTGATGTATGAATTAAATGAATTCAGTACTTAGATGCTTCTTGTTAAGGTTTCAGTTGGAAGATTTGGGAACACTGGGGATTAGAGTTAGCCCTGTCCACTAGGATCCTTGTGCAACCAGATGGTCTTTAACTTTGTGCCCTGAAATCTGTGTTGTCTCCTCATCTCCTACCATTCCGTATCATACTGTCATCTTTAAGATCCAAAGTTTTAGATGACTAGCCCAATTGAAAGCCTTCCTATTGAGTAGCAAGCAAATCCTTTCCTAACTCCATTGCCCAAGGGTTTTGAACGCTCCCTGGAATACTTCACTTCTGCCTTATTTCTCTTTGCTCATCCTGGTCTTATATCGAATCCTTCTTTCCTGATAACAGCAACCAAACAAAGAATCAAACAAACAAATTCTGTGCCTATAACTAGCCTAACATCTTAAAATTTGAGCTTCAAAGACATAAAACCTTTGCTCATATAGAGAGATCCCTCTTTGGACCCAGGAGGTCTAGATCCTGAGGTCTGAAAGTGGTTTGATGTTGTCTCATCTTTTGGTCTTGCCAATCTGGCTAAAACATGGGAACCCCAACAGAATTTACCAGTTGGAGAGTGGTCATTGGTGTAAATACTCTTAGTACCAGCTAGGCATCCTCAAAAACTCTGAAAGCATTACTAGACCTACCTCCATTTTCCCCCCATTTGTTAAATTTTTCCCTCACCATTACTCATTTTTCCTCCCTAGACCTAAAAGCTCTCACAAGCTAAAAAGTAATTTTTTCAAGGATATAATCAGTCACTATGTCCGGAGAGGAGGTCAATACCAGTAGTGATGAATGCCAAAGGCCTATTAAGCCAAAAGACAAGGGAGGAAGAACTAATAGGTTTGAGCCCTTAGATACAATTCAAATCACCTCTTCTCCCATGATCCTTGCATGTTTTAAAGATGTTGGATGCTATCAGTTCTATGAGAGTGTTAAACAAGTCCAAAACCACTTAGATTTGACTAGGTTGTTCATTCTTAGCCTACAAAACCACCAGGTCAACCTAGCAGGAGTAAATTTTGAACTATCATCTGAATCCATTGCTAAAGCCACATGGATACCAGATGTGGGTGAAAGATGGTTCAAAAAGAAGAAATTGACCTTAAGCTACTATGAGCCCTTCCTCAAACCTAGGTATCAACAGGGTTGCAAGACCTTTTTCCCCTTCTCTCACCTGCTAGAGAGATATGCCCCACTGATGAGGTAGATCATCAAGTACTTCACTTGTGAGGGAAGATACTCCAACCTTTATTCATATCACATAAGGCTGTTGATGCACTTCACCAGGGTTAAATTGCTAAACCTACCATCCTATCTCTACCGGAGCATTGACAAAATGGCTTTAGTAGTCAAGAAAAGGAGTTATGCCCACCAAATTCAAATCCTTTTTCACCACTCTTTGGTTAAAATGATTGTTTTACACTAGCTGGAGCAGCTGGTAATTCCTTGGGAAGTTTTTATCTCACATGATGTATTTGCAAATCCCCAAGCCTTAATTCAACAAAATTTTCCTTCCACTTCACACCCACTTACCTCCACTCCTCCATCACCCCCCAGAGATCGTGGTCCATCACCTCCACCCATGCCTTCTCCACAAGGAAACTTACATCTTTCTTCTTCTCATTATGCATCAAATGAAGATGATGACAGTGGTAATGAGGAACAAGAAGATGATGGTGGAAATGATGAAAACAGTGGGGTAGACATAGAGTTTAATGAGGAAGAGCAGGAGGATGATGATGACAAGGAAGAGGGAGATGAACATGGCAGTCATGAAGACAAAAACAGTGAGCACTTGAAGGAAGGCAGTGATGGTAATGATACCAATGAATCACTCCCAAGTACAGAAAAATGTGGTGTTGATGAACAAGATGAGGACCTAGAAGATAGTGAAGACAATGATGAGGGTGACAGTAAACAAGAAAATGAACATGACAGTCAAGAGGAAAATGTGCGTGAGCATGAAAATGAGCCTAGTCATAGTGCAAACAATGACAATATGGATGAAGATAATGAACATGAAGAAACATAAGGTGATAATGAGGAAATAAAAGATCAAGAAGAGGAAATAATGAGGCTGAAACAGAGTTTGAAGAGGCAGGCAGTGACCAAGGAAATAATACTGATAGGACAGTCAGTGAGGAAATAGACAGCCAAAGAGATAGTCATGACAGCTGTCATGACTGTCATGACACTAATCAGTCTCTTAATGACAATGAGAATGAAAGTAACAGTGCAGGGAATGATGAAGAAAAGGACACTAATGACGAAAAAGGCCAAAGTGAGGCAAGTGAAGAAGCTTTTGATCAATTTAAAGACCAATGTGACTGTATAGAAGGCAGTTAGGAAAATGAAGATGATGATGGTGTTGAAGGTCAGGACAACAGTGATCAAACAGAGCATGAGGTGATTGACGGAGACCACAGTAAGGATAAAGGAGCTGATGACAACACCAGGGGTCACAGCCAAGATAAGGACACTACCAAATCCATCATCACTCCTCTCACATCCACATACCACAAAGGGACAAGGCAAGTGTTTGCTACCTCTAAAAGGCAAGGGGCCTTGCCATCTGCATCAACTCCAAAGCTGGACAAGGGTAAGGAAAATATAGAAAGGGGTAAGCAGTAGTTAAAGGTGAGGAGAAGTAAGAGAATCAAGAAAGCAACTCAAGAGCCTCAATTCATTGATCTAGACAGTGACAATGAGGACAAGGAGATGACCACCAGGTTGCTACTCCTCACCAAAGATGCACAAATTAAGGAGTGGGAGCGAGATTTAAGGATGGCACAACGTGTCATCCAGTATTACAAGAATGAGCACAAGCATTTCAAGAAAGTGAAAATGGGCCTTGATCTCCATAAGAAAATGACGAGCATTATGCAAAGAAAAACAAGCTTGCTTGTGCCAAATTGAAGGAAGCCCTCATGGAGATAAAAAACCTAAAAGAGTCAAAGGAGCATCATAGCATTGGATTTTTTGCCGAGGCTTCTCAAGAGGTGTCCAAGACCTCTTGAGGGACCACTCCACCAATTTTGGGCAAATTTGAACAAGATTTTGTTTTTTTGTTTTTTCAATTTTGAGGCCTTTGTGCGCAACACCCTTGGCGCTACGCAAACAAATGATGCATCCTTAGCTTGAAAACTTGACATTTTTGGATTCCTCTCATCATCAACAGTCTGCTCACAAAATTTCAGATAATTTGGAGCAGTTTTGACCCCCCAAAAGGTCAAAAAACACCTAAATTTTGACCATTCTGCCTCATTTTGAGGCAAGGTGCTGCGCACAGAGCAGTGTTGGGAGAATGGATTTTTGGACAGGAAAATGGCACTCATTCAGGAAAACTCAAGAATTTATGGAAATTAGACTCATTAGGCTTTCCAACTAGCCATCATGGAGTCAAATCTTGCATCAGGAAGGGGGTCAAAACTTAGTCACAAAAGACCCTATTTTCTGCTGAAGTGGCGCTGCGCAAATAGACTGTCTAAGTGTGTTTTGGACCAAAAGTCAACAAAACACACTCATTTATTGCAAAATGATATTTTTGAGTTTTTTGAGGCAAAACACTCTAGAAATAGGTGAAAATAGTTATTATGGAATTTATTTCTTAGGATATTATGTGCCTTGGGCCTTGCATGGTCTCTTGGCCATAAATGACATTTATGGATGAATTTGACATTTTCCTACCATATTTAGGGTTTTTTCCCTCTCTTGCTAAGATAAATAGAGCATGAGGGCTTCATTGTAAATGCTGGCATTTGATGAGCTTTGAGAGCAATACATGGTTTTTATGAGCTTGGAGAAGAAATTGGTGTTATGAAGTTGATGAATGACTTGTTTGGCTTGATGATGGAGAAGCTTGTTTGCAGGATTCCTTAGCTTGGTGAATGGTGATGTCTTCTTAATTTTTTTATGTTTTCTTGTTATCATTATGTTTCATTCCTCTTAGTTTCTATAAATCAGAAAAGTATAGGTTGATACATGCTCTTTGAGGCACCTCAGTCCTCCTGTTTTTTATAGCTTTGATGTTTTCCTCTGTTTGGTCAACTTAAGGAATTATTCATTGCTCCTTAGGTCCACCTAAACTGTTTTTGTTTCATGTATGGTTAGTATTCTAGTTTACAACTATGATTCACGGTATGCCATGCTTATTTGAAGCTTTCAAAACTCTATCTTGAAACCTTTCTTTGAAATATTGTCTGCTAGTTTAAGTCAAAGAAGTCTCATTCGATCTTGCCCTTTGTCCATGCTTATCAAATTGTTTCAGAGTTCTTTATAGTTTGATTTATGATGTTTAGGAGTTCCTTCTTCATAGATTAAGTTATTTGTGATCTTGTATGTTTTCCAAAATTCTGGAGGTGAATTTACTAAAGTTAGAAGCTCTTATGCTTTCTATGTTTCACTAACATGTTTATCTTGGATATTTATTGGTTTGAAATATTATCATAGAGTAAATGGTTTGCCCTAGCTCATGCTCAGTATCTTGTGCTAATCATATTTAATACCTCCTTGTTCATAGGTATTTTACAAAGGATTCTTGATTGCCCTTTGCCCAACCTTATTCACAAACTTGATGTCCATCTCACTTCACTCATAAACTTAAAGGATCAATTGACATTGCTAGATTGGCCTTGCACTGCACTCTGATTCATTATTGAGACACCCTTGACTTTTATTGACTCGATAGCCCAATGATTTGAAGACCTCTCACTCCACCTATTCTACCAGTCCATCTAACCCAACCAAAACAATCAACAAAACCCTACCCTTAATAACTAGCCTAAAATCAAAACCCTAAGATAAAAAATAAAACATCCTTTGCACCCAATAGAGAGAGCCCTCTCTGAGTCCAGGAAGGCTAGGTCCTAGGACTCCAAAGTTTGGTTCCATGTTATCCTGTCATTTGATATAGCAATCTACAAAATCATGGGACACTAACATTATGGCGATCACGGTGGGACTTTGAGTATCTAGTTTCCTAAATACCTCTTAAGACCCATTAGACCCTCAGTTTGAAAAGTATAAGGTCTAGTAAAGCTACCACCTCATCCCCATCACTAACATTATGAGTAAATAAGAAGCCTATACCTTCTTAGAAACTTCTGAAGCCCTTGTCAAATTATATCCTGTGATTTGTAACCACCTCATCAATATCACTAACACAATGGTGATCATGATGGAAACTATGAGTCAGTGACAAAATAAGTACCCCTTAGGACTTTAGATACCCTTATCAAATCATAGATAACTCACACTATTAGCCATAGAGTAGACTCCATTTGTTTCACCATCCTAGAAAAATGATGACTCAGCTATAGGACACTCACACAAACCTTATGGCTACATATAGGAAACTCAAAAAACCCCAAAACACCCTTAGATTGGTTTCTTGTCAGTTATTGGTGGTGGACCATAAACATACATTCTTAAAACAACAAAAAATATCCCCCCGGTGACTCCACTAGCCTCCAATAGGCCTATTACTTCATTAACACTCATTTGACTTCCTAGATTTGTTTCACACCAACCCTGAGAAGTTTATGAACCCAGTTATATACTATGAGAGTTTACCAAGCATTAGGAGAGGTCTTCCTTTAGAAACAGTCCTAAAAATTTCAGCCTCTCAGAATTTTGAAATTTGAAATCTGGCTTCATATAGGATCAGTACCAGATCTCATCCTGAACCAAACCCTCCCAACATAGTTGATGACCCATAAATGATTTCGTGGCAAACTTATAAATCTAGAAAATTAACCGCTGTTAGGACCATTCATAGAGCAAGCTCTTTACCTGAACATCTTACAGCTTTGCAAGATCCCCAGTTTGACTTGCACCATACAAGGAAACTTTTCAGAAACAAGTCTCAAACTGATATTGACCAAACTGACCTTGAGCCATTAGATTTGCAGCAGATTTCTAGTAGAGAAGCCTCTCCTTCCACACCACCCGACTTTCAGCTTCTCCATCACTTCAACTCTTTCCATACCAAATCTACTCAAAATCAGTTTGTTGGTCCAAGTACTTCCACCACACCTATCCATACCACCACTATGCAAACCACTCCACTTCATCATACACCTCCCTTCACTAACCCTCCTCTTGTAAATCCCCCATTAGCTCCCATAATGGCAGCCTGGTATGCCCCCTTGGTTTTGCCTTAACCTCTAGTGCCTTTGTGAAATGACTATCATTCCAAGATCCCTCATTTCACAGGGGCTGAATCCATCATTGCCCAACAGCATGTAGATAGGATCAATGATGCTTTTGATTATATGGAGATAGAAGAAGAAACTATCAAAATGAGGAACTTTACACAAAGTTTAGGAGGAGAGGCAAAAAAATGGTTCAAAGAATTAACCCCTAACACAATACATGATCTCCCTTCCCTTTACCAAACTTTCATAAACAAGTGGGAAGTCAAGAAAAATCCCCTCCAAATCCTTTCTGAATATAACAATCTTAAAAGGAATGTAGGGGAAAGTGTGAAAGACTATTGCACCAGGTTTAACAGTGTGTAAAATGCCCTCCCACCTCACATGAAACCTCCACAAGGCCTAGCACTAGTAAAATTCCCCGGAGGTTTTGATCTTGACATGACTTTCCAATTGAGAGAAAGAGACCCTGAATCCTTAGAAGAAATTCAAAAAGTAGCTATTAGTGCAGAGGTAAACTTAATTGAAAAAAGAGCTAGGTTGAGATCAGAAAATAGAGTGACCTACAAAGATGAAACCATGCCCTCAACTTCCTCATCTGACTCTAAAATAGATAGCCTAATGAGAATTGTGGAGGGAATGATAGAAATGATAAACTTAAATGAAAAGACACCTCCTAGGGAAAACCAAGCTAATTCCAAAAACAGAAACAAAACTCAAAACTTCAGAAGAGACCCTCCCCAAAACTAGCCAAGAGACAATGATCAAAACATTAGGCCACCTTTCGAAGATAATTATGTAAATGGAGAGGGAATAGAGGTTGAAGAAACTGAAGAGAACAGTCTAAACCTAATAAGCTCTGATAATGAAAATGAATTTTTTCTCACGGAAGAAGAACAAGGTCTTTTTTCCTTTGATCAAACTCAAACAAATTGTGAAGACTATGAAGATTACCAATCAGGACTGGAAAATGCCATCATGGAGGTCCATAGGCAGTATGACCTTAGGAGCAAAAGAAATCAAGAAGCCTCTAAGAAACACCAAATTGATACTACTGCTAGGAAATCTCTAGAAAACAGTCATAAGAGGACAACAAACAATGTAAATAACATAGCTAAGAAAACTCACCCAAGCCAAGAAAAATCAGCCAGCAAAGTGGTGACACAAGATGCCCTAGTACCTCTACTAGTGGCCCTGAAATATTTCTGTTATCTAAAATCCCTGATCAAAACCAGCAAACTAAACTTGTGGAGAAGGTTGTGGCTGATAGAACTGATGCAAATATGTCTAAGACCCAAATCCCTTTCAGCTTTGAGGGGGAGATTGCTAAAATTAAGATAACCATGCCTCTCACTGAACTAGTAACCCAAGGAGTGTATAAATCCCAAGTGCTGAAGGTTTTGAACTTAGGAAATGATACTGACACACTAAATTTAACTGATGACGGTCCTGAATTGTTATTTGGACCTAAGTTTAAAGGAAAGTATCAAGAAGGAGTTGTCCCTCCTTTCTATATCAGTCCAAACATACATGACAAAATATTACACAATACTATGCTGGACTCTGGAGCCTTAGATAACATCATTCCTAAAGTTGTGATGGAAAGCTTAGGCCTAGAAATAACTAAACCTTACAAAGACTTGTACTCATTCGATTTGAGTAGGGTCAAGTGTTTGGGCCTAATCAAAGATCTTTGTGTCAATTTGGCACAAATTCCTGCTAAAGGTCTTGTCATGGACATAGTGGTGGCAGACATTCCCCCTAAGTATGGCATGCTTTTATCCAGATTTTGGGGAGCCAAAATTCAGGGAAACCTTCAACTAGATATTTCCTATGCTACTATCCCTGTTTTCAACCAGACAAGAAAACTTTACCGAGAGTCACACATGAAGTATATGGTGATTGGATAGGCCAAACAACACCCCTGTCTATTCCATTCATTCAGAATTAGATTCATTCATATTGTATAATTAAAATGAAATTGGGGAACAAGTGAGTGAAAATGACAAAGATCTATTGCTACCAGAACAACCAAATATATCCTCAACTAAATAACATATCATCCCAAACTCTAGCAGCCCAAAACAACAACAAAGTGGTGAACATGAAATAGAAACACTATGGAAGATAACCTTTGATGGTTCTTGTGGCAAGGCTGGATCAGGGGTTGGTGTCTGGATACATAACACAAATGAAGGTCATTCTTACAAACTAGACTTTTAGTGCACTAATAACATTGCAGAGTATGAGGCTCTCCTCGGCTTACACCTGCTCAAAGGCTTAGGAGCTAAGAAAATATTCGCTCAAGGAGATTTTGAACTAATCATTAAACAAATTAGATGTCAGTATTCAGCTAAGAATCCAAGATTAAGAGAGTACATAAATGCAGCCTTAGATATCCTCAAAACCTTTGAGAAATATGAGCTAGCTTACATTTCTAGAGCCCAAAATAGTCCTGCAAATTGTTGGGTGTGGAGCCTGATTATCTTGTTTATTTGTATCACAACGTTGGACCCCTGTACCTTAATGGGGTGGCAACACCGCCCGTAATTAAATGTTTCCTGGGGGGTCTAGGGTGGGGCGGGTGCGACTTTATGGAGCCCCCCCCCCTAGCGGGGGCTTTCAGGGGCAGCGCCCCCGAAGCTAAAAACATATGTAAAATTGCCTTGTAAAAGTATAGTAATTTCTAGTCAATCTGGGCCGTTCATTAGGTGGATGATCTGACGGTAGAAGTTATGTTTAGTTTAGGGTTTTTTTCCCTAGAAGGCAACCCCTCGCTTTTATGAGGGTATTGTATTGCGGCTATGTATCGTATGTGTGTTCTCGGAGCGAGAAACACATAGGGAGACTGTGAGAGAGAACAAAGGATATTACAACGGATTTGTTGTAGGTTATGTCTCTTCATTTGGCTGGATAATAGAAAGGAAGGGCTGGTTGTTTGGGGTGGACGTAGCCCAAACTGGGTGAACCACATATATTTATGTCTCTTTGGTTTTATGTGTTTTGTGTGCTTGTGTTCTCCACATATTTATGTGTTTCATTACTCTGTAATATATAATTTTCTAACAACTGGTATTGGAGCCGAAGGTCTATTTGGCTGATAAACTCACAGGAAAGAAGGGTTCCTAGTTCGAGTGGGAGAAATGGCGAAAGATGGTAAGTTTAGGGTCGAGAAATTTAACAGCCAAAACTTCCCGCTGTGGAATATGCAGATGGAAGATTATCTGTATCAGAAATATATGTACCTACCATTGAGCGGAAAAACAAAGAAGCTGACGACTATGACAGACGCAGAATGGCAGATTCTTGATAAAAAGGCATTCAAAACAGTACGGTTGTGCCTTGCAGCGTCGGTAGCCGTCAATATTTCGAAGGAAACAACAACAGAGGGTTTGAGTAAGGCGTTGGCGAAATTATATGAAAAACCCTCGGCCTCAAACAAGGCATTTCACATGAAACTTTTATTTAATATGAAGATGTCGGAAGGTGGATCTGTTGCAGACCATTTAAATGATTTTAATACAGTTACGAGTTAGTTAAGTTCTGTAGGGGAAAACTTTGATGATGAAGTTAGGGCTATTTTATTTCTGTGCTTATTGCTAGAAAGCTGGAATGGTTTAGTTATGGCCATTAGTAACTCTATCTCTGGATCTAGTATTTTAAAGTTTGATGATGTTGTCAGTACTATCCTTAGCGAGGAAATGCGACGGAAAAGCTTCGGTGAGACATCGGGTAATGCTTTGAGTGCAGAGTCTAGGGGAAGAAGAATGGAAAGAGGAAAGAGCTCGAGATATCGCAGTAAATCAAGGAAAGGCAGATCCAAGTCCAAATCAAGGATAGTGTGCTGGAAATGCGGAAGGAAAGGAAACCTAAAGAAAGACTGTAGATCTCGAAAGGGAAAAGAAGGAGACACACATCAAGAAAACAATCATGAAGCAAATGAGACAGGTGATGTGTTACAAGATGCTTTGATTCTTTCTTTCGAAAATGTTACTGATTCTTAGGTAGTAGATTCAGGCGCCTCTTTCCATGCCACACCTGATAAGAAATATTTTCATGACTATGTTCAAGGAGATTTTGGACAAGTCCGTTTGGGTTATGATAAACCCTGTAAAATTGTTGGAATGGGTAAAGTTCTTGTAAAACAACATAATGGAAACCAATGGATATTAAAGGAGGTAAGGCATGTTCCAAATCTGAAGAAAAATCCGATTTCAACAGGGCAGTTAGGCGGTGAAGGTTGTCTGACAACTTTCACAGGTAAAACTTGGAAGGTCACCAAAGGAGCCCTGGTAATAGCAAAAGGAGAAAAGGTTGGTACATTGTATTTATGCAATGGTATTTCTAACTCTGTTAATGCTTTAACTTCCAAAGGAGAAGATGTAGCATTATGGCATCATAGGCATGAGTGAGAAGGGGATGAATATTCTTCACTCAAGAAATTTGTTGCCGGGTTTGAAGAATGTTGATTTGGATTTCTGTGAGAATTGCATTTATGGAAAACAAAAGAGAGTCAGATTTCTCAGAGTTGGGAAAGAAAAGAAGACCGAAAAATTAGAGCTTGTTCATACATATGTATGGGGACCTGCTCAGGTATCATCTCTTGGTGGTTCTCGTTATTATGTTACTTTTATTGATGATGCAACTAGAAAATATTGGATTTATTGTATTCAGAATAAATATGATGTATTTGATACTTTCAAGAAATGGAAAGCTTTGGTTGAGATTAAGACAGGAAAGAAGTTGACGTGTCTCAAATCAGACAATGGAGGTGAATATTGTAGCAAATATTTTGATAGGTACTGTTCAAAGCATGTAATTCGCAGAGAGAAGACAGTTCCAAGAACACCAAAAGAAAATGGTGTGCCAGAAAGGATGATCAAAACAATCATGGAGTGTGCAAGGTGCATGAGATTGCATGCAGGATTGCCTTTACAATTTTGGGCAGATGCTGTAGATATTGTTTTTTATCTCATAAACAGAGGGCCTTCAAGTTCCTTGGATGGTGGCATTCCAAAGGAAGCATGGACAAGTAAAAAAGTAAACTACTCTTTTTTAAAGCCTTTTGGCTGTGAGGCCTTTGTCCATATTAATAAAGAAAACAGAACAAAGCTTGAGGCAGAATCAAAGAAATGTACCTTTATTGGATATGGTGTTAATGATTTTGGTTATCGCTTATATGATTACGAAAATCACAAAATCATTAGGAGCAGAGATGTAATATTCAATGAAAAGGTATTGTATAAGAATCAGTTGCAGGAAAAGAAATAGGAAAAAGAAAACAAAGAATACACAGTTCTTGATGAGATCATAGAAAAGGTAAAGGTTCCTGAAAATAATAATAGTCAAGAGCCACAACAGCAGGAACCACCACAACAACAACAAGCATCTCAAACACCTGAAAGTGGTGTTAGAAGATCTACTAGGATAAGTATACCCCCTGAATGATACTCTCTATCATTATATTATTTATTGTTGACTGATTCTGGTGAACCTGAATGTTATGAAGAAGCAATGCAAGTTGAAATCAGGAAGAAGTGGGAGCTAGCCATGGAAGAAGAGATGGACTCCTTAATGCATAACTAGACTTGGGACTTAGTCAGGTTGCCTACAGGTAAAAATACATTGTAGAATAAATGGGTTTACAGACTGAAGGAAGAAGATGGAGGAAAACAAAGGTACAAAGCTAGACTTGTGGTGAAGGGGTTTGCACGGAAGAAAGGTATTGATTTTGATGAAATATTTTCTCCTATTGTTAAGATGACTTCAATCAGAACTATTTTAAGTCTTTTAGCAGCGGAAGATTTACATCTTGAACAGTTAGATGTAAAGACAAAATTTCTCCATGGAGATTTGGAGGAAGAGATCTATATGGAGCAACCAAAAGGATATGAGGTCAAAGGAAAGGAAAAGAAGATTAAAGAAGAGCTTGTATGTCTTAAAATAGGCTCCAAGGTAGTGGTATCTAAAATTTGACAGGTTTATGTCTGAACAAGGTTATACTAGATGTCACTATGATCATTGTGTTTATATGAAAAAAGCAAAATGATGGCAGCTATATTATATATTTATTGTATGTAGATGACATGCTTGTTGTAGGGTCTAACATGCAAGAAATAAATGTGCTCAAAATTAAATTGGCAAATTCATTTTCAATGAAGGATTTGGGAGCTGCAAAACAAATCCTTGGTATGAGAATAACTAGAGACAGGAAAAATCACAAATTATTCATACAAAAGGTGTTGAAAAGATTTAATATGCAGAATGCAAAACCAGTTAGTACACCTAGCCATTTCAAACTTAGTAAGGAGATGTGCCCCAAGACCCAAGAAGAAATGGACTATATGTCCAAAGTTCCATATGCATTAACAGTTCGAAGCTTAATGTATGCAATGGTCTACACAAGGCCTGATATTGCACATGCAGTGGGAGTTGTAAGCAGGTACATGAACAATCCAGGAAAAGAAAATTGGATGGCAGTCAAATGGATTCTCAAATATTTGAGAGGTACCACAAATCAAGCATTATGCTTTGGTGGTTCAAACATTTATCTACAGGGATATGTTGATGCAGATATGGCAGGTGACAGAGATAACAGGAGGAGCACTACAGGATATGTATTTACTATAGGTGGAACAACTGTCAGTTGGGTTTCAAAAATCCAAAGTTTTGTTGCACTTTCAACAACAGAAGCAGAGTATGTTGCTGCTACAAAGGCTAGTAAAGAAGTGATTTGGTTACAAAGGTTTATGGATGAATTGGGTAAGAAGCATGATATGGGCACGTTATACAGTGATAGCCAAAGTGCCATTCATCTTGCAAAGAACTCAACATTTCATTCTAGGACTAAACACATACAGCTCAAGTACCATTTCATATGGTCAGTATTGGAAGATGGACAGTTGAGGCTGGAAAAGATACACACTAGCCAGAATCTTGCAAATATGCTAACAAAAGTTGTAACTAGGGAGAAACTGAGAGTATGTTCAGTTTCAATTGGTCTTCAAGGATGACGATGAATATGAGAAACAACCAGGTCCAAAGAGGAGTCATTCTCCAGCAAATGAAGCAGCGGTGGAGTTGCTACAATCAGTCTCCAAGTGGGAGATTGTTGGGTGCGGACCCTGATTATCTTGTTTATTTTATATCACAGCGTTGGACCCCTGTACCTTAATGGGGCGGCAATGCCGCCCGTAATTAAACGTTGCGTGGGGGGTCCAGGGTGGGGTGGCTGCGACTTTATGGAGCCCCCCCCGGGGAGGGGTTTCGGGGGCAGTGCCCCCGAAGCTAAAAACTGATGTAAAATTGCCTTGTAAAAGTATACTAATTTATGGTCAATCTGGGCCGTTCATTGGGCAGATGATTTGATGATAGAAGTTATGTTTAGTTTAGGGTTTTTTGCCCTAGAAGGCAACCCCTCGCTTTTATGAGGGTATTGTATTGCAGCTGTGTATTGTATGTGTATTCTTGAAGCGAGAAACAGATATGGAGACTGTGAGAGAGAACAGAGGATATTACAACGAATCTGTTGTAGGTTGCGTCTCTTCATTTGACTGGATAATAGAAAGCAGAACTGGTTATTTGGGGTGGACGTAGCCCAAACTGGGTGAACCACGTATATCTGTGTCTCTTTGGTTTTATGTGTTTTGTGTGCTTGTGTTCTCCGCATATTTTATGTGTTTCATTGCTCTATAATATATAATTTTCTAACATAAATGAGCTTGCCTTTGCTGCTAGCAACTGTCAAATACCACTTGCAAGTGAACAATACACTGTCAAAGTCAAACATCGGCCTACAATGCTCGACAACATTGACTATTGGCAAGTGTTTTAGGGTGATGAACAAATTGATGATTTTTTGCAATCTAGGAATGAATTTACATTGACAAAACCAAGTTTAGGGCATGATGAAGATGTTTCTACAGAAGAAAAGACCTTAGAAATAGAGCTGCCACCTTTTTCTGATATAAATTTGCTTACACATCCTTATGAGGTAGAAATATTTGAGGATCTAGACCAAAGGGACCTTGAGGTTTTAGAGTGTAAAGATGATACATTACCAAGAGGCCTTGCACCATTAGAAGAGCTTTTTGACTTTAATGATGTAGCTAAGAAACCAAAAATGGAATCCACAGAAAATGATGTAGAGGAGTGTAACATTGGCAGCCTAAAGGAACCTAAAATAGTCAAACTCTCCAGAACTCTTCCTCCTCACATAAAACAAAGATATATTGAACTTTTCCAAGAATTTAGAGATGTTTTTGCATGGGGGTTTGAAGATTTAAAATCATATGACACAAGAATTATTGAACATAAAATTCCTCTTAAAGAGAATCAGAAACCTTTCAAACAAAAATTGAGAAGAATAAACCCTGTTTTATTACCTTTAGTTGAGAAAGAGATCAAAAAGATGTATGATGTCGGGATCATAGTTTCCCTTCTATACTCATAGTGGGTTTCCAACCTTGTGTCAGTTAGGAAAAAGATTGGGGAGATTAGACTTTGCATTGACTTTAGAAATCTGAACAAGGCCTCCTTAAGGGAAAATTTCCCCTTGCCTAAAATGGATCACATACTTCAAAAGGTAGTTGGCTCTAAAAGAATCTCACTGGTTGATGGTTTTTTCAGCTACAACCAATTACTAGTACTCCCAAGTGACCAACACAAAACTGCCTTCACCACACCTTGGGGTACATTAATGTACGTTAAAGTGCCATTTGGGTTAATGAATGCAGGGGCCACTTTCTAGAGGGCCATGGACATAGATTTTTTAGAAAACATAGGCTAATTCATAGTCATTTACCTTGATGACATCACTGTCTACTCTAAGACCGATGAAGAGCACTTAGTTCACCTGAGAAATTTTTTTGAAAAATGTAGGAAGTATGGCCTTTCCTTGAATCCTAAGAAAACATTGTTCGGTCTCCAGGAAGGAAAACTCCTAGGTCACATTATCTCAGAGGAGGGAATCAAAATAGACCCTAAGAGGATTGAAGGCTTTTTACAAATCATCCATCCTAGAAACATTAAGGTGTTATAATCTTTCATCGGGAAGATAAACTTCTTAAGGAGGTTCATTCCCAACCTAGCTGAACTCTTGAAGAATATTACCAACATGCTTAAAAATGAAATAGCAGTTAAATGGAACTTGGAGGCTAAACAATCTTTTGAACTAGTCAAACTAGCCCTCACTCAAACATCTGTCCTAATCAGTCCCGATTTTACCAAAGACTTCTACATTTTCTCATTTGCCTCTGAACACACCATTGCTGCGGTGTTACTACAAAAGGACACGACAGGGCAAGAAAAACCTATAGCATTCTTCAAAAAAGCTCTTATAGATGCTCCTCTCAAGTATAACATCATGGAGAAGCAAGCCTATGCCTTGATTAAAGCATTCAAAGTTTTTCGAGTTTATATCTTACATTCTCACATCATTGCTTTTGTCCCACATATTGTTGTCAAAGATATTTTGAATCAAGACCCTAATGGTAAAAGGGGAAGGTGGATTGCTATTATCTTAGAATATGACTTATAAATTAGACCCACTAAACTAGTCAAAGGACAAGGGCTCGCAAAACTTATGGCTGAATCAAATTTCCAAGCTTTAGATATGTATATGGTTGATGTTTTAGAAGAACAAGAAGAGTGCAGAGCTCCCTATATTGAAGAAACATTTCTCAATTCTTCTTGGTATGATGATATCTTGTATGTCCTCTTTTACCTTAATGCTCCACCTACATTATCAAAGACAAAAGCTAGGTTCCTGAAACAAAAAGCTTTGAATTTTTGCATTATAGATGGAAAGTTATATTGGAAGAACTCTATAGGCATATTGCTTAAATGTTTGCTTGAGGATGATGCAGGAAAGATCATGCATGAGCTGCATGAGGGAGAATGTGGAGGCCATCTCTATTGGAAAACCACAGCTAACAAGATCCTTAGAGTTGGCTACTACTGGCCTACCTTGTTTCCCGACACCCACAAACTAGTCATGACTTGCCATAAGTGCCAAATTTGTGATGAAAATAGAAAGCTCTTACTTTGATTTTACATCCCATTACTGTTGAGGCCCATTTTCAACAATGGGATTTGGACTTCATTGGTGAGATCCACCCTGCCTCATCTTCCCAACACAAGTGGATCCTTACTGCTACTGATTACTTCACCAAGTGGGTAGAAGTCATCCCCTCTAGGAATGCCACCGACTCAGTCATTATCAAATTTCTTGAGACCAACATCCTTTCTAGATTTGGTTGCCCCACAAAAATCATCATAGATAATGTTGCTGCCTTCACATCCAAAAGAATGGTTGACTTTTGTTATAAATATCACATCACGTTAGGACATTCTACAGCTTATTACCCTCAAGGTAGCGGGTTAGCCGAGTCTTCCAACAAAAGCTTAGTCAATATCATCAAGAAGCTTCTGGAACAGAATAAAAAAGCATGGCATGGCAAGCTAGTGCATGCATTATGGGCTGATAGACTAAACACCAAAAAATCCATTGGTATGTCTCCCTATCAACTGGTATATGGCATGGATGCCATTTTCCCAACATCCTTGGGAGTCCCAGTGATGAAGCTTCTCCAAGAAGCACAATCAGAAGAAATTGACATGCAAAGGAGGCTGAATCAAACCATTCATTTACAGCAGACAAGGGAGGAGGTTTACCAAAGGACACAAGCAGTACAAGAAAATATAAAGAATATTTTTGACAGGAGGACCAAAGCTAATGATTTCCAGGTTGGAGATAAAGTACTGAAATGGGACTCAAGGAGGGAAGACAAAGGTAAACATGGTAAGTTTGAAAATTCATGGAAGGGACCATACATCATCAGTTCAGCTAGCAGGAATAATGCTTTCTTTTTACAAGAGCTGAATGGAGGAGAAATTTTTGGAGGTCCTATCAATGGAAGGACACTCAAGAACTATTTTTGTCAAGAATCCTAATTTGAATTTCTCACTTATTGTTCATACCATTGTTTAAAGAAAAGTTATAGAGAGAAAAAACACAAAAACGAAAAATGGAAAAGAGGGCAGATTTGAAAAGAGGTAAAGCCACATACCCAAAAAATAGAACTACTGAAAGTGTGTAAGCCTAAATACCACTACTGGTGCATAAAGAAGTCTTGTTTGAGGCATCTAGCCTAATCATGGCCGAAACATGTTTTCAATTTATTTTTGATAAGTTAGGGAAAGATAGTTGGTCAAATTATTCAAGCTTGACTTGTCAAATATAGATTGGGGAGAAAGATATTGGTTCCGCCTGCTTAAAACATAACCAAGGAGAAAAAGGGGATGAATAGCAAACAATGTATCCTAGCCCTGATTTTTCGAGTCTTATTTTTTACAAAAATAACATTGTGTGCAGCTTGTTCTTATGCCACAAACTCATGGTAAGTCAGATTGTCTAATCCTGATATAAAACCATGCTTTCAATTTCATGTTTATAGCTTAGTGAATGAATCCTATCAAATAGCTTAATCTTGACAGTTGAGTAGTCTAGGTGTAGAAATTTGAATAATTGATATGTTATCCATTGATATTCTCCCGATCACACACTATTTTATCTTCATGCATGATACAAAATCTCTTCTACCATTGATCATCACATGCGGAAATAAAATCAATTGCATGCACACATTGAAACCATAAAAATTCACACATATGAACACAGTATGTAACGGAAAAGCTTAAAGCTGAAAACCTCAACTATTTGTATATTATATATGTCATAGAGATCATGTAACAATCATCATACAAAGCTCCTCAAAATCTCTCAGTATAATGTCCACTTGCTACACACTAATCAGGCTTGATCTTGCAAATCCCATGCACCGATCTTTGCCAGCCTTTAGCCTGCCTCTACTGCGCAATCCTTGCTGAAGAATGCCTCTTGATGAGAATTGATTACCCTAGCCTTGCTCACGCAGTATTTATAGGCATCTCTACTGAGTGTTGGATGCAAACCATGCATCACTTATAGTCACAACTAATAGTCACACTTGCCATTCACCTATCTCTGCACTGGTCTCCACTGAAACTGTCCATGCACTGAAGTTAACTGATGTATTCTTTAGTTGATTAATGAGTTTATAATTAGTGAATTAATTAATAATTAATTCACACCACTCAACTATGTTTAAATTAGTTAAACTGAACACAACTCCATTAACTCCCTCAATCAACTCCACCAAACGCTGTCACATGAGTTCTAACTGAAGTATCCATGCAATAACTCCACATAACCCTCAGGAATAGCGTAATTCCTTCTGTCAGCTCTTGTGCCACATTTGTGCACTTAACTAAAGTGCTCCAAGAGAATAAGATAATGTTTAGAGTCCAAATATTATTAAGAGCTAATAATATTCGACATATCTATTTTTAGAATGGCAATCTAAAAATAGATTCCGCCCAATATGTCTAAAAATAGAAGTCCATCTATTTTTCCAACTTGACCAACCATCCACAAATAGCATCCCGCAACTTATCGAACATGATCCATATGTCTAAAAATAGACTTTGCGACAAAAATCACCTGTGTGGTCCCCACCTAGTTTAGGTATCACTTTCCAACTAGGATCAGGAATGATGTTTTAGGATGCCTCCTTCATTTTTTCTTGTTGCAATCTTCAACACTAGGTAGAGAATAAAAGGAGTTCATTAGCATAATCTGAACTCTTGGAAGAAATAATATAGAAGTAGATAGTTTGTTTTGTTTTCAAAATAAAAGATGTCAAGGGTTGCCAATTCAAGTGCACCCAAAGAAGAAAAAATGTCAGGAAAGTAGGTTGGGTAGGTAGAGATGAAGTTGAGCTAATCATATCTTTCATATTATTGAGATCATAGCTTCAAGCAAGCATCAACAAGTGAAAAGTGGTAAAAATCTGTCTAATGGATGAGGCACTGGTCTCCATAAAGCTAGAGATCTGAAGTTCTGGACACCTCCTGAAAAGGAGCTACCCTCTCTAAGTGGAGCCACTGTTAGTCATCAGTAAATCTTGCCTTTGTAGATGGCTAAATGCTTATCCTAAGATTTCTAGAAACAAAGTTCATAAACATTATGAGTTCTAGAAATCTCATTTCCTTCATTATCCTTAAGATAAATTTTCACTATTTCATCATTCCATCATGTCAAGCTGTGATTACCAGTCCCAGAAAACCCATTAGGGGCTCATGTCACTCATTTTGTCTATATTTTGTCACCTTTGGCCCAAATCCTCTGTTTTTTTTTTCCTAAACCCCCCACTGCTACCTAAGGCCACTAATCAAACAACTCTGTTGTGTCTCCCAAAAATACCCCAAGCATTGATGGTCTCAAAACTGTCTCTGTAGGCTCTTTAGATAAATCAAGTACATTGGATTTTGGATCTTCAATACATCAGTTTATCATAAACACTGTTTTACACTTGATGACCCCAAAATCTAAGTTTTTAGTCCAAGGAACTTTCCACTAAGTCACCTAGGGTTTCACAGGTCGTAGGGTGGTTTTGATGTCCTAAAAATCTATGTTCTATCTCTATAAAGGGACTGCTTTCAAAGAAGAAAAGGGACAAGTGAATTTGTCCAAAACTGATCAAAAGTCATCCAAGAAAGGCCTCCTTGGTCTAAAGCATAAATTCTACAAGGGACAACTGCCCTTGCTCAAATTTCTGCAAAAAGATCAAGATGGCCATCAGCCTAAAAAGAGGTAAGGTAATGGGGAAAATCATCACAAGAAGACCATCTACAACAAAGGGAAAGTCAGCAGGCATATGTTTTAGAGAATCAGGGTTTTGTGACTAATTGGAAAAACAATGTGCCAAAGCAGGAAATCAATACAAAGACTACAAGGACAGAAGTCACCTCAACTCCATCTAGTGCACATTGAAGATTTTTAGAAATAATAAATGAGTTTTGAAAGGTTTCAGAGAACTTAGAAGACAACACTGTTTACTTTTTTCTAACATCCCTACAACCTAGGAGTTTGGAAAGAATGAAAAACAAGTCAAAAATGATGATAGGGCCTCCTTCATAACATCATATGGCATTTCAGGGGGTATTCTAGCTGCCCTCTAGGGTTTGAAAAATAAGCACTGATTCCACCTCACCAAAAGGACAAATTGGCAAAGAGTATCAGTACAAGGGCCTGAGTTTTCAAAAGAACAATTAGAGGATTCTCAAAATGATCCAAACAAAGGCAAGCATAAGGTGAAATGCCTAAGGAAGAGATAGAGATATATCACTGTCAAAATGGTCAGAGGAACAAACATGTAATTGGTCTAAAAAAAAAGTAGAGAAGCCTCCAACAATGGTTTCCTTATCAAAATTATATTCTACAAAAGATGGTTAGCCATGAGTGACACTTCTGCAGGACTGTCAAAGATGGCCACCTACAGGAAGATTGATGAGATCAAACAAACCTAATGTTTCTCATGATGATGGGACATATAAAGACTAAAGGATCTATTGATGCCAACTACTAGGGTTTTCACACCAAGAGGTTTTCACTGCTTCAAAGAGAAAACATGACAGAATGTCAGTTGAAAGAAAGTCAAAATTCTTCTCTTCAGTCTTATTTACCAAGCAATCAAAGGAAAAAAAGATGTAGGACTGAAGATTCCAAGGTGAAGGTGTCAAAATGATCACAAGTTTACTGTTTGCAAGTCTTTAAATTCATGAAAAGGATAAAGTGGAGAAAACCTTCAAAAAAGAGCACTAATGTCACTGAATGACTTTTCCTCAAAAAATTTGTTAAAATGACCTTTTGATTTTCGAAGCACTAGTTCATGCTTCCAAAATAAGGGTATGAGTATACGAGGCAAAGCTTAAGCTTGTTAAAGGTCTGTCAATACAAGGGAAGCATCAAGATGCTCCAGCCAAGGCAAAAACCAAATTTTCTCAGAGTTTTGCCACCTGCAGGACAAAAAGACCAAAAAATCATTGAAAAAGGCAAGAAAGGAAACAAACATTAGAAAAGTGGGTTTGATCATGAAATTATTTTTCAAAAAAGGTATAAAGGCCTCCCTTCCCTCTTCCCAAACTAATTCTGTCTTTGAAAGAGAGATAGAGAGCCGTTGAATCATTTTTAAGGGTTTTCCTGCAAACTAGTTGAAATTTATCTGGCGTTGCACATAGGCGGAGGTGCTACGCACAGGGGAGGAAGGGAAGTGTTAAATAGCACTACGCTGCGCACAGATGGACCGGCGCTGTGCACATGCCCAGTTCATAGCCCGACCCACCCACATCAACGGTGCTGTGCACAGGGGAAGGCACGACAGGCCCTTGCAGAGGCCTGAGTCGCTCACAAACCTTTGGGAACTGTGCATACACCAGCTTGACATGCCCAAAAACTCACCCGAGGCTCCCACAGCCTTCTAGCGCTGCGTACAGGCCTGCACAACACCCAACCCGACCCAACACTGCGCACAGAGGGCACGACAGGAACGACCAGTCGGGTGGCACTACGCACAAAGGAAATTTGGCCAGGGTTGCCAAAAAGTGGCCAAAATCAGTCTTTTTCTCCTCAAAGTTTTCCCCAGGCTCCTGCACAAGTTAAAAAGGTTGGTGGTCACCTTTCTTTGCCCTCCAAGTGATATTTTTGCATCTATAATCAAAGGAGAGTAACAAGAACCTAAATTGGCTAAAAATCCTAATGTTCATGATAAACCATCATTTAACTTTCTAGGGCAGAATTTACCGGTTGGAGAGTGGTCATTGGTGTAAATACACTCAGTACCAGCTAGGCATCCTCCAAAACTCTAAAGCATTACTAGACCTACCTCCATTTTTCCCCCATTTGTTAAATTTTATCCTCACCATCACTCATTTTTCCTCCCTAGACCTAAAAGTTCTCACAAGCTAAAAACTAATTTGTTCAAGGATACAATCAGTCACTATGTTCGGAGAGGAGGTAAATACTAGTAGTGATTAAGGCCAAGGGCCTATCAAGCCAAAACACAAGGGAGGAAGAACTAATAGGTTTGAGCCCTTGGATACATTTCAAATAACCTCTTCTCCCATGATCCTTGCATGTTTTCAAGATGTTGGATGCTATTAGTTCCGTGAGAGGGTTAAACAGGTCCAAAACCACTCAGATTTGACTAGGTTGTTCATTCTCAACCTACAAAACCACCAGGTCAACCTAGCAGGAGTAAATTTTGAACTATCATCGGAATCCATTGCTAAAGCCACAAGGATACCAGATGTGGGTGAAAGATGGTTCAAAAAGAAGAAATTGGCCTTAAGCTACTATGAGCCCTTCCTCAAACCTAGGTATCAACAAGGCTGCAAGACCTTTTTCCCCTTCTCTCACCTGCTAGAGAGATATGCCCCACTGAAGAGGCAGATCATCAAGTACTTCACTTGTGAGGGGAGATACTCTAGGCTTTATTCATATCACATAAGGCTGTTGATGCACTTCACCGGGGTTAAATTTCTAAACCTACCATGCTATCTCTACCAGAGCATTAACAAAATGGCTTCAGTAGTCAAGAAAAGGAGTTATGCCCACCAAATGCAAAGCCTTTTTCACCACTCTTTGGTTAAAATGATTGTTTTACACCAGCTGGAGCAGCAGGGAATTCCTTGGGAAGTTTTTATCTCACATGTTGTATTTGCAAATCCCCAAGCCTTAATTCAGAAAAATTTGCCTTCCACTTCACACCCACTTACCTCCACTCCTCCATCACCCCCTAGAGATCATGTTCCATCGCCTCCACCCATTCCTTATCCACAAGGAAACTTACCTCTTTCTTCTTCTCCTGATGCATCAAATGAAGATGATGGTGGAAATGATGAAAATAGTGGGGCAGACATAGAGTTTAATGAGGAAGAGCAGGAGGATGATGATGACAAGGAAGAGGGAGATGAGCATGGTAGTCATGAAGACAAAAACAGTGAGCACTTGGAGGAAGGAAGTGATGGTAATGATACTAATGAATCACAACCAAGTACAGAAAAAGGTAGTGCTGATGAACAAGATGAGGACCTAGAAGATAGTGAATACAATGATGAGGGTGACAGTCAACAAGAAAATGAACATGACATTCAAGAGGAAAATGTGCATGAGCATGAAAATGATCCTAGTAATAGTGCAAACAGTGAAAATATGGATGAATATAATGAACATGAAGAAACAAAAGGTGATAATGAGGAAATAGAAGATAAAGAAGAGGAAATAATGAGGCTAAAACATAGTTTGAAGAGGCAGGTAGTGACCAAGGAAATAACACTGATAGGACAGTCAGTGAGGAAATAGACAACCAAAGAGATAGTCATGACAATCATGACAGCTGTCATGACTGTCATGACACTAATCAGTCTCTTAATGACAATGAGAATTAAAGTGACAATGCAGGGAATGATGAAGAAAAGGACACTAATGAGGAACAAGGTCAAAGTGAGGCAAGTGAAGAAGATTTTTATCAATTTAAAGACCAATGTGAGGAAAATGAAGATGATGATGGTGCTGAAGATTAGGACAGCAGTGATCAAACAGAGCATGAGGTGATTGATGGAGACCACAATAAAGATAAAGGAGCTGATGACAACACCAAGGGTCACAGCCAAGATAAGGACACTACCAAATCCATCATCACTCCTCTCACATGCACATACCACAAAGGGACAAGGGAAGGGGCCTTGCCATCTGCATCAACTCCAAAGCTGGACAAGGGCAAGGAAAATATGGAAAAGGGTAAGAAGTAGGTAAAGGCAAGGATAAGTAAGAGAATCAAGAAAGCTGCTCAAGAGCCTCAATTCATTGATCTAGACAGTGACAATGAGGACAAGGAGATGACCACCAGATTGCTACTCCTCACCAAAGATGCACAAATTAAGGAGTGTGAGAGAGATTTCAAGATGGCACAACGTGTCATCCAATATTACAAGAATGAGCACAAGAATTTCAAGAAAGTGAAAAGGGGCCTTGCTCTCCGAAGAAAATGACCAAGCATTATGCAAAGAAAAACAAGCTTGCTTGTGCCAAACTGAAGGAGGCCCTCATGGAGATAAAAAACCTAAAAGAGGCAAAGAAGCATCATAGCCTTGGAGTTTTGGTCGAGGCTTCTCAACAAGTGTCCAATACCTCTTGAGGGACCATTCCACCTATTTTGGGCAAATTTGAACAAGATTTTATTTTTTTGAAATTTTGAGGCCTTTGTGCGTAGCACCCTTGGCGTTACGCAAACACATGATGCATCCTCAGCTTACAAACTTCAAATTTTTGGGTTTATCTCATCATCATCAGTCTTCTCACAAAATTTTTGATCATTTGGAGCAGTTTTGACCCCCAAAAGGTCAAAAAACACCTAAATTTTGACCATTCTGCCTCATTTTCAGGCAAGGTGTTGTGCACAAAGAAGTGTTGGGAGAATGGATTTTTTGATAGGAAAATGGCACTCATTCAATAAAAATCAAGCATTTCTGGAAATTAGACTCATTAGGCTTTCCAACGAGCCATTACAGAGCCAAATCCAGCATCGGGAAGGGGGCCAAAAATTAGTCACAAAAGACCCTATTTTCTGCTGAAGTGGCGCTGTGCAAATAGACTGTCTAGGTGCGTTTTGGACCAAAAGTCAACAAAACACACTCATTTATTGCAAAATGATATTTTTGAGTTTTTTGAGGCAAAACACTCTATAATTAGGTTCAAATAGTTATTATGGCATTTATTTCTTAGGATATTATGTGCCTTGGGCCTTGCATGGTCTCTTGGCCATAAATGACATTTATGGATGAATTTGACATTTTCCTACCATATTTGGGGTTTTTTCCCTCTCTTGATAAGATAAATAGAGCATGAGGGCTTCATTGTAAATGTTGGCATTTGATGAGCTTTGAGATCAATACATGGTTTTTATGGGCTTGGAGAAGAAATTGGTGTTGTGAAGTTGATGAATGGCTTGTTTGGCTTGATGATGGAGAAGCTTGTTTGCAGGATTCCTTAGCTTGGTGAATGGTGATGTCTTCTTAATTTGTTTATGTTTTATTGTTATCATTATGTTTCATTCCTCTTGGTTGCTATAAATCAGAAAAGTATAGGTTGAGACATGCTCTTTGAGGCACCTCAATCCTCATGTTTTTTATAGCTTTGATGTTTTCTTCTGTTTGGTCAGCTTAAGGAATTCTTGATTTCTCCTTAAGTCAACCTAAACTTGTTTTTGTTTCATGTATGGTTAGTATGCTAGTTTACAAGTATGATTCACGGTATGCCCTGCTTATTTGAAGCTTTCAAAACTCTATCTTGAAACCTTTCTTTGGAATATTGTTTGCTAGGTTAAGTCAAAGAGGTCTCGTTCAATCTTGCCCTTTGTCCATGCTTATTAAATTGGTTCAGAGTTATTTATAGTTTGATTTATGATGTTTAGGAGTTCCCTCTTCATAGATTAAGTTATTTGCGATCTTGTATGTTTTCCCAAATTCTGGAGGTGAATTTACTAAAGTTAGAAGCTCTTATGCTTTCTATGTTTCACTAACATGTTTATCTTGGATATTTATTGGTTTGAAATATTATCATAGAGTAAATGGTTTGCCCTAGCTCATGCTTAGTATCTTGTACTAATCATATTTAAGACCTCCTTGTTCATAGGTATTTGACAAAGGATTCTTGATTTCCCTTTGCCCTACCTTATTCACAAGCTTGATGTCCATCCCACTTCACTCATAAACTTAAAGGATCCATTAACCTTGATAGAATGGCCGCACCTTTACACTGCGATTCATTATTGAGACACCCTTGACTTTTATTGACTCCATAGCCCAATGATTTGAAGACCTCTCACTCCACCTATTCTACCAGTCCATCTCACCCAACCAAAACAATCAACAAAACCCTACCCTTAACAACTATTCTAAAATCAAAGCCCTGAGAGCAAAAAGAACACATCCTTTGCACCCAATAGAGAGATCCCTCTCTGAGTCCAGGAAGGCTAGGTCCTAGGACTCCAAAGGCAAATTTCATGGTTGCATTATTGAAACAAGAGAAACTCAAAGTGAATCTATTGTTGTAAAGAAAATCCAAAGTAGATTATCCCTCATCCAGTAAGGCAGATTTGGTGGCAGAAAAGGATAAAGGTAAGGCAGTGATATATGTAGAGCAGCTTGAGGGCAACTAAGTTCAAGTACAACCAGGGAGGCCAAAGACAAGAGTAGCAACGAGACATGAAAGGCAAGAAAATGAACCATCTCCTCCTCAAGTATGCCAAAATATAGATGACACCATATCGACAGAGATTGAAGAAGAGAGAGAGTTTTAGCTTGGGGTAATCAATGAGCACTTGGAGAAGCTCCTGAAAAAGGAAAACAGAGCTACAAACCTTTAGAGACACATGGCTAGACATTATTACACCATGAATTGTTTTACAAAATTAGGGTTAGGAACATGAAAAGGAGACTTAATAAAACCCTAATCAAGCTAAAGAAGAGAGATGACTTATATTTGCTTACTTTTGCATCTCTTGTTGCCTAACCTTTTACTGAAGAATGCAAAAAAATGAAGTTTGGCACAATTTTGGCAATTTTTGTGATTTTTGGAAATTGAAGAGACAATGATGCACATAAATGTAGTGCCCTCACGCTGTGCTTTCTCTCAGGAGGTCAAAATGACAAATGGAAAGCATCAACAAGTGGATTTTGACTCATACAATCCAGAAAAAACACTTTTTGTCTCCTGTGAGCTCATAATTTTGTCAATAAAGGTCAAAAACTTGTTGTTTTACACACTTCTGCCACAATTCTTAGGCAAGCACTACGCTTCTGGGAGTACCTTTGGGAGAATGAAGTTTAAGGTGGATTGAAGGTGAATTTTTGCTGGTTTCAGGTTTCATAGGTTTAGAGGAAATCCAATGTTTACCAGTTTGGAAATTTTTTTGTTCAAAAGTCAATTTGGGTCGATGTAATTATTCATGAGATGATTTTACCTGATGTAAATAATTATTATAGAGATTATATGAGTGGATTTACTTGTAATTAATGTTTTCAAAGTCAACTAGGTCAGTAAGTTTAAATAGGGAATTGATTTCTTACCTCCCTAGTTTTAGGAATGGTTAGAGATTTTGTTGTAAACAGTTCCTATGATGATGGATTCGACCCCTGAGAGGGGGAATGTGTTTTTTAATCTATAAGTATCTTGATTGAATTCAAATTAAGGGTTGGATAGTGATAGCTCAGGCTTGGACTTGTGTACTTACCTATTTTGCAGAAATACAACAGAAAGTTGCAGTTATTTTCATGGGATTCTTGTGTTGTGGTTTGTGGCTCTGTTTTTCTAGTGTTTTCTTTATATTTGATAATTAGATCTATTTAGATACCATCTACATGCTTCTTATGCTTTATCTTCCAAGGTTTAAAATATAATTCATCACATGTACATGCTCTGTTTTTGTTGAGATAAGAATTTAAGTGTTTCCCTCCATAAGTGAATTCATGCTTGTGCTCACTTAATCTCTGCTACATCTTCCTCACCATTAATACAATGAAAAACCCTATTTTAGCCATTGATTGCATCTACCTTGCCCCATGTTATGTCTGCAACTGACGTTTAGAGATATTTGACCTAGTTCCTAGCTTTTGAGCTCTTATCCAACAAAACCCTAAAATCAAATCGTAGTGAGCTTAATATCTAGCCTAAGATATATTTTTCTCTCCAGTCACTTCATTGGCTGTGAGATTGCAGAGAGAGCCCTCTCTGATTTGGTAGGGCTAGCTACCAAGTCCAAAGTTGGTTTGAGGTTACCTCCTTCGGTCTCCTTTCTTAGCCTTTGGAAACTGAGGAGTGTTAACAATTGTCACATCAAAAATTAATTAATTCATCATAAATGGATTATTTGTAAAATTCTTCGATGACAAAAGTAATGATTTGGTCTTCTTTGTTTTGACTTCAAGTTTTATTGGCTTTGGGATGCTTTGATATGTAAGAGCATTGTTGGCATTGGTATATTGATTCCCAAGTGTTGTTTTATTTGTAATTTAGGTGCCAATATAGCACCTTAAAAAGTTAGCCCTTCTTAACCCCTGGTTTAATATTTTCATGATATACTTGAATTTTCACGTCGATACTTGATATTTTTGTATTCATTGGTGCATCAATGTCTCCACCAATGACAATTGATGGACATCAACCATGGTTAAATCCGTAGATGTTGCCTTGTCATTGAATTATCTCTCAAACTCATTCTTGAATGTTCTTTCTCCAATAAAACTTCAATAGTAATGGCATTTAATGTTTAGTTTCAACTAATTTCATTAAGGTCTCTTTATCGATAGTTTCAACTTCTCTTTTTTTTCTTAATTAGATTATACAAGTTAATGTTTCTTTATTTATAAGCTCAAATTTTAAAAAACTCCTTGGTTCGCTCCCATAAATGGATGTCTCTCTATCTACTTTCATGGTTGATATATCCTTACGAATAATGTGTTTATTTTCAATAAGCTTCATGAAGTCTTATCAATACTATCTATTCCATTAAATAGGTGAGTGCTTATACTTCCATTCACTCTAATTCCTTCCAATGCATGTCCGTTTACTTGATTCTTCAATTGATTAGTTTCCTTGTATTTGGACAAGAGCTTCTTAAAATGTGTCTTGGTATCATTCTCCTCTTGTGATTCCCATCGCATTTAACTATAGTATCTTGTTGAATCAATACTTGATCATTTACTTGTAAGTCACTATTGCTTGTTGTAATTGCTTTCCTTTGATGTTGGTAGTTGTGTTTCAAATTATTTCATCTAAGGGAACAACTCCTCTACTTAGACATTGTAAAATATGTACATCATGTTAAAATATTCATTAATTTTTTCAAGATTTTTAATTTTTACGAATTAAACTTTATTTTATTCTTTATAATTTACCATATATTATGTTAGCAAGCCACTTTATTTACTAAAAATTATATATCTTTTTATATATTATTTATTTATTTTAAGATTTTTCTTTGAAACTTTTAAGTTGAATCGAACCTTATAACTTACTTCGTTACATAAACACTCATCCTTACTTCATTCTACGTGCTAATAGCATAGAGAGGATGGGAATATTGTTTAATTCCTGAAAATATTAAATTACTCATTGAAATATATAAGGATAAGCCATCTTAACGAAGGAACAATATCTTAGAAAACTCCTCCCGATTTATAATGTTTAAGACATGCTAGTGTCACTTTTTAGTTTCAGTGTAATAAGTTGTATGATCTAGTTATGATGGCTCTTTAATAGGTTTGGTCCGATGGTCGAAAGTAAGGAGTTTTTCATTGTTGAGCAAGGTTCAATTCTCACAAAGGATTTTGAAACCCTTGAGCGAGGGAGTACCTCGAAGGAGAGGTTGAACATGTGTCTACACCCAAAGACACCATATTAAATGGTTTCATGACTCATGCACACACAAGTGGATCAAAGCCCACCCCATGTCCTCTTTTTGTTGTAAGTCAAAAACCCTTAGCTTGATTGGTTTGGTGAACAATTTATTTCCCAAGTTGTGTGGATTCAAGACCCGAAAAACATATTTCAAGTCTTCGCAAACATATTGACTTGCTCGTAGCATTTATGAAATAATTAAACTTGGCATAATGGTGTAATAGTGTTAACTCTAGTTATGATGGCCATGGATCCACTGTTAATAAGTGGAGTATATTTTTCCTATAAAGCGTTAGACATTATTAACTATTATGTTCATTTCCTTGAGCAAGCACCGACCTCTGAATTGTTTTTTAACTGTAATGAGCATATTGAGTACCACAAAGGATAATAGTCCTCGCTTTTATGTTCCACCCAGATGATTAAATGATTCAAATTTATGAAGGAATGAAATGAAATATAAATTTAAACACAAACACATAGATACAACAAAAAATAATTCAATTAATATATAGCAACTACTGAAAATTGTTTAGATGTAGAAAATAAACAAACTAGCTCTGGTGATGGTAGCTTATCCCTGAGAAGAGATGCGATGACTACATTCCTTCTAAATTAAGTTACAATGAGGCTCTTAGGCCCTTTTATCGTGAAGAAACAACGAGAAACCCTAAACATCCAAAAACCTAACCATAGGAGATGAAGCACTAAAAGTATGTGGGCCCCAATGGGGTTAGTTGGAACGTTAACTTCTCGGGGTCGTAACTTTGACATATGATCTCCATTTGGCACACATGATAGCACGTTAGAAATATCTATCTGATGACAACAATTTTCGACCGCAAATAGCCAACCTTTGGCCTCTATTTGCCCACTTCCCCAAAAAGTGTCAATTAGGGCCTCAAAATGGCTCCAAAAGTTCAGGACCTTAGAAAATGCTAAAAATAGAAATTACGCTGGAAAATAGGAAACTAAAAGGAAACAATGTTAGGGGTTCAATTGGAATAGGCGAGTGGCCACCAATGTCCACCTAGATCATTAAAATAGGAAAGTTTGTGTTGAAAGGCTCAATATGCTCTTGCATTGTATTTGTTTTGAGAGTGATTTATATGCATCTATTGATCCAAGATGAACTGCCATGTGTTGGATGGTGTTGTCATTGATGTCAACCCATGAAGTTGATTGGGTTGGAATTTGACTAGAAACACTAGTCATTGATGTCAAATAGTTAATTAACGCTTCTTAGAATTGTTTGGAATACATCAAGTTGAAGGCTACACTATTGGATGGTTGAAAAGCCACCCAAGTCCTATGGTTTTGGTTCCCTGGATTAAGGATGTACCCTGACCTTGTCAAGGGTTTTTTAAGGGTCAAATATTTGATTTTGAATTGGAGATCCATGTCATTGGATTCTCCTTGTCGAGATCTTTTTGGTGGTATGTGGTACACCACATAAGTCCTCCTGGTTTGAGAGAAAATTGCATTTGAAGTTTGTGACCCTAGTTTATGGGCTAAAACCCTAAAGGGTAGTGACATGACACCCTATCATTAATTCACCTAATATTTTCAATATATGAAATTAATTCTTGTCGCAATATCATTGTGTATGAGTTGAATAATCTCAAGAACCAAAGGCAATAAACCAATCATTGACTTCACAAACTTGGTAGGACCATATGCACTAAGCCAATCATTGAGTTCAAACATCAAATAGGGTTATTAAGGGTTAGTTACTATTATTTATTAATTATTAAAGGGTGCTCCTTGATTTTTGAGATAACATTAATTTATGAAGGGTAATTAGCAACACAAGCCCCTTACACAAGTCTAATTCCTTCACAAAAGGGTAAGTAGCCTTTGCTTAAGAATAAAGGTAATTAATTAAGTGTTTTATTGAATAAGATAAATAAAATAAAATAAAAATATTTTAAATCCCTAAGCTACTCCAAATTCTAATATAAAATCCCCTAATTAGCTCTACCTTACAGTATAAAAAGTCACCTCATCTAAATCTCATCACATCAAATCTCAATGAATTGTTCTTATGTGAATGCTCTGAATTTTTTTCAACCTCCTAAAATAAAGACAAGGAAGGATTTTTCTGTGGATACGGTAGCGAAATTGCAAAAGCTCAAGGTTTAATTTTTGTTTGGAAACTCTCTTGACATTATTCAAAGCTAAGGCCGGAAGTTCGATTCTCCAAGGTAAGTCCCTTTTGTTGTGGAGGTGTTGTGTGTTGTAATGGTTGGGCATTTATCTTCTTACAACACCTCGGCCCTAGGGTTTCCTTATTATCCCCGTAATATCTACTTTATGGCAGTGAATAGGTAAGTTCTCCTTTGATGTGTTTGTATTAACTTAAGGAGCTTTCGCCCTTGAAGACTAGATTAATTTTTCTACAAGATAGCAAAGTTTTGAGGTATATGTCTTGCACCATTTTTTAGTACAAGCTCAAGCCTCATTAAAAACCAATGAAGACTTTGTTTTAACACACTTTGACCTAGGGTACACCTTTTTCTTTATAGGTTGGTTTTGGAAGTTGATTTGTGTTGCTTTATGCTCTAAGGCTTGAGCTTGGTAATCACTAATAAATTATGGGCATAAGTCCTACTTGAAGGCTCCAAGACCACCGAAGATTGCTCCTTGTAAGAGCAACATATAATTACATAAGGGTTTTGTCTCACTTATTCAAGGCTCTTGAAGAAGCAAAGTATGTGTGATGAAATTAATTTCATTAAAGGGTATGTGACTTTGTAAGATAATGTAACAATGAATTAAAGTAATTCTTTGAGTACAAATGTGTACATAACCCATGAGCTCAGGTTAGCTACAACATGTAAACAAATCTTGAACATTTACATGAAGTATAGTGGCAATGACTGATTAAGAAATAACCTTATGACAATTATACAGTCCTTCATATAACAATGATGTAATCCAACCTAACATACAAATTTGATTGACTTGATACCTTCACATGGCTCTTGACAAGTGTTGTGACTATATATGATGGGAAAACAAGTAACACCTTGACCATGACTTAACAACTAATATTGATACTTGACAATGATATTGTGACACTTAGTAGCTCAACGCATTACAATATGATTTGGGACTGATATCCAGAACTATCAGTACTGTGACCTTATTTATTTTAGTGGCATTGTCCAGTGGCCTCAGAATTTTTTGAGATGCTTGTGTTGTATTGAGATGTAATTGACCTGGCATCTCACTTGATTTAAGTTATAGCTTGAATGCCTATTGTTGAATTGATTGATTCCTAGATAAGACATAATGACTCAACACATAAACCAGACATATACTGTAACTCATTTATTGACATGATGTATTGACCTTGACTTGATGCATTGATCTTATAACAATGTCTGTACAACTTAAAACAACTAGACATAGTTATTGAGACATCCTATTAAACCCATATGACATATTGACTTTACCTTTGAACTGGCTAATAGATATGATAAACCTGACTCGACATCTAACATATTAACATGAAACATTGACCTAATGCACACTTGACTTAGCAGTGACATATGGTTAATTGTATCAATAGAACTACTTTGATTGTAAGTTGACTTTTACTTAGATATATGATTGAGATGACCTAGGGACTTGTATTATATGTCTTGTAGTGATGACATAGTCGTGACCTTACAGGGTAGCAGGTACTTGATAACAATATCATTTTGTTGTACAACATATTCACGTGAAGATGGATAGTAGCGTATGAGAAATGATCAAAAATTAAAATGCATATGTTGGTATCTTTCTGTGTACAAAGCTTGAGAGAATTGGTTGCAGGTTATAGGGGTGACCATAGGTATCTTGGTTTGTGTCATCATTTGATAATAGTGCCATATGGTTGCAACATTATTTGTAGCAGTATGAGTAGTTTGGTACAGTGAAGTACAATGATGTTTGGTAGCCATTTTTTGAGATCATGAAAAATCATCTATTCATGTGCATTTGAGAAGTGAGAGTGATGTGCAGTTAAGCGGTGACAAGATGTGCAGTTGAGCAATGACACTGGTCAGTGATAACATGTTGTACAGTGGTGAGTTGAATTGGCCGCATTGATAGTGAGGCTTGATCAAGATTTTACAGTAGTTAGTGGCTACCAGGACTTTATAGGATACTCAATATCTTCATTATAACATTCTTATATTGATTCATAGCACAGGGGGATCGAGAGTGAAACTTGTGAAACGTGGTCCACCATCTCTTTAGGGTGGCAGGGTGGTGCAAGGCAAGTGGTTGGAGTCACCTTCAGGTTGTGGCCTGAGAATAATTGAGGGTAGAAGGGTGGTGCCAGGGTAGGTTTTATCATGGACATGGTGTTGGGGTGACCTTTCAGTTGCGGTTGATAAACTACAGGGTGAAAAATCATCATTCCGACAACAATTGGTAAATAGAGAGTTGGGGAACTTGTCAGGTTATGGCCTGACCTATAGGACATTGGGGCGTCCTTCCGATTGTAGCATGTTATTAGGGTTTAGTAGCATTCTACCGGTTGCTGCCTATGAATTAGAGGGTTGGAGGCTGATGCAGGGGAATTAGACACTAGCCAGCAATGTAGGAGGTTTTTTCCACATGTTGTGGCTAGGAGGGTTCAAAATCATTTGAATTTGTAACAGCAAGGTGTCAATACCTTAGCTGCCTGTTTCATTTAGATTAGTTAGAGTCAATAGAAGTCGAATAGATTTAAGATCAGTCCATCTCTCATGTTCCATTTATTCGAATAAATTGTAATTAGGATTATGGTTTACCAAAAATGACCCTCACCGAGGAACCAAAGAGGCACATAATGATGTATATAAATTGTATTCCCCGAATGCAATGGGGGGAGGAGATTTTCGCAATGAAGCTGTGTGTTAAGCTTTTGTTTTGGTTGAATGAAATCCAATATTTCATTGACTAGATGTGTGTGATTGAATTCGTCTCTGTGTGAATTTAATCTTCAGTCTTGTGATTAATTAAATGAAGAGAATTGCTGTGTGAATCTCCGCAAACTCCCGTCTATGGTTGATTATGGATTTCCCTGGAAGTTGTCAAAATACATTACATAAGAAGCCGGGATGATATATTAAACCATCGTCACCGACACTATAGATGCCAATCTTGAAGAGTGTAAGCCGTAGGAGTTATTTGCCATAGAACGGTGAACTTTGGGTCATAGTGGAAAACCCGCTTAATAAAGAGAAAGACTTGTTTTGCTGATTAGAAATCCTGCTCGAGGTTAGACCCAGAGTTAGTGAATCAAAGGATGGCGTAACCCCGACTCAACCCTTGGTCCATCACAGTTCCAAATTGAGAGTGGGTTCGCGAAACCAAACCACTCATATCGCACCGCCTTCGTGAGGTGAGTGGTATTTCCCAATTGGAAGCGATTCCATAGATTGGTCGACACGTGGCATTGGGCGAGTTCCAAAAATCGCCCTCATTGCAAGTTATCGTTCGTGCATCTACACCGCGCGATATCGTTGTCAGCCGTTGGATCGTCGGAGCTGGCATGATGACATCCCCACCGTCGGATGAGAAGGACAATAAAATGTTCAAGGTAAGGTGGGCCCGATGCCTAAGGTTGTTTGTTTAAAAACGTCGGGTTATTAATATAAAGTTTCGAAGGGTGGTAATCTTGGTCATAAGGTTTGATGATAGAATTAGAGTTCGGGAGACATATTTAATTTCCAAAGTATGCTGAGTGTAATTATTCGTCAATTTCTCTGAAATTGATAAATATGATTACAAAAGAACATAGGAGGTTACGTAGAAGGAGCTAAGTTTATGAGGAGAGAAATGCTGACAGAGCTACAATGGGCCGAATTCAGTTTTTTTGCTGTCATTTGTGGTATCAGAGCTGTTTTTGAGTTATTTTTGTAGAGAATTAACATGGCAATCCGAGTTGGTAGAGGTGCTGGAAAAAGGAGACCCATTTCCAATGCAGAAGTGTTGGAGACCTTGCAGAGGGTACAAGCCAGAATGGATGCCATAGAGCGAAGGCAACCCAGAGATCCTGAAGACATCAGTGAACCTGAAATAGAAGAAGCTGGAGAAATGGCTGAGATTGCTCTTGACATGAGGCTCCTCAGAACTGTTCTGGGGTCTGCAGTTAAGCCCAAGATTGAAGTATCGAGTTTTGCAAGAGGACTGAATCCAGAGGAGGTGGTGGACTGGATTAATGAAATGAACAAGTGCTTTGACTATGAAGAAATGAGCGAGGATAAGAAGGTCAAGTTCGCAGTAACAAAGCTGAAAGGAAATGCTGCACTTTGGTGGGATGGAGTGCAAGCAGAAAGAAGGAGAGTTGGCAAGCAGCCTATCAAAAGCTGGATCAAAATGATGGCTAAGTTAAAAGGTAAATTCCTGCCTAGTGATTATCAACTAACATTGTTCAGGCAAATGCAAAACCTAAGACAGAGGTTACTGACTGTAAAGGAATACACAGAATAATTCTATAGAGTAAGCATAAGAGCTGGACAATTTCAAGACACACCAGAGAAGACTGCCAGATATGTTAATGGTCTCAAGCTGGAGATCCAAGATGAGATTGGTATTTTGTCTCCTAAGACAGTTGAGGAGGCCTATCAGATGGTCTTGAAAGCAGAGGAGAAACTCCTGAGGAAGCAGTCTGCCAAAGGGAGAGGTACTTTCCATGGAAAGGGAAGTCAGGGTGGGAGAGGAAAGCCTACTACACCCAGAGATGGAGCTAAGAGTAGCTCACCTCAGAATGCATCTACAACGGGTGATGCAAGAGGCAGAAGGGGTTCTTACAGAGGAAGAGGAGGCAGAGGCAGAGAATTGAGGTGCTATAGATCTCAGCAAGTGGGACATAAGCACTATGAGTACCCAGAGAATGTGGGTATTGGTCCAAGAAATGCTTTTGTTTCCCAGGCTGGAGAAGAGGTAGCAATTGAAGAAGAAATTCTACCAGAGAGGGGAGAGTCCTTGGTGGTTAATAAGGTCTTGTTGAAGAAAACCAAAGAGGTCATTGAGCCTGCACAAAGGAAGACTTTGTTTAGGAGCATATGCAAAGTCCAGGGGAAATGCTGCCAGCTAGTCATTGATAGTGGCAGCACAGACAGTCTGGTTTCCACTGAGGTGATAGAGAAGTTGAAGCTGAAGACAAGGGAGCATCCAACTCCCTACAGGGTGTCCTGGCTGCATAAAGGGCACCAGCTGATTGTAAAAGAACAATGTGAGATAGAGCTGCAAATGGGAAAATACAAAGATAAGGTCCTGTGTGATGTAATGCCCATGGATGTGTGTCACATACTGCTGGGTAGACCTTGGCAGTTTGACAGAGCAGTGGTGCATGATGGCAAGAAGAACACTTACAAGTTCTTCAAGGATGGGGTACATCATACATTGATACCCATGGAAGAAGGAGAGCCATCAAGCAGAGTGGTTGATCCAAAGACCTTGTTGCTGAGCGGGAAGGAATATCTACAACAGATTGAAGAAGAAGAGGTAAGCTTTGCTTTAGTTTGCAAGCCTAAGGTAGTTCTTACTTCTACAAAGATTTCTGATTTTCCAATAGAAATCCAAGAGATGTTAGACAATTATTGTGACATTGTTGTGGATGATTTACCTGATGAGCTGCCACCTGTGAGAAAGATCAGCCATCAGATAGATTTTATCCCTGGTTCAAATCTACCAAATAAGGCAGCCTACAGAATGACCCCCAAGGAAAATGAAGAAATCAGGAGACAAGTACAGGAGCTGGTGGACAAAGGACTGATCAGAGAAAGTTTGAGTCCATGTGCAGTACCAACAGTATTGAGCCCAAAGAAAGATGGAGGCTGGAGGATGTGTACTGATTCCAGAGCAATCAATAAGATAACAATCAGGTACAGATTCCCTTTGCCCAGAGTTGAGGATTTAATGGATTGTTTGAGTGGTGCAAAATATTTTTCAAAGATAGATTTAAAAAGTGGATATCATCAGATTAGAATAAGAGAGGGTGATGAGTGGAAAACTACCTTTATAACAAATGAAGGACGGTATGAATGGATGGTAATGCCTTTTGGGTTGTCAAATGCACCTAGCACTTTTATGAGACTTATGAATGAAGTATTGAAGGAATTCATTGGTAAATTTGTGATAGTGTATCTGGATGATATATTAGTTTTCAGCAAAACCAAAGAAGAACATTTAAGGCATCTTAATTATGTCTTGAAGAAGCTGCACCAAGAGAAACTGTTGATAAACTTAAAGAAATGCTCATTCATGAAGGAAGAGTTGGTGTATTTGGGCTTTGTTGTTTCTGCAGAAGGATTGAAGATGGACCCAGAAAAGGTTAAGGCAATTGTGGAGTGGCCTTCACCCAAAAATATTTTTGAGGTAAGAAGTTTCCATGGACTTGCTAGTTTTTACAGGAAATTTATAAGAAAATTCAGTAACATTAATGCACCCATCATTGAGACGATAAAAAAGAGCAAACAACCATTTAAATGGATTGTTGAAGCAGAAAGAAACTTTAAACTTTTGAAGCAAAAGATAACTGAAAAACATGTTTTGATTCTGCCTAATTTTACTAAACCATTTCAAGTGAAGTGTGATGCCAGTGGAGAAGCCATTAGAGCTGTGTTGAGTTAGGATGATAGGCTTGTAGCCTATTTCAGTGAAAAACTGAATGACACCAGAAGGAAGTTTTCCTCTTATGAGATGGAATTCTATGCAGTTGTTCAGGCATTGAAAAAGTGGAGACATTATTTGATGTCCAAATAATTTGTATCATACTTTGATAATCATGCTTTGCAGTACATTCTACAACAGTCGAAGTTGAATCATAAGCTTGCCAAATGGGTTGAGTATTTTCAAGGTTTTAACTTTGTTTTGAAACATATAAGTGACCAAGCAAATAAAGTAGCTGATGCTTTGAGTAGGAGGCACATGCTTGTTCAAGAAACTAATTTTGATGTTGTAGGATTTGATTTTCTCAAAGAATTGTATAAGACAGATTCAGATTTCCAGGAAGCATTTGAGGCATGTTGTAACCCTGTTCTAACAGATAGAAGCCAGTGGTTGGATTATTTCTTGCAGGAGGACTTACTATTCAGAAGAAACCAACTGTGTGTACCAAAATGTTCCGTGAGAGAAAATTTGATCAAGGAGAAGCATAGTGGTGGAGTTGCTGGACACTTTGGTACTAAAAAAACTTATGAGCAGCTGATTCACTTCTATTATTGGCCCAAGATGAGAGCAGAAGTGGACAAGTTTGTGAAAAATTGCAAAATTTGCCAATATGCCAAAGGAAGGAGCCAGAATGTAGGATTGTACACTCCCTTGCCTATTCCAGACAGGCCTTGGGACATGGTGAGTATGGATTTTGTTATAGGATTGCCCAAGACTCAGAGAGGGAGTGATGCAGTCTTTGTTGTAGCGGACAGGTTCTCCAAAATGGCACATTTTATCCCATGTTATAAAACTAGTGATGCCACCCATGTTGCTAATTTATTTTTCAAAGAAGTTGTTAGGTTGCATGGGTTACCCAAGAGTATTGTTTCAGACAGAGAGACCAGAATTGTGGGTCATTTCTGGAGGACACTGTGGAAGAAAATTGGTACCAAACTGAGTTTCAGCTCAGCTTATCATCCTTAGACTGATGGACAAACTGAGGTAGTGAATAGGAGTCTGGGAAATTTGTTGAGAAGTCTTGCAAGAGAGCATCCCAAGCAGTGGGATCATATTTTTCCCCAGGCAGAATATGCATATAATGACTCACCAAATAGGAGCACAGGGCAGAGTCCATTCCATATTGTTTATGGGATGCACCCCAGAGGAATATCATAATTAAGAAATCTGGGAAAGGCAGAGCTGAGAAGTGCTGATGGTGAGGAATTTGCTTCAGAGATCCAAGCCATACACGAGCAAGTGAAATAGCAACTACAAGGCAGCAACATCAAATATAAGGGCAGAGAAGACTTGAGCAGAAAATAAGTCCATTTTGAAGTAGTTTTGGCGCACTTGAGAAAGGAGAGATTCCCAAAGAAGTAGTATAATAAACTGAAGTTCAAAAATATTGGGCCATGCAAGATACTTAGAAAGTTTTCTGCTAATGCTTATGAGGTTGAATTGCCTCCTGATGTTGGAATATCTCCCATTTTTAATGTTGCAGATTTGTACAAGTATGAAGATGATGGTGTAGAAGAAGGATCAGCCGACAAGGAACAGATTGAGTGGGAAAAGTAGCTACCTCCAACACAACCATTGCAACCAGAGAAGATATTGGACAAAAGAGTGTTCAGGAAGACCAGAGGACAAGAGTACTTTTAGTACTTAATCAAATGGAAGGACAAGCTAGAGGAAGATGCCACTTGGATGATTGAAGGAATGTTGCAGAAGATAGGCAAATCAGTGGAAGAACTCATGGACAGGAGCCCATGAAGAAAATCGCCCTCGGGAGTCTGATGCAGGGGCATTAGACACTAGCCAGCAATGTAGGAGGTTTTGTCCACATGTTGTGGCTAGGAGGGTTCAAAATCATTTGAATTTGTAACAGCAAGGTGTCAATACCTTAGCTGCCTGTTTCATTTAGATTAGTTAGAGTCAATAGAAGTCGAATAGCTTTCAGTTCAGTCCATCTATCATATTCCAGTTATTCGAATAAATTTTAATTAGGTTTTTGGTTTACCAAAAACGGCCCTCACCGAGGAACCGAAGAGGCACATAATGATGTATATAAATTGTATTCCCCGAATGCAATGGGGGGAGGAGATTTTCGCAGTGAAGCTGTGTGTTAAGCTTTTGTTTTGGTTGAATGAAAGCCAATATTTCATTGACTAGCTGTGTGTGATTGAATTCGTCTCTGTGTGAATTGAATCTTCAGTCCTGTGATTAATTCAATGAAGAGAATTGCTGTGTGAATCTCCACATACTCTCGTCTATGGTTGATTGTGGATTTCCCTGGAAGTTGTCAAAATACATTACATAAGAAGCCGGGATGATATATTAAACCATCGTCACCGACACTGTAGATGCCAGTCTTGAAGAGTGTAAGCCGTAGGAGTTATTTGCCATAGAACGGTGGACTTCGGGTCATAGTGGAAAACCCGCTTAATAAAGAGACATACTTGTTTTCTTGATTAGAAATCCTGCCCGAGGTTAGACCCGGAGTCAGTGAATCAAAGGATGGCGTAACCCCGACTTAACCCTTGTTCCATCATAGTTCCAAACCGAGAGTGGGTTCGCGAAACCAAACCACTCATATCGCACCGCCTTTGTGAGGTGAGCGGTATTTCCCAATTGGAAGCGATTCCATAGATTGGTCGACACGTGGCATTGGGCGAGTTCCCAAAACCGCCCTAATCGCAAGTTATCATTCGTGCATCTACACCGCGCGATATCATTGTCTGCCGTTGGATCGTCGAAGTTGGCGCGACGACATCCCCGCCGTCGGATGAGAAGGACATTCAAATGTTCAAGGTATGATGGGATCGAGGCCTAAGGTTGTTTGTTTAAAAACGTTGGGTTATTAATATAAAGTTTCGAAGGGTGGTAATCTTGGTCATAAGGTTCGATGATAGAATTAGAGTTCGGGAGACATATTTAATTTCCAAAGTATGCTGAGTGTAATTATTCGTCAATTTCTCCGAAATTGATAAATACGATTACAAAAGAATAGAGGAGGTTACGTGGAAGGAGCTGAGTTTATGAGGAGAAAAATGCTGACGGAGCTACAGTGAGGCCAACTCTCCTTAGGGGCTGAATTCAGTTTTGTTGCTGTCAGAGCCTCCTTAAGTTGTATCTGGAAATTTGATGTAATTACTTTTCTTTTAAAGAGGAGGAGAAGACAATTACTAAGAAGCATTCAATGTTTTTTGACTTAGAGGAGGTTTTTCACCTAAAAAAAATTGTGCCCACTATTTTATCTTTCTGGATTGTTGTATGGTGTTGTCTATTATTGATTATTGTTTATGATGATATAAAGAAGAATAGTAATAATAACTGAATATTAAATAACGCTTTAAAAAAAATAATGAAGTACTAATTGTAAGAAATATTGATTCACCCACCTTCTTAGTACTTCCAAAAATTGGTATCAAAGCTTGGTTCCTTTAGTAACATCTTAACAACTAGAAGGCATATATCAAAGCATAGAGATTGGAAAATCAAAGAAGTAAGTTTCTAAGAATTCGAAGGATGCAAAAGAAGGTTCAGGTACAATAACATCTAAAGAAAATCAATATTGTGCACCAACTCCCAAATTTGATGAAGACAATTATTGGACACGGGAATCTAGAATGGAAGTACATTTGCAAGTTCATGATGTATGGAAATTTTTTTTTTCTTGAGAAACATCTACCGATGAAGCTAAAAGGTACAATTAGAAATCCATGAATGTAATTTTTAATGTTTTTCCAAATTTCGTAAAAGCAAAAGCTAGTCAATGCTCAATAGCCAAATTTATTTGGGAAAGACTTCATAATCTCTACTCAAGAAAGAATTCAAGTCAAGATGTATATCTTGAAAATCATACGGATCCTAACGATGATATTGAAGAATTTGAAGATATGAGTAATATAGAATTTCAAAATGAAGTGGTTAAGGTCATAAAAGAGCTTAAAAGTCAAAGGGAAAAGGAAACATTTCTAGAAGCATAATTGGAAACAACAAAAGGATGTATTGAAGAACTCAATAAGAAAAATGAAGAATATGAGAAAATAATTTTCAATCTTAGATTACATTTGGAATAAGCCAAGGACACAGAGACAGAAAATCACACGCTCAAGAAAGAATTCGATCAAAAGTAACAAGAACTTGATCTAGCCTTTGTAGAGATTAGCAGTGCATGAAGCAGAAATTGTAAGGAAGGATTTGGCAAGAAAATTAAAGGAATTTGATCAAAAGTACATATTTTCAGTTTACCAAAAGGAAAATGAATTAGATACATATTTAGTAGAAATAAGTAGGCTTAGGGGAGAAAATGAAAAGCATAAGGAATAGATAAAGGTACTCAACAGAGAAGTAGAGAAGACCACTCTTATAAAGCTACAAGTTGAAGAGGTAGTGTTACTGTCAGTATTTGCATCCCTCCATTAATGATAAAAAAATCCTCTTTTTTTATATCATTTAAGGTGTCCCACTCAGAATTTTTTATTCATTCCACTAGGTCATGCAAAAATTTAGTCACTGATGGTAGCCCTAGTCCAAAAAACATCACTCTTCCTCAAATTTGATTACTTGCTAGCATATTTTATATCTTGCTGACTGTACACCATCCAAAAAGTCAATATCAGTCATGTCATCTTGAAATTCAGTCCTTCAAGGTCTCATTAGGTCTTCTAGGGTTTTTCAAGGTTTCACTAGGTCCTTAGGGTTTCCAAGGTCCAATAAAACTTCATCTCCACGCCATAAGGCCAACAAGTAAAGGGTGATCAAATAACATCTCTTCACCATATGAAGATGATTTGTGAAGAAAATTTCTTGTTTCAACATGTGATTTTGGTTTTCAAATGTAATTTTTAATGTTTTCATTATGTAATTTTATGTCTTTTAAAATGTAATAATTTCACCACCCCAAGTTGCTAACTCAGTGTTCCAAAGATTCCAAACCACCAAAAATTCAAATTCAAAGAGTTCTCAAAGTCATCAAAAAATGAAATTGTCAAAGGAAAGAGTCAAGTAAAGGGTAAAGTTTCCAGAGGTTAAGTGAATAACAAAGGAAGAAAGTGGGTCCCAAGACCCAAAATCATCAATTTCATGAAGTATAAAGACCTCTAAGACATCCCATTCAAACTAATTTGCACATCCAAAGGTCGAGTTTGTAGTCCCTTAGCCTGAATAAGTCAATTTTTAGAGAGGCGAAATTTTTCTTGGCGCTGCGCTTAGGAAGTTGGTGTTGCACGTAGGCAATAGATGCTGCACTTAGAGCATTTGGCGCTACCTTTTTTACCTCAGGCACTGCGATTCTGGGCAGCGCGCTGCACTTTTTCCCAGTGAGCATTAAAATCATCAAAACACCCTCAAACTTTCAGCAAAGGCTTCTTTCCTCCTTTATCAAGTAAGTAAAACAAAATCTTTGCCTCCTTGCTTTCCTAAATGTCATTTTTTTTGGTGTTTTTCTTCATGAGAAAAATTAACTAAGTGTCTAGTGGAAAACCCTAGTATCACTCCCTCACTATCAATTCGCTGCCCATAAAACCTACAACACCTTCCTACATCACTATTAAACCCATCCCTACCCCTACACTACTCTTTCCTAATCCCTAACTCCCTTCCCCATAAAACCCTAAGTCCTAGGCCACTAAAATTCCTTGGCAGCCACTACCCAAACCTTTAATCCAATTATAATTTCCAACTCCCTAAATATCTTGACCTCCTATAAACCC
Organism: Pinus albicaulis; assembly: GCA_034641835.2. Lineage (NCBI taxonomy): Eukaryota > Viridiplantae > Streptophyta > Pinopsida > Pinales > Pinaceae > Pinus > Pinus albicaulis. The sequence goes on from CM076572.1 coordinate 1,394,485,173, forward strand.
CTAAAGTTCCCTAACCCCTTCCCTCATCTCCCTGAATTTTCCTACCCTAATCCCTACTCCCTAGACCTATCCCTATTCCCATTTCCTCTCTTAGGGTTTCTAGACCAAGACACCATGGAACAAGATAGAGAGTATATGGAAGAGGAGGAAGATATGCAAGAGGAGGAAGATATATTGGAGGAGGAGGACAGACAACAGAGAAGGCCACACAAAGGAGGGAAAATCCTAAGGCTAGAGCCCACCAACAGTTTCATGCTTTCAGTATATTGGTTGCCTTGAGTTTTGTAACATGATTGAAAGGGTACAACATCAACCTGTTTTGAGCAGACTCTTCAGTGTAAACCTCAAAGACAATCAAGTAACCCTAGAAGGTGTGACTTTCACAATGTCTACATCCATCATTGCCACTGCCACATGGATTCAAAACATCGGTGAGAGGTGGTTCAAATCCAAAGATTTGGAGGATCAATACTGTGAGCCATTTATCAAACCAATGTACAAAAATGAGAGGAAGAGGGTTTTTCCTTTCAGATATATTCTTAATAGGTATGCCCCCATGATGAAGATCATCATGAAGTATTTCTCTTTTGAAGGGAGGTTCTCTAGAATTTACACTTATCACATTAGACTGCTCATCCACTTCACAAGAGTTAAATTTCTCAATATCCCATACTATCTTTTCAGGAGCAAAGAAGAAATGGCATACATTGTGAAAATGAGAGAGTTTGACCAGTATATGAATAGTCTTTTCCACCATACCTTGATCAAAATCATTTTCCTCCATCAACTTAACTAGTTGAACATTTCATGGGACACATTCATAGAAAATGACATCTTCACTGCTCCACAAGTTCCACATGCTGAGAATGTACCTATTAATATCACCCTACTACATCCATGCCTCCATCTCAGCCCACAATGGCTACCATTTCATCACCTCAATCCACTTCACCTACTCCATCACCATCACCACCATCATCACCATTTTATGAGCAGAATGAGTCACCTAGCAGAGTTGAGGTCAGAAAGCCTAAAGAGGTTGAAATGAGCACAATGGAAAAGACATATCAAAGAGAGAATAACAGGTGTTTTCCTCTTAGATTGTGGGAGGGGCCCTACATTCTTCACCAACAAAGCAGGTACAAAAGGCAAAGAAAAGATGGCAGAGGAAGATGTACATGAGGCAACCATTCATGATGAGGATAACCTCCAGGAGACAGAGATAGATTTTGACCTTGTTAATTTAGATGATGAGAATGATGATAAGGCCTCCAAAATGATTATCAAGCAGAAATATGCCCAAATCAAAGAGCTTCAACTCAACTTAGAGAGATCTAAGTTTTTCATTGCATACTATGAGTAAGAAAATGAACAACTCAAGACCAAGCAGGCCATCATGGAGATTCCACCGGGAGGAATGGATTGACAGGGCCAACCAGCATCTTGAGAAGCTCTTGGAGACGGAAAACAAGGATAGTTACATATTGAGAAAGAGGGCCAAGCACTACTTCAAGAAAAACCAAATTGCAAGCTCAAAGCTACAAAAGTCCAAATCAAGACTTGAAACCCTAACCAAGAAAAATGAAGGGGATAAGCTTGATATTCTTGCTGAGGCCTCTCTCATTTCCTAGTACACCTCATCATCATCCCACAACAAAAAATTTGAATAAATTTGGGCAAATTTTGAAATTATTGGAAATTTTTGAGTTTTTGGCAATTTGACACAGTCAAACTGGCAAAAGTGCAATGTTCTAGGTGTTGCGCTTTTTCTAGGGACCTCCAATGGAGAAAATAAAACCACTATTGGATTCATAATGCCAAATACAGTCAGGAAAATCACTTTAAAATTTTTTTTTGGGTCAACAGGGCAGTCAAAAAGTCAAAAAAACACCCAAAAAATGACATTTCTGCCATATTTTGGAGGCTAGGGTTGCACTATTGACTAGTCTTGGGAGAATGAAGTTTTGGAGGGTGAAACCTTGACCATTTTGTAGGATGGGTATAGATATAGAAAATAGACAGGACATGATTTTCAAAGAGCTACCTTGAGCTCAATTTGGACACCTGGAACCCCCTCAAAAATGAAGCTGAAGTTGGTGCTGCGCTTTTGACATCGGCGTTGCGCTTTTGACAAATTTTATGAGTTTGCTGATATTTTCCAATTTTCTCAGTTTTTCCAGTTTGACCATGGTCAATGTGATTTTTACCAATTTAAATCATTAATTTAAGAGTAATCATGATGTGGTTGACTTACCTAGAGGTATATACATTAGTTGAAAAGTTTTGATGACATGTAATGAATCAGTTTGCAAAAAGTGAGGGATGAGTGAGTTTGACCTCCCTACATTCTAGGTATTCAGCTCAGTTTTTGGTGGAACACCTCCTCCACTCATGGATTCGACCCCTAAGGTTGGGAGAGGTTGTTTGAGGTCAATATATAGTACTTTTGACTCATTTCACAAGTTGGATGTTGATGCATTGATCAGAGACTTTAGTGTAATCTATACTTGGCAGGAAATTAATGAAAGAGTTGCAGTTATTTTTTTGGGATACATGTGGTATATAAATTTAGAATAATTTCTTCTTATGTCACATATGTATGTATGTTTTGTTTCATGATCCATTTCACCTCTATTATATGCTGATTTTCAAGTTGATAAGAAGAATACATCTCTCATGCTCTATTTTGGGAAAATCTTCATAGTTTGTTCATTTTCTTCGGTTTAGAAAGAATACATGATTTGCCTTGCTCTTTCTAGCTCCTCATCAGCCTGATCCATCTCACCCTAAAACCCTAAAGTGTTAGCCTTCTTACCTACCTTGCCCCATTAAATCTCTGCAACCCTAATCTTATTTTCCCTGACCTAGCCTCTTTGACCTAATTCACCCATCCAACAAATCAATTCAAACAAACAAACCCCTATACTCATACCTAGCCTAAAACCCTAATTCATCCAACCCTCTTGGTTGTGATTTTGTGGAGGGAGCCATCTCTGGTTTGGTAGGGCTAGCTACCAAGCTAAAATATTGGTCTGTGGTTACCTTTGTTTGGACCCTTTCTCAGCCTTAGAGATTCAGTGGAGTGATAACAAGTAGAAAAAAGGATGGAGATGTTGAAAATATGGTTAGAAGAAGACCTTTCTCAAAATCAAGAATAACTTGATGAAACTCTCACTGAAATCAACAAGTTCAAGGAATGGCCAAAAAAACACTTGCATGTTACCAAGAATTGGCTCAGTTGAAGATGAAGGTAGAAAAAACAGGTAAGGCTCTAATTGATGAAGGTACAAGCTCCACATCTTCACATAATGATATTGAAAAGAATATTGGTCAAAGTAATGAACCAAATAAGAATGTTGCAACTCCAAATAATGACTCCAAAGTAGTCAAGGACAAAGGACAACAAAATACTACAGCACTGCCTCAGAAGAAGAATGAGTATGGAAAATAATTCAGGCACATTTTTCCATTTAATGGTTATTATTTTTCTTGTGCTAACTTTGGACATATGGCTATGGATTGTAAATTTGTTAACAAGTACAATTATCAAGGACCGCCGCCTTCGAATGAATCATTCAGGAATGCACATTCATTTAATGGTTATTTATTTTTATGTGCTAACTATGGACATATGGCTAGGGATTGTGAAGCTTTTGATAAGTACAATCATTATCCACAAAACCCTAGAAGTATGTTTTCAGGACCACGAGACAAGTTCCATGATGGTTTTGTCAGTAGATATCACGTTCGTAATGGGATAAACATTGAGTGTTTCAAATGCCATAACTATGGCCATATACCTCACGATTGCAGATATCAGATGGAATCCCCTATGGAAAACATTAAATGCTTCAAGTGTCATAACTATGGGCACATGGCTCGTGATTGCAATAACAAGAAGAGTTGGAAAAGGAAATAGGTACAATAAGATCAAGCATATAAGAAGGTTTCAAAAATAATGCTTTCAATATTTGTAAAAGAAAAAGGTCATGAGGAATTAGAGGTTGCTTCATACAATGATGTTTCACTGGGTAACACACTATTTTGAAAGATCTAGGTCATTGACTCCTTGAATTGTGAAGAGGGCGAGTCTAAAGCAGCAGGATGTGGTGCAAATATATAGGTGATAGATAAATAGCATGGAAAAAATAGAATATTCAAGACAGATGTGTAACAGTGTTAGGAAAAGAAGAACAATAACTGGATTATAGGTACATAGGATAGAGGAAGGATTCTCGTCAGTGGGATCACATACAAGTTACATATCTACATGGATCGTCAGTGATATAGGAAGGCTTCTCATCAGGGGGAGCACAAGCATGTTACAGGTTCATAGAAAGCAGGTGGATTATCAGGGGAAGTAACCCTATTCCATTGATGACAAAGGGGGAGAGAACAACCTAAGAAGGAGATTGAAATCATAAGATGGAGATGAAGAATGAAGTCAAGGGGAGTTATACTCGTAGAAGGAGTACGCATGTTGCCATAAATGTCAAAGGGGGAGATTGTTGGATGGTGTTGTTATTGATGTCAATCCATGAAGTTGAATGGGCTTAACTTTGACTAAAAACACTAGTCATTGATTTCAAATATTTAATGAATTATTCTTAGAATTGTATGTATTACATCAATTTGAAGGCTACACTGTTGGATGGTTGAAAACCCAAGTCCTAGGGTTTGGGTTCACTAGATTAAGGATGTACCTCAACCTTGTCGATGGTTTTTAAGGGTAAAATATTTGATTTTGACTTGGAGATCCATGTCATTAGATTCTCATTATTGAGATCTTCCCGGTGGCATGTGGTACGCCACATAAGTCCTCCCGGTTTGAGAGAAAATTGCATTTGAAGTGTATGTAGCAACCCTGGTAAAAAATCCATGTAAAAAAAGTTAATAAAGGAAAAATAATAAACATGATTATAGGACACTTATTCCAAGCTGAATGTTGGGAAAAACATCCTAGTGTGGGTGTTCATTTCGGTTATTATGGCCAAGGAAATTGGCAAAGGAAATGGCAAAGGCTTTGGAAAGAAAAAGTGGCATTAATTGATATTATATTTATGAAAATAATGGAAATTAGGACAAAAGGAAGGTGAAAATTCACAACTTGCATGTGAGGAGGAAAATGAAGGAAAAATAATGGAGAATGAAGAAAATAGAGGCCACATTAATAAAAAGGATTTTGAGGATCAGTTGCTACCTTTTGTCAAAGTAATATTTTTGTCAATTTAGTTTTGGAGCTCTCTTTCTATTCTCTCTCTCACACTTTTGGATGCTTAGAGTTTCCTTAGATCACTTCAGCATTGGATCAAGAAATTCAAATCGGAAGCAAAGATAAAGAAAGGAAGAGTAGGATTAGGCAACTACAACGAGATTACTTGCAGGTATCAATTTGCATGTATGATTTTCTTGCTAGATTTGGAATGTATGGTTATGCATGTGTGTTATTGGTTATCTTGTTTTCATTGGAATGGATTTTTTCAGGCGTGACAGTGTTCTTCAACCTTGCCTTGCCATTTCCGAATAGCCATGGTGTGGTGGGGTTCTCTTGTATTTGGTTGAGTCAGATTGTCGGATGGAATCAAAGCTAAGTGGGGTGGTCTTAGGATTATTCACAAGGCCTAGGAATCTCGGGATGGGATACACGGTAAAGCCCAGATGTGAACATCTTGATTGAGCCTAGGAATCCCTTGACCGACAAAGGGTGGGATACATGGTAAAGCTTGGTGGTGAGTGTTATCACTGAAAAATTGTAGAAGAAAAATACATTAGGAAATGTCAAGCAGAATGTACATATCAGGATTTACAGGGAAGGAGTACATTATAGAATCTGAAAAATTCAACTTTTCCTAAGGTTAAGCAGGAAAATTCATTAAACTGCATACAGGAAACACTGACCCAGGGAAACCATTGCAGCTTTTTCTTCAATAGCCGCGAAGATAATCACGACTATCCCTTAAAGAGCCGTGTGGTCCTGAGTATGTGGAAAGTCACCATCCGGGACCAATTGACACACTTGAAGAAGAAGATTCCCACTTAAGCTATCCAATTATAGTTGTCTTGAGGCCTTAGTGCAACACACAAAGGAATCATTCTCTCAATCTTATATCAACATCCATCTTGTACCAAGAGAGGGAGGGAAAATTTGAAATTTGTCTATAAAAGACTGCCATGGGAAGAGAAACATGAGAACACATTGTTATGCTGGTCAAATTTCTTGAGAGAAAACCAACATTGTGTTGTCCAAGCAAAAAGAAGGATTGGAAGGATTCAGCTATTAGACACCCAACACCTCAATCCAAGAGAATAAGTTCACCAAGTGTCTGTCATTCTACCATTCGTCGAGAGGAGAGAGGTGCTTGCAAGAAGCTTAAAGGGAAGAGACCCCCTCGCCTTGGATATTAGAGCTTCATAGCTCTAAGGATTCATTGCAAGTGATTTAAAATCCTATTCTCTTATACCATCAACAAATAATAAAGGGAGATAGTTCTCCATTTGAATTATTAGTGTGTTTGACTCGTTTGAGCTTGTTATTGTACATGATTATTTTGTTTTTTTTCTTTATTCATTAATGTAGCATGCTATGTTTCTTACTTAGTTTACTACATGTTAATTTGTTCCACTTACAATCTAGCAAAACAATTGACATGTTACTTGCTTGTAGGAAAGCATCCTCCCTATCAAGCACAGTGTATTTCGTCTGCCCATGTGTCAAATACACTATAACATGAATGACGACTCCACTTCTTTCTTTCTTTTAAGCTAGTGGTCGTTGATTGCATGTCCTCTCTCCTTCCCAGACTTGCTGCAAGATCACTCCTGCTTCCTCTCAGCACTTTTTAGTAACCCTGAGTGAGAAATTTGGCTTAGAGAAGGCAGAGTTTTTAGACATAATAAATTTGCGTACGTTCAGCCCAGACAGACGCGCGAACATCGCGCCTGTGTGAAAATAAGTCGCGTGGTATGCAGTGAGCTCATTTTTCACTGTTTTTTCTCATTTTTTTTGCAGTTGTAAGGTGTTGGCAACCCATAAGAAATTTTCCATCACTATGCTTTGGTATTTCATGACTGGTTAGAACACTTTTTGCTGGATTTTATCTTAGCAAATAACTTGTTTTAATTTTAGTTTTTTTATCATTGCAAATCACACATAGTTTAAGTAGGGGAAAGTAAGCGGCCTTCAATCCACAAATTCTATCTGAACAAACGATTTGTTGGTAAAAGATACCAAACACATAGAATAATTAGCGAAAAATTAAGTGGCCCATACATCCACACATCTTTAGCTAATTTCTTGTTTTTCAATTTTTTGCATTAGTTTAGTTCAATTTTTTGCATTAAGATTTGGGACCAGGACCAAAATATCGAAAATAAGGCAAGTAATCTCTGCCACCCTTGCACCTATTGGTGAGACTGGGTATGCATATGAAAGCTTTCTAAAGATAATTTTCCATCTCCTATAGTGCAAAACTTAGTACAACTATGCAAGGTGTAAGCGGCCTATCATCTGCACATTGTTTATTTTTTTTGCAATGAACAATCACACATAGCTTAATTAGAGAAGGATTGTAAAGGATCATTGCATATCCATATCTTATAGCACTTGTGATTGTACACTCCAAAGCACGCACGAGGCATCGGTAAGAATTGCACCAAAAGGCACCTAGTGTGTTGGGACCTTTGTCCTCTTCTTACAGTTACTTCACCAAGGCACACCTTAAGAAAATTAAGACTCTCTAAAACTAACCACTAATTGAACTCACTAAATTCTCCCCACAGGGGCCACAAAATAAATTATAGTTCAGGTTAGGACCATTGAGGGTAGGCATCCAATAATCTGCCATGGTCATTCTACATTTTGCAACATATATGTTGTCTTTTTAGGGAGCTTAAAATTCGTCTATCGGCCCATGGAACATAATTCCCGAGCGTAACTGAGACCCGTTTCAGAAAGGCTAAGCTTAGGCGCAGTGCGTGTGGTACTCTTTGGGGATACCTGACCCATCTAGTGCTCGGTATTGGTTTTTTAATACCATGAAGCTCAAGAATCGAACGCTCACATGGGACGACAATACTTTAGTGGCCAAATCTAGGGCATCCTTCCTTATAAGTGACAGTGAGGCAACACTAAATCCTCATACCTTTACATTGGTCAATTCTTTGACTGCTAGAAGGCGTCACCAGTTCTTTTAGGATGCTAGCCCCAGTACCCATCAGAAGACATCTTCGCAAGGCCCAATGAAATTTTTAGAGTGTGAGGATGATTAGGTCTTTTTAGGCTTTTGAGTATCATACACAAAAGAACCAAATTAAATTTTTTGCTTGCTTGATCACGTAGCATTAATATAAAGGAAAATTAACTTTTATTTTTTTCTTTGTTTTATGTATGTGATCATATTTGATTTGGTAACATACTTCCTTCTCTTAGAAAACTAAAAAATATTTCCAAAATTAACCTAGTCGACACCATAACAGGACCCAACGAGACCTCGTTGATCTAGACGTTTTTTGGACCTCCCCTCAATAGAGTTAGGAGTGCCAGGTCTTTCGCCGTTCAGGCGTCAAAGATGACACACCGCCACCATTATCGGTTCATCCTTTATTGGGGAATATTTATTTGGAAACCCCCAATGGTCACCCAACACCACACCATTGGAAACCCCAGCAACGTCACCACACTCAACTCCTCCCACAACCTCTAGAGGGCAGAGGAGCACTACCCCTTAGGGGAGTCAAAATAACACACAATAGAGTACACCACAGGGTCATATTCCACAGGCACCTCCCATACATCATCACACTCAGATACCTGTGTTTCCACAGTACACAATGGCAGTCAATACTCAGTTACCCTTTTTAGCATCATTAAACCTTCCAGATCTACCAAAGCTAACTAATGACCCCATTGCACACAACCCCAATTGGGCCCCCATGCCCACGAAGCTGCCCTTAGACATACCAAAATTCGAAGGAAATCTAGTGGAAGACCCTGGAAATCATATTATGACTTTCCACCTATGATGTTCATCCAATAGTATCATTGACGATACTATTCGAGTGAGACTGTTTCAACACAGCCTAACCGGACCTGTGCGAAATGGTATGTGGAGCAACCTTCTACTTCGCATGGAACCTTTAGTGCCCTCGCTACTGCATTCCTCACTTATTTTCAGATATCCATCCACCATGATTTGGGGATGGAGTTTTTGACTCATTTTAGGAAAACGCCAACTGTCCATATCTCGGACCATCTCCACAAATGGCGGCGCGTCATAGTTTGTGTAAATTCAAAGTCGATGATAGAGTTTTACTGGACTTGTTTTTGAAAACTCTCATAGCAGAGATCTTAAAATATATGGAGACACAAGGACCTACCTCCGAGGAGGACTCCATTTGCAAAGCCCAGCGACTCAAACTTATCTATGCCCTGTCAGGATACATTTACAATGTCCTACCTAATGCCCCACACCTGCAAACTTACAAAGAATTTTCAGGCGCGTCGAATACTATAGATGGCTTGATCGGGTCATTGACCCAAAGTCACATAGGCAGCAGTATCCAATACCCAGGTTACTCGTATGATTCTAACCAGAACATCACATAACATGGCTACCACCAAAGTCAATATGCACCTCTACAGAATATGACAAATAGTGTCATCATACCATCAACAGTAGGGAGGATCGTATGCTCCCTCATAGGAGACCCAATACTCAACAGGGAATATTGATGGAGGGGATATGGGATAATGAATATAGGATAGGGACTGTGGTAATATTGTGACAAGTATGAAAGCACGATGTGAGTGGACAAATAGTTCAAACACCAACAATATCACCAACACTTCTTTCAAAACCCTATGGAGTGAATTTGGCAATGAATATAGGTTTTAAATTTCACCATATCAAACACTTATTTTCTCCTCATTTGAAACACCATAACATAGCCATGAATTAATAAGCAAGCTTGGATGACTTACTTGCAGGAAAATGAAGTGATTTGATGCGAATTTGGACGAAGGATTGAAGTTTTCTGGCCTTAGGGCTCTATGTGCCGCGCGCATACCCAATGCGCCGCGCGCTTTGTGTGCATCGCGCGGGTGCAAAAATACACTGGCTATTGATTCCTAGTGCGCCGCGCGCTCCCTATGTGCCGCGCGCACTGCAAACTCACTTCCACGGCTTCAAAACAAGATTTTCGCCCTTCAACACTCCAATTTGATCTCTGCTCTGATTTTGAGCATATATCTTGTTGAAAATGGGTTAAATAGATATGAAAAAGTTTCACAAACCTTCTTGAAACATTGAATATTGAGTTGATTTGAGCTTTTGTAGACAAAATGACAAAAAATAGTGTTCTGGCCCAATGCGCCGCGCTCACTTTTCTATGCGCCGCGCGCTACATAGTGCGTTTTGCAGGAGGCTTTTAGAGGCCTTCCCGGTGTCCAAATTGGGTTTGTGATAGCTCGTTGGAAAGCTATTGGAGTCTAGTTTCCAACTGAAGTAGAATATTTTAATTTAGAGTTTATTTACCCTGTCAAAAATCAAATCTCCCAACACTACTTCCTATAGGTGCATCAATTCTCCTGAGGCAACGGTATTCTTGAAATTTCTCCAAAAAAATTACACCTGTGTAAAACTTGAAGGATTTTTTTCTTCCTTGGCATGTTTTGTACAAAAACCTCTCTCCGTTTTCCAAAATTCATCTTTTTTTTCTCAGAAACATGATTTGAGTGAAACCTATCCCGATGTGTGGAACACGAGATTTGTCGAAATGAAGCGAAATGAAGGGGATAAGGGGCTTCTAAATTCTTGGGAAAATTTTTTGGAAGTAGGGAGGGATGTTAGGAAGTAGGGGAAAGTGGAATCTCAGAGATTGAGTGAGGGGAAGGGGTCCAAAGGGGCAAAACACAGGCCTAGCCTAGAAAATTGCCAAGTTGTGGCAAGAAACTAGGGTTTGTGCAAAAATAAGGAATTTGGGGGATCTCAGTGATTGGAAGTGTTTAATAAGGTATATTAAGGATAGGGGAAGGTGTGTGAACATCAGGATACAAGTTTTTCCGATCATTTGACCATCCAAGAGAAATTACCTCCAAAACCCTAGGAGAGGGAAATGGACCTTACCTAGGCACAACTGAAGCATGAACAAGGTGTAAAATGACTCTTTGGAACCTGACATGATGATGACAACCCTCTGAATGATGGTACACTCAGCTGAATGGTGACATGGACCGACATTTGGACAACTTTGAAAAGAGTGAAAACAAACCCTAGACCTAATGCCTACTGACCAAATTTTGCTTGAAGACTCATTGAAATGACAAAATTTGACCTTGACACCTTAAAATCACTTTGTAAGAGCATGTTTGATCACTGAAGGAAAGCTGCAAAGGCTGACACTAACATTGGCTCCAATGGGGATGGTAGCTCCTTGGAGGCGCCAAGAACTACAGATCTTTGGGAGAGCAGACAGTGCCTCCATCCATTGGGCAATGGAGTCAAAAACTCAAGCTGAAATGCATGACTGAAAACTGATGAATTGATGACACAAAATGACTCTCACTCAACTAAAAATTGACTCGATACTTAAACACAACTGACAAGCTGGAAAAGATGCTCAAAGTAGAGCTTATTCATCAAACCTACTCTAATTGTACTTTTCACCACCCGATCAAGTGAAATGGAACAGCCAATGCAACCATGTAAGCATGCTGGCTGCTGTTTGATTTCTTCCCAAATGCTTGCTTATGAACAACGAGAAATAACTACTGAAAGGCAACTCCCATGGAAACTTTGAACCAAGTGGACTGCTGATAAACTTGCAAAGCATGAATTGACTGGATGACTGCAAGAATACCGCGAAAGGATCTTCATAAACATACCTATTCATTTCCATTAACACCTCACTGCTCTGGTCCAAGTAATCTTCATAGCTGGATATCAAGACTTTCCTCACATCTGTGTTGTGTTTCTTTGGTGTTTGCAGCAAGCTATCAAAAGGATCCTGAAATTCATGAAAAACCAAACTCCGTTGCTGATTCCAGACAGAACAAAAGTCTCCTTTATCAATCTCCTCATATGAAAAATCTGTTGAACAACACAATGAAATTGACTTTTGAACAAGATTATTATCAACATTCTTTTCGGGCACATGGTTAGCCAATGGAGAAGAATTTTTACAGCAAACCTCATCCAGCACACGAGCAATGGGATCATCAAAAACTTGAGAAGACTGCTGCAATGTATCCATTGAAACTGTATGACCTCCTTCTAGCTGTTCATCTTTTTCTTGAGAGATATTACGAAGATTCTACTTTATAAACTGAAATGCTTCGAAACAAAAGGGTACAGAATTCTCTTGCATCATTAACTCATATATTTCAGCTTCCACAACTTCATCTATAATATGACCTTCCATTTCATTTGGTGGCTGCAAATCTGATGCTACAGGCTGCTCAAGAATTTCGTTATCTGTCTCATCCTCAACATTAACACTGAGAAATTGCTGATTTCTTACAGGCTGCTCATTTGAAGATTTACTATGCAATTTTTCTCTCAAAAATTGAAATGATTCAAAACAGAATGGTACGGAGTCACCTTGTATCATTTGATCAAATGTGCCAACTTCCATGGCTTCATCTGCAGCTTGACAATCAATGGATTTCGGGGGCTGAAAATATGAATATGAGAAGTCTTGAACAAGGTTTTCATTGCGCTCAAGATGGTCCAGATCAAGACTTGTTGACATTTGATTTCTGATTGCATGGTAGTTGTCTCTGATGAGCTGAAATGAATCAAAACAAACAGGCAAAGATCCTTCACTTACTTCAAAATCTGCTGCACTTTCCTCGTCATTTTCATAGCTGATATGTATCGGTTGATCACTGTACTCGAGCTGCTGAAAGTGAACTTCCTCCTCGCACAAACTAGCTACTGATTTGTCTGCAAGATTAGCTTCTGTTTGGAGAACATAATCATCATCATATTGATCAAACTGAGGCAATTCATCAGTATACAACACATCATCAAACATACACATCATATCAACAGCTCTCTCTTCTTCACAATGATCTATAAAACAATCACTATGACAACTGGGATAAGAAACAAAATGTTTTGGGTCAGCCGCTTGTTCTTGAATGTCATTTTCATTTTTTGCATTCATTTTCCGCACCATCTCTTCTACTGCATTTACGAAAAGATCAAGCTTTTCCTTTGAAGGTGTCAGCTGCTCTGAAAAATTCTTCTTTTCTTCTTCCTTCAACCTTGCCCTCAAGATCAGCAAATGAGCCTCTACATTTACTGCCCTGTTCTGCATCTCGTGAAGTGTTGCAATATTCTTTTCTCTCAGCTGAAACTCCATTTCCGGATCAAAGGCACCCGGGTAGTGCAAGAGAGCAGATCTAGGAGAAGGTCTTATATCAGCTGGCATCGAAAAATATAGTTGATTAAATCTGGCAGAAAACTGTTGTACTATCTCTCCTGACTGTCTCTTCAGCTGGGCATACTCGTCTAAAATCAAGAAAGGGTTCTGTCCAATCATCCACCTGTCAAGGAAAACTTTGACAAACTGCTGGAAATCTGTGATGCTCACATCAGGCAGGGCTTTGAACCAACTCTTTACTTGACCTTGCAAAGAAAGAGCAAAAAGCCTAATACTAACATCCTCTTCATCAACTTCGAAAAAATCCAGAAAAGTCTCAACATTCTGCACATGTTGCTCAGCGTTGACATTGTTACATTCACCGTCAAATCTTGGTAGATATAGGTCATAATTTGCAGGGAAAGCATGGAGAACAGAAGGTAAAACAAGAGGTTTATACCTATCTGGGACTATAAAAGGTGTAGGAGTATATACAAGAGCTACGGGATCAGTTTTGTTTTCTTTAGGCTCATCACTCTGAAGAGAGTCATCATAAGACGTGGAAAAAGTAAGGAGACCAGGATCAAAGGGAAACTCAGTATTTATACTTTTTGAATAAGTCGAGTGAAGATTTTGATCACCTTTATCATACAAAAAATTCAGAATAACCTTCAGGACAACTTCAAGAACAGCAAAGAAATAGTTTACAGGAAAGCAGACTAGATCCTGAATACCATTCCACTTTAGATACCTGAACTTTGTGTAAGATCCTTCCATTTTCTCAGAGAAAGAGTCAGTCCTCCAGTGGAGTCTCTACTTTGAATTGGAGTCACCAGGTGAATGATTTCAGCCTTCTTATGTCTGATCGTTGTCCACCATCAACCATCAGATCTAAACTTGATACATATACTGGGGCAATTGGAAGTCAAGTGTTACGTTCACAAGCTAGACCGGAGATCGACTGAAGTATCATTTATCTACTATGCACTCGCAGAGCAAGAGCAGTTCGAAGGCTACCTGGCGTGACTTCAGGCTCTGTCTGTAGCTCATGAAACAAATGACATCAACAAGCAAACCAATTCTTCCCCAGTATGTTCGCCACTATGTTAGCGCTCGAATCTACCTTAGGTTGAAATAAGGTAAAACTCAAGGCCACATCAAACCACGCTCAGCCTCGTAGCTAGCCCTATGAGGACAGGAGAGGGCTCTCTCCGGGTCTATCTCAGCAAAAGGTCTTCAAAGGGGCTGAGATGACTTATAATGGATACTGATTTTAGGCTAGTAAATAGATAAGAAGGTTTGATTTAAATTTTTGGGTTTTTTGTTGGAAAAATGGGAAGAACAATTTTGGGTTCAGGGATGAGGCCAGATCTTTGCAGAATTCGAATTGGAGCAAGGTAGGCAGTAGTCTTGATGATTTTTGATTATGTGTATGGATGGATTAGAATTACAAGGAGCTGAAGAGGGCAAGGGAGAAAAAGAATCCTCTCCAAACTGGCGAAAACATATAAAACTAAACAAATTTAAAGGCAGAGCACTGGAATCAATGGATTCAACCTCATTTACTCATTCATTTAGTTTCAGAAGCAGAAGAAGGGAATGGCATACATTAAACATTAAAGAAATTACAAATAACTGAGAGAACACACCATCAAAACTGAAAGCCACAAGAATCCCAACAGGTGCTGCAAAACCTCTGATCTTTCCTTAGCCAAAATGTAGAAAATATGTACAATAGTGTGCCAAACTTTTCCCAAGAGTCCAACCTTTGCTACTGACTGAAAATATACAAGATATAGACAATTCCAACCCATTCCCTAGCCTCTAGGGGTCAAATTCCTCCTTCTAGGAGCAGTTTCAACCAATTCTAAACAAAGAGCTAAAATCTAGGCAGTCAAACAACTTGCCTCTATAAGCTAGGAAACTGATCCATTCACTTGATTTTCACTTTTTTGTGAATGAATCATCTAGAATAGGTAAAAGTGAGTCAAAATTACATTAAAACCACAAAATTACATCAAGATAACTAAAAAATTACATCCACAATCAAAACTGGTCCAACTGGCCGAAATTCTGAGCTGGAAGATGAAAAATTAGCCAAAAATCTCTATGCGCCGCGCGCTTTTGGACTTGCTTTTGGAGCACTTCCCGGCATCAAAATCAAGCTCATGATAGCTTTTTGGAAATCCCTGGATGTTTGATATCCAACCCAAGTGGAATTTCCCAATTTAGAGTTCATTTTCCCCTCCAAAACTTCATTCTCCCAAAAGTACTTCCTGCTGGTGCAAAAGGTGGCAGAAAGGTGATTTTCATGGTGTTTTTGGCCCTTTTGATCATCCAGAACTTGATGAAATGCTTCAGCCATTTCTGAGCATGCATAACTTACCATGAAAAATCCAAAAATATAATGTTTTCCTCCAGCAAGTGTCCCAATCATAAGCGCGCGTCGTGACGCACTACGCGTTGGGCGGAAAAACCTATTTTGAGACCAAAATTTTCCAAAATGACAAAAACTTCTCCAAATTTGCTGAAATTCAGAGCGAAGATCCCTCATCATGCCTCATGCTCAGCCAATGAAGCCTCGGCTAAGATATGAAGTGGATCAGGCCTCTTTCGCTGTTTTAGTGCTTTGCTCAACCTTGCCTTCAGGATCTTCATTTTAGCTTTGCAAACGTGATTACGGGCCCAATAATGATTTTTCATATGACGGAACAAGTCTTTGTCTCTATTTGCCTTCACCAATAACTTCTCCAGATGAATGTTAACATGCGTGAGGTAGGTCTCTCGATCAACCGGTGTCATGTCACCTGGTCTCTTCCGGGCCAATGCACGGTCTTCCCGGATTTGCCGCAACTCTATGAGCGTGTGTTGATGACGAAGGCGAGACCCCTTCCACACCATGTGGAGATAGTACTCACGCTGCTGATGAAGTTAACGAGACCCCTTCCACCCCGGGTGGAGATAGTACTCGTCGTGATGCTGCAAACAAGGCTCTGGCGCCTCTCTGATATGTAACGACCACTTTTATGAGATCTCCTTGACACATTAACCTCTGCTGTGGAATCACTGTCATACCCCTGCTCATATAATGAATCCATTTCTGACATGGTGCTGAAATGTGTTTAACAAGTATATGCTTGGTTGATTAGAAAATGGGAAATTGGTGTGTTTTGTTTCAACCCCCAAATGATCACATATATACCAAAGTGCTATAAGAAATACCACAGTGGAAAAGGACTGTCAAATGAGTTTGAATAGAAGAATAGTCACACTTCACTCTTTTGGGAATTATTGGATTTGGAGATTTTACAAGTGAATAGGAATGAGTGTAGTGATGTGAGAAAGTTATTAGGAACAAGAGTGAAAATGAAAAGGGAACATATATATGAGCCAAGTGAAATCAAGGACAAAGAAACAATCCTTGCATGTCATGACCATTAGGCTTTGTCGATAGAGAGATGTGGGAGTAAGTAATAGGGTTTGGGAACTTAAAGCATGGGAATGAAATGGTATTATGGATATGGGATAATGAATATAGGATAGGGACTGTGGTAATATTGTGACAATATGAAAGCACGATGTGAGTGGACAAATAGTTCAAACACCAACAATATCACCAACACTTCTTTCAAAACCCTATGGAGTGAATTTGGCAATGAATATAGGGTTTACATTTCACCATATAAAACACTTATTTTCTCCTCATTTGAAACACCATAACATAGCCATGAATTAATAAGCAAGCTTGGATGACTTACTTGCAGGAAAATGAAGTGATTTGATGCGAATTTGGATGAAGGATTGAAGTTTTTTGGCCTTAGGGCTCTATGCGCCACGCGCTCTGTGTGCATCGCGCGCGTGCAAAAATACACTGGCTATTCATGCCCAGTGCGCCGCGCGCTCCCTATGCACCGCGCGCCACTTGTATGCGCCGCGCGCACTGCAAACTCACTTCCACGGCTTCAAAACAAGATTTTCGCCCTTCAACACTCCAATTTGATCTCTGCTCTGATTTTGAGCATATATCTTGTTGCAAATGGGTTAAATAGCTATGAAAAAGTTGCACAAACCTTCTTGAAACATTGAAGATTGAGTTTATTTGAGCTTTTGTAGAGAAAATGACAAAAATTAGTGTTCTGGCCCAATGCGCCGCGCTCACTTTTCTATGCGCCGAGCGCTACATAGTGCATTTTGCAGGAGGCTTTTGGAGGCCTTCCCGGTGTCCAAATTAGGCGTGTGATAGCTCGTTGGAAAGCTCTTGGAGTCTACTTTCCAAATAATGTAGAATTTTTTAATTTGGAATTCATTTACCCTGTCAAAAATCAAATCTCCCAACACTACTTCTTGCAGGTGCATCAATTCTCCTGAGGCAATGGTATTCTTGACATTTCTCCAAAACCATTACACCTGTGTAAAAAGTGAAGGAGGTTTTTCTTCCTTGGACAGTTGTGTACAAAAAAATCTCTTAGTTTTCCAAAATTAATCTTTTATTTCTCTGAAATAGCATTTGAGTGAAACTTATCTCGATGTGTGGAACAAGGGATTTGTCGAAATGAAGCGAAATGAAGGGGATAAGGGGCTTCTAAATTCTTGGGGAAATTTTGGGAAGTAGGGAGGGATGTTAGGAAGCAGGGGAAAGTGGAATCTCAGAGATTGAGTGAGGGGAAGGGGTCAAAAATGGCAAAACACAGGCCTAGCCTAGAAAATTGCCAAGTTGTGGCAAGAAACTAGGGTTTGTGCAAAAATGAGGAATTTGGGGGATCTCAGTGATGGGAAGTGTTTAATCAGGTAAATTAAGGATAGGGGAAGGTGTATGAACATCAGGATACAAGTTTTGCTGATGATTTTACCATCCAAGAGAAATTACCTCCAAAACCCTAGGAGAGGGAAATGGACCTTACCTAGGCACAACTGAAGCATGAACAAGGTGTAAAATGAATATTTGGAACCTGACATGATGATGAAAACCCTCTGAATGATGGTACACTCAGCTGAATGGTGACATGGACCGACATTTGGACAACTTTGACAAGAGTAAAAGAAAACCCTAGACCTAATGCCCAGTGACCAAATTTTGTTTGAAGACTCATTTAAATGACAAAATTTGACCTTGACATCTTAAAATCACTTTGTAAGAGAATGTTTGATCACTGGAGGAAGGCTGCAAAGGCTGACACTAACACGACTCGCTGCTGAAGATCTCGAAACCTTCGGGCTGCTCTATGTACACCTCCTCCTCAATCACTCCGTTGAGGAACGCAATCTTCACATCCATCTAATGAATGTGCCACCCCATCTGCGCTGAGAGAGTAAGAATTGTCCGTATGGAAGAATAACTTGCGACAGGTGCAAAGGTTTCCTCATAATCGGTCCCCTCAATCTGTGAGAAGCCTCGGGCAACAAATATTGCCTTGTACTTCTCCACACTCCTGTCAGCTGCTTGCTTCACTTTGTAGATCCATCTCAAAGCTACCACTGATTTCCCTTCCGGCCTTGGGACAATCTCCCATGCACTGTTTCTAACAATCGAATCATACTCTTCCACCATGGCATCTATGCATGCGGGATCCTCCACAGCTTCCTCGAAAGAGGATGGCTCTGTCACGATACACTTGCTCATAAGAGCCATGTATCCAGTGTACCGATCAGGTGACTGTCTCTGTCTACGCTGTGATGTAGGTGCTCCTACAACCTTCTCTGCATCTTGAGCCAGTCGCTCAGCTTCTGTAGTGCGCTTCTGCCCTCTGATGGTTGGCGCTGCTTGAGTGGTCTCTTCCACTCCATGAACCTCCTCTTGTGGCTAATCCACATCCTGAGGCTCATCCTTAGGAACTAATAGCTCCTCATCTGCATGCAAGTGTGGCTCCCTCTCAAGCAAACACTTCATGGCTTTCTCCTCATGAAATTTGATATCCCGTCGCACAAGAGTCTTGCAACTGTCTGGAAAATACACACAATAGTTATGGGGTGTATCAGTGTACCCCACAAATATCCCAACCTCTGCGGTCGGCTCCAGCTTCTTCCTGGCATCTTTAGTCATATGAATGTAAACAGGTGAACCAAAAATCCTCAAATGGGAAATATCGGGCTTCTTACAAGAAAATGCCTCCTCGGGTGTACTCATGCCAAGTATCCTGTGAGGACAATGGTTCTGCACATATACTACAGTATTGCATGCCTTAGCCCACAAGTGTATGGGAAGGCCTTGATCATGCAACATCGCCCGTGCAGCACCCACGATCGTTCTATTCTTCCGCTCAGCAACCCCATTCTGCTGTGGGTCATGAGGTGCTATGAGCTCTCTTCGAATTCCTTTTGCGCTGCAAAAGTCCTTGAATTCATCAGAGATGAATTCACCACCATTGTCGCTCCTAAGAGCCTTCACTTGCTTCCCCGATTATTTCTCAACCAGTGCCTTGAAGTCACAAAACTTTGAGTATGTCTCGCTCTTCTTCTGCATGAAGAAGATCCAACACTTTCGAGAAAAATCATCAACAAATATCACATAGTACCTGTGCTTTGCTGTCGAAGCTACTGAGAAAGGTCCACACACGTCTGTGTGAATTCTCTCAAGGATCGTCGTCAGTGATCAAATTTGAAGGGCAGGTCCAAATTTCACTTAGAAGGGCATATATTTATGTCGCCCTTCCATGATGAAAAGCTTAAAAAAAAAAAGCTTTTCAATTGACCACAACAAATTATTTTTACATTTCATTTTCAGAGAGACAAAACCATCAATCTTTATGTTAATAAAAGACTGTTGTGTAATGTAATTTTGACTTCGTCTGACAAGAGCAAGGAGCAGCAACATGGAGGTCTGAATTTTTCTTATAGAACTCTTTTTTATATATTTGAAACGTTGTTTGCAGATATACACCAGCAGTCACCACCAATTGAATCAAATCACTGCAAAGAGGAGGTTCTTTCTCAATACACAGAATAGGTTTTTTGTCACATAAAGAAGGGGCTCATACACCACCCGTCACCACGAATTGAGCGATTGTTCGGCTCACGCTGTGACTTTAAAAACAGATTATTATTTATATTGACAACCTCACTAACTATAAAGAAATGCAATTTCATAAAATGGCATGGATACTAAGGTTCCAACCTAGAAGCCATTGATTGATGTTGTCAATCAATTGTATGATTGAGAACTTAACTGTTTAAAACCACCCTCTTTGTTCACCCCTAGCATATGCAGATGCGAAAAACAAAGACACCGATAGAATAAAAAAAAAGAAATACACAGCACCTTAAACACGAAAATCCCATCAAAACAATATTATACAAATTATCAGCTTTACTGTCAATTCAGAGAACGAGTAAAGGAACAATTAGTATTACCAGAGAAGTCATGTTGCATTCTATTACCGCATACTTCCCAATTTTACATTACAAAATAAAAAAACACATTTCTCAAATTTAATTTTAATCTACTTAAGACCCTGCAAAATAGATAACTCCCCAAAAAATATAACGAAGGAACTGCCAATAATACTTAGAAATAAAGGCATTGCCCTTGTATTATCAAAAAAACCTTGTCTGAAACCCTCCATGCATGTTAGATAAAACTAAAAAGCAAGGGCCTGCCAAAGGCTTGTTGCAAGTTCGAATAGATAAGAGAACCCAGAGCACGGCACGCCGTGAATGCATTTAATCAAGGAAAACTAAAATTGGTTCTTGGAATTCAAGCATACAAACCATCAGAAGAGCTTTGAAAACCCAAAAGAAAGCAAATGAAATGCAACGATAATCAGAACTCAAAAGCCTTACTTCATTGAAGTAAAAGAGCTTACCTCATTGTGTTATTAATCGTTGTAAAATCAGGAGAACTCTTCGATCCTCAAAACTCCCGGTGAAAATACAGCAAATAACAGCTAAAACGATGACGAGATTGCTTCTGAGAATAGCAAAGAGCAAGGGCAGAGAAGGAGCCTATTCGCGCCCGACTCTTTGGCGATGTGGGTCTCTTGGATCTTTCGTGCCTCCAAATCCAAACTTCTGTGTCTCCAACTTCTTCGTCTCCCTCCGCGTCATCACCATTCGAGTTCGGTGTGGATCTCTTGGATCTTTTCTGCCTCCAAATCCAAACTTCTTCGTCTCCCTCCGCGTCATCACCTTTGGAGTTCAGTTTATAAGCTCACCGGTTACGATGCGATGGCACCAATTATTCCAATGAAAAAGCTGCCATAGCTGGCACGAATACAGGTCATACACCCTGGTAATTACGGGTAGTTTGAAATCGCAAGCTTGCGTAGTATAAGGAACGGAGATGACCTGGTTTAGCAGCAGAGGTAGAGGCGGAACCTTAAAATTTGTATAAAAGTGCAACACAGTGGAAAAGGTTCCATCATGCTTACGGATTTTCCAGTTCGACGGTGAGTTGGGGTCTCCCAATCTGCGGTGAGGTCACAAAAATAAAAACCACAATGAATCGCGCTGACGAACTCCAGCGAGAGTTGGCGGGAAATGTGCGCCTATGTGAGTTCTATGGATCTTTTCAAAGCTGGTGCTTCTTAAATGAATTCACTGGATGTATGAAATTTGGCTGTAGCTTGGATTCTTCGTAAGATAGATTTGGCGGTAGCTTGGATTCTTCGTTCAACACATGGCATTGAGTACCCGTTCAACACATGGCTTAAATTACTCGTTTAGCACATGGCACAGCACATGGCATTGAGTACCCGAAGTCCTCGAAAAACTTCATATTAAACCACCGATGGAACTCACCATATTTGGGAATTTAAAAAAATCTGACAAGCTGACAGGCTACAGCACTTCGGGGGAAGTTTTATAATATTATTCAAATTTTTTTTTCGGACGTGTAAAAATCTAAATTTAAATTTTTTTTGACTGGTAAATTTCATTCTGCACTTCTCTGACGTGCCAGAGGCCCTTTGAAGGGCTCTGACGTGTTCAATTTTGATCACTGATCGTCGTGGCATGACTATCCTTCTCGTGAAAGGTGGCTTTCACAATTTTTCCCAAGGTACATCCCTTGCACTGATCTGACTGAGCAAGAGTACCCTTAGGAAGCCTAGTAGAAATATGCTGCAGTATCTTCAAAGCTCCATGGTGAAGGTGGCCCAATCTCCGGTGCCACAACTCGTCATCATCCCGGCTCATCACTCCTTCTGCCTTGCCTGCCATTGCTGCGCAGCCATTTACCTGCAATTGATAAAGGTTCTTAACTCAAACCCCTATCCTTCGGGTTTCACCAGTTGCCTTACTGCGTAGGAAAGCCTTTCCCTTGCTAAAGACAACATCATATCCCTTGTCTTCTAACATCGCCATAGATATAAGATTATTCTTCAATCCTGGAACATGCATCACTTCCTTCAATACAAAGGGTTTACCAGACTCCCTCTCAAAGGAAATGGTACCGATACCGGTCGCACTGTATCTACCATCATCACCCATCTCGATGTGCACTCCAAGATCTTTCTCATCCAGACCAGTAAACAAATCTTTGTCTCCGGTCATATGAAAAGATGCACTACTGTCAAGAAACCACACTGAACCCATCATAATTGAGCCGAAGCATGCGATCAGTGAAAAATCTAGCTGAAACTACGAGGCTAAGGCCTCTCAAGCTGCAGATCCAACAACCTACTTATTTTTCTTCTTCTATGGACAATTAGTGGCGTAATGTCCGTGTTGGTGACAGTGAAAGCACTTCACCTTGGACATGTCCTGCTTCTTGCCTTTCGCACCGGATTGAGAAGCATTCTTCTTGCTCTTCCCCTTCCTTGCTTTGGCAGCCAAAATGCAATTTTCTTCATCTGAGTTCTTTGATGAAGATCTATCCCTGGTACTTCACCTTATCTCCTCTTGCACAAGATCCGACCAAAGTCGCTCCCATCTTGGCAATTTCTCCCGACCATTGACAGAGTCCTGATAGGAATGCCAACTCTTCGGAAGCCCAAGGAGAGCCAAGCTCACTAAGTCCTCATCATCTACAGTCACCCCCACACTTCCCAGCTCATCCCTACACTAGAAAAACTTCGTGAGGTACTTGGGCATACTGTCGCCTTTCTCCATTTTTATGTTCCTGAGTTTATCCTTGAGCGCCAACTTCCTCTGGTCGCTCTTGCTTTTGAATAAGTCTGTCAACACTTTCCACATCAAGAATGGAGAAGCCTTACCATGAAGACTGGACACTATGTGTTCCTTTACACCTTCCAACAGAATTCTTCGACACTTTGCTGTCTTCTTTTTCCATGCGTCAAGTGCGGCAACATCGCTAGAAGCAGGTTTTTGAATTTCTGCATCTATGAACTCCTTCAACCCATTGTCATCTAGCACCACCTCCATCCTGTCCTTCCATGTAATATAATTCGAGCTGCCCTCAAGGGCATACTCCAATCGCAATCCGTTGAAAGACATCTCAACTTCGACACCAAGAAAACACTGCTGCAAATTCGAATTCCACCAGCTCAAAACTCAACCGCTTCAATGTTTTACAATTGCTCCAATGATCAATATTGCTCTGATACCATGTAGAAATTTGAATAAATGATATATTATTCACCGACATTCTCCTGATCACACACTATTTTAACTTCATGCACAATACAGAATCTCTTCTACCATTCATCATTAATTGCGGAAATAAAAACAATCGCATGCGCACATTAAAACCATAAACAATCACAAATATGAACACAGTATTTTATGAGAAAGATTAAAGCTGAAAACCCCCAACTATCTGTATATTATATGTCATAGAGATCATGTAACAATAATTATACAAAGCTCCTTACAAAGCTTTCAGTACAATCTCCAATTGCTACACACTAATCAAGCCCGATCTAGCAAATCACATGCTCCAATCTTTGCCACCTAATATCCTGCCTCTATTGCGCAATCACTGCTGAATAATGGCTCTGAAAGAACTCGAATTGGTCCAGCATTGACTGTGCAATCCTCATTGGCATCTCCAATCACTGGTTGTTGCAAATCATGCAACAGTATAGTCACAACTGATAGTCACACTGCTCTTTCACCTACCTCTTCACTGGTCTCCACTGAAATAGTCCATGCACTGTAGTTAACTGATGTATTCCTTAGTTGATTAATGAGTTAATAATTAGTGAGTTAATTAATAATTAATTCACACCACTCTCACTAGTGTATCAATCAGTTAGACTAGATACAACTAGCTCAACTATGTTTAACTCAGTTAAACTAAACACAACTCCATCAACTACCTCAATAACTCCACCAAACTCTGTCACATGAGTTCTAACTAAAGTATCCATGCAATAGCTCCACTTAACCCTCAGGAATAGCGTAATTCCTTCTGTCAGCTCCTGTGCCACATCTGTGCACTTAAATGAAGTGCTCCAAGAGAATAAGATAATGTTTATAGTCCAAATATTATTAAGAGCTAATAATATTCAACATATCTATTTTTAGACTCGCAATCTAAAAATAGATTCCGCCCAATATGTCTAAAAATAGAAGTCCATCTATTTTTCCAACTTGACCAACCATCCAAAAATAGCATCCTGCAACTCATAGAATATGATCGACATGTCTAAAAATAGACATAGTCTAAAAATAGACTTTGCGCCAAAAATAGCCTGCGTGCCCACTTAGTGAAGGTGACTTCTTTCCACTAAGCTCATCATTTTGTTGCAATCTCAATAGGCACACAATGCGACTTGGCATGTATTGGGACCTATTATTAGTGTGCCTAGCATGCCCCTTTCAAAAAAGATAAAGTATTGACTTATTAACCCTCTTATGTGTTAATTTCCTTGAATTTTAGTTTGATTCTTCCTTTTGTTGCCTTGACACTTCTTGACACATATTGACATACCCTAGCACCCTGCACATCGTTATCACCTTGCATGTATTGGCATATCTTGGCACTATTTGGCACATATAATTAGCACACCCTGGAACTCCCTAGCACACTTTGGCACTTCTTTACATGCCTTGATATTATCTAGCATGCCTTACCAATGCTTAGCATACCTTGTCACTCCCTCCTTGGCATGACAACTAGCACTCATTAACACTAGTCCCTGGCACATGTTACTCATATTCATTAACTTCCATGATTTTTTACCTAGTTCTCCCTTAACGTTTTGTCCTAGTACTCCTTAACACTCCTCAACATGCATTAGCACTCTCTAGCACACCTTAGCACGCTTCAACATGCCCTTCCACTTCATAACATTCATAACACTCCTTGACACATATTGGCACTTGGCACGTGTTGGCGCTTGGAAATTCTTAACATGTATGGAATACGTTGAGATGCCTTGGTATGATTTGGCATGGTTTAATATTAAATTTATTTGAGATCAATTGTTGGAAAGTATATGAGAATCAACAAAGGAATACTTGGCACTTAGAATGCACTAAGACTTTGCACTTGGCACCTATTGGTGCCAAGTGTTGGTGTGCCTAGAATGCCCCTCTTGGAAAAGGTAAATTTATGACTTATTAGCCCTCTTATGTGTTCATTTCCTAGTAGTTTAACTTGTTTCTCCCCTTGTTGCCTTGACAGTACATGGCACGCATTGACACACCCTTTCAAATCTTGGAATGCCTTATCGCTTGTCACATCTTAGCCTGTTTGACATGCCTTCACACTATCTGGCACATCTTAGCATTCCATAGCATTGCTTGGCACTCATGTCCTCACAACTAGCCTTTACATTTTTTCACGACTTGGGAACCCAATCAAGTCATTGGTTACTGTAGTTCATGTGACAACATTAGCCTCCTTCAATCGCAACAACTTGACCAATTGCACCTAATACAAGTATATTGTGGCTTGTTCACCTAAGAACTGCCTATAACTCATCTCATGCCACTCATGTCCAAGCTCAAATTGTCCCACTTAACTATTTACCAAGACAAGGATCACATGATCTAGCCATGGCCATAAAACAACTAAGAAACATAGCTTACACAGGCAATATTTCACATGTATTTTCAGTTCATATAAACAATAGAACATTAACTGAGAGTTTCCAAGAACCATAAGATGCACAAGGCACACAAGATATAATCTGATACAAGAGGATTTCCCCAAAACTTATACACAACAATGTACAATATGCAATTATCTAGAATAGTTTAAAACATAAGCATGTAGCCAAAGTGTGCCACATCTCATATAAAAAAATAGCTAAAGGCAAAACAATGTTGTGCCTAGCACAAAACTATCTCCCTTCGTCTAAAACTGCTATGTCGAGCCCCATATAACAACCATAGGCTTGCCTCATGTAAGTCCTATTCTAAACTTCTCCTGACATACTTCGTCCTTAGCACACTTGAATTCACTAACACTCCTTGGCACACAATCATATTAGTTCCTTTCCATGCATTTTAACCTAGTTATCCCTTGATATGCCTCGACACTCCCTAACACTCTAGTTCAGCCTACATTGACATTTTCCGACATGTGTTAGCATACCTTTTCATTCCTTTGCATGCCCCGACCCTCCCTATCTATCATGCCCTCACAACTACCCTTACTTAATTTGCAACTTGGGAACCCAACCAAGCGATCGCTTGACTGCAAGAGCTTGACCAAGTTACATTTACTACAACTAGACTATGTTTTTGAATTGTGTAGCTTGGGAGGTACTCCACAAGCCTAGTGAGATGGGTTTGTGTGAGTTTGGTCACAAAAGGATTTGTGGGCAAAGAAGCCAAGAAAAGGGATTTTGGACCGAATATGGGATTTAAAATCTAAAATTAAAATTAAAATGAAAATTAATATTTCCTAAGGTCTAAGCGGATAAAACCCGTAAGTTCTAGAGGGTTCCTAAGAGGTCTAGGAAAAACTATTTAAGGAGTCCTTAGGATGAAGGAAATAACATCAAGTGAGAAGGAGCTCATTTGATTAAGGGGGTGAAGAGAGATGCAGTCCTAAATAGGCCATGGTCATTAGCATGTCTAGCATTAATTAAGATGACTCAGTATGCTTTGGCGTGGTTTAATATTAAAGTTATTTGAGATCAATTATTGGAAAGTATAAGAGAAGTAACATAGGATTATTTGGCACTTAGAATGCACTAACACTTTGCACTTGACACTTATTTCCACCTAGTGTTGGCGTGCATAGCATTCCCCTCTTGGAAAATGTAAATTGATGACTTATTAACCCTATGATGTGTTCATTTACTTGTAGTTTAACTTGTTTATCCTTTTTGTTTCCTTGATAGTCCCTGGCATGTATTGTCACATCCTTGCACATCTTGGCATGCCTTAGCACTTGACACATCTTAGCATATTTGACATTCCTTCGAACTATCTGGCACATGTTAGCATTCCCTAACATGCCTTGGCACTCATGCCCTCACAACTAGCCTTACATTTTTTCATGACTTGGGAACCCAGTCAAGTCCTTAGCTACTGCATTTCATGTGACATTGGTCTGCTTCAGTCGTAAAAACTTGATCAATTGCACCTACTACAAGTAGATTGTGCATTTTTCACCTAAAAGCTGTCTATACCTCATCTTAGGCCACTCATGTCCAAGCTGAACTTTTCCCACTTAAGAACTTATCAAGACAAGGATTACATCTATCCATGGCCATAAAACAACTAAGAAACATAGCTTACATAGGCAATATTTCACATGTATGTCAAATTCATAAAAATAGTAGAGAATCAACTGAGAGTTTGCAAGAACCACAAGATACACAAGACACACAAGATATAAGTCGGCACAAGCCGAGTGCCCCAAAACTTATACACAACAATGGAAAATATGCAACTGTCTAAAATAGTTTAAAACATGAGCATTCAACCAAAATGTGCCACATGTTATATAAAAATAATAGATAAAGACAATATAGTGTTGTGCCCAACACAAAGTCTCCCTTTGTTTAAAACTACTTTCTTGAGCCCCTTATTGCAATCATAGGCTTGCCTCTTGAAAATCCTATTATGAAATTCTTCTAACACACTTCATCCTTGGCACACTTGAATTCATTGACACTCCCTGGCACACACTCTTATTTGTTCATTTCCATTCATTTTTACCTAGTTCTCCCTTGTGATGCCTCGACACTCCTTAACACTCCTCAACATGCATTGGCATTGTCCAACATGTGTTAGCACACCTTTCATTGCTTGGCATGCCCTAACTCTTCCTAGTTATCATGCACTCACAACTATCCTTACTTGGGAGGTACTCCACAAGCCTAGTGAGATTCTTCAATCTAGGGCAGTGTTGTGGGCACTAGGTCAGCAGAAAAATTTACTGTGTGTTATTGCCTAAATCGACCTTAGGCTGAAGGAAGGCAGAGTTCAGGGTAACATCAAACCACGCTCAGTCTGGTAGCTAGCCCTACCAGAACAGGAGAGGGCTCTCTCCGGGTCAATCTCAGCAAAAAGTAATCAATAGGGCTTGAGATGACTGAAATATAAGCTAATTTTAGGCTAGGTATATAAATGAAAGAGTTTGATTGTGTTTTTGGGGTTTTTTGTTGGATCAAGGGAAAGGCAGTTATGGGCGCGGGGTTTAGGCCTAGTTTTTGCAGAGTTCTGATTGGGGCAAGGAAGGCAATAGTTTTGATGCTTTAGATTGAGTGAACGGATGGATCAGACTGGTGAGGAGCTGAAGAGGGCAAGAGGGTCTCAAGATTCCTCCTCAAACAGATGAAAACATGAAAAACTAAACAAAAATGAAGGCAGAGCAAAGCAAACCAATGAATTCTACCTTTATAACTTGTTTGTTCAGTTTAAGAAGAAAGGATAATGAAAATGGTACACATAAACATCAGTGAACTTACAGATACATAGAGGAAAACACCATCAAAACACAGAGCCACAAGGATCCCAAAGAGGGCTGCAAACCTTGGTCTATTCCTTTGCCAAAATTGCAGAATGAAATGTACAATGAAGTGCTAGCAATCCCAAATGTCCAACCCTGAAAATGACTGAGAAAATACATCATATAGACAAGCCTAACCCATTCCCATGCCTCTAGGGGTCGAGCTCATCATTCTAGGAGTTGTTTCAACCATATCTAAACTAGGAACTAGAAAATAGGTCATGAAACAACTTGCCTCTATATGCTAGGAAATTGATCCATTCACTCACATTTCACCTTTTAGTGAATGAATCTTCTAGAACGAGTAAAAACATGCCAAAATTACATCAAGGTACATCAATAGTTACATGAAAAAGTGAAACTGGTCAAAACTAGTGAAATTCTGAGCTGCTGAGTGAAAAATAGGCCAAAATTCTCTATGCGTCGCACCCAAAATCTCTATGCGTAGCACAACTTGGGAGCTGATTTTGAGGCCCTTCCTGAAGTCAAAATTGAGCTCATGATAGCTCGTTGGAAATAATTTCTTGTCTACTTTCCAACCCAAGTGGAATTTCTAGATTTGGTGTCCATTTTACCCTCCAAAAGTTCAATCTCCCAACACTGCTTCCTGTGGGTGCAAAAGGTGGCAGAAAGGCCAATTTTAGGGTGTTTTTGACCCTTTAGGCAACCCAGAACTTGATGAAATCCTTAGGTAATCCATGAGCATGCACAAATTTTCATGGAAAACTTAGAAATGCAAATTTCCCCCCTGAAGACCTGCCAATCATAAGCGCGCGCCAAGTGGCACTACGCGTCGGGCAGAAAAACCTGTTTTGTGACCAAAAAATTCAAAATTGACAATTTCTTTTCCAAATTCCTTGAAATTTGGGCTGTAGGTCCCTGATCAAATTCTATGCTCAGCCAAAGAAGCTTCGGCCAAGATTTGGAGCCTATCATGCCTTTTGCGACGCTTCAGTGCCCTCCTTAGCCTTGCTTTCAGGATCTTGATCTTCGCTTTGAAAACATGTGTGCATGCCCAATAGTGATTCTTCATGTGCCTGAGCATGTTTTTCTCCTTATTCACCTTCTCC
Organism: Pinus albicaulis; assembly: GCA_034641835.2. NCBI lineage: Eukaryota > Viridiplantae > Streptophyta > Pinopsida > Pinales > Pinaceae > Pinus > Pinus albicaulis. The sequence goes on from CM076572.1 coordinate 1,394,515,413, forward strand.
AATAGCTTCTCAAGATGAATGTTGAATCTCTCAAGCCAAGTCTCTCTATCGGCCTCAATCTCCTGCTCAATAGGTGTCATCTTGGATGGGCTTCTTCGGGCAGCTTGTCGGTTCTCACGAATGTTTTGCAACTCCATGATTGTCTGCTGATCCTCCAACTGCTTTTTGTGCTGCTCCAGATAGTTTATGATCCAATGAGCTCTCTGCAACTTGTCATTCAACGTGTCGATCTCAGCTTTCTGCTCCTGAATTATCTCCTTCAGTTTTGAGCTTGGAGAGCTCAAATCCTCATCAAGCAATATGAAATCAATATCATGGCCTCCTGAAGGGCCCTCCTCCTGCATAGGCCTCTTTCCTCTATCCTGTACCTATACCTATGCTGATGACGATGGCAACGAGACCCCTTCCACCCTGGGTGGAGATAGTACTCGTCGGGCTGCTGCAAATAATGATCTCGTGCCTCTCTGATAAGTAACAAATACTGGCACACCGATAGGCTCTGTCTCGGGACCTTCAAACTGATGTGAAGGCTCACCTGCATCGTGAACAATATTCGGAGGAGGCTGAGGGGCTGAGAAGAATTCACGGGAAATGAAATCTTCCCATGCAATGCCCTGCAATCCAAGCTGATGTACAACAATGATCTTGATGAGTGCATAATGGTAAATGCTATTGTACTGCTGCTCGGGAGTCTTCTTCTACACAAGAGTAGTCATCCTCTCTATGTTTCGGCACATGAAATACGGTATGTTCATCATCCTCACTCTCGTGAAATGCATCAATAATCTGATGTGGTATGCATAGAGGCGTGAAAACCGGCCCTCACAACTGAAGTATCAGATAATGAGTCTCATCAATGGCGCATAGGATTCCTTCAGAAACCGGAATGGGAATACCCTGCTGAGCTGCCTCACATAGCTAGGCCTGATGTATGGCTCGTAATGCACTCTTTCCACCTGCTGTCTCTTATTCCACTCTTCACCTACATTCAATATTCCTGTTGCCTGAGAAATGGTTTCTGGTGTTAAGGTGAAATTTACACCAGCGAGAGTAACTTGACCATCATGCAAATGTAAAACAAACAACCAGGCTAGTTTCTGATGATGCTGAATCTGAGCAATCCTCTCATAATACTGATAGCATGAATTCTCTCGGAAACATGCCATGGCAAGTGGGCAGGCCTGCAACTGAGTCAAAGAGGTGGGTTCTTCTCTCACATGTTTACCTCCTTTACGAGGCCTTCTCGGTGCATTTAGCTCTGTGGTAGAATCACTGTCTTGCTCATAAGATGAATTTGTGTCCGTCTCCATGATGTTGTAAAGTATATGTCAAGTGTATGATGATCTGTGTGAGGTGGAAATAAAAATTTGGTGTATTTTGCCTCCAATTGCCAAATCTGAGCCAAATAGGAAGGGACTGTGATAAATAGGGACAGTGAGTATAGTGGATTGTGGGGAAAATATGGTTTAATCAAGTGAATTTTATAATGTGAGGACAGTCACTTGATTATGTTTGGGGAATGTGGGTCTTGGGGACTTTGGGAATTAGGAACTCTTTGCAAATGATATGGGAGAGTGATAGTGATAGGGAATGATAGGGTTTAGGGATAGGGATAATAGGATTTAGGAAATAAGTGATATGAGTGGTTTTATAAGGGAATAGGGAAGGGATATTAATGATATTGTGACAGTGAGGGGGAAAAGAACCACAGGTGGGGAATGTGCTTTGAACTACTTGGCACAAAATTCACATTTAAAATTTCAAATACAAACCCTAAGGAGCAGTTTTTTGACAAAAGATAGGGTTTATATTTTCGACCTCTAAACTCTTATAACCAATCTTTAACCTACACCAAACACAAACTAATTGCAATTCAAAGTCATCATAAACTTACTTGGAACAAGGGAGGCGAAATCATTTTGCAATTTTATGGAGAAATGATGAAAATTTCACTTGTCGGCCCCGTGCGCCGCGTACAAAACCCAGTGCGCTGCGTCCTTTATATGCGTCGCGCTGGAGCAAATTAACACTGTGGAAAACGGCTGTGTGTATCGCGACATGCCAATGCGCCGCGACCTTTCTTCTATGCGTCGCGACCCTGAATTCTTCCCACAGTCCGGCCTTTAACTCATGTTTTTCGCTCTTCCACACTTCAACTCGACTTCTCTCCTATCTTTGGCGTGCAAATGAAACTTGAATGTGAAAAATATCTTATATATCAATGCATTTTGATTTTTTTATTTGAAATGACCCACTTTGTAATGTTTTGGCTTTGGCACTTTTCATTTGCTAATACAAACTCTGTTTTTGTTTCCATTTTGACCTTTTTGACCTGAATGATGAAAATTTTGTCAATTTTTTGCAGGGATGACTGGCATGAATTTTGGCAAAGGCGACCAGGGTTGTGCCTGAAGATTTTGACAACTGAAAATTTTTGACAATATACATGGCATTTATTACAAAAGACGAAATGACGATTTTTCTTCAAAACAGAGTTTTGAAGAAAAGTCAAGGTCTTACATTATAACAATGAAAATTTTTAAATGAAAACTTATTTTGAACCTCCCTCTGGCCTGCTAGCATTATTGGACACTTTGAAGACAAAATTTGTGAAACCCTAGACCTAATGACTGAAATGACTCTTGTTGACTAAGAGACCAAAACAGGACTGTAAATGACTTTAAAATTTCTTTTGTTTAATAGACACGGACCAACAGGTACATGATATGAGGGACATGAGTGACAAAACCCTTCCGTCAGAAGATGGATGCTCCTAATGGAATGAAAATGACTAAACTGAATGAGACACCTAAAAATGAAATGCAACAAAAGAGATTTTGATCTCTGATGGAGGGATAAACAGACCGACTCTAACACCGTGGTTGAAAAAATTGATGGCAATCTAAGTACAATTGGAGGGTTGTTAGGTGACTGTCAAAGAAGAGCTCTAAGTCCTGTACTTGTGAAGGAAAAAAATACTGGTATATGGGTAGGTGTATTGGGCCTAAGTACGTAGAGTAAAGTAGCAGTTAAGTGGGCTAGCCAACTAGCCCTAATTCATTGTATTGTAGAGGATTACGTCATTGAGAAGAAGGGAAACCTCCATATCCCTAGACTTGTCATCTTGGAGCAGCAGTATGGAAAAAGTGGGTATACCAAAGAGTTGTTCACAACTGATTGAAAAACTTAAGTGTTGAAAACCTCAAAGGAAAAAAGAGGTAGATAGAGGGCAAAATTTTTTGAGACGAATTCAGTAACATAAAGGAGTTGAGTTCATTGAGAGAGGTAGAATGAGGAGTTTCATAATGGGAGGAAAGAAGACATGCCAGATGTGATCAAGACATGTGGATTGAAAGGGATATGTGTGGCCACCATCAAAATGTGGGTCAAGTGTTGTCTTGTTCAAGCTAGATTGGTTGTCAATGGACTAACACCAAGCCCTAGTTGTATTCCTTGTATCAGTGTGATTGTAAAGGGCCATCATCCCTGGTACGAGAACTATATCTTATTCTATTGTAGTTTGTAATTTAATGAAGAACGGTTTGAAAAAGTTAAAATTTTTCATGTGCACTAGTTGATTCCCTGATGTGTGTAGATTTCATTGTGCAAAGTAGATGTGTTGTGGCACTTGCGTGTGTTTGCATCAAAGATTCTAAGACCAAAGCCAAATTCTCATGTGTCGTGTAAATTCAACATATGCCTTGTTCACTTAAGAACTACATGTAACTCATATTAGACTAGTTATGTCCAATCTCAACTGATCCCACTTAACAAGTTACCAAGACAAGGCTCATCACATCCAGCTGTGGTCGTAAAACAACTAAGCAACATAGTTTACATCTTGACATTCCATAAAACCTGACATGTCTTAAATGCCTTGGCATTATGTGGCATGTGTTAGTATCCCCTACATTCCTTGACATGATTTTTCACTCCCTAACACACCCTAACACTTCCTGACACACCTTGGCATTTCCTAGAATATAACCTTGTCACTCCCTCCTTAACACACCTATAACTCATTGACACTCCCTATCACACACTCTTATTCGTTCATTTCCATGCATTTTGATATAGTGCTTCCTTGTGTTTACATAGCACTCCCTAACACTACCTAGAACACATTGGCACACCCTAAGACCTGGCACATCTTGGCATGCCGCCCTAACACTCTAGCATTCATTGGCACTACCTAGCATACCTTTTCACTCTCGCCTTAGCACACCTAGAGCTCATTGAAACTCCTAGTCACAAATTATTATTCATTCATTTCCATTCATTTTTACCTAGTGCTCCCTTGTGTTTCCATAGCATTCCTTAACACTCCTTGGCACATGTTGGTACACCTTAGCACCTAGGACATCTTGGCATGTCACCCTAGCCTCTAGCATGCCTTAACACTGCCTAGCATACCTTGTCACTCCATCCTTAACACACATGGAATTCACTTCCACTTCCAATCGAAAACTCTTATTTGTTCATTTCCATGCATTTTGACGTAGTGCTCCCTTGTGTTTCCCTATCACTGCTAATTAACACTTCCTTGCACGCGTTGGCACATCTCGGCCGCATGCTGCCCTAACACTCTATCATTCCTTAGCACTGCAAATCATGCCTTGTCACTCCTCTTTGTCACACTTGGAACTCGTTGAAACTCCTTGTCACTCACTCTTATTCATTCATTTTCATGCATTATGACATAGTGCTCCCTTGTGTTTCTCTAGCACTCCCTAACACTCCTTTGCACACATTGGCACACCTTGGAACTTGGCACATCTTGGCATGCTTTCCTAGAACTCTATCATGCCTTGGAATTGCCTAGCATACCTTGTCACTCCCTCCTTAGCACACCTAGAACTTTCTAACACTCCCTATCACACACTCTTATTCATTCATTTCCATGCAATTGAAACTAGTCCTCCATTATGTTTCCTTGGCACTCCTTAGCATGCTTTGGCGCCAAACCATAACACCTATCACATATTGGAATTCCTAACATGCCTTGGAAATTTCTAGCATGTGTTATCACTTCCTGGGTTTCCCTGCACACCTTGGCACTCCCTACTGTGTCTAGCACAAAGTCTCCTTTGTTTGAAATTGCTTCATCCATCCCCTTATTTTAATCATAGGCTTGCCTCCTTCAAGTCCTATTATGAAATTATCCTAACACGCTTCATCCATGCGACACCTGGAATTCACTAACACTCCCTGACAAACACCCTTATTCATTCGCTTCCATGCACTTTTTACTAGTTCTCCCTTGTGATAACCTGACACTCCCAAACACTCCTCTTCATGCATTAACACTAACTGGAATGTGTTAGTGCACCTTTTAATTCATTGGAATGCCCTGACACTCCTTAACTATCATGTCCTCATAACTACCCTTATTTTTTTTAGACTTGGGAACCCAACCAAGTCCTGCCTCGACTACAACATCTTAACCAAGTTTCATTTACTACAACTAGACTATGCCTTGTTCACCTAAGAATGAATTGTTACTAATATTAGGTTACTCATGGCCAATATTAACGCATCCCACTTAACAAGTTACCAAGTCAAGGCTCACGTCCAATCATGGCCATAAAACAACTGAGCAACATAGTTTACATCTTGACATGCCATAACACCTGGAACATCTAACAATCCCTTGACACTATGTGGTACGTGTTAGCATCCCTTGCATTCCTTGACATGCTTTGGAACTCCTTAACACACCCTACCATTCCCTGACATGCGCTGGAAATCTGGCATGCCTTGGCATTGCCTAGCATATAATAACCTTGTCATTCCCTCCTTGGCACACACTCTATATTTTTTCATTTCCATTCATTTTGAACTACTTCTCCCTTATGTTTCTGTGGCACTCCCTAACACTTCTTGACACACATTGGCACACCCTGAAACTTGGCACATCTTGGCATGTCACCCTGGCACTATAGCATTCCTTGGCACTACCTATCATACATTGTCACTCCCTCCTTAGCACACCTAGAATTTTATAACAATCCCTGTCACACACCCTTATTCATTCATTTCCATGCATTTGAAACTATTTCTCCCTTTTTTTTCCCTGGCACTCCATAACACTCCCTGACATGCATTGACACACCCTAGCACTTGGGACATCTTGGCATGTTTCCCTAACCTCTAGCATACCTTAGCACTACCTAGCATACCTTGTCACTCCCTCCTTAGCACACATGGAACTCACTAACATTTCCTATCACAATCTCTTAATTGTTCATTTGCATGCATTATTTTCACCTAGTGCTCCATTGTGTGTCCCTAGGACTCCTTAACACTTCCTAGCATGTGTTGGCATACCCTAGCACCTAGCACATCTTGGCCACATGCCACTCTAGCACACTAGCATGACTTAACACTTCCTAGCATACCATGTCACTCCCTCCTTAGCATACCTGGAACTCGCTGAAAATCCCTGTCGCACACTCTTATTCGTTCATTTCCATGCATTTTTACATAGTGCTCCCTTGTGTTTCCCTGGAAATCGCTAACACTCAACACACATTGGCACTTGGCACATCTTGGTATGCTTCCCTAGCACTCTACTATGCCTTGGAAATATCTAGCATATCTTGTTAGTCCCTCCTTAGCAAACTTGGATCTCCATAGCATGCCCTATAACTCCCTGGCACATATTGGCTCTTGGCACTTAGTGGCACTTGAAAATTCTTGGCATGTGTTTGGATGCCCTGGAATTACTTTTCATGGTTTAAGATAAAATTTATTTGAGATCAATTATTCACAATTAAGAGAGAAGTAATAAAGGATGATTTGGCACTTAAGACATGCTAAAACTTGGCCCTTGGCATGTATTGGCACTAGTGTTGTTATGCCTGGCATTCCCCTCTTGAAAAGGTAAGGTCCTGAATTATTAACCCTCACACATGTTCATTTATTTTCATTTTGACTTGGTGTTCCCATTTGTCGCCCGACACTCCTTAACACACGTTCGCATACCCTAACACCTGGCACATCTCGTCATGCCTTAACACATGGCATGTCTTGGCATGCTTGGCATGTATTGGCATGCCTTGGAACTATCTGGCACATATTGTCACACCCTGACACTTACTGAAATGCCATAACATTCCCTAGCATGCCTTGTCACTCCCCCCTTGCCACGCGTGGCACTTGCTAACAACCCCAAGACACCCTCTTATTCATTCATTTCCATTAATTTTCACTCAATGATTTATGTTTGATGGGGTGAATGTCTAGAAAGAGTTACTTTAAGAGAATACAAAAATCATCATGCCATTACTGACATAAGTAATTGCGAGATTCTACTTGAATGACATTAGGAAACTACACAAGAGATTTTAAGAATGAAATTTTAGGGTTTTTCGTTATGGTGTGGGAATGGTAAGAAGTGAGTGCTCAATATGGTGTGTGAATTCTTAGAATACCTTCTAACTCCCTCCTTGGCATGACAACTATCACTCATTGCCACTCCCTGACACATCGTCATATTCATTCACTTCCATGTATTTTGACCAAGTGCTCCCTTGTTTTGTCCTAGTACTCCCTAACACTCCTCAACATGCATTGGTACTCTCTACTTAGCACTTTTCAACATTCCCTGCCACTTCATAGCATGCATAACACTCCCTGACACACATTGGCACTTGGAGTTGGAACATGTTAGCGCTTGGAAAGTATTAGTATGTTTGACATGCATTGATATGACTTGGTATGCTTTGGCATGGTTTAATATTAAATTTACTTGAGATCACTTATTGGAAAGTAGATGAGAAGCAATAGATGAATATTTGGCACGTAGACTGCACTAACACTTGGCACTTGGCACCTATTCGCACCTAGTGTTGCTGTGCCTAACATGTCCCCCAAAAAAAAGGTAAATTGATGACTTAAACCTCTTATGTGTTCATATCATTGTAGTTCAACATGTTTCTATTTTTGTTTCCTTGACCGTCCCTGACACACATTGTCACACCCTTGCACATATTGGCATTCCTTAAAACTTGAAACATATTAGCATGTTTGACATGTCATCGCACTATCTCTCACATATTAGCATTCCCAAGCATGACTTAGCACTCATGCCCTCACAACTAGCCTTTCTTGGGAACCTTACATTCCCTAGAACACCTTGGCACTCCCTAGGTGTCATACCCTCATAGAAAACCTTATTTTTTTACCACTTGGGAACCCAACCAAGTCATTAGCAAAACAATGTTGTGTCCAACCCAAAGTCTCCATTTATCTGAAATTACTTTGTCCATGCCTTATCACAACCATATAATTACCTCTTGCAAGTCTTATTATGAGCTTCTCCTAAAACACTTCATCCTTGGGACACCTGGAATTCACTGACACTCATTGGCACACACTCTTATTCATTCATTACCAAGCATTTTGACCTAATTTTCCATTTTGTCCCTCTGGAACTGCATAACACTCCTCAACATGCATTGACGTTGTCTACCATGTGTTAGCACACCTTTCATTCCTTGGCATGCCTTGGCACTCCTTAGCTATCATGCCCTCACAACTACCCTTGCCTTTCTTTAGACTTGGGAATCCAGCCAAGTCCTTCCTTGACTATAATAGCTTGACCAAATTACAATTACTACAACTATACTATGCCTTGTTCACCTAAGAACTTCCCATAACTCATCTTAGGCTACTCATTTCCAATCTCAACTCATCCCACTTAACAAGTTACCAAGTCAAGGCTCACATCCAACCATAGCCATAAAAAAACTAAGCAACATAGTTTACATCTTGACATTCCATAACACCTAGCACATTTAGCACTCCCTTAGAACTATGTGGCATGTGTTAGCATCCCCTACATTTATTGGCATTTTTTCACTCCCTAGCACACCCTAGTACTCCCTGACATTTTGTAAAACTCTATCATTCCTTAGCACTGCCTAACATATAACCTTGTCACTCCCTCCTTAGAAGACTTGGAACTCGCTGACACTCCGTATCACACAGTCTTATCCATTCTTTTCCATGCATTTTGAACTAGTTCTCCCTTATGTTTCTGTGGAACTCCCTAACACTCCTTGGCACTCATTATCACACCCTGACACCTGACACATCTTGGCATGTCGCAGTGACTCTCTAGCATTCCTTGGAACTACCTAGCATACCTTGTCACTCCCTCCTTAACACACCTATAACTTACAAAAACTCTGTATCAAACACTCTTATTCATTTCCTTAGCACACCTGGAACTTGTTGACACTTCATTTCCATGCATTTAAAACTATTTCTCCCTTATCTTTCCCTAGCACTTGGACCTAACACTCCTGTAATGTTCCTCTTTTCCTCAAATTTTTCTTTTTCCAGTCATTACATTCAGATTCTTCCCTATATGGAAACCCGATTAAAATTTAACTAAAATATTTACTGTACTCTTCAGATTCTTTTTGTTTCCTAGTACAGTTGAATATAGGGCTTCAACTTATTTTCTTTGTACCACAATTACTCTATATACGATTTATACCACAACATGGTCTTATCTATTAACATGATATGCTTCATAACAACATCTCCTGAACCCTTAAGGACTTTGTCACATTCTTCATTTTTCATTTCCTTTAATACTTCCAAAGTTTCATGAATATAAATATTTTTGGTTTGTGACCTCCCTTATGCCAATTTATTTTGACAGGGTACATCTATGTTAAGACCATATATGCGTGGGTTATTACATAATTAACTATATTCCTTTGTTCGTATTCGAATTACCAATTCAAAACCCATTTTTCACATAGGGTTAATATAAAAACGTTGTAAGGTTTATTTCATTTCATTCATTCATTATGTATCTCTCGACACATGTACTGTGGTCTTCTCGTTGATTGCGATGTGTAATCTTGGCCATAATACGATCTCTATGTTGGGTTTATCGAGCCCCACGATAAAATCTTGGTTTATCTTCCCTTACCGCTATTCTAAACTCACATTTACTCTCGCATCTGTAATTGTACATGTAACAATTAATGGAGTTATGATGTTGGGTGCTACCCATTGAATGCGTTTCGATTTATGGGAGAGTCGACGGATTTTTGACACTTGTAAGGCTGGATGATTGATTAGGGTTTAGCAATTGCTCTCTACTTAATCCGTCGCTTCAATTCTACTCCACATCTCCCATCGTTCATTTTCTCTGTCTATCTCAACGCATGGAGGCTCAAACGAATCATGCGACCTGGGTTTGGTTATGGCATATCACACATTCGGACTTACGTCCTCTTCCATACGCTCACAGGTAATACGTATTTCCTTGCCTCTTTCTGTGGAATGCTTTGAGATTTTTCTTTTTAAATTTATCATGGCTGTGTGTTTGACCTACGATCTTACGATGATATTTTGAAATTTTTTGTTAGTTCTTCTTGCTAAAGAGTCATTCGCTCATTACTTATCTGCGCTAGCTTAAGATGAAAAATTTGTTTACGCGTCGAAATCATCTATGGGCTTATGATTTCCATAGCTAGCCGTGAATACTTGTTGGGGTTTAATTAAAATCGTATGGCCTGTTTTGATTCTTCATATGAGTCTCCTTACTGCTCTTATAATCATCTCGTTCGTTTCGTTTACTACTTACAATGTACGTCCCACTGGATTTTTTCATTCAATGCTTGATTGGCGTTTTATCTAAGATTTCGATTTCATTTCTGGGTCTATATAAAATTCTTCTAGAAATAGTTTTGCATCTTTCGTGCCCTTATCAATCCATCACTAATTAGCTTCGCAAAATCTCTCGGATGAACACGTGGTTCATCTCAAGAAATTGACTTAGCGGGCTCTGGTTATCAAGACGTCAATGCATTCTTCTAAGTTTCGCCTCTCTGTAAGTTTCATTGCTCGGTAACTTTCATGGAAATTTGTTATTTATTATCATATGGTGTATTTCCTCTCTAAATGCTATCATTATAAATGTCAGGGTCTCATTCCCTTTGAATGATGTGATTGCAGGAGTTGAAATTCGTTGGCATCATTTTCCTCGGTAAGGGACTTAACTTGGTTATGGAATTTTGTTTTATACAACATTGGAGCCACCGATAACTCTTGGCCCTTTTAACATCATCAATCTATATTCATATACAGGTTGAATCTACGATGGCCTCAGGACGAATATGATATTTCTCTTATCCCAGGATGTATTGGGGATGTCTTTGATTAAACGACGTAGGATTTTTTTTTAATCTCCGACTATCCTTAGATGCAATTCATACATTACAGATATAAAATTATTTTTGTGTTGTTTTACTGACATGGACTCATAATAGTCTGCCATTTACCTCCCTACTGAATGTCATGGTTTTATTCCAATTAATCTGATGCTTAAGTCGACTTCCCTTCTGTTATTATGACTGTTAGTCAGTGAGTTTCGCTCATAACTATATACTTATTAGAACATTACTATAGCTTAAGTTTTGGTTGCATATATGGGTTGTTTATAATTCGTTTTTGGTTGCCTAACACTTGCAGTGAGGCCTGTGTGTATAAAATTGATTTTTTCCCCTTTCGGTACTAATTCAGAAAAATAATATACATATTTTTACCATAGCTACTTCCATCTTCTGGTTTTATATTTAAATGGAAATCACTTCATTTCTTTTCTAAATGTAGAGATTCCTCCAGCATATTTACATTCCATAAATGCATATATGTAAATTCCTTTTTAAATTTATTTCCCCAGTTTTAGTTAGCAGAGTTATTTTACTTCAGCATATTTTTACTTCCTCAAGCTATTTAATGACTTCCTTTTGTTTAAGTTTTTCTCTCGTTAACTTTGTAAATGAAAATAGTTACAAGGGTTTTCTCTCTAATTCAAAATGTATTCCATTTAGGCTGAATGCATTATTGATATACTTCAACACTGATCCTAATATATATACTTTGTTCAAGTTTGAGAGGAAATTTTGTTTTATACTGTGCATGCAGATAATAATTATGTTTATGGAACTTTCCTTTACTTCAGGCAAATCCATCTATAAGCAAGATAAAATTTATCAAGTTAATTGTAAATTTTCCTGAATATATATATATATATATATTTTATGTTATAGAATTCACTTTTTCCTTAACCTATCTATTAATTGTATTCAGTAGAGTAATTTACTGTTTCACTTAATTTAGTAGGATTGCTGAGTTAATATAGATGGATAGCTTCTACCTGAATTTCTCATCATGCAACTATACATTCCAGAAGTAGCATTTAAAATTATAATATTCAGATTGGGTATGGAAACGATGCATATCTCCAGATTTAGACCTTACCATGGTTTAGATATTCTAGATGATAGTAATTCCATACTTTATTTTCCTACAACTATATAGATTGTAGGAGATTTATTTCTCCTATTTTATTATGTTAAATGTAGGGAATAGAAATCTCAACTTAAAACATAATAATAACTGCAACATTTACTAGTATAATACTATAGCATATAGATTAACCTTTCATAAAATTTTTTGAGCATACCAGTTCTGCAGATGACCAATCCTCCCAACCTTAGAGTTCCTCTGTCTCCAAAACTCACCCCGTGCTGAGATCCCCTCCTAGAACAGACCAACCTCAATTTATTCTGGAGTAACTTCTTTAAGCTTATGCTCCCCAAAGCCTGTTTCTAATTCTGCGTCCAGAATTACAGGACGCTTTTATTCCTGTTTGCCTAGGCTTCCCTTATTTAGGGACTTTTAAAGCTGCTTTATGATTTTCTAGCTTTTTACCTCTTCCCAACTACTGTCCACCTCATCGGGGAAATCTATATTTTTCCTCAAAAATCTAAATTAGAAATAAATTCTTTCAAGGATTTTTGAAATATTTTTGGGGAAAGTCTTAGCCTCTTTCCATACCTCATGGATTTGGCAAGTGATCTCAAAAATCTCATTTGGTCAGTATGCACAGAAATAGTTTATTTATTTTTTCATAATTAAATAATTAATTACATCCACACCATAGTTATCGATTGGGGTCCACTCCCCTTTGGATTGAAGTTCAAATGTCTAACTTGAAAAACATAAAACTAGGGGTGTTACATATTCCCCCTAAACACTGTCCTCGGTGTTAACAACTAACTACTAGAGTTCATTTTGAAAATAGAGATGGATATTTTTTCCATCATCTCAACTTCTCTTTCCCATGTAGCTTCTTCAACAGTAAAGTGCTTCCACTGCACCTTTACTCTTGCTACCGTTCGGTTCCTCAATTCAATTTCTTCCCGCTCCAATATTTGAAGCGGATCTGGAAAAAACTCCCCTTCTGGTTCCACCTGTATCACATTCCAATCAACAATGTGAGAAGCATCATGCACATATCTTTTTAATAACAAAACATGAAATACATCATGAACTTTAACATGGGGCGGTAGGGCCAGTTTATAAGCCAATGGTCCCACCCTTTCTAACACCTCAAAAGGCCCACAATATCTAGGAGCCAATTTTGCACAACTTCCCACATAAAGTGTGCTCTTTTTGGGTTTAATAAGTAGGTACACATGATCCCCCACTTTGAACTCTCGATGCACCCTCTTCTTATCAACATAGTTTTTCTGTCGATCTTGTGTTGTCTTGATGTTTCTTTGTATTTGTTTGACAATCCTTTCCATTTATTGTAAAGTATCTGGTCCCAATACTAGCTTATCTTCAGGTTGGCTCCAACTTAAAGGAGTACGACACTTCCTTCCATAGAGTGCTTTGAATGGACTCATTTTGATGGAGGATTGATAGCTGTTGTTATAAGAAAATTTAGCTAAATGCAATTAGTCTTCCCATTTTGATGGCCTATCCATCACATACATTCTCAACATATCTTCCAAGATCTGATTTGTTCTCTCTGTTTGACCATCCGTCTGAGGGTGGTAGGCAGTACTAAAATTCAATTTAGTGCCCATGCCCCCAAACAGAACTTTCCAAAAGGCGGCTGTGAACTTAGCGTCTCTATCTGAAATAATCATTTTTGGGACTCCGTGCAGCCTTACTATTTATTTTAGGAACACATCTGCTACTTGGGCTGTCCCAAAAGTAGATTTCACAGGGATGAAGTGTGCAACTTTTGTTAAAGTGTCCACCACAACCATCACTGAATCATGCTGGTACTTTGTTCTAGGTAACGCGATTATGAATTCTATAGAAACAGTGTCCCATTTCCATTCTGCAATTGGCAAGGGGTTTAAAAGACCAGATGGATGCTGATGTTCAACTTTAACTAGTTGACATTCCATGCACCTAGCTAAATAGTCTGCCACATCCCTTTTCATTCCTGGCCAAAAAAAATTTCTTTTTCAAGGCTGTAAGCATTTTCTGATATTCGGGATATCCTGCATATGGATGTTTATGATATTCATCTAGGATCTCTTTTTTCAAAGACTCTACATTGGGGATATACAATCTGTTTTTATGGCAGATCAACCCTTTCTGGTTTTGAGTGTACTCAACCATTTCTTTTTTCTGCATTTTTAATTGCAGATTTTTCATAATTGGGATCTTGATCTGCTACTTTTTTAATCAGTTCTTCTAAGTCAAAACCAACACTACTCCCAATGCTGCTTATGTTTTGGCAAGCATTTTTGCTTAGCGCATCAACAATTTTGTTTTCCTTCCCCTTGATATGTTTTATGTCCATATCAAATTCACTCAAAAAAGACAGCCATCTGGCTTGTCGAGCATTCAAATTTGTTTGCGAAAAAAAAATACTTGAGACTAATATGATCTGTCATCAATGTAAATTTTTTCCCAAGAAGGTAGTGTCGCCACATCTTCAAGGCATGAATTACAACAGCCAATTCCAGATCATATACACTGTAGTTCTGTTCATGTTTCTTAAGTTTCCTAGACTCATATGCAATCACAAAATTTTCTTGCAATATAACTCCTCCCAATCCCTCTCTACATGCATCCGTACACACCACAAACTCTTTGTCAGGATCTATAGTTTTCAGTATAGGGGCTGTAGTAAGTTTTAATTTCAGTTGTTCAAAACTATTTTGGCACTTTTAATTCCACTCAAATTTGGTGCCTTTTCTCTGTAGGGAAGTTATGGGATATGCTATTGCAGAAAACCTTTCCACAAACCTTCGATAATAAATTGCAATTCCCATAAATGACCTGATTTCTGAAACATCAGTCGGCATCGGGCACTCTCTAATAGCCTTTATTTTCTCAGGGTCAACAGCCAGACCTTGTTCAGAAATAATATGCCCCAAGTATTGAATCTTGTCTTTATAAAATTCAAATTTACTGAATTTGGCATATAATTGGTTTTCTTTCAAAGTTTGCAGAACTATCCTTAAATTTTCTTTGTGCTCCTCCTCACTTTTTTGAATAAACCAGAATATCGTCTATGAACACTAGTACGAATTTATCTAAGTACTTGTTCAAAACGATATTCATCAAGCACATAAAAGTGGCAGGGGCATTTGTCAAGCCAAAAGGTAGGACTACAAATTCGTAGTGACCATACTTGGTTCGAAAAGCTATTTTACTAATATCTTCCTCCTTAATTCTGAGTTTGTGATAACCAGTCCTCAAATCAATTTTAGAAAATACTGAGGCCCCTCTTACTTGATAAAAAAGGTCATCGATTCTGGGCAATGGCTATCTGTTTTTGATTGTCAACTTATTCAGTTGACGGTAGTCAACGCACATTCTAAAGGTTCCATCCTTCTTTTTCATGAACAACACCGGTGCTCCCCAAGGAGACACACTCGGTCTGATGTAACCTTTGTCCAACAATTCTTGCAATTGCATTTTTAACTCCATGAGTTCAGGGGGGCTCATCCGATAAGGGGCTCTGGAAACGGGTGTTGCTCCAGGCACCAAATCGATTGAAAAGTCAATCTCTCTTTTGGGGGGAAGATGAGGAATCTCATCTGGAAAAACTTCTTTGAAATCCCTTACCACTGGTAAAGTGTCTAGTAAGTTTTCTTCAGGTTGCTGTCCTAATTCTTCAACATGTACAACATATAATTGATAACCTTTTCATGCTATTATTTTTAATTGCAGAGCTGTTATTTGTCTTACAGAGATTGGTTTTGGTTTTCCTTTGAGTATAAAGGGTCTCCCCTCCTCATCTATGCAATGCAGAGTTTTGTCCCAACAATTCATCATAACCTTTCTCTTTTCTAACCAGTCCATTCCTATCAACAAATCATATGAGCCTAAGGGCAGAATGTTTAAATTTACTTCTATCTGAAAATCATTTAATTTAATTGCTGTTTGAGGTAACTTATGAGTCACTTTTCTCTTGGTGCCCGCAGCTAACTGGACCAACCAAGAATACTGAAATTTTTCAGTTTTGAGATTGCATTTCTCTATAACTTGTGGACTAATGTAACTCAACGAAGCACCCGGATCAATCAAAATTGTAACAGATTAGTCAGCAATCTTACCTTCCATCTCGACCATAATAGCCTGGTGTTCTGCTTGGCGGTTCTCCAACGCTACACTGATAGTGGGTATATTCCTTGCTATATCATTTACTGTGGTAGCTTCCCGATCCCTCATAATCATCTAAATATTGAGGTGTGGACAGTCCCTCAACAGATGGGGTTCTCCGCAGCCCCAACATTTCAAAGGCTCCCGCATTTTAACTGTTCCTTCCTTCTTATTATCTCCGTCTAGTTGTTTTGAACCAACTTGGGACTCAACAGTTTGACTTTATTTTGGTTTGTTAAATTTTTTCTGCTGATGATACCTACCAAAGTTCTTTAAATAAGCTGGTTTCTGTTTCTTTCCTTTGAATTCACCTTTGGTTACCCAAATTTTTCCATGCTCACCCTTTCCTTTAAACTGTTGGTAGCATAATTTATCTTTCCTCACCGCTTCATCCATAGTTTTTGGATTATCAAACTCTATTTTCTCCTTGTACACATCAGGCAAACAGTTCAAAAACCTTTGTACCTTTGCCTTCTCTTCACAAATATAAGGAACATACCTTCGCAAATTTGTAAACTTGGTGACAAACTCATCTATAGTGAGCTGTCCTAATCTGAGTTCGTGGAACTCTTTTGCTTTATCATCATAATAACGTTCGTTCAAATAGCGGTTTTTAAACTTGACTTGGAAATATTCCCAAGTCACTGTTTTTTCATCAATAGCATGGACTATTTTCGTCTCCTCCCACCACAAGGTAGCCTTACCCTGCAATTGGTAGACAGCTAATCTGGCCTTCAGATTGCTCTCGTATTCATAGACCTAGAAATACTTAATCATATTCAACAACCATGACTCAACATATTCCTCCTTCTCCCCATCATAGGAGGGAGGCTTAATTTTCCGGAATTCCCCCCGTAATTCCTTTGTCTGTTTAGACTGGTGTCTAGTAGTGTCATCTTCCTCAGAATCATCAGAGAACTTGCCTTTCTTCCTCTTTTCGAAACCTTCACCTTCTTGGTTGTTCCGCGAAGTCAGTTCTCTTATGAGCTTTTCCTGCTCCTCACTGGCTAATGACAACCCGTCATTCTGGCTTCTGAGCTCAGCCATCTCCCATTGCAACCTGTGCAACATAGCCATCAAAGGAGCGTTGAGATCTGGTGTGTTATCTTCATCACGCAGATCAACATAAATTTCATCTCCTTCCGCCATTGACTTTTCAGTTCCAGTACCACTTTACACTAACAAAACCCATCAGTAACAGAAATTTTTTCAAAAAAGAAAAAAAAAAAAATTATACAGTGAGCACACAACAACAGCCCAATTTTTCAAACATGAGCTCTGATACCATTTGTAATGTTCCTCTTTTCCTCAAATTTTTTTTTTTTCCAGTCATTACATTCAGATTTTTCCCCATATGGAAACCCAATTAAAATTTAACTAAAATATTTACTGTACTCTTTAGATTCTTTTGTTTCCTAGTACAGTTGAATACAGGGCTTCAACTTATTTGCTTTGTACCACAATTACTCTATATACGATTTATACCACAACATGGTCTTATCTATTAACATGATATGCTTCATAACAACATCTCCTGAACCCTTAAGGACTTTGTCACATTCTTCAATTTTCATTTACTTTAATACTTCCAAAGTTTCATGAATATAAATATTTTTGGTTTGTGACCTCCCTTATGCCAATTTATTTTGACAGGGTACCTCTATGTTAAGACCATATATGCGTGGGTTATTACATAATTAACTATATTCCTTTGTTCGTATTCGAATTACCAATTCAAAACCCATTTTTCACATAGGGTTAATATAAAAACGTTGTAAGGTTTATTTCATTTCATTCATTCATTATGTATCTCTCGACACATGTACTGTGGTCTTCTCGTCGATTGCGACGTGTACTCTTGGCCATAATACGATCTCTATGTTGGGTTTATTGAGCCCCACGAAAAAATCTTGGTTTATCTTCCCTTGCCGCTATTCTAAACTCACTTTTACTCTCGCATCTGTAATTGTACATGTAACAATTAATGGAGTTATGATGTTGGGTACTACCCATTGAATGCGTTTCGATTTATGGGAGGGCCGACGGATTTTTGACACTTGTAAGGCTGGATGATTGATTAGGGTTTAGCAGTTGTTCTCTACTTAATCCGTCACTTCAATTCTACTCCACTTCTCCCATCGTTCATTTTCTCTGTCTATCTCAACACATGGAGGCTCAAACCAATCATGCGACCTGGGTTTGGTTATGGCGTATCACACATCCGGACTTACGTCCTCTTCCATACGCTCACAGGTAATACGCATTTCCTTGCCTCTTTCTGTGGAATGCTTTGAGATTTGTTTTTTCATTCAATGCTTGATTGGCGTTTTATCTAAGATTTCGATTTCATTTTTGGGTCTATATAAAATTCTTCTAGAAATAGATTTGCATCTTTCGTGCCCTTATCAATCCATCACTAATTATCTTCGCAAAATCTCTGGGATGAACACATCGTTCATCTTAAGAAATTGACTTAGTCTGCTCTGGTTATCAAGACGTCAAGGCATTCTTCTAAGTTTCGCCTCTCTGTAAGTTTCACTACTCGGTAACTTTCATGGAAATTTGTTATTTATTATCGTATGGTGTATTTCCTCTCTAAATGCTATCGTTATAAATGTCAGGGTCTCATTCCCTTTGAACGATGTGATTGCAGGAGTTGAAATTCGTTGGCATCGTTTTCCTCGGTAAGGGACTTAACTTGGTTATGGAATTTCGTTTTATACAGCATTGGAGCCACCGATAACTCTCGGCCCTTTTAACATCATCAATCTATATTCATATACAGGTTGAATCTATGATGGCCTTAGGACGAATATGATATTTCTCTTATCCCAGGATGTATTGGGGATGTCTTTGATTAAACGACTTAGGATTTTTTTATATCTCCAACTATCCTCAGATGCAATTCATACATTACAGATATAAAATTATTTTTGTGTTGTTTTACTTACGTGGACTCATAATAGTTCACCATTTACCTCCCTACTGAATGTCGTGGTTTTATTCCAATTACTCTGATGCTTAAGTCGACTTCCCTTCTGTTATTATGACTGTTAGTCAGTGAGTTTCACTCATAACTATATACTTATCAGAACATTACTCTAGGTTAAGTTCTGGTTGCATATATGGGTTGTTTATAATTCGTTTCTGGTTGCCTAACACTTGCAGTGAGGCCTGTGTGTATAAAATTGATTTGTTTCCCTTTCGGTACTAATTCAGAAAAATAATATACATATTTTTACCATAGCTACTTCCATCTTCTAGTTTTATATTTAAATGGAAATCACTTCATTTCTTTTCTAAATGTAGAGATTCCTCCAGCATATTTACATTCCATAAATGCATATATGTAAATTGCTTTTTAAATTTGTTTCCTCGGTTTTAGTTAGCAGAGTTATCTTACTTCTGCATATTTGTGCTTCCTCAAGCTATTTAATGACTTCCTTTTGTTTAAGTTTTTCTCTCGTTAACTTTGTAAATGAAAATAGTTGCAATGGTTTTCTCTCTAATTCAAAATGTATTCCGTTCAGGCTGAATGCATTATTGATATACTTCAGAACTGATCCTAATATATATACTTTGTTCAGGTTTGAGAGGAAATTTTGTTTTATACTGTGCATGCAGATAATAATTATGTTTATGGAACTTTCCTTTACTTCAGGCAATACCATCTATAAGCAGGATAAAATTTATCAAGTTAATTTTTAATTTTCCTGAAAATATATATATATTTTATGTTACAGAATTCACTTTTTCCTTAACCTGTCTATTAATTGTATTCAGTAGAGTAATTTACTGTTTCACTTAATTTAGTAGGATTGCTGAGTTAATATAGATGGATAGCTTCTACCTGAATTTCTCATCATGCAACTATACATTCCAGAAGTAGCATTTAAAATTATAATATTCAGAGTGGGTATGGAAACGATGCATATCTCCAGATTTAGACCTTACCATGGTTTAGAGATTCTGGATGATAGTAATTCCATACTTTATTTTCCTACAACTATACAGATTGTAGGAGATTTATTTCTCCTATTTTATTCTGTTAAATGTAGGGAATATAAATCTCAACTTAAAACATAATAATAACTACAGCATTTACCAATATAATACTACAGCATATAGATTAACCTTTCATAAAAATTTGTGAGCATACCAATTCTGCAGATGACCAATCCTCCCAACCTTAGATTTCCTCTGTGTCCAGAACTCACCCCTGAGCTGAGATCCCCTCCTAGAACAGACCAACCTCAATCTGTTATGGAGTAGCTTATTTAAGCTTATGCTTCCCAAAGCCTGTTTCTAATTCTGTGTCCAGAATTACAGGATGCTTTTATTCCTGTTTTCTTAGGCTTCCCTTATTTAGGGACTTTTAAAGCTGCTTTCTGCTTTTCTAGCTTTTTACCTCTTCCCAACTACTCTCCACCTAATCGGGGAAATCTAGATTTTTCCTCAAAAATCTAAATTAGAAATAAATTCTTTCAAGGATTTTTGAAAGATTTTTTGGGAAAGTCTTAGCCTCTTTCCATACCTCATGGATTTGGCAAGTGATCTCAAAAATCTCATTTGGTCAATATGCACAGAAATAGTTTATTTATTTTTCATAATTAAATAATTAATTACATCCACACCATAGCTATCCATTGGGGTCCACTCCCCTTTGGATTGAATTTCAAATGTCTAACTTGAAAAACATAAAACTAGGGTTGTTACAACTCCCTAGCATGCGTTCACACCACACCTTAGCACCTGGCACATATTGGCATGCCTTAATAGTTGCCTTGTCTTGGCATGCCTAACATGCCTTGGAATTGTCTAGCATGTGTTAGTACTTCCTGGCATTCTCTGACATACCTTAGCACTCCCTAGTTGTTATGCCCTCATAGATAGCCTTACTTTTTTTGCAACTTGGGTACCCAACCAAGTCATTGGAAAAACAATGTTGTGCCCAACCCAAAATCTCCCTTTATCTAAAACTTCTTTGACCAACCATTTATTGTAACTATAGTATTCCATCCTACAAGTCCTATTACAACCTTCTCCTAACACAATTTTTCCTTGAGACACCTGTAATTCGTTGACACAACTTGGCACATACTCTTATTTGTTCATTTCCATGCATTTTCACCTAGTTCTCCCTTGTGATTCCCTGGCACTCCCTAACACTCTTCAACATGCATTGACAAGTTATAACATGTGTTAGCATGCATTTTCATTCCTTGGCATGCCCTGGAACTCCTTAGCTATCATGCCCTCACAACTACCCTTAATTGTTTTGGGACTTGGGAACCCAACCAAGTCTTATCTCGACTACAACAACTTGACCAAGGTACAACTACTACAACTAGACTATGCCTTTTTCACCTAAGAATTGACTATAGCTCATCTTAGGCTACTTATGGACAATTTCAAATTAACCCACTTAACAAGTTACAAGTTACCAAGTCAAGGCTTATGTCCAAGCATGGCCATAAAACAACTGGGCAACATATTTTACATCTTGACATGCCATAGCACTTGGCACGTATAATAATCCCTTGGCACTATGTGGCATGTGTTAGCACCCCCTGCATTCCTTGCCATGCTTTGGCACTCCCTAGCACACCCTACCACTCCTTGACACGCTGTGGCACTCTAGCATGCCTTGACACTGCCTAGCATATAAACTTGTCACTCCCTCCTTAACACACCTCAAACTCACTGACACTCCCTATCACTCACTCTTATTCGACCTTCATTTCCATGTACAATTTCAACTTAACCCACTTAACAAGTAAAAGTCACCAAGTCAAGGCTCATGTCCAACCGTGGCCATAAAACAATTGAGCAACATAGTTTACATCTTGGCATGCCATAGCACTTGGCACATATAATAATCCCATGGAAATATGTGGCATGTGTTAGCACCCCCTGCATTCCTTGGCATGATTTGGCACTCCCTAGCACACCCTACCACTCCCTAACATGCCGTGGCACTCTAACATGCCTTGGCACTGCCTAGCATATAACCTTGTCACTCCCTCCTTAACACACCTCAAACTCACTGACACTCCCTATCACTCACTCATATTCGACCTTCATTTCCATGCATTTTGAACTAGTTCCCCCTTGTGTTTCCATGGCACTCCCTAACACTCCCTGGCACACATTGACACACCATGGCACCTGGCACATCTTGGCATGTCGCCCTGGCAGCCTAGAATTCCTTGGCACTACCTAAAATACCTTGTCACTCCCTCCTTGACACACCTAGAACTCACTAACACTCCCTGTCACACACTCTTATTCATTCATTTCCATGCATTTGAAACTAGTTATCCCTTATGCTTTCGTGGCACTCCCTAACACTCCCTAGCATGTACTGGCACACCCTAGCACCTAAGACATCTTGGCGTGTTTCCCTGGCCTCTAGCATGTCGAAGAAATTCCTATAATATATTGTCATTCCCTCCTTAGCACACATGGAACTCACTGACACTTCTTGTCACAAAATCTTATTCATTCATTTCCATGCATTATTTTGACCTAGTGCTCCCTTATATTTCCCTGGCATTTTGTAACACTTCCTAGCACGTGTTGGAACACCTGGCACCTGGCACATATTGGTTGCATGCTTCCCTGGAACTATAGCATGCCTTAGCAATGCCTAACATACCATGTCACTCCCTCCTTAACACACCTAGAACTTGTTGACACTCCCTGTCACACACTCTTTATTCATTCATTTCCATGAATTTTGACCTAGTTCTCCCTTGTGTTTCCATAGCACTCACTAACACTCCTTAACATGCATTATCACATACTGATTCGAAAGTGAAACATACATGAAACCACTATGAATCAATCCATAATGTATTGCGTATATGAAAGAACACATACAAATATAATAAAATATCAGACAGCTAATACTACCACCATGAGAAAGCATGCGAATCATTGTCGTAAAAGGAGAATATCTTATTAATGCTGCTGCAACTTCAAATACATATCTTGAAACTCGTCAAAACCCAACAGTGGAACATGGTATATTCCTACCAATGCCTAATTCCAAAACCCTAGCCTCACTACAACTCCCTCTACTAGCTACCAAGCGCTGAGTGCCTCTAGCTCTGAAGCACAAGTCAGTTCTCTAGTCCTAGCCTCAACTCAAGTGCTAAAAATTCCTTTACAATGAGGCACGAGGGATCATTTATAGAAATGAGGTGATTTTTCACCTACCTTGACCCTTGACCTCCCCTCATGACTCTTCAAATTCCTCACTGCTCTCTCATGACTATTGACCATTACATGCTCAAATCAGTCTTAGCGTAGCTGCTGAGATATTGGTGAGCGATAATTTCATTACGATGAGTGAGAAGAGGAGGATGTCGAGGGTTCTTGGAAACCCTTGAATGCTTGTTTCCCAACTACTGCAATGATGCGATTGCTAGGTAACTTTGAGTTTATTGCGAGGTTCCTGGAGATTTGTAAGGAACCACCTTGCTCTTTAGATGACACCCTAGATTTTTCCATGCATATCAACAACTTCTATCTGCAAACAAATAACATGGGTCATATGTCTTTATAATCAAATAATGATACTGGAAGCACATTGAATTAATTGAAATAATGATATTAGCAAACAATCAATTTAGACCCCTGTGTGGTCTGTTATCACTCCACTAGATCTCTAAGGTTGGGAAAGAGTCCAAACATAGGTAACCATAGAAAAATATTTTAGCTTGGTAGCTAGCCCTACCAAATTGGAGAGGGCTCTCTCCACAAAGTCACAACCAAGAGGGCTGGATGAATTACGATTTTAGTCTAGATATGAGTATAAGTGTTTGTTTGTTTGAATTGGTTTGCTAGATGGGTGAATTATGTCAAAGAGGCTAGTTAAAGGGAAATAAGATTAGGATTGCAGTCCATTTAATGGGGCAAGTAAGGTAGGAAGGCTAAAACTATATGGTTTTTGAGTGGGATGGTTCAGACATATGAGGTGCTAGAAACAACAAGACAATGCATATATTCTTTCTAAACTGAAGAAATGAGACAAACTATGAAGTTTTTCCCAAAACAGAGCATAGAATATGTATTCTGCTTATCAACTTGAAAATCAACATATAATAGAAATGAAATGGACCATGGAGAGTAAAAAAATTTATACATATGCAACAGAAGAATAAACAATGTTAAATTTCCATACCACAGGTATCCCAAAGAAATAGCTGCAACTCTTTCATTAAATTCCTGCCAAATACTGAATACACTAGAGTCTCTGATCAATACAACAACATCCAACCTCTGAAATCAGTCAAGAACTGAAAAATATAGTCATGAAACAACTTCTCCCATCCTCAAGGGTTGAATCCATGAGTGGAGGAGCATTTCCACCAAAATCTGAACTGAAACCTAGAGTGTAGGGAGGTCCAAGTGACTCATCCCGAAGTTAAGTGAATTGATTCATTACACCTCATGAAGAATTTTTACCTAAAGTATTTACTCCTAGGTAAATTAAAAACATCAAAATTACATTTACATCCATGAATTACATCAGTAAAAACATGATTTTCTAAGGTGGAAATCAAAACTGCAGAGAAAATTCAGAAAAATCATCCCCTGGTCAGAAGCACAATGCCATCTTGTAGCCAAGATTTGGAGGGGTTACAGGTGTCCAAATTGAGTAGCTCAGGATAGCTCATTGGAAATCGTATCCTGTCTAGTTTCTATATATATGATTAGTTTCCAAAATGGTGTTGATTTGACCCTTCAAAACTTCATTATCCCAAGACTGGTCAGGAGCGCAACACCAGGTTGAAAAAGAGGGCATAAACATGATTTTTTGGGTGTTTTTTGACCTTTTCATTGACCAGTTTGTCTAAAAAAACTAGAAAAGTTTCTAGGGTGCATGTATTCATCATTATGAATCCAACGGTGGTCTCTGTTTGGCCATTGGAGCTCCCTAGGAAAAGCGCAACGACTAGGGCGTTGTGCTCCTGACAGTCAAACTATCCATGACTGTCAAAAGTGCAAAAAACTTTAAAGTTTTCCAAAATTGCTCAAAATTTTTCCAAAATTTGCAAAATGATTGCTGCTGATGAGTGTCAAGCATGGAGGGATGCCTCACCAGGAATTTCAAGCTTGTCTCCTTCTTTTTTCTTGGCTAGGGTTTGCTTATGTTTCTCCTGCAATTGCTTGAGTTCGATGCTACAAACCTTGTTTCTTGTGATATACCTGTTGGACATGTTTCTGAGCATATTGTTGTCCTTTTTTTCCTTGTGGAAGAGTTTATCAAGATTGATGTTGACCCTATCAAGCGATATCTCTTTGTCTTCTTCAATCTCCTTGGGAATCCTTTCCTCAAAAGTGAGTTTTTCATCCTCAATATTTTGCTGTTGTAAAACCCTCTTAAGACCACTTGTCTTTGGTCTTGTTATGTTGATTTGGGTGTCATGCTGATCAGGTCATCAAGTGGCATCAAGGCTTTACCTTTCTTTGTTTTAAGCAGCTCTAGCTCCACGAGTACTTGCTGATCTTTCAGCTGCTTATTCTCTTGCTCAAGAAATGAAATGAAATACTTAGCTCTATCTAAATTAGTTTGAATCTCTCTAATTTGGGCATCCTTCTCTTTGAAAACCAATGAAGTGTCATAATAATCTTGTTGATCCAAGTCAACAATGTCAAATTTTGTCCCTATCTCATGGTGGTCTTCCTCCTCATAGATGAATTCCTCATGAACATTTGCCGCTGTCATCTTTTCCTTTCCCTTTTGTACCTGCTTTGCCGATGAAGAAGGCAAGTGTTGGGCTGCTAATATGAAATTATTATTATCACTTTTTAACACCTATTTCATCCATTTCTACTCTTCTTTATCATGTCATTTATCATAATTTATCATATAAATCTATTTTATAATTATTTATGCTCTTATGGATAAATATTATTTCTTCTCCTTTATTTTTAAATAAATTGATGATTATTATGCATGATTTTATCAATGATGGTTTATTAATATATTTTGTAACAACACTCACCATTTTAGCCTCCAAGATATTTTCTAGATTGCAGATTTGATCTCCAGCACATCATTCAATATTCCAACTCAGAAATTCGCTGGAATAAGAAGTGACAGTTTTGCGGTTGATATTATGGGAAAATGTAGAAGAATCTAGAAAATCCGAAACATGGGTTTTGTCAAGAACGAACCAAATTAACTTTAGCATGAAACGGTTTGCCCAAATTCGGCCCTTATTAAGAAAAACTGAAGGTTCTCTGAGGACAATTTTCCTAGATTCCCTGTTGTGGCCATTTTCCAAATCCTTTCAATTGCAATACCAAATTCGACTTGTTCTTGTTGAATGATTGATGGAAATATCTTTTCTTGCTGATCAAGTTGTTGGGGACAATCCAATCTTGTTATGAGGGATCATATTTACTATTTACTTTCTCCTCTTTCTGATTATAAAAGGAGAGTATGTATTGCCATTAAGGGGGAGATTTCCTGTTGTAATTTTCAGAATTATTCATCGACTCTTGTTAATTAAAACAGAGTATGATTGCTTGTAAAATCTGCTACATATGATCAATAAATAAGTTGCGTTGCTGCTCATTCGATTATTCTGAAGTGACTTAGCAGTGCTCACTGGCGGCTAAGGGCTCGGCCTCTGGTGGTGTTCACTGCGTCTTTGTATTATATTTCTGATTCTTGCAATGTGTGAGTGATTTGATTTAATATTTATTTCTTTTAATCGCATTCCTTTATAGTTTACTGTTTCAATGCTTTATGAAATTGGTGTGTTGTATCAGTGAATTGCGTTGTTGATCCTTTCCAACATAACAAGAATATTTATTTCTTTATAACTTGTATTATTATGCTTTGCAATTACAAAGCTTCGCTATTCAAGATTTGATGTTCATTTCCATTAAATAGGATTTACTATTCATTTCTATTGTTGTTCAATTCCAGTTTGCTGTTCTTTTTCGATTCGTTAGTTTACAAATTTTGCTTTTAAAGTGCTTTCATAGTTTACTTTCATTAACAACATTTAGTTCAAATTCTATTTTCATTTAATTGCTTTAAAGCAGGATTATCAACTGTAAAGAATACTGGTTATTGCTCCCACGTTCTCAGATTGATTATATTGTTTTCATTTGATTTTAATTCCATCAGTTTCTAAAGGAAAGAGTTATCGTTACTGCATCCTTGACTGATGTTTGTTGAGTGAATGATTGGATTTTCGAGCATTTAAGTTCATGTCATTGTAGGTAGATTTCTTTTCCAAGCATCCGTTTACTCTTGTATTTAGACCACTATACTACATATTGCAAAACATTACTCTTGGATAAATTTCCGCCTCATACTGAGTACACTCTTGAAACAAAAAGTCGTTCCTGGATTGATAATTAATGTAGGATAAATAGGCGTTAAAAAGACACCTTTTATACCTCAACATTTTGGTGCTGTTTCCGGGGAGAGTGTATGCCATTTAGAAAGAGTGATCCATATTTGATTTTTTTCTGCTAGGGAAGAATTGTGTATTAAAAACAGAAGGTAAGAACCTGCGTACCGAGCGAGGAACATACTTGTTCATTGGCCCGCTTCACAGCAGAATTGAGTGAAATTTAAGGTAGGAATTGAAGTAGGAATTTTAGAGGTAGAATTTTTGAAAAAATCTTGTAATTCCACTCGAGTGGTGATGTAAGCACCACCCATTTCACTAACCAATTGACAGGAACATTTGAAGGAGGATCCTCAAAGAAACACATGAAAAACATATTCTATTATGGTAAGAAATGACTTACATTGCAACTTTTGAATTCCCTATCAAAGATCTTGGAGGAGTGACACAAATGCACATAATTCCCCCATCGTCTCTACCAAATTTTCATGGTTTGACAAATGAAGATTCAGATACATTCTTATTTGAGTTTGAAATACTTTGTAGAGGATATGATTATTATAATAATTATCAAAGGTTGAAAATGTTTCCTCTTACTCTAAAAGGAGCAGCTCTCCGATGGTTCATGAGCCTAGGTGGGAACTACATCCAAACATGGGAGGACATGAAGTACATATTCTTCAAGAAGTACCAAGACTATTGCAAATCCAATGAAGATATTTTTGGTATGATACAAGGGGAAGATGAAAGCTTGGAGGACTATGTAGAGCGATTCCAATATAACCTTCAAAAATCAAAGCATAAGCATTTGGAAAAAGAGATCTTGAAAACACTCAAAGGAATCAAAGATGAATTTTTAGAACTCTTAAATCTGATAGGAAAAGCTGATGTTTTTCAGTTATCATATGATGATGTTTGTGAATTGTGCATAAGGTATTCAAGAGGAATTTCCAAGGCTGGTAAGAATTCTAGAGAAGTTTATTTTTTCTTTTCCAAATTTACTACAAGAACAAGAGACATAAGAGCTGAAATCAATGTTTTATTTGAAAATTTTAAATATGATTTTATTAGCTCTCTAAATTCACAATTGAATGTTTTGCAGGTTTAGAAAAATCAAGAATTTGATGAAGTGTTTTTCCCTCATTACCAAAAGGAGCATCCCATAGATACTCACTCTTCCTTATCTAGGATGGAAGTATCATATCAAAGAGATGGGGAAGCTGCAACAAGGTCAAAACCATGGAAATCATGGCCTACAGGTATGGTTCAAAACACTTCATTTCCATTCTCTTACTTGCATAATCCATTATGGAATACTCATATGTTAGGGCAGCAATGCCAATCTCAATATAACCACCATCAATCTTGTCTACAAGTTTGGCACGGTTCATCTTATGATTGCATAACTACTCTCCCTCATCTTGTAGCACAAACACATCTTCCATATTCTCCACCAGCTCTTCCACAACAGCTTGCTTGCCTATCAAAATCATCCATTCAACCCAATCAACTACATCATCAAAATGCTCCATTCCCTACACAATTTCCTGCTCAACCCCTTCCACACCCTCACCATAATAAACCAGTACAACATGCTTACAGTGTTGAACTGCAAAATTTACCCACCCTTTCCACCCATTCTATCTCATATGCACCATTGGAGAAAACTTATACTGAGATTTAGAATGTATCAAATCCAAAAATTGTAGAGGTTATGAAAGAAAATGAGGTTTATTCTAGCATGCATCAATAAGCTGTTTTAAATACTCAAGAACTTCATGATATGACGGCTATGGGAAATCAAGAAAGTAAGGGATACATTGAAGATTGGTTTCACTCCATTTGTTTGCAGCATCACTCCATGCTTTAACAATTTTTGGCACCATCTTTTCAAGGGAAGTTGGCTTCTCATACCTTAATTTTTATTAACATGCATTTTTCAAATTTGGGTATGTACATAATTGAAGCCTTATTTCGAAAATGGTTACATTGAAAATACTCTTATACGTAATCATATTCATTTTTCCAAATCAGAGTAGGTTAGTAAAATAAATAAATAAATAAGGAAATTAAATAAACACATTTTTTTATTTTTATTTTTTAATTTATTTTTAATTTTTTGTAAAAATAGTTGTTTTGATTGCAACACGTTGTGGAGATCAACATCGGTGATAAATGGTTTAATTTATTTGTGTATGTATATGAATTATAATGGAAATAACAATTCTACAAATACTTATATTCATTTTTATCACCAATATGGAAAAATTGCTTGAATATCATATTTTTTGGCTTGTGGGCTTGATGAAATTTCTGAAAACACAGTTGGAACAGTCATGTTTTGGGGGACAAAAAGTGAATATTTTAAAACCTGTTTCAATTCTAACTAGCTCTTGATGTATACTTTCTGACCCAATTTGAATCACTCCATTTGGATTTGAAACGAAAAAGTTAGAACCAAAACATTGACAGGGATTCTAGTAGGCAGCTCAGGAATAGAGTTGGGACAGTCAGTTTTTGGAGGCGTAAATGACTATATTTTTAAAACCTGTTTCTATGGTATATTCTTCTATGAATCTGGTTTACAACGCAATTTTAATCACTCGATTTCGATATCGTATGAGGAATTTATGACCAAAATACTGACTGCTTATCATGAATCAACACTCTTGAAATCTGTTTTCTTGACTGTTCACTAGCGTACTTGACCCATAAATTCTTCTTGTATTTAAAACATGTTTCTATTGGAGATCAATAAATGAATCTACTTTAATCTCCAGTTTGAATCTGTTCAATCTGCCATCAAACGAAAAATTTATGATTGAAATATCAACTGTTGGTCTGAGCTGGAAAATCGAAAATGACTCTATTATGCAGGTCGTTCTAAATAAAATTTACATATCATAGCATTGAATTTTTAAAACCTATTTCTATTGGAGATAAAAATTTGAATTAGCTCTCATTTGGCTTTGGAATCACTCAAATCAGACAAAAAACAAAGAATTTATAATTGAAACACTGTTGGTTAGTATGATTGGCCATTGCTCTCCCGCAGGTAATAAATTAATTTTGTTCGTGGATTTGTTTTACAGAGTAATTAATTGTTAAATTTTTGCATAATTCTTGGATTAGGGGAGCCCGATCACCTCTCTTTCTCCATGTTTTAATTTTTTATTGTAGGTAGACACTCGTTTTTTGCAGGTCTTAGCAGAACAAAGAAGATCAATTTATGGACGAGCGATTCTTGAAAGAAATTTTAGTGAAACAAAGGCATTTCATCCAATTCATTACCTAACAGATTCATAACAGAAGAAATGAAGAATTGGTTTCCATTTGAAGATTCATGTCACTGCTGCCAAAACATTTTTCAAAAAGATCATTTTTTTTTCCATTGACAGATTGATATTCCCTTAGGAAATAACATCATAGCTGTTGTAACTTAATAAAGTGTTATTTATTTTCTGATTTCTTTTATGTTTTTGTGTTTCAGGTGTTGATACCTTCAAATTGTAGTTTCCACTCCATTGAAAATTGAACAATAAAGACTCCACCATGCAAGTTTCAAAAGACAATTCTTTGGCAGCACCAATTCTATAAAAAATTACCTTTTCTTGAAACTTGTACATAAATTTGCCTTTCTATTTGATTGGATTTGCTTAGATAATAGATTGTACATTAGTTTTGTTCTTTCCTCTATTTTTTCTTTCACTGTTCCCTACAACAATTTCTGCGTGCATTTTCTTTGCTGTTCCCTATAAGGAACAACACCTTTTTGTGTGCCTTTATTTTTCATGCTATTCCTCTTAAGGAACAGAAGTCGTCCCTCTTAAGGAACAAAAATCTTGCGTGCTTATATTTGTTTGCTGTTCCTCTTAAGAAACAATAGCCATTCCTCTTAAGGAACAACATGTTTTTTTTTTTCTAACTGTTTTTGCTGTCCCTTTTCAAAGAAACAACATTCCCGCGGATTGTTTTTGCTGTTCCTTTCAAAAGAAACAACATTTTTTTATTTTTTATTTTTTATTTTTATTTATTTATTTTTGATTGTTTCTGCTGTTCCTTTTAAAAGGAACAATATTTTCGCAGATTGTTTTTGCTGTTCCTCTTAAGGAATAGTAGCTGTTCCATCTAAGGAACAACATTTTTTTGAGTGCATTTTTCTTGTTTTAGAACAACATTTTGAGGATTTTTGTGAATTCTTCATGGCTCTTTTAAAAGCAAACATATAATTTATGTAAGGACACAAAAATTAGAGGTTACTGGAATCAACAAATCAAGAGAAATTGTAATTTTTAAAAATTTTTTTTGTAGTGATAAGAAAAGGAAATGACACAACCATTTATATTACTTTGCTGTCTTTATTTTCACTAAAATTAATATGATCGGTTATCTTTATCATGTTGGTTATTCCCTAAATCTTCATAACTCTCCTTGATTTTTTATTGAATAAGAATAAGGACATACTTTCTCTATTGAGATGTTCAGACTTCTTCCACCATCCCTACTCTTAAGGAGTGTTGAGCCATCCTCTATACATAAATAGGGAAGTGATACATAAAAAAGAAGAAAAAAAAAATCTCTATATGATTACTAACAATTCTATGATATGGCAGATGGAGAATAGGGGGTCTCATCAAGAGCCAGCCTACCATGATCATAAGGGAGTAGTGAAGTGGCATTCCCATTATGGCCACCACACCAGGGATATGATCCAATGGACAAATTAGAAAAATAAAAGTCCTTGGAACAGGAGGTCTCATCACGAGCTGGCTTGCCCACCTTTCACTCCTTCCTGGTGAATGGAATTGTGATTCATCTGGTTCCCAAGCCAGCACAGTGGCCTCCATCATAACATCACACAGCACTTCCTTAGGCATAAATAAAGGATAATGGTTCCAAGGGTGAGAAAGCAACTTTGTCAAGGTTATAGACACCTGTGGGCAACAGAGCTCTGCTGATGGTATTGGAGTCATATTTTTCACAAATCAATAGTAATGATAAACCATTTTCTTATATCTTTATATAATATCAAATGAGAGTATGCTCCTAAACCCTTTGTTCAGAACCTCTTATGCATGAAATTTATTTATAAATCGATCATAATGGTTTATATGGATAATGATCGCATAAGTACTTTTTTCACATTAGCTGTCCTTTTCCCTTATTTTCCAATCATTACATAAACATTTCCATATCTACTCACGATTTCAAAATATATATTGATTTCAGTAATGCGATAATTTATTGATCATATCATGCCTTTCCATGCTGTACAATGGCTATGGAGTACACTGATCTTCTATTTGCCGGTCGAGGGCGACCTATCATCTTTCAGGGGGGCACGGATGCCTTTTAAATATGCCTGCATGTGGGTCGAATCACAATATTCATATTGCATTTTTCTAAAAGTTTTTCTGATTGAACTTTTGGCATACATCTTATCTGTTGTTCTTCAAAATTAACATTGTGGATTCAAGAAAATTGCATGCAGAATCGTGATTTGGTTACAGGAGAACAACAAGTATGGGGGGGGGGGGGATTCTATTCGCAGCACACAACAAAGGCTCGCGGAACTAGCGAACGCGCACAATTCTTTAGACATGATGTGCTTGCATGGCTTCTACCTTTTGCATCACTTTTAGTATCCGCTCAGCCTACATCAACTTCAACAAATGCCAGTTCCTACATGTCATTCCACATTTTTTTCGGAGGTAACACTTGAGGTAAAATAGCATAATTTTCCGATTTATTACGAATTTCGGAGAATTTCATGAAAATCCATTGAGTATTATTTATCATCATTCATTCCACATCTTTAACACTTCCCATTTTTCAGAGACATCTCATCTTTCAGTTTGGGGGAGTGTTGCTTTCCTTCATTTCTTTCTTATGACCATGTCAGTAATATTCTTTATCATCCATTGATATTCTTATTCATTTTCAACACCTCCCTTATTCCATGTTGTTTTACACAAAACATAGATTTCAACAAATTGTAACAACCACCTCTCTTTGTTTTCTAGTATTGCATGAGGACATGCTAATTCTTCAGTTTGGGAGAGGAATTTCTATACATGATGGATGTTTTCTACTTTCTTTTTCGTTTAAGGCATACAATTTCATTTTTATACAGTGCAGAAATTGATTTGCATATACTTTTAAAACCATGAACTGAATTCTTGTGATTTCTGGATAACAAAGAGGTATCATTAAAATACACAAACCCAGATAATTTCACACTAAATTAGTTCATAAAATTTCGAAAATTATGCACTATCACCTACAACCATTTTGTTTATATCTCATGATCCGTGTATCAAAACGATCTGATTTTTGAGAAAATGGTTAATGAAGTTTGTTGTTACTTATATCACATTTTTCTGCAACTTCATATACATATAGTTGAACATCAATTGTAAAAATTGTTACGCCTTCATCAAGATTGCTAAAAGTGAATATTCATTATTTGAAGAAAAATTCATTTGTTCCATCCATTTCATGAGTTGGGATGAACACTTTTTTTTGCTTGGTTAACACATGGGTTTTTTCTTTGGGTTGCATGAGGACATGCAATATATTCAGTTCTGGGTTGCATGAAGACATGCAATATATTCAGTTTGGGGGTGTGTTGGGCCGCTAATATGACATTATTATTATCACTTTTTAACACCTATTTCATCCATTTATACTCTTCTTTATCATGTCATTTATCATATAAATCCATTTTATAATTATTTATGCTCTTATGGATAAATATTATTTCTTCTCCTTTATTTTTAAATAAATTGATGATTATTTTGCATGATTTTATCAATGATGGATTATTAATATATTTTGTAACAACACTCACCATTTTAGCCTCCAAGATATTTGCTAGATTGCAGATTTGATCTCCAGCACATTATTCAATATTCCAACTCAAAAATTCGTTGGAGTAAGAAGTGGCAGTTTTGCGGTTGATATTTTGGGCAAATGGAGAAGAATGTGGAAAATCCGAAACATGGGTTTTGTCCAGAACAGACCAAATTAACTTTAGAATAAATGGTTTGCTCAAATTCTTAAGAGAAACTGAAGGTTCTCTAAGGACGATTTTTCCAGATTCGCTGTTGTGGCCGTTTTCCAAATCCTTCCAGTTGCAATACCAAATTCGACTTGTTCTTGTTGAATGATTGATGGAAATATCTTTTCTTGCTAATCAAGTTGTTGGGGACAATCCAATCTTGTTATGAGGGATCATATTTACTATTTACTTTCTCCTCTTTCTGATTATAAAAGAAGAGTATTTATTGCCATTAAGGGGGAGATTTCCTGTTGTAATTTTCAGAATTGTTCATCGACTCTTGTTAATTAAAACAGAGTACGATTTCTTGTAAACTCTGCTACATATGATCAATAAATAATTTGCGTTGCTGCTCATTTGATTATTCTGAAGTGAATTAGTAGTGCACATTAGTGGTTAAGGGCCCGGCCTCTGGTGGAGTTCACCGTGTCTTTGTATTATATTTCTGATTCTTGCAACGTGTGAGTGATTTGATTTAATATTTATTTCTTTTAATCACATTGCTTTATAGTTTCATGTTTAATAGTTTACTGTTTCAATGCTTTATGAAATTGGTTGTTGGATCAGTGAATTGCGTTGTTGATCCTTTCCAACATAACAAGAATATTTATTTCTTTATAACTTGTATTGTTATGCTTTGTAATTACAAAGCTTCGCTATTCAAGATTTGATGTTCATTTCTAGTAAATAGGATTTGCTATTCATTTCTATTGTTGTTCAATTCCAGTTTGCTGTTCTTTTTCGATTCGTTAGTTTACAGATTTTGATTTTAAAGTGCTTGCATAGTTTACTTTCATTAGCAGAATTTAGTTCAAATTCTATTTTCATTTAATTTCTTTAAAGCAGGATTATCAACTGTAAGGAATATTGGTTATTGCTCCCATGTTCTCAGATTGATTATTATGTTTTCATTTGATATTAATTCCATCAGTTTCGAAAGGAAAGAGTTATCGTTACTGCATCCTTGACTGATGTTTACTGAGTGAATGATTGGATTTTCGAGCATTTAAGTTCATGTCATTGTAGTTAGATTTATTTTCCAAGCATCCGTTTACTCTTGTATTTATAACACTATACTACATATTGCAAAGCATTACTCTTGGATTAAATTGCCGCCTTAGACTGAGTACACTCTTGAAACAAAAAGTTGTTCCCGGATTGATAATTAATGTAGGATAAATAGGCGTTAAAAAGACACCTTTTATACCTCAACAATAAGGTCCCTCCCACAATTTGTTGGGAAAATACCTGCATATGCCCTCTCTGATATGTTTTATCCTATGTGCTCATTTCAGCCCCTTAGGCTTGCTGACCATAACTCTGCTAGATGACCCAATATGACTCTGAAATGGTGATGAAATGTGTATGGTAGGCTGAGATGATGAAGAAGTAGGTGCTTTGGGCTGAGATGGAGGAATAGATGTAGTAGGATGAGATGGAGGAGGTCTATATTTAGCATGTTGAGCTTGTGGAGTAGTGGAGATGGCATTGGTAATGAAAGTGTGCCATGAGTTGTTCAATTGTTTGAGGTGATGGAGGACAATGATTTTGATGAGAGAGTGGTAAAAGAGGTCATTCATCCGCTGGTCACAATCTCTCCTTTGTACAATGTAGGCCATTTTTTCTATTCTCCCGAATAGTTAGTATGGAATATTGAGCATCTTGACCCTTGTGAAGTGCATGAGCAATCTGATGTTGTAAGTGTAGAGTCTAAAGAATCTTTGTAATGTTCCAAAATGGGAACAACTACACTATTGGGAATATTTTGAGTTATTACCAATGTGAAGCTTCAGTAAATCATGAGCATGACAATGTAGAGCAGCTCATTAGATGTAAAATAAAATCATACCAGCAGATGATAGAACCTTAGCAGGTAGATGGCCTATATTCTCCTTCCCAAGAGGGGAAATGCAGCAATATAGGGCATAAAATAGTTGTCTTCAGAAAATAACGCTATTCCTATGAGAAATGGGACTTTGATCACTTGGAATACATCATGTACAACTCACATGCAGAATTAAAGGTGAAACAAATCACTCTAGCCAACATAAACAAATCTCCCCAAGTCAATGCAGCTCAAAAAGCCCAGACCCCATACCCTAGCTCATGCAGAAAGTACTGAAGCAAAGAATACATTATTTTAATGAGGGTTTATGCAGAAAATAATGAGAGAAGGTTGATATAGAGCTTACATTGATCAATAGTAGAGAAATGGAGGTTTAACCTCTTTTACACAAGGAAAAAGACACCCGACAAGGATTTCCGGCAATATACATGTACAAAAAGTAGGACTACAAAAAATAACGCAGTTTACTGCAACTATGTATTAGACATGACTAAATATGACATATAATAGTTGAATAATATAGAAAATGGCCAAAGGCCCTTCTTATTAGATTTGCTGGAGGGAAATGAACACCTCCTCCTCAAAGACTAGCACAAAATCTAAGTGTGCAACCCTGCTGCTGCTGCACCTGCATAAATGACGTAGTTTCTGAAGGGAACTACGCTGTAGATGAGGATGGCTGAATGGCCATAAGAAAAATTATGAAATGAATCTCAAATCCTTCCCTCTTGATCCCTTAAGCAAGCTAATCCAAAGAGAGGATGGAATTCCCACACGAGAATTCTTTGCACTAAGCAGTGCACCCACTCCGGCTAAACAGATGAAGCATGCAAATAGTCACAAGACCAAAGATAGCTAAATTTTGAATGATCTCCTTGATGCTATGCCCTCCCTTTTATCTTTGGTGAGCCTCCTCACCTCGGACCCCACACATTGTTGAGGTGACTTCCTAGTGAAGATTCATCTTCTAAAACTGCGCTGCCCTAGCTTGCTTCCCTCCTCTTTGTAGCTGCACTGTTGACTTGGTCAACTGGGACTAATCCACCTGCAATGTCTCTTTTCACACTAAGGGATCTTCAATCCAGTTCTCATATGTGTGTCTAGGTTGATCCTTGTTCTCATTGATCTAGTTTACTTGGGTGATTTCTTCTTCTTCAAGAGTGCATGTTGACTTAGTCAAACTTGACTATGTCTCCATCTATTTTACCCTTGTTCACACTTGAAGGTGTAAAATCCAGCCCCTAAGGTGATCTACTTCCTTACTAAGTTGGAATTTATTCATATTTTATTGTTCATGGGCCTCCTTTCCCATTTATTCCTCTCCTAAGTGAAAGTATCAAAATCTAATATTCCAATTTGCTTGTTTGCAATTTTTGGAATATTACAGTCCTCCCCTCCCAAATGTTGCTTGTCCTCAAGCAACTACAAGGATAGGACTGAAGAGCATCCTCTTCTCCCCTGTAGCACCCTCATAAGATGAAGTCTCCCAAGGATCAAGGTGCTGCATCATCAATATATCTCCAAGTTGCTTCTCCTAAGTGTGCAAGCCATCTATTGGGAAACATCCCAAATAGCTAACATTACATGACAGTGAAACATCCACGGAGAAAACAATGGGCTGTTTGAAGGTCCTCTTGAGGCGAGGGTTGATATAGATTGGGACTCATCATCCCCCTTTGAATCTCTCCTCCCCAAGCTATCAACCAAACAAAATGAGTCACCCTCCAGGTTGGCAACTCATGAAGGATCTTGGCAACTCATGAAGGATCTCTTCCACCTTGAGCTCATGCAAAATAGGTGGGCTGAAAATCTAAATATGGTAGGCAAGATAGCCTACCCCACGCTGTCTTCCTCTCCACTCAAGATGAGTGTAGATAATTTTCTGATTTTTGGTTGCAATACTATTGCCCTCAAATGGAAAGAAGGAAACTAGACCTCCAAAGGTCCCTCTCCCAGCGCTGTGAATCAAGCTTGCCCAAACCATCTTATACATGATGGACAATAAATCACCATCATATGGCATCCTATCCATCTCATGGTCCTCCTCATTAAGAAACAAAGATTTTGCTGTAGAGGCCATGTCTCTTCCCATGCTCCCCTTAGAACATGTAATGTAGAAAGTGTGGGGATGTTCCTCCCCCAAGAACACATCCACCCCATGTGTTTCTCCTTCAATCATGCTCCTCATAAAAGCAGGAATAATATCAGTAAATAGGATCATGATCAACATCATAATTAAAGAAAGACTGAAGGTTTTATGTGGTGTTGGAAGGTACCAACAATCCCCCATGTGGTCACAGCGCAGTCTTCCCCACTGCAGCTTCAGACAATAGCATGGCAAGTTGTTTCTTGGTAGATGGCTAGTTGTGTAAGCCACCACATATACTAGCAAACAGTAGATGGATGAATATATCAACTGAGCATACAAGGAGTAACCAAACACTTGCCCCTGACCATATAGTAGATGGTTGTCTCCATCATAATAGCTGGCCAAACATAGTCCATGGAGCCTAAAGAAAAACTTGCCCCTTTGTAAAGCAATGCGCTGCAGAGAAATGGTAAGAGCATGAAAACATTGTTTTGAACAATAAATAAGTGCAAAAACATAATTCTTACCATATAATGGAAGTAAGATGGCGACATGATCCATAAATGAGCCCTCCATAGTGATAGGGCATACTCCTATGAAGAGGAATAAACCATATGCTGCCTGAAGATCTCCCTCCTCATGCTTGGAAGTCCAAGCCAAGAAGAACATACTACAACAACAGATGAGTCCACTCACAACTCTATCAGTATCACCTCCTCCATGCCCACCAAATGCATCAAATGTGAAGTGATCCTGGGAACACTCCATCAACAAGTTCCTGCTCCAAAGTGACATCGCTGTTGGCCTATGCAAATAGGCTCCTACCAACTCATAAATCCATTCTCTGACATGTCCTCCCATAATGTTTCCATCTCCTCTCATTGCAACATCATGCAAAATGTGAGAGCAACTCTGCCCTTTCTCTCCCTCAATCCTCCAAAGCAAAAAATGTCTTTGTTGCCTCATCATACCTCCATCATCTAACTCATGTGGTGAAAAGATCACATCATCATAATGCTCCCACACTCCTTGCCATATGATGCAAGTACCTTGCCAAGTTGCTCCTATCCACATACTGTTGGAAAAAGGATATGTCTCATGATGGCCAAACTCTCTCAAGAGTAGCCAACGCAGTTTTACCTCTTGCTGCCCAGTATCATAAATTTGCAAGTAGCTCTCCAGCTGCTATAGGGTAAAATGCTTAGGTTGTTGGTTCTCTAATATCCCTCTCAGGGCTTTCCGGTGCTCGAGGCAGATAGTAAGATTAGCTGTATAGTTCACAAAGAAGACACATACATGTTCATATCAACTTAAGCAACTTGATGGAATAAGATGGAAGATTACCTCTTTAATGTTCTTGAAGCCTTTTGGAGAGTGCTAAGCAGCGAAGTAGGGATCCTCCTTCACCAGCTCCAAATCTTGACCCTGTGATCAATCAAAGCACCCCTGTAATCTCTACCACAACATACATTTCTTATCAATTAAGTTAATATATGATAAACATTTAAACTATGCACATCTAAGCCATTCATCTCATGCTATATAAGTAATTGAATAAGAATGACAATATCAATGCATAGAATGGACAAACAGATACAGTTCTATTGATTTATAAAAATGAGGATTACAACCATCGGTTGTACCAAGCCCTCCTCAGCCTTCCAATCTCTCTATCTCTCGATGTGGTGATGCTTGATCAACAAGTCCTCAATGAACCTCTTTGACTTTCGACCCTCACACTATAACAATAATGCTTTGCTTCTGAAGTATTCAAAACTTTGACAATCCTTCGACCTTGAACCAAGAGCCTTCAGCTCCATTTTATAGGAGATGGAGAGAGCAATCATTGCCTTTCTCCTTCCACCAGTTCTAAATATAAAAAACCAAGATGTTTCCTCAACTTCCCATGCTTTTGCCTTCCTTGAGAGTTCAGTTGTTTTTGGCAAGGCCCAATAAGAGACTAGTGCTTTGTAGTTTCTATTTTGTATTGACTCTCCTATGAGAAAAATCTAGAATTTCAAATCATTCTCCGTGGGTTTTTCCTGTTTCAAACTCAAAACACGGGTCATGCTGCCCTCTAGTCTAAACAGAGTTTTGCCCTAGCCACTAATGCGGCCTTTTCATTGATCAGGTGTGTTATAACCCTCTTTTGCTGTTATAGGGGTGCGTTACCTTGGCAGAAGTAGGTTTAGTTTAGGTCTTTATATTCCTTCTGTTGTCACTCCTAGAGACAGCCTAGAGTTGTGATAGACCAGTGCCTAGGACATCTTAGCATAGCAAGGAGCGTATAATATAATGTATGAAGCTGTCAAATTTAGCTCACATGCTATCTCCTGTAAACAGGGAAATAAAATAGAATGGGACCAAAATATTAGAAACTGACATAGGAAAAGAGACACTGCAGAGGACCAATTCAGAAGTACTTCACAGGCATAAATTATCAGAAGGGGTATGTAGTGAAAGAAATATTAAGAATATATTAGTTAACATTGAGCTGATACCCAAATATACAATACTACCATGCATGGGCTTACCAATCTAAGAATCCATACATGATAATAGCATTTTAAAAGCACCCTCCTAAAGCAACTAGTATAGCAGAAGTATGGTTAGCTGAATGATGGAACAAAATATCATGCATGATCCATATTTAAAGGCTTGAGTGATCCGAGCATGGGCATCAACTAGGAGGAATCCATACCAAAGATCAGTGAGCCACTCGCATTCCAAAACATGATACAAGAGGCATGAATGAAATGAAATGATATATTAAAATAACACATAAGAGAAGTTACAGGCTGTGAAATACCAAAGACCAGAATCCTCTTTGACAGATAGGACTCCTCTTCACTAAGACCCTATGGGCTCTGTGCCTTCATACCAAAATTTTACAAAATGTTTACAAAAAGCCTTTCACTGCATGATTTTCTGATAAAATCTGGAACCCTTACAATTCATTTCTTCATAGTTTTTATAGGAGAAACCAAAACGTAGTAAAAGAGGTAGGTGATGAACATTTAATTTGCATAATTAAAGAAAAATGGTAGAAACATTTGCATCCATACTGCTGAATGACTATGTTGTGCTGTTTGTACTTTGTGGCCTGCCAACTGAAATAAATGTTCTGGGTGAAAATCTCTTCAGGAACACGGAAAAGAGTAGAACCCCATAAACATTTTGTCCTTTCCTAAAAGAAAATCTACTAAAATAAAACCTGGAGGGCATTGCTTTTTGTACATTGTACCCTCTGCCTTCAAATCCCTGAATGGAAGTTTTAAAGTCCTGAATGCTGAATGTTGAAACCTTAGATCCTCCACTGATCTTCCTCTGCTGCTCCATTAATGTTCTCATCTGTGAAATCGGCGCCTTGAATGTCCCTGCAGGGTTTGACAAATTTGAACCCTGTTTCGTTAATTGAAGTCTTGTCGATTTGGCTTCCAAGGAATTTCTTCATAATTCTGCTCTAAAAAATGGTCCTTTGATGTGTGCTTTATCACAGTAATTGAGACCATGAGTCGTAATAGTGCTCCGCCGCTGCAAACCTGCAAAATCCGCAAACTCGTTAAAGAAAACCCAGGCCAGAGGATGATGAACGTGGCGGGGTTGATGAAAATCGCTGTGCAGACATGGCGAAATGGTGAGACGACGTGGGGTGGCGGAAAGATGCAGCAGAGGAATGGCAGACGAGCTGAATAGAGCTAAAAATTAAACATTAAAATATAACGTATGGATAGAAAATATGAATGGCAGAGAGAAAAATGAGATAGACACGTGGGAGGATGACGTGG
The DNA here is from genome assembly GCA_034641835.2 of Pinus albicaulis. Lineage (NCBI taxonomy): Eukaryota > Viridiplantae > Streptophyta > Pinopsida > Pinales > Pinaceae > Pinus > Pinus albicaulis. The sequence continues at coordinate 1,394,558,023 of CM076572.1, forward strand.
TGGGAGACTGGGTTAACAGCGGGGATGATGAAATCTTGGCCATCTGATCTCAGGAGGAGATCGACGGCTGAAAGAGCGACGGAGGCAATGGACAGTGGGCTAGGGGCGAGATTTGCCTATGGTTAAACCTCGTGCAGCTTCGGAGCACGATGGCTGTCGGATGCAGATCTCCAGATCGAACGGCTGTCATGAATATCACGCCGTGACTTTGGCCGAACAATAGCATGTGATGAACGACGGTTTTGAAGCCGTACGCATGGACACGTGGTGAGCGCTGTATGGAATCACTGGCCTAAGGAGAATTACTGCCTATCGCCGAAAGGCGGTGCGATACATACCACCTGGTTTTTGCAATGAGAGCGGGCGTGGGGACCACCAGGACAGGTGCATCGCGAACCGTTGATTTATGATTTGATCGGACGGTGAATAGGTAGGCTACAGGCGCGACAGAGATGAGAAAACGCTGTTCGATCTGCATAGATCGACGACTTAGAATGCGCTCGATAGCCTTACGCTTTAAATGCCTTCAGGGCTAGCATTTGGTTTCGGCTTCCAGTCACATGGGAGAGAAGGTGGAGAGAGTTTTGAACGAAAGGGGCTACGACCTGATATCTTTTCGCTTGTGGGGTTTTTTCGGCCTTTTAGTGCATTTTGGTTTCAAAGGAGGGGAACGATAGATGGAAGATGGGTTTTTCAGGCCAAACAAATGGGATTTGAGGAGTTTAAACGGGATTGGCTTGTCAAAATTTAATAGAATGCTGACGAGGTCAAAATTGGCTCCACCTGGGGATGGCATGCTCATACCTGAGCATGTCAAGAACTTCGCAGACTACCTGATTGTATTCTATGCATACTCTGCTCCTCAACAATTCTGTTTTTCCCTTCATAATTCACCACAATACCAACATTATTCGATCAAAGATAAAACAAAAACTAAAATACAGTATAGTACATCAGGCTGTCACTGCCTGGATTAGAATTGGAAATAGGGTTTAAGAAATTGACCATTTACAGGGGCATCCAGCAAGTCGCCTTGTAAATTCTCCAACTTGAAAGTATTATTGCCCCCTGTTCCACAATTTTGAAAGGACCAAACCAGAGGGGGTAGAATTTACCATGTTTTCCCTTCTCAGCTCTCCGGATGTCCCACCTGAGTACCAGATCACCAACTTGCAGATTCCTGTCTTTTTCATGCTGATCAAAAATGTATTTCATTTTCTCTTGATATTCTATTAACCTCTGATTCACCCAGCCCCGTGTTTCTTCTAATTCCACCAATTGATTGATTCTCCTAATCATATCATCAGGTTCCTCATGGCTTTCTTGCATGAAGCGGGCCACTGGTAAAGCCAACTGTACAGGAAATACTGTCGCTCATCCATATACCAATTCGTAGGGAGATTTTCTAGTTGCTCTCTTACTGGTGATTCTATTAGCCCATAGAGCAAATTTCAATTGGGAATCCCAATTCTTCTAATTTTCATTGATAGTCTTCTTCAAGCCCCTCACCAGAGTTTTATTTGAAGACTCTGCCAAGCCATTCCCTTGTGGATAGTAAGCTGTGGAGTGATTCAGTATGATAATGTATTGCTGGCAGAAATTCACAAATTTTGCAGACTTGAAGGCTTGTGCATTATCAGTCACTATCCTAGCAGGACAGCCAAACCTGGATATGATGTTTTCCTCCATGAACTTTATGATCACAGTATCTGTAGCATTCCTTGCAGGTATGGCTTCCACCCATTTAGTGAAATAATCCGTGGCTGTTAGTATCCATTTATGTTGACCACTTGATGGGGGATGTATCTCACCTATAAAATCAATACCCCATTGTTTGAATGGTTCATCCACATGTACTGGAATCAGGGGAAATGGTGCCGATTTTTGTCTCTCAGCAAATTTTTGACATTTATCACATGCTCTTACTCTGGCAAAAACATCTCCAAAAAGCTTCGGCCAATAGAAGCCAACTTTCAAAATTTTATGAGCTGTGGCTCTCTAGCTGTAATGACCTCCACATATCCCTTCATGAAATTGTGCTATAATACTCTCGAGTTCATTCTCTGTGAGACACAGGAGTAAGATGCTTGAGGGATCTCACCAATATAACCGGCCATTGGCGACTATGTACTTCTGTGATTTCAACCTCAGTGCTCTGTATTTAGTTTTGTCACAACTTGGAGGGCAACTGAGTGTGAGGAGATATTCTACTATCTCTTTGTACCACGGACTGGTGAGGTACTTTAGATGTGTTTCTAGAGTAGCTACTCCAATTCCATGTCGTTCTTCTTTCTCCTTAGGTTCCTCACCTGCTATAATGGACAAATTTATGCCCAGGGCTTGATATTTTGATTCAGATAACATTTTAGCCAGCCCCTGTCCTTTGATCAGCTTAGTAGGGCGGATGTCTAAGTCATACTCCTGTATTTTGGCAATCCACCTTCCCCTTTTTCCTTCACTATCCCCCTAAATAAGGATATCTTTTACAGCAGATGCAAGCACAAATGCAGTGATATGGGATTGTAATATATATACGCGGAAAGCTTTGAGGGATTTCACTAGGGCGTATGCTTGTTTTTCCAATATGTTGTATTTTAATTCTGCATTACGGAGCACCTGAATGAAAAAGGAAATAGGCTACTCATACCCTTCCTCATTTTTCTGCAATAAAACCCCTGCTATTGTATGAGGTGATGCAAAAGAAAAAATCATGAAAGGTTTATCATAATCTGGTCCAGCCAACACAGGGGCTTCTGCAAAAGCATTCTTTATCCTGGTAAATGCCTCCCGCGATTCTTGTGACCACTTTACCTCATTATTCTTCTTCAGCATATCTGTTATATGTCTAACTATCTCAGCATAGTTAGGGATAAACCTTCTCAAGAAATTAATGCGCCCTAGGAATACTTGTACCTCTTTCTTATTTCTAGGGAAAGCAATACCATTTATAACCTCTACCCTCTTAGGATCTATTTTCACCCCATCCTTAGTCACGATATGGCCCAAAAGCTTTCCATCTTCTAATGCAAATAAAGACTTTTGAGAATTCAGAGAGAGACCATACCTTCTGCATTTCTCAAAAGTTCTCCATAGATGTTCGATGTGCTCAGTATAATTCTTGGAAAATACAGTGATATCATCAAGGTAGACCACCAGGAATTCATATTTCTCCCCAACAAAAGCAATGTCCATGGCCCTCTGAAAAGTGGCCCCTGCATTAATCAATCCAAAAGGCATCCTAGCATACATAAATGTACCCCATGGTGTGGTGAAAGAAGTCTTCTTTTGATCCTCTGGAATTACAGCCACCTGGTTATAACCTGAGAATCCATCCATCATTGACATCCTGGAAGCTCCAACCACCCTCTGCAAGACGTGATCCATCTTAGGCAGTGGATAATTATCCTTTAAGGATGCTCTGTTTAAATTTCTAAAATCCACACACAGCCTTATTTCTCCATTCTTCTTTCACACAGGGACAATATTTGCCACCCATTCAGAGTACCTCAGTGGTACAATTATTTTGGCTTTTAGCAGCTTCTTGATTTCTTTCTCAATAGAAGGTAGCAGCAAGGGATTTATTTGCCTGAGCTTCTGCTTATGGGGCTTTGCATCTGTCTTCAGTGGAATTTTGTGTTGCATAATATTGATATCGAAAGTTTTCAAATCCTGATAGGACCATGCAAACACATCTTTGTAAGACTGAAATAACTTCTGATATAGATTTTTATATTCTCCAGGGATCCTCCTGGATTGTTTTACAATTTTGGGGTCAGCTTCAGTACCCAAATTCAGGTATTCTACCTGATTCTCTTCTACCACTTTGCTTGGCTGCAGTGGGACATCATTATTATCAAATAATCTTTCTAGAGGCACCAGCCCTCTAGGTATTATGTTTCCCTTTAACTGCAACACCTTATTACCTACCACTTTATCCTCCCAATTTCTTTCTGAAGCATCTTCAGACTCAACCTCTTCTTCATCATCAATCTCCATATTGGAGAATTCTCCCACTGTTCCCAGGAATCTCCTCATCTATTCTTCATATTCAAATACCTGCCAGTTTTTGATGTTATCTGGGATTGAAGGCCGATAACGCACCTCAACTTCATATCTTAAAATAGGGTTCTGAGGTGGTCGAAATGTACTAGCAGCTACAGCAAGGGAATCAGCCATCCTGTTCTGTTCTCGGGGCATGAACTGGATATTGAAAGCCAAGAAGAAATTCTCTACCATGTCCCAAACTTCATTCCTATAAGCCCTTAGCCTAGGATGTTTGGTTTGACACTGATTCCTGACTTGTCTAACCACCAGCTCTGAATCTCCCAGAACTTTTAAACTTTGTATGTTCATGTTCCTGGCTGTTTGCAATCCTAACATAAGTGCTTCATATTCAACCACATTGTTGGTGGCTTCATACTCTAGTTTGAAAGACAGCGGGATCCATTTTCCTGCAGGAGAAATCAATAATATTCCAGCTCCATTACCTTCTTTGGAATTTTCTCCATCAAAATGGAGTGTCCATATTCCTGCTCCAATGCTCTCTGAGGGCTGCTCAGTCTTGATCTGGCAAAAGGATGATTCATGAGCATAATCTTGATCTTCTTCCAGCATCAAGCATGAGAAATCTCCTTCTTTACTGTAGACTGGAGAATTAATTGAGTTGTCAGCCTTAGTCACCATCTTGACAAATCTAGTCTCCCTGTACAATCTCCTTTCTTGGCCACCAAAAACTGGGATAGTGGCATATGTTAAATCCATCTTGAGTGATCCACCAATTTTTGTTCCCCAAGACCTTGATAGCAACATACCAAAATGAGCTGGGATGTCAGCCACCACGATGTCCATTACTACACTTTTTGCTGGGATTTGGGCCAAATTGACTACCAAATCCTTGATCATCCCCAAGAATTTAACTCTTTTGGAATCAAATGAATATAGATCTTTATATGGACGTGTGATTTGTAAACCTAGTTGGTCCATGACTGATAGAGGCATAAGATTATGGGAAGCTCCAGAATCTAACATGCAGTTATGTAATAGCAGGTCATGGATTACTAGAGACACATAAAAGGGAGGAGTAGAGGGATCTATCTCCTCAACATGTGGGCCAAATACTACCATAGGTATTTCTTCTTGAAGGTTGAGACTATCTGGGATGATTTGTGCTTCTGGAGGGAGCATGAAAGAGGTTACTTGAGATTGATATGCTGGCTGTTTCAACAGTTCAGTCAAGGGGACCGGGATTTTGACCTTTTCAAGTTCCTTTTGCAGACTGAAAGCAAGAGGGGACTTTTCTACCACAACCTCTTTTGATTCTTTATTTTTAGCTGGGGGTTTGGATTCCTTTGACACAGACTCAGTATTAGGGGAAGTGACTACTTTTGAAGAGGAAGGAATTTGATCATTAGATTGCAAAGGTTTGTTTAGAGGTCCCTTACCTTTGTCTGTGGCTTTCTGCATTGTTGACTCCTTCTGAGCAGGTGCTTCCTTCTGGGGTAGCTCTTCTTCTTGCTCTTGGGTATGAGTCCTCTTCCTAGAAGATCTAAGATCATATCTTCTATTGAAATGTGCTTGCATGAAATCATGAAAATGTTTACAATAATGATCAAATTCTGCTTCATCTGCGTCTCTGATCTTTTCTTCTTCTTGCAATGAGCACCCAGCTTCATCATTTCCTTGCAAAGGGAATTCCTCTCCATCACTATTTGAGAAGGCAAGATTTGCATCCTCTAGTCCATAGGTAGCATCTTCAGCGGAGACATCTACTGGACCCTCCAAATACAATGGGTGTGGTACTGGATCTTGCTGTTCTTTTGATTCTCTTGGCAATATTGGCTGTGGCGGTCTTCTATACTAAGGATTGTAACCTCTGTTTGGAGCATTCTGGAAATTCTTGAAGGCTGAGTTCTTGGCCTCCAATTCAAGCTTACCCAGCTTATTAGTAAGGTTGCTGATCTTTTTGTTCATTTCTTCGATCATGCTAGTACTGGAGTCTCTGTCTTGGCTAGAAGTAGACACCTCTTCTTTGCCCCTTCTTTTAACATCTTGCTCAGATTTTCCTTTTGATTTTCCAGTGGAGGCAAAGTTTGCTTCCAACTCTAGTGCATCTGCCTGAGCATCATCTAGAGTAGTGGGCTTCCTTTCTCTGAGAGAGAAACCAAATTCTGCGTCAAAGGCTACTACAAAGACAACCTTAGCAGCAGTTTGATGGGGCTTCATATCAGCAGGAAGATTCAAATACAATTTATTAAATCTCTTGATAAATTCTGACACTCCCTCATTGTGTCTTTTCTTTAGTGTATTGAACTCAATGAGACAATTTCCATGATCTTTCTTCTCCCCCCATTTCCTGAGAAAAGTGTCTCCATGTTGTCCCAAGTGGTGATAGAACGGCCAGCCAATGTCTTAAACCATTTTCGAGCTTCACCATCTAGATATTTCACAAACAGTCTTAAGACCACATCCAAATGTTCAACATTAAAGTTCTCGGCAAAGGAGTAGAAAGTCTCAAGATGTTTTTGAGCATCAATCTCATTTTCCCCATTGAATCTGGGCAAGATCTTCAGATAATCTTGGGGCATATCATTCAACACCTGGGGTAATTCCAGGGGAGCATATTTGTTCATCAAGAAGGCCGGAACATTGGCCATTGGAGGAGGTGGAGGAATTGCAATAGTTTGCTGAGTAAGAGGAGGAGGAGGAGGTGGAAGTGGAGTATGAATAATAATAGGAATATACTCAACTGCAGCTGGTTGAGGTTTTGAGGGGAATAATGGTATGTTAACAGCAGATACGTTAGTGACCTCTTTAACCTCTTCAACCTCAGGAGTAGGATGAAGACTGTCTTTAAATTGGACACCTCCTCGGGGTGGACTGTCTGAATAGTAATAATCAGTATCTCAAACAGTGGAGTCGGGAATTTGCAATTGAGAATCTTGAGAGGAAGAGGATGGAAAATCTTCTATGGACAATTCAGGGATTTCTGAGCGGACTGATTTTCTTTCCCTCCAATTTCTTCTATGTAAAATCTTGTCAGGGTCAGACACTGAAGGTGTCTTTGGCTTGGACGTATCTAACCTCAGGTGCGGCTTACGAGGAGCTAGACTGCAAATAGATTTATCAAATAACAAATGTGGAGTCGCCAAGGTGAGGGATTTACAACTCTCAACTCTCCATGCTCACCTACTTGAAGAGTGAATTAGATTTTGTCGAGGCCCAGGGATTCAAATTTTCTTAACTTTGTTCCCCAGCAACGACACCATAAAGATGTTGTCACTCCTAGAGACAGCATAGAGTTGTGATAGACCAGTACCTAGGACATCTTAGCATAGCAAGGAGCGTATAATATAATGTATGAAGCTATCAACTTCAGCTCACATGCTATCTCCTGTAAACAGGGAAATAAAATAGAATGGGACCAAAATCTTAGAAACTGACACAGGAAAAGAGACACTGCAGAGGCAAGATGCAAAACTCTAATACAAAAGCAACAGACAATTCAGAGACAGTTTACTGCAAAGCGGGCCGATTCAGAAGTACTTCACAGGCATAAATTATCAGAAGGGGTATGTAGTGAAAGAAATATTAAGAAGATATTAGTTAATATTGAGCTGATACCCAGATATACAATACTACCATGCATGGGCTTACCAATCTAAGAATCCATACACGATAATAGCATTTTAAAAGCACCCTCCCAAAGCAACTAGTATAGCAGAAGTATGGTTAGCTGAATGATGGAACAAAATATCATGCATGAGCCATATTTAAAGCGCTTGACTGATCCGAGCATGGGCATCAACTAGGAGGAATCCATACCAAATATTAGTGAGCCACTCGCATTCCAAAACATGATACAAGAGGCATGAATGAAATGAAATGATATATTAAAATAACACATAAGAGAAGTTACAGGCTGTGAAATACCAAAGACCAGAATCCTCTTTGACAGATAGGACTCCTCTTCACTGAGACCCTATGGGCTCTGTGCCTTCATACCAAAATTTTACAAAATGTTTACAAAAATCCTTTCACTGCATGATTTTCTGATTAAATCTGGAACCCTTACAATGCGTTTCTTCATAGTTTTTATAGGAGAAACCAAAACCTATTAAAAGAGGTAGGTGATGAACATTTAATTTGCATAATTAAAGAAAAATGGCAGAAACATTTGCATCCATACTGCTGAATGAATATGTTGTGCTGTTTGTACTTTGTGGCCTGCCAACGGAAATAAATGTTCTGGGTGAAAATCTCTTCAGGAACACGGAAAAGAGTAGAACCCCATAAACATTTTGTCCTTTCCTGAAAGAAAATCTACTAAAATAACTGGAGGGCATTTTTTTCTGTACATTGTACCCTCTGCCTTCAAATCCCTGAATGGGAGTTTTAAAGTCCTGAATGCTGAATTTTGAAACCTTAGATCCTCCACTGATCTTCCTCTGCTGCTCCATTAATGTTCTCATCCGTGAAATCAGCGCCTTGAATGTCCCTGTAGGATTTGACAAATTTGAACCTTGTTTCGTTAATTGAAGTCTTGTCGATTTGGCTTCCAAGGAATTTCTTCATAATTGTGCTCTAAAAAATGGTCCTTTGATGTGTGCTTTATCACAGTAATTGAGACTGTGAGTCATAATAGTGCTCCGCCGCTGCAAACCTGCAAAATCCGCAAACTCGTTAAAGAAAACCCAGGCCAGAGGATGATGAACGCGACGAGGTCGATGAAAATGGCTATGCAGACATGGCGAAATGGTGAGACGACGTAGGGTGGCGGAAAGATGTAGCGGAGGAATGGCAGATGAGCTGACCATAGCTAAAATGTAAACATTAAAATATAACGTATGGATAGAAAATATGAATGGCAGAGAGAAAAATGAGATAAACACGTGGGAGGATGGCGTGGTGGGAGACTGGGTTAACAGCGGGGATGATGAAATCTTGGCCGTCCGATCTCAGGAGGAGATCGATAGTTGAAAGAGCGACAGAGGCGATGGATAGTGGGCCAGGGGCGAGATTTGTCTATGGTTAAACCTCGTGCAACTTCGGAGCACGATGGCCGTCGGATGCAGATCTCCAGATCAAAAAGCTGTCATGAATATCGCGCCGTGACTTTGACCAAACAATAGCGTGCGATGAACGACGATTTTGGAGCCGTACGCAGGGACACGTGGTGAGCGCTGTATGGAATCACTGGCCCAAGGAGAATTACCGCCTACCGCCGAAAGGCTGTGCGATACATACCACCTGGTTTTTGCAATGAGAGCGGGCGTGGGGACCACCAGGACAGGTGCATCATGAACCGTTGATTTATGATTTGATCGGATGGTGCATAGGTAGGCTACAGGCGCAGCAGAGATGAGAAAACGTCGTTCGATCTGCACAGATCGACGACTCAGAATGTGCCCGATAGCCTTATGCTATAAACGCCTTCAGGGCTAGCATTTGGTTTCGATTTCCAATCACATGGGAGAGAAGGTGGAGAGAGCTTTGAACGAAAGGGGCTACGACCTAATATCTTTTCGCTTGCGGGGTTTTTTTGGCCTTTTGGTGCATTTTGGTTTCAAAGGAGGGGAACAATAGATGGAAGATGGGTTTTTCAGGACAAATAAATAGGATTTGAGGAGTTTAAACGGGATTGGCTTGTCAAAATTTAATAGAATGCTGATGGGGTCAACACCTTCCATATTTATCTTCTCCTATGAGATGATGAGGATGTTTTTTGACCTGTAACAGATGCCCCCTAAAGTGTGAGGTCTAAGACGAAGACGATGGCTGAAATAATTTATAATGTGTGTAGTAGAGATAAAGAGATTGAAATACTGAGGAAAACCTGAAACAACAACATATGTCAGGAAATATAATATCTGTCTTGAGTCGGGCATTTCCATGCTCAATAGCTAATCAACATGATTTCTCTAGAACAGAGATATGAAGAATCTGTCCACCGATAATCATAATGTGGAAGTGTCTGTCATAATAGGATCAGGCTGAAGAAGCTGTCTCCATAAACAATATCACAACTTGGGGAAGGGAACATAGCTTTAATGATGTAACCTTTGCCCCAAGGTCTTGACCGCCGCTTCACTTAAACTGCATATTTCTCAACATGTGAATGAAGGAGCTGTCGTCGAACATGTCAAAAATCGTCTGATTACCAGTTGATAATGAAAAATGTTAACAGACGCGAAGGTGGCCACCGATAATGATGATGGTCCCTAAGATGCACAGTACAATCTAGCGAGTTTGAATAAAAAGAGTTGAAGTCGAACACTCATAGAATCATTAGTTCAGGAGCCATTGATGAAGAATCCTAATCAAACACAAGAGTACCTACCATTGATGTCTACAAGTATCCGGGTCCTGATGGGTTTCTGGATCAACTTCCTAGATAATATGTTGCAGTCGATAGGAAGAGATCTATTGAAAGGTACACATTGAGGCATCCTACATCAGTCAACACAAAACGGAAACCAAATGATTTTGTTTTTGATGGAGATAATGAAGAGCAAATGGGGATAACTGACGACAAATAATTTCTGGCATAATGAGCGGTTTGGTTGATAAGAGGAACAGTAGATAGCGAGATCTGCTTGAACAATAGAAGGCACTGTAACAGGGTACTAGGCAGCTGAGGCTTTAATGAACACCAAAGAGTTTGTTAAGATTTTACCGGTGTAGGAACACTGGGAGATGAAGGCTAATACTCATAGATGGTAGGGTTCGGCTAACTGCGAAAGAGTTTTCTGGGGAGTGCCATGTTCAAGATTTTTGCTGCCAAATCGACCTTTCTGAAATGTAACAGAGGTAGTATCCATTTTATCCAAATTTTGCCCCATCTGATTAGGTTTAACGAGTCCAGACGAGTAAAATCAGTGAATTTTTCATATTTAGAGAGTTTGAAAAATGTCGTAAAAGACAACTCCATTCCCCGTCTGATTAGGTTTAATGAGTCCAGACGAGTAAAATCGGTGAATTTTTCATGTTTAGAGAGTCTGAAAAATGTCGTAAAAGACAAATCCATTCCCCATCTGATTAGGTTTAACGAGTCCAGACAAGTAAACTCGGTGAATTTTTCATGTTTAGAGAGTCTGAAAAATGTCGTAAAAGATAACTCCATGGGGTACCTTTGTCATGTCTTGATAACCGGGCACGACAAAGGGAGAATAGTAAGCCCGAAACAGTTCATTTTCCGTGAGTTTGTCCATCGAAGCCGAAAAAGTGAGAAATCTATGTTCGATGGACGTCTACCTCATTTTGTTATGAGTACGAGGAGATGAAGTAAACTCAGTACTCTTTGTGAAATTTTTAACGAGTCCAACAAAGAAAAACTCAGTGCTCTCCGTGAAATTTTAACGAGTCACGCGGAGAAAACTTGGTCACTTTTTCTGTTTAAAGAGCTTTGAAAAAGAGGAAAAGAATGGCTCCTTACTCTCTGTCGTGGTAGTTTAACGAGTTTGACAAAGATAACTCGGGGTTTTTTCAGTTTTATGAGCTAGAAAAAGGGTCCCTAAAAAGAAAGCTCAGTGCTTCTTCATATCAGTTTTAATGAGTCTGAAGAAGAGAACTCAAGGTTTTTCGGATTAACGAGCAAGAAAAAGACCATAAAAATAACGCTCGAAATTGACTTCGTATAAGTTTAGCAAGTCCGAAGAGGAGAACTCGAGGTTTTTCAGATTAACGAGCAAGAAAAATATCGTAAAAAGAATGCTCGGAGGATGGATTGTGGTGCCGACAATTCAAAAATTGCTTTAACCTTATCGGGATCAACCTTAATCCCGTGCTTGGAGACAATGAAACCTAACAGACACCTAGACTCGACCATGAATACGCACTTATGAGGATTCAGACGTATATTGTAGAATATATACCTAGTAAAAATTTCTTTCAGATGAGCAAGGTGATCAGGTCATTGCTTGGAATGGACCGGAAGGTCATCCAAGTAAGCCTATACAATATGTCGAATGTCGTGGAAAGCGTAGTCCATAGCCCGCTGAAAAGTTGCTCCAACATTCTTTAGACCGAATGGGAGTTTACGATATGCAAATGTTCCCCAAGGACAAATAAAGGCAGTTTTATGCTGGTCTTCTTTTTTAATCACAATCTGGTTATAGCCCGAGAATCCATCCATGAAGGAAAAAGATTCACATCCGGCACAATCGTTGAGAATCTGATCTATGAACGACGTAGGATAATTATATTTGGGACAAGCAGCCTTCAAATCGCGATAGTCAACACAAACTCGGATGGTGCCTTGTTTTTTATCGACGGGAACCGGATTGGAAACCCATTCCGTCAAAGGAATGGGATAGATGAAACCAGCGTTTAAAAGTTTTTCTACCTCAATTTTGATGGCGGCCGCTTTGCGGAGGTGGACAGGCCGTAGTTGCTGCCAAATTGGTTTGGCATTGTCATAAATATTGATTTCGTGCTCGATTATAGATGGATCTATGCCGGGCATTTCATCATAAGACCAAGCGAACACATCGCAGAATTCCTTGAAAAGGGATGTGAAGCATGCAATTTCCTCAGGATTGAAATATGAAATATGCTCCAATCTGAATATTTTCCACGATACCCGTTTTGACTGAGATATTAATGAGCATTGTCTTAGAAAGACTACCCATGTTCCCTTCTGAATCGATATTTTGAACAGTCGTGTACGCGGAGGGAACCATCTCAGGTGGGTCAAAGGATGGGATTTCAGTATTTATCATGTCCGAGTCGATCATCGAAGCACAATGGTGAAACTCTCCCCAAGGTCGTTCTTCTAGAGACATGAACTCTCGAATAGCTTCATCTGTAGGCAAGACTTCATTAAGGAGATCCTTAGAGAGATCTGTGATGGGTGGGAGGTTTGTACCTTTGGTCAAAACCATAGCAGTGGAGGGTTCATATGTAATTTGGATGGCTTGGTAGGCCAACTCGGCTGGTGAGCGCGGCATATGATCTCTGTAGGAATCAATGTCTGAAGGTGCCGGGAGGATCCATGGGTCGATAGAGTCATCCAAAGTGGTGGATATCATTGCAACCGTATTTGGGATCTCTGGCGACGGGAGAGGAAAACAACCCAGTAGGGAAGATGCCTTCAGAAGACCGGTACCAATACTGACGTAAGAGTTAGGAAAGCCTCCTATTAGGGGCACAATGCTACTTGGTAACGTGGTATAATCAGGGGTGTAGAAGGATAACTGATCCACCGTGACTATTTTCCCATCCAATGAAATAGGACGAGTCGGAAGACCGAAGAAACAATGGCAGTCATGGCATAAGACCAACTGCGACCGAGCAATAGATTATAGTCGAGATGGCGATCTACGACTTCAACGTCCACGATTACCGTTTTCCCACTCAGAGTGATGGGAAAGCTAGCAAGGTATCCTTTTGGGAGGAATGTGTGGCCATCAAAAGCTTTGAGGGAATTTGACGACGGTGTTAAGGTAGGAGAACCTAAAGTGAGCCAGCAAGCTTGAGACATAACGCAGGTCGAAGCACCTTCATCAATGACAGTGCGATGGATTGGTCTCCCTTTCGACACCACCTGCACTTGGAATGCGAGTTGGTATGAGAGGCGAGTCTGAGATTTTTCCATATCAAAGATAGCTAGCATGGAATCTTGGGGGTCTATTCCACCAATGGTCGAAAGCAAGGCTTTCCTTTGTGTTGGACAAGTTTGCAATACCTCGAGAGCAGAAATAGCTAACGGTGCCTACGCCAAATCTTCTACAATGTTGTAGTTTTGGGCTGCACGTGCATAGGTGTTATGAGTCATGCGTCGAAGTGTCCCTTTGGGGGGACGAATCACGGGATCAACAGTAGGCCTCTTGATATGGAGATCGTTGGGCGGCAGTGGAGTTGAACTAGTACCAAGTTCTTGAGCGTCGATGGTAGGATTTCCATAAAGTGTGGCTCATGTTTGAAGTTCAACACTCTCAATGCCATAAATGGTAGATGATCCTTCACCAGAAGGATGTGAGCCACCATTTCCCCTTTGCTGGGGTTGTGGCAGGTTGTCAACCATGTGTTGGTGTTGCTGCTGTTGATTAGGGAAAAGATTATGAAGAACGACAGGTGTTCACCTAGAATCCTTATTTGCGATAAAATCAGTGCATTCCTGTAGCCGAGGACATTTGTATGTCAAGTGGTCCTCCGCACAGATCTTGCAAGGAAATTTCATGGGTTTATCCTTCCCTTTGTCGTTTTTGGTAGCGTTTTTCTAATTAGGATTATTTTGATTGTCCGACTGCTCTTCCAAAGAAGATGTCTTTTTCTTGTTCTTATTATTCTTTGCACTAGGTTTTTGTGAAGTTTGCATAGAATTTACCTCAGCAATAGGAAGCGTAGTCATTTGGTTAGGGGCGGTGCCAGCCGAGGATGGTTGGGAGGTTTTCCCTCGAGATTTTTTTGTGGCTACGCCAGAGATTGTGCTAACGAGACCGTCGGCATGGGCTCCGGTTTTCTGAGTAGCGAGAGGATTTGGGTTACCAGGGGCATTGGGGAGTAAATCATATAGCGTGCCAAATTGTGAATAGATTAAATCCAAATTTTGGGCACGACGAATGCATTGATCTTCTGTAACCGCACCGGAGAGGCCAATGTCTTTAGAGATGTGGGGTAAGAGAGACTTACAAAACCAATTAGATAGAAGATGATCCGGGATTGGCGCTTTGACTGGCCTCCTCCTACGCCTCCATTCATGAATGTGATCGGAGATGTGGGTGGTGGTGTCTTGGTGCAACGAGGTTAATAGTTCCGTTCCGGTTTCAAATCTGATTGGTAATTGGAAGTTATTTAGAAACTCCATCGCTAAAGCGCCAAAAGTGTTTATGGTGGCGCGGGGCAATTCAATATACCACTTGGTGGCATTTCCTGTAAGGGAGTGGGGAAACAGTTGAAGTTGGACACTATCATCCACCATGGAATTAGATATAGACCATAAATTAAAGGTGGTGATGTGTGCAGCTGGGTCTTCCCCTTGTTTCCCATCGAACTTTGGGATGTCAGAAGGAATCTTGTGCGGTACTGGAGGCCAGAGCGGGTTGTGATTAATGGGGTCATTAGTCAGGTTATAGATGTCGGGAATGTCTAGAGCTACCAAAAATGGAAATTGCGGGTTTTCCCCCGAATCTAACCAAGGAAGTATTGGTTGACTATGTGGACCATATGGTCTGCCCATCAATGTGTTACCAGTAGGATAAGTAGGACTTTGATAAAAATTTCCTATAGGTGGAGGGGTAGGGATATATGGTTGCTGTCCATAGGGCATATTGTATTGTGGGGCGAACGGTTGGTTGCCTCCAGTATAAAAGTGCTCTCCCATTCCAGATCGAGGTTGGGGTGGGTTAGTCCATATGGATGCAATAGAGCTTCCCGGAGGTATGCTACTACTTGCATAGTTCGGCAACGACATAGACCCTACACTGATATTTAAACCACTTAAGGGAATAGTGTTAACAATAGGTTGTCTGGTTTGTCCTAACGATTGCAGGGGTAATGAAATGTTCCCTGTTGTTTGCATGCTGGTGACACTGCCCCCTGGTATGGAGGCCAAGGGGTTTGAAATCAGTAAAGGGTTCCAACCGAAAGGGTTGTTAAAAGGAACCAAAGTAGTCCCACTCGTGGGAGGAGCAACCGTAGGTCCCAACGTGGTCACGATAGGAGTAGATCCCGAAGGACTCGGCGAGTTACTTACAGTTGTGATGACTGTAGGGTTGGGACTAGGCATAAGTTGACTACTGGGGTTACCAAGTGATGGCATAGAACTGACAACTGGTGGGGCGGATGGTGGCAAACCTGGGATGGTTTCCATTGGTATCGACCCCGTGGATGCCGATTTTGAAATGGATGTTTGTGCGACCGAAGACATGTCTTGGCGTGGTGGAATCTGAATTATCACAGGCCCTAATGGATCAGTGAGTGGAGGATTGTAATGAGGTACGCCACCTTCCGTGAAAGGGTCCTCCAGAAATTCCGTATGATATGAGGCTATGTGAAAATCAACGTTTGTCAATGGAGACTGCTCTTCCGTAGAAGGCACGGGTTCACCAAGGTTCAGTTCTTCCTAAAGAGTCAGAGGAAGTAGACCTTGCTGTCGTCGAGACAGACGACGTGGGTCAGATGATGCCATGGTGACCTATTTATTTTTAAATTTTTTTAATAAATTGTGATGTATTATAAAGTCTCAGTGACAGTAACCACACACCTAGAAAAAGAAAAAAGAAAAAAAAGACTCTCTAAAATCAATCAGCAAGCAGCCAGAATAGGGTGCCCTGTCTGAGTACTACCGTTTGCTGGTGATGAAATCCAGTATTACAATAGTATACAGAGAGGGTTGGTCGAAAGTATAGTTACGGTTACTCTAGAGCTTCGCCCAAACCTCAAACGATAGGTGTAAGCACTCTCGTGAAGATGAGTACCCTCCTAAGGACCGAAGATAGAGTAGGTCCGTCTGTTTCAGGTACCAGGACATCCCATCCTAGTCACCTTGTGCAAGTCCCTAAAAGGTATGGCCACAAAAGATACCTCAAATCACAGACATCATCAGGGGGGTCCATGGTCTAGGACAACATGCTATATGGGTAGAACACCTAGATCCCCGATCTAGTTTCGACATTTCCGAAGGGAACCCCAATATATAGCATGCCCACCGGATGCAGTCGAAGGCGGGCTACCTTCTTGTGCACCCAAATGTTGTCTCGCACTGAGCTCTGGGAAAGGAACGGACTCGTTAATATGAGTGCAGTAGGATTTCGCTCGTTAATGACTCTAGTCCCAAGTTTTGAGAGCTTGGGTGATTTTCTCACTTTTCCTAACCCAAGATCCTAGCCTGAACTACTATTGGTGTGAGCTCAGAAAAAGTAATGTGATTGATTTTATTATCGCTTGATTCTTAGTGTACTTGATTATTAGTCTTACGGAGGGGGAGTGGACGTATGAAATGTAGTGAGACTCTAACTCAGAAAACCATACAAAAATATGCTCTAAATATTCAATTCGATGAAGAGTATTTCTACAAGGAGAGGTTTCTTTTCAACATCCATGCACTAACATTCAAATAGCAAAGTTCAACTTTAAAGACTCAGACATCTATTTACCTCATCTTAACAATCTTTTAACTGAAATTTTCAGAATTAATTCAGCTAGATGCAAAAAAACTAAAAAAAATTTCTTCTCTAAAAAGTAAATGTTTTTGACACTAACTTTTCAAACAAGAGCAAATAAACAGAAATGCCAACTTAGTAAACAAGCGATTCAGTCAAGGAGGGATACTGATGGCCAAAAACCTTTGCAACCAAAAACACAATCACAGGGGTGAACAATAAATTTTGGCTGAGTAACGCACTGTTTCTGAGTAAAGACAACGTTAATACAGAGACTAACGCACTGTCTTTAAGAAGAGCCCGCGTTATAACGCACTGGAACACCAAAAAAGGTAGCGTTAGCTAGGGTAAAGTCCTTCAGATGGTCAAACAGGAACAGGATTGAACTCTGTGAGATTTTGGAATGTCTATTGGGCACAAATACTGGTCAGAAGGGTTTGTGAACAGAGGAAAGAAGAAAGGGGGAAAGAGATAGTCCGAAAACTATGGGGAACTCCCTAGTGGAGTCGACAATTCTGCTATAGGGTAAAATTCTTGGGTTGTTGGTTCTCTAATATCCCTCTCAGGGCTTTCCGGTGCCCGAGGCAGATAGTAAGATTAGCTGTATAGTTCACAAAGAAGACACATCCATGTTCATATCAACATAAGAAACTTGATGGAATAAGATGGAAGATTACCTCTTTAATGATCTTGAAGCCTTTTGGAGAGTGCTAAGCAGCGAAGCAGGGATCCTCCTTCACCAACTCCAAATATTGACCTTGTGATCAATCAAAGCACCCGTGTAATCTCTACCACAACATACATTTCTTATCAATTAAGTTAATATATGATAAACATTTAAACTATGCACCTCTAAGCCATTCATCTCATGCTATATAAGTAATTGAATAACAATGACAATATCAACGCATAGAATGGACAAAAAAGATACAGTTCTATTGATTTATAAAAAAGAGGATTACAACCATCGGTTGTACCAAGCCCTCCTCAGCCTTCCAATCTCTCTATCTCTCGATGTGGTGATGTCTTGATCAACAAGTCCTCAATGAACCTCTTTGAATTTCGACCTTCACACTACAAAAATAATGCTCTGCTTCTCAAGTATTCAAAACTTTGACAATCCTTCGACCTTGAACCAAGAGCCTTCAGCTCTATTTTATAGGAGATGGAGAGAGCAATCACTTCCTTTCTCCTTCCACCAGTTCTAAATAGAAAAAACCAAGATGTTTCCTCAACTTCCCATGATTTTTCCTTCCTTGAGAGTTCAGTTGTTTTTGGCAAGGCCCAATAAGAGACTAGCGCTTTGCAGTTTCTATTTTGTACTGACTCCCCTATGAGAAAAAGCTAGAATTTCAAATCATTCTCTGCGGGTTTTTCCTGTTTCAAAATCAAAACATGGGTAACACTGCCATCTAGTCCAAACAGACCATTTCCCTAGCCACTAACGCGGCCTTTTCATTGATCAAGTGTGTTATAATTCTCTTTTTTTGTTATAGGGGTGCGTTACCTTGGCAGAAGTAGGTTTAGTTTAGGTATTTGTATTCCTTCCATATTTATCTTCTCCTCTGAGCTGATGAGGAGGTTTTTTGACCTGTAACACTAGCTTCTTGCTCTCTATCCACATCCACTTGTCCATCGATAGATGCCTCCTACCATTCTCCATCTTGGTACTTGTAATGTTCCTTTTTCAGGAAATTGCTACAACAATGAGAATATCTCGAGATATTCTGAAGTTGGAGCTCCAGCAATAAGCAAGCACAATAATGGTATAACAGCAACACTCAACTCATAAAAACATGAGATAAATCCATAGCCTTCTTATTAAGAAATAGTAGCAACAAATAGATACAAGATCTTGAGGAAAATGCTACTCAAGATAGGCAATGCTCAGCCTCAAGAAACAAGTACAAGATACATGACAAAATCACTGCTACACAATGTATACCAAGTTATGAAAACACAATTTTATAGAGAAACTGCATGCTACATATGTCAAATACATAGATAAACAAATTTATGGCCCAATACAACAATGAGAGTGAAGATATCAGCTCCCAAAGACTACCTCATGTCAATCCTGGAAGGATTGGCAATAAAATACAAAATCTGCAAAATGTCAGAGTTTCTCGGTAGCTGTAGCAACTCAAAAATAGAATTGGATGGAGATGGTTGAATCTAATGCTCAAACTGAATGTGCCTCCTCCAATGGATCTTTCAAGTGAAAGGCTGATCCCTTCACCAAAGATCTCTCCCTCCAATATTCTGCAAGAGCCCCACTGCAAATGCTCCTCTCAAAATAACGCAGTTACTGGATGCTACTGCACTATAGGGATATGGAATGAGTTGGCCTTGATGCTAAAATCTACAATCAGCTCTAGGATGCCTCCAAACTGATATCCCAAAGGAAAGATGGACTCCTCGTCTGAAAAATAGCTGAAGGAGATGGTGTAGCGAACCCTCATTGCAACACCCAACAACACAGTGTTAATCTGCTGCAGAAATAACGCTGTCTTGATGGAGGATGATTGGCCTCAGGCCTGGATGTGAGGAAAATGAAGAAAAATCCCTCAAGAGACCTCTCAAGAAGGAGAAGGAATCCTAAACAGGAATTCCTCCGGCAATTCTTGCTAAGCAGCAAAGAATGCTCCAATTGTCTAACTAGACAATGAGATGAATAATACAAGCATGAGAAACAATGGTTGCCTTGTCCTCCTTTTAAACAAGTGAAAGCCCCTCTCCATGGGTCCCACTCCTATTAGGATTTCCTCCACCAAATAACCCTTTCCTCATTCACACTGCACTGGCTTCCTAAATAAGCCACTACTCCTATGGCAACGCTATTGACTTGGTCAAAATTAACCAAGCCTCCTTGCAAATGACTTTGTTCACACATGAGGGTTTGCAAACTAGCTCCTAAGATGATCCCAATTTCATATTATGAATGATTTTATTGAGAATATCAAAATGCATGGGCCTCCTTACCCACTTATTCTCCTCCTAAGTGAAATAAACAAAATTTAATGTTCCAAATTATTGTCGGAAAATTTTGGAACATTACAGTCCTCCCCTCCCAAATGTTGCTTGTCCTCAAGCAGCTGCAAGATAGAACTGAAAATCCTTCTCTCAAGGCATGGAGTCTATGTAGTTTTGAGAAACATCTTCGTCATGTGGATCCTCCATCCCCAAGAAATCATCCATACAAAATGAGCTACCTCACAACTAGGAAACTCCTGGAAACTGTCCTCCACCTTTGGCTCCGACAAAGCAGGTGGGATGAAAATATGCTCATGGTAGACAAGGTAGCCTACCCCACACTATCCTTCTCCCCACTCAGGACAAGTGTAGAGAAAGTGCTGATCCTGGGCTGCAAAATACTTTCCCTCAAGTGGCAAGATGAAGACTAGATCCCCAAGGACCTCTCCTCCAACGCTGCAAATCATGCTGGCCCAAGTATCTCCATATATTACGAGTTGGGAAGTCATCAACATATGGAATCTCCTCCAACATATGGCTCACCTCATAAAGTGACAAATGTGTTGTTAAGGTAACCATATCATGTCCCATGTTCCCCTTAGAACATGTAGTGCAAAAGGTGTGAGGAATTTCTCCCTCCAAGGACACATTCACCCAATGTGTTTCTCTTCCAATCATGCTCCCAAGGAAAGCTCCAGAAATATCAACCAAGGGAACCATAAGGAGAATCATGCTGGCTGCCATGTGAAGTAAATGAGAAGGACAATGGTCCCTCAAATGAAGCCAACGTAGTTTGACTCTCCACCGCCATAGAAAATGAAATGATGGGTGGCCTCCCCACCATCTACTTGCTGTCTCAATCTCCTGGAGAAGGCAAGAGATGTAATGTGCAATTGAGCATGTTATCTCCAAGAAATATCCTCTCCAATTCCCCTTCAGGAGTGATCATCAATAATGGCCTTATGTAGACCATCAAATCTAGAAGGAGGAATGATCCTTCTTCGAGCAAATCCCTGCACATATAAGGTTAAGATATGCATATATATAGATAAATCATCATGAAAATCATCAATGCTCTCACCATATGCTTTGCTCATAAAAATGGAGTGACTCATAGATGAGTCTCCCCTCATCCTCAAAGGAAAAAGAGTTGACTGTGCAAAATCCTCCAACTCCTCATGTCCCATGGAGTGCCTCCTCAAGCTCTTCAAGTGGTTTTTCCCACAAGAAGAAAAGAAATGTAATGTGGCTCTCATGGTTGGCCCATGGTTTCTCCTGAAATGTACAACATGTATATTAAGGAGAATTATGCTCCCAATGGGAATCCTCAATCTCAAGCCCACTCTCCAATAAAAGCCTCCCATGAACATATACATATCAGCAATACATGGAAGCAAAAACCAATAGAAACAAGTTGTCATATGAAAACCAGAAAGTGGATCAAGGTCCCAAACAAGGAACCAGCGCAGTGCATGCCCTGCCTACATCAAATCAAACAAAATCAAGTGCTCTCCCAACCACTTGTTTGCTGCCACATTCATGTTACAAGATATAAACATGGAAGTACAAAAAGGTGTCAATGGTGCACACCAAAAATCATGTGGCTCCCCCCACAAACCACCAATAAGATAGCCAATCTCAATGCTACAAATGGCTTCAAGTACATCATGATACAATATGCAAGAAGGGACAATCCTCCTTGGTACAATATGCTGCTCATAAAAATACAAGTACAAAACATAAGGTGAAATTGTACATTCTCCATCATGCACTAGAAGACTTGAGCTGAAATGGCTCAACTGAAAATTCTCCCTTACTCTCCATGAGTAGGAAGGTGGCTGTGAAATCCTCTCCATCATCATCCGGGCTCTACATCTCTCCATATGTTGATGTATGTCTTGCTGGATGCCCTCCCAAATGAACTCCTCTACCAAGGCAAGATATGCATCAAAATGCATGGAAAAGAAGTCCTCCTGTGCTGCATGCAATAACTTCTCCTTGAGACTAGAATCTCTAGTCAAGAAGACTCTGTCTCGGAAATAGATGACCATATCATCCATCATATACTCATAATCTCTATCCGGGTCATCTAGAATCATGCATGCATCAAGATCCTTAGAGTACTCAACTAAGAGCTGAGATCTCCAGTAAGGATCAATCCTCCTAAGAGACAGCGCTGGTGATATGGCATGTGTAGCTCTCCTCATGTTGCTGTCTACTACTTTGACATCCCCCATGCCAAATTTTTCCTCCAAACTATTCACCTCTCCAAAATCCAAGAGCGGTGAATCCAAAGATAAAATGTATCTCATCAATGATAGATCAGGTGGCCTCCCTGGTGGAATGCCTCTATGCAATGAGACATCAATGTCAAGAGTGGACTGTACATATGGTTGGGCAATCTTTCCCTTGCTCTCACCGCGCAATACAATCTTCCTCCTCTTTGCACTAGCTCTTTGAAATAGAGAAGGGTGTGTGCCTCTCATCACCTGATGCTGCTCTTCCTCCCTTCCTCCTTCTCCCAGCTGTAGTGCTGCACAATCATGCTGCTCATTGATTGTGCTTGGACCTCCATGTATGAGATCCTGGGGACTCCCTTGCAACGCTGCAAGAGTCCCTCTATTTGGAGCAAGGGCTCCTCCTTCCTTTGCATGAGGTACTAGATAAACTCTAGAATTTACAGCGCTGTTGCCCTCAACATGATTGGGCAACTCTCCAATGATTAGATCCTCTTTTGAAAA
The DNA here is from genome assembly GCA_034641835.2 of Pinus albicaulis. Classification (NCBI taxonomy): domain Eukaryota; kingdom Viridiplantae; phylum Streptophyta; class Pinopsida; order Pinales; family Pinaceae; genus Pinus; species Pinus albicaulis. Next base: position 1,394,580,836 of record CM076572.1, read on the forward strand.
AGAGATCCCCTCGCCTCCTTGTGCCAAAAATGAAGATCTTGGCTCTAAATAAGCATCATGCAAGATATCAGCCTCCTTCATGGCTTTCTAAAATGTTTTTGAGCCTATGGTTTCCTCCATCACATGCAAGGGTTTTGTTTGTTTGAATGTGTTTGTTTCCTTTACATGCATTTCAGAATTCCTCCTATCAAATCTCTTCATCAAAGTTCTAATGAACCTTGCATATGAAGAGGTATTTGCATTTTTCAAAGTAAAAGACTCAAATAAGCACCATGCATAGACTTTACCTCCCAAGTGCAACACTGCTACTTTGATGGCTTCATCTTTAGGAATCTTATGCTACTGCAAAAAGGTGTCTAGCTCTTCAATCCAAGCCTTGGCTGAACAAGTAGGAGAGCCATTAAAGACAGATAGAAGAAATCTATCCTTATCATGCTGCTTGCTCCTCCTCACCATGATCTTGCAAAACTCCGGAAAAGTAATATGATCTCTAAACCTCTGGGTTTGAGATTCATACTCATGGAAGAAACCTCTAAGAGTTCCTTTCTTCGGCATTTCTTCTTATTCTTATCTTCTCATGGAAAATATGGCCATGTGACTGCGGTGTGTTTTATAGGGTGTAGTTGCATGCTCACATCCTCTACAAGAAAATCTAGAGTTTGACTCAGTTTCAAACCCTCTTGGAGATCCTGTACCAATCTCCCTCCTTATCTTCTCAAATTCTTCATGAATGCTTAGTAAGGATCTTGGAAGAAGCTTTGTGAGCTTTCCTTTCCTCTTTTCTCCATATGATGGAGCCTTCATTTTCTCTCTCTTTGATATGATGGCTGAGATCCACTGGCCTGTGAAATTCCCTCTTCAGGAATATCAAAGCTCTATTCTAGAGATTGACTGTAGGGGCATTTACTGGATATGTCACCTTTGAAGAAAGGATGAGATCCAGAGGCTACCTGGCCATCTGCAGACTCTGCCTATAGAGTTTGAAATCTTCCCCTTCAGGGATTTATCACTTTGGCTTGAAGCCACAGGCTGAGCCAAAGATCATGCTCTGATACCACTGTAATGTTCCTTTTTTAGGAAATTGCTACAACAATGAGAATATCTCAAGATATTCTGAAGTTGGAGCTCTAGCAATAAGCAAGCACAATAATGGTATAGCAGCAACACTCAACTCATAAAAACATGAGAGAAATACATAGCCTTCTTATTAATAAATAGTAACAACAAATAGATACAAGATCTTGAGGAAAATGCTGCTCAAGATAGGCAATGCTCAGCCTCAAGAAACAAGTACAAGATACATGACAAAATCACTGCTACACAATGTATACCAAGCTATGAAAACACAGTTTTATAGAGAAACTGCATGCTACATATGTAAAATACATAGATAAACAAATGTATGGCCCAATACAACAATGAGAGTGAAGATATCAGCTCCCAAAGACTACCTCATGTCAATCCTGGAAGGATTGGCAATAAAATACAAAATCTGCAAAATGTCGAAGTTGCTGGGTAGCTGCAGCAACTCAAAAATAGAATTGGATGGAGATGGATGAATCTAATGCTTAAACTGAATGTGCCTCCTCCAATGGATCTTTCAAGTGAAAGGCTGATCCCTTCACCAAAGATCTCTCCCTCCAATATTCTGCAAGAGCCCCACTGCAAATGCTCCTCTCAAAATAACGCAGTTACTGGATGGAACTGCGCTATAGGGCTATGGAATGAGTTGGCCTTGATGCCAAAATCTACAATCAGCTCTAGGATGCCTCCAAACTGATATCCCAAAGGAAATAAGGACTCCTTCTCTGAGAAATCGCTGAAGGAGATGGTGTAGCGAACCCTCACTGCAACACCCAGCAACACAGTGTTGATCTGCTGCAGAAATAACGCTGTCTTGATGGAGGATGCTTGGCCTCAAGCATGGATGTGAGGAAAAGGAAGAAAAATCCCTCAAGAGACCTCTCAAGAAGGAGAAGGAATCCTAAACAGGAATTCCTCCGGTAATTCTTGCTAAGCAACAAAGAATGCTCCAATTGTCTAACTAGACAATGAGATGAATAATACAAGCATGAGAAACAATGGTTGCCTTGTCCTCCATGGGTCCCACTCCTATTAGTGTTTCCTCCACCAAATAACCCTTTCCTCATTCACACTGCATTGGCTTCCTAAGTAAGCCACTCCGCCTATGGCAGCGCTGTTGACTTGGTCAAACTTAACCAAGCCTCCTTGCAAATGACCTTGTTCACACATGAGGGTGCGAAAACCAACTCCAAAGATGATCCCCCTTTCATATTATGAGGGATTTTATTGAGAATATCATTATGCATGGGCTTCATTACCCACTTATTCTCCTCCTAAGTGAAATCATCAAAGTTTAATGTTCCAAATTATTGTCGGAAAATTTTGGAACATTACAGTACTCCTCCAAAGAAGATTACCATCCTCCTATATCAAATTTTTCTCCTTGCATTCCATGGGATGCTGAAATGCAACTCCTTGGAGACCTCCTAGAGAATATCTCTCATCGATGATCATCTTGAACCCATAAGGATCCAAGGGGGCTGAAGGAAAATCCTTTTTGCTGCTACCTCTTGACAGCGCTGTAACCCTCCTCCAGGGTGTTTTGGCTATCTCATGTCTCAACTGCCGGATGAACATTTGACTCTGCATGAATTTGTTTGGAGAAAAGTTCACTCCATCCTCCAAGCATTCACACTCCACCCTCAAGGGTTGTGTGCAACTGAAAAAGGGCCCATGAGAATGATGGTTCATTTTTCCCTTGAACCATTCAAGTTTGCACAGCGCAGTGCAATCCTGCTGCTCTACCTTAGCAACAATGTTCGATCCTGGGCCATATGAAGACACATTTCCACCATTTTTAGAAATATTTGCTGCAATAAGTAAAAGTGGAAATATTCCCATACCTTGGTGAGATGTGGGAACCTCTTGTAGAGCTGCAAGGGTTCCTCCCTCCAATGTAATGGCTGCCCTAACTGCTGATGTAGAAGGTTGCTCTCCCAAGGTTGTGACAACGCTGGTACTTGTCTCCTCCCATGGTGGTGTGGACCTTCTCTCCTCTTAATTTTATCCATCAAAGGTTCTGATCAGCTCTTGAGTGAACTCAGAAAAATAAGTCACTCTTGTATGGCTTAAGTGACTGAACCACCAAGTATTGGCTTCACCCTCTAGGAGCAGCGCTGCAACTTCTACTACTTCCATCTCCACCACTCGATGAAGTAGGAAGAATGCCTCAAGCTTACTTGCCCAAGCTCTTACTGTAGTTGACCCATCAAATGTAGACAATGGGAATCTATTGCCTTTAATTTCTCCTTTGCTGTAGGGTCTTCTTTCTTCTCTCAGTTGAATAAACTGAGGAAAATCTAGGGTCTCTTTGAAAGCCCTAGGTTGGCACTTGTATTATGCCAAATACCCACTTAGGATTTTATGATCTAAGTGGTCTCCTTGCTCTTCACTCCCTCTATGAGAACAGGAAGTGCATGCATCTTCTTCTTCCTCCTGAAACCTTCTAGAGGTCTCACTGCAACTCTCTCCTCCTTGAAACCCTCTTGGAGTTTCAATGCATTTCTCTTCTTTCTTCTTAGATCTGAAAATGGATGAGAGTAATCTCATCCTCTCCATCATTTTTTTCTCCTCTCCTTCTTATCTTATGATTGGATCTGAAATCCACAGGTTGAGCCAACATGGCATCTTTGATACCACTGTAATGTTCTAAAATGGGAACAACTACACTATTGGGAATATTCTGAGTTATTACCAATGTGAAGCTTCAGTAAATCATGAGCATGAAAATGTAGAGAATCTCATTATATGTAAAATAACATCATACCAGCAGATGATAGAACCTCACCAGGTAGATGGCCTATATTCTCCTTCCCAAGTGGGGAAATGCAGCAATATAAGGCATAACATAGTTGTATTCAGAAAATAACGCTATTCCTGTGAGAAATGGGACTTGGATCACTTAGAATACATCATGTAAAACTCACATGCATAATTATAGGTGAAAAAAATCACTCTAGGCAACATAAACAGATCTCCCCATGTCAATGCAGCTCAAAAAGCCCAAACCCCATAACCTAGCTCATGCAGAAAGTACTGAAGCAAAGACTGTGTTATTTTAATGAGTTTTTATGCATAAAATAATGAGAGAAGGCTGATATATAGCTTATATTGATCAAAAATAGAGAAATGGAGGTTTAACCTCTTTTACACAAGGAAAAAGACACTCGGCAAGGGTTTCCGGAAATATACATGTACAAAAAGTAGGACTGCAGAAAATAACGCAGTTTACTGCAACTCTGTATTAGAAATGACTGAATATGACATAAAATAGCTGAATAATATATAAAATGGCCAAAGGCCCTTCTTATTAGATCACCCGGAGGGAAATGAACACCTCCTCCTCAAAGACTAGCACAAAATCTGAGTGTGCAACCCTGCTGCTGCTGCACCTGCATAAATGATGTAGTTTCTAAAGGGAACTGCACTGTGGATGAGGATAGATGAATGGACCTAAGAAAAATGATGAATTTAAGCTCAAATACTTCCCTCTTGATCCCTTAAGCAAGCTGATCCAAAGAGAGGATGGAATTCCCGCACGGGAATTCTTTGCACTAAGCAGTGCACCCACTCCGAACTGAAGCATGCAAATAGTCACAAGACCAAAGATAGCTGAATTCTAAATGATCTCCTTGATGCGATGCCCTCCTTTTTATCTTTGGTGAGCCTCCTCACCCCAGACCCCACACATTGTTGAGGTGACTTCCTAGTGAAGATTCCTCTTCTAAAATTGCGCTGCCCTAGATTTCTTCCCTCCTCTTTGTAGCTGCGCTATTGACTTGGTCAACTGGGACTAATCCACTTGCAATGCCTCTTTTCACACTAAGGGATCTTCAATCCGGTTCTCATATGTGTGTCTAGGCTGATCCTTGTTCTCATTGAGATAGTTTACTTGGGTGATTTCTTCCTCTTTAAGAATGCATGTTGACTTAGTCAAACTTGACTATGTCTCCATCTATTTTACCCTTGTTCACACTTGAAGGTGTAAAATCCAGTCCCTAAGGTGATCTCCTTCCTTACTAAGGTGGAATTTATTCATATTTTATTGTTCATGGGCCTCCTTTACCATTTATTCCTCTCCTAAGTGAAAGTATCAAAATCTAATATTCCAATTTGCTTGTTTGCAATTTTTGGAATATTACAATCTTCCTTCACAAGATAAATACTTTGTGACTATTTTCATCATGGGAACATACCTATCAAGGAGGTAATTGAAAGGAAAAAATCTCTTTCCTTCATTCTTGTACCTTAGCTTGATGTATGGCTCATATTAGTGATCATCCAAGTATTTAGCCTTGAACCACTTCTCACCTACATTTGGAATCCCAGTGGCATCTGCAATGGTGGCTTTGGATAAGGAGAAAGTCACACCTGCCAGGGTCACTTGATTATATTGAAGGTTTGTTATGAAAAGTATACTCAAAACAGGGTGGTGTTTGACTATTTGTATCTTTTCACGAAAATCAAAGCGTCCAACATGCTTGAAACAAGTGACAATCATAGGAGATTCCATCAGTTCTCTAGTGTTTGTAGGTTCAAGTCTAAGAATCCTTCCTCCTTTATCTGGCCTTTTCTGTTCTCTTACTTCACGACCTCTGCTGAGATGAGGTTCTTTTGGCTTCCACTATCGACAAGAAATTGCAGCGGAGAACCCTTCACCCACATCTGCGACTGGAAGAGGCGCTCCCCCTCCTCTGGACCCTCCCTCTGGATCTTGGTGGTGGCAAAAATGGCACTAGGATCCGCATCAATGATCTGCTTCCCTTTGTCATTGCCTTTGTCTGGTTCTAACTCAGGATCAGAAAATGCATCTGATTCGGGTGCCTTTAGTTCAGCCACCAAAGACTGTTTGGCCCGACACTCGTTTGTGCTGTGAGTGGGGCTGTTATGAAATTCACACCACTTCCCTGTGTCCTTCTTTGGATTTTTGGTGTTGTTCTGAGTCGCATTGCTTTGGCCTTGCCCCTTGTTCTTCAGTTCGGGGGCACTTTCGGATTCGCAGATCCAAAGTCTCGCTTCTTCTGCATAAATTTCTGCTCGATCTTGGCGGCATAGTGATATGCCGTGCCAAGCGATGTAATGTCGAGGAACTCCATTTCCTCTTGAATCTGTTTGTGTAGACAGCTGAGGTACTTGAGCACCAAATGTCTCTCTGGATCTTTAATACCCAACTTTGTGCGCAGGGTATGGAACAGATTCGTCAATTCGTGCACATCTTGATCCTTTTGCTTCCGCAGCGTGGTCCATTGGATGTATTTGTCCTCATATCTCCCCACGGGGTAATATTGTTCCTTGATGCCATCTCTAAACAAATTCCAAGTGGGTGTGGCCGAGAACAGAGAGGGTTCCGCTTCACCCTCTTGCTCACGGTAGGTTTCCCACCAGTCTTTGACATGGGGGGTAGCTTTGAGGAGTGCAAAAATAATCTTTTCTCGGTCAGAGAAGTCATGGACTGAGAAATACCCTTCCAGCAAATTCAACCATCTGTCTATAGCGTCTCCATCTATTTTTCCTTCAAATATAGGAATGTCAAAGTTTACCTGTACCTTGAAGGGAGTGGCGCCTCCAGAGTGGCTGGTCAAGTGGATGCGTATGCCATATGGGCAACAAGAAATGACGGAGAAAAGTTATCCATCATCGCGTTCCTTTGTTTCTCGAGGGCCTCCTCGAGCAGTATTTTGATAGGATCTCCTGCTCCCTCGTCTTTCTTTTCTTCCACCATGGGAGGTCGTCGGGGCTTGCAAGGCTGATCTTGCAAGGGTTCAACCAGATCGAGCCCTAACTCCTTATACCCTGACCGCGTTGGGGACATGCAAAGAAAAACAAAGAAAGAGTAGACCCGCTCTGATACCACTGATCCAGATTTTATGCAGGAACGCAACAGAATACATAAATAACCATGAACATAGAGATGTAACAGAAATAATGTGTCATTTCATTAATATCAAATAACAGAAATATGCTTACAAGCATAGTGGAAATAAAATAGCTAGGGTGCTAGTAGCGAATCTCTGAGAAGAGATGTGATGGCTATAGACCTATGAACTGTGTTAAAATTAGGCTTGAGGGCCTATTTATTGTTGAGAAACAATGTAGAATCCGAAACGTCCAAAAACCTAACTGTAGGAGATGAGGCGCCAAAACTGTGGGCGCCCGTTTGGGTAAATTGGTGGTTCAACTTCCCGGGGGCGTAACTTTGGAATCCGATCTCCGTTTGACGCGCTCAATAGCCTGCAAGATCTATCCGAGGAGTAATTCTTGAACAAGCAATATTGGTCCATTGTCCATGGGTGACCCATGTTGCTCTATTTTCCCAAAAACGCCGTTAGTAGTTCCCAAACTAGTCTGAAACACCAGACCCGAAAATCATGAAAATAGTAAGTTTTGTTGCAACTTGAAAACCGTAAAGAACTGATGGGGGTTCAAATGGACAGGTGGCACAAATATCCACCTGATCATAATACCAAACTAGTCGGAGTGGAGGACCTGGAAACCTGCTCGAAAAATAGTAAGTTGTGATGAACGTGAACTGAACGTGAAAAGCTGCAAGAATTGATGGTGCTACTCCAAATGGAATAGGTGGGTGGCCACCGATATCCACCTAGATCATTCCTCCCTCCTTAGGAAGCAATGGTCCCAATTGCGTTGAGATCCTCCATGAGATGAGGCAAATTCTATTGAACTGAGTATTAGATGGGTTGAAGATGTCATGGACCTGCGGGTGGACAGGCTGGATGCGTTTAGTAAATTTGGTTTCTTTATCACCCTCAGAAAATAAATGTTTGGATTATGTATGTGTAGTTGCAGGATGTTGAGAATGCAACAAGATGATGGAGCTTAGTGAAATGAAGTCGCCTTCACTAAGTGGGCCTGCAGGCAAATTCTGGCGCAAAGTCTATTTTTAGACATATGGAGCATGGTTCGGGGATTCCAGTTTGAGATTCTTGGAGCATTGGTCATGTTGGTAAAAATAGATGAGACTCTATTTTTAAGGTCAAAGAGGTCGAAGTCTATTTTTAGACTGCCTCTCCTTAAAACAGGGAAGTCAAATATTATTTACCCTTAATAATATTTAGACTATAAACAATAGTTTACTCTCTTGGAGCACTTCAGTTCGAGCTACAGAAGTGGCTCATGCATCTGACAGAGGAATCACGTGGTTCCCAAGGGTTTGATGGCATCATGCATGGTTGAATTCAGTTAGGACTTCAGTGGCAGAAGTTTGGTGGAGTTAATGAGACAGCTAGTGGAGTTGTGTTCTGTTTATTTTAGTTGAACTAGTTGAGATTAGTTTAACTAGCTAATCACTTAGTTATGAGTGGAGTGAATTAAATATTATTTAATTCATTAATTAGTAACTCATTATTCAACTCAAGAACACATCAGTTCACTACAGTGCATGGACAGTTCAGTGGAGACCAGTGAAAGAGGTAGATGAAAGGGTGGAGTTAGCTATCGGTGGCGACATCAGTTGTGCATGAGATTTGCACCACACTTGGAGGAATTTCCCATGATGATTGCGCTGTCAAGCCAAGGAGATTCGAACCTTGGATCTCTATATAGATAGGCTTGGATTGCGCAATAGAGGCAAGGCAATTGGCGGTGAGTTTTGAACCAGTAACCTGTTCAAAACTGAGCTAGATTGTGTGTAACTTTATGAGAAAGTACTGAGTACTTGTGAGGGGTATTGTACTGAGTTTGTTACATGATTTCTCCATTATAATATACACAATAGCTGCGGGGTTTTCAGCTATAAGCTTTCCCCATACATACTGTGTTAATGTGTATGATGATTTGATGTGTTATCACTTGATTTTATTTCCGCATGTTTGATGATCTGAGTGGAAGAGATTATGTGTTGCATATAAATTCGAATTGTATGTGATCAGGATAGTCTCGGTGGATAATTGATCATTATTCAGAAAATTTCTACATGGTATCGGAGCCGATATTGATCATCAGAGCTATTGAAGCAGAGATTGATCATCATAGTGATTACAAACTTAATTCGGTAGACAGAGTCTACATGCGGGCCAGGTAGCCTCCGGATTCATCTTTCTTCGGAAAGTGAAAGGTTTGGTAAATGCCCCTTGCAGTCGATCTCTGTGATAGAAATAATTTGTTCTCACAGATCTGGAGCGGCTGAGCTTTGAGGTGGAATTCGAAATTTTGCAGCAGTTTTGTTTTCTTGGTGCCAGTGTTGAAAATGTCTTTCAGCGGTTTGCGACTCGAATATGCTCTTGAAGGCAGTTTGAATTATGTTGCATGGAAGGATCGCATGGAAGCAGTATTAGAAGGTAATGGTCTTAAGGAGTTCGTAGATACGGATGTCCAAAAGCCCACTGATCCTGCTGAAGTCGAAGTATGGCAAAAGAAGATGGCGAAATGTCGAAGGATCCTATTGGAGGGCGTCAAGGATCATATTGTATCCAGCCTGCATGGAAAGGCTTCTCCATTTTTAATGTGGAAAGCTTTGACGGATCTATTCTAGAGTAAGAGTGACCAAAGGAAGCTGGCACTCAAAGATAAGCTCAGGAACATCAAGATGTAGAAAGGCGATAGTATCGCCAAATACCTCACGAAGTTCACTCAGTGCAGAGATGAGCTGGGAAGTGTGGGGGTGACTGTCGAAGACGAGGACATGGTCGACCTGGCTCTCCTTGGTCTTCCGAAGGCTTGGCACTCATATCAAGATAGTGTCAATGGTCGGGAGAGGCTGCCGGGATGGGAGCGCCTTTGGGCGGATCTCATGCAGGAGGAGATAAGGAGGACTACTCGAGATGGATCTTCATCAAAGGGAGATGATGAAGAAAACTGCGCTTTGGTGGCCAAAGAAAAGAAGGGGAAGGGTAAGAAAACCTCTCATTCTGGTGCAAAGGGAAAGAAGCAGGATATGGCGAAAGTGAAGTGTTTTCACTGCCATGATCACGGACATTATGCTACCAATTGTCGAAAGAAGAAGAAGAACAAGCAAGCGGGAAGATCTACAGATGGAGAAGCTTTGGCTTCACAGTTCGAGCTTGACTTTTCACTGATCGCATGCTTGGTTTCAAGTGTGTTGGGATCGGTGTGGTTCTTGGACAGCGGTGCGTCATTTCATATGACGGGAGATCGGGAGTTGTTCTCAGATCTGGAGGACAAATATTTAGGTGTGCACATCGAGATGGGCGATGATGGTAGATACAGTGCGACTGGTATCGGTACCATATCCTTTCAGAGGGAGTCTGGTAAACCCTTTGTCTTGAAGGATGTCATGCATGTACCTGGATTGAAGAAGAACCTGATTTCTATGGCGATGTTGGAGGATAAGGGGTATGATGTGGTCTTCAGCGAAGGAAAAGCCTTCCTGCGCAGTAAGACTACTGGAGAGACCCGGAAGATAGGGGTTCGGACCAAGAACCTTTATCAGTTGCAGGTAGATGGCTGCGCAACTATGGCATGCGAGGCGGGAGAAGTGGTGAGCCAGGATGATGAGGGCGAACTGTGGCACAGGAGATTGGGCCACCTTCACCATGGAGCTTTGAAGATTCTGCAGCAGATTTCTACTGGGCTTCCTAAGGGTACTCTTGTGCAGTCAGATCAGTGCAAGGGGTGTACTTTGGGGAAGTATTTGAAAGCCACCTTTCACGAGAAGGATAATCGTGCCACGGCGATCCTTGAGAGAGTTCACACAAACGTGTGTGGTCCTTTCTCAATTGCTTCGACAGCAAAGCACAAGTATTATGTGATCTTTGTTGATGATTTCTCTCGAAAGTGCTGGATCTTCTTCATGCAGAAGAAGAGCGATACATTCGCGAAGTTCTGTGAGTTTAAAGCACTGGTCGAGAAGGAGTCGGGGAAGAAGGTGATTGCTTTAAGGAGTGATAACGGTGGTGAATTCATCTCGGCTGAATTCAAGGAGTTCTGCAGCGCAGAAGGGATTCGGAGAGAGCTCATCGCACCCCATAACCCACAGCAAAACGGGGTGGCTGAGCGGAAGAACAGAACGATCGTGGGTGCTGCACGGGCGATGTTGCATGATCAGGGCCTACCCCTTCACTTGTGGGCTGAGGCATGCAATACAGCAGTATATGTGCAAAACCGTTGTCCTCACAAGGTTCTTGGCATGAGTACACCGGAGGAGGCTTATTCTGGCAAGAGGCCTGATATTTCCCATTTGCGGATTTTTGGTTCTCTTGTCTACATGCATGTGACGAAGGATGCGAGAAGGAAGCTGGATCCAACTGCTGAGGTTGGAATATTTGTGGGGTACACTGATACACCTCACAACTACAGGGTGTATGTGCCAGACAGTCGCAAGACTGTTGTGCGACGGGATATAAAATTCCAGGAGGAGAAAGCCATGCAGTGTTCGCTTGAGAGGGAGCTACACTTGCATGCAGATGAGGAGCTGTTAGTTCCTAAGGAGGAGCTTCGGGATGTGGATCAGCCACAAGAGGAGGTTCAGGAGGTGGAAGAAACCACCCAGGCAGCGCCAACCATCAGAGGGCGCATGCGCACTACAGAAGCTGAGCGACTGGCTCGGGATGCAGAGAAGGTTGTAGGACCACCTACAGCACAATGCAGATAGAGACAGTCACCGGATCGGTACACTGGATACATGGCTCTTGTGAGTCAATGTGTTGTGACAGAGCCATCCTCTTTTGAGGAAGCTGTGGAGGAACCCGCATGGGTTGATGTCATGATCGAAGAATATGATTCGATCGTCAGGAACAGTGCATGGGAGATTGTCCCAAGACCGGTTGGGAAATCAGTGGTGGGTTCGCGATGGATCTACAAAGTGAAGCAGGCGGCTGACGGGAGTGTGGAGAAGTACAAGGCGAGATTTGTCGCCCGTGGCTTTTCACAGATCGAGGGGATTGACTATGAGGAGACCTTTGCACCTGTCGCAAGGTACTCTTCCATACGGACGATCCTTGCTCTCTCAGCGCAGATGGGGTGGCACATTCATCGGATGGATGTGAAGACTGCGTTCCTCAATGGAGTCATTGAGGAGGAGGTGTACATAGAGCAGCCTGAAGGTTTCGAGATCTTCAGCAGTGAGTCGCATGTGTGCCGACTCAAGAGAGCATTGTACGGGCTGAAGCAAGCACCTCGTGCTTGGTACACTCGGATAGACAACTACTTCACCGGGCTTGGATTCTCCAAGAGTGAGGCGGATCCTAACCTGTACCAGATTGTGGTGGAGGGGAAGCTGTTGATCATTGTACTGTATGTAGATGATCTGATTTTGACGGGTGATGAGCGGTTGATACTTTCATGCAAGGAGGATCTTGCACGAGAGTTTGAGATGAAGGACCTGGGCATCCTTCATTATTTCCTGGGATTGGAGATTTGGCAGCGCAGTGGAGGACTGTTTGTTTTCAGGGCAAGTATGCCCGGGAGATTCTGGAGAGGTTCAACATGCAAGGCTGCAAGCCTGTTGACACTCCTCTTCCTCGTGGTTGGAGGAAGGAGGATGCTACTTCAGCGGAGGTAGTGGATGCCACTGTCTATCGACAGTTGGTGGGGTCGCTTATGTATCTGGTCAATACACGACCCGATATATGCTATGCAGTTAACCAGCTTTCGCAAGCTATGGTTAAGCCTACCAAGATCTTTTGGAAGGCAGGCAAGCATGTATTGCGCTATATTAGAGGCACATCGAGATATGGTCTATGGTACAGACAGGAGGATGGAGCGAAGCTTTCTGGCTTCACTGATGCAGATTGGGCAGGGAGTCCAACGGACCGGAAGAGCACATCCGGAGTATTTTTCAGCATTGGGTCTACAGCAGTTTCCTGGTACAGCAGGAAGCAGAGATCCGTGGCACTCAGTTCAGCAGAGGCCGAGTACATGGTAGCTAGCTTGGCTGCATGCGAGGCTATTTGGATGAGGAAGATCCTCGCAGGATTGTTCAGGTTGCATTTGGAGCCTACAATGATCTACTGTGATAACTAGAGTTGCATTAATCTCTCGGCTAATCCAGTATTTCATGATAGGTCCAAACACATCGACATCAAGTACCATCATATCAAAGATTGTGTTCAACGGAGAATCATGATGCTTTCATATGTTCCCACGGAGGATCAGGATGCCGACATCCTGACGAAGGCGCTCACCAGGAGCAAGTTCGAATTCCACAGAGGCAGGATAGGGGTTGCAGATAATCCATATCTTGCTGAGAGGGAGTGTTGAGAATGCGGCAAGATGATGGAGCTTAGTGAAATGAAGTCGCCTTCACTAAGTGGGCCCGCAGGCAAATTCTGGCGCAAAATCTATTTTTAGACTATGTCTATTTTTAGACATATGGAGCACGGTTCGGGGATTCCAGTTTGAGATTCTTGGAGCACTGGTCATGTTGGTAAAAATAGATGAGACTCTATTTTTTAGGTCGAAGAGGTCGAAGGCTATTTTTAGACTACCTCTCCTAAAAATAGGGAAGTCAAATATTATTTACCCTTAATAATATTTAGACTATAAACTTCAGTTTACTCTCTTGGAGCACTTTAGTTCGAGCTACAGAAGTGGCTCATGCATCTGACAGAGGAATCACGTGGTTCCCAAGGGTTTGATGGCATCGTGCATGGTTGACTTCAGTTGGACTTCAGTGGCAGAAGTTTGGAGGAGTTAATGAGACAGATAGTGGAGTTGTGTTCTGTTTATTTTAGTTGAACTAGTTGAGATTAGTTTAACTAGCTAATAAATTAGTTATGAGTGGAGTGAATTAAATATTATTTAATTCATTAATTAGTAACTCATTATTCAAATCAAGAACACATCAGTTCACTACAGTGCATGATCAGTTCAGTGGAGACCAGTGAAAGAGGTAGATGAAAGGGTGGAGTTAGCTATCAGTGGCGACATCAGTTGTGCATGAGTTTTGCACCACACTTGGAGGAATTTTCCATGACAATTGCGCAGTCAAGCCAAGGAGATTCGAACCTTGGATCTCTATATATGAAACCAGGCCTAGATTCTGCATAAATAGAGAGCGAGAATTGGCCCGGTTAGAAATTTGCGGTCAACACATTCCAAGCTGAGCTCAAACTAATGAGTAACTTCATGAGAAAGTACTAAGTACTTGTAAGGGGGAGTATTATCTTGAGTTTGTTACTTGATTTCTCCATTATAATATACACAATAGTATGGGGTTTTGACTATAAGCTTTCCCCATACATCTTGTGTTAATGTGTATGATTTGATGTGTTATCGCTTGATTTTATTTACGCATGTTTGATGATACGAGTGGAAGGGTGTAATATTTGCAAATAAATTCGGGTGTATGTGATCGGGGATAGTCTCGGTGGATAATTAATCATTATTGACAAATTTCCACACGGGATTTATGGCAACATCGGGCGGTGGTGGTTGGGAGTCGGATCTGGGTGGTTGTCTTGACAGTGTAGAGGAACCTCTATGAGTGAGGGGAAAACTTCCTCGTATTCCTCCATGACTTTGTCCATCTGCTGTAGCCGTGCAAGGGAGCCCTGTTTCGAGGTTGTGGCCACAATAATTTTCTTTCCCTGTGAGTGAGTTGTAAGGAAAATGAATTTCCTGGTTTGGGAAACAATCTTACTGTGTTGTTTTGCAGTAGTCAAAGAGATGACAGGAGGCGGTACTACCTCTGGTATCCTGTACAAGTTATTTCCCAAAGTAATAATAACAGCACGAGGCCTAGACTCATACACAGCATATCGCCTCCACAAGTATGGTTGGCCCAATAATACATCAGCTACATCAAGAGGAGCAACATCACACAATACCTCATCCGTGAATGGCTTGATATTGTATGGAAGTCGGCACTGCTGGCGGATGCGGAGATCTCTCCCTGGGTGGAGCCACCCGATGGTATATGGCTGCGGGTGTGCTATGGTTGGTAGGCCGAGCCGCTTCACGACCTCTGCTGAGATGAGGTTCTTTTGGCTTCCGCTATCGACGAGAAATTGCAGCGGAGAACCCTTCACCCACATCTGCGACTGGAAGAGGAGCTCCCCCTCCTCTGGATACTCTGGACCCTCCCTCTGGATCTTGGTGGTGGCAACAATGGCACTAGGATCTGCATCAATGATCTGCTTCCCTTTGTCATTGCCTTTGTCTGGTTCTAACTCAGGATCAGAAAATGCATCTGATTCGGGTAACTTTAGTTCGGCCACTAAAGACTGTTTGGCCCGACACTCGTTTGTGCTATGAGTGGGGCTGTTATGAAATTCACACCACTTCCCCGTGTCCTTCTTTGGATTTGTGGTGTTGTTCTGAGTCACATTGCTTTGGCCTTGCCCCTTGTTTTTTGGTTTGGGGGCACCTTTCGGATTCGCAGATCCAAAGCCTCGCTTCTTCTGCTTAAATTTCTGCTCGATCTTGGCGGCATAGCGATAGGCCGTGCCAAGCGATGTAATGTTGAGGAACTCCATTTCCACTTGAATGTGTTTGTGTAGACAGCCACCGTACTTGAGCACCAAATGTCTCTCTGAATCTTTAATACCCAACTTTGTGTGCAGGGTATGGAACAGATTCGTCAGTTCGTGCACATCTTGATCCTTTTATTGCCGCAGCGTGGTCCATTGGATGTATTTGTCCTGATAGCTCCCCATGGGGTAATATTGTTCCTTGATGCCGTCTCGAAACAAATTCCAAGTGGGTGTGGCTGAGAATAGAGAGGGTTCCCCTTCGCCCTCTTGCTCACGGTAGGTTTCCCACCAGTCTTTGACATGGGGGACAACTTTGAGGAGTGCAAAAATAATCTTTTCTCGGTCAGAGAAGTCATGGACTGAGAAATACCATTCCAGCAAATTCAACCATCTGTCTACAGTGTCTGCATCTATTTTTCCTTCAAATATAGGAATGTCAAAGTTTACCTGTACCTTGAAGGGAGTGGCACCTCCAGAGTGGCTATTAGATGCAGATGCGCCATATGTGGGCAGTCATTAAAGGATTTGAGCAAATTTATCCATCATTGCGTTCCTTTGTTTCTCGAGGGCCTCCTCGAGCGGTATTTTTATAGGATCTCCTGCTCCCTCGTCTTTATTTTCTTCTGCCATGGGAGGTCGTCAGGGTTTGTGAGGCTGATCTTGCAAAGGTTCAACCAGATCGAGCCCTAACTCCTTATACCTTGGCCGCGTTGGGGACATGCAAAGAAAAACAAAGAAAGAGCAGACCCGCTCTGATACCACTGATCCGGATTTTATACAGGAACGCAACAAAATACAGAAATAACCATGAACATAGAGGTGCAGCGGAAATAATGCGTCATTTCATTAATATCAAATAACAGAAATATTCTTACAAGCATAATGGAAATAAAATAGCTAGGGTGCTGGTAGCGAATCTCTGAGAAGAGATGTGATGGCTACAGACCTCTGAACTATGTTACAATTAGGCTCGAGGGCCTATTTATTGTTGAGAAACAATGTAGAATCCGCAACGTCCAAAAACCTAACCATAGGAGATGAGGTGCCAAAACTGTGGGAGCCCGTTTGGGTAAATTAGTGTTTCAACTTCCCGGGGGCGTAACTTTGGCATCCGATCTCCGTTTGACGTGCTCAATAGCTTGTTAGAAAGATCTATCCGAGGAGTAAAATTTTTGAATGAGAAAAATTGGTCCATGGGTGGGCCCATGTTGTTCTCCATTTTCCCAAAAAAACGTTGTTTAGGGCCTCAAATTAGCTCCAGAAGTTCAGGACCCGAAAAGCTGCTAAAAATAGTAAGTTTTGTTGCAACTTGAAAACTGAAAGAACTAATGGTGGGGGTTCAAATGGAATAGGTGGGTGGCCACCAATATCCACCTGGATCATTAAGGCCCCAAAACGGCTTCGAGAGTGGAGGACCCGAAAACCTGCTAAAAATAGTAAGTTGTTATGAACGTGAAAAGCTGCAAGAATTGATGGTGCTAGTCCAAATGGAATAGGTGGGTGGCCACCAATATCCACCTGGATCATTCCTCCCTCCTTAGGAAGCAATGGTCCCCATTGCGTTGAGATCCTCCATGAGATGAGGCAAATTCTGTTGAACTGAGTATTAGATGTGTTGAATATGTCATGGACCTGCGGGTGGACATGCTGGATGTGTTTAGTAAATTTGGTTTCTTTATCAGCCTCATACAGTACATGTTTGGATTCTGTATGTGTAGTTGCAATATTTATGGAAACATCAGGCGGTGGTGCGTTGGGAGTCAGATCACTGGAGTGGTTGTCCTGACAGTGTAGCGGAACCTCTATGAGTGAGGATAAAATGTCCTCGTATTCCTCCATGACTTTGTCCTTCTGCTGCAGACGTGCAAGGGAGCCATGTTTCGAGGTTGTGGCCACAATATTCTTCTTTCCCTGTGAGTGAGTTGTAAGGAAAATGAATTTCCTGGTTTGGGAAATAATCTTACTGCGTTGTTTTGTAGTAGTCAAAGAGATGATAGGAGGCAGTACTACCTTCGGTATCCTGTACAAGTGATTTCCCAAAGTAATAATAGCAGCACGAGGCCTAGACTCATACACAGCATGTCGCCTCCACAAGTATGGTTGGCCCAATAATACATCAGCTACATCAAGAGGAGCAACATCACACAATACCTCATCCATGAATGGCTTGATACTGTATGGAAGGCGGCACTGCTGGCGGATGCGGAGATCTCTCCCTAGGTGGAGCCACCCGATGGTATATGGCTGCGGGTGTGCTATGGTTGGTAGGCTGAGCCACTTCACAACCTCTGCTGAGATGAGGTTCTTTTGGCTTCCGCTATCGACGAGAAATTGCAGCGGAGAACCCTTCACCCACATATGCGACTGGAAGAGGCGCTCCCTCTCCTCTGGATCCTATGGACCCTCCCTCTGGATCTTGGTGGTGGCGACAATGGCACTAGGATCCGCATCAATGATCTGCTTCCATTTGTCATTGCCTTTATCTGGTTCTAACTCAAGATCAGAAAATGCATCTGATTCGGGTGCCTTTAGTTCGGCCACCAAAGACTGTTTGGCCCGACACTCGTTTGTGCTGTGTGTTAGCGTCAGTCTAGTCATACTTCCATTAGTGATCAAAACTGCTCTTTTGCATTTGCATATTAGGAGTCCCATAATAATCAATTTCACCATTCCGTTAGGTCATGGATTCATCGATGGTAGTAAGTTGTTACCAGTTTTCCCTCATTAGGTACTTGCTGATTTTCCTTCCTATGGTCTTCAGTCATATGTCACTTTCATTCTCAAAATCATATTAGTAGGTCATAGGATGGGTCTCATTAGCCTCTAAGGTCTCGCCATGGTCAAATTAATGAGTCAAGTGTCAAATAAAGATCAACGAAGTCATGATGAAGTCAATAAATACAAAGTCATAGCACCAGGAAGATCAAAGATATCATTTGTTTGGTTTGATGCAAGCTTCACCTCAAAATCATGTTTTGAGGTGAAGACATGATACTTTGCCTTTCAGCCACAATTCAGAAGCTATCCCTATCTTCAGAGAAGTTTTCCACAACATTTTCAGTGCCATATCACCTTTAAAGCAGATCCACCAGAAGGAGCCCGACAAGAGCTTTCCAACGGTATATTACACTCTCAAAACTGACTTCCTGATCGAATTCTATGCCTAAGTGAAGTAAAAGCCCTTATATCCTCATATAGCCTCTATTTCCCATTCTCCCCCTTTAAACTTTATGTTCAAAGTTTTACATTCCTTTACTAAAACCCCTTTTCCCCCTTTTTGATTGTAATATCGCATTATAAAACATTTAATAAAATATGCGATTTATTACTAAACCACTTCCTCTTTTCCATGTAAACCCCACCACTTTAGCGCAAAATCGCAGGATCGCAAGCTTAGAGATTCAAGTGTCTTGTTGATGTGGAATTTGCGATGTGCGATGTGCCTCCTCTCCCTTCCTTCCTATTCACTGTTTCCCTTCACGTATGGCATCATTCCAGTTTATTCCAGTTTTACTACAACGACATCTTACTAAAATTCAGTTATTCAAAAGAAATAATGGAAAGCTAAGCGACAGCTAGAGGCCGAGACCCAAATTTGCAACAATCACATCTTCAGTTACAATCGACGTTACAATGTTTCGCCTTCTCACTGGCCAGATGTAACACAAATCTTCCTTCATGGAGAGATTATTGGCTCTTGGTGTTCCATCTTCTCTATCGTTCTATATTCCCACGAATTTGTTCTATTTATTGTAATTGAAAATCATTTGTAAAGCACCTGAGTTCTGGGAAATAGGGGGCAGAAACATCTCTGCGGTACATGGTACCATTTGGTAGGGAGTTAAATAAAGTGATGCAGCTCTGATTTATGGGATTCATGTGGTATGAGTTTTAGCATATGTTTCTCCTTTATGTTTCATATGTACATTGTTATGTTACACCATTCATTCATTAACATTTCCAGTTGAATGTTTCCAAGTTAGAAAGGTAGAATCCATTTTATATGCTCTGCCTTGGGGAATCATTCATACTTTGTGTATTTTCTTCTGTTTGAAAAGGATTCATTTATTATGCCCTTCTCAGCTTCTCAACAGTCTTTCCACTCCACCTTATTTCGACTTGATTGCTAAACCTCCTGCCTATCTTTCCCTATGAAATATTCTGTATCCTGATTTAATTCCTCAGCTCATGCTGTCCTTTTGCCCCATACATCCCTGAAATTTCAGTCATTTATTAAAATCCCTCTTCCCATTTATATACCTAGCCTAAAATCAATTCATTATTGTGTTATTGAATATCTATTCTACGGAGAGAGCCCTCTCCTGTCCTTGTATGGCTAGCTACAAGGCTGAGCATGGTTTAGTTGTTACCCTGATTTGCCCTTTTCAGCCTGAGGTTCAGATTGGGTGCTAACACTGTGAGTGGGGCTGTTATGAAATTCACACCACTTCCTTGTGTCCTTATTTCAATTTGTGGTGTTGTTCTGAGTCGCATTGCTTTGGCCTTGCCCCTTGTTCTTTAGTTCGGGGGCACCTTTCGGATTCGCAGATCCAAAGTCTCGCTTCTTTTGCTTAAATTTCTGCTCGATCTTGGCGGCATAGCGATATGTCGTGCCAAGCGATGTAATGTCGAGGAACTCCATTTCCTCTAATGATTTTGCAGACAAATACGCATTTGGAGCACCAAATGTCTCTCTGAATCTTTAATACCCAACTTTGTGCACAGGGTATGGAACAGATTCGTCAGTTCGTGCACATCTTGATCCTTTTGCTGCTGCAGCGTGGTCCATTGGATGTATTTCTCCTCATAGCTCCCCACGGGGCAATATTGTTCCTTGATGTCGTCTCGAAACGAATTCCAAGTGGGTGTAGACGAGAACAGAGAGGGTTCCCCTTCGCCCTCTTGCTCACGGTAGGTTTCCTACCAGTCTTCGACATGGGGAGCAGCTTTGAGGAGTGCAAAAATAATCTTTTCTCGGTCAGAGAAGTCATGGACTGAGAAATACCCTTCTAGCAAATTCAACCATCTGTCTACAGCGTCTACATCTATTTTTCCTTCAAATATAGGAATGTCAAATTTTACCTATACCTTGAAGGGAGTGGCGCCTCCAGAGTGGCTGTTGGATGCAGATGTGCCATATGTGGGTAGTCGTTGAAGGATTTGAGCAAAGTTATCCATAATCGCGTTCCTTTGTTTCTCGAGGGCCTCCTCGAGCAGTATTTTGATAGGATCTCCTGCTCCCTCGTCTTTCTTTTCTTCCGCCATGGGAGGTCGTCAGGGTTTGCGAGGCTGATATTGCAAGGGTTCAACCAGATCGAGCCCTAACTCCTTATACCCTAACCGCGTTGGGGACATGCAAAGAAAAAAAAAGAAAGAGCAGACCCGCTCTGATACCACTGATCCAGATTTTATGCAGGAACTCAACAGAATACAGAAATAACCATGAACATAGATATGCAGCGGAAATAATGCGTCATTTCATTAATATCAAATAACAGAAATATGCTTACAAGCATAATGGAAATAAAATAGCTAGGGTGCTCGTAGTGAATCTCTGAGAAGAGATGTGATGGCTACAGACCTCTGAACTGTGTTACAATTAGGCTCGAGGGCCTATTTATTGTTGAGAAAAAATGTAGAATCCGAAACGTCCAAAAACCTACCGTAGGAGATGAGGCACCAAAACTGTGGTGCCCGTTTGGGTAAATTGGTGGTTCAATTTCCCGGGGGCGTAACTTTGGCATCCGATCTCCATTTGACGTGCTCAATAGCTCGTTAGAAAGATATATCCGAGGAGTAAAATTTTTGAATGAGAAACATCGGTCCATGGGTGGACCCATGTTGCTCTCCATTTTCCCAAAAAATGTCGTTTAGGGCCTCAAAACGGCTTCGGAAGTTTACGACCCTAAAAACTGCTAAAAATAGTAAGTTTTGTTGCAACTTGAAAAATGAAAGAACTGATGGTGGGTGTTCAAATGGAATAGGTGGGTGGCCACCAATATCCACCTGGCGATGTAATGTCGAGGAACTCCAATATGTCGTGCCAAGTGATGTAATGTTGAGGAACTCCATTTCCTCATGAATGTGTTTGTGTAGACAGCCGCGGTACTTGAGCACCAAATGTCTCTCTGAATCTTTAATACCCAACTTTGTGCGCAGGGTATGGAACAGATTTGTCAGTTCGTGCACATCTTGATCCTTTTGCTGCCGCAGCGTGGTCCATTGGATGAATTTTTCCTCATAGCTCCCCACGGGGTAATATTGTTCCTTGATGCCATCTTGAAATGAATTCCAAGTGGGTGTGGCCAAGAACAGAGAGGGTTCCCCTTCGCCCTCTTGCTCACGGTAGGTTTCCCACTAGTCTTTGACATGGGGGGTAGCTTTGAGGAGTGCAAAAATAATATTTTCTCGGTCAAAGAAGTCATGGACCGAGAAATACCCTTCCAACAAATTCAACCATCTGTCTACAGCGTCTGCATCTATTTTTCCTTCAAATATAGGAATGTTAAAGTTTACCTATACCTTGAAGGGAGTTGCGCCTCCAGAGTGGCTGGTGGATGCAGATGTGCCATATGTGGGTAGTCGTTGAAGGATTTGAGCAAAGTTATCCATCATCGCGTTCCTTTGTTTCTCGAGGGCCTCCTCGAGCAATATTTTGATAGGATCTCCTGCCCCCTCGTATTTCTTTTCTTCCGCCATGGGAGGTCGTCGGGGTTTGCGAGGCTGATCTTGCAAGGGTTCAACCAGATAGAGCCCTAACTCCTTATACCCTGACCGCGTTGGGGACATGCAAAGAAAAACAAAGAAAGATCAGACCCGCTCTAATACCACTGATCCAGATTTTATGCAGAAATGCAACAGAATACAGAAATAACCATGAACATAGAGATGCAGCGGAAACAATGTGTCATTTCATTAATATCAAATAACAGAAATATGCTTACAAGCATAATGGAAATAAAATAGCTAGGGTGCTAGTAGCGAATCTCTGAGAAGAGATGTGATGGCTACAGACCTCTAAAATGTGTTACAATTAGGCTTGAGGGCCTATTTATTGTTGAGAAACAATGTAGAATTCGAAACGTCCAAAAACCTAACCGTAGGAGATGAGGCGCCAAAACTGTGGGCGCCCGTTTGGGTAAATTGGTGGTTCAACTTCCCGGGGGCGTAACTTTGGCATCCGATCTCCGTTTGACGCGCTCAATAGCTCGTTAGAAAGATCTATTCAAGGAGTACAATTTTTGAACAAGCAACATCAATCAATGGGTGGACCCATGTTGCTCTCCATTTTCCCAAAAAACTTCGTTTAGGGCCTCAAAATGGCTCCGGAAGTTCAGGACCCGAAAAACTGCTAAAAATAGTAAGTTTTGTTGCAACTTGAAAACTGAAAGAACTGATGGTGGGGGTTCAAATGGAAAAGGTGGGTGGCCACCAATATCCACCTGGATCATTAAGGCCCTAAAACGGCTTCGGGAGTGGAGGACCCGAAAACCTGCTAAAAATAGTAAGTTGTGATGAACGTGAAAAGCTGCAAGAATTGATGGTGCTATTCCAAATGGAATAGGTGGGTGGCCACCGACATCCACCTGGATCATTCCTCCCTCCTTAGGAAGAAATGGTCCCCATTGCGTTGAGATCCTCCATGAGATGAGGCAAATTCTGTTGAACTGAGTATTAGATGTGTTGAAGATGTCATGGACTTGCGGGTGGACAGGCTGGATGCGTTTAGTAAATTTGGTTTCTTTATCACCCTCAGACAATACATGTTTGGATTCTGTATGTGTAGTTGCAGGATTTATGGCAACATCAGGCGGTGGTGCGTTGGGAGTCAGATCACTGGAGTGGTTGTTATGACAGTGTAGCAGAACCTCTATGAGTGAGGATAAAATGTCCTCGTATTCCTCCATGACTTTGTCCATCTGCTGCAGCCGTGCAAGGGAGCCCTGTTTCGAGGTTGTGGCCACAATATTCTTCTTTCCATGTGAGTGAATTGTAAGGAAAATGAATTTCTTGGTTTGGGAAACAATCTTACTGCGTTGTTTTGCAGTAGTTAAAGAGATGACAGGAGGCGGTACTACCTCCGGTATCCTGTACAAGTTATTTCCCAAAGTAATAATAACAGCACGAGGCCTAGACTCATACATAGGATGTCGCCTCCACAAGTATGGTTGGCCCAATAATACGCCATCTACATCAAGAGGAGCAACATCACACAATACCTCATCCGTGAATGGCTTGATACTGTATGGAAGGCGGCACTGCTGGCGGATGCGGAGATCTCTCCCTGCGTGGAGCCACCCGATGGTATATGGCTGCAGGTGTGCTATGGTTTTTAGGCCGAGCCGCTTCACGACCTCTACTGAGATGAGGTTCTTTTGGCTTCCGCTATCGACGAGAAATTGCAGCGGCGAACCCTTCACCCACATCTGTGACTGGAAAAGGCGCTCCCCCTCCTCTGGATCCTCTGGACCCTCCCTCTGGATCTTGGTGGTGGAAAAAATTGCACTAGGATCCGCATCAATGATCTACTTCCCTTTGTCATTGCCTTTGTTTGGTTCTAACTAAGGATCAGAAAATGCATCTGATTCGGGTGCCTTTAGTTCGGCCACCAAAGACTGTTTTTCCCGACACTCGTTTGTGCTATGAGTGGGGTTGTTATGAAATTCACATCACTTCCCTATGTCCTTCTTTGGATTTGTGGTGTTGTTCGGAGTCGCATTGCTTTGGCCTTGCCCCTTGTTCTTCGGTTCGGGGGCACCTTTCGGATTCGCAGATCCAAAGCCTTGCTTCTTCTGCTTAAATTTCTGCTCGATCTTGGCGGCATAGCGATATGCTGTGCCAAGCGATGTAATGTCAAGGAACTCCATTTCCTCTTGAATGTGTTTGTGTAGACAGCCACGGTACTTGAGCACCAAATGTCTCTCTGAATCTTTAATACCCAACTTCGTGCGTAGGGTATGGAACATATTCGTTAGTTCGTGCACATCTTGATCCTTTTGTTGCCGCAGCGTGGTCCATTGGATGTATTTGTCCTCATAGCTCCCCACGGGGTAATATTGTTCCTTGATGCCGTCTCGAAACGAATTCCAAGTGGGTGTGGCCGAGAACAGAGAGGGTTCCCTTCGCCCTCTTGCTCACGGTAGGTTTCCCACCGGGGGCCTGACACATGGGGGCATTGTGAGAGTGCAAAATAATCTTTTCATATGAGAAGTCATGGACTCCAAAAATACCCTTCCAAAGAAATTCACATCCAGGTCTATGTATCCAGATCTATTTTTCCCTTAAATATAGGAATGTCAAAGTTTACCCACCTTGAAGGGAGTGGCACCTCCGCAGGGTCATGGATGACATACGATATGTTGATGACAAGTGAAGGATTTGAGCAAAGTTATCCACTATCGTGTCTCTGTTTCTGTGGCCTCAGCAATCTGCATTAATGATCTCC
Source organism: Pinus albicaulis (assembly GCA_034641835.2). NCBI lineage: Eukaryota > Viridiplantae > Streptophyta > Pinopsida > Pinales > Pinaceae > Pinus > Pinus albicaulis. Next base: position 1,394,605,754 of record CM076572.1, read on the forward strand.
GTCCCTTTGTCTTTCTTTCCGCCATGCGGGTCGTTTATTATAGGGTTTGTAGATCTTGTCAGATCGAGCCCTAACTCCTTATACCTTGACCGTGTTGGGGACATGCAAAGAAAAACAAAGAAAGAGCAGACTCGCTCTGATACCACTGATCCGGATTTTATGCAGGAACGCAACAGAATACAGAAATAACCATGAACATAGAGATGCAGCGGAAATAATGCGTCATTTCATTAATATCAAATAACAGAAATATGCTTACAAGCATAATGGAAATAAAATAGCTAGGGTGCTGGTAGCGAATCTCTGAGAAGAGATGTGATGACTACAGACCTCTGAACTATGTTACAATTAGGCTCGAGGGCCTATTTATATTTTATAAACAATGTAGAATCCGAAATGTCCAAAAACCTAACCGTAGGAGATGAGGCGCCAAAACTGTGTGCGCCCGTTTGGGTAAATTGGTGGTTCAACTTCCCGGGGGCATAACTTTGGCATCCGATCTCCGTTTGACGCGCTCAATAGCTCGTTAGAAAGATCTATTCGAGGAGTAAAATTTTTGAACAAGCAGCATTGGTCCATGGGTGGACACATGTTGCTCTCGGTTTTCCCAAAAAACGTCTTTTAGGGCCTCAAAACGGCTCCGGAAGTTCAAGATCCGAAAAACTGCTAAAAATAGTAAGTTTTGTTGCAACTTGAAAACTAAAAGAACTGATGGTGGGGGTTCAAATGGAATAGGTGGGTGGCCACCAATATCCACTTGGATCATTAAGGCCCCAAAACGGCTTCAGGAGTGGAGGACCCGAAAACCTACTAAAAATAGTAAGTTGTGATGAACGTGAAAAGCTGCAAGAATTGATGGTGCTAGTCCAAATGGAATAGGTGGGTGGCCATCGATATCCACATGGATCATTCCTCCCTCCTTAGGAAGAAATGGTCCCCATTGCGTTGAGATCCTCCATGAGATGAGGCAAATTCTGTTGAACTGAGTATTAGATGTGTTGAAGATGTCATGGACCTGCAGGTGGACAGGCTGGATGCGTTTAGTAAATTTGGTTTCTTTATCAGCCTCAGACAGTACATGTTTGGATTCTGTATGTGTAGTTGCAGGATTTATGGAAACATCAGGCGGTGGTGCGTTGGGGGTCAGATCACTGGAATGGTTGTCCTGACAGTGTAGCGGAACCTCTATGAGTGAGGATAAAATGTCCTCGTATTCCTCCATGACTTTGTCCATCTGCTCTAGCCGTGCAAGGGAGCCCTGTTTCGAGGTTGTGGCCACAATATTCTTCTTTCCCTATGAGTGATTTGTAAGGAAAATGAATTTCCTGGTTTGGGAAACAATCTTATTGCGTTGTTTTGGAATAGTCAAAGAGATGAAAAGAGGCGGTACTACCTCCGGTATCCTGTACAAGTTATTTCCCAAAGTAATAATAACAGCACGAGGCCTAGACTCATACACAGCATGTCGCCTCCATAAGTATGGTTGGCCCAATAATACATCAGCTACATCAAGAAGAGAAACATCACACAATACCTCATCCGTGAATGGCTTGATACTGTATGGAAGGCGGCACTGCTGGCGGATGCGGAGATCTCTCCCTGGGTGGAGCCACCTGATGGCATATTGTTGCAGGTGTGATATGGTTGGTAGGACGAGCCGCTTCATGACCTCTGCTTAGATGAGGTTCTTTTGGCTTCCGCTATCGACGAGAAATTGCAGCGGAGAACCCTTCACCCACATCTGCGACTGGAAGAGGCGCTCCCCCTCCTCTGGATCCTCTGGACCCTCCCTCTGGATCTTGGCGGTGGCAACAATGGCACTAGGATCCGCATCAATGATTTTCTTCCCTTTTTCATTGCCTTTGTCTGGTTCTAACTCAGGATCAGAAAATGCATATGATTCGGGTGCCTTTAGTTCGGCCACCAAAGACTATTTGGCCCGACACTCGTTTGTGTTGTGAGTGGGGTTGTTATGAAATTCACACCACTTCCCTGTGTCCTTCTTTGGATTTGTGGTGTTGTTCTGAGTTGCATTGCTTTGGCCTTGCCCCTTGTTCTTCTGCTCACTCGATCTGCGCATCCAAAGTCTCACTTCTTCCGTTAAATTTCTCGCATCTCGATTTTGCTATTAGCGATCTGTCGTACAAGGAGTGAATGTTTTAGGAACTCCATTTCCTCCTGAATGTGTTTGTGCAGATAGCCGTGGTACTTGAGCACCAAATGTCTCTCCGAATCTTTAATACCCAACTTCAGGCGTTGGTATGGAAAATGTATCTGCGCGTGGTGTAACATCTTGGATCCTTTACTACGCAGCCGTGTCCATCGGATGTACGCACCGTTAGCTCCCCATGGGAAATATTGTTCTCTGATGCCATCTCGAAAACAAATTCCAAGTGGGTGGCCAAGAATAGCTGAGGGTTCTCTTCGCCTCTCGCTCATGTGAGGTTTCCCACCGCCTTAAAATGGGGCAATGAGGAGGCAAATAATTTTCTCACGAGAAGTCATGGACCGAGAAATACCCTTCCAAGAAATTTAACCATCTGTCTACAACATCTGCATCTATTTTTTCTTCAAATATAGGAATGTCAAAGTTTACCTGTACCTTGAAGGGAGTGGTGCCTCCAGAGTGGCTGTTGGATGCAGATGCGCCATATGTGGGCAGTCGTTGAAGGATTTGAGCAAAGTTATCCATCATCGCGTTCCTTTGTTTCTCGAGGGCCTCCTCGAGCAGTATTTTGATAGGATCTCCTGCTCCCTCGTCTTTCTTTTCTTCCGTCATGGGAGGTCGTCGGGGTTTGCGAGGCTGATCTTGCAAGGGTTCAACCAGATCGAGCCCTAACTCCTTATACCCTGACCGCGTTGGGGACATGCAAAGAAAAACAAAGAAAGAGCAGACCCGCTCTGATACCACTGATCCGGATTTATGCAGGAACGCAACAGAATATAGAAATAACCATGAACATAGAGATGCAGTGGAAATAATGCTTCATTTCATTAATATCAAATAACAGAAATATGCTTACAGGCATAATGGAAATAAAATAGCTAGGGTGCTGGTAGCGAATCTCTGAGAAGAGATGTGATGGCTATAGACCTCTGAACTGTGTTACAATGAGGCTTGAGGGCCTATTTATTTTTGAGAAACAATGTAGAATCTGAAACGTCCAAAAACCTAACCGTAGGAGATGAGACGCCAAAACTGTGGGCGCTCGTTTGGGTAAATTGGTGGTTCAACTTCCCGGGGGCATAACTTTGGCACCTGATCTCCGTTTGACGCGCTCAATAGCTCGTTAGAAAGATCTATCTGAGGAGTACAATTTTCAAACTAGAAACATAGTCCATGGACACATGTTGCTCTCCGTTTTCCCAAAAAATGTCGTTTAGGGCCTTAAAACGGCTCTGGAAGTTCAGGACCCGAAAAACTGCTAAAAATAGTAAGTTTTGTTGCAACTTGAAAACTGAAAGAACTGATGGTGGGGGTTCAAATGGAATAGTTGGGTGGCCACCAATATCCACCTGGGTCATTAAGGCCCAAAAATGGCTTCGGGAGTGGAGGACCCGAAAACTTGCTAAAAATAGTAAGTTGTGTTGAACGTGAAAAGCTGCAAGAATTGATGGTGCTAGTCCAAATGGAATAGGTGGGTGCCTTTAGTTCAGCCACCAAAGACTGTTTGGCCCGACACTCGTTTGTGCTGTGAGTGGGGCTGTTATGAAATTCACACCACTTCCCTGTGTCCTTCTTTGGATTTTTGGTGTTGTTCTGAGTTGCATTGCTTTGGCCTTGCCCCTTGTTCTTCGGTTCGGGGGCACCTTTCGGATTCGCAGATGCAAAGTTTCGCTTCTTCTGCTTAAATTTCTGCTCGATCTTGGCGGCATAGCGATATGTCGTGCCAAGCTATGTAATTTCGAGGAACTCCATTTCCTCTTGAATGTGTTTGTGTAGACATCCGTGGTACTTGAGAACCAAATGTCTCTCTGAATCTTTAATACCCAACTTTGTGCGCAGGGTATGGAACAAATTCGTCAGTTCGTGCACATCTTGAACCTTTTGTTGCCGCAACGCGGTCCATTAGATGTATTTGTCCTCATAGCTCCCCATGGGGTAATATTGTTCCTTGATGCCGTCTCGAAACGAATTCCAAGTGGGTGTGGACAAGAACAGAGAGGGTTCCCCTTCGCCCTCTTGCTCATGGTAGGTTTCCCACCAGTATTTGACATGGGAGGCAACTTTGAGGAGTGCAAAAATAATCTTTTCTCGGTCAGAGAAGTCATGGACCGAGAAATACCCTTCCAACAAATTCAACCATCTGTCTATAGCATCTACGTCTATTTTTCCTTAAAATATAGGAATGTCAAAGTTTACCTGTACCTTGAAGGGAGTGGCGCCTCCAGAGTGGCTGTTGGATGCAGATGTGCCATATGTGGGCAGTCGTTGAAGGATTTGAGCAAAGTTATCCATCATCGCGTTCCTTTGTTTCTCGAGGGCCTTCTTCTCGAGGGCATCCTCGAGCAAGATTTTGACAGGATCTCCCGTCGTCTTTCTTTCTTCCGCCATAGAGGTCATCGGTTTGCGAGGCCGATCTCGCAAAGGGGGTCTAACCAGATCGAGCCCTAACTCCTTATACCCTGACCGCGTTGGGGACATGCAAAGAAAAAAAAAGAAAGAGCAGACCCACTCTGATACCACTGATCCAGATTTTATGCAGGAACGCAATAGAAAACAGAAATAACCATGAACATAGAGATGCAGCAGAAATAATGCGTCATTTCATTAATATCAAATAACATAAATATGCTTACAAGCATAATTGAAATAAAATAGCTAGGGTGCTGGTAGCAAATCTCTGAGAAGAGATGTGATGGCTACAGACCTCTGAACTGTGTTAAAATTAGGCTCGAGGGCCTATTTATTGTTGAGAAACAATGTAGAATCCGAAATGTCCAAAAACCTAACCGTAGGAGATGTGGCGCCAAAACTGTGGGCGCCCGTTTGGGTAAATTGGTGGTTCAACTTCCCAGGGGCGTAACTTTGGCATCCGATCTCCGTTTGACGCGCTCAATAGCTCGTTAGAAAGATCTATCCGAGGAGTACAATTTTTGAACGAGCAACATTGGTATATGGACCCATGTTGCTCTTCGTTTTCCCAAAAAACGTTGTTTAAGGCCTCAAAACGGCTCCGGAAGTTCAGGACCCGAAAAACTGCAAAAAATTGTAAGTTTTGTTGCAACTTGAAAACTGAAAGAACTGATGGTGGGGGTTCAAATGGAATAGTTGGGTGGCCACCAATATCCAGCTGGATCATTAAGGCCCCAAAACGGCTTCGGGAGTGGAGGACCCGAAAACTTGCTAAAAATAGTAAGTGGTGATGAACGTGAAAAGCTGCAAGAATTGATGGTGCTACTTCAAATGGAATAGGTGGGTGGCCACCGATATCCATCTGGATCATGTGTCCAGGAAATTTTACTTAATATATGAAGTCTAATTGCCAACACTTTCTTCACACATTGATTATGAATGTTTGTAATATTGTCATGTTAATGTTTATGATTCATGTTTTTTTTCACTTGTACTAAAGTAGTTGAACTATTTTAGTTATTTTAGCGCTTATCATATTGATAATGTGTTGTTATGGTTGCAATGACCGTCGCATCTTTGTGGAGTATTCCGCTAGATGTTATATGTATCTTTCCTATTCATGTGTGTATCTACTTGGGTGGTACTATTAACTCTCTCTTAGAGGATCACATTCTTTTCACTCCACGGTGGAATAACCTTGACACACCTACAATTGAACAGTCACCGGGAAGACTTACTTTGTTTTCGAGGGCACATATGCATTCTTCTCTCTTTCCAATAGTTATAGACAAGCCAAAACTTTAATAAAATGGTAATCGACTTTTATTCTGGATGGGGTTCCTATCCCAAACAATGTGAGGTCTAATTGGGACCACATATCGAGGAGTCCCCTTGAATGTTGGTAGGTCCAACACTGTCAAAATTTTTAGCGCTAGAAGGAAGGCAACCATATTTTTATGGTTGGTAAAATCACCCACCCTAATCCTACTTCTTTCGGTCAAGGAAAAAATATTCCCATAACCTCCTCTACTCATATTCTTGAAGTTTGTGGGTATTCTTAACTCGGTTTTGGAAAAACTTGTGAAATATCTTACGACTCGTAAGTTTGCAAGAGGTATCATATTGATCCTTGGAGTACACAATATTCCTTATTTTCCAAAGAAGAATGTAACCACTCCTACTAGGATAGTGGTTTCTACAATTTCCACCCTTGAAGAGTTAGCAAAGACTGAAAAAAACGTATAGAAATCAGAGTAACCTCCATATTTTAACAGTGCCATGATAGAGACAACGTTTTACTCTCATATGACACTTTCCATGGGTTAGGTGGTTACGAAGAGGAAGAATATCCATCATATTCTAATGAAGAGGAGAATCAAAGAGATGAAGATATGGCGAACCAAGATATAGATTGGATATCTTGGGCCCACTTGCACTCCTGGGTGTTTTACACAAGATGTCGAGGCAACCGAAAAATATGTTAACGAATTATGACCCTCACAGAGCAGTGAAAGTGGAGGACAATTTGGAAAACTTCTACCTACATCTGCAAATGATAGAGGCACGTTATGATGATGTTGCATGTAGACTTTTTTCTTGTACCTTAGATGGTAGAGAAAATGTATGGTACCATAGTCATCCTCCGAACTCAGTCCAGAATTGGAAGGGGTTTAGAAATTTGTTTCTTGAAAATTTGTCGATGACAAAAACCTTTCCATGTTGTTAAGAGAGTTGGGAAATATTAATATGGAGCGGAAAGAGAAAGTGAATTTTTTTAACCAGAGGCTTAATCATATATTGAACAAATTTCCTGAAAATACAAAACGTTAAGACTCCATCACTATTGATTATTACACATATGCCTTACTGACAAGCATCATGAAGTTCATGAAGAGAACTGCGAAATAAAATTTAGAATAAAATTATGAAGAAGCCATTGCAATTTTAAAGGACTTGCACGGAATTAGAGTCGTCGTATACAATGAACCATCAAAGGACTCCAAAGACATGGGTAAAAGGTCTCAAGCTATAATATCCCCAAATGGGGAAAGCAACAATATAGCACATAAAACTGGAAATAGCAGTGTAAATCATCACATCAAAAATGGAGATCAATATGGAGCCTTTACATTAATTATAAGAACAACTAATCAATACAAAATGGTGAGGCACAAATCATATGATATGAGGAAACAAGCCTCCCATAAACAATCACTCCCAAATATGAGATGTTGCTACAATATAAAATGTCGGAGAGCTACTACAATGCAGTCATAACATCCATAGATATAGCTGGAGATCATAAAATGATGTAAAAATACTGATATATGCCACAATAGATGCTACACATACAGATCTAGGCACTATATCACTTTTTCTAGACAACCCAAGAGGGTTTCCAGAAAATATACAAAATATAAAATGTGAGCTGCAGCCCTAGGGCTGAAGTTTTTCTGCAACAAAAGAAATGAGAAGATATGGTTGAAGATGATGTAGAATCCTACAAATATTCTCCAAGAGATCCTCCAGATAAAAGGATGTCCCCTCCATTGAATAAATCACCTCCCAAAACACATACTGCAACCACACTTGCAACTCCTCCATAAAATAACGTAGATCTAGACTGAAACTGTGTTGTAGGGTATAATATCACTTTGGCATGGTGCTAAATATGTCAATAAAGCCCAAGGAGATTCTTTAATAGCCTCCCAATGGAAGGAAACCTTCCTCCACTGCTGCACCCTGCAACGTAGCACAACTCTAAGCAGAAACTGCGTTATTGAAGAAAGTTGTAACTTGGCCAAATGCCAGAATGTGGAAATGTAGTGCAAATACTTCTCCTAAGTAGGCACTTGAAGTCCCTTGAGGATGAAGGTGGGATTCTCACTTGGGAACACCCCGTGCTAAACAACACTGCAGTCTTAGCTAAACAGATGAAGAGAGAAAACAAGTCTTAACAGACCATATCAAAATAATAATCTACAACATATCCTCTATGGCTGTCATTCCCTTCCTTATATAAGTGGTGAGCTTCCTCACCCTTGGCCCCACTCATTAAAGCCACTACTTCCATGCATGGATTCTCCCTCCAAAACTGCATTGTCCCATAATGAATGCCACTCCTCCATGACAACACTGTTGATTTGGTCAAAGTTGACCCACTCTACATGATCCAACCCCTTTTCACAAATAAGGGTGCTTTATCAAGCTGCTAAAGTGATCTCCCTTAAAATTAGCAGTAATTTTATTCCTACTAAGGATATTTATGGGTCTTCGTACCCTCTTATTCAGCAAATTAAGAAGCAAAAGCAAAAATTAATATTCCAACTAGCTCATGGCTAATTGGGAATATTACAGTCCTCCCCTCCCAAATGTTGCTTGTCCTCAAGCAACTGTAAATTTGAGTGTTGCAACTCTTCTCCTCCCTCATTGGTGACACCTCCATGTGATAAGCTCTCCTCATAATCCAAGTGTCTCCCAATCCATCCCTCCATGAGATGCTCCTCCCAAGTTTTCATGAGATGCAAATGACTCATCCCACAAGGAAGAAAAAGACCCAATCAAGAAATCATGGTTTTCCCAATGTTCTCCCTGAAACATGAAGCATAAGAAACATGGAGAATATCTCTCCCAAAGGGCATGTGAAATCCTCCCATCCTCCCTCCAATCATTCCCATAAAAAGAATAAGGACATCATCAATGTATGGGATCAAAACCAAGGATACCAAAGTTGTTATATGCAATAATGGAGGTGGATCATAGTCCCACATTTGGAACCAGCGCAGTATATCTCCTAAGTTCCTCAGATCATGATATGGTAAGTGGTTTCCCCACCACTTACTTGTTGTCATATTATTCTCACATGTTTTGAGAAGGTGACTGATGTTTGGTGCCTTTGGAGCACACCCTGAATGGTAAATCATCTCCCTATATCCTCCTAGGGAGTGGCCATGCTCAACAATGTTATGGCCCCAAGTTGACCATGAAATTTATAAGGAATAATGCTCCCATTTGGAGCAATGGCATGCACATGTATGGTAAAGGAATGCAAATATTCATCATATAAATCAATAGGCATAAAGATATGATCCTTACCATATGTTTCAATCATACAAATGGAGTGGCTCATAGATAGATCCCCTCTCATTCCCAAAGAGGAAAGAGGTGGTTGTGATAAACCCATCAAAGAGTTATATATCTCCTCCATCTCCACATGGTCCATGCATCTCCTCAAATGTTGATATATCTCCTCTTCAAAACCTTCCCAAGTATATCCCTCTATGATAGTATGGTATAATCTCATGGAATAAGTATGGCTGAAGAGAAAATCTTCATGTGCTGCATGTAGTAACTTCTCCTTGAGTATGGAAGCTCTAGATAAGAAGATCCTACCATGATAGTAGATGACCTCATCTTTGAATGAATATCCCTCCTCTAGTAGTTGGTCATCAAGTATCATGCAAGTAAAAATATCCTTGTATTAATCCACCAACAGCTTGGATTTACAATATGGATCTATCCTCCAAAGTGATAGCATTGATGATCTACCATATAAAGCATCAGTCATGTGGTTGCTCCCTTCTTTGACATCTCCTATGCAAAATTCACATACTAGAAGGTTGCTAGCCTCCCTCTGTTGCTCCTTTCTCGGTGCAAGATCTGAGATGAGAGTGGGTAATGATGATGTTGGGATAATGTCTCCCTCCTCCTTAAGTCTACCCAAGACTCTTTGCGTTGTACCATGACCTATCAATGTTCCCACTCCTCCTGGATCTATGAGGGGTGCAACATGTTGTGAGACATTTCTCACCAACTCCTGATTATGTGGCCTCCTAGATGGTTTGCCACACAACAATAATGTTTCATGGGCCAAAGTCATGTGCATAATAGATGGGTTTGTTAGGTCCTTGATTCCACTACGCAAATCCATATATGTTTTCTGTGTGGAAGTTTTTTGTGAAGGATATGTGTGAATGCCCCTAATCATCTGATTTTTGCCACTTTTTCTATCCACCCATTCCATCTGCAAAGTCTCCCAATCTGTGGTGATCTTCCCCAAAGTAATCAACCACTGCACACCCAATATCACATTGGTGTCAGGTATGTCAACCACAAATAAATGATCAGTCAATGTATATGTCCCCATGGTGACAGATAAATATGGAACATAATGCATGCACTGCATAGTTCTAGCTCCTAGGACCAAAACAGAAAATCCCTCAAAATCATCAGTGGGTATTGCCCTCCTCTGCACTAGTTGGGCATTGATAAAGTTGTGGGTAGCCCCGATGTCAATCAAAGTTGAAACCCTCTGATCCAAGATGGAACCTCGAACCCTCAAGGTCAAGTACTTGGGTACTCCTCTCAATGATGCAAGGGCCCCTCCAATAGGAGAAAATTCTCCATTCCCACCTCCTGGTGGTGGTGGATCCTCTCCTGCTATCCCAGCGCTGTGACCTCCTTTTGGTTCTTCCTCTTCTTCCCCCTCATCATCTGAAAATATCTCTATATAGTGTGCCTTTCCTGTTGCACATCTATGTCTGGGTGCCCATGATTCTTGGCATGTGAAGCAAAGCTTCCTTCTCCTCAAATATCTTCAGACATCATCACTAAGAGTTACTTTTTTTTGGCTCTCTTTTGAAAAAGGAGCCTTCTCATATTTTCCCTTTGATGGAAAAGTGGACTTTTGCTAAAATGTTGCCTTTGATTTTGGAAAGGCATCTTGTAGATCTCTAGCCCTTTCAATGGCATCTTTTAGGATAGTGGGTTTGGTAGATTTAATCAACCCAAGAAGAGCTTCTTCTAGCCCATCAATAAACATATAAACTCTCCTTGTTGCAGATAAATTAGGAACCATAACAGAAAGTTTTAGAAATTCAGAAATATAAGTTTCTGGATTACTTGATTGTTTGAGCTTTGCTAGCCCCATGAAAGGTTCTTCCGGATCTCTTCGATTAAACCTATCCACCAACCTCCTTGTGAACTCTGAATATGCAGTCACATTAGCATGACCCAATGTAGAAATACCATGAAACCACCAATCATGTGCTTCACCCTCCAGGTGTAGCACTACTATCTTGATGGCCTCCATCTCTGGTACTTGGTTCAGCTGGAAGTAGATGTCTAGCTTCTCTACCCATGATTTGGAAGTGCAATTTGATGACCCATCAAAGTTGGGTAAGAAAAATCTGCCCATAGTTCGGTGTAGATCATTATTCTATATGAATCCTCCACCTCTATTGTGATTATGGGGTCTCCTGTTGTCCTTGATCTAAAAAAATTCTTGAAAAATCAAATGATCTTTGAATATCTGAGATCGAGACTCATACTCCATGAAATAGTCTTCAATAGTTTCTTGTTCTTGAAACCCTCCATTTCCCACTGCTAAGAATGTAGGCATTGTATAATGTTGGGAAACTTGTTGCTTCTTCACTGGTGGATCACTCCAGTGATGAGAAATGTTGGAGCCTTCACCATGCAGAAACCCTTTAGGGGATATTTTGTGTCTATCCATCCTCATCTCCTTTATTTCTCTAGCAATGTATTGCATAGTTCAAAGAAGAAGCTTAGGAAACTCCTTGTCATCCTCTTCTCTTGATAAATTGGTTTTACCCTTGTATTCTTTATCATATGTATAGTCATACTTTTGGTTTCTTTTGAGATACCTTCTCTCTCTATCTATGAGAGGATCTCCTTCTTCTGATGACATATTGGCTTAAGATGCACAAGCTGAGCCAAGATTATGCTCTGATACCACTTGTAATATTCCCAAATTGGGAAAGCAACAATATATCACATAAAACTAGAAATAGAAATGTAAATCATCACGTCAAAAATGGAGACCAATATGGAGTCATTACATTAATTATAAGAACATAAAAGCAATACAAAATAGTGAGGCACAAATCATATGATATGAGGAAACAAGCCTCCCATAAACAATCACTCCCAAATATGAGATGGTGCTACAATATAAAATGAAGGAGAGATGCTACAACGTACTCATAACATGCATAACTATAGTTGGAGATCATACAATGATGTAAAAATACCGATATATGCAACAATAGATGCTACACATAGAGATCTAGGCACTATATCACTTTTTCTAGACAACCCAAGAGGGTTTCTGGAAAATACACAAAATATACAATGTGAGTTGTAGCCCTAGGGCTGAAGGTTTGCTGCAACAAAATAAATGAGAATATATGGCTTAAGCTAATGTAGAATCCTACAACTCTTCTCTAATAGATCCTCCAGATGAAAGGATTTCCCCTCCACTGAAGAAATCACCTCCCAAAACACATACTGCAACCACCCCTACAACTCCTCCCTAAATAATGCAGATCCATACTGAAACTGCGTTGTAGGGGATAATATCACTTTGGAATGGTACCAAATATGTCAATACAGCCTAAGGGGCTTCTTTACTAGCCTCCCAATGGAAGGAAACCTTCCTCCATTGAAAATATAGCTCAGAAAACACCCAATACAATCCTCCACTGTTGCACCCTACAACACAACACAACTCTAAGTAGAAACTATGTTGTTGAAGAAAGCTGTAGCTTGGAAAAATTCTGGAATGTGGAAATGCAGTGCAAATACTTCTCCTAAATAGGCACTTGAAGTCTCCCGAGGATGAAGGTGGGATTCCTGCTCAGGAACACCCTGTGCTAAACAGCACTGCAGTCTTAGCTCAACAGCTGAAGAGAGAAAACAAGTCTTAATATACCATATCAAAATAATAATCTACAACATATCCTATATGGCTGCCATCCCCTTAATTATATAAGTGGTGATATTCCTCACCCTTTGCCCCACTCTTTAAATCCACTACTTCCATGCATGGAGTCTCCCTCCAAAACTACGTTGTCCCATAATGAATGCCACTCCTCCATCACACCGTTGTTGATTTGGTCAAAGTTGATCCAATCTACATGCTCCAGCCCCTTTCCACACATAAGGGTGCTTTATCAAGCCACTAAACTAATCTCCTTTCACATTAGCAGTGATTTTATTCCTACTAAGGATATTTATGGGTCTTCATACCCTCTTATTCATCAAATTAAGAAGCAAAAGCAAAAATTAATATTCCAACTAGCTCATGTCTAATTGGGAATATTACACAAGCCTCCTCAAGTAAGACCAATGATAAAGAAGCTACTAATATTAAGAGCTTGACCTGAACCATCAAGTCCTTGTCCCATGAGATGGCAGAGTTAAAAGAGAGGTCAAGTGAGACCATCGTAAGAAACAAGCCCCTAGATTCAACATTTTGAGAAGGGATGCTAACTCTAGCAGCAGCAACAACTAACCAGCCAAGTTTGCACAAGGCTCAAACGTCGTGTTGAATTTTGAGAGCATGGGCATGGATCAATATTGTTCATTTCATCAAGAGTATCATTCAGAAAAAACATGCCTACAAAGGAAACACAACATGACTGGTCTAGTTGTGCATATAATTGATACAATACTTTTAGATGAGAATATTGAGCAAGCAAAAGAGAAGGAATAAATTGTTGCATCTGAAGAAACTGTCAGTGTTGTACATGTAGTAAATACATGTAGTTATGTTTACGCATCTGAAAAAAAAATGTTGAAGAACTGTTACTGAGTGAGGACCTAACCCAACAATAGAACAATCGATATGAGTTGAGAGGCCAAGGTTCGCCCTTCAAACAAGGGTTGACGAGGCATAAATTGAAACATCATTTTCTACGGAAGATCACACCACCTGTCCACTCAGCCCATAACACTCAGAGCAAGTCTAGAAACATTGCTACAGTGAAAAGTACTTCCTTGAACAACAAGAACAAGCCTACCATTCTGGAAGTAGAAGATAAAGTTACTCCTCTAGGAAATTCGAAAATGTCCCCCCACTTGACTATAACATAGTCGAAGATATGAAGAAAGTTTGTGCTAATATCTCACTCTTCAAACTTACGAGGATTGCAGGCCAATGGGAACTTTTTGTCTAAGCTCTTAAAAAAACTACCTTAGGTAACAACGCTTCTTTGCAGAAGGGATCTGGTAAGTCTTATGGTCCCCTGAAATCTATTCTTAATGCGTTAACTTTAAATTCTAACACACTCTGCCCTCCATTTTTATTGACATTTGAAATGTGTAATTACAATGTACATAATTTCTTAGTTGATTCTGGTGCATTTGAATATGTAATGCCATTATCTGTAGTTAAGAAAATCAATGAAAAATGGGATAAGACAGATGCACAGATCATTCAACTAGACATGGCCCTTTTCCATGCTATTAATTCATTTAGAAATGTGCTTATTCTCCTATCATCCAACCAACGAGTTCACCAATGCATAAACATAATAATTGTGGACATCCCGTAAGCATATGGTGTATTGTTGAGTAGAGACTAGTCCAAAAAATTACTGGGGTATTTTTCTACTGAATGGTAACATGTATGGCTTCTATACAAGGGCTAAAACAACCAAATCTGGGTAGACTCATAGCCTTACATGAGACACGTTGTCACTCCCTTCAAGGGTAAAAATGAACTGGTTTCTTTCATAGATCTAATCTTTGGTAATTTATTTTTGAAGACTAACCTAGGGTGTTGCCTTGCTCAACCTTCCCTGTTCCCACATGACACACCGTTGGAACTCCTTCCTAGTCCAACTAGCACAAATTACCTTTGTACAATAGATAGTAGTAGTATTACTAGTGTAGGGCATAGTTCTTGTGCATATGATGTTTGGAGTTTTTGTTTTGATGGTTCAAATACACGGGAGGGCTCTGGAGTTGGTTGTCTTTTAGTAGACCCGTGACAGAGGAAACACCTGATATGAAGTTGCTTGGAATTCGAGTGCACAAACAACACGAAGAAATATGAAGCACTCATCTTGGGCTTACAAAAGGCCATTGACCTCAATGTTGGGGTTCTCAAAGTAGTGGGTAACTATGAAATCATCGTACGATAGGTATGCAATACTATACCTTGTGTGTGACCTCATTTGAAAGGTTATCAACAAAAGTTATGGCATTTAATTTCTCAATTCCAAGATTTTAACATTGTATCAATTTCTAGAATGTGTAACACAATTCTGGATGCATTAGAAAACGTTGTTGGTAGGTTATCACTGCTTAGGGATGGTTTTTATGTTGAAATTATTTACAAACAATCTATCCCTGGTAATATCACTAATTTACACCTTTTTAATGATGACTAGAAGATATCCCACTTCATGGTGAACATTGACGTATTCACTCATAAGCTAGGAAAATGGGGTGGAGGTCCCCCCGATCCCATCATCACTCTATGCCAACAACCCCATCGGGGTTATTTTATTGTTATATTTAATTTGTAAAATAAGATTGAATTATTTTTAGTTTCAATTTAAATTGATGATTTTTAACAAAAATGAGAAGACTTTATATTAAAATCTGCACCCAATCATCAAAATTACACAAGAAATGAATTATAATATGTTATCCTTCTTATTAACCCCTTTAACTAGATTCAAATTTAAAAAAAAAATCCAAGAGACCAACCTCCTTCGAATAAGAGCAAGGAGGGAAAAGTTTGAAAACTAAGACTTCTGGTTTTTACTCTGACTGCTTCAAGAGAGTAGGATTAAATTTTAACAAATTGTTTGCATAAGAAAATTAAAAAAAAGAACATTTCTATATATTGCTAGAATATGCCCCACGACTTGATCTGCAAGAGTGCGGACCATAGTTCTTTTGACTATGATACTTCTTGCTTATTTTTGCCAATGGGGAGGAGCATTTATTTTTAAGCACATTCGAATAGGAAGGGAGAGAAGAGGAGAACTTCTTCTCAACCAACTTACCAACTTCTTCATCTTTTAATGCAGGCGATACCTTTGAGGAAGCTTTCCCACAGCTAGATTTTTCCTTCGAGGGTCATGATCTAATTCCTCTTCATTAATCAAATCAAGAGGGGCCTTTGGAATATGATTATTACGTTGATGTGCTTAGGCCTCAAGATTCTCACCTTCTTCCTCTGAATTTTTTCCTTCTGCCTCATGAACATTCATAAATTCAAAGCTATTTTTAGAAGGGTTCAATTGTTGAAATTAAACCTTATTGGAAATATGGTATCTATGGTCGATATTTTTCATCATGTGGAAAAACATAAAATTTTGAATTTAAATTTTCTCCTCCAATAATTCAAGTATGCCTCCTATTATTTTAGGTTGATTAGGACCCCAAGAGGCACCGATTTGACCCCGCTTTGAATTATATATAAAGGATAGCCTTCCTCCTCATTGGACACATCTAATATGTCCTTTCTATCCCTGATCCAACGAATTTCATAAGGATAAAAGGAGAGTCGAATTTCAAAAAAACGTTTTTGAATTTCATTTTGTTCTTAGGTATTGGTTTGACTATTATCTTGATGATTTTCTTATGTATTGATGAATCTTTAACCCACTCTCTCTCTCTCTCTCTCTCATAAGGAAGAATTGATGTTTTTTTCCCTTATGGGTTTCACCTTGGCCTCCAGCCTAATTTATGTGTCTCTTGTCTCATGGATTCATGGTTATTTTTTACAACCCTTTCATAGTTTAATGGTTGATATTTTCTTCTGTATAGATGCTTAATGATTTTGAATGAATGTTATTTGTCAATTAATGCTAACTGATCCTTAGAAGTAGTTATCATGTAGAAGAAAATTTATTTATAGTTTGTGACCTAGAAAATCAACATGGTTTCAGAGTAGTGACTCTTGTGAACTTCTTTAGCAAATATTTCTGTGGAAAATAGTCTTATAAGAAAAGTGATGGATTCTGAAGTTCATGGGATTTAAACATAGGATTCAAACCTGTGATAGAAGACCAAATTTACTGAGGCACTATGTGAATTTTCCTGAGGGACTATGTGAGGTTTCCTAAGGACAATGATGATCCAAGCTCTATATTTCAAAGAATGATACCATGTAAGAAGACCGGGCCTAAATGTAAGAACTCCTCTATGATCTGAGCCAAAAATTATATAGGTGATCCAAAATCTGAAATAGAAAGTGATCCAAGTATGTATGTTAATGAGGTCAAGGAGGCCTAGATTGAATTCCACCAAAGTGGGATATTTGAAGTTCATGCCTCTACTTTGATCCTATGCAAGATGTTGAGATTGCAACAAGATGATGAGCTTAGTGGAAAGAAGTCGCCTTCACTAAGTGGGCTCGCAGGCTATTGTTGGCGCAAAGTCTATTTTTAGACTATGTCTATTTTTAGACATGTCGATCATGATTCTATGAGTTGCAGGATGCTATTTGTGGAGGGTTGGTCAAGTTGGAAAATTAGATGGATTTCTGTTTTTAGACATATTGGGCAGAATCTATTTTTAGATTGCTAGTCTAAAAATAGATATGTCGAATATTATTAGCTCTTAATAATATTTGGACTATAAACATTATCTTATTCTCTTGGAGTACTTTAGTTAAGTGCACAGATGTGGCACAGGAGCTGACAGAAGGAATTACGCTATTCCTGAGGGTTATGTGGAGCTATTGCATGGATACTTCAGTTAGAACTCATGTGACAGAGTTTGGTGGAGTTGATTGAGGAGTTAATGGAGTTGTGTTCAGTTTAACTAAACATAGTTGAGCTATTTGTATTTAGTCTAACTGATTAATACACTAGTGAGAGTGGTGTGAATTAATTATTAATTAATTCACTAATTATAAACTCATTAATCAACTAAAGAATACATCAGTTAACTTCAGTGCATGGACAGATTCAATGGAGACCAGTGCAGAGATAGGTGAAAGAGCAGTGTGACTATCAGTTGTGACTATACAGTTGCATATTTGAAACACACAGTGATTGGAGAAGTCCATGAGGATTGCGCAGTACAAGCCAGGTGGTTCAAGTTATTTAATGAGCCATCTTACAGCATTGATTATGCAATAGAGGCTGGCTATTAGGTGGCAGAGATTGGAGCATGTGTTTTGCTATATCTAGCTTGATTAGTGTGTAGCAATTCAAGGTTGTGCTGAGAGCTTGTGAGGAGCTTTGTACAATAATTGTTACATGATCTCGATGACATATAATATACAGATAGTTGGGGTTTTCAGCTTTAAGCTTTCCCATGAAATACTATGTTCATATGTGTGATTGTTTATGGTTTTAATGTGTGCATGCAATTGATTTTATTTCCGCATGTGATGATCAATGGTAGAAGAGATTCTGTATTGTGCATGAAGATAAAATAGTGTGTGATCAGGAAAATATCGGTGAATAATATATTAGTTATTCAAATTTCTACATGGTATCAGAGCTATATTGATCATTGGAGCAATTGCAAAATATTGAAGCGGTTGAGTTTTGTGCTGGTGGAATTCAAATTTGAAGTAGTATTTTCTTGGTGTCGAAGTTGAGATGTCTTTCAACGGATTGCGATTGGAGTATGCCCTTGAGGGCAGCTCGAATTATATTGCATGGAAGGACAGGATGAGCTAGGGTCGATGAAAATGGGTTGAAGGAGTTCATGTATTTAAATTCCAAAACCTACTTAGCGATGTTGCCGTACTGACGATGACAAAAAGAAGACAAAGAAAGTGTCAAGGATTTTGTTGGAAGGTTTGAAGGACTGGCATAGTATCTAGCTCATGGTAAGGCTTCTCCATTCTGATGTGAGCCACAGATTTATTTCAAAGCAAGAGCCACCTCCACAGGAAGTCAGCACTCAAGGATAAACTCACAAACATAAAAATGGAGAAAGGCGACAGTATGCCCAAGTACCTCACGAAGTTCATCCAATGTAGGGATGAGCTGGGAAGTATGGGGGTTACTGTTGATGATGAGGAATTGGTGAGATTGGCTCTCCTTGGGCTTCGGAAGAGTTGGCATTCCTATCAAGACTCTTTCAATGGTCGAGAGAAATTCAAAGGATGGGTTTGTTTGGTAAGATTCAGGCAAGAGGAGATATATAAGGCGAAGTAATAGGGACTGATATTCACAAAGAAATTGATGAGAATTGTGCTTGGTCAGCAAAGCAAAGAAGGGGAAGAGCAAGAAAGCTTCTCAATCCGGTGCGAAAGGCAAGAAGCAAGACATGTCCAAGGTGAAGTGCTTTCACTGTCACCAACACGGACATTACGCCACTAATTGTCCACAGAAGAAGAAAAATAAGTAGGCTACTGGAACTGCAGTTGGAGAGGCCTTAGCCTCGCAGTTTGAGCTAGATTTTTCACTGATCGCATGCTTGGTCTCAAGTGTGATGGGTTCAGTGTGGTTTCTTGATAGTGGTGCATCTTTTCACATGACAGGAGATAGAGATTTGTTTACTGATCTGGATGAGAAAGATCTTGGAGTGTACATCGAGATGGGCGATGATGGTAGATACAGTGTGACCGGTATCGGTACCATTTCCTTTGAGAGGGCGTCTGGTAAACCCTTCGTATTGAAGGAAGTGATGCATGTTCTAGGATTGAAGAAGAATCTTATCTCTGTAGTGATGTTAGAAGATAAGGGATATGATGTTGTCTTTAGCGAGGGAAAGGCTTTCCTACGCAGTAAGGCAACTGGTGAGACCCGGAGGATAGGGGTTCGAGTTAAGAACCTTTATCAATTGCAAGTAGATGGCTGCGCAGTAATGACAAGCAAGGCAGAAGGAGTGGTGAGCCGGGATGATGCCGAGTTGTAGCACCGGAGATTGGGCCACCTTCACCATGGAGCTTTGAAGATACTACAACAAATTTCTACTGGGCTTCCTAAGCATACTCTTGCACAGTCAGATCAGTGCAAGGGATGTACCTTGGGAAAATTTGTGAAAGCCACCTTTCACGAGAAGGATAGTTGCGCCATGACGATCCTTGAGAGAATTCACACAGACATGTGTGGACCTTTCTCAGTAGCTTCTACAGCAAAGCACAGGTACTATGTGATATTTGTTGATGATTTTTCTCGTAAGTGCTGGATCTTCTTCATGCAAAAGAAGAGCGAGACATACTCAAAGTTCTGTGAGTTCAAGGCACTGGTTGAGAAAGAATCGAGGAAGCAGGTGAAGGCTCTTAGGAGCGACAATGGTGGTGAATTCATCTCTGGAGAATTCAAGGACTTTTGCAGCGCAGAAGGAATTCGAAGAGAGCTCATAGCACCTCATAACCCACAGCAGAACGGGGTTGCTGAGCGGAAGAACAGAACGATCGTGGGTGCTGCACGGGCGATGTTGCATGATCAGGGCCTACCCATACACTTGTGGGCCAAGGCATGCAATACTGCAGTATATGTGCATAACCATTGTCCTCACAGGATACTTGGCATGAGTACACCCGAGGAGGCGTTTTCTGGTAAGAGGCCTGATATTTCCCATTTGAGGATTTTTGGTTCACCTGTTTACATTCATGTGACGAAGGATGCCAGGAAGAAGCTGGAGCCGACTGCGGAGGTTGGGATATTTGTGGGGTACACTGATACACCCCACAACCATCGTGTGTATTTTCCAGACAGTCGCAAGACTGTTGTGCGACGGGATATCAAATTTCAGGAGGAGAAAGCCATGAAGTGTTCGCTTGAGAGGGAGCCACACTGTGATGCGATGAGATTATTAGCTCCTAAGGATAACCCTGGGATGTGGATCAGCCAACAAGAGTGAAGTTCATGGAGTTGAAGAGACCACTGTAGCGCCAACCATCGTAGGCTGGGAGCGCACTACAGGCTCTGACCGGCTCAAGATGCGTGAGAAGGTTGTAGGAGCACCTACATCACAAGCAGCAAATAGGAGACAATACTGACCTAGAGCATCGGATACATGGCTCTTATGAGCAAGTGTATCGTGATGGAGCCATCCTCTTTCAAGGAAGTTGTGGAGGATCCCGCATGGGTAGATGCCATGGTGGAAGAGTATGATTCGATTGTTAGAAACAGTGCATGGGAGATTTTCCCAAGGCCAGAAGGGAAATCAGTGGTGGGTTCGAGATGGATCTACAAAGTGAATCAGGCAGCTGACGGGAGTGTGGAGAAGTACAAGGAAAGATTTGTTGCCCGAGGCTTTTCACAGATTGAGGGGATCGATTATAAGGAGACCTTTGCACCTGTCGCAAGATATTCTTCCATACAGACGATTCTTGCTCTCTCAGCGTAGATGGGGTGGCACATTCATCAGATGGATGTGAAGACTGGGTTCCTCAACGGAGTCATTGAGGAGGAGGTGTACATAGAGCAACCCGAAGGTTTCGAGATCTTCAGTAGTGAGTCGCATGTGTGCAGGCGCAAGAGAGAGCGTTGTATGGGTTGAAATAAGCACCTTGTGCTTGGTACACACGGATAGACAGTTATTTCATTGGACTTGGATTCTCCAAGAGTGAGGCGGATCCGAACCTATACCAGATTATGGTGGAGGGTAAGTTGCTGATCATTGTACTTTATGTAGATGATTTTATTTTGACAGGTGATGAGCTATTGACACTCTCATGCAAGGATGATCTTGCAAAAGAGTTTGAGATGAAGGACTTGGGCCTCCTTCATTATTTCTTGGGATTGGAAATTTGGCAACGCAGTGATGGACTGTTTGTTTCTCAAGGCAAGTATGCCCGGGAGATACTAGAGAAGTTCAACATGCAGGGTTGCAAGCCTGTTGATACTCCTCTTCCTGGTGGATGGAGGAAGGAGGATGCTACTTCGGCAGAGGTAGTGGATGCCACTATTTATCGACAGTTGGTGGGGTCGCTTATGTATCTGGTCAATACAAGACCCAACATATGCTATGTTGTTAACCAGATTTCACAAGCTATGGTTAAGCCTACCAAGTTCTACTGGAAGGCAGGCAAGCATGTATTGAGATATCTTAGAGGCACATCGGGATATGGATTATGGTACAAACAGTCAGATGAGGTGAAGCTGTGTGGCTTCACGGATGCAGATTGGGCAGGGAGCCCAAAGGACATAAAGAGCACATCTGGAGGGATTTTCAGTATCGGGTCGACAACAGTTTCTTGTTACAACAGGAATCAGAGATCCTTGGCACTTAGTTCAGCAGAGGCCGAGTATATGGCAGCGAGTTTGGCTGCATGCGAGGCTATATGGATGAGGAAGATCCTGGTCGGGTTGTTCGGTTCACACTTAGATCCTACTGTGATTTATTGTGATAATCAGAGTTGCATCAAACTCTTGGTTAATCCATTTCATGAGATAGATCCAAACACATTGACATCCGGTATCATCATATCAGAGATTGTGTGCAGCGGAAGATCATGTTACTTTCATACATTCCCATGGAGGATCAGGATGCTGATATCTTGACGAAGGCGCTCACCAGGAGCAAATTCGAATACCACAGAGGCAAGATAGGGGTGGCAGATAATCCATATCTTGTTGAGAGGGAGTGTTGAGATTGCAACAAGATGATGAACTTAGTGGAAAGAAGTCACCTTCACTAAGTGGGCCCGCAGGCTATTTTTGGCGCAAAGTCTATTTTTAGACATGTCGATCATGATTCTAAGAGTTGTAGGATGCTATTTGTGGAGGGTTGGTCAAGTTGGAAAAATAGATGGACTTCTATTTTTAGACATATTGGGCGAAATCTATTTTTAGATTTCCAGTCTAAAAATAGACATGTCGAATATTATTAGCTCTTAATAATATTTGGACTATAAACATTGTCTTATTCTCTTGGAGTACTTCAGTTAAGTGCACAGATGTGGCACAGGAGCTGACAGAAGGAATTACGCTATTCCTAAGGGTTATGTGGAGCTATTGCATGGATACTTCAGTTAGAACTCTTGTGACAGAGTTTGGTGGAGTTGATTGAGGAGTTAATGGAGTTGTGTTCAGTTTAACTAATCTAAACATAGTTGAGCTATTTGTATTTAGTATAACTGATTAATACACTAGTGAGAGTGGTGTGAATTAATTATTAATTAATTCACTAATTATAAACTCATTAATCAACTAAAGAATACATCAGTTAACTTCAGTGCGTGGACAGTTTCAGTGGAGACCAGTGCAGAGATAGGTGAAAGAGCAGTGTGACTATACAGTTGCATATTTGCAACACAAAGTGATTAGAGAAGCCCATGAGGATTGCGCAGTACAAGCCAGGTGGTTCAAGTTATTTAATGAGCCATCCTACAACATTGATTACGCAATAGAGGCTGGCTATCAGGTGGCAGAGATTGGAGCATGTGTTTTGCTAGATCTAGCTTGATTAGTGTGTAGCAATTCAAGGTTGTACTGAGAGCTTGTGAGGAGCTTTATACAATGATTGTTACATGATCTCCATGACATATAATATACAGATAGTTGGGGTTTTCAACTTTAAGCTTTCCCATGAAATACTGTGTTCATATGTGTGATTTTTTAAGGTTTTAATGTGTGCATGCAATTGATTTTATTTCCGCATGTGATGATCAATGGTAGAAGAGATTCTGTATTGTGCATGAAGATAAAATAGTGTGTGATTAGGAGAATCTCGGTGAATAATATATCATTTATTCAAATTTCTACACAAGATTGCTAATTCAAGTTCTTATGTCAAATCACTATGGAGTAGTCTGAAAAGAAACTCTAGTGTGTTCAAACCTAAAATTTTTAATGATCTCCTCCATGTATGATAATGATGAAGAGAAACCTAAATTCCTATGGTCAATTCCAAGAAAGATAATATGAGCCCGTGGAAGCATCTAAATTCAAGTCCGAAAAATTGATGCATCCTGGCTATCCAAGATTCAGTAATACTATTTTATTTATGTGGTATTATATCTATTTTTGAAACCTATGTAATCAAAGTTGGTTATTGATATGATGAATCTAAAAAGACTGAGCCTATGTGAAGTCCAAGCCTCTGTGAATTATCGATCTCCCCATGTGCGATAGATTAATTTTTCAAATGCAAAATATTTGTTCAAGTACATTTTTTAATTCAAATCCTTATCTAGTATAGATCAGAGCCTTGCTCCTTAAAGTATGAATCTCAATCAAGGTCCAAAATCAATTTTAATTCTCTATGGAATGAAACTATATAATGAAAAATGTGAGTCCTTGGAAATTATATTCTAAGGGAATCATTGTGGGCTTGAGAAATGTATTTTGAAGCATAATGCATTGAGGAATAATAGGTCTATGAAACTATGCAAGACTATGTGGCATCTGATCTTCTTCTATGGTAAATCCGAAGGTAATTATTAACATCTCTTTATGATAATTTTGTTATGTAAATGTGGAGCCTCATCTTTCCTATTGATATTTCATTATTTAACCCTCTATGGCCCAAGGAGAAATCAATTTAAATAAAGGTTGAAGTTGTCATCTCTATGAAGATATGTCAAGTCCAACTACATGAGTCTCTACAAAAAAATTCATGATAACCTATGTCTAATAATCGTAACAAGGTTACCTGAGCTATTTTCCATGGTCTAGAGCACCTCGAAGATGATGTTTTCATCTTAAAGGAGACACAATATACTAAAATTATCTCCACGGGTTTTCAGGAGGACTATCCTTAGGGTTGAAATTCTTAAAACAAAAGGATCTCTATCAAATAATTAAAACTTTCTCTATGCTGCCTTAATGAATGTTATGGCATACCCACATTGCAAGATTCAGAGGTCAAACTCCAATTTCCTTGGAAGATCTGAATTATGAGTTGTTTGGTTGATAAGCCCTTTTCTATACATAGAAAAAGGAATTACATTCATTGGAAAGAGTCGACATGACTGATCTGGTATGCATCAATTATTTAGTGAAGTTGTTGTTTTAGAAACATTTGAATAATGATATAGGCTACTTTAAACACATTATCATTGTGTCGAGAGACTCTCTCCAACCCAATAATAGAGATGTAATGTTTAACATTCTAACTTGGTAAAAAAAAAATCAATAATTATGATTATTAATAAAACATTTGAACTCGGTCAAATTACATAAAACTAAAAATAAATAAATTAAAAACATAAAATTAATAATTAAACTAACCTAGATCCACTTAATTTCGTATCTACCAAGCCCCGAGAGTAATCAAATTTCTTGAGATACAAACCTTTTTTAAAGTGAAAAAAGGTTTTATGTCTCTCATTGCTAGGTAGATCCAAAGTTAATATGTGTAACAAACAAGGGTTAAAAGTTCATGTAATAAAGTTCGTAAAGTTAAAATAAGACCAAGGTCATGGGACATATATTCCAGGCTAAATTTTTGGAAAAACATCCTAATATGTGTTCATTTGGTTTATTATCGCTAAGGGGAAATTGGTAAAGGCAATGGAAAATAATTTGGAAAGGAAAGAGGTATTAATTGAAATTTTATTAATGAAAATAAAGGAAATTAGGAGAAAAGGAAGGTGAAATGTCATAGGTTGCATGTGAGGAGGAAAATTAAGGAAAAATAATGGAAATCGAAGAAAATATAGGCCTCATTGATAAAAAGGTTTGTGAGGTTCAGTTCACAAACTTTTGTCAATTTTAGATTAGAGCTCTCTCTATTCTCTCTTACTCTTACACACTTAGAGCATTCTTGGAGCATTCTGTCTTTGGATAAAGGAAGGACAAGAAATAAAAGAGAAGTGAATATCAAGCAAGGAATATTTGGATCAAGCGACTACATTGGGATTACTTGTAAGTATCGAGTTGCATGTATGATTTCCTTGCTATTTTTGGCATGCATGGTATATGGTGCGTATTTGGTTCTCTTGATGTCATGGGAACGTGTTTTTCCATGTGTGACAGTGGTTTTAGCATTAGCTTGCCATTTCTGGATAGCCATGGTGTGATGGGGTTCTCAAGAAAATTCCCAAAGGCTTAGATTCAATCCTTGGACCGGTTCTGGTAGGATATGCGGTAAAGCGTAAGGGTGGATACGAGAAAATTCATCATGGTTTAGGTGGAGATATCTAGAGGCATACATGCTTGTATAGGCCTAGTGATCCCTAGACCTGTAATGGTGGGATTGTGGTAAAGCCTAGTAGTGTATGTTTCTTGTTTGGGCCTAGGAATACTTGACCAGTATATGGCGGGATATATGATAAAGCCTGGTTATTTAGGTGCTTGCTTTAGTCCTAGAAATCTTTGACCAATTCTGGTGGGATATGTAGTAAAGCTTGGGACTCATGGTTGGTTTTGTTGTTAGTCCCACATTCATGCTTGGAATATGGCACGGTGGTGATTGGATGAATGAAATAATTGGTTCAACCCAATATATGGTTGGGTGGTACATGAAATTCCCTCACTTGATTGGATTTTCATATGTTAATAAGAGTTCTTTTCCTCTTGTATTTCATGAGTATTTATACTTGTTATCATGTGCCTTAATGGTTGTTCTATCATTGATATTTCTTTGGTTATATGTTGGTTATAAGCATGGTTTTATGGTAGACTTTGGTTATGGGTCTCATCATGTTTTGGTCAGTAAATGAAATTTTAATGAATGTATGACCTAATAGATGATAATGCAGCCATTGTGAGAGGGAATCATACCTTCTTGATGAATCTGATATAAGTATGAGGACCCTATGTTCAAATGTGTTTTTATGACTTGTACATTACATGTTCATGATGTGTTTGATGAAATTCCTATCATGGTTAGGATGGGTCATGCTAGGTCTTTATTCAAGTTTTGCATTAGAGGCCTTGTATTATTGTTATTTATCACTTTTGAGTGTTTCATAAAGTTATGGGCAGTGGTATGGATCCTAGCATCATGTTTTGGTCAGTAAATGAAATTTTAATGAATGTATGACCTAATATATGATAATGTAGCTATTGTGAGAGGGAATCATACCTTCTTGATGAATCTCATATAAGTATGAGGCCCATATGTTCCAATGTGTTTTTATGACTTGTACATTACATGTTCATGATGTGTTTGATGAAATTCCTATCATGGTTAGGATGGGTCATGCTAGGTCCTTATTCAAGTTTTGCATTAGAGGCCTTGTATTCTTGTTATTTATCACATTTGAGTGTTTCATGAAGTTATGGGCAGAGGTATGGATCATAGCCCTGAAAAAATGGCTTAGATCTCTTAGTCGTTGGCACAAATGGAAAAGATTGCAGTCGTTGGGAAGTAGGCCAGTGGGAGCGACTGGAAGGTTTCAATCGAATGGAGGCATTTTCATGGGAGTGACTGGGGGTTTAGTTCCGTGAAAGGATAATTTAACGTAGGGGTTAGGTACCTGGAGTGGTTGGTTAGCTCCTGGGGGTCTTGTAGCACCCGAGGGAGGTCTGTAAAGTGTTAGTTCATTGGTTCCACTTATTTAAGGTGATATTGGAGGTCGATTCATATCATAGTAACTGTTCATCGTCTATTTACCCTAGTGTACGAGTAATCTTGAGTAAGTGTGGGAGGAGGCTATTACAAAGTGGTATCAGAGCCAAGTTTCATTCTCTTTGGGTGACGTCCGAGTTTCGTTATCTTTGGATGATATCTAATGCCACATAGTGGTATCATAACATGGTTCACCCATCGGACTGGATGGGCAGAATTTTTTTGTCATGCATGCATGTAGGTTGTATTTGTGATTTATGTGTATGCATGGTGATGGTCATTGTTGTAGTTGTCTTGTCATGTATAATTTGAAGGTGTTTTTGTTGGGATGTGTTTGTCGTGAATGCATATCGGTTGAATATGCATTTTTTGTGTATGCCTATTGTGTATGTGGATGTATACATTCATTGTCATGGTTATAGTTTCCGTTGTAGCAATTGTACAAACAATATTCATACCAATGTATTCAATTTGATATGCGATATGCTAAAGCAAGATATTGAATGCTTCTACAAATTAATTGCGGAAAATAAACACGATGGCACAATCACACCAAGTAAAAGAAAGAAGCAAATCAATCCACAACACAGATATTTTTCCTGGGGAAATATTGCTGCTCAAAACCCCTCTATCTCTATTTTATATTCAACCAAGGAATCATGAAACAATATAATGCACTCTTCTCCCAAGAGTCTGTTGCACTCTACCAACTATCTCACATTGATCCGGACAAAATTGACCAACACTTAGCCAATTTCTTACCTTTGCTCAGCCTGCCTTTCTTGCGCAATTCTAAGAGAATTAAATCTCTATTATTTAGGAATTTCATCCTTCCAAAACTATGCAATGCTCATGGGAAATCCTATGGGTGTATTACTGCATCTGGGCAGTTTACTAATAATAAAATGATAGTTAACATCCCTTTAACCTCTGTCTCAACTAGGCCTTCATCAAAACAAACATGCATGCAGTTATTAATAGTAAATCATCAGTCACTTGAGAGATCACTGCATGAATTAAATATGATTTATTTCACTTGACCTCTCACTAGTGCAACAATTGTAGAAATTTGAATAATTGATATGTTATCCACCGAGATTCTCCTGATCACACACTATTTTAGCTTCATGCACAATACATAATCTCTTCTACCATTGATCATTACATGCGGAAATAAAATCAATTGCATGCACACATTAAAACCATAAAAATTCAAACATATGAACACAGTATGTAATGGGAAAGCTTAAAGCTAAAAACCCCAAACTATCTGTATATTATATATGTCATAGAGATCATGTAACAATCATCATACAAAGCTCCTCACAAGCTATCAGTAAAATCTCCAATTGCTACACACTAATCAGGCCCGATCTTGCAAATCCCATGCACCGATCTTTGCCAGCCTTTAGCCTGCCTCTACTGCGCAATCCCTGCTGAAGAATGGCTCTTGATGAGAATGAATTACCCCAGCCTTGCTCACGCAGTATTTATAGGCATCTCTACTAAGTGTTGGATGCAAACCATGCATCACTGATAGTCACACTTTCCCTTTCACCTATCTTTGCACTGGTCTCCACTGAAACTGTCCATGCACTGAAGTTAACTGATGTATTCTTTAGTTGATTAATGAGTTTATAATTAGTGAATTAATTAATAATTAATTCACACCACTCTCACTAATTGTATTAATCAGTTAAACTAGATACAAATAGCTCAATTATGTTTAGATGAGTTAAACTGAACACAACTCCATTAAATTCCTCAATCAACTCCACCAAACTCTGTCACATGAGTTCTAACTGAAGTATCCATGCAATAGCTCCACTTAACCCTCAGGAATAGCGTAATTCCTTCTGTCAGCTCCTGTGCCACATCTGTGCACTTAACGTAAGTGCTCCAAGAGAATAAGATAATGTTTAGAGTCTAAATATTATTAAGAGCTAATAATATTCGACATATCTATTTTTAGACTGGCAATCTAAAAATAGATTCCGCCCAATATGTCTAAAAATAGAATTCCATCTATTTTTTTCAACTTGACAAACCATCCACAAATAGCATACTGCAACTCATAGAACATGATCCATATGTCTAAAAATAGACTTTGCGCCAAAAATAGCCTGCGGGCCCACTTAGTGAAGGCGACTCCTTTCCACTAATCTCATCATCTTGTTGCAATCTCAACAACAATCAGTTACAATTAGTTAAGATTTTAACTCAATTAATTGAGTTAATTGATTTCTCATGCATTAAACTAATACACTAACTGCAACTTGGACTCTACAACAAATAGAATCACTCTACATGCCTCACCAACCACCCTCAACTCAAATTTCATGAGCTAACTGAGTCTATCACACTCACTTAACTATTACAATTGATTATGAGATAAGATTACAATTTATTGTCCAATTTAATTAAGGGAAAATTAAATTAGACACACATTTCTTGTTGACTTTTCAACGGTCGTGCATAAGGTCATGGTATGAAGTTGGTATTGTCATGCATGGTAACTGGGATGATGATTGAGATGATGTTGATATATTTTTATGATTATGATTATACATGTATTGTGCTAATCTGGATTGATCTTGCAAACCAAATATCCTCCCTTGCACTATACTGAGGTATGTTGATTATGCTTATATTTTGGTTTAGATGACATGGTATGATTTTGAGAATAAGAAAAAGAGAAAATATGACTAGCAATATGGTAGACTACAGTTCACGAGATTCTCCCGATAGATCATATGAGCAACATGGTCATGGGTGCTCTCCTGACATAGCAGACACATCGAGAATTTTGAAGCCATAAATAAGAATTTGCAAAGAAGATATTGATAGATCATTTAGGAATATGAGAAAAAAGTAGAGGTCAATGCAGTTATCCTTTAGAGTTTTTCAGAATTTCAAAGACAAGGATCACTTAGAATCAGTCATAGAAAAGACGACAATACTAATGGGGCATATGGCAGTAGGTCTCATGGTGGGCACAGGTCAGATAGAGATGAAACGATGATAGATGGCAGGTTCTTGGATACGTCGTATGGGAGAGGTGTTGGACACAAGTTCTACTTTAGTTCTGGTCCTTACAGGTACCATGGTCATCATCGCTATCATCCTTACAGGAGGAGTGATAGGGATATTTCCCCTATGAGTTCAAGAAAACCAAGCCACCTACCTTTGGTAGAGATTTGAAGAATCCGGAAGATGCAGAGGCATGGTTACTTGGGATGAAGAAATTATTTGAGTTGCATGATTAAACAGATAATATGAAGGCAAAAATAGATATCTTTGGCCTCAAAAGGAAAGCAGAAATCTGGTGGGAAGATGTGAAATGGATTAGAGACATCAAGACATATGAGTTGAGTTGGCATGAAGTCAAGAGACTTTTCAGGAAGAAATATTTGTCAAAGAGGTACTATGACTATAAAGCCAAGGAATTCTATGAGTCAAATATGGTATCGATGATAGATGAGGAGTATGCGACTAATTTCCTAGAGTGTTTTAGGTATGTACTATATCTTAAGTATGAGAAAGACAAAGTGTTGAAATTGTCAATAAGAAACCTAGAAATTGCACCATAGGGGGCTTGTGATTTAATTTTCCCTTAATTAAATTGGAAGAAAAATTATATTCCATCACATGACAACTTGTATCAGTTAAATGAGTCAAGAAGGCTTATTTAGCTTATAAAATTAAAGTTGAGGGCCAAAGAGGAGGCATGTAGAGTTCTCCCATGATTTTAGGGGGTCGAGTCACAGTTATTTGTGAGTTGTAATTAGTTAACTCAATTAATTGAGTTAAAATCAGTTTAACTAGTTCTAACTGAGAGATGAGCTAGAGATAGGTTCAGTGAATTAAATATGATTTAATTCACAATAAGTGATCAATTATTTAATTGGTAATACATTATAAATATTTGTTGCATGTCAGTTCTAAGGAAGGCCCATTTGAGATTGGGGTTAAAGGGAAGATAAATATCAGTTGTACTATTAGAAATTTGTATAGTTTATGTATGAGGTCGGTAGAAAGCTTGGGAAGGATTGTGCAATCATTAATTAGGAATTTACTAATTAATAGGGGCTAAATAAGTCCAGGAATGCATAAGAAAGTCTCACCAGGAAGAGGCAAGCCTGAGGTTAAATATTGGACCGATTATGCTTAGATCATAAGCTAGATTCAAGCAGGATTAGAGTGAGATAGTCAACAGAGTGCAGGAGGTTTCTCAGTAAAGGAATAACATTGTATTGTTTCATGATCTTTACCATATGAAATATACAGATAGTGGGTTTTGAGCAGTTTCTTTCCCCATATACATCTTATGTTGTGTGGTTGATAATTTCTTTCTCTTACTTGTTATGTGATTGAGCGATTGTGATTTGTTTCCGCAAATTGTAGAAGGATTCAATATTTTGTTTTAGTACATTACAAGATCATATTTAATACCGTTGTTATATTTTCTACACAAAGTTCAAATATTTTTCATTATCATTAACATTTAAATATCGGATTGAGGATGATGAGCCTCGGTCACTTTAACAAGTCATTGGGAAGTTGAAACATTGTTATGATAAATCAAAGTGTAAGACAAAATTTCAACAAGGTTGGAAAGGGAAAGAAAAGACTAAAGGTAAATGGAAACTAAAAAGAAAAATACCCAAGGATGTAGGTGAGAAAGAGATTTTTGTACCTTATAATAAATTTAATGGACCTTATCCTGGAGAAAAACAAAATAGAGGTAAAGGTTAGGAGACAATTGCAGTGTTGGACATGTGGTAAGGAGCATCTTAAGAAAGATTTTCTGAAAAATCAGGGTGGAAGACCTTAGACTTAAAGTGCTTAGGAGGCACAGATAGTTGGGTATGTTGGACAGAGCATTCCTTGGATCTATGCAACAGGATAGCAGGCAGGCAGATCACCGAGCATCTATTATTGAGATGGATGATAAGCTTTGTGATCAAGTTGTTTCTATTTTGATTGACCTTGGATCTAATTAGAGTTATGTTAATCCTGACCTGGTGGATAAGTGTGATTTGAATAAAGAAGTACATGCAAAATATTGGTTAGTACATTTGGCTACAGGTAGAAGGAAAAGAGTTCATCATTGGGTTAGAGCTTGTGCAATTTATTTGAATGGTATGCCTACATCAGTGCATCTGAATGTAATTCTATTGGGATCATATAGTAATATTTTGGGTATGGATTGGTTGTATCTTCACAAGACCAAAGTAGATTGTTATGACAAGGTTATTGAGTGCTTGGATGAAAATGGAGAACAAAGGATCTTGTAGGGTAAGAAGAAGTCTACATCAGTTAGAATGGTTACAACTATGCAGGTGAAGCATAGTCGTGTGAAAGGGTGTATGGTATTCATAGTGCATATTTCTATTGATAAAGGAAAGGATGTCGAGGATGCATAAGCCCTGAAGAAGTACCTAGTTCTACAATAGTTCCAGGATGTATTTCCAACAAATATTTCATATTTTCTACCTCATAGAGAAGCGGAATTTTATATTGAGTTGGTACTAGGGTCAACACCAGCATCAAAGGCACCATAGAGGATGAGCACACCAAAG
This sequence comes from Pinus albicaulis, assembly GCA_034641835.2. Taxonomy (NCBI): domain Eukaryota; kingdom Viridiplantae; phylum Streptophyta; class Pinopsida; order Pinales; family Pinaceae; genus Pinus; species Pinus albicaulis. The sequence continues at coordinate 1,394,638,604 of CM076572.1, forward strand.
TTGTGGAATTGAAATTGCATTTGAAGGAAATTATTGACAAGGGATACATCAAGCCAAGTGTGTCACCTTGGGGTGCACCAGTTTTGTTTGTAAAGAAGAAGGATGGTACTCTCAGGTTGTGTATTGACTATAGGAAATTGAACAAGGTAACCAACAAGAATGGGTACCCGTTGCCAAGGATTGATGACTTGTTTGATCAATTGAAGGGAGCAGAAATGTTATCGAAGATTGATTTGAGATCAGGATACCATCATGTACACATGAAAGAAGAGTACATTTACAAGAATGCTTTTTGGACCAGGTATGGGCATTATGAGCTTGTTGTAGTTCCATTTGGTTTGAATAATGCTCCAACTACTTTTATGTGCTTGATGAATAATGTGTTGCATCCTTATCTAGACAAGTTTGTGATTGTATTCATTGATGATATATTGATATATTTTAAGAATGAGGAAGAGCATGTTGAACACTTAACAGTAGTATTGATATTGCTAAAATATCAGCAGCAATTGTATGCCAATCTTAGTAAATGTAGTTTATTTCAAACAGAGGTACATTACTTGGGGCATGTTGTTTCCAAGGAAGGCATAGTAGTGGATTTGGAAAAAATCAGGGCCATGATGGAATACGAAACTCCTAGGAATGTGGATGTGGTAAGGTCATTTATGGGCTTAGCAGGTTACTACAGGAGGTTCGTTAGGAATTTCTCATGGATTTCATATCCTATTGCATCATTGCAGTGAAAAGGAGAAAAAAATGAATGGACAAAGGAATGTGCAACAACTTTTGAGCAGTTGAAACTATTGTTGATAAATTCTCCAGTTCTAAATATTGCATATCTGCATAAATATTTTGTGGTGTGTACATATGCTTTTAAAAGAGGACTTGGTGGAGTATAAATGTATGAGGGACAGGTGGTATGTTACGAATAAAGGAAACTAAATTAGAATGAGTATAACTATGTGACACATGATCTTGAGTTGACAGCAATCATCCATGCTTTGAAGTTGTCGAGACATTATCTTCTTGTCAGGCGGTTCTTCTTGATGAGTGATCACAGTGGATTGAGATACTTATTTGAACAATCGAATTAGAATTACATGCAAGTTAGATGGTTGGCGATGATTAGTGAGTTTGAATTCGATATCATGTATAAGGGAAAGGAAAACAAGGTTGCAGATTCTCTTAGTAGAAGAGTATAGGTAGATCATATAGAAACTATGAGTTCATATGGGACGGATTTACAATATCAGATATTACAAGTAGGACAATAGGATGATAGGTATAAGGAGCTTAGGCATAGGTTACATTAGCAAGGTACAGGTGATCGGGATGTGGAATATCATCTTATAGCAGATGGTTTGATCAGATTTAGGGACAAGATATATGTGCCAGACAAAAGTGAGCTCAAGAATCTTATCTTGGGCGAATTTCATGTTAAGTCATATTCAGGTCATCCTGGATATCATAAGAGTTTATGGCTAGATGGCTAGATGTTTGTATTATCAATAGGTAAAAGCAGAGTGTAAGCATCCAGGTTCCAGGTGGTATACTACAACCGATTTCGATTCCAGAGTGGAAAGAGGAGGTCATTTCCATGGATTTCATTATAGTTTTTTCAAGGACATTTAGAGATCATGATTGTATTATAGTTGTGGTTGACCAGTTGACAAAGGTAGCACACCTCGTTCTGGTGAATTCTACGTATTCAAATATTGATGTATCACATGTCTTCATCAGAGATATAGTGAGATTGCATGGTGTTTCGAAGAAGATTGTATCAAACAGAAATGCCAAGTTCACTTCCAGTTTATGGAAAGAGTTATTTGTAGGATTGGGTATAAAGTTTGTTAAAATTAGGCAATTGTGGTTAAATTCCACCTTGGACAGCTCAGATGACAAAGATTATGTTTTCATTGAATTCCTCTTTTCGAGAGGATCAAAATTAACGTAAATATTACCTTATTTGGATAAGAATAAGTTGGTTTTTGAATTTATTTATTAACTCGTGTATATTGGGTTAGGTCAGCCTCAACCCCAAGTGGACCCTCATGGAAGCCTATAAATAGAAGAGACCTAAATATCATTTGGAAATATTTATTAAGCTCTCTTCTTCTCTTTTATTTTGTCTTGGCTCACAGAGGTTTGGTGAAATAAGTTTGTGCGAAGGTCTGAAATCACAGGTTTGAAGCTCGAACAAAATTTATGGTTTTTTTTCTGGTCACAGGCACATAATTGGTGCATTCAAGCTATAGCCGCATGCTTTCTATGGGCATGGTAGCGGCTAGGGACCCATAGTCACAGAAATAGAGTGTTATTCCTATGGCTAGGGATTTAGAGGCATATCGGGCTACGCTCACCCATAACCGCAGAAACAAATTGCTATGGTAGTAGCCAGGGACCCATAGTTGTAGGCACAAGGTGTAATGGTAGTGGTTAGGGCCTCATAGATGAATGTACAGTGCTTCGAAGTTTTGTATCAGTGGAAACAATGTTCAAAAATATGCAACAAGCAGTGACAATATATTCCAGTCATCAAAATCAGAGTTTAGATGTTTAGATGCATTTCATGGATATTCTAGTTGTTGTGAAGATATGTATCATTGTACTCTTTTTTGCTAAATCATTTGATGAAAATCTACTAGAAGAATAATTTTCAAGAGTTTTCCCCATCGTGGGTTTTTCCCTAGTCTCCGACCAATCCTGGTGACTCTATGTTTGCATGATTTTCTTCCTATGTTCCACTGTATTTATGATGATGTTATTGTTCTTTCTACATAGTTGCATATGCTGATGAATAATGATGTAATATGAATAATGTTATGGGGTGAACTTAATGTGTTAATGATGAAATGCAACTATCAAATCAAAGATCGATATACACTTATGAAATTATAATGATCATGGGAATGACTTGATGAAATTATGGATTGGAATTTCATGGTTGATGACAACCTATTGGAATGATAATAGATGATGTCTTGACTTTATGAAAGCTCTACTTGCCACCTGGACCAATGAACTGACACTGATATATTTATGACTTTTGATACTAGCATTAATCTGGATCCTAAACTTTGATGAGTTGATTTAGTTGATTTGATTGCATAATAATGATTTATGAAAGTCTAGGCGTGATGGTTTGTTAAAGTGTTATGGTTGCAATGATCATTCCATGAAGCAAGCTCCCTTTATATATATATATATATGTATGCATTAACAATTATCTGATGAAGCCAGGATGTTGTATTGATCCAAGCCTTCCCTTCAAAAGTGTTCCAATGTATGAATTTGATTATGATTTTTGTGACTGGCGATCTACTATTTTCAGGTAAAGAGATTTTGATAATATAAGTTAGAGGGAGATGGCTTCTCAAGCTCGAAATGATGTATGATGGAATGATGAATCGATTTTTGAAGATGAGAAAAGATAATATATTCTGTGAAGCTATGAAATAATTATTGGAAGATAGAAATAAAAATCCTTGGACACTTTGATTTGAAGTTCAAATATTTTGTTGAGCTTGACATGGAAACCGACAATTGATTGAAGCATTGATGTTCCATTTAGAACATCAATTCATATATATACAATGATGTGCATAGAACCTGAGTTAATTCATAATTGAGTCGCTTCATTCACATTGAGTTGCCACTGAGAATCCTTCGAGATGTTTGCATGAGATGATCTATTCTTGGTCTATAATATTCCTCCTATGATATTTGACTGTAGGATATGCTGATGTTGATTATTGATTAGATGAGCACATATGAGTGCTTCCTGAGTATCATATATTCCATGATGAGAGGTCTGTAGCATGACTGAGGTTGAGTATGATATTTCTAACATGACTAGCTATGAGCGGGATGAAGAATCTCCTTAGAGAGTTGTATGAGCATGATCTGGATATGACACAGATACATTGTGATGACACAAAGAGGCAGAGAATCCCACACATATAGTTGGGACCAATAAAATCTCATAAATAGAAATAATGCAGTGGTTCGAGACAATATTAGGGTTGTGGTTGGCACCTCCTTGCGAGGGAGGATTATTATGGTATCATTTTTTTATTCATATGATTATTTGTATTTTTACATGATATTTGATTTGATGTCTTGTATACAGTTTCTACTGATACATGATGATTACCTGATACAAGTATGATGAGAGCAACGTTGATTGAGGACACTGAGCCATACTCTTCCCCCTGTTTGAGCTCCCGAGGTGAGGAATTGAGACATAGGGCTCCTATGGTTGATGGAACTCTAGAAAATAGGGTGTTATCCTGATCTGTTACCCAAAGGGTTTGAGTAGTAGCTCATCCTATCTTGGTCATTGCAGAATATACCCTAGTTGGCATCATACCCACAAGATTGGGCTTGTTGGGTTATCCCTGGCCAATGAATGAGGAGGCTTGGAGGCGTGTGATCCTTTCCTCTTGGTAAGTCTGGTATATTTTCCAAGCTATATTTTGATGTAGGTGTTCTACCACATGACTATTTAGGGTCATTATTGGGAATATCAGCAGGCAATAAGATGGGTTGAGTAGTAGATCCCCTATGTCACCTATTGCTTGATATGGGTTCGTAGTAGTAGCTCCCCCATGAGATTTTTGGATGAGTAGAAACTCCCCAACGTGATTTCAGGTTGATTTGTGCTACCTGATATGATCTTTGATGATGATGCGGGTCATAAATTTGAATCCTCGTTGATATTTCCAAGTGGTAGCCTGATGACGTTTTTAGGAGGTAGCACGTTGACAGATATTCCAGGTAGTATCCCGTCGATTGGTATTCCTAGTAGTAGCTCGTCGACATATATTCCGGGTAGTAGCCCACTGATAGAGATTCTAGGTAGTAGCCCGTTGACAGAAATTCTGGGTAGTAGCCCATTGGAAAATATTTTGGGTTGTAGCCTGATGAATAGAGGGTGATAACTTAAGGTCCACTCTGGTAGCAAATTCTTATTCTTCTAGATTCGATAATATTCATCATATGATCAGGAATAATTAATTAACAAGGAATTATAAAGTGATGTACATTGATGATTCTGGGCGATGAGATACTTGAGACGGGATGTATTTCATGTTGATCGATGCTCAGATATTGGAAAGGGAATTCTCCTTAGTTGAGGGTGAGTGTTAAAATTAAGAAACTATGGTACAATTCCACCTTGGACAAATCAGATGACTAATATTATGTGTGCATGGAATTCCTCTTTTTGAGAGGACCAAAATCGACCTAAAGATCACCTTATTTGGACAAGTAGAAGTTGGTTTTTGAATTTCTTTATTAACTCATGTATATTGGGTTAGATCGGCCTCAACCCCAAGTGGACCCTCATGGAATCCTATAAATAGAAGATACCTCAATCACATTTGAAAATATTGATTAATATATCTTCTTCTCTTGTATTTTGTCTTGGCTCGCATAGTTTTGGTGAAAGAATTTTACGCGGACGTCTGAAATCATAGGTCTGAAGCTCGCACAAAATTTAGGGTTTCTGTTCTGGCTGCAGGCACAGAACTGGTGGATTCGGGCTATAGTCATAGGCTTTCTATGGGCATGGTAACGACTAGGGACCAATAGTCGTAGACACAGAGTGTTATGCCTGTGGCTAGGGCTTTAGAGGCATATTTGGTTGTGTTAACCCATAATCGTAGGAACATAGTGCTATGGTAGCGACCATGAACCCATAGCTGCAAGCACAAAGTGCTATGGTAGTGGATACAACCTCAAATATTAATCTACAGTACTCTGAAATTTTCACTCAGTGACCATAGTTTTCAACAGTATGCTACATGCAGTGACAATATATTACAGTCATCATAACCAAATTTTAGATGTTTAGATACATTTCATGGATATTCTAGTTGTTGTGAAGATATGGATCATTGTACTCTCTTTTGCTAAATCATTTTATGACAATCTACTAGAAGAATAATTTACAAGGGTTTTCCTCATAGTGTGTTTTGCCCTGGTCTCTGACCAATCCTAGTGTCTTTATGTGTTCATGATTTTCTTCCTATGTTTCGTTGCATTGATGATGATGTTATTGTTCTTTCTACATAGTTGCATATGCTGATGAATAATGATGTAAATCTGAATAATTTTATGATGCTATGGGTTGAAATTAATGTGTTAATGATGAAATGAAACTATCAAAGAAAAGATCAATATAGCCCTATGAAAATTAACATAGTTGGCCTTAAACATAGCTTATCATTCACAGATAGATGGGAAGACAGAGAAGGTCAACAAGATACTAGAGAATATGTTGAGGATGTATGTGATGCATCAAAAACATAAGTGGGAAGAGTATCTTCCATTAGTTGAGTTTACTTACAACAATGGGAATCAGGATTCATTGAGGATGAGTCTGTTTGAGGCACTTTATGGGTGAAGTTGTAATACTCCCATCAGTTGGAGTGATCCAGTGAACAGGGTATTGATAGGGTCAGACATGTTGGTGTACATGGAACATGAAATGCAGGTTATCAAGAAGATTCTAAAGGCAACACAGGAAAAGTAGAAAAACTATGTAGATCAACATAGTTTGTTTAAGGAGGTTCAGGTTGGGGAGCATGTGTACTTGCACATTATGCCCAATAATCCTTGAGAATTGGGTCATGTGTGAAGCTGACACCTCAGTATTGCGGGCCTTTTGAGATCCTTGAGAGGATTGGACTAGTAGCTTGCAAAAGTGCACTACATCCAAAAATGAAAGTCCATGATGTTTTCCATGTTTCATTGCTTAAAAGATATGTAAAGCATGTTGATCATGTCATTGATTGTTATGTATTGTAGGTGGAGCTAGAAGGATAATTCTAGCCGAAACTTCAGTGCATTTTGTAGAGAAAGATGCTCATGCTCTGGAACCGAGCAATCGAGCAGGTTAAAGTGCAATGGAAGCACTTTGGGCCCTATGAAGCTACACGGGAGATGGCTTATCAGATGTAGGCTATATGTCCTTCATTGTTTTCTGGTTGAGGCATAGTAGTTTTGGTATATGTATATGGATGTAAATACTACAATGAGATGTGTTCTAAAGCTCTAATAATCAATATGGATGTCATGTTTTTATGGTTGTCATGTTTTTATGTTTTTCATGTTGGTGTTTCTTGTCAACAGGTTTTTCATTATAAATACTGCATTGAGTTAAGTTATAAAGATCCATAGGTAGTTGGTTTTCATTTTCAATGATCGTGTTGGTTGTAGGTATCATAGAACACTGAGGATGGTGTTCCCCTAAGTGGGAGGGGTCTATAATAGCCCCGGGTTAAAATTTCATGTAATAAAGTTAATAAAGGAAAAATAAGACCAAGGTCATGGACATGTATTCCAAGGTGAATGTTAGGAAAAACATCCTAGTGGATGTTCATTTGGTTTATTATGGCTAAGGGGAAATTGGAAAAGGAAATGGAAAAGGGTTTGGAAAGTTTAGAGACATTAATTAGTATTTTATTTATGAAAATAAAGGAAATTAGGAGAAAATGAAGGAGAAAAGTTACATGTTGCATGTGAGGAAAATGAAGGACAAATAATGGAAATTGAAGAAAATAGAGGCCTCATTGATAAAAAGAATTATAAGGATCAATTCACAACATTTTGTCAGTTTTAGCTTGGATCTCTCTATATTCTCTCTATTCTCTCATACTCACACTTAGAGCATTCTTGGAGCACTCTAGATTTGGAGAAAGGAAGGCAAAGGAAGGGCAAGAAATCAAAGAGAAGTGAATATCAAGCAAGGAAGAGTTGGATCAAGAAACTACAACGAAATTACTTGCAGGTATCGAGTTGCATGTATGATTTCCTTGCTAGTTTTGGCATGCATGGTATATGCATGTATGTATTTGGTTCTCTTGTTGTCATGAGCTTGGGTTTTTGTAGGTGTGATAGTGGTTTCATCCTTGCCTTTCCATTTCTGGATAGCCATGGTGTTGTGGGGTTCTCTTACTTGGTTAGGCTGGATTGCCGGATGGTTTCGAAAATGAGTGAGGTGGTCTCAGGAAAAATCCCAAAGGCCTAAAAATCCATGGACAAATTCTGTCAGGATATGCGGTAAATCCTGAGGGTGGATACATGTAAATTCCTCATGGTTTAGGTGGAGATATTGAGAGGTGTCCATGGTTTTATAGGCCCAGTGATCCCTAAACCGATAATGGTGGGATTGCAATAAATTTTGGTAGTGTATGTTTCGTGTTTCGACCTAGGAATCCTTGACTGTATATGGTGGGATATATGGTAAAGCCTGGTTGTATAGGTTCTTGCTTCAGGCCTAGAAATCCTTGATCGGTTCTGGCGAGATATGCAGTAAAGCCTGGGAAACATGGTCAGTGGTGTTATGAGTCCCACATTCATGCTTGGAATATTGCGCGAGGGTGAATGGCTGAAAGAGAGATTTGGTTCAGCCCAATCTATGGTCGGGTGGTACGTGGAAGTACTTGACTTGGTTGGATTTTCATATGTTAATAAGAGCTCTTTTCCTCTCGTATTTCATGAGTATTTATAATTGTTATCATGTGCCTTAATGATTGTTCTATCATTGATATTTTTCTATTTATATGTTGGTTATAATCATGGTTTTATGGTAGAATTTAGTTATGGCTCTCATCATGTTTTGGTTAGTAAATGAAATGTTAATGAATGTATGAAATAATAGATGATAATGCAACTATTGTGAGAGGGCATCAGAACTTATTGACGAATCTCATATAAGTATGAGGCCCCTATGTTCATATGTTCATGATGTGTTTGATGAAATGCATGTCATGGTTAGGATGGGTCAGGCTAGGTCCTTGTTCAAGTTTTACATTGGAGGCCTTGTCTTCTTGTTATTTATCAGTTCTGAGTGTTTCATGAAGTTTTAGGTAGAGGTCTAGATCTTAGCCTTGAAAAGGTGGCTTAGATCTCGCAGTCGGTGGCACATAACTAGTTGGAAAATACCACAGTCGCTGGCAAACAAGATTTTGAGAGCGATTGGAGGGTTTTAGTCACATGGAGGCCTTTTCATGGGAGCAACTAGGGTTTTAGTTCAGTGAAAGGCTAAGTTAACTCAGGGGTTGGGTACCTGGAGTGTTTGGTTGACTCTTAGGGATCCCATAGCACCCGAGGGAGGTCTATAAAGTGTGTTAGACTCCTATATTTCACAATATCACTAGGTTACTGATTATTTTCTGAGGGCTTTCATACTAAAAATAATATTCCATGGTTATCATTTATTTTTAGGAAAAAATGGAAATCCTTACTGTCAAGAACTTCAAAACAATCTATCTGCCTTTCAGTTCAGGGAAGGAGGAGAATGTTGCTGAGAAGCGTAGTGGTGAGCAAACTTCTTGCCCTCATTCCATATCATTTACCCTCTCTTACCCTTCATTTTTTCAAAATTCTAAACTCCAACACCCAAAATCCCATTAAAACCATTTAAACCCACATAAATAACCTTTTGGGACTATTAATTTATAAACTTACTTATATTAAATTCTGAAATTCTATTGTTATAAGCTCTACCCACCCACTAGCAGCCATATCATTTTCTCATTTAAACTTTCCTTATGCATAGCTCTGCACCCACTTTAGGTCGCTTAATACATTCATATATATCATATGTTACATAAACCGCAATAAACACTCGCATTTCCTTTATATCCTAAGTCTGACACTACCTCGAAACAAACTGTTATCTCCCCTTGAACCTTTACCTCTCTCTGCAATCCTCTTATCACAGTTCAAACTCCATCTCCTAACACAATCACCGAAACCCCACAAATTCCCCAATGTGTGATGTGCGATGTTAGGTGAGACCTGATCATAATTGAAAATCACAAATTTTGAAGAATAAGTGCAGAGGTAAGCATTAAATTCTCCGAAGTGCGATATGCGATGACGGCGGGACCCGATCGAAATCGCAAATCGCAAGTTTTAAAGGATAACTGTTAGGTCCTTATATTACTAGTATAGTCCCTTATTGTTGTTAGTGTAAACCCCTTATTGTTATTGTTGTACCCCTGTAACCCCCATATTGTTATTATTGTGCCCTTACATTATTATTGTTAGGTCGGCTAAGATTACATTATGGCCCCATGGACTCCTATATATAGAGAGCAGGTTTTTTCATTTGTATCATTCAAGAATTGTTCATTCATGTAATGTATTGGAGGTTTCCCCATCAAAGTGGCTTATTTCTAAGGCGTTGATATCTCTTTTCTTCTCTTTTTGGAGCTGGTTTCACAACATTTGGTATCAGAGCTTTGGATTCTAGGGTTTCGCTGCCCCAAACAGGTCATCGTGGAATTTTCGCTATAATTTTTTTCTACGAAGGTTCAGAAGCTAAAATTTTAAGAGTGTAAAGCCAAAATCTTGAGGAACATCTTCAAAAAAATTTAGAGCTTGGTTCACAATATTTTCGGAGATATGGTCTGTGGAAGTTAGCTCTTTTTGCAGGCTCCTAAATTTAACCTAAACAGGTCATCGTGGAATTTTCGCTATACCTTTGTTTCTATGAAGGCTCAGAAGCAAAAAAATTTAGGCAGCGAAGAAGAAATCCTGAGGAAGATCATCGCAAAATTTCAGAGCTTGGTTCACAATATTTTCAGAGATATGGTCTGTGGAAGTTAGGTCTTTTGCAGGCTCCCGAATTTCATCCCAAAAAGGTGATCGTGGGAAAATATTCATAACTCTCTCTCTGACCATCGGATTGGAATTCTGTAAAAAGATTTTGCAATTACACAGACTGTAGGTTTCGCTATATCAATTTCATAGCCAAAGGAGGAAATAGTGACACGTGGCAGGTTGTACAAGTTTGCTCTACTGAACCAATCCATAATTAGGTCAACATAGGAGATTGAACATAACTTTGTCTTCAAGAATCCAAATCAGGTTAGACCTGTGGCATTCAAAAGAAGATTCATAGGGATATGTTAGGGCCGAATTTCAGATATTGAAGATCTGAAATCACAAAGATAATTCAGTTTCAATATCGAGCTCCTCAAAATCAAGAAAAAGGTGTGTATTTTTTTTCAAATTGCATAAGTCTTGTTTGAAAAATCAATTCTAGGTGATTCCAAAGACGTATTGAGCACAGATATTAGTATTGGGTTCTAAAATTCCTCTTAAAAAGAATTCAACACCCATTAAGCCTTCAGAAGGCTCTACTATGACTCATGAAGATGAAGAAATGCAACATGAGATATCAAAATTCCATGAGCAAGTGCACCAAATTTCGCTATCGCAAAGAGAAACAAAAAATGAAATGAAAGTTTTGAAGAAAGGCAAGGAAACTAAGATGGATGGTTTGAAGAAAGGCGTGGAAGCTAAGATGAATGGTTTGGAAGCTAAGATGGATGGCATGGAAGTTGGCATGGAAGCTAAGATGGATGACATGGAAGCTAAGATTGATGAAAAAATGGAAAACATGAAGAATGATCTAAAAGTAGACATCGAAGGTTTGGAAAAGTTGATACAAGAAATGTTTCCTAATGGCGAAAAGATGGTAGAGAAAACTCATGATGAGAACAAAATAAATGTTGATCGTGATTTCATAAACTCTAATGTTGGATTAAAGAACCACCATATTCCAAAGATGGATATGAGGAAGTTTGATGGCAAGGATCCCGTAACATGGATACTACATATGGAGCAATATTTTGATCTCAATAATGTGCAAAACACAGAAAAGGTATGCATTGCAACTTTACATTTATAACAAACTACATTTGTATGGTATCGATGGCTTTTCTCCCATGAAAAAATTGTCACTTGGTCAATTTTTACGGAGGAAATGATAGCACATTACGAGGATACAAAGAGCAACACCTTCTTTAGCCAATTGATCAATCTCAAACAAAAGGGTTTAGTTGCAGAGCACATTGAGGACTTCCAAAAATTGAATATAAGGGTAACTGATATTCCAGAGGAACACAGGATTGATGTCTTCATGGGGACTTTAAAGGATAACATCCAACATGAAGTTCGCATTTGGGAACCGGATTCATTAGAGAAGGCATTCAGGTTGGTAAGAAAAATTGAATCTAAAATTATGGCGACAAGGAAGCCTACCACTCACATCTATAAATATGGAAATGTTGCTACTCCTAGACTTCCACAACCTACAAGGTTGAAACCACAACAACTGGAAGAAAAAAGAGAAAAAGGGCTTTGCTACAGTTGTGATAGAAAAACACTAAAGGTCATAAGTGTGCTGATAAGAAATTATTTTACATACATTGTGAAGAGGAGGAAGAAAATGAACAAGAAACTTGAAAAGAAGAGGATATACACCAGGAAGCAACCCTAGAAGAAGAAGAAGTGAGTCCGACCATATCATGTAATGCATTGGCAGGAATTACCACTCCTCAAACTCTCAAGATATAAGGACATATCAAGAAGAAAAAGGTAATAGTGTTGATTGATTCAGGTAGTACCCATAATTTTATTGATTTTAAGGTAGCCAACGAATTGAATTGTTTCCTATACCCAACACCATAATGTCAAGTGATGGTTGCAAATGGAGGAGCTATAAATTGCTCTAGAAAATGCCATAATATCAAGCTATCCATGGGGGAATATGTATTGAATAGTCCAATGCTTTCCATCACAATGGGAGGTGTTGATGTCGTACTAGGAGTACAATGGTTACAATCTTTGGGGACGATAGCTTTTAATTTTCAAGTACTTTTCTTGAAATTTTTTTTGGAAGGAAAGGAAATCGAATTACTGGGTATCACAGGGAAGACAGGAAATATAATAAGCTCTAATGTAATGACAAAGATTCTGAAGAAATAACAATGAGGCATAATTGCACAATTATGCTCACTAGAAGTTCCAACATCAAAATCATCTATTTCTCCATATCTCCAAAGAGTCTTGGACAATCATTCCAAGGTGTTTGAGACTCCCAAAGGACTCCCACCTATTCGTGATCATGATCATGCTATTCATTTGATTCCAGGAAGTGTTCCTCCAAACATCAGGCCTTATAGATATCCTTACTTCCAAAAGAGCGAAATTGAACGTATGATTGCAGAAATGTTAGAGGCCGGTATAATTCAACCTAGTCAAAGTTCTTTCTCTGCTCTTGTAGTATTGGTACACAAGAAGGATGGATCATGGCGAATGTGTCCGGATTATAGGGAGCTCAATAAGCTCACCATTAAAGATAAATTTCCCATTCCTGTAATTGATGAATTACATGGAGCAATTTATTTTACCAAGTTGGATCTTCGTTCAGGATATCATCAAATTAGAATGAAGACTGAAGATATTCCAAAAACAACATTTTGAACTCATGAGGGTAATTATGAATTTTTGGTCATGCCTTTTGGCCTTACCAATGCAGCTTCTACATTTCAAGGGTTGATGAATTCCATTTTCAAACCCTTCCTTAGAAAATTTGTGCTAGTATTTTTTGATGATATACTAATCTATAGCAGGTCTTGGAAGGATCATGTTGAACATGTTGACAGGTGCTCAAACTATTGCAGGAGAAACAATTATATGCAAAAAAATCCAAATGTTTCTTTGGAGTACAAGAGGTGGAATATCTGGGTCATATTGTATCTCACGAGGGTGTTAAAGTAGACCCTAACAAATTAAAGCCATTAAGGAATGGAAAGTCCCCACAACCATAAAGAAGTTGCGAGGATTTCTCGGGTTAACAGGGTATTATCGCAAGTTTGTTAAGAATTATGGGAGAATAGCAGCACCTCTAACAACATTATTGAAGAAAGATGCATTTTCATGGACTCCTGAAGCAACTAAGGCGTTTGAACATCTTAAAGAGGCAATGTGCCTAGCACCAGTCTTAGCTACGCCAGACTTCACAAAAACCTTTATTGTGGAATGTGATGCCTCAGGAAATGGAATTGGTGTTGTTTTAATGCAAGAAGGAAGATCCATTGCTTTTGAAAGTCGTTCAATCAAAGGAAAGTATTTAAAAAAGGCTATTTATGAGAAGGAAATGTTGGAAATACTACATGCACTAAAGAAATGGAGACCTTACCTAATGGGAAGACACTTCAAGGTAAAAAATGATCATGATAGTCTTAAACACTTTTTGGAACAAAGACTATCTTTGGAAGAGCAGCAAAAGTGGGTCACAAAGATGTTGGGTTATGACTTTGAAATCATCTACAAAAAAGGGAAGCTAAATGTTGTTGCAGATGCACTCTTAAGAAAGGATGAAGAGGTGGAAGCATTGCTTTGTGTCATTTCTATTATCCAACCAGATTGGATAATCGAAGCAAGGGATGAATGGAAGAAGGACGAAGAAGTTTGGACACTCATTCAAAAGTTGCAACAAGATCCTAGTACATCTGATACATTTAGTTAGAAAAATGATTCCTTATGGTACAAAGATCACTTATATATTTGCAAGAATTCCCAACTAAAACAAAAGATTCTTTTGGAATTGCACACTTCTCCTTTAGGAGGACACTTGGGATTTTTAAAAACTTACCACAGGGTGAAGAAATATTTTTTTTGGGATGGCCTTAAATCTTATATTCAAATTTTTTTTGCAGAATGTTTGCTTTTCCAGTAAAATAAAGTTGAGACAATTAAGACCTCAGGTCTTCTACAACCTTTATCCATTCCAAGTCAACGTTGGGAGGAGATTTCAATGGATTTTATCACAAGTTTACCTAAGTCCGAAGGAAGGAGTGTCATCATGGTGGTAGTTAATAGACTTACCAAGTATTCACACTTTTGTGCCTTATCTCATCCATTTAAAGCAAGTACATTTGCTACTGCATTTATGGAAACAATTCAAAAGCTACATACAAACCCGAAGATTATTGTAAGTGACAAAGATCCCATTTTTACAGGAAATTTTTGAACAGAATTATTTTCTTGTTTGGGTACTCAACTAGCTCATAGCTCATCTTATCATCCTCAATCCGATGGTCAAACATAGATAGTGAACAAATGTTTGGAAGGCTATCTTCGTTGTTTTGTATCTGATAAGCAAGCAAATTGGGTCAAGTGGTTACCTCTCGCTGAATGGTGGTATAGCACTTCCTTCCATACTACAACAAAAATGACCCCATTTATGGCACTTTATGGATATCAGCCACTGTCCATCACATATTCTTTAAGGGAAAATTCTATGGTTCAAGAAGTGGAGGATCACAACGAGCATCAACAAGAAGTTCTCCAACTCTTAAAGGATAATCTAAATTTGGCACAAAATCGATCGTAACAATAGGCAGATCAACATCGCAATGAGAGAAGTTATGATGTGGAAGACTGGGTACTTTTACGGCTACAACTATACAAACAAATGTCCCTCAATCAATCTAAGAAGGATAATAAATTATCGCCAAAGTACTATGGTCCTTACAAGGTGTTGCAAAATATTGGTACCATGGCATACAAATTGGAGCTTCTTACTTATTCGAGAGTGCATCCATTTTTCCATGTTTCATGCTTTAAAAAGGTTATAGGGGAAAAACTTCCAGTTCAAACAATATTGCCAAAACTTGATGAGGAAGGAAAAACCATATTGGAACCTGAATCAGTCACGGAAACAAGAACTTGACAGCTACGAAATCGATCAATTTCAGATTATCTCATCAAATGGAAGAACTTATCCACTGAAGATTCTACATGGGAGGATGAGAATTTTATACATAATCACCCGGATCTACTCAAGCGTTGAGGACAACACTTTTTTGAAGTAGAGGAGCATGTTAGGTCCTTATATTACTAGTATAGTCCCTTATTATTGTTAGTGTAACCCCCTTATTGTTATTGTTGTACCCCTGTAACCCCCATATTGTTATTATTGTGCCCTTACATTATTATTGTTAGGTCGGCTAGGATTACATTGTGGCCCCATGGACTCCTATATATAGAGAGGAGGTTTTGTCATTTCTATCATCCAAGAATTGTTCATTCATGTAATGTATTGGAGGTTGCCCCCTCGAAGTGGCTTATTTCTAAGGCATTGATATCTCTTTTCTTCTCTTTTTGGAGCTGGTTTCATAACAATAACCGCAGGAGGTAAGTGTTAAAATCGCCGAAGTGCGATATGCGATGATGGTGGGACCTGATCGAAAATTGCAAATCACAAGTCTTAGAAGATAAGGTTAAAGGAAAGGTTAAAAAAACAACGAAATGTGAAGTGTGATGTTGGTGCAGATGTGATGTGATTCCAAGATGAAATCTAAAGTATTTCAAGTCCGGGCATATGAGGTTTGTGCGCCATTTTATGAAGAAATAGGCAAACACGGCAAAAGGACTTGTGGTAGAATAAGACTCGACAAGGAGAAAAATGCAGAGTGAGGCTGAACATCATAAGGAAACAGACATAAAAGGTTGAGTCAGGTGTTTGTGCAGAACTAATTGTGACATAACAGCAAAAACCGAAGGGGAAGCGAACACATCAGCACAACTATTGATCCAAGCATCTCATCGATTTAATAATCCAACAACGGTTTTCTGAAGATGAAGAGCCAAGGTTTCAGAGCCTTCCTCACCTCTTCAACATTAGACAAAGCTGGATTTTGATCATAATGGACTGTTGCCTCCACCTTCTTGGCTAGAATTATCTTATCACCACCTGTGAGGTTCCACATGTCAAATTGTTACTCCATCATAGTCTCCTCGGGATCCTAAGAGGAAATTTCTTCCTCACTCTGTAATCAATAACAGATTGCTAAAGCTACTATTATGGCCAAACTGTCTTATCACCACATGCATGTTTCCACTTGGCAAAGGTTTAGTTTGATTATAATTAAGAACTATCATTGTAACAAACAGAGGAATCAACTTAAGTTTTTGTAGGCACTCTCTTGTGGATGAAAGAAGGATTATGTTATTTTCCATATTCTTGTGTTATGATCTATGGTGAAGTGCTTCTCCCATGTAATTTGTGATTCTTCTTTTTTACATACTGTTTTCTTTTCTTTACTGCGGATAGAATTTTTTGTGTAGGATTTACCATGGAGTACCCTGCTCTGTCTTGAAACAATAATTTATGTTTTCCTCTGAGACCGGGATGTAGAATTTAGAGACGATCTGCTCTTCATTCCTGTTGAACCTTAAGCTCCTCCTCTTTTCCATTACATAAGTTGTTAATATCCATTGACATGGATAGCTTTCCTGGTTGCACCTGACCTCGGTTATTCATCCATTTGAATCTGTTTGCACCTGTTTGACTCCATAGCCCAATGGCCCCCCTTCTGCTGCCTCAACCAAAAATATTCAAACAAACCCCTATGCACTAATAACTAGCCCAAAATTCCCCTATAAACAAAGATATATCTAACAGAGAGAGCCCTCTCTGAATCTAGGAAGGCTAGGTCCTAGATTCCAAAGCGGTTTTATTTTTCCCTCCATAGTTCTATCCCCAGCCTTCGAAATTACGGAGTGATAACATAATGGCGACTTCGCTAGGGACGAAATTTATCTTCCTCAGAAAGCACATCAAATTTTAGATTTGATTACTGGTGGTGGACAGTGACCAGACACAAGAAGGCTGCATTATTCACCTGCGACTCCATGATTCAAAGAACCCAACTTTTGAGCATTCATGGCGACTCCACAACATGTTGACCAGAGTTCCTGCTGAACAATATGACAAGGTTTGTGGCAAACCTTCTATCTAGTGAAGTTTTAAACACATTCAAGAATCAATTATCAGAATTTCAACTTGATGAATATTTCCTAGAGGTTGTCTTTCTCATTTTGAAATCGAGCAAATTTAGTCCTGAAGTTAGAACATGTTTTCAGGAGATATTTGTTGAACAATATGAAACTGGTATTGAACTTTTGAATTCTCAAATTCAGTCATATAATTTATGAGATCCTAAAGAATTCTTCGAAAATCTTCCTTCCCCTAAGCAAGAGGAAGTTGTACTACCTCTTGACTTACATATTGAGGATGATTGTGCTTTCAAGTACCAAACTGAAGATGAGGTTTCAAGGTTTAATACTGAGGATATAACTGATAAACTAGTCATTAAAGGCCTAGAAGCATATATTTTACATCATGCTTTTATTGATCCTATAACAGATTATATGGAGGTTCTTTTTAGCTCAAGTTTTCAAACATGTATTCTCTATAAGGATTGAATACATAAAAAGTTTCCATTACATATTATAACTTTGGTTATGAGGACACATAATCAAGTTATACTATTGATTTTCCTGACAAGCAGTCAAGTTGTCCATCTATTTCTGCTGCTACTTGACTGGTTTCACTGGCATTATTGTATCATTTAGAACAACAACAATTTCAATAGAGTAGGGTAGGTAGGTGTGAAAATAAGCTCAGTACTCCGAGCATTTTTCCAGTTGTAGTTTCAGATTACTTTCTAGTCTTCGGTGCAAGTATATTCCAAACTTCAGTTTATAGAGAGTGTTGATTTTGAACTGAGCCTTCTCAGCCACAGAGTTTTTTGTAGAAAATTGAGTTGCAGATTTGGGTTTAGCCCAATGGATCAGGCCACTAGTATACGGTGTTCTTGACACCTCCTGAAGGAGTTGCCATCCCCAGTTGGAGCCACTGTTAGACTCCTGTACTTCACAGTATCACTAGGTGACTGATTATTTTCTAAGGTCTTTCATACTGAAAATAATATTCCATGGTTATCATTTATTTCAAGAAAAAAGGGAAATCCTGACTTTCAAGAGCTTCAAAAGAATCTATCTACCTTTTAGTTCATGGAAGGAGGAAAGTGTTGTTGAAAAGCGTAGTGGTGAGCAAAATTATTGCCCTCATTCCATATCATTTACCCTCTCTTACCCTTCATTTTTTCTAAATTATGAACTTCAACGCCCGAAATCCCATTAAAACCATTAAAACCCACATACATAACTTTTCGGGACTTATTACTTTATAAACCCACTTATATTAAAGTCTGAAATTCTATTGTTATAAGCTTCGCCCACCCACTAGCAGCCATATCATTTTCTCATTTAAACTTGCCTTATGCATAGCTTCGCACCCACTTTAGGCCGCTTGATACATTCATATATATCATATGTTACATAAACCGTAATAAACACTCGCATTTCCTTTATATCCTAAATCTGACACTACCTCGCAACAAACCGTTGTCTCCCCTTGAACCTTTACCTCTCTCCGCAATCTGCTTATCGCAGTTCAAACTCCACCTCCTAACACAATCTCCAAAACCCCAAAAATTCCCCAAAGTGCGATGTGTGATGTCAGGTGGGAGCTGATCACAGTCACAAATCACAAATTTTAGAGAATAAGTGCGAAGGTAAGTATTAAATTCACCCAAGTGTGATATGCAATGATGATGGGACCCAATCACAATCGCAAATCGCAAGTTTTAAAGGATAATCGCGAGAGGTAAGTGTTAAAATCGTCGAAGTGCAATATGTGATGATGGTGGGACCCGATCACAAATCGCAAATCGCAAGTCTTAGAAGATAAGGTTAAAGGAAAGGTTAAAAAATAGCGAAATGTGAAGTACGATGTTGGCACGTATGCGATGTGATTCCATGATGAAATCTAAAGGATTTCAAGTCCGATCGTATGAGGTTTGTGTGCCATTTTATGAAGAAATAGGCAAACATAGCAAAAGGACTTGTGGTAGAATAAGATCCGACAAGGAGAAAAAGGCAAAGCGAGGCTAAACGTCACAAGGAAACAGACAGAAAAGGCCGAGTTAGGCGTTTGTGCAGAACTAATTGTGACATAACAGTAGAAACCAAAGGGGCAGCGAACACATCATCACAGCTATTGATCCAAGCATCTCATCGATTTAATAATCCAACAACGCTTTTCTGAAGATGAAGAGCCAAGGTGTCAGAGCCTTCCTCACCTCTTCGGCATCGGACAAAGCTAGATTTTGATCATAACAGACTGTTGCCTCCACCTTCTTGGCCAGAAGTATCTTATCATCATCTGCAAGGTTCCACATGTAAAAATGTTACTCCATCATAGTCTCCTCAGGATCCTGAGAGGCAATTTCTTCCTCACTCTATAATCAATAATGGATTGTTAAAGCTATTGTTATGGCCGAATTGTCTTATTACCGCCTGCGTGTTTCCACTTGGCAAAGTTTTAGTTTGATTGTAATTAAGAACTATCATTGTAACAAATAGAGGGACTAAATTAATTTTTTATATAAATACTGCATACATTAGCAGTAGGAAAGGGGGCCACGGAAGGGAAAAACCATTGTAATAGACTCATTCAGTTGTAAGCACTCTCTTGTGGATGAATGAAGGATTATGTTGTTTTCCAGAGTCTTGTGTTATGATCTGTGGCGAAGTGTTTCTCCCATGTAATTTGTGATTCTTCTTTTTCACATACTGTTTTCTTTTCTTTATTGCGGATAGAAATTTTTGCGTAGGATTTACCATGGGGTACCCTACTCAGTCTTGAAATAATACTTTATGTTTTCCTTTGAGACCAGAATGTAGAATTCAGAGATGGTCTGCTCTGCATTCCTGTTGAACCTTAAGCTCCTCCTCTTTTCCATTTCATAATTTGTTAAGATCCATTGACATGGCTAGCTTGCCTGGTTGCACCTGACCTCAGTTATTCATCCATTTGAATCTATTTTCACTTGTTTGACTCTGTAGCCCAATGGCCCCCCTTCTGCTGCCTCAACCAAAAATATTCAAACAAACCCCTATGCACTAATAGCTAGCCTAAAATGCCCCTATAAACAAAGCTATATCTAATAGAGAGAGCCCTCTCTGAATCTAGGAAGGCTAGGTCTTGGATTCCAAGGTGGTTTTATGTTTCCCTCCGTAGTTTTGTCCTTAGCTTTCAGAATTATGGAGTGATAACAAAGTGTTGGTTCGTCGGTTCCACTTCCTTAAGGTGATCTAGGAGGTCGAATCATATCATAGTAACACTTCATCACATAATTACCCTAATGGACTGGTAAGCTTGAATAAGTGTAGGAAAAGAGTGTTACAAGATAGATCTAGACTAGTTTTATTTAAATTCATATACTTTAACTTTTGTCATTATAAACATTTCACAATTTATATAAAATTCAATCTAATTTATTAACCTTTGATTTGACACAACTAATTAAATTAACTTGTTAGAATAAGTTTGAAAATTTAAACACACAATCATTTTATTTAAACAAATATAATTTGACTTTTGTTATTATAAATACTTATTTAAAATTTATATATAATTGAATACAATTAAAAATTAAAATTAAAATATTATACATCTAACTCATTAACTTTTTAAGTCTTACATCATATATCTTAATAAAATAATATATTTATAACACTCTCTTATAACACTTTTAAATATAATTATAGCACCCTCTTTTGTCACCTAATTTAAGTCTTACCACATATTGCTTGATATATAAAATGCTGATCATGCATATAATAAAATATATTTATAACACTCAAAAGTTTCACATTATTTTAAAATAAATTATACCAGGAAGAAGATGAAAAATAAGAAGGAAAAGAAAATAAACCTAAATATACCAACGCAAATAATGGCAAGAAAAAAAAAATACTTGCACAAGAAAAAGGCGAAGGAATAAAAAAACTACCAGCACAAAAAATGTGACACGTAAACCGACATTTGATACATTTCAAGTAAAGAGGGATTTCTTCAAGAAATATGAACATTAAGCTTTTGCTGTTACATGGCGTTCCACGGATTTGATAGGTAAAAGTGAACAATGATGCCACGTGGCTGGTGGTCATTCGCAGTTCACCACAAACTTTGATCAAAGTCTTTCACTGGGTGGTAGGTTGCAAGGTTTCTTCTAAGATTTAAGACTTCTCACTGACATAACAGTAGAAACCAAAGGGGCAACGAACACATCATCACAGCTATTGATCCAAGCATCTCATCGATTTAATAATCCAACAACGCTTTTCTGAAGATGAAGAGCCAAGGTGTCAGAGCCTTCCTCACCTCTTCGGCATCGGACAAAGCTAGATTTTGATCATAACAGACTGTTGCCTCCACCTTCTTGGCCAGAAGTATCTTATCACCGTCTGCGAGGTTCCACATGTAAAAATGTTACTCCATCATAGTCTCCTCGGGATCCTGAGAGGCAATTTCTTCCTCACTCTATAATCAATAATGGATTGCTAAAGCTATTGTTATGGCCGAATTGTCTTATTACCGCCTGCATGTTTCCACTTGGCAAAGTTTTAGTTTGATTGTAATTAAGAACTATCATTGTAACAAATAGAGGGACTAACTTAATTTTTTATATAAATATTGCATACATTAGCAGTAGGAAAGGGGGCCACGGAAGGGAAAAACCATTGTAATAGACTCATTCAGTTGTAAGCGCTCTCTTGTGGATGAATGAAGGATTATGTTGTTTTCCAGATTCTTGTGTTATGATCTGTGGCGAAGTGTTTCTCCCATGTAATTTGTGATTCTTCTTTTTTACATATTGTTTTCTTTTCTTTATTGCGGATAGAAATTTTTGCGTAGGATTTACCATGGGGTACCCTACTCAGTCTTGAAATAATACTTTATGTTTTCCTTTGAGACCAGAATGTAGAATTCAGAGATGGTCTGCTCTGCATTCCTGTTGAACCTTAAGCTCCTCCTCTTTTCCATTTCATAAGTTGTTAAGATCCATTGACATGGCTAGCTTGCCTGGTTGCACCTGACCTCAGTGATTCATCCATTTGAATCTATTTTCACTTGTTTAACTCTGTAGCCCAATGGCCCCCCTTCTGCTGCCTCAACCAAAAATATTCAAACAAACCCCTATGCACTAATAGCTAGCCTAAAATGCCCCTACAAACAAAGCTATATCTAATAGAGAGAGCCCTCTCTGAATCTAGGAAGGCTAGGTCCTGGATTCCAAAGTGGTTTTATGTTTCCCTCCGTAGTTCTGTCCTTAGCTTTCGGAATTATGGAGTGATAACAAAGTGTTGGTTCGTCAGTTCCACTTCCTTAAGGTGATCTAGGAGGTCGAATCATATCATAGTAACACTTCATCACATAATTACCCTAGTGGACTAGTAAGCTTGAATAAGTGTAAAAGAAGAGTGTTACAAGATAGATCTAGACTAGTTTTATTTAAATTCATATACTTTAACTTTTGTCATTATAAACATTTCACAATTTATATAAAATTCAATCTAATTTATTAACCTTTAATTTGACACAACTGATTAAATTAACTTGTTAGAATAAGTTTGAAAATTTAAACACACAATCATTTTATTTAAACAAATATAATTTGACTTTTGTTATTATAAATACTTATTTAAAATTTATATATAATTAAATACAATTAAAAATTAAAATTAAAATATTATACATCTAACTCATTAACTTTTTAAGTCTTACATCATATATCTTAATAAAATAATATATTTATAACACTCTCTTATAACACTTTTAAATATAATTATAGCACCCTCTTGTGTCACGTAATTTAAGTCTTACCACATATTGCTTGATATATAAAATGCTGATCATGCATATAATAAAATATATTTATAACACTCAAAAGTTTCACATTATTTTAAAATAAATTATACTAGGAAGAAGATGAAAAATAAGAAGGAAAAGAAAATAAACATAAATATACCAACGCAAATAATGGCAAGAAAAAAAAATACTTGCACAAGAAAAATGCGAAGGAATAAAAAACCTACCAGCACAAAAAATGTGACACGTAAACCGACATTTGATACATTTCAAGTAAAGAGGGATTTCTTCAAGAAATATGAACATTAAGCTTTTGCTGTTACATGGCGTTCCACGGATTTGATAGGTAAAAGTGAACAATGATGCCACGTGGCTGGTGGTCATTCGCAGTTCACCACAAACTTTGATCAAAGTCTTCCACTGGGTGGTAGGTTGCAAGGTTTCTTCTAAGATTTAAGACTTCTCACTGCCATGCTAGCGTGAGATGGGGGTTTTAGTTTTTTAATTTTTTGAGTGTTTGAATCCGAATGTTTCGGGTGTAGGATTAAATAAAGACCAATGAAAATTGCATGAGTAAAGCTTCCAGATCTACCAAGAGACCATGGTGTTCATACAACAACCCTGTGAATATTTGGCCCAATGCACAATTCCTCACTCTCTTATGATGTATGAGTTGATTCAGGTGACATTTAATGCAATGCTAAATGGCAGTAGGTTCTTGGACATTTATTTAGAATTCACATTGATTGGGATAAGAGATTTATTTAGATTTTGAATTGATAATTATTTTTTATTTTTCAAAAATGTTGTTAGATATAGATAACTGTTGTAGCAAGGGGATGTTGATTCTAATCTAAATTAGTATTAAGATGAAAATGTAAGTTAGCTAGTAGTAGAAGATATAAGGGAATAGGAAGCAATAAGTCAATAAACACGCATTTGCACAGTGAAGAAAACAATTAGCTGTAATCTAGGAAAACAACAATTGTTCAACTTGCTAAAACAAATGGAGAATATTCAACATTAAAATCTAAAAGCTGCTCAAAAAATGAAAGTAACAATATTAAAACAACAATATAGTAAGAGACGCCATATAATTTATGGAATAGTCCTTAATATTAGCAATATATATCCTACAAAGCATCCACATGCATGAATTGTTTATGAATAGTCAAAAGCATGGACAAGATGCATGAAGAAAAACTGCTCCAACAATGGCATTTCACGACTTCTTAATATTAAATATGAATCCAGAAGTATAGCTTCCTATCTCTAGTCTACAAATATATCAATAAAATGAAAATTATAAGTAAAACAAGTTCCTAAAAGGAGAAACAAAATTCAAACATCTAAAGCCCCTTTTATTGAGGGCTTTACAATATTTATTAGTATGATTTTGTAACTACAATTGGTGATTGCTCATTTCCTTGTTACGTCAGTGACAATTCTTCAACTTCTCCTAAATTACAAAATACAATAAAATGCTTTATTACATCTCAACACCGAGCCCGACAATTGTTAGATTATGATAGAATCATCAAGTGGAATCTAAAAGATTTCCTAAAGATATGCCAACCATATTTCAAATTCAAAAGTGGAATTGAAAGAGTATGCGCGAAAATTGAGGAGGTTTGAATCTTAATGGAGATGGGGACTCTTATACATTTCCATGATGATTGCACTGAATCCTTATCCCCTCATAATTATGTAAGTTAGACTTCCTCACCAATCTCCAAATGCATTCAACCATTAGTTGTTAAGTCAAAGATGGTGGTTGAAATTTAATAAATAAAGCGTATGATAAAAATATATGAGTTTTAAGGCAACATATGATTATTTATCACCTATTGGCCCCACTTTCCTCTTTCCATCTAGCGGACTCATTGCTACCTTTCATACTTGCAACCATCTTGGACCTTTATATTAGCTTTCAAAATAATTTACATACCTCAAGCATACCATGGAAGGTCTACCGCATGATATATAAAAAAATATAATTACTAAAAGTACTTGTATAGCCATTTATTAGTTAGACTATAATGTTCAATATTGTACTAAAAATCCATACAATATATTTACATCATTTAAACATATGTTTATAAAATTCTTTGGGAAAATCACATTATCATCATTATCATTTAAAGGGTCGATGCTTTTCGAACTACCTAGTGTAATTCATCATTAGGAAAATGTTGATTGTGATGATCCAAATAACTCAATATATATAGTTTAATAATAAAATAATGAAAGTAAACATTAAGAATTAAATTCAAATCAATTGAAAAAGTAAACATAGTAAAAATCTTAATAATAAAATTAATAAATAAATATATATATATATATAAAAATAATGACAAACCATGCAAAATCAACCAATAAACTAAACCCAACAAGACTAGAAAATCAGTTAACTAATCAATAATAATAATAAAATTAAAAATAAAAATATAACCAAGCAAAATAAAAAATTAAAAATAAGGTTATAATATAAACCAAAACAAAAATATTTGAAGTAAAGAAACTCAATAAAACTAATACTTATAAAATAAAATAAAAATGAAATAAACCAAAAGAAAATAGACCAAAAACTAACATATATAATAAGTTATCCTCATTTCATGAATTTCAAATTAATAGAATAAAGTAAGGGAAATGTGCCGCTTTACAACTCAATATAAGGGAAATGTATGTAATGTAAATAAATGTATCTAATGTAAGTAAGTAATATGTAATGTAAGGAAATGGGTTATTGTCTTTTCCAATGTAATAAAAGAAATACATAAATAAACCACAAAATTATTAAACAAAACAAAAAGGAAGAAGAGAGATAAACACCATAGACCAAGGAAAAATGGTCAATACTAAAAGATTAAGCATAGTGTTTAGTTGATTGGTTGATTTTCCATGGTTTGTCAATGTTTTTATATTTTTTATTAATTTTATTATTAGTATTATTTTTATTATTAAGATTTTTACTATGTTTAATTTTTCAATTGATTTGAATTTAATTTCTTAACGATCATCTTCATTATTTTATTATTTTTACTATTTTTAAATTTGATTTTAAATTCTTGTTTTATATTTATACTATCAATGTTTATTAATATTCTATTTTCTTAATCTTCTCTTGCATTAATTATTGGTTATGTTTTTTCAATGGACCTTTGTATCTAAGTAGTATATATATTGAGTTATTTGGATTAGCACAATCAACATTTTCCTGATGATGAAGTACATTGGGTAGTTCTAAATCAACATTTTCCTGATGATGAAGGACACTAGGTAGTTCTAAATCAACATTGTTTTGATGATGAAGTATACTGGGAGTTCTAAATCAACATTTTCTTGATGATGAAGTATACTGAGAGTTCTAAATCAACATTTTCTTGATGATGTCCATTGAGTAGTTAGAAACCCTTCAACCCTTTAAAATATAATGTGATTTTCCAGAAATTTTTTATAAACAATTATAGATCACAAAAGTTTACACTCTCAAATCATTTAAACATATTATCATTTTATTTAAATTCATATAATTTAACTTTAATTATTATAAATACTTTACCATTTATATAAAGTTCAATCTAATACATAAGATATGACACAACTTATTAACCTAACTTAACTTATACATCAAGTGAGATATGACACAACCCATTAAGTTGACTTGTTAAGTTGACTTGTTAAAGTAGGTCTAAAAAATTGTTTATCATGCAACTTATGTGATTTCACATAGTCACCAATATTAAAATAAACTATAAACTATAGTATTAAATGTGACCATTTTAAAATCAATTAAATTATTAAATTATATATATGTATGAAGAAAACCAAATGAAACCCAAATATACCAGCACAAAAATCATGTAGCACAAAAAATGCCAAGCAAAAACTGTGACAGCTAAACCGACATTTGACATATTTGAACCATATACCATGTTCCAAAAGTGTCCAAAGCCCCGTGAAATTTCACAATCGACCCGTGAGAATCTTCTGCCATGGACAAAGACGTGGCCAATCTGGCCACAAATTGGGTTCAATTCAGTATGAGAATTTGGAAAGGAACTTACCGATGTTATTTTTGCCTCATTTCACTCCGACCAAAATGCGCTCTAAACAGGGATTTGTTCATGAAATATGGACATTAAATTTTTGCTGTATTCAAGTACAATGCGTTTCACGGATTTGACAGATAAAATTGAACAAGAATGCCACGTGGCTGATGGTTATTGGCAGTTAACCACAAACTTTAATCAAAGTCTCTCACTGGAATAGTCCGTAATATTAATAATCAAAGCATGCACATGCATGAACGGTTTATGAGGCAAGAGCATGGACAAGATGCATGAGGCCTCCCAGGCTTCATAATATTCACCAAGAGGCGCAAAGGAACGCCGGGGCAATAGATATGTAAGGGAAGTAATTTAATGAAAATGAAAAGTTTGTAATGATATGGAATTTTGGATTTTAAACTGTGAAGCATATTTTTTTTTTGTGTTATCCCTAGCTAGGTAATATAAATTGTTTATGTAAATATGAAAATGTCTTGAATTTGTGTTTATGTAAATATGAAAATGAGTTTGGAATAAAATTATGTGAATATGACGATTTTGAACGACATCAACTACAAATTTGGAAATAATTTTTTTAATAGAAACTTCTACTTAATTTGTGTTAGATCAGATTATGTTCATTCTAGAGCTCACAAATTCGAACAATGTGAGATGGTAGAGAAATGTTACAAATCCGCATTCCAAGAATTAAGTTGACCCCTATCAATTAATATGCTGAGAAAGTATCAACCATGAATGGTTTTGATTGTTTGATATGTAGAGTTGCGATTCTTATTTATTGATGACAACTGCGAGTTTTAGAGATATTTTCATTTTATATAATGATATGTTTATTTATTTAGAAGAAAAAAAAGAATCTGCTGGATTTCTAAATATAATTGACTTGGGAATTTGTAGAGCCTCTGGTAAGCAGTTGCTGATCGGAGTGCAGAAGTCCCTTTTGGCTTTTCAAATCAGTGTAAAACTTGTTGTGAAATGTGGTAGGCGTGGCCAGATCTAAGGGCGAGAGGGTGTTGGCGCCACCAGCGGTTGGGCAGTTTGCCTTCACCGAAGTGGCGAAGGAGGTGTCAATGTTGGATTTGTTGTAGACGCGAGCTCTGAATGTGGTGCACCGCGCTTGCCCAATTGTATGACCTCTCGGCTGTATCTCCATGAGGAATGCGAGCAGCAGGTGATCCACCGGGACGTGAAAGCCAGCAACATCATGCTCGACTCTGAATATAATGCCCGGCTCGGCGATTTCGGCCTTGCTCGTCTGATTGAACACGACCGGAGACCCTTCATAGCAACTGGTCTCGTGGGAACCATGGGCTACATCGCACCAGAGTGCTTTCACACCGGGCGGCCAGCGGTAGAATCGGATGTGTTTAGTTTCAGTGCGGGCGTGCTTCCGCGGCCCTGCAATTTAGGTAATCTGGTTTTGATGCAGAGCAGTGACGGTGGTGTTGTGTGGGAGAGCTTTGAGAATCCGACGGATACGTCACCTCCGGGGTTGAAGATCAAAACAGCGAAATAGCAGACATGTAGGGCGAATCCAGCAGTTACACATGTCAAGATTTGGCTGGTCCCATGCGCGATGGATAACTGTTGCTCATTGGCTGGGGTGAACAGTGTTTGTTTGGTCATTTTAATAAATGACCCGACAGGGCGCCGAAAGGGGACAACGCGACAGAAGCACGGACGCGGAGGAGCTGACGAGCGCGAGAAGGAGCTGAAACCATAAGAAGAACGGTACAAGTCATTAGACCATATCTCAAAGCATATTTTTCATATACTTAATTTGAATTTTAAATATTTATATTTATTTTAATAAAAGTATTAATTTTTAATTTAATATTATTAAGTTGTAATTTATGTAATTTTTTTTTATTTCATTTTATTTATTTATTTATTAATCTTTGTTTTATTTTGTTTCTATTGATTTATTTATTTTATTCTTATTTTTGCAATTAAGTTTTTTTTTTTTTATCTATTTTATTTTTAACTTTAATTCTATCTTTATTTTATTTTATTTCTATTTATTTATTCATATTTTATTTATTTATTTTATTATTATTATTATTATGAATTTTTTTATCTCTTTTTTTTTTTTTTTGGTTGGTTTTGAAATCTTTTCTTATCATAGCATGTAATTATTAGAAATAGAATAAATGTATAAATTCAAATTTTATATATTATTTAATTACTTTTAACAATCCTCTTGACTATCCAGGCGTTACAAAAAAATGCAAAGGAATAAAATTATTGCACTTTTGAATGGTCAACCGAGTACAAAATGCCATAATAAGAACACATGATATATTGTAGTGTCTTTGAAGGTTAAACTTTAATAATGAATGCGAGAATGTCATGAATGCTATTGCACAACATAATGCCATGTAGATAGTTGTTCGCTATTTTTTATGCAAATACTTACTTAAGTTATAGTGGACAGCCACATGCATAATATTTTGTTTATTTTTTTCAATACTTTTATAAACTTCAAAAAAAATCTATGTAAAATTTTCAAAACTAATTAAAAAAAAAAAATCAACCAAAATAAAAGACAATATAATATAACCCTGCGTATAATAAATATTCCATCCATTTTAACTTCAATTGGCATCAGTTAATATGTTGGTAAACTATTACATTTTTTTTTTGGTGCTGAGCTCAGCAGTTTGATTTTTTTTGCACCCTTTGCCCAGCTTGTTGAACCTTCTTCACCATTCAGAGGCTGCCATGTGGTGGCTTTTTGATTGGTCATATGTTGCAGAGTCACTTTGCCAATTTTGCATATTTTCCAAATATGTATGCCATATCACCATGTCGAGTGAGCTGCTTATGCCACATCATATTTGTCTGGCTGGGCCTTCTTCACCATTCGGAAGCTAGCACGCGCTGGCTTTTGATTGGTCCACATGTTTCACAACCACTTTGCCAGATTGGCTTGTTTGCTAAACCTGCATGCTACATCATCATGTCGAGTGAATTGCTCGTGCCACATCATGACGTGTGCCATGTGTTGCTCTTAATTGGGGCATTATCTGCCACATCATCACTTGTGCCACGTGATGCTCTTAATAAGGGCATTGTCTACCACATCATACTTGCGCCACGTGTTGCCAATGCTAAATTAATTTTATTTTAAATAAAATAAAATAAATATATTTGAAACGTGACCGATATGAAATGTGATTGGTTTCTTCACGCTTTAAAAACAATTGTAATATATATCATCCACTCTTATTGTGAACCATGATTTGTTTCTTCACACTTGGCAGCCTATAAACATTTATAATGTATTAGACCTTAAAGCCATGATTTTGTTTCTTTACACTGAGCAACTCCAAACCTTTCTTGTTTGTCACTACATTTGACCACATGCCCATTGAATTGTAATATATATCATCCGCTCTTATTATGAACCATGATTTGTTTATTCACAGTTGGCAACATAAAAACAGATCTCATATATTAGGCCTTGAAGCCCATTATTTGTTTCTTTACACTGCGCAACTACAAACCTTTCACTGCATTTGACCACAAGCCCATTGAATGCCAATCTATTCCAGATTGAGTTGGCCTTCCTTACCTTCCAAGTTCCAATAATGTTATCTTTTAATGCAATTTTTTCTTTGCCAAAGTAGAGCGATGAATCAAGAATTATGTTCAACAGTGAAGTGAAGTGAAAGAAATTGAGCAAATAAAGAAAATCAGATCCAAACCTTGAAAATAAAATATAAAAAAGAGCAAATGCATTGCCCAAAAGTATTTATAGGATTACACAGAAACACTAATGAACCAACCTATGAATTGAGATTATGTATTTGTTTGGTGCAAGGAGCATAAATGGGTTCCTCGTTGCAATTTGAATGTGGCAAAGTAGCATGCAATGACATGACCTATAAAGTGAATTAAGTGCTCCTCTGAAGGACATAAATTTTGTAATATTAGCAGCTTTAAAGAATGTCATGCTTGAAAAAAAATCACAGGAAGCAGTCTCACCCATTCCTGAATTATCACATTATCAAGTCTCTGAAAGTTCGAAAAAACATGAACACAGTCTGAAAATTCATGTCATTGCAAATTTTTGCTTATTTTATCAATCAAAGAAAAACAGAAAACATGTTAATTTTAAATCAAATTTGTCAATGTATCTTCTCTTATATGTGCTCACAACACAGCGCACAAGGGCTATCTAACTCACCAGACCAGATGAAATAGAAGGCGATATAAGGCGATATTTAAACTGAGCAAAACAAAAAGGAAAAAAGCATTTTGGATTTTTTAATTGGAACATCCAATCAGTATAGAATTATTTTTAACTTTTGCAACCAGAGAAGAAACAGAGTGTCTCTGCATTCTTTCTTCTTTCTTTGCTCACTTCGCAGAAAACTTCGCTTCCTTAAAATCTTGTCTCCTGATTTCTAAATTTACCAGAACTCTCAAGCATTGAATAATCCATTGCAGAACCTGTAACTTCTGCAAACATGTGGAAACACGTCATGTGAGGTATGCAATATTAATGGTAGTTCTGAGTAATTTCAATATTTGTGCATCCTCGTCCATAGCACATTGAGCAGAAGACTAAGCCTTTTTAAATGACACATCTACCTCCTCACATACACTTGCTTCTTAATCCCCTAGTTTCCGAATCATCTTGCACTCACAAAACCAG
The DNA here is from genome assembly GCA_034641835.2 of Pinus albicaulis. Lineage (NCBI taxonomy): Eukaryota > Viridiplantae > Streptophyta > Pinopsida > Pinales > Pinaceae > Pinus > Pinus albicaulis. Next base: position 1,394,670,708 of record CM076572.1, read on the forward strand.
GGCCTTCAATATATGCTTGATCAGAACTTCCAACATCAGTAGTCCTACCTCCAAAGGACGTCATTGATGAATCATCGAAGATCTTCCACTTCTTTAAAGCTTGTTCCGATGTCATTCCTAAACTGTCCTCACTGTCCTTAGGGTTAACATCAGAAGGTTTCCACTGCTTTACCAATGACCCCAGAATAGCAACTACATAATTCGTTGCAGAAATTCCTTTGTTGAGGTACTAAAGTTAAGTTTGGACCTTTCTGCCTCTTCGCATTTAAAGGATAGCCAGTTTATGGATAGATTTTTCATTAGCATCCAGGATGTCTGCCATAACTTGGTGACACATATCTTCAATTCCATCAGCAGGTTGTTAATGTCTCTATAAAATGGCAATGATTCTGCAACAACTCTCCTACAACTCTCCTGTTGAAATATTCACCTCTGTCGTGTATATCATGTGGTCATTAAGCTTGGGTCCTTTTTCTTACTCTTGTTGTTACATTGAAAGAAAGAATTTGTCATTTATATCATGTGGGAATTAATATTGGTTCCTTCGTCTTAATCTTCTTGTTATATTGAAAGATATTGAAAGAAACAATTTGTCATGCTCTACAGGGAATTTTACTCATTCTCTTAACCAGGAAATGGTCATCCCCTAGTCTCTACAATCTAGATATGCAAGGATTAGAAAAAGGGTGATGTTTTCAAGTTCTACACCATTTTTCTACATATGTTTCACTGAAGGAGTTGTTTCCAGCAGAATTTTTATTTTTCCTTTTTTATCTCTGTCAAGGGTTTTTCATATTTATTAAAAGGCCATGTGCTGCAGATTTAGTCCCCAAAGGAGAAGACTCACATATGTTATGTTAACGGGAAGTAGAAACTTTTGAGTTCCTTCTGGACACAACAAGCCAAAATGCTGAAAAGAAAGATAAACATTCAACTTTATGGAACAATGAACATTCACATTAAATTTTTAAACCACTATTGAGCAGGTCTAATTTGGGGAGCAAATGCACAACCTATCAAACTCCAGTTTTAAACCACTGTTGAGCATGTTTGATTTGGGGAGCAAATGCACAACCTATCAAACTCTGAATGTAGCTATGAATCCATTGTTGTTTACTTCATTATCAATTATCTAATTTTATAACCTACTTTTAATGACTTGAATGACATGTTTGCAATAACATGTCATTCAAATTGTAGAATTTTAGGAGCAGTTCCAGCAGTTTCTATCATATTGCTTCAATGTTTATTTAGGTCTACATGGCTAAGCTGAAATAACCACAACCATATCCAATGAGAAAGGTACCTGTTACTGATGCTAAGCATGTATAAAATAATCCCCTCAAAAAGAAAGAAGAACTTTTGCAAAAAATGAGCTTAGACATGGAATTTGCAGGTATGCTAAAATTTCAGCACACCTCTAAGCTACAACCTACTCTATCAACAATCTGTCTTGTTTTGTTCAATATTATTTTGGAACTGTTTGTCCTTATCATTGTCAAGTGAAATGAGCTTGCTTCTACTACACACTCTATAACTGGAGCTCTTACAATTCAGAATGTAAACATGGGCATCTTAAAATATTTCACATCTTGGGTTTTCCAATAGTCTCATCCAATTTTTATTCTCATCTTGGGCTTCGATGCAAATCTAACTTAAAGATGCAAATAGCATATATAAAAGTAAACTCTTTAGAAATGATGCAGCTAACAATCTAGAGTGTTAAGTTTATAAATTTTTATCCAATACAAGCTATATGGTGTATTGCTACTTATTTCTTCTATTTTGTTCCAAAAATACAAGTATTTTTACCAATTCCTTATGTTCTTCATTGGTCCTACCTTTTTGCATAACAGGTATCAATATATATTACAAAGAATATCTCTAACATAATCTCATGATAACATTTTATTTTTTAAATAGATTTTGATAATGAAATCTTTGTCAGATTTAGTATAGATTCAAGAATGGTATAGGATAAATTTCAACCTTTCAAGTTCCATTAGCATCACAAAATTAAATGTTTGGGCAGTTTCAGATCCTCCCAAAGGCATTAAATGTTATATGGAAGTTAATAAATATGAAGTGTGGAAAACACAAGTTTTAGCTATAAGACATCACACAAAATATCAAAATTTATAAATAGTATATCTATATAACTAAAGATTTCACATTGTCATCTACTAATTGTTTATTAATTTAAATTATTAGGCAAATCGCAAAATTGTGAAGTCTAAACATTCTACATTTTTAACCTTTTGTAGACACATTTTTCTGACCAATTTTGTCCAAAATATGGTTAGAAATTTAAAAGAATTGCTAGAATTGTGAATTTCAAATATTTATATTGCACTATGCAAGTGTTCATTAGGTTTTGGAGGGCGTTGAATTGATTTATGCATTGAAAAATGCAATTTAGGCAACATAAAATTGTGATTTCACCCACACTTGCATAGCCAGATTCCAGTTATGGTTGCCGGAAAAGTCAAATTACATGGAACAATTAGACTTATCCTTAGAAAACCTCTTAAAGGTGTTTCTCCGAGATGAAAAAAATGGGCAAAACGATCATCTACGCTCTGCTATTAAATGTTATGGCCTAAATCCCCAATGTTAAATTACAAGTATTTTAAAGAGACCCTGTATATTGCTAAATAGGAGGTAAATGTTACACATGTAAGTTGTAACTCATAACATTATGGGCAAAGCGAAACATATTTGCATTGCGATGAACAGCCATGCCCATTGGGAGAAATACCATTTTATTTAATGCCTTGTGCAGGAAATAACAGGGATTTTTTTCTTACAAACAATGGCTATACCGTAGATTTCTTCCAGCCCACTCGAGAATATTTGAGTACAGAACCACCAGAAGCTTTGAGAAGTAAGCTATGCTCGCCTGCAATAGCTTCACCGATGAGCTCTTTTTGCTTTCCACACGTTCCATCTCCTCTCTCGACAATTCTCTATTCTGTAGGCAAATCCAACAATGAACTTTCATTTTCTATTTCACTATTTCATAAATTCAAGAGGCTACTTGAATGATTCGATGCATAAGCTCTCCTTTTAGTTTCCATTTTTGTAATTATACTGTCTTTCATATAATCTTATGATAAATTATACCTCTAACTTTTCACAGGTGTTTGAACATTCAATTAGATTTCCATGAGGATTGAGGACAATAACATGCATTTTGTGATATAAATTTGCAGGACAATTTGCAGAATCTATGCCCAAAATTGGATTGCGATTCAGAGCCTGCCTTCTGTGAGCTACTTGTACCAAACTCCATCGAATGTCACTTTCATCGTAGTGAGCAAGAACTCCAAGTTACCACAGAGCTGACGATCATGCTTTGGATGGGTAATGTCCCAAAATTATTAGGATATTCTTCCTTCTATATAATCCCCAAAACTTCATTAAATTGTATCACTTGAGTCCACTAATCACTGGTTCTTGATCAATGATAACAGTGCCATCCAAGAATTTCAATGAAGATATTCTACATCATGGTTATATCCTAATCTAGATTATCCAATGCACTTTATACAGATGCAGAGAGCCCACTATTTCAGGCTTTAGCTTTTGTTTGGTCATAAATGTGAGAAAATTCAATTGCAGGCGATACTGACACTATTTAAACAAAATATCCAAGAACATGTCTAACATTCTAAACCAAATTTGAAGCCAATAAAAAGCGCTAAAGGAAATTCATCCAATTCACCCAGATGAACTTTATCTTCAGACCGCTTCTCATCCAAGGCCTTCTGGCCTGTTATCAGCTCCATAAGCACAACTCCAAAACTGTAAACATCTGATTTTGTAGTTACACGTCCGGTGGCTGCAATAGTCAAGAGGTGAAACAGAAAGTAATATTTTATAATTGACATTGACAAAAAAAAACATCCACTGTTTCCCTAACAAAACAGACAGTTAAAGGTACTACAATCAAAACTTGCCTGCATACTCTGGAGCAAGATATCCAAATGTGCCAGCCAATCTTGTTTCCACGGATGCTTTATCCTCAGGAGCAAGCTTTGCAAGACCAAAATCAGAGACTTTTGCTCGCAGCTCGACATCCAGAAGAATATTTGAAGGCTTCAAGTCCCTGTGAATGATAATTTTGTAAGCCAGGTTGTGTAAGTACTGCATCCCATGAGCTACATCTAAAGCAATAAGCAGACGACTGTTCAAACTGAGAGGCTTGAGCCCATTCTGCTCCCAATGGAAAAGGTGTTGGCTCACCGTGCCCTGAGGCATGAATTCATATACGAGCAACCTTTCATTGTTCTCAGTGCAATACCCAAGGAGTGCAACAAGATTTCGATGGCGGACCTTGCCCAGCATGCTGATCTCTGCTTGAAACTCTTGCAGTCCTTTGCTACTCACAAGCTCAGGATCCATTCTCTTCACTGCAACCGTTGAACCATCCTCGAGCTTACCTTCATAAACAGATCCAAACCCTCCTTTGCCCAACAGATTTTCAGGGCTAAAATTATTTGTGGCCTTTTGAAGAACCCACAAAGGATAAACGACGTTTCCATGAGACCCAACCAAGCTGCTACCAGCTTCACCACTCCCTGCCCCATTGATTGAATCCTGCAGAGGTGCCGGAGGATGTAACGGCAGCTTTGTACCCCATGACCTGACTCCAAATGCTTCTTCTCAGTGCCAAGAGAAAATTTCAAGATTTACCCCCCTTTTTTCTCCATAAAGGCTGCCTTGCAGAATACAAGCAAAGCAAATAGAGCTCGTGACGCGGCCGCCGGTGCGGGACCTGTTGCCCCGTGCCTTCACAGGAATCCATTTGTTGCATGCCGGAAGAAAGCTTGCTTGGCAGCTCCGTGGCTTGGTTTCATCATTATTGTCCGGAGTCCTCCACAAAGGTCGAGAGCCATTCCAGGTCCGCAAGAGTGTCAATCTGTTAAAAGAAAACAAGAAATATAGACAGAGAAACGAGAAAGCCAAAGAACGAAAGAAACCGCTAAACAAAAATCATTTGCCCCCAAAATTCGAAGACTTACAGGAACGCAGAGCTCGGCAACAGGAAACTCCTCTTTGAAAAGTCGAGGAGGTGGTCTATGTGAAACGCGAAGAATCTGATGCAGGCAAAAAAGAAAAGGTAGGTACTGAGAGCTTTTGCTCCTGCCTTGAGACCTGGTTTCATTTCCGGGCTCTCATGCTTTGAAGAAAATAATACATTGAATGCTAATGATTTTTTTGTGTCCAGAAAAAAAAAAAGGCCCGAAAGAGAAGCGTAAATGGGCTTTTGGGAAATCTTCACACCAGGACCGCCATGAAAAGGTAGCTTCAGATGTTGATGGAGACTACCAGTAGCCAAGATGAGGTCACGCCAGTAACTGAAAAGGTTGTGAAACATGCCATTGCTGTGGCTGTAGCGACCGCAGCCGTTGCAGAAGCTGCAGTTGCATCTGCTCAAGCTGCTGCCCAAGTTGTTCGTCTGACCCGACCTTCGAACCAGCGGGAAGTAAATCCAAGAGAACTTTGGGCGGCGACCAAGATACACACAGCGTTCAGAGGCTTGCATCTGCTCAAGCTGCTGACCAAGTTGTTCGTCTGACCCGACCTTCGTTGCCGCCTTATTGCTCTGGAGTTAAACCCGTTCAGAAGAAACCCGTTTACGAGCCATTACGGAGACCACACGTGGCCAAATTTCATTGGTTCCATGCGCCATAGCTTTGCACACCCCAACCCCGCAATGGAGAACGCCTCCGGCGTAAATATGAATCCAGAAGTATAACTTCGTATCTACGGTCTACAGATATATCAATAAAAAGAAAATTATAAGTAAAGCAAGTTTCTAACATGAGAACCAAAATTCAAACATCCAGAGCCTTTTTTTTTTAATGGAGGGCTTTACAATATTTATAAGTATGAGTTTGCAACTATAATTGGTGATTGTTCATTTCTTTCTTTGTTAGGTAAATTACAATTCTTTAACTTGTTCTAAATTTTAAAATACAATAAGATGTTTTATTACATATTAATATTGAGGCTGATAATTGTTAGATTATGATTGGATCATTAAGTGGGATCTTAAGGATTTCCTAAATATATGCCAACCACATTTGGTTGCAGGATGATATTATTAGGATTATGTGGGGCAATAAACTCTCCATGGTGACCTGATATTTTGTTGTGTTTTGGGAAATGAAATGGAACTCCTTCTCCAAGGTGGCCAGAAATTGATTTAGCATTGTATGTTACTTGGCAGGGTCCACCAAATGTTGTTTGAGATTGTCTTTAGTGAGTTTGCTAGTAAATGCATTAAAGGAAAGTTGTTTTTCATTTAAGATTTCATCTAATTCCCTATTCACATCTTCATAAGGTTTGGCCTATCCTTGATTCCCAATTGAAGGCAAGTTGTCATCTTAATAATCCTCTCTTCTAGGGATTAATGTTGTTCATATTGAGCCACCAACAAAGCTAAAGGCAGTGAACACATCAGCACAACTATTGATCCAAGCATCTCGTCGATTTAATAATCCAACAACGGTTTTATGAAGATGAAGAGCCAAGGTGTCAGAGCCTTCCCACAGCCTTCCTCACCTCTTTGGCATCGGACAAAGCCGGATTTTGATCATAACAGACTATTGCCTCCACCTTCTTGGCCAGAAGTATCTTATCACCATCTCCGGGGTTCCACATGTAAAAGTGTTGCTCCATCATAGTCTCCTCGGGATCTTGAGAGGCAATTTCTTCCTCACTCTGTAGCCAATAATGGATTGCTAAAGCTATTGTTATGGTTGAATTGTCTTATCACCGCCTGCATGTTTCCACTTGGAAAAGATTTAGTTTGATTGTAATTAAAAACTACGAACTATCATTGTAACAAATAGAGGGACTGACTTAAGTTTTTATATAAATACTGCATACATTAGCAGTATGAAAGGGGGCCTCGGAAGGGAAAAACCATTGTAATATACTCATCCAGTTGTAAGCACTATCTTGTGGATGAATGAAGGATTATGTTGTTTTCAAGATTCTTGTGTTATGATCTGTGGTGAAGTGTTTCTCCCATGTAATTTGTGATTCTTCTTTTTTACATACTGTTTTATTTTCTTTATTGCGGATATAAATTTTTGCGTAGGATTTACCATGTGGTACCCTGCTCAGTCTTGAAACAATACTTTATGTTTTCCTCTGAGACCAGAATAATTCAGAGACGGTATGCTCTGCATTCCTGTTGAACCTTAAGCTCCTCCTCTTTTCCATTTCATAAGTTGTTAAGATCCATTGACATGGCTAGCTTGTCTGGTTGCACCTGACCTCAGTTATTCATCCATTTAAATTTGTTTGCACCTGTTTGACTCCATAGCCCAATGGCCCCCCTTCTGTTGCCTCAACCAAAAATATTTAAACAAACCCCTATGCACTAATAGTTAACCTAAAATGCCCCTACAAACAAAGCTATATCTAATAGAGAGAGCCCTCTCTGAATCTAGGAAGGCTAGGTCCTGGATTCCAAAGTGGTTTTATGTTTCCCTCCGTAGTTCTGTCCTTAGCCTTCGGAATTACGGAGTGATAACAAAGTGTTGGTTCGTCGGTTCCACTTCCTTAAGATGATCTAGGAGGTCGAATCATATCATAGTAACACTTCATCACATATTTACCCTAGTGTACCAGTAAGCTTGGATAAGTGTGGGAGAAGAGTGTTACAAGATAGATTTTGTCTAGTTTTATTTAAATTGATATGCTTTAACTTTTGTCATTATAAACATTTCACACTTTATATAAAATTCAATCTAATTTATTAACCTTTGATATGACACAACTCATTAAATTAACTTGTTAGAATAAGTTTGAATATTTAAACACGCCATTATTTTATTTAAACTCATATAATTTGACTTTTGTTACTATAAATACTTATTTAAATTTTATATATAATTAAAATTAAAATAGTATACATCTAACTCATTAACTTTTCAACTTAAGTCTTACATCATATATCTTAATAAAATAATATATTTATAACACTCTCTTATAACACTTTTAAATATAATTATAGCACCCTCTTGTGACACCTAATTTAAGTCTTACCACATATTGTTTGATATATAAAATGCTGATCATGCATATAATAAAATATATTTATAACACTCAAAAGTTTCACATTATTTTAAAATAAATTATACTAGGAAGAAGATGAAAAATAAGAAGGAAAATAAAATAAACCTAAATATACCAACCCAAATAATGGCAAGAAAAAAAAATACTAGCACAAAAAAAATGCGAAGGAATAAAAATACTACCGCACAAAAAATGTGACACGTAAACCGACATTTGATATATTTCAAGTAAACAGGGATTTCTTCATGAAATATGAAGACCACGGATTTGATAGATAAAAGTGAACAATGATGCCACGTGGCTGGTGATCATTCGCAGTTCACCACAAACTTTGATCAAAGACTTCTCACTGCCATGCTAGCGTGATATGGGGATTTTAGTTTTTTAATTTTTTGAGTGTTTGAATCCGAATGTTTCGGTGTAGGATTAAATAAAGACCAATGAAAATTGCATGAGTAAACCTTCCAGATCTACCAGTAGACCATGGTGTTCACACAACAACCCCGTGAATATTTGGCCCAATGCACAATTCCTCGCTCTCTTATGATGTCTGAGTTGATTCAGGTGACATTTAATGCAATGTTCAATGGCAGGAGGTTCTTGGACATCCATTTAGAACTCACATCGATTCGGATAAGAGACTTATTTGAATTTTGATTTGATAATTATTTTTGTTTTTCAAAAATGTTGTGAGATATAGGTAATTGTTGTAGTAAGGGGATGTTGATTCTAATTTAAACTATCTGATGCACTAAGATGAAAACGTAAGTTAGCTAGTAGTAGAAGCTATAAGAGAAATAGGAAGCAATAAGTCAATAAACACGCATTTGCACAATGAAGAAAACAATCAGCTGTAATCTAGGAAAACAACAATTGTTCAACTTACTAAAACAAATGGAGAATATTCAACATTAAAATCTAAAAGCTGCTCAAAAAATGAAAGTAACAATATTAAAACAACAATAAAGTAAGAGACACCATATAATTTATGGAATAGTCCTTAATATTAGCAATATATATCCTACAAAGCATACATGCATGAATTGTTTATGAATAGTCAAAAGCATGGACAAGATGCATGAAGAAAAACTGCTCCAACAATGGCCTTTAAGGACTTCTTAATATTAAATATGAATCCAGAAGTATAGCGTCCTATCTCTGGTCTACAAATATATCAATAAAATGAAAATTATAAGTAAAACAAGTTCCTAAAAGGAGAAACAAAATTCAAACATCCAAAGCCCCTTTTATTGAGCACTTTACAATATTTATTAGTATGATTTTGTAACTACAATTGGTGACTGCTCATTTCCTTGTTACGTCAGTGACAATTCTTCAACTTTTCCTAAATTACAAAATACAACAAAATGCTTTATTACATCTCAACACTGAGCCCAACAATTGTTAGATTATGATAGAATCATCAAGTGGGATCTAAAGGATTTCCTAAAGATATGTCAACCATATTTCAAATTTAAATGTGGAATTGAAAGAGTATGCGCGAAAATTGAGGAGGTTTGAATCTTAATGGAGATGGGGACTCTTATACATTTCCATAATGATTGTACTGAATCCTTATCCCCTCATAATTATGTAAGTTAGACTTCCTCACCAATCTCCAAATGCATTCAACCATTAGTTGTTAAGTCAAAGATGGTGGTTGAAATTTAATAAATAAAGCATATGATAAAAATATATGAGTTTTAAGGCAACATATGATTATTTATCACCTATTGGCCCCACTTTCCTCTTTCCATCTAGCCGACTCATTGCCACTTTTCATACTTGCAACCATCTTGGACCTTTATATTAGCTTTCAAAATAATTTACATACCTCAAGCATACCATGGAAGGTCTAAAAGTACTTGTATAGCCATTTATTAGCTAGACTATAGCGTTCAATATTGTACTAAAAATCCATACAATATATTTACATCACTTAAACATATGTTTATTAAACTCTTTGGGAAAATCACATTATCATCATTATCATTTAAAGGGTCAATGCTTTTCGAACTACCTACTGTAATTCATCATCAGGAAAATGTTGATTGAGATGATCCAAATAACTCAATATATATATATATATATATATATATATATAGTGTTTAATAATAAAATAATGAAATTAAACGTTAAAAAATTAAATTCAAATCAATTGAAAAAATAAACATAGTAAAAATCTTAATAATAAAATTAATACTAATAAAAAAAAATAATAATATATATATATATATAGAGAGAGAGAGACCATGCAAAATCAACCAATAAACTAAATCCAACAAGACTAGAAAATCAGTTAACTATTCAATAATAATTAATAATTAAAATTAAAAATATAACCAAGCAAAATTTAAAATTAAAAACAAAGTTATAGTATAAACCGAAACAAAAATATTTAAAGTAAAGAAACTCAATAAAACTCATACTTATAAAATAAAATAAAAAGCAAATAAACCAAAAGAAAATAGACCAAAAACTAACATATATAATAATAATTTATTCTCATTTCATGAATTTCAAATTAATAGAATAAAGTAAGGGAAATGTGCGGCTTTACAACTCAATATAAGGGAAATGTATGTAATGTAAATAAATGTATGTAATGTAAGTAAGTAATATGTAATGTAAGGAAATGGGTTATTTTCTTTTCCAATGTAATAAAAGAAATACATAAATAAACTACAAAATTATTAGACAAAACAAAAAGGAAGAAGAGAGATAAACACCTAAGACCAAGGAAAAATGGTCAATACTACAAGACTTAGCATAGTGTTTAGTTGATTAGTTGATTTTCCATGGTTTGTCAATGTTTTTATATTTTTTTACTAATTTTATTATTAGTATTATTTTTAGTATTAAGATTTTTACTATGTTTAGTTTTTCAATTGATTTGAATTTAATTTCTTAACGATTATCTTCATTATTTTATTATTTTTACTATTTTTAAATTTGATTTTAAATTTTTGTTTTATATTTATACTATCAATGTTATTAATATTCTATTTTCTTAGTGTTCACCTGTATTAATTATTGGTTGTGTTTTTTATATTGAGTTATTTGGATTAGCACAATCAACATTTTCTTGATGATGAAGTACACTGGGTAGTTCTAGATCAACATTTTCTTGATGATGAAGTACACTGGGTAGTTCTAGATCAACATTTTCTTAATGATGAAGTACACTGGGTAGTTCTAGATCAACATTTTCTTGATGATGAAGTACACCGAATAGTTCTAAATCAACATTTTCTTAATGATAAAGTACATTGGGTAGTTCGAAACGCTTCAACCCTTTAAAAAATAATACAATTTTCCTGAAATTTTTTATAAACAATTATAGATCGCAGAAATTTACACTCTCAAATCATTTAAACATATTATCCTTTTATTTACTCTCAATCATTTAAACATATTATCCTTTTATTTAAATTCATATAGTTTAACTTTAATTATTATAAATACTTTACCATTTATATAAAATTCAACCTAATACATGAGATATGACACAACTTATTAAGTTGACTTGTTAACTTATACATCAAGTGAGATATGACACAACTCATTAAGTTGACATGTTAAAGTGGTCTAAAAATTTGTTTATCATGCAAGTTAAGATTTCACATAGTAACAAATATTAAAATAAACTATAGTGTTAAATGTGACCATTTTAAAATCATTTAAATTATTAAATTATATATATGTATGAAGAAAACCAAATGAAACCCAAATATACTAGCACAAAAATAGCCAAGCAAAAAATGTGACAGCTAAATCAACATATAGCACAAAAAATGCCAAGCAAAAAATGTGACAGCCAAACCGACATTTGACATATTTGAACCATATACCATGTTCCAAAAGTGTCCAAAGCCCCGTGAAATTTCACAATAGACCCGTGAGAATCTTCTGCCATGGACAAAGACATGGCCAATCTGGCCACAAATTGGGTTCAATTCAGTATTAGAATTTGGAAAGGAACTTACCAATGTTATTTTTGCCTCATTTCACTCCGACCAAAATGCGCTCTAAACAGGGATTTGTTCATGAAATATGGACATTAAATATTTGTTGTAAAACATTCAGTTACAAGGCATTCCATCGATTTGACACAGAAAATTGAACAAGCATGCCACGTGGCTGATGGTTATTGGCAGTTAACCACAAACTTTGATCAAAGTCTCTCTGGAATAGTCCGTAATTTCATCTAATTCCCTATTCTCTTCTTCATAAGCTTTGGCCTATCCTTGATTCCCAATTGAAGGCAAGTTTTCATCTTAATAATCCTCTCTTCTAGGGATTAATTTTGTTCATATTGAGCCACCAACAAAGCTAATGTCCTTCTCTAGCTTCTCTTGCATTTTGAGGGCTTGGTTTATTGCTATAGAATCATACAGTAACTCTCTTGCATCGATTCTAGGAGATTTAGCCAGGGCCTTAAGGTATTAATTTTTCCATTGTTCAAGGTGATTGACAACATTTAATACTCCTTTTAGCTTAGTTCCTCTTTTTTTATTGAGTTCCCATAGGGGCAATAGCTGAGCTGAGGTCTTCTATAAAATTTGCAAATATAATTGTAAGACCAGGGACTTATATGATTTATGCACTCCTGAGGCACATTCCCTATAATCCTCAATTTTGATGCTCTCTTGATGCTTTTCCCTCGTTTCTTTCTTCAAAAAATTGACCTATTACTTCAACTCAACTATTTGGGCATCTCTTATTTGCAATTATTCCAAGAGTTCTTTCACATTCCTTTTAGTGTCCTGAGAAAATTGTGTACCTACCAAGGCCATGGAAAGATGATCCTTCTTTGTATTAGGCACTATAGGCCTCTTGGTAGTGATATGTACTAGTGGCAATTGTGGAGTGTCATAAGTCTTCTTTATGTGCTCTGTTGGGGTTCCCATGTTTTGGCCAGATTGGCAAGACCAAAAGATGAGACAACATCAAACCACTTTCAGACCTCAGGATCTAGCCCTCCTAGGTCCAGAGAGGGATCTCTCTATGATATGTCAAAGGTATATGTCTTTGAAGCTCAAAGGTTAGGATATTAGGCTAGTTATAGGCACAAGGTTTGTTTGTTTGGTTGTTGGTGATAAGGAAAGAAGGGTTCAATGCAAGACCAGGATGAGCAAAGAGGATTTAGGCAGAGGTGAAATATTCCAAGGAGCATTCAAAACCATTGGGCAATGGAGTCGGGAAAGGATTTTCTTGCTAATCAATATGCAGGCTTTCAATTTGGCTAGTCATCTAAAACATTAGATCTTAAAGATGATAGTCTGGTATGGAATGGTAGGGAAGGAGGAACAATAAAAGTTTAGAACACAAAGTTGAAAACCAGCTGGTCGCACAAGGATCCTAGTAGACAGGGCTAACTCTAATCCCCGGTGTTCCCAAATCTTCCAGCTAAATCCTAACAAGAACATCTAAGAACGGATTCATTCAATTCATACATCAGAGAGCAGGCAATAACATCCACTACACTGGTTAAATTAACTGAAATCAATTCTTAGATAACACATTTAGTAGAAAACATTAAAGGCAAGGAGAGAAGAAACATATGGTACCTAACAAGGGTAAATCCTATGCCAATATTCTGATGCAAGCCAGTAGAAACAAAATGAAATGAATTAAAACACAGAGATAGGAAAGCATCACCGCTGCTTTAGATCAGGATCCAAAGAAATGTGTTTGTCATATTAAATAGCAATACCAGTCAAGTACAACATTGCCAATAGCCGAATACTCAGTCTGAAAACATCTTCCTCGGCCTATATTACAACTTTACACAGAGACTATGTCTCAAATAAACTACTTGCAATTCTCTGATAACTGATCAACAACCTTTACAATGAGTTTCTTCATGAATTTATAGCTCCAGTGGAGTAGAGAAGGTAGGTGAAAAACTAAATGCAGCATTAAAAACTCAGAAGAGGAAGAAGGCCGAAGCCCACTCTGTATAAATTCTGTGCATTAATCTGTGGCACTTTCGGGTGAAAGAGTGGTCTTTGTCAGGTTTCCATTTACTCCAGGTATGTCTCTGATGTACTCTGCTGCAGCATTCTGTAGTACTTTTGGTGGATAAACAAAAAGGTAAATAAATTATGCTAGGGTCTGCCATACTATGAATCAAATGCTCTGGTAGCACGGGACTGTTTTCAGGGTGGGAAATTATCTAGGAACACAGTATAGGATAAAAGCTGCATGGGCACTCTATCCTTTATGGGGAAAACATTTTACTGATGTGAAAACCCTTATATACATAAAATTCTACGCGTTGTACCCTCTATATGCTCCATGATGTCTTCGAACTGGTACCTTTGACCTTTAAACATTGGATTAAGGCTCAAAATCTTCTATTATGTGCCTTGAACTCCTTGCTGCTCTCGTACTTTCTCTGTCGGTGAAAACTGCTCTTTTAATGGCTCTAGGGAAGTTTTACAGAATTCAAACCCTGTTCTTTTAATGCAGGTCCTGTCATGGTTCCTTCCCAGGGTTTCTCTGTGATTTTGGCCTCTGAAAATGGTCCTTTCTGTGTTTTTGCCGCTGTAATATAGACCGTGAAATCATGGCAGCTTTCACCCTCTGATAACCCTGCAAAACATGAAAACCTGTTAAGAAAAACACGTATGGAGGTGGAGGATGCGACGGGGATGACGAGAATGGCCATGCAGACTGGTGAGATGGTGAAAAATGCTATGGAGGACTTGCAGTGTGGTGGAAACAGTGGGAAATATAGTTGGAAGGTGGCACGGATGGCAAATCCAATGAAAAACCTTAAATATCAACCTAGAAATGGAATATATATGAAGGGACGAGCGAATATACGATGGAAACATGTGGAAGGATGACGTGGCAGTACGGGGTCAACGGCGGGCGTGTGGTCGAATCTGGACCGTCCGATCTCGGGCGGAGATCGATGGTGGAAAACATGTCGGAGGGCGATGGACAGTGGGCCAGGGGTACGGATGCCTCTGGTTAACTTCCGTGCATCTTCGCAGCACGATGACCGTTGGATGGGCGATCGCAGATCGGACAGCTGATATGCATATCGCTCCGTGTCTTGTGCCGAACGATAACGTGCGATGAGCAGGCGGTTTTCAAACAGTGTCGGAGCCACGTGTCGAGCAATGAGTGGAATCGCTCCGAAAATAGAAATACTTCCCGCCTCCGAAAGGCGGTGCGATAGAAACCGAATGGTTTTGAACAGTGTTGGCACGGTTGCGGGGACCACTGGGCGGGTGAAATCCGAACCGTTGATCTGGCGGGTTAACGGACGGTCGAGATGCAGTGAACGAGCGATGAACGGGGTGAGCGGTGAACGCTGTGGGGACCGCGACAACCGTACGATCTACACAGATCGACGATCCAGAACGCTCCCGATACAGATTTGAAATAAGCGCTTTCGGGCTGGCAGGTGTTTCTAGCGCCAGGGACACATGAGGAAAACTCGGTTCAGGGGCTGACCAAAAGGTGCTAAACCCGTACACATGGAAAATATGGTTTATGGTCTATTTTGAGTGCATTTAATACCAGGAAAGGTAACGACAAGGGAAAGTGGGGGAAATAAAGAAAACCAGGGGTATTATGCGTGGTTTAAGAGGGGCATGGGGATGATTTAGAAAGTTTAGGGGGGGGATTTTGGGGGTAAGAAAGGGGGACTTTGACAAAGGAAAAAAGGGATAAAAGGACATTTTGCAGGGATACAAGGGGCAAATAAAAGCCTTTAGGAGCACAATTTTTTGCAATCAGTGAGACTTATAAAGGGAGTCAGCAGAGGGGATTTTATCAAAGGCAAAGGCACAGGAGACTTCAAGGATGATGTGTCTTTAGGGGAGATACATTCCTTGAAGGCTTCAAAAACAACTTAGCCCCTTGCTTTACTTGTCAAAAATTCATAGGGGGCTAACATGCTCCACAAATCTATTCAAGCTATGGTCAAACCTGAAATTGTTCATATTGACCACCTTCTTCCTTTCGACTGGTGTGATACCAATATATGTTCACTAGATGATGGCCTCCTATGATCTCTGTGATAATCAATGGTGTTGGGTTGACTTTCATTGCAGTTGAATCTAGTTGAGTTTCTAGCTTTGCTTCTGCTTGTTGAAAAATGTAACTAGGTTTTGTCTTCATAATGGCATGTGTGATTGTGATTTTATGTAATTGATGAAAAGAAGAAAAACAAAATTCTTATTATAATGCTTGTCTCATGGGTTTCATGAGAAAGAAATTTAATTTTTATTAATGGCTCCCATTGTGAGCCTTTAGGATTGGTCATAAAGTCAAAGAGAGTCAATGTCATGTATGAAGGAACCTTCTTGGGCATGATACATTTGTATATGAGTCAATAGAAGTGTCAAACAACCCTCCAAGACAATGGCATGTATGAAGGAACCTTCTTGGGCATTATACATTTGTATATGAGTCAATAGAAAGTGTCAAACAACCCTCCAAGACAATGGCATGTATGAAGGAACCTTCTTGGGCATGATACATTTGTATATGATTCAATAGAAGTGTCAAAAAACCCTCCAAGACAAGCACAAACATCCTCCTATAGGTCGGCTTCAAAGAAATAAAATTATCTTCACAAAGGACACGTCGGCTCACTTACTTTCATGTCAGATCATATACAAAGGCAAATCACTATAAATACACAGCTCAGCCTAATTACATAGACAAAATTTCATAGAATAATTTAGACAAGATTTCAATAGTCTACAATTCGGTCAATTCTGAAATGCGAAGGTATTAGGATAGAAGTGCGAAGGTATAAAGGCAACAGTACAATAGTACAACGAAAGTGTAGTACTAAGGGAAGCAATACAACAATATAGCGAAGCTGCAGCAGTAAAGGCAACATGACAAAGGAGGAGCTAGCGAAGAGAGGAAAAGATACAAAATATTCCAACATTTGTTTTGGGATTGTTTTTGGGCTAAATGTCTTCTGAAGTGCAGTGTTGAACCAAGAGATCGAAATTCTGAAGAGTAGCGAAGAAGAATGAATAAGCATAGGTTTTATCATTACAGGAGGAACCTCATCACGGAGGATTTGTGTCTTGGTATTGGAGAGGAAAATAGGTCAAGGGTCTTGGTCTTGGTATTCATCAATTAGAGTCTCTATAAGAAGAAGAATTTGTTCGGGTTTTCCTCTCAAAGAGTGAGAGGTTTTGGCCCTAGCTAATAACCTATTTTATGTGTCTCTTGTCTCCTTATCGTTTATGCATTGGTATTTGTTTCATGAATAATAACACTAATAACCTAAGTAAAATAAGATCATCATCTAAAGATGTAAAAAGCATTCACAAGCAATTATCTCTCAGAGAAATCACCAAATACTTGATGCCCTAGATTATAAACATGGTATCATAGCTAAGGTAACTAAGTCACGGAAGGGAATCTTATCAATATACACACAAGGATTAAATCTCAAGTAAGGCATCAAAGTGAAGGTGTTCTTGAATTCAAAGGAAGCATCATAGCCCTATATCAAAGAAGTCTACAAAGAAGTATTACAATCATCATCAAAAAAAGAAGGCCAAAACCTTATGTCTACTCAAGTTGAAAGGATCTACAAATCAAGTTGAAGTGTTTTGAATTCTATTCATCCAAAGGAAGCTAGAGGTGTTTTCATCAAGACTCTAAGGCGTTCTCTCTCAAGCAAGATCCCTACCATTGAAGACATCATCATCATCAAAAGATCCAAGGGATCTCCCTCTCCGTGGGATCAAGGATCATCATTGAAGAAAACTATATTTATCAAAAGGAAGTTTTATATGCTCTATATCATCATCAACATCAAGGAAGCACAAGGAGAAATGAACATCCTATCAAGTAAGTATATGACCTTATCTGAATCTTTCAAAATGCATTTTTGCAAGGAAAGAAACAAATTGGTTGGGGCTTCAAACTATCTTGCATGGAAGAAAATGACATATCTGAATCTCATTGAAAATGAGGTGTTGGAACATGTCAAAGGATCTATCACAAAACCAGGAGAGGAAGATGCTCAAGATCTTTCCAAGTGTATGAAAGGGGAATTTAAGGCTCAAAGGATTCTCATAGAATCCATCAAGGATCCCCTCATCCCATATGTATCTAAACTTTCAACTTCAAAATAAATGTATGACAAATTGGTAGAGTTTTATTCCGTAAGCACTGCTGGAGAAGTCATCCCATTAAGGCAAGAACTCTACATGTTGAATATGTCTAGGGAATATGGAATAGACTCATACTTTATGAAGATATCTGAGATCTAAGATCCGAGATCAACTACAAGATCTGGGAGAAGTCATGTCTGATAGTGAAATGACTACAGTTGTATTAAATACACTACCGGGGGAGTGGGTTAAATTTACCTCAAGTATTTATGGGAAGAAAGAAGCTACTCCATTTCAGGATCTATGGTCACTATGAAAGATTGAACAATATAGAATAAAGGCCAAATTTGGTGTAGGAGCAGGTGGGAAAAATCAAGCTTATGTTTCAATAACAATAAGAAAGGGACAATTTGGAAAGTTTAGTCCTGTTGACGGGAAAATCTGTCTGGCCAACAGCAGGGGATATCCCTGGTAAAAGTCCCAACTAAACTCTAAACCGTTTGGAATGGGATCCCGTCCGGGATGTGGGTCTGGATACCGCTTAATTCTCCTTTCCTTGGGTCTCAGTAGGACTCTATAAACCCACAGACACATGCTTAATCGGATGATTCAAGACATATGATTGATGAATTAAATGAACATACAACACTATGCGTAGCAAACTGAATTATAAAGCATGAGGCCAAAGGAAATGTTGTCAACAACATATCTTTAGGGTCATGCTTGTACGCTATTCTAACCACAGAAGAGACAATTCTTTATGGCAGAATACCCTTCAATTCCTTAAATGGTTTTGGTGATAATATAAATGTCAGTAAACAAAGTTATTAACATTCATTGAGAAAGAAAAATAAAATTAGCACCATTAACACATGTTTAGAAAACTATAATGCATAAATGATGTAATTGGAGACACAGTTTAATTAATCAAAATATGTTAGAAACTGAAAACAGAATACTCATAGCGTTCACACATTGACCAACATCAGATCCAAAAATGGAGTTAAAAAATGCTTGTATTCATACTAAAAAATGTGTAGTCCTTCTATACAATGCTCTATATCTCAGTGAGTCCAAAAAAAAATGGTATTTGCAAAATTTCCCGAAGGAGGTATTTATAACAAAAGACTTGCCCTTTGGGCTTCTGACTTTCCACCTTCTGAACCGTTGGGCTGCCCTGCGACCTAGTGGATTCTGCGACCAGTGACCTAGTGGATCCTGCAACCTGCGACCTGAAGGATTCTACGACCTGCGACCTTCTTTGTTCTGCGACCTGTGCAATGCCTTGATCATTTTATGAGTTGAGTGATTTCTAGGTCGGGAACGATCACTTGTAGCTGGTCTCGGAGGTAGGTCTGCCATGCTTGATAATAAGCAACAATCGAGGTGACCAGAGGTGTGTCTTCCTTTAATCTGTGTATGCATTTGAGTGCATTTGGAATCAAGGTATTTCTTTTGATACTAATCTGATTTGACAAGGATGCCAACTTAGTGTAGATTTGCACCGGTGTCACAATAAATTGGACTAGATTTTCCCTTGATGCCTGAAAATCTTGGGAAGCTGCTGCTTTCTCAATGGGTTGCATGAAGGCTTTGATATCTTGATTGATTTTCTGCCAAGTCCTGTCTTCACTCAGAGGGCCGCGGGGAGGAATGTGATGTAACTCGGCCATTGATTCTATGTCACTGATCAAGTGATCATATGTGGTCATCACCTTCTCCAGATATTTGACCAACTTTTCTTTAGATTGTACCCCGATTTGGATCTGAGCCTTATCATTCTGGGTACTGATCTATTCCCTCTTCGGTAAGGTAGTTGGAGCTTGTGGGTATGCATTGGACCATTCCAGGACGCGATCTAAAGCAGTGCAGGCCTCTTTAAGTTGGGCGTTATATTTCGTTGTTTTGACCTGAGCCTTCAGCAGTGATGCAACAGTTTGCTTTATAGAAAACATCTCTCTGTACATCTTCCTTATAGTGACTTCTAATGTGACCCCCTCTCCTTGGATGGTCAGTGCTGCTTCATTTGAGGAAGTGCTGCGAGCCTGCAGCTGTTGTACCTCTTCTTCCAATGCTTTATTTTCCAGCTCTGCCTTGGATGTTTTCTACTCTGAAGCTTGCAGCATGTTCTGTAAGCCCAAAATTTCTTTTCTCATCTTGTTAACATTATCCTCTGCGGCAACTGCAAATTTTGTGCTAGCTGAGGCGATCATTACTGGATTCTTCCGAGTGTCTAGTACAATATCCTTGCCGGTGGTAGCTGTGAGAGGTCTAGTGCGGTCTCGCGCTAGGCATCTCCTCTTTTCTTGCCGAATCTTGTGTGAGTATTGGTCATAGGAGATCCTGGTAAGATCAAATACTTCTTCATCTTGTCCCACAACAACGCCCAATTCTGAGAGGGCAACGCAAGTTGTACTCATAGGGCTCATTTGAAGCATCTCGATATCAATATCATGAGGAGGCATCTTGCTGCCCTCTGCCTCTTCGGTTGCCTTGTCTTTTGCCCTCCTATATTCTTCCTCCTTCCTCCTTTGCTCAGCCGCCAGTCTGTCCTGCTCTTCCTTTAAGAGTCGTTCGGCTTCCGCTTTATCTTGGCTTTCTTTTAACCAACGTTCGCTTTCAACCCTGTCTTGTTGCTCTTTCCTTTTCCGCTCTTCTTCTTTCTTCCTTTGCTCTTCCTCTTTCCTTTTGCGGGTTTCTTCTTTTTTCATCTTTTTTAGGTCATCTTTTACTTACTTCCCCTTCTTTTCCTGTTCTTCTTTGGCCTTCTCTTCAGCCTCCTTCTGGGCTTTAGCCTCTCTTTCTCGTTGCTAGGCCACAAGATCGGGTGCTATCTATGTATTTGTTCCCTTGGATGATGAAGCTCCCCCCGTGGTCTTTGCTCTTTCTTCTAAGGTCTGGTCGTCTTGGCCTTCCTGACCTTCTTGATCGACGTATTCATCTGGGGCATACTCCCTATCTTTATTGTACCAGTTTTGGATTCTGTCTTCAGTGGAGCAGTCAATGTGTTGATAGCTCCACCTAAATTTGGCTCGTTTTCAATGTGCGGGGATGATCCTGTTAGAGTCATATGTCCGGTGTACAAAAGTGGGAAAGTGGAATCCTTTCATCTGCTCAGTTTCTGCCTCCACCTCTTTGAAATCTTTGACTGTATAGGCGCCGATGGTGAGTGGTAGAGTTGGCCATGGCTTTTTCTTTCCTTTGGTCAGTACTTTGGTGAACCCTCCAGACATCTGATAACATATTTCCTGGATCAGGAGTTTGTCTGTCACAAACTTGGGCAGTGCGTGAGGGGCTTTGAGGGACCTGAACACTCTAATAGTAGTAGATTCTGCATCTGGGAACCAATGGGCTACCTGAGTTATTGTTTCCATTTCCTTCCAGGACATGCAAGGAGCCTCCGTCCCGAATAATCTGCGATAGAGGGCTGGGATAAAAATATCTGATATTGCCTCCATATCTTGCTTGTACCGAGAGTCCCAAAACACCCTGAGATGCTTATGAATCAGGCCGCTTTTCTCTGCTACCTAGTTGTGTGCCCATCCATTGAAGATGCACCTTGCACAAACTACATCTAAAAGGTACGAAGCCATGTAAAACTTAGATGAAAAACCATCGTCAGGGGCAAGTGCTGCGTTGATGTTAGATTTGAGGGCTACCATAATTACATTGGCCCAATTAAAGCGGATGTCGTGTACTATGATGGCATACATGAGAAAGACCCATGTACCATTGAAAAAGGTCATATCCGGACGTCTATACATTCTGCACAACATCGCGACCACAAGTTTGTATTTCGTTCTGAGGCCTTGCGTCGGATATTTTTGGTCCCTTTTAACCCAGAAGTTCTCCGGTTCTTCCCACCATCCTTTCAAAATCTCGGGTATGGGCACGACATGGGTGGTACACCATTCTTCATTGAGTATCTGCTCCCTGGCAGGAAATCTATAAAACACCTCGGTGTCTTGTCCTTTCAGAGCAGCCACAACATCCCCAAGATCGACTCTCTGCAAGATCTAGTCTACAATCTCTGCACAAGGGAATACTGGTGGGTGGGCTCCTGCATAATGCAACTTGGACCGTTTTACTTGTATATATACCTGCCTATCTGAAGGGTCCTCTAGGAAATCGGGTTTGGTGAATTCCTGGTATATTTGGTACCAAGTCATGCTGTCTCCCCAGCCAAAGGTACATACTGAGTCCCCATACATGGGGGTAGGGGAGAATTTTAACTCTTCTTCTTCCAAAACTTCCACCTTAGGACTTTTATTCCTCTTTCAGACTGCTAGGGGACCCATGTCGCTTGAGGCTGACGAGATGGATACACAACTTAGCTCTGCTTCAATATTACCTGGTATTGTCAGAAAACCATCCCACGATAAGACATAATTCATATTAATAATAACAAGGCTATCTCTGACAAAGTATGGCCAAAGGAATGGGAAAACCTATGACCAGGTCGCTGGGTCGCTGGTTCGCGCAGGGGTGTGTTCAATAGGAAATGAAACTTAGCGACCTGGCGACTGGGTCACTAGGTCGTTGGGTCGCTGATTGATCAATTTGCAAGGAAATGAGACTTAACGACCTGGTGACTGGGTCACTAGGTCGCTTGGTCGCTTGGTCGTTCAACTTGAAATGAGATGCGACTTAGCGACTTAGCGACCTACGACTGGGTCGCATGGTCGCAAGGTTGTAGAGTCGCACTGGGCCTCGGATGGGGAACATGGATGGGCTGAGAGTAGAAAGAATAGATCTGTAATATAAGCATGCCAGGGCTCACAAGAGGAAATCCTATGGTAAGCATGAATCTTTAAAGAGTATCAGTGAGGTAAAGGGGGAGAAACAGGAAGTCATAATAAGGAAAAAGCAAGAGGAAACGAAAACTTACCCGAAAAAAAGCATTCTAGTCAGACTGTCAGAGGCGTTGTCCTTCTTCTTCGCGCGAGTGAAATGCGACCTAGTGACCTTTCTATATATAAATAGGTCGCACGTGTGCGACATAAATGCGGGTCGCTAGGTCGCAAAAGTCATAAATTACAGGTGGTGCGACCTCGCGACCTAGGGGTCATGAGGTCGCCAAGTCACAAAGTCACAAACTACAGAATTTTCTTGGTTTGCGACTCAACGATCCCGCGACTCAGCGACCTGGGTCGCAAGGTCGCGTAATAAAAAAAAATGAAGAAGCTTGCGACTTGGAGACTTAGAAAAAAAAAAATTTAGGCTTGACCTCACCTTGCCGACTTAGGGGCTCAAAATTTTGGAAGGGGGGAAAAATTTGGAGGGTGTTGTAGTAGCTACAACAAATGGAAATTCACTGGTAGAGTCCAGAATCTCTACCGATGATTTATCTTTGTTGGGGGGGAGGGGGAAGGGGGCCTTAGGAGGCTGTTCCTTTCACCCTTAGGTTCCCATGATTTTTTCCTTTTGTACCTTGCGAGGTTGCTTCGCCTGCTTGCCTTTTTAGGTGTTGGTTGACCGAGCTTTTACTTCTAGATTTCGGACCGAAAGGGTTGGAGCACTTCAGGGATTTCCAGGATCCAGTATAGTTATTTCATCCTCATTGTGTTGCTCCACTACCTGCGAACCTCGCGGTCCCGGTGGAGTCACTGCCTAGGAGTCACGGACATTGCTTCGCTGCTGGCGAGCCTGATCAGTACCCCGACAGAGTCGTCGCATCGCCTCTCTACGTAGGAAGCCTTTCTCAATCATTTACCCTTTATTGGTGTGCTACCGCACTTATTTTAAATGTGCTCAAGGAACTTATTTAGATGTGCTTAGGGCACTTATTTGATAGAGGCAATTTTGTCTGGGCGGATGAGGGATCCCGACTTATTTTACTTGCAAGAGAGGTTGCTCCTGGTATGTATGAGGAATTTAGGTTTTCTCGGATATCCTTGCATCACCCAAATTTATCCCTATTCGCTTTCAGTCTAGTTGTCGATTTAACCAACTTTCTTTTCATAGACACCCTTTCAAGCTTGCTAGGTGAGCTATCTGCGCTTAGTAGCCCGGACTAGGTCATGTTTTACCTTTGAGTGTCAATCATAGACAAGCTCCTGCCACCTTTTGTGATTTTCAGGAAAGAATTTTAATCAGCACAGATCCTGGCGCAGCATGCCAACTGCGTGACTTCTACAATGCCTTCTGCCTTTT
Source organism: Pinus albicaulis (assembly GCA_034641835.2). NCBI lineage: Eukaryota > Viridiplantae > Streptophyta > Pinopsida > Pinales > Pinaceae > Pinus > Pinus albicaulis. Next base: position 1,394,695,061 of record CM076572.1, read on the forward strand.
GAAGTTCTTAGAAGGACACTTTTACTAAGGCACTGATTGAATAAGCGCTTTTATTGTGGGAAATGAAAAACTGAAAACTAAAAAGAAAACAAAAAAATATGGTACAGGGGTGGTGATGGCCCTCCTAGGGCCGTTAAGTGAGGTAGTGCTTGAGGTCATGCCCGTTTATAGGGAGGACCTCGATTCTTCCCTCTAGAGTTTGCAATCTGAAAGTGCGGGAACGTAGCTTCTCTTTAATCTAGAATGGACCTATCCAAAAGGCTTGGAATTGGGAATGTTTCCCTTTCTCCTTATGAGCTTTATCCCATTTAAGAACAAGGTCTCCTACTTCAAAAAATTTATTCCCAGCGGAGTTTTTATCAAACCATCTCTTAATCCGACTTTGGTGGATGGCGAATTTTTCCCGGGTTTTTTGCCTTTCCTCCTCCATTTTCAATAATGTGTCAATTTGGGCTTGAAAGGTGGGGCATGGGGTGCCATGGGTCTCTTGGGGCAACTGGAGGGCTAGGAGAGATAGGTGGGGAGGAAGGATGGCCTCTTTTCCATATACAAGAAAAAATGGGGAGGTGTCGAGCGAAGATTTGGGTGTGACTCGATCAGCCCAAAGGGCATTATGCCAGGTTCATTGGTGGGACAACAAGGTATTTTTGATGATGCGGATAAGGTTCTTATTAGTCGACTCGGCTAACCCATCCCCTTGGGGGTAATAGCTTGCAGAGTGTTTAAGTACAATACCATTTTGCAAAGCAAAATCATACAACTTGAAAGATGAAAAATAAGTTGCATTGTCAAAAATAAGGGAGGTTGGAACGCCAAACCTGGTCATGATACAATGAGTGACAAACTCTATTACTTCTTGATCGTTGATTTGGCGTACTGGTATCACTTCAACCCACCGGGTTAAATAGTCGGTAGTGGTGAGGATATACAGGTGTTGCTTGGAGGAGTGCGGTAAGATTTCTCCAATCATGTCCAACCCCCATTGTTGAAAAGGTTCCTCTACTGCCACCGACTGTAATGAAGCGGCTGGCCGTGTTTCCTGGTTGGCGAATTTTTGACATTGAACACACTTCCTGACATATGCGTGAGCATCCTTGAAGAGGGTTGGCCAATAGTAGCCAGCACGCATGATTTTGTGGGCAATGTTATCACCTGCATAATGCCCTCCGGCTGGTCCATCGTGTAGTTCGGTCAGGACGCTTTGTGCTTCATCGTGTTCCAGGCAACGTAGTAGGACTCCATTGTAATGTTTCTTGAAAATTTTTCCTTGTAATAAATGGTAGGATGCAACTTTCAGCCTTATTGCCTGTTTCTGTCGAGCAGTTAAAATAGGATCCATAACAGCGTGGACCAAATATTTCAAAATGTCAGAGTACCAGGAAAGGTTTCCCTGCTGAGGCACATTTTCAATATGATACATGTCGATTTATCGCTCCCAGCATTCTTCTTTGCACCCACGTGAATTTGCAGCCTCCGCAGCCATTTGGCAGAGTCCTTGACCTTTGATAGTATGTGCCGGTTTGAACTCTAGGTCATACTCTTGGAGACGTCATCCAGTTTCCTCGTCTTTCACCCAGATCTTGCTGCATGAAAAGCGACTGAACAGTAGGGTGAGGGATGAACACCGTGACCTGGTTCTTCAAGATGTATGGCCGGAAATGCATGACCGCTTTGTATACTGCGTAAGCCTGCTTGTCAATCTCTGGGTAATTCAGTTCAGCACCTTGCAAACTGGCACTCATGAATGATATGGGTCTTTCATCATTGTTAGCGTCTTTTTGTGTGAGGACAACCGCAAATGATGAATCTGAGGAAAAGGTATATAAGGTGAAACCTTTGCTGAAGTTTGGGCTTTGGAGGGATGGTGCTTATGCAATGGCCTGCTTGATCTTATCGAATGCTTCCTTCTCAGGTGGATTCCATTTGAAACTCGCATTATTTTTAATCATCCCTTGCAAGGGCCTCACTATTTGGGCAAAATCTGATATGAATTTCCGTACAAAGTTGATTTTCCCAAGGAAGGATTGCATGGCCTTTTGCTACTAGGAGGTGGAATCTGGGTGATGACCTTCGCTCGCTCGGGATCTACAACTATACCATTCCTGGTTATGATATGACCCAGCAAATTCCCCTCGGACACAGCGAAGACACTTTTCTTTGGGTTGAGTGAGATCCCATACTTTCTACATATTTCAAAAATCTGCCTGACGTGACATAAGTGATCACCTCTGTGCTTTGAAAACACGGTGACGTCATCCAAGTATACTACCACGCTTTTTCCTATTAGACCTCAGAAATATATGTCCATAGCTCATTAAAATGTCGCCCCAACATTTATCAATCCGAAGGGCATGTGCCTAAAAGCGAAATTTCCCCATTTAGTCTGTAACGTAGTTTTTAATCTGTCGGGTTCCGCTACCAGTACTTGGTTATACCCGAAAAAACCATCCAACAACAAGAACATCTCCGATCTGGATACAGCTTGCAGTATCTGTTCCATAGGGGGAACTGGGTAGTTATCTTTGTCTGAGGCTCTGTTTCGATTTCAGAAATCCACGCACAAACGGATCTCACCGGATTTTTTTCGTACCGGAACCAGATTTGATACCCAAGTGGAGTGTCGGACTTTGAAGATTATGCATGCATCCAAAAGATTCTTAATTTCTTTCTGAATCATTGGTTCCAGCGTAGGGTGCACTTTTCTTAGCTTTTGCTGGAAAGGCTTCACTCCTTCCTTCATAGGGATCACATGCTGAATAATTCGAGTGTCATAAGTATGTAGTTCATCATACATCCAAGCGAACACGTCTCGGTATTTCCAGAACAGTTTGGTGAAAGCTTGCCTCTCCTGATCGAAACAATCCTTCACGAGGTTCACGAACTTTGGGTCCTTATCTGTCCCTAAGTTTACCTGTTGATGTGCCAGAGTGGAGCTCTGTACTTTAGTGTTGGGGGGTCCACGGAAATGGTCCTGCAGATCAAACAATTTTTCAAGCGACACTATTCCCTTGGGCATGGGATTTTCCTTATGTTTCTCTCGTTCTTCCTACAAGGCTTGGTCATGATCTTCTTCTTCTATCACTCCATCTTTGAACACCTCGGTGTTGAGCATGAATTCAAGTACCTGTTGGTCATCATCAAAGACGCGTAAATTAGTGATGTTATCTAGAACAGATGGTTTATACACTATTTCAATAGAAAAACCATCCCTTAGAGGGGTGAACCTAGCAACAGCATTAGCCAGAGTATCAGCTACCGCATTATGCATCCTAAGCACAGATTTAATACCAAACACATCAAAAGAAGAAATTAAACGCCATACCTCTTGTTGGTAAGCTTTCAAGTTCGGAGATAAGCAATGGATGGTATTACGTACCTGGCGAGTGATGATTTCAGAATCTCCAATAACCTTTAAGAATTTCACCTTTAGGTCCAAAGCTTTTTTGAGTCTGAGGACTAAGGCCTCATATTCAGCGGTATTGTTGGTGGATTGAAATTCTAACTGGAATGAGATCAAAAACTTGTTCTTTTGGGGGTCCAACAGGATGCAGCCCGCACCTGCTTCGTCATGCATCTTGGAGCCGTCATAATACAAGGTCCATACATCATCTTCTAGTTTCTCCTAAACCGTGGGCTGGGGAGAGATTTTAGTTTGGTTTATGATGGGTACATCTTGGTCTTCTATGATGAGCATTAGCTCTGATTGGACGTCTAGGTTTACCGGGGACTGAGGGAGAGGGTAACATCCGAAGATGGCATCTAAGAAACACATGCCGAGCTCTTCTTGGGAAAAGCTGATAAGTTCCTTGGTAGCGTCCAAGCCGGCACAGTATGTTTCATATAAGGTTCACTCTCAACTCTGATTTGGTTGTTTTGACCCTTGTAGGGAAGCCATAGGTGAGACCAATCGGTAGCGAAGTACCCTTGTAACTTACTGGACCAGTCCATGCTCAACAAGAGATCGTAGGCTTTTGGGATGTCTACGACTACTATGTTTATGCACTGGTGGACTCTGGAGTCAGAAGATAGGCGGATGGTGACATTATTTAGTTCACCTACAAGGGGAACTTGCGATCTATCGAGCTGAATAATCCTAGCATCATTTTTCTCCATGCGAATGTTTAAATTTTTGCAGACAAACAGGGGCATGACATTTGTGGATGCGTTGGAGTTGACCAGGTAGTTATGAACATTAAAGTTAAAGATTTCAAAAGACAGGAGAAAGGGGGGAGTATATCCCCTAGAGTTTGCATTTACAACGTTCACAATAGATTGGAGGCTTGCACTAGCTTGGGCAGATGTGTTTCTCACGGGTTTGGTTGTCGAGGCATTGGCAAAGGCTTTGAGAATAAGCTCTCATTTGTTGGTGATGCGGGCGAGCTCATAAAGAGAGATGTTGGCTCTAGTTTTCTTCATGTCCTCAACAATGTTGTAACCAGAATCATAGTGTGGAATAGTCTTGGCAAGGGTTTTGGGTGACCCTATCGGAAATTTTCTATTTTGGTTTGTTCGGGTGTTGCTAGGAGCATACTTCTCAGGAATGGCAGCTTGGTGCTCATTCCCTGGGGGTAAGATTTTCCTTAAGGAGGCCCTCCTCTTCTCTTCGAAGGACTGTTCAAGAACCTGTCCTTTGCTTCTTAGGCCATATTTTCATGCAGGTTTGGCTTTAGGATCATCGGCCACGTTAATGTCAGTGATGGTATGGGTGCTTTCCCCGCGGATCACATCAAACGCAAGGACGGTAGATCCTGGTTCTTCATCTGGGGGCAGGTTTTCTTCATTGTCTGAGACATTGTATTTGCCTGCTTCCCCTGGGGTTTGATCATCTAAGAGCTGATTCACTACCACAGTCATGCTGCTAAGCCATTGGGGGCATGTCTTCTCGGAGTGGGCAGCCTGGTGGAAAGAACAAAAATTATCTTTTCCGATTTCTTCCACGTTAAGAACAACATTTGTGTTTGATGGGGGCCAGCTGATTGTGGGGGTATTTTTTCTGAAAAAAAGGCTTTTGCATCTTGGTGCCAGTAGCGAGTTCAATGCCTTTTCTCTTTAGATCAGAGACTTCATTGGTTAATAACTTAAGGGACTTTGCTATACCTTCGAAGTCAAAAGTATATTGTCCTTATCCCCGGTTTTGAATGTGGAAGAATGGTTCCTTTTCGAGGCAGGTTTATGATCATCTCGACCTTCATGGTCGATGACCCCTATGGAAAGCATGTATTTTTCTACAGCAAGGGCAGTGGCGTAATTTGCTGCAAGGGTAGCCCTAGCCTCGCACTTTATGAATACGCCGATATCTCTGGGAAGAGCCTTTGTGTGGTAGTCTATAGTGATGGAGTCATCCAGTTCCAAGTTGGGGGGGAATTTGTTCAATATGGTAGAAAAACATTGATTAAAATCTCTAACCTTCTCTTTCTTTTGGCATTTAAGTGTACTCAACTCCGTGAGGAGCATGGAGGGGGTCTTGTCCTCTGAAAACTTCTGAAGGAAAGTGTGACGAAATTGATCCCATGAAGTTATGGAAGTACTTGGGAGAGACTGATACCAGGTGGCTGCTTTTTTCTCAAGGGTATGGGGAAAAAGACGGTAGGCGACATCATCTGCTTAGACTCTCATCATTTGCAGTGAAAGGTAGAAGTTACTTATGTGGTCTTCGGCCAACGTGCCTTTCTCAGGGTCAAACTTGGGAAGGTGTTTTTTGGGGTGTCTAGGCATGTCATGAAGGGGGCCCTGGAGATCTAATGGAGATTGGGCCATCCAAGCAAGCGGTTGTACCCACCTGAAATTATCGTGGTGCCCTATTTCTAACTCAGATTCACTTCCCGCACTTGACGCAGATGCTTCTCCTTCATGGTGGGAGTGCTCGTCTTGACGTCCCCCGCGGTTTTCCATATTTATAATGTTTCTCCAATTGTAGATGGGGACTCTATTTTGGTTTTGATGGCAGTGGGAAGTATGGTGACCTTGGCCATGGCCTCTGTTTCCCTGACCTCTATTCCCTTGGCCTCTATTTCCCTCGCCCCCCCTGGTGGAATGTAGACTTGAGTGTTGTCATTTTGGGTCCAGTCAAGTTGAGGGCTAGCATGGGGTCCATTCATGTCGGGACCTTCCTCTTCTACTCCTTGGGGCCCAGTAATAGGTTCATTATTCTCAACTGTCGTTGTGAGGTCTTCAACCATTAGATTTATCAACTGGGGCATGGAATTTACAAGGGCACCATTCCAAGTGAGGTTAGATGCAGGGGTCCTGGTATGGGTTAGACAACTCATGACTGGAGTGATTTGCAGATCTCTGATGAGGTTGTGGGCAATCGGGTGCAGAACTCTTAAATGATCCCTGGTAACCTCATAATAAGGAGCTTCCTCCCCTTGGGCATCTTCTAAAGGGGGAGGACCGGTGTCATCGTGTATGGCCTCCCTTTGGGGACTTTGTAATGGAATATTACTCGTGTGCTGGGAGCTTTCCATAGGCCCTCCTTCTAGTGCCAATTATTTTGACGGAAAAATCTATTCGGCCAATAGCAAGGGATCTCCTCGGTAAAAATTCCCAACTAGACTCTAAACCGTTTGGAATAGGGATCCCGTCCGGAGTGTGGGTCCGGATACCGCTTAATTCTCCTTTCCTTGGGTCTCAGTAGGACTCTATAAACTTGCGGACACATGCTTATTCGGATTATACAAGACACATGATAGATGAATTAAGTGAACATACAACACTATGCGTAGCAAACTGAATTATAAAGCATGAGGCCAAAGGAAATGCTGTCAACAACATATCATTAGGGTCATGCTTGTACGTTGTTATAACCATATAAGAAACAATTATTTATAGCAGAATACCCTTCAATTCCTTAAATGTTTTTGGTGATAATATAAATGTCAGTAAAAAAAGTTATTAACATTCATTGAGAAAGCGAAATAAACTTAGCACCATTAACACATATTTAGAAAACTATAAATGATGTAATTGGAGACACAGTTTCATTAATCAAAATATGTTAGAAACTTAAAACAAAATACTCATAGTGTTCACACATTGACCAACATCAGATCCAAAAATGGAGTTAACAAATGCTTGTATTCATACTCAAAAATGTGTAGTCCTTCTATACAATGCTCTATATCTCAGTGAGTCCCAAAAAAAAGGTCTTTGCAAAATTTCCCGAAGGAGGTATTTATAACACAAGACTTGCCCTTTGGGCTTCCTATTTTCCGCCTTCCGGACCGTTGGGTTGCCCTACGACCTATGACCTTCTTTGTTCTGTGACCTGTGCAATGCCTTGTTCATTTTATGAGCTGAGTGATTTCTAGGTCGAGAACAATCACTTGTAGTTGGTCTCGGAGGTAGGTCTGCCATGCTTGATAATCGGCAGAAATCGGGGTGACCAGAGGTGTGTATTCCTTTAATCTGTGTATGCATTCAAGTGTGTTTGGAATCAGGGTATTTATTTTGATATTAATCTGATTTGACAAGGATGCCAACTTAGTGTAGATTCACACCAGTGTCACAATAAACTGGACTAGATTTTCTCTTGATGCCTGTAGATCTTGGGAAGCTGTTGCTTGCTCGATGGGTTGCATGAATGCTTTGATATCTTGATCGATTTGCTACCAAGTCTTGTCTTCACTCAGAGGGCTGAGGGGAGGAATGTGATGTAACTCAACCATTGATTCTATGCCACTGATTAAGTGATCATATGTGGTCATCACCTTCTCCAGATCTTTGACCAACTTTTCCTTAGATTGTACCCCGATTCGGATCTGAGCCTTATCATTCTGGGTACTGATCTAGTCCCTCTTCGGCAAGGTAGCTGGAGCTTGTGGGTATGCATTGGACCATTCCAGGACGTGATCTAAAGTAGTGCAAGCCTCTTTAAGCTGGGCATTCTTTTTCTTTGTTTCATCCTGAGCCTTCAGCAGTGGTGCAACAGTTTGATTTATAGAAAACATCTCTCTGTACACCTACCTTATAGTGACTTCTAATGTGACCCCCACTCCTTGGATGGTCAGTGCTGCTTCATTTGAGGAAGTGTTGCGAGCCTGTAGCTATTGTACCTCTTCTTCCAATGCTTTCTTTTCCAGCTCTGCCTTGGCTGTTTTCTGCTCCGAAGCTTGTAGCATGTTCTGTAAGGCCAAAATTTCTTTGCTCATCCTATTAACATTATACTCCATGGTAGCTGCAAAAGTTGTGTCGGCTGAGGTGATCATTACTGGATTCGTCCGAGTGTTTAGTATGATATCCTTGCTGGTGGTAGCTGTGAGAGGTCTAGTGCAGTCTCGCGTTAGGCATATCCTTTTTTCTTATCGAATCTTGTGTGAGTATTGGTCATAGGAGATCTTGGTAAGATCAAATACTTCTTCATCTTGTCCCACAACAACACCCAATTCTGAGAGGGAAACACGAGCTGTACTCACAGGGCTCATTTGAAGCATCTCAATATCAGTATTAGGAGGAGGCATCCTGCTACCCTTTGCCTCTTCGGTTTCCTCGTCTTTTGCCCTCCTATCTTCTTCCTCCTTCCTACTTTTTTTAGCTGCCAGTATTTCCTGCTCTTCCTTTAAGAGTCGTTCGGCTTCCTCTTTATCTTGGCTTTCTTTTAACCGGCGTTCGATTTCAACCTTGTCTTGCTCCTCTTTCCTTTCCTGCTCTTCTTCTTTCTTCCTCTGCTCTTCCTCTTTCCTTTTGTGGGTTTCTTCTTTCTTCATCTTTTTTGGGTCATCTTTTACTTGCTTCCCCTTCTTTTCCTGTTCTTATTTGGCCTTCTCTTCAACCTCCTTCTGAGCTTTAGCCTCTCTTTCTCATTACTGGGCCACGAGATCGGGTGCTATCTCTATAGTTGTTCCCTTGGATGACGAAGCTCCCCCCGTGGTCTTTTCTATTTCTTCTAAGGTCTGGTCGTCTTGGAATTCGTGACCTTCTTGATCGATGGATTCATCTGGGGCATACTTCCTATCTTTATTGTACCAGTTTTGGATTCTATCTTCAGTGGAGCAGTCAGTGTGTTGATAGCTCCACCTGAATTTGGCTCATTTGCAATGTGCCGGGACGATCCTATTAGGGTCATACGTCCAGTGCGCCAAAGTGGGAAAATGGAATCCTTTCATCTGCTCAGTTTCTGCCTCCACCTCTCTGAAATCTTTGACTGTATAGGCGCCGATGGTGAGTGGTAGAGCTAGCCATGGCTTTTTCTTACCTTTGGTCAGTACTTTGGTGAACCCTCCGGACATCTGATAACATATTTCCAGGAGCAGGAGTTTGTCTGTCGCAAACTTGGGCAGTGCGTGAGGGGCTTTGAGGGACCCGAACACTCTGATAGTAGTAGATTCTACATCCGGGAACCAATGGGATACCTGAGTTATTGTTTCCATTGCCCGCCAGGACATGCAAGGAGCCTCCATCCCGAATAATATACGATAGAGGGCTGGGATAAAAATATCTGATATTGACTCCATATCTTTCTTGTACCAGGAGTCCCAAAACACCCTGAGATGCTTATGAATCAGGCCGCTTTTCTCTGCTACCCAGTTGTGCGTCGATCCGTCGAAGCTGCACCTTGCACAGACTGCATCTAAAAGGTACGAAGCCATGTAAAACTTGGATGCAAAACCATTGTCAGGGGCAAGTGTTGCGTTGATTTTAGATTTGAGGGCTTCCATAATTACATTGGCCCAATTAAAGCGGGTTTCATGTACTGTGATGGCATACATGAGACATACCCATGTACCACTGAAAAAGGTCACATCCGGGCGGCCATACATTTTGCACACATCGCGGCCACAAGTTCGTATGTCGTTCTGAGGCCTTGCATCGGATATTCTTGGTCCCTTTTAACCCGGAAATTCTTTGGTTCTTCCCACCATCCTTTCAAAATTTCGGGTATGGGAATGACATGGGTGGTACACCATTCTTCGTTGAGTGTCTTCTCCCTAGCAGGAAATATATAATACACCTCGACGTCTTGTCCTTTCAGAGTAGCCACAACATCCCCAGCATGATCCTGTTAGGATTCTGTAATTAGCAAGATTGGTAAAGTCCAATCACAGAAACAACACCATTTCAACCACTTTAGGATTCTAGGATCTATCCCTCTTGAATCTGGAGGGGGATCTCTCCAATAAGTGCAAAGATGGATTTGTCTTTGAAGTTTTGGATGATGATATTAGGCTAGTTATGAAGGCCGAGAGTTTTGTTTGTTTTTGGATGGTTGAGCATGATTACTGTTTGAGGTGGAGAGTTCTAAATGCAAAGATTTTCAAAGGTGTGAAGTTGCAAGCAAATAGAACAAGCTTTGGCCAAGAAGATAGGTAATTGCAGATTTTAGTCCATTGGGCTATGGAGTGATAATAGGGTTTAATTGAAACAATCATATTCAAGAGTGGTCCATGGGGAAATTCATCTATGTCTAAGGATCTCTTTGAAATTTTATTTATGGAATGAAATGATACAAAATAAGGGGAATTTGAACAAATGAAGAACAAAGAGTAGCCTAAGATCAGGTAAGTACTTCTAAACTAGCCTGCTTTTGACACACACTTAAGACAGACATAAAAGTAATCCAAGATCAGGTAAGTACTTCTAAACTAGCCTGCTTTTGATGCACTTTCAATAGAAAACATATAAGAACAAAGGGAAACTGGAAGGCAACTGTTGGAGAAGAAACTAGCGGGCCGGGCTCACCACAAATCCTCTCCTAGCTCTGCTCTACTTGGTAACTTTCAAGACAAACACAAACATAACAAAGAATGGCCTAAGATCTGGTGAGTACTTTCAAACTAGCCAGATTTTGACACATTCCAAGGGAAACATTCAGATAGTCTTTTGGGATAAAACTAGGACCAGGGCACACCATATCTTCCTTAGTTCATCTCTACTTAACATGTACTGAAAATAACATTTAATAATAACAATTAGCTAAGGCAGTAGGATGAGGGAACGCCAAAATTTGAATTAAATCATTCCTAAATAACACAGATTTGGAAGAAAACATGAAGATAAAGATTTTTAGTCAGAGAAGGGTACTGGTATACAGTAGGTCCTAACTCTATGCATGTTTTTATTTATAAGAGAATATGAACACAGTGGAAACAGAAACAAAATAACAAGTTACAATGAGAAAAACATCACCGTCAACATAGACTGGGATCCCATAAATCAGCTTGTATTGATGCTCCAAACCAGTTACAGCTCTAAGTTCAATGCTTTAGCTTAGCAATCATCTACACTTCCCAGACTACCTTATCTATCACAAGCAGAGCTCCAAGAGCAAGTGAACACTATTTACAAGTAGAAGTCTCAAGCTCAATTACATTTCAAAGTTCAGCAACCAACTGAACCAACCCCTCTCTCATCTTCTTCAGTAGTATTTATAGAAGAATGAGGAGGTGAGATCTGATAAAATATCTCCAAAGATAATTAATACAGAATTAATGGCTTCTTGGCTTTTGGGGGGCTCGATGAAGAAGCTTACATAGATGTCCTCTGTATTAAATAATTTACATTAAGATTTAAGCTCGGTGGGAGCTCTTTTTGACTTTTGAGGCTCTCTGTTATGTTAAAGTAACTCTGATGATATTTTGTCATTAAGTTTATTTGCAGAATTCACTCTCTGGCTGCTTCTGTTTGAATGCTTTGAGGCAGAGGTGGCACCGTGGTAGCTGGGAGGAATCAATTTGCCTCAGATGTGGTGGTGGAGGCTTTCCTATCCGATAAACACTTACAATTTTCTTTGAACTGTGTTTTAATTGGGAGGATTAGGCTTTTGATAATCAATCTTAGCTGTAATCCCCCAGATCTGTCTTCAATCTTCCATTCTGGTGCGTTTTTTCTTCGACACTGATACTCTTTGATTTTAATTTATTTACTGTGCTCTGCGGGTGTGCAGCATTGCGCAGGGATAGTGAGGCATCAATGCCTTTGGAGCATTTGACGAGACGTGGAAATTTAAACCCTGGGTGGCTTATTTTTAAAGATCCAAAGGTGCGAGAATTAAAACCCCAGCCTTCGGCTTTTTCTTTGGCACAATGAAAAAACCATATAATTACCCTTTATCAAATGACATACCCGAACTTCAAAACTTTGATAAAACCGCGCTGTATAATCATTCCGGGTCACAAAAGGGACTTGCCGACGTCAGGGTGTTTGTGACCCGAAATCCTTATGAAATCCGCCCTATAAAGTTCCCCGGGTCCGTTTTGGGGCTTGCTAACGTCAGGGTGTTTGTGACCCGAAATCCTTATGAAATCCACCCTATAAATCTCCCCGGGTCTAGATTTCACGACCATATGAGAAACCAAACAAGGCCCGCTCCAATCTGTTGTTTCTGCGTGTGCGCTGATGTGTATGCTAACTAGGTGTTTGGGACCACCGGTTCTGTGGGACCGCTGACTGTTGTTGTGGCTGTGGGGACCAGGGCAAGTGATTTTGGGCCGTCGATCTGCAGATCAGATCAACGACAGATATGTTTTAATGAATGCGTTGTACCTTAGTTCATCCCCCGAGCTCCTTTTAAGTGCGACCACCGTCTGATGAGCTGGTCTCAAATCGGACGACATACGCCAATATCGCGCCGAGCCCACAGTCGACCTTTAACGCCCGGGGAGAGCGGTATCTCCAAAACGCTCAAAGCCACGTGTCGGCCTGTGGCATGTGTCGCACTCGAATTAAAAATACTGCTTACCCCACAAAAGAGGTGCGATCAAAACTGCTCCGGTTTTGTACAGTGATTGACAGTGGGGACCACCGGGGCGATTGATTTGTGGGCCGTCGATCTTTAGATCAGATCGACTGTGGGGAGCGAATTAAGCTTTGCACCAACGGAAAACTTTTCAAACCCTGCAAAAAACACAAAAATTAATATAAACAAAGGTTCCATGTGTCGGGATGGTTTTATATATACGAAGTAGATAGGTGCCCGACTGCAGGGCCTTGGTTTATATGAAAAGCAATATGATCGGGGGCTATAATATACAGGGCTAATCGGCATCAGAGTTTTAAACATGGAAATCAGACTTATGCGCTTAGATTTTACGATGCGATAAGCGCTTTTTGGGTTTACCACCTAGTTCTAGGGTGCGGGCACATGGAGGGGAAGTGACTTAAAACTTAGCCCAAGGGGGCTTAAGTCTGTAATACAAAAAATGTGTTTTTATGAAAATTTTCAAGTTTTTCAATGGTTGTGAGGGTTTTGATAAGGCAAAGAAAGAGTCTTAAACCTTATCAAAGGGGTTTTGAGGGAGGGGAAAGCGGAAAAATATGAAAATGAAGGATTTTTTATGGAGAATAAAGGGGTAAAAATGAGATTAGTTTTTTAAGTGAGGAAAGGAAAAAAAGGTGATTTTGCAGCAAATTCTTCTCATGAAATTAGCAGAATTCCAGAGTGTAAAATGGGCACAGCAAGGAAGATTTTAGACAGAGGCATGAGGCCTTTAAGAGTCTTCAAGAGCCAACAATTTTTAGCAATAAAACTTGTTTCTTGAAGGCTCCAAAAATGATTTAGCCAGCATTTGATATAAAAAAATTTATAGTTGGCTAACAGATCCCATATAACCCAGTTCTCAGGATCGACTCTCTGCAAGATCTAGTCTATAATCTCTGTACAAGGGAATACTGGCGAGTGGGCTCCAGCATAATGAAACTTGGACCGTTTTACCTGTATATATACCTGCCTATCTGGAAGGTCCTCTGGGAAATCGGGTTTGGTGAATTCCTGGTATATTTGGTACCAAGTCATGCTGTCTCCCCAGCCAAAGGTACATACTGAGTCCCCATACATGGGGGCAGGGGAGAATTGTAACTCTTCTTCTTCCACAACTTCCACCTTAGGACTTTTGTTCCTCTTTCAGACTGCTAGGGGACCCATGTCGATTAAGGCTGACGAGATGGATACGCAACTTAGCTCTGCTTCAATATTACCTGGTATTGTCAGAAAACCATCCCATGATAAGACAGACATCATATTAATAATAATAGGGCTATCTCTGACAAAGTATGGCCAAATGAATGGGAATACCTGCGACCTAGCGACCTTACGACCAGGTTGCTGGGTCGCTGGGTCGCACAGGGGTGTGTTCAATAAGAAAATGTGACTTAGCAACCTGGCGACCGGGTCGCTGGGTCACTTGGTCGCTTGGTCGTTCAACTTGAAATGAGATGCGACTTAGCGACTTAGCGATGTACGACTAGGTCGCATGGTCGCAAGGTCGCAGAGTCGCATTGGGCCTCGAATGGGGAACATGGATGGGCTGAGAGTAGAAATAATAGATCTGGAATATAAGCATTCCAGGGCTCATGGGAAGCAATCCTATGGTAAGCATGAAGCTTTAAAGAGTATCGGTGAGGTAAAGGGGGAGAAACAGGCAGTTGTTTGGTCAATTTAGTGTGTCCTAAATTGCTACATTAATTTGTCAATCCGGGATTCATAAGCTGACGAAGTGTGGCGTACTATATGTGCAAGATAACCTATCTCTTACTTTTTGTCGTTTTTGGGTTTTTCATTTATCTTGGGGGTTTTTATCTTGGTTGGTTTCCTAATGTGAGATGGAAATTCTAAAAGACAAGTATGGATATAAATGTTCAAGGCAATGATGTCCTTTATAATGATTTCCCAAACTTCAAACTTCAAAGGGGTTTTAAAACATGCAATGACAAAATTAATTCCTAAAAGAAAATGAAAATGTGCCACTATACTAGTCAAACAAACAGTGAACTATTGATCATGAAACCCATTACCCTTGCTGCTGTCTAAATACAAAAGAAACCGTGCTCAAAGAAATCCAAGAATTGCAAGCAAAGTAAAGCTAAAATCAAATTACATCAACTCATATTCTGACCCCTCACCATTAGTCTCGCTATGGCTTTTGGAGGTAATCATAAACAACTTGAGAAATCTGATATCTAATTTGCAGAAAAATAAACTAATATAAAATTACACACTCATACTTCAATCCCTCACCATTAGTCTCGCTATGGCTTTCGGAGGTAACTGATAATGACATGAGAAATTTAATATCTAACTTGCAGAAGAATAAACTAATATCAAACTACACACTCATACTTCAATCCCTCACCATTAGTCTCGCTATGGCTTTCAGCGGGAACTGATAATGACATGAGTAATTTAATATCTAATCTAACTAATAAAGAAAATGTACAAAACTGAAATAAATAAAACAGTGCTGGAATTAAAAGCTAAGAAAAATAAATCAGCAGAAGGACAAGACTGATTCCATGTCATTAGTCATTGTAAAACTATGTGCAAATTCCCGGGTTGCCTACTGTAATCTGGAACAAAGACACTGATCAGTTAAGAGCAATATAAAGCATGAAAAATTATGGACAGAAATAAAACATTAATACCATAAAAGATGTAATATATACACGTGAATAACTATGGCATAATGAACGTAAGGAAATAAAGCACGAAAATATACAGCAATAAACAAAACCTCGGCGTGTGCAGGGGCCCTCTGCACAATCCTCGGGGAACAGCTATCAACCACGAATTATGCTTATGAACAGAGTCTTCTCATGTATTCAAAACGCAGTCATAACAAGGAAATAATGTCACGGCACAATGGGCTTTCTTTACAGCAAAATTACATTACAAAAGCTAGCTACTATGTGTATGAGAACGTATTATTTATAACAGAGGATGACATAACTACTTTCCTACAATCTGCGCTGATAAAAGACACGTGAACAACCACGTCTAGAAATCTAGCATTATGGCTGTCGTGAAGATTAAATCTATGGAGGGTGGCCGTTGGATTCGGCTTATGGAGCAGTTCATAGGTGTTGATATGTCCCCTGAGATTTAGGAACGGCCACGCAAGTCTTCACGTGGTGAAAAATAGAGTTCTGTCATCGTAGGACTCTTAGGTTGACCACCGCTTGACTACCTTTGACCACGGCCTTCTTTGGTGAATTTGACTGAGCCAATAGGACTGGGTCCATATCCATGTCATTTCCAACTTGCCCATGTGGCTTGATTTTCCTGAAGACACCTGCAATATAGAATTTAACAAAATGGCTGCGGAAAGTTGAAGCAGCTGCGGAAAGTGACAAGATTCCGCAGCTCAATGAGAAAAAATCTAATTCAAACAGCAGACACAAAACATAGTTAAAAACCACTTTAAATGCTCTTTTATGATTAATATGCAATGATGTTGATGACTTAGGAGGTCCAAGTAAATGGAAAAAGTCTAGAAAGGTGTATAGGAAAGATGCAAGTTTGGGACTCAACAGCAGTCATAATAACAAAAAAGCAGGAGGGAACGACAAATTACCCGAAAAAAACGCGTTCCAACCGAACTGTCAGAGGCGTTTTCCTTCTTCTTCGCGTGAGTGAAATGCGACCTAGAAAAATTTCTATATATAAAGAGCTTGCACATGTGCGCCATAAATGCTGGTCGCTAGGTCGCAAAAGTCATAAATTACGGGTGGTGCGACCTTGCAACCTCGCGACCTAGGGGTCACGAGGTCGCCAAGTCACAAAGTCACAAACTATGGAATTTTCTTGGCCCGCGACTCAGCAACCTGGGTCGCTGGGTCGCAAGGTCGTGTAATCAAAAAAATGAAGAAGCTTGCAACTTGGAGACTTAGAAAAAAAATATATTTAGGCTTGACCTCACCTTACTAACTTGGGGGATCAAAATTTTGAAAGGGGGGAAAAATTTGGAGCGTGTTGTAGCAGCTACAACAAGTCCTTAGAAAAAGAAAAAGAGCATGGCCAAAATCCAATGATATAGGTGTCAGGAATATGGACGTTAAAAAATATATTGTCCTAATCTCAAGAAGGACAATAACAAAAGAGGAAGAGAAGAAGCCCACATCACTGAGGAAGTGGAGGAAGTTGAAAAGAAGAAATCCAAGAAGTAGGAAGTAATATATCTCCACTATTGAGATAGTCTTTCTCACATAAGTTCTTTTCAAGTTCCTAAGTCTTCTGTTGTAAGATATGGCTATCATGATTCACTAAATGGAATGCATCAAGGCATCATAGAGGCATTGAAAGCAAGTGCTCGGGACATCATCATAGAAAAGCATGAAATAAGTTAGAATATATGGAAGTAAAGGATATATTTCTTGGGAATATCATTGGGAACATAAGTGGTAAGGTCATATAGTACAAGGTTCATCATACATCTTTCAAAAAGGAAACATATTTTGATGGGGATACTTTAGATCCTCAATATTTTCTGATGGAATCTTCATTAAAAGGTTTACTGATCATGAGGAAAATCAAGTGTTTCATCGATAATTCCAATATTGTGGAATTCATGGGATGATGACATAAAAGTGAAGTAGTTCAAGGGATTGAAGCTCTTTCAATCAAGAAATTTGTTGCAGGAAGTCTGGATGACCAAAAGGAAAAATGAGATATGTATGCTTACATTTGATAATGTGAAAGTCATGTCATATGGTTGTAGGTAACATGGATCAATGCTATATCTTAAGAGCATGTTCAAAAAAAAGGATCTCCTCCCTCAAAGGAATGAAGGAATGCACGAGTCACATATTCACTAGATGAAATCAACATAAAATGTCCTCATATGAAGTATCAGAAGGTTGACTGCAATTGAGGAACTTCAATTGGAAGCTCCTAGGAATGTAATGTGACAAGAAAGGAAGGAATAGACCATGGAATATGAAACCATGGTAAAGGTAATCAACATCTGAAAGACCAAGAATATTTGACTAGGATATCTCCATGGAAGATATGAAGACTCCGATGAAGTCTGAAAAGAAAAGAGACCCTTGAAAATATATATCTTTGGGAGATGTGTCAATATGTATCCAATATGTTGATGCAAACTAGAAGATGTCATGATGAAATATCATCACAAAGGTAATGTTGATTTGAATGTTCATTCCTTTATTTTTATATTTGGATGGGTTTATGTAGGGCTACCAAGGGAATATCTATGTATGTCTTCCACCATCGATTCACATAGGATGAAAGATACTTAAGTAAACATGGCATGAAGGAAAGCTAGATATGGACTAATGGATCACTTTTCGATAATGACATGGTTGACTCATGGATGAAAGTGATGGATGGTCAATGCCCTATGTAGAAGTCCCAAGTATGAAGACTCCTAGATAACGAAAAGAATTTGATGACATCATGAGGAGGATTTCTTCAAGCAGTTGGTTGTCCCGTCATCTCCACCTGAGGAGTTGTTATAGGTCCCTAATTAAGAGGGAGCCTGTAAACAAGTTTCTTACTTGTAAGAAACTTGTAAATTCCTAAGCCAAGAGGGAGCTTAGGTACATTCCTTTCATAGGAATGAGTACATTCCTTTATTGGAATAGATATGTCCTCCCTAATTAAGAGGAAGAGATAGATACATCATTCTTGTCTTTACTTGGGAAGAAAAAATGGAATATTGGGTAAACATATGTTATCCAATGCTCTTTAAGGATGTATTAGGGAATCCAAGGTAAGAGTAGTCATAGAGGACCGATATTCTTTGAGGATTGGGAATCCAAGATAAAAATATTCCTGGTGGAACACACCCTGAGAACCTCGGGTGAGGTATATTTTGAAAGAGACAATGATGAGGATGTCTATACATCATTGGTCTCGCCAGCATTGTGCTCAGATCTTGTGGAGATATAGAGTTGTTATTCAAGGCCTTGCTATGTGACAATGTTGGTTGATATGATGCTAAATAGATGGGTTACCAATATGATTCTTCTTATGAGAAACTCTTCAAATTGAGAATGACCAAGTACCATTATGAATACCTCCTTAGTTAAGAGGGAGTGTTGAAAAATGTAACTAGGTTCGGTCTTCATAATGACATGTGTAATTGTGATTTTATGTAATTGATGAAAAGAAGAAAAATAAAATAAAATAATAATGTTTGCCTCATGGGTTTCATGAGAAAGAAATTTAATTTTTAGTAATGGCTCCCATTGTGAGCCTTTAGGACTGGTCATAAAGTAAAAGAGAGTCAATTTCGTGTATGAAGGAACCTTCTTGGGCATGATACATTTTTACATGAGTCAATAGAAGTGTCAAACAACCCTCCAAGACAAACACAAACATTCTCCTACGGGTTAGCTTCAAAGAAATAAAATTATCTTCAAAAAGGACACGTCGGCTCACTTACTATCATGTCGGCTCATATACAGAGGAAAATCACTATAAATAGGTTTCTCAACCTAAGCATAGAGACAAAATTTTAGAGAAGAATTTAGAGAATATTTCAGTAGTCTGTAGTCCAATCAAGTCTGATGCTCAACCTAATCATAGAGACAATTTTAGAGAAGAATTCATAGAATATTTCAGTAGTCTGCAATTCAGTCAAGTCTGAAATGTGAAGGTACTAGGATAGCAGTGTGAAGGTGTAAAGGATACAGTACAATGAAGGTGCGGCAGTAAGGGCAGTAGTACAACAGTATAATGAAGGTGTATTATTAAGGGTGAAAAATAAGGAGCCAACGAAGAGAAAGAAAAATATATAAAATATTACAACATTTGTTTTAGGATTTTTTGGGCTAAGGATTTTCTGAAGTGTAGTATTGAACCAAGGGACCGAAATTATAAAGAGTAGCCAAGAAGAACGAAGAGGCAAAGGTTTGATCATTGCAGGAAGAATCTCATAAAGGAGGATTTATGTCTTGGTCTTGGAGGGGGAAATAGGTCAAGGGTCTTGGTCTTGGTATTCATCAATTGGGATATCTATAAGAATAAGAATTTGTTCGGGTTTTCCTCTCAAAGAGTGAGAGGTTTTGGCCCTCGATGATAGCATATATTCAATGTCTCTTGTCTTCTTATGCTTTATGCATTGGTCATTGTTTGATGAAGAAGAACACTAATAACCTAAGTAAAAGAAGATCCTAATCTAAAGAAGTAAAATGCATTCACAAACAATTATCTCTCAGAGAAATCACCTAATACTTGATGCCCTAGATTTTTGAACACTGCTCGTTGAACTAGGATAGCTTCCTCCCTTGCCTTGGATTTTGCTTATCTTTTTGTTTCTTTTGTTCCTCTTTCGTCTATCTTCTATTCTCTTCCTCTTCTTCCTTCTTTCTCTTTTCATTTTCATATTTCATTATCTGTTCTAGATTTCTTCTTTGCTACCTTTCTTTCTTCATTTCTTGCTCTTTTTTCTCTCAGATCACTTGTTCCTAAGTTGCTTTGGCATCCTCCTGTGCTATGCAAGATGATTTCTCTTCATGTTTCCATTTCTTTGCTTTTCCTCTCTAGACTATTTCCTCTTGAATTTCTTGTTGTTGAGATAATGTTTCTATTATCTTTTGAACTTGTTCCACTTTTGTAATGGTAGAGGTATAATTAATTCTTGTCATAACTATTGCAAATTTCAAATCATTCTTTTGATAATCTTCCTCTACCCAGGTTTCTAACTAAAATTCCCATCTGAATTTGTAGGACATGCAATGATCCTTCACTATGGATCTAGGATCATATTTGTTAAATTTCAGATCCCCAAATCAGAAAAGTGCTAGAGTGTCAGAGTCATATTTGATTATCTTGCTATCTTTTAACTAGTAGGTTCCTAAGTGGAATGAGGGTTCAATGATGTTTCTTGGTTCTTAAAAATGCACCACCTATGCTTGTGTAAATCTAATAGGAAATTTCTTGCAAGACCACAAGATCGGTTATGAATCTAGGCAGTAGGTGTGGAGGCCTTTGGTCAAATTTATCATTGATGTCAATATGCTAGATGCATTGTTGAAGCATACACTAGGGGAGAAAACCCTAAGCCCTTGTTGAGCCCTTTCTGATGCAAACACTAGCTATATTTATATCCCTATATATATATAATGACAAGCCATAGATTCTTGATGCATGATCTAATGATGAATAAAGAAGCCCTTACCATGAAACTCTTCTAGGCACATGTATGGATAATAATGAAAAACTCTAACCCTATGAAGTGATATTTCTTAGCTACATGAAACCTTAGATTTTTTTCCCTAGTATGGTCCATTTCAATGAATGCATAAATCAATGAATACCTAAAATCCATGACATGAAAGAATACAACCCTAAATTCCTTTTTGAAGGTGGAACAATCCTAATAAACTTGAAGGCCTAAGTCTATGAAGAAGGAGCCATAACATTTTCCAAAACATGAAACCAATATTTCCATGGATAAAATATTGATGCTAGTTCACAAATATAATTTTATTAATGGTAAAATGACCTTAATTGAGGGCGTAATTAGCATAGGCTTGTAGAAGACATTGATATCTTTCCAATGAGCTATTAAACACCTTCTAACTCCTCATTGACGGAGGGAAAATGATTTTTCAATTTGAAATATAATAATTTTTAATGTTGGCCAACATGAGCCTACATGCACTAGTCGGCTTCATGTCCAAGGGGTGTGTCTCTTTGCACTAGCCCAAATACTAGTATATATTAACTTCAAAAATCATCCTTCTCATCATAAACTCAGTGAAGAATTTCAGAGAAGATTAAAAAGAGAAGACAATTCAAAGCTGAAAAAGAAGGATGAAGGGTAAAGATCATTGTTTTGGGCTAATTATGTTTTAAGTTTTTGGTGATTGTGTATACCACAAACCTGTGGTAGCTCGGATACATCTGTGGAGGAATTATACATCGGTCCTGTTGCAGATTCTGACTTGAGGATATTCATCTATGAAAGTTCAGTTGAGTGGCCTATAGAAGGCTCAGACTAGTGAAAAATCATCCCTGGAGGATCAGACTTGACCCTTTTGTAGCTCGGATATCTCGCAGTACCTCAGACCTGTGAGAGGCTAAACCTATGGAGGAAGACATATATCACAACTTGGATTACAACTTAGCATTACAGAGGCTCAGAGGATTATTTTCAATCTTGGATAGACCTGTTGGAGGCTCATTGAAGCTCTAACAATGGAAAACTACCTTGTGGAACAATGGATAGTGACCTTTTGGAGCTCAGAAAGGTGTGAGAACAGTCACAACTCAGACACCTTGAGAAAAATCCCTTGTGGAGGCCTCAGATCAATGATTGGTGGGCTTGGACCTATGAAAGATTTGTGGACAACCTTCCGTGAAGCTTAGACTTAGCTCAGATAGCAGAGGTTTTGAAGCTCATACAGTCACTTGTGGTAACAAGACACAAGACAGTCGCATGTGGTATCAAAACATAAGACTTGGACTTGTGGTCTACCCACTGTAACAAATCTTGACCTGTGGTTTCAACCTACTACTAAAGTTGTTTGGAAAAAACTTGGATCTAGCTTGTTGAAGTATCATTAATGTTGTTTGTGGAATATTGAGCATCTATTGGAGACATCTTGGAGCTACCTCTTGAGGTACTCTTTGGCAACCCTTTTGAAGTAGTCTTGAAATTTTTTGAAGATAACCTAGAATCAAACATTGGAGTGACTTTAAAGAAGATTTTGGAGACATTTTTGGAGGAGCTCTTAAAAGCCATATTTGAAGCATATTTTAGTCCAACACTTAAAGAAGTCTATGGAATACTAAGACCAGAATTGGAGAAAAAGTGAAGTGATCCTTTTAAACCTCTTTGTCCTTGAATTACCTTGAAGCAATATTTTTGGACCACACTTGATACTAGACTCAAAGACATTGTTGTGTATACTTGAAGGCAGTTTTAGACATACCTTGAGTAGATCCTTGAAGACTTCTTGGAAGATTTGTAGAAGATGATCCTGAAGGCATCCTTGGATATCATTATGAAGCCCTCATAATGCGACCTTGAAAATTTTTGTTTGGGTGACATGAAGAGTTGTGGAGACATCTTCTGAGAAGATAAAGTTGTCATTAATGAAGTGATTTGGAGATTAAGTGAGGGCATTTTTGAAGAAATTGAATACATTGGCAGGGCTTGTTGCAAGAAGACATTGGAAGCCTTGAATAACCATTGACCTTATTGAAGCATAGCGTTGGAGCCCTAGAGGATATGAGTGTTGAAAAGTGTAACTAGGTTAAATCTTCATAATGAATTGTAATTATGAATTTATTTAGTGAAAAGACAAAGATAATAAAATGTGTTGTGTAATGATTTCCTCACGGGTTTCATGAGCAAGGAGTTTTTATTATAGGTCAAAGACTTCTTCTTGATGTCTTTAGAGATTTGTCATACTGTCATAAATATAATTAGAGCCATGTATATGAAGTCATGTTACACTTGTGAAATAACAAATTGTTGATGTAATTGTATGCTCCAATACCTTGTCACTAAGCACCAAATAATTCGGCTCAAATGTGTTGAATATCCTCCCTTGATGAAGTTGGCTCACACTTAGATAGACATGTCAACCTAGAGATGGGAGACAATCCCTATATATATATATATATATGGACTGCGGCCTCACTTGAAATCAAGTAAATTCATATAAGGTTTGCAAAAAACTGTGCGAGATAGAGTATGAGGTTGGTGTGAAGTATAAGTATGCAATTAAAGCGAAGGAGGAATAATTTCAACGAAGAAAGAAGGGATATCTGTTTTGGGTCAAGCGATCTTGGTAAAGGCCTATATTATATATCTGAATTATATCTTGAAAGGGAGAAGTATACATAAAGTGCGAGGAAGAAGGTCACAGACTAGTCTATAGTCCAGTGGAGAATGTAATGCGTAAGAAGGTGGCTTGGTAGCAAGGGAAAGGACACTGCAAGGAGTGCGAAGAGTAGGAAATTTTGGCCTCAATCTTGGATCATTGTATCTCGGACATCTCAGAAAGAGGACCGAGGGTATTCATAGCATAAAGGAAGGTTATTAAAATAGGGAAAAGGATCTCAGTCTTGGGTAAAGTAATAAGGCTAAGGAAGACCTTCTCGGAGGAAAACAAGCACAAGGTTTGAGGTTTCTAGATTAGGGACCGATCGTCCATAATAGAGATGAAGCACAATGCAGAAAAGAATATCAACACAAGGATATGACAAGAGCAAGTGACAAGGGTCTTGGAGGTATACTAGAGTCAAGGGTCTATGTCATGGTGTTGGTAATCGTCAATTGAAGATCTATAAGAAGAATTACTATCAATTTTTCCTCTCAAAGAGTGAGAGGTTTTGGCCCTGGCTTGGAAGCCTAAATTTTGTGTCTCTTGTGCTTTTGATAATTGACTTGATGAAATACATAATAATATAATGAAAACATGTTCTAATTCAAATACATCACAAGTAATTATCAATAAGAGAAATTTTAATAAAAGCCCTAATTTCTCAACATGGTATCAGAGCTAAGATGTTGAAGACAAGAAAGGGAATTTTAGCAAGAAGACACACATAGATCTAGCTTCAGAAAAGAGATCAAATACCAGTTTTCAAGAAAGCTTCAAAGAGATGGATCTACATTGAAGGGTCAATCCTTAGATCCAAGGAGGAATACCCTCATTCAATAAGTAGTCTACAAGGATTTGATAAAACCCTCAAACCATCTCAAGAAGACTCAAGACCATACTCAAAGGATCTATACATCAAGGTCCTTTCAAGGGGAAAAGCAAGATAAAGGAGGTGATCTTTATCTTCAAAGAATCTAAATATATTTGGTGTTAAAGCCAAATTAAAATTGTTAGACACTTCATCAAATCATCATTTTGTTGAAGTCATCATCAATCCATCCTTGATCATCATCATCATCAAGGATCCTAGGTGATCTACCTCTTTACACCACTCTTGATGAAGTCAATCTAAGATGGATATTTTGCTACCATATAAATCATCATAAAAGGAGGATTTGGTAAAGGAAAAAATGCATCTACTCAAGTAAGCACCTCTATGACTTCATTTGAATATGTAAAAATGACTTTTTACAAGGAAAGCAACAAATTGACTGGGTCTTCAAATTTCCTTGCATGGAAGAAAAAGACAGATTTGAATCTAATCGAGAATGAAGTCATAGAATATATTGTAGGATATGCAACTCAACCTTCAAAAGAAGATACTCAAGCTGATACCAAATACATGAAGGGAGAAATAAGAACCCATTGGATTCTTATAGAATCCATTAAGTGCTCTCTCATCCCTAATGTATCAAAACAAGAAATTGCAAAATAATTATATGAAAAATTGGTGGAGATGTTCTCTCTGAGTACTATAGGAGAAGTAATCTCTCTGAGACAAGAACTAGACAAGTTGAATTTTACTAGAGAGGAAGGAATAACTTCATATTTTATGAATATTTCTGAAACACGAGATCAATTGCAGGAATTGGGAGAAGTAATGTCTAATAGAGATATGGCTATAGTGGTACTGAATGCTCTACTGGAGGTATGAGGAAAATTCACTTCAATAATATATGGGAATAAAGAAGCAACACCATTCCAGGATCTATGTTCTCTATGTAAAATAGAAGAGACAAGATTAAAAGATAAAGTTGATACAAGATCAAATGAAGAAAATCAAGCCTATGCTGCCATGTCAAGGAAAAAGGGAATATTTGGTAAATTTGGTCCTCAGAATAGAAAGAGAAATATGGAAAAAATAAGATGTTATGGATGTAATTAACTTGGGCACTTTAAAAAATATTTTCCTAAAACTAAAAATTACAAGAGGAAAAATGAAGAAGCCCATGTCACCAAATAAATGGAAGAACCAAATTCAAAGAAACCTAAGAAAGAAGAAGTGAGATATCTCTACTATTATTGAGATCATATTCCTCTTTAAGAGGTATATGTTGGTTGTAAAATAGTAGGTTAGGAAGCCTTGTATATTAGATAGATGCATCATGATGGAAGAATTTAAGAAGGATCACTGAACATAGGAGGATGTCTGAAACAAATTTATGTGACAACCATGCTATGAAATAAGTGGCTCCTAGGAACCTCACTAAAAATAAAATTTATGGAAGGAAATCATCTAGATCAAGGGTCATCATTCAGTAATAAATATATAAACAGGTGTTGAAGCTTTCTAATGGGATCCTCTTTGGATTCACTACTTAGAAAGAAAGAAAAAGGTTTCATCAATAATTCTAACTTGCAGAATTATGGGATTAGGATATGATGACATTTTGATGAAGCGGGTCAAGGTAATGAAACTTTTGGTAATTCCTAAACTAAGAGGGAGCTTAGGTAAATTCCTTGTATAGGAATGAGTACATTCCTCTATGGAATATGTCCTCCCTAGTTGAGAGGGAGAAATTGACTTGTCATTGAGGTCTTCACCTGGGAAGACAAAATGGAGGATTGGGTAATCATCTGGCATCCGATACTCTTTGAGGATGTATTAGGGAATCCAAGATAAGAGTAGTCGTGGAAGGACTGATATTTTTTGAGGATTGGGAATCCAAGATAAGAATATTCCTGGACATACCCTAAGTGAACCCGGGTGGGGTATGATCCAAGAGAGACAATGATGGAGGTGTCTATAAATTAGTGGTCTCACCAACATTGGAGCTAAGATATCATAAGATATGGAGTTGTTAGTCAAGGCCTTGCATTATGAAAATTTTGTTTGATATGATGTTATACAGATGGGATTACCAATCTGATTCTTCAAATTGAGAGTTACCATGTACCATTATGAATATCTCCCTAGTTAAGAGGGTGTGTTGAAAAGTGTAACTAGGTTCAGTATTCTTAATGAATTGTAATTATGAACTTATGTAATGAAGAGACAAAGATAATAAAATGTGTTTTGTAATGCTTCCCTCATGGGTTTCATGAGCAAGGAGTTTTTATTATAGGTCAAATAATTATTATTGATGTATTTAGGGATTTTTCATCTTTTCATAAATATAATTAGAGTCGTGTATATGAAATCATGTTACACTTGTGAAAGGATAAATTGTTGATGTAATTGTATGCTCCAAGACCTTATCACTAAGCTCCAAAGAAGTCAGCTCAAATGTCTTGAATATACTTCCTTGATGAAGTCAACTAACACTCAGATATAAATGTCAGCCTAGAGATGGGAGACAATCCATATATATAGAGGTACTGCAGCCTCACTTTACATCAAGTAAATTCAAATAAGGTATGCAAAAAAATGTGTGAGATATATTCTGAGGTTGGTGCGAAGTAGAAGTTTTCAATTAAAGCGAAGGAGGAATCATTTTAGCGAAGAACGAAGGGCTCTCTATTTTTCTTCAAGTGATCTCAGTCAAGGTCTGTATTATATATCTGAACTACAGCCTGGAAGGTAGAAGTATACATATAGTGCAAGGAAGAAGGTCATGGACTAGTCTATAGTCCAGTGGAGAATACAGTGCGTAAGACGGTGGCTTGGAAACAAGGGAAAGGACCCTACAAGGAGTTGGAAGAGTAGGAAATTAGGGACTCAATCTTGGATCATTATATATTGGACATCTCAGAAAGAGGACCAAGGGTATTCATAACATAAAGGAAGGTTATTGTAGCAAGGAAAAGGATCTCAATCTTGGGTACAATAATAAGGCTAAGGAATACCTTCTTGGAGGCAAATAAGCACAAGGTTTGAGGCTGCTAGATTAGGGACCGAGCCTCCATAATAGAGGTGCAACATAGTGTAGAAAAAAATATCAAAATAAGGATTTGAGAAGAGAAAGTGAAAAGGGTCTTGGAGGTATACTGGTTTCAAGGGTCTGTATCATGGTCTTGGTATTTGTCAATTGAAGATTTATAAGAAGAATTACAATCGATTTTTCCTCTCAAAGAGTGAGAGTTTTTGGCCCTGGCTTTGAAGCCTAAATTTTGTGTCTCTTATGTTTTTGATAATTGAATTGTTGAAAGACATAATAATATAATGAAAACATGATCTAAGTAAAAGACATCACAAGTAATTATCAAGAAGATAAATTGTAATAAAAGCCCTAATTTCTCAACAATTAGTCCTCATGAAGACTAGGTTGGAGCTTGTACCATTGAGAGGGTTGGATCCCTAGAGGTTAGTGCCTCATAAAGACAAGGTTGGAGCCCTAGAGGTTGGAGCTTCATGAAATCCAAGTCGATGCTGGGAAAAGTACATGATGGAGATTGGATATTGGTGTCTTCATACAGGGTTGGAGCCCTAAACTATTATTGTACTTGATTTATTGTAAAGAAGAGGATTGGAGTCTGCATTGCTTTTGATAATAAAATAATTTATTCTGTACTATTTATTTTTTGTTCTAGTTATAATTGATCTAAAAACTGGTAAAAATAACAATTTTAACCCTATATGACATCATAATTCATCAAAGATATCATCTTGATAAATCAGGTCTTGGTTATGCAAGTGAACCCTCAAACAGAAATGATGTTTCGAACAACAGGGATGTGGAGAAGCTTGGAAGAAATATTGATGCCCTCGGTTCTAGCAAAAGCAAGGATAAAATTCAAGATGAAATTGGAAGAAACTCTACTCCAAGAAGATATGCAAATGGTGTAAAAAATGAAAGAGACAAGACATTTGATCAAATGATCCCAAGACATAATGAATTTAGAAGTACATCAAGGCAATCTCCATCTTCCAGGTACCAAATTATATTTTTTGGTTATGCTATTCTTGTAAAAATTTTGGGAATATGGCAAAGGATTGTAGGGCATACCACAAGGAAAAATATAATGGTCCTCATCAGTCTCCTAGAAGCAAATTTTCAAGAAGAATTCATGCTCCCTCATTGATGACTAAGATAGAGTGCTTCAAATGTCATAATATTGGACATATGGCTCGTGATTGTAACTTGAATTGGGTTCCTAAACAAGCTAAAACCATGAATACCAAGCCATAAAATAAAGTTACACAAGTATGGAGAAGGAAAAAAATTGGATTAGAAAGGCTCTTGAACACTCAAGGCATCAACTCACGTTGTTGATCTATTGAGTACATCTTTGGCAAGATGTGATATTCCAAGTTTTGATGTTAAAATCTTGCCAAAGATAATACCATGCATACTGTTAGGTGGAGCTTGTGATTCTTGACTATTCTTGTAGAAGCTATATGTGAAGATCCCTATGAAATCCTTGATGAGTCACACATGGACAATTTTGATGGATCATATCTCAGACATTTTACAGGAAATCATGTTTGACAAAGTTGGGCAAGGGGAGTTGGCTTATGAAAAGTATGGTCATCTCTCTTATGCTACATTGTCAAAATAAGGAAAGCATAATGACAAGGAGAGTTGCAAGGAGAAACATAACAAGAGGAATCATATTAAATGGAGCACAAGTAAAACAATATAGATGAAGCAAATATATGACAAGAAGACCAACATAATTACAGGGGGGGGACATATCTATCATGGAGAAATATCATTGCTGAATAAGGAAGAGAATATGATGAAGCAACATCGTGACATGAGAAGAACAAGCTTGATCGGGGGAGCACTTGATGGAAAAAGGAATTATCACGACACCCTATTTTCCATTGATGTCAAAAGGTGAGATAATGTTGAAAGGGAAAGAATATTTCCATCAACGGAAAAGGGGGAGATTGTTGGTAAAATTTTTCATTGATGTCAATATGTTGGATGCATTGTTGAAGCATACCCTAAGGGAGAAAAGCCTAAGCCCTTGTTGAGCCCTTTCTGATGAAAACCCTAGCTATATTTATATCCCTATCTATATAATGACAAGCCATAGATTGTTGATGCATGATCTATGATGAATAAAGAATCCCTTACCATGAAACTCTTCTAGTCACATGTATGGATAATAATGACAAATTCTAACCCTATGAAGTGATATTTCTTAACTACATGAAACCTTAGATTTTTTCCCTAGCATGGCCCTGTTGGGGTTCTGTAATTTATTAGCAAGATTGGCAGAGTCCAATTACACAAACAACATCGTTTCAACCAACTTTGGGATTCTAGGATCTATCCCTCCTGAATCCGGAGAGGGATCTCTCCAATATGTACAAAGATGGATATTGTCTTTGAGGTTTGGAATAATGATGTTAGGCTAGTTATGAAGGCCAAGGGTTTGTTTTGTTTTTTGGATGGTTGAGCATGAATGTTACTTGAGGGGAAAGTTCTAAGTGCAAAAGTTTCAAAAGTGAGAAGTTGCAAGCATATAGAACAGCTTTGGCTGATAGATAGATATAACGCTGGTTTTTAGTCCATTGGGCTATGGAGTCATATCTGGGCTTTAATTGAGCAACAACATCAAGAGTGATCCAAGGGGAAAGTCATCTATATCACAAGATTATTTGAGGTTAAGATGATGGAATGGAAACAATAAAGTGTTGGAAGGGTGGAAACTGATAATAATTTCTCAAGGAATTTATAGTCAGTCCAAACAAGAAAAGCGTCTTAAGTAACTGTTTAAAACCAACCAAGGATAGGGCTAACCATAAAATTCTTGGGCAAGTTCTATTAAAGCAGCTTAATTGACAAAAAATCCAGTAATCCACATAATTACCTTCAGAAAGTATGAAAACATATAAGAGAAACAAAGTGTAACTTAAGATCAGATAAAGTACTTTTAAACCTAGTCTGCTTTCAGTCAACACCAAGGGAAATTTTCAGAATCTGCCTTTGGAGAAAAGGATCTAGGAATCAGGGAAAACCATATCTTCTCTAGTCTAACTTTAATAGCAAATAATGGAAATCACATTCAAGAACAATGTTTAAGCAAGCAGAAGGACGAGGGAACGCCAACATTCCTAACTGTTTAAACTATATTAAATCATTCTTGAATAAAAAAACTTGAGGAAAACATTAAGATAAAGATTTCTCAGCCAGAGAAGGTTACTGATATACAGTAGATCGTAACCCTGTTTAAATTGTTCTTTACAGAGGAATATGAACAATATGGCATACATAGAAGGAAAACAATAACAAAGAGAGGTGCACTTCACCGATGACATAGACCAGGATCCCAAGAAACAGCTTTTATATTGATGTCAAACCGGTTACAGTCTTCAAGTCCAATGTTTTAGTTCAACAATCATCTTCACTATTCAGCCTAACTAATCTATCACAAGCAGAGCTCCAAGGGCCAGTGAACACTATTTACAATCAGAAGTTTAGGCTCAAATGTATTTCAAAGCTCTGTAAGCAACTCAACCAACAATTTCTCATCTTCTTCTGAGGTATTTATAGAATAATGAGGAGGTGATCTGAGAAAAGATCTCTTAGGATAATTAATACAGGTTCAAGACTTCTCGGCCTTTTGAGGGGCTCGAGGGAGAAATTTACAGGTGGATCACTGTATTAACTATTTTACAATAAATATCAAATCTCGGTGGGAGCTTTATTTTGACTTTGAGGCTCTGTGTGCTGTGTGGAGTAACCCCGTAGATATTTTCTGCATTGATTTCCTTGCAGAAGTAACTCCCTGGCTGCGCTGAGGCAAAATCTGATCTTCTTCAATAACTTCGGCCTTTGTTTGAAAGGTTTGAGGCAACAGGTGGCTTTGTGGTAGCTGAGGAATCAATTTTCCTCAAGATGTGGCGGTGGAGGCTTTCTGTCTGATAAAACACTTTAGGATTTCTTTAAACTGTGTTTTGAGTCGAGGATTAGGCTTTTGATAACCGTCTTAGCCGTAATCCCCGTAATAATGTCTTCAAACTTATACTCTTTAACTGTTTTAAAATAAAGCAGTGTCTTGTCGATGTGCAGGGCCACGCTGGGCTTTACAGCATCAATGCTCATAGAGCATCGACGAAACATGGAATGGAGCCCGGCGGCTAGCTTTCTTCTATGAATCAAAGGCGCGGGAATCGTCATTCCCGGCCTTCGGCCTGTATATAATGAAAAACCACTTAAATCCTGCATAAAACACCAAACAATTAAGAAATCCTGCGAGATGGGTTTAAACTGCTTCATATGGCGGGGAGAGAGCGTAGCCGTTGGATGAAAACATCCAATGGTGGAGATCGGTGCAAAAGAGGCGAGAAAGGAGAGTGGGGAGATGAACAAGCCGGAGTGAATTTGGACCGTCCGATCTGGACACGTGGATGGTCTGGATTCAATCGGAGGATCACAATCGGGGAATCGCAATCGGGGGTAGCGAGCAAATGCACCGATTGAAACATGCGATGCGATTAGCACCCGGGATCCTTAACACCTGGTCCCGGGGAAAAGTTATATGGAAAGAAAATAAAAGGGGCAGGGTTTATAATACATAGGACCCAATCGCATCGGAAGTTCTGATGCGGTCTTTTTGATATACCCATTTGATTTCTCTGATTGCGATTGCGCGATCGGTTTTTCAATCAACCCATTAAAATATTAAACACGTGATTTCAAGTTTTTAAGTTGAAACTTTGGATAAGCGGGTTTTGGGTTTTATAAAGAAAAATGGGTTTGAGAATGAAATTTTCACAAGGTCTAAGCGTCGAGGGCGGGCTCAAGGTTATATATGAAAATAATATGATCAGGAGTCGCAAACATCAAGGCTAATCGCAATCGGAACTTCTGGTCCATGGAAAAAGACTTGCGTTGTTTGAATGTGTGCGATGCGATTAGCGCCGAAAGGCTTTGGCGTTTGGTTCTAACGCATGGGAATGTGGAGGGGAAGTGGTTTAGTACTTAGCCCAAAGGGCTTAAGTCCATAGCAAAGACTTGCATTTTTTATGAATTTTTCTTGGTCTTTCAATGGAAATGGGGGTTCCAAAATAGTTAAACAGTGAGTTTTTAACTATGGAAAGGGGAATTTTTCATAAATGGAAGAAGAGGACTTTATGAAAACAAGGCAGCTTTGATGGAGAAAAGGGGAGCAAATGAAGGTTTGAGAAGGGGAAAAATGAAGATCTTTCAGCAGTCTTTCATTTGGAATCAGCAGAATTTTCTGAGTATAAAAGGCAAAGATAATGAAGATTTTGGACAGAGGCATGAGGCCTTAAAGAGACTTCAAGAGCCAACAATTTTTAGTGATAAAATTTGTTCCTTGGAGGCTCAAAAAGTCTTAGCCACATTTTGGTATAACAAAATATTATAGGTGGCTAATAGGCCCAATGCAATGAATGCATAAATCAATGAAGCCCTAAAATATCTAGCATGAATGCATGAAGCCCTAAATGCCTTGTTGAAGATTCTCTAATCCTAATAAACTTGAAGGCCTAGGTCTATGAAGAAGGAGCCCTAGCATTATCCAAGACATGAAACCAATACTACCATGGATAAAATAATGATGGCAGTTCACAAATATAATTTTATTTATAATAAAATGACCTTAATTGAGGGTGTGATTGGCATAGGCTAATAGAATACATTGAGCTCTTTCCAACAAGCTATTACACACCTTATAACTCCTCATAGACTGAGAGAAAATGATTTTCAAGTTGAAATATAATAATTTTTAATGTTGGCCGACATGAACCTACATGCACTAGTCGACTTCAAGTCCAAGGGGCATGTCTCTTTGAACTAGCCCAAAAAATAGTATATATTGACATCAAATATCATCCTTCTCATCATCAAGTCGATGAAGAATTTCAGAGAAGATAAAAAGGGGAAGATAATTTAGAGCTGAACAAGAAGGATGAAGGGTAAAGATCATTGTTTTGGGCTAATTATTTTTTAAGTTTTCGGTGATTGGGTATACCATAGAACTGTGGTAGCTCGGATACACCTGTGGAGGAATTACACCTCGATCCTGTTGCAAATCCTGACTCGAGGAAATTCATTTATGATGGTTCGGTTGAGTAGCCTATAGAAGGCTCAGACTTTACTCTTTTTTAGCTCGGATCTCTCTCAGTACCTCGGTCATGTGAGAGGATTAACGTGTAGAGGAATACATATATTACAGCTTGTATTACAACTCAACATTTTTTAGGATATTCTGACACATAGGAAATAGTCAAGTATAACTTGGTTAAGTGTAGAGTTAGGTAAAGTGTGTTTCTTTACTATGTACATTTGTAACTTATAATACAACGGTCACGATATGTAATGATCCGACAATTCACTCTCCCCTCAGTATTACCGAAACTTGATCTGTGGCTTGACACCCGATTGGTCCATGATCTCTATTTAAAGAGCATGGAGGATCATTTGTCCAGTAACCGTTTATGAGAGAAGCTTATGTAAATTTTCTTTTTTATATTAATAAATTGCCTGAAGTGGCCGCATTGGCTCAGGTCGTGGACTGTTTCCATCTTCGAGGGTTTTAACCATGTCAAATATTGGTGTACTGATGTGTGATCTGTTTGTGAGAGGTGACCTTTGGTTTTTTATCTAAGGAACTTACCCAGTAAATTCCTACATGTTATCAGAGCCATTTTGAGGGCTGCATCCATTGTTGATCTAAATCCGAAGCCGGTGTGACTGCATGTGACTGTCATTTTCAAGATATACTATTTTTGATAACTTCCGAGCTGGGAGAACTACTCTGTTGTGTCTGAAGCATCTGTTACAGTGAAAAACCCCTTTCTTTTCATGCGAAAAGGTTTTTGGTCGCCCAAGTTATGTCATTTTAGATCTGGAGGTATAAAGTATCTATTTTGCAGTTATATTTATTAATCCTTTTGTTTATTTAGGTTCCCTCTGTTTATTTCGAGTTATATTTTTTTTTTAATTCCTAGATATGTACCCTCTTCTCTGTGTATTCTCTTTTCTCTATGCTATGTGCTATCTTGGAAAATCAGAAACAAGAAAACGAGAGTTTTTTTCTACGTATGCTCTTTCCCGCGTATTTGTGCGATATAGGGAAATAAGAAATAGTGGAAAAATAAATAGTTGCTGGTAAGACTAATCGAAAATCTAACATTCTGTCGCAAGGCTTTGTTTTTTTTTGGCACGTATTTTGTGTTTTTTTTGC
The DNA here is from genome assembly GCA_034641835.2 of Pinus albicaulis. NCBI lineage: Eukaryota > Viridiplantae > Streptophyta > Pinopsida > Pinales > Pinaceae > Pinus > Pinus albicaulis. The sequence goes on from CM076572.1 coordinate 1,394,729,678, forward strand.
AGGAAAAAGCACACACATCGAAGAGCAAAAAAAAAAAAAAAAAAAAAAAACCTTCCTTCTTTCAAACAATTACAGAATCCTTTTACTAGCTCACTTGGTGTAAAGTTAGTTTATGAGAATAGAGGTCTTGGGTTCAACTCTCTTTCTCAAGCTTATTTTTCTAAAAAGCATTTTGTTAAGTTACTTTTTCTTATAAAGCCCTTTGGCAAGTAGTCGGTTTTAAAAAGAGGGTTTTATTTAAAAAGCGCATGTACAAGTGACATTGTAAAAGTGATTCTCACTTATTTATAAAAGTGGGTCACATAAAGTAGTTTTTTCTAAAGTGAGTTTATTGTATTAAGTTTGGAAAAGAGGGGGATTTTTTTTTAAAGTAGAAATTCATCATCAACTTTCAACCTTTCACGTAACTATTCGGCATCTACAACACATTTTTTTCAAAAAGGCATAACTTCTTCATCCGGAAGTCGTTTTCCGAGCCGTTTTTTTGAACCAGCCTAATTTTTCGAGATCTTTCCATTGAAGCAATTAGTTTCAATCTTTTTAGCTTCAGTTCTTTAAAAAAATTGAAAGTGCATGCCCGGTTATTCTTAACAACACCAAATCATACATGATATAATTACTTAGAAGTAATGGGATTTATAGAATAGCCACAGGACAAGAGACTAAACCTATCCATTGAGATAAAGTTGCTAAATGGGAAAATAAACAAGATCAAGCACGAGGGTTGATAGGAATGTCCATTGCTCTAGATCTTTGATTTCATATCCAAGAAATTGACACCCTTGATGTAGCTATGAAAAATATAAATATTGTTTTTGGCATTCAAAATGAAATCAGGGCCCACCAAATTGAAAATGAGTTGCCTACTTTGGACCCCAATTATTTCTCCTCTATTGAAGATTTTCAGTCCAAATTCAAGAACCTTAGACTTCTTTTATAAGGTTGTAATGTCAAAAAGGAAGATGGTAGCTTTACCTATTCCATTCTTGCTAAGCTTGGCCCTACATACTCTATATTTGTGTCCACCTTCCATTCCACTAGAGAAGCCCTCATTTCTCAAGGAACAGCCTACAAGCCACCATCTTTTGATGCTTTTTGTGATTCTTTGATAAGAGAACAAGAAAAAAGCTTACACCTTGGTATTATTAATACTGGAAACTCTTCTAATAAAGCCTTAGCATCCTAGCAACAACCGTACCAAAAGAATCCTAAGAAGCAGCATCCTAAAAAGAATGGTCCTAAACCAAACAAGAGTCTTAAGCAATTTCAGCTGCAAACTAAAAAATCAACTCAACAAACTGATAAGGCATATAAAAATAAAGGCAAGAAGATAGATAGACATTGCAACTTTTGTAATTGTGATGGCCACGTATACTCAAAATGTTTTAAGAAGATGGAAGCCTTGAAAGCAGCAATGAAGAAGCACAACATCAATTTGGAGAACTCTTCAACTTAATCTTCAGGAATGGCACTTTCTGCTTGTGGTTATCAAGCATCAAGATCTGGTTATGCACTAAATGTGTCTTCTTCTTCTCATTCTCATGGGTGGCTCATTGATTCTGGAGCTTTAAATGATTGTAACACCAAAATCATTTATTTTGGTGATGATAGATATTTTAGTGTTATAGGGTCTGGAATCATTCATCTAGATAATGGTCAGTTTAATGATGTATTATGTGTTCCTACCTTGTCTTGCAACCTTCTATCTGTTTATTAGATAACTCATTCAGGTGAAGGGAAAACAATAAAATTATCACCTCATGATGTTGTAATTATGGACCTGAAAGGTCCTGTTAGCCCCCTATAATTTTTTGATAAGAAAACAGGGGAATAAAATGTTTTTGAGCCTTCAAGGAATGCATTTCCTCTGAAAACACATCATCTTTGAAGTCTCCTGGTTCCTTTTGTCCTTTGATAAAATCCCCTCTGTTGATTCACAGTATAAAGCCTCTCTGATTGCAAAAATTTGTGCTCCTAAAGGCCTTCATTTGTTCCTTGTATCCCTGCAAAGTGTCCCTTTTCAACCCTTTTGTTCCCTTTGTTAAAGTCCCCCTTTTTCACCCAAAACTCCCTCCCTTAGTCCTTCTAAACCAGCCCAGAAACTCCATTAAACCATACATAATACCACTGGTTTGCTTTATTTTCCCCTCTTTCCCCTACCGTTACCCTTCCCTAGCCTTAAAATGCTCTAAGAATGGCCCAAAAACCCATCTTCCACATTATGTGGGCTCAGCACCTTTCGGCCCTAGCCCCCTCACCCTTTTCCACAACATGACCTGAGCGCTAGAACCTGACGCTAATCTAAAAGACGCTTATTGCAAATTGGTATCAGGCTCAGTATTAGCCGTCGATCTGTTTGGATCGGACGGTCTTCACAGTCAGCGCCATGCCATGGTCCTCACCCCTTTCCACCACCTGATCGCATCGCGGCCGTCCGATCAACCCGCCGATCCGACGGTCCAGAGTTCATCCGCCCCGGTGGTCCCCGCACCCGAGTACTGTGCAGAAACTACCGATTTCTATCACACTGCATTTGGAGGTTGAGTGGTATTTTCCATTTCACAGTGATTCCATTCATTGCATGCCGCGTGTCCCGAGCACTGTTCGAAAACCGACCCCTCATCGCGCATTAAACTTTAGTTGAAGACCCGGCGCGAGATGCATATAAACCATCCGATCTAGGGCTCTCCATCCAATGGTCATCGCGCCACGAAGCTACGCGGAAATTAGTCCAAGGTAAATATACCCCTGGCCCACCATCTGCCGCCCTCCAATGCATTTTCAGCCGTCGATCTCCTCCTGAGATCGGACGGTCCAGATTTAACTACATGTCCCGTTGTTGACTGGTCCTACCACGTCACCCGTTCCACGTGTTTTCGTTGCGTCTTCATCCTTTTCCTATATACTTCATTCCAAGGTCAAAGTTTTAATGTTTTACATTGAAATTTCTATCTCGATGTCTTCCAGTGCATTTCTCGTTGTTCCACAGTTTTCCTCCACAGTATCCTCTGCATGCATCTTCGTCAATCGTGCCACGTCACCCTTTTTGCAGTCATCCACAGCATCCCACCCCATGCATGGATTTTCTTAACGAGTTTTCATGTTTTGCAGGGTTACAGGCAAGCGGAAAACAACCATGATTCATATGCATTATTGTAGTGGCACAGTGCACAAAAGAAGCTGAATTTAGAGCCTGATATTACAAGAAAATTTCCGGAGAGGTGTCTGCAACATAAGTTTCATCAAAACACAGAGTTCAAACTCTGCAAAACCTCTCCGGCGCCATTAAAGCTCAGATTACATAAACAAAGACAGTACTGGAGCAGCAGACAGTTCAAGGCACGTAAATAGAGGATTTTTTAGCCTCTTTTAGGGATTTAGAAGGAAAGGTACCAGTTCAAAGACATCATGGATCGCATGGAAGGCCCAGCGCGCAGAAAACAACACTATCAAGGTTTCACGTCAGCAGCATGTCCTTTCCACAAAGGACGAAGTGCCCATACTATCTCCATTCTATACCGTGTTCCTAAGGAAATTCCAGCCCTAACAACAGTCCTATGCTATCAGAAGCATTTGCTACACAGTATGGCAGACCTTAGCATAATTATTCTACCTTTTTATTTAGTTCACCAGAGTACTGCAGCCAAAGTACATCAGAGACATACCTAGAGTAAATGGAAGCCTGACGAAGACCACTCTTTCAGCCAAAGAGTACCAGAGATAAATGCTCAGAAGTTAAAATATATCGGGGCCTCTACCCTTTTTCCTCTTCGGAGTTTTAATGTTGCATTTAGTTTTCCATCTACCTTCTCTACTCCACTTGAGCTATAAATTTCAGGAAGAAACTCATTGTAGGTTGTTGATCGGTTATCAGAGAAATTACAAGTTGTTTCTTTCTGAGACATAGTCTCTGTGTAAAGTTGTAAGATAGGCTGAGGAGGATGTTTTCAGACTGAGTATCCAACTATTGACAATGTTGTACTTGACTGGTATTGCTTTTTAATATGACAAGCACATTTCTTTGGATCCTGATCTAAGGCAACGATGATGTTTTCCTATCTCTGTATTTGCTTCTAACTTGCATTTCATTTCATTTCATTTCTACTGGCTCGCATCAGAAATCTGGCATAGGATTTACCCTTGTTAGGTACCCTATGTTTCTGCTCTCCTTGCCTTTAATTTTTTCTACTAAATGTGTTATCTAAGGGTTGATTTCAGTTAATTTAACCAGTGTAATGGATGTCATTTCCTGCTAGCTGATGTATGAATTAAATGAATCTGTTCTTAGATGTTCATGTTAGGATTTAATTGAAAGAATTGGGAACACTGGGAGGTCTAGAACTCTGTCTCTATCTCACTAGGATCCTTTTCAATTAATTGAACCTTTCTAAGATCCCTCAAGCTGGAGGCCGAAACATTGAGAGTTCAAAGTCTCTCTCTCTGATCTTAGGTCTTTAACTTTGTGTTCTAAATCTTTATTGTTTCCTCCTCTCTTACCATTTCATGTCACACAATCATCTTTAAGATCCAATGCTTTAGACGACTAGCCCAACTGAAAGCCTGCATGTTGATTAGCAAGTAAACCCTTTCCTAACTCCATTGCCCAATGGTCTTGAATGTTCCTTGGAATATCTCTCCTTTGCCTAAAATCCTCTTTGCTCATCCTTGTATTATATTGAACCCTTCTTTCATGATTATCAACAACCAAACATACATCAAACAAACAAACCCCGAGCCTTATAACTAGCCTAATATCTTTACCTTTGAACTTCAAAGATATATACCTTTTGAAAATTAGAGAGAGATCCCTCTCTGGACCCAGGAGGGCTAGATCCTGAGGTCTGAAAGTAGTTTTGATGTTGTCTCATCTTTTGGTATTTCCAACCTTGCCAAAACATGGGAACCCCAACATAATGACGACTCCACTGGGGACATTCTAAGTATTTTTCACCTTACTACATCACAAGAGCCTCAAAAAACCTAGAATCTCTGGTTAGGTTGGCAGTTAAACACTCCTATTCACATATCAACCTCTATACCTTTGTTGCGTTCTCCCACACTCTTAGACAGAGTCTGGAAAGGGCCAGGTAGCCTCCAGATCTCACACTCTTTCAGAGATGACATATCTGGTAAAAGCCCTCCTAGTCAATCTCTGGTTAGATTTTGTTGTGTTTGGAAGTTTTCCTTGAAAAGGGACATCTCATAAGCACTGTGGTAGACATTGTACCCTCCAGAAGCATCCTAAACCTTCCACCTGACGACTCCATAATTCCTAAACGATTTAAAGACTCCAATGGTGATCAGTAGGCCTGCTGATTATCTTGGTTCACATAAGACTCCACTGGGAGACCAGCCTCCATAACAACATCAACCATAATAGAAGTAACAAGTAGGGTTAAGTTGCTTGGTTAGAAAACAACATTCTGGCTTCAAGAACCATTCACACAAGAACTTACCCTAATCCAAACCCACCTGAAATAGTTGAAAACCCTGAGAGCATCCTCAAGAGATCTCCTGCACCTATAAGACCAACTATTTATATCCACATCCATAGAGCTAACTCTGCACCGAAAGACTCCACAGCTCTCTTAGCCCCACCTTTTGGCCTAGACTTCCAAAACAGCTTACCTAGGACTAGGTCATTCAATGCTCTAGACCATCCAGACCTTGAGCTTCCTGGTTCACCATCTCATAGTGGTCAACACATTAAGGACAGAGGAACCCCTCCATCTATTCCTCCTGATATTCACTTCGTTCAAAACTTGGGGCTCCACCACCCTAAATCTGCCCAGCAAGCTTCTGTTGGCCCTAGTATCCCTGTCATTCATATACCAGTTGCTCAAGCCAACCCTCTCCAAATCTTAGCAGAATACAAGAATCTTAAGAGAAACTTCGGAGAGAGTGTCTAGGACTACTCTACAAGGTTTAACAACGTTTATAACGCTCTTCCTCCACACATGAAACCTCCCTAAGGTATGGTCCTAGTGAAATACGCAGAAGGATTGGATGCTGACATGGCCTACTAGCTTAGGGAGAGGGATTACAACACATTGGAAGACATGCAAAAGGGAGCAGTGAGTGTAGAGACAAATCTGATTGAGAAGAAAGCAAGATTGAGAGCTGAGAAAAGGGTAAAATATAGAGATGACAATGTAGCTTCCACGTCCGACCCTAATTATGACCGCATATCCAAGAACATGGAAAAGCTACAGAAAATGATGGAAAAAATGGTTGTCACAGTTAGAAATCAAAACAGAAACCAAAGTCATAACCAGAACCATAACTTTAGAAGAAACAACACCACTCCCAACAGACAAAGAGAGTCAGAACAACAAGTTATTCCCCCATTTCAAGAAAACTTCCTTGATGAAGATGAGGGAACCATAGAAGAGTCTGAAGGGAACACAATAAACATGTTTGAAATAGAAGATTCAATCCATAACTGTTACACAGAAGAAGATCATCCCTCACCCTCATATTGGGATGAGGAAAGATTAGAATCTGAGGATTATAGGCTTGGATTTGAAAATGCCATGATGCAGGTCAGAGAACAGTACGAGCTTAGAAGAAAAAAGAGCCTAGACACTTCAAAACCAAAGGCCTTTGAGGTTACCATCAAGAAAAGGCCTGAGAAAACTTCTAAAGTAATTGTTGAAAGTAACAAATTAGTAGCTGAGAGTTCTGGAAAAAACAAAGAAAAAGACAACCAAAACACTGATAAAAAAAGTCAACCAGCAAGTAGCACTAGCGTTGTAGTTAGTGCTCTTGAAAAAACAGTTTCTAACACTGTTCATAGTGAGAATCAGCCCACCGATTCTGCCACCAAGGTGGTGGCTAACAAAACAGAGTTGAACATTCCAAAGAGTCAGTCAACTTTCAATTTGGAGAGTGAGATTGCAAAAATTAAAATCTCTGTCCCACTCTTTGAGCTGGCCACTCAGGATGTATATAAAGGCCAAATTTTGAAAGCATTAAATTTAGGCGAGAACAATTACACTGTAAATTTGAGTGATGATCAACCAACCCTTCTTTTTGGTCCAAAGATAGAAGCAAAGTTTCAAGAAGGGGTAGTGCCCCCTTTTTATATCAGTCTTAATATCCATGACAAGATCCTCCACAATGCAATGCATGATTCTGGGGCATCTCACAACTTAATGCCTAAGGTGGTTATGGAAAGGCTAGGCCTAGAGATAACCCGCCACTATAAAGATTTATATGCATTTGACTCTAGCAGAGTAAAATGTCTGGGCCTAATCAAAGACCTGTGTGTAAGCCTTACCCAGATTCCAGCAAAATGTATGGTCATGGATGTTGTGGCGGTAGATGTGCCACCTAAGTATGGTATGCTATTGTCAAGATCATGGGGAGCCAAGCTGCAAGGAACAATGCAGATGGATGGGGCTTATGCCACAATTCCTATTTTTAGCCAACTTAGAAGACTGTACAGGGAGGCACAAATGAAATTCCTGGTCAGTAGCCCCGAAAAACCTAAAAATTCACCTTTATACTCTGTACACATGGATCTTGACTCCTTCATCCTTTGCAATGATGAATCTGCGAAGGGGTTAGGATTCAAAAACAGAGATACACACAATGAAACAAAGCCTATGGACTTTAACCTAATGGCTACTCTAGACTCGGAGGAGAAAGACATAGAAAACTTTGAACAATGCGCTGAAACAAAAACTCAGAGTAAACCGGAAATAGATTGCAGTCAACTGATTAGTCACCCTTCACAAGCTCATACACCACACCAAGAACGAAATGATGAAAACTCAAGAACGAACCCTTATGGGAAATGAATTTCGATGGGTCATGCACCAAGAGAACTGCTGGAACAGGGGTGTGGCTACATAACACCGAGAGTGACTACACAGAGAGCCATACCTGCAACCTACATTTCAAATGTACAAACAATATTGCAGAATATGAGGCTCTGATCCTAGGCTTAACTCTGTTAAAAAAATTAGGAGCCTGTAGGATAACTGTGCATGGAGACTCCGAGCTGATCATTAAACAAGTGAATGGTGAATACACAGCAAAACATCCTAGGCTGAGAGTATACAGGAATGACACTCTGGATTTATTGAAAACATTTGTAGAATACGAACTGGTGTTTGCCCCTAGGAGTCAGAACGCAATTGCAAATGGATTAGCCTGCGTATCACAAGCCTCCCAGTGACCAACAGATCATCATTCAGACCAAATTCAGACCTACAGTGCCGGATAATGAAAAATATTGGCAGGTCTTTGAGGGCGATAAACAGATTGGAGATTTCCTGGTAGGCAGAGACGAGTTTGAATTTTCTGATTCGGATTCTAAACCCGGCAGTAACTGCCTAAGTGAAGAGTCCTCAGATGAAGAAGAACCACCCTGTAACATAGAAATAAACACTTTAAACGAATAGATTGGAAATCCAAACGAAAAATGTGAAAACGCAGATAGTGAAGAAGTAGAGGTGCTGCAAACCAAAGAAAAGAACATACCTCGAGGTCTGGCACCTTTAGAGGACCTTTTTGACTTTGATGATGTAGCAAAAAAGCCCACTATAGAACATGTGGACTCTGATGTTGAGGAATGCAACATAGGCACTGAAGATAAACCCAAAATGATCAAATTGGCTAAGTCCCTTCCTGCAAACATGAAAAAGAAGTACATTGACATATTCAATGAATTCATTGATGTGTTTGCTTGGAGCTATGAGGACTTAAGGGCCTATGAAACAAACATCATACAGCACAAAATACCTTTCAAAGAGAATCAGAAACCGTTCAGACAAAAACTTCGCAGAATAAACCCAAAACAATTGCTTGCAGTGGAAAAAGAGATTAAGAAGATGTATGAGGCAGGTATAATTGTGCCTATGAGGTTCTTTGATTGGGTATCAAACCTAGTGGCTGTGAGAAAAAAAACAGGGGAGATCAGGCTATGTATCGATTTCAGGAATCTTAATAAATCCTCCCTCAAAGACAATTACCCTTTGCCAAAAATGGAACACATTCTTCAGAGGGTAGTAGGCTCAAAAAGGATCTCCCTGCTAGATGGTTTTTCAGGTTACAACCAAGTTTTAGTAATCCCAGAAGACCATCTCAAAACAGCTTTCACCGCTCCATGGGGCACTTTTATGTATGTAAAGATGCCCTTTGGACTGATGAACACTGGTGCAACCTTCCAAAGAGCAATGGACATAGATTTTTTGGATGAAATAGGACAATTCATTGTCATCTACCTAGATGATATAACAGTTTATTCCAAGACTGAAGAGGAACACCTAAAACATCTGAGAAAGGTCTTTGAAAAATGTAGGAGGTTCGGTCTGTCGTTGAATCCTAAAAAGACTGTATTTGGGCTACAAGAAGGAAAACTTCTTGGTCACATCATATCTGAGAAGGGAATCAGGATAGACCCACAGAGAGTTGAGGGAATACTACAAATCACACACCCGAGAAACATCAAGGAACTACAGTCTTTCATTGGGAAAATCAATTTCCTCAGGAGGTTTATTCCCAACTTAGCTGAACACCTTAGGAATATGACTAACATTTTGAAGAAAGGTGTAGGAGTTAAATGGACTGTTGAGGCTAAGAAATCTTTTGAATCAGTTAAACTTGCACTCACCCAGGCTCCGGTCCTAATCAGCCCTGATTTCTCAAAAGAATTTTTGATTTTTTCATTTGCCTCCAAGCATACAGTGGCTGCAGTTCTACTGCAGAAAAACTCAGAAGGAATGGAACAGCCCATTTCTTTCTTCAGCAAAGCACTCAGAGATGCACCCTTGAAATACAACATAATGGAAAAACAAGCCTACGCTCTGGTTAAGGCTTTGAAAGACTTTAGGGTGTACATACTGCATTCCCACACCATAGCCTATGTGCTAAATATAGTGGTTAAAGACATCTTGTCCCAAGACCAGGATGGGAAGAGGGGAAAATGGATTGTTGTGATCTTAGAATACGACCTTGAGATAAAACCCACAAAACTGATTAAAGGTCGGGGCTTAGCTCAACTAATGGTTGAATAAAATCTACAAGCCCTTGACATTAACATGGTAGATGCCTTGGATGAGCAGCAGGGATTTCCTGATCCCACTGTTAAGGAGAAGTTTCAGAACTCTCCTTGGTATTCTGACATTCTGTATGTGCTTACACACCTCAATGCCCCTCCTAAACTATCAAAGACCAGGGCCAGATTCTTAAAGCTAAAGGCCAAAAGCTATTGCATAATGAATGAATGCTTATACTGGAAAAATGCAAATGGCCTATTGCTTAAATGCTTGCCTGAATTAGAAGCAGAAAGGATTAAACAAGAATTCCATGCAGGAGAGTGTGGAGGCCACCTGAACTGGAAAGCCACTGCAAACAAAATACTCAGAGCTAGCTACTATTGGCCTACACTCTTCAATGATATCCATAAGATGATAATTTCCTGCCACAAGTGCCAGATTTTTGAAGGCAAAAGAAAGCTCCTCCCCTTACCTGTACAACCCATCACTGTTGAAGGTCCCTTTATGCAATGGGGCCTAGATTTCATAGGAGAAATTCACCCTGCTTCTTCTGCACAACACAAATGGATCTTAACAGCCATAGAATACTTCACCAAGTGGATAGAGGCCATACCATCTAGGAATGCCACAGATTCAGTCATCATTAGGCTCCTAGAAGGTCATATCCTCTCTCGATTTGGCTGCCCAAGGAAAATAATCACCGATAATGCTGCCGCTTTTGGATCCAAGAAAGTGGTCGATTTCTGTCACAGGTACCAAATAGCTCTCGGTCATTCAACTGCCTATTACCCACAAGGTAATGGCTTAGTTGAATCATCAAACAAGAGCTTGGTGACCATCATCAAAAAGCTGTTGGAAGAGAACAAAATGTCATGGCATAACAAGTTAGTGCATGCCCTGTGGGCTGACAGGCTTACAACAAAGAAATCCATTGGCATGTCACCATACCAGCTTGTCTATGGAAGAGAAGCAGTATTTCCTACCAGCCTTGGGGTACCAGTGATTAAGCTGGTCCAAGAGATTTAGACAAAAGAAGACAGTATGGTGAGAAGAATAAACCAAACAATTCATCTCCAGCAAGCAAGGGAGAGGTCTATAATAGAGCTATCAAAGTTCAGGAAAATGTAAAGAAGATATTTGACAAAATAACTAAGGCTTCTGATTTCAAAATCAGAGATAAAGTTCTGAAGTGGGACTCAAGGAGAGAGGACAAAGGAAAGCACGACAAGTTTGACAGTTTGTGGCAAGGTCCCTACATCATCCAGGCCACTATGGGTCCAAATGCATTTTTCCTACAAGAATTAGATGGTACAGAGCTGTTTGGGGGTCCTGTCAATGGCAGGATTCTCAAACACTACTTCTGTTGATTTCCAATTTCTAGTTTCCATTTCCATTGTACATACCAGTGTAGTGTTTTGTTTTCAAGAAAAAGAGAAAATGTTCCAAAAAACAGAAAGAAAGGAAAGGTTCAAACATGCTCAAAACATGAACCTTTGAAGTACAAAGGATTGTCTCTAATATTATCAAAACCTCAGCCAAGGAAGGAAAACAGTTGGTTCTAACATGTACAAAATCTGGACCAGAAAATAAGGAAGAAGAATTAGCTCTAACATGCTCAAAACCAGAGCTGAATGAAGAAGAGAGAGTTACTCTAACAAGCTCAAAACTTGAGTCACAAAAGAAAGAAAGAAGGAGGCTTCAATACTTCAGATCTCAAGCCTTCAAGATTTTGTTTTTAGTTTCTTGCAAGTTTCTGTCCATGTGAAATTGTCTTTATGCCTTGGACATACAACAAACTAGAGTGTCTAATCCTAGTTTGACTGTTGTAAATTTCTGCTATAGAATGTAGAGAAGAAATCTGTTGGATAGTCTAATCCCAGCAGATATTAGATTAGGTATAGAAACATATGAGACCAACAGTTTAATCTGGCCTCATGGAGCAATAAGGGTAGAAATAGAATAGGTTTATTCTCTTGTTTGTAAAAAATAAAATGATGTAAAGGGTCTGTTAGTTCAAATGCACCCTAGAAGAAAAAATGCTAGGATTGTGGGATGGGTAGGTAGATTGTTTGGGTAAATGTTTCCGTTGATTGATGTCTTCATAATTGTGGCAGCTGAAAATCAAAGAAGAAAGGTGGCTCAAAGCAACAGGCATCTGGCCTACACCAAAGATCATTTTCTGAATTCTTGACTCCTTCAAGAAGAAGCCATCCCCATGTGGAGCCATTGTTAGCCCCCTATAATTTTTTGACAGGAAAACAGGGGGCTAAAATGTTTTTGAGCCTTCAAGGAATGCATTTCCTCTGAAAACACATCATCCTTGAACTCTCCTGGTGCCTTTTGTCCTTTGATAAAATACCCTTTGTTGATTCCCAGTATAAAGCCTCTCTGATTGCAAAAATTTGTGCTCCTAAAGGCCTTCATTTATTCCTTGTATCCCTGCAAAGTGTCCCTTTTCAACCCTTTTGTCCCCTTTGTTAAAGTCCCCCTTTTTCACCCAAAAATCCCTCCCTTATTCCTTCTAAACCAGCCCAGAAACTCCATTAAACCATACATGATACCCCTGGTTTGCTTTATTTCCCCCTCTTTCCCCTACCGTTACCCTTCCCTGGCCTTAAAATGCTCTAAGAATGGCCCAAAAACCCATCTTCCACATTATGTGGGCTTAGCACCTTTCGGCCCTAGCCCCCTCACCCTTTTCCACCACGTGACTTGAGCGCTAGAACCTGACGCTAATATGAAAGGCGCTTATTGAAAATCGGTATCGGGCTCATTATTAGCTGTCGATCTGTTTGGATCAGACGGTATTCGCAGTCAGCGCCATGCCGTGGTTCCCACACCTTTCCACCGCCCGATCGCATCGCAGCCGTTCGATCAACCCGCCGATCCGACGGTCCGGAGTTCATCCGCCCCGGTGGTCCCCACGCTCGAGTACTGTGTAGAAACCGTCGGTTTCTATCGCACCGCATTTGGAGGTTGAGTAGTATTTTCCATTTCACAGCAATTCCATTCATCGCATGCCGCGTGTCCTGAGCATTGTTCAAAAACTGCCCCCCCATCGCGCGTTAAACTTCGGTTGAAGACCCGACGCAATATTCATATAAATCGTTCGATCTAGGGCTCTCCATCCAACGGTCATCGCGCCACGAAGCTGCGCGGAAATTAGTCCAAGGAAAATATACCCCTGGCCCACCATCTGTCACCCTTTGACGCATTTTCAACCGTCGATCTCCTCTTGAGATCGGGCGGTCCAGATTTAACTGCATGTCCCGCCGTTGACCAGTCCCGCCACGTCACCCGTTTCACGTGTTTTCTTCGCGTCTTCGTCCTTTTCCTATATATTTCATTCCAAGGTCAAAGTTTTAATGCTTTACATTGAAATTTCTATCTCGATGTCTTCCAGTGCATTTCTCGTTGTTCCACGGTTTTCCTCCATAGTATCTTCTGCATGCATCGTCGTCAACCGTGCCACGTCGCCCTTTTCGCAGTCATCCACAGCATCCCACCCCATGCATGGATTTTCTTAATGAGTTTTCTTGTTTTGCAGGGTTACAGGCAAGCGAAAAATCGCCATGATTCATATGCACTATTGTAGTGGCACAGTGCACAAAATAAGCTGAATTTAGAGCTTGATATTACAGAAAAATGTCCGGAGAGGTGTCTGCAACATAAGTTTCATCAAAAGATAGAGTTCAAACTCTGCAAAACCTCTCTGGCGCCATTAAAGCTCAGATTTCATAAACAAAGACAGTATTGGAGCAGCAGAGAGTTCAAGGCACGTAATAGAGGATTTTTGAGCCTCTTTTAGGGATTTAGAAGGCAGAGGTACCAGTTCAAAGACATCATGGATCGCATGGAAGGCCCAGCGCGTAGAAAACAATACTATCAGGGTTTCACGTCAGCAGCATGTCCTTTCCACAAAGGACGAAGTGCCCATACTATCTCCATTCTATACCATGTTCCTGAGGAAATTCCAGCCCTGAAAATAGTCCTATGCTATCAGAAGCATTTGCTACACAATATGGCAGACCTTAGCATAATTATTCTACCTTTTTATTTAGTTCACCAGAGTACTGTAGCCAAAGTACATCAGAGACATACCTAGAGTAAATGGAAGCCTGACGAAGACCACTCTTTCAGCGAAAGAGTACCAGAGATAAATGCTCAGAAGTTAAAACAGATTGGGGCCTCGGCCCTTTTTCCTCTTCTAAGTTTTAATGCTGCATTTAGTTTTCCATCTACCTTCTCTGCTCCACTTGAGCTATAAATTTCAGGAAGAAACTCATTGTAGGTTGTTGATTGGTTATCAGAGAAATTACAAGCTGTTTCTTTCTGAGACATAGTCTCTGTGTAAAGTTGTAAGATAGGTTGAGGAGGATGTTTTTAGACTGAGCATCCAGTTATTGACAATGTTGTACTTGACTGGTATTGCTTTTTAATATGACAAGCACATTTCTTTGGATCCTGATCTAAGGCGGCGGTGATGTTTTCCTATCTTTATATTTGCTTCTAACTTGCATTTCATTTCATTTCATTTCTATTGGCTCACATAAGAAATCTGGCATAGGATTTACCCTTGTTAGGTACCCTATGTTTCTTCTCTCCTTGTCTTTAATGTTTTCTACTAAATGTGTTATCTAAGGGTTGATTTCAGTTAATTTAACCAGTGTAGTGGATGTCATTTCCTACTAGCTGATGTATGAATTAAATGAATATGTTCTTAGATGTTCTTGTTAGGATTTAATTGAAAGAATTGGGAACACTGGGAGGTCTAGAACTCTGTCTCTATCTCACTAGGATCCTTTTCAATTAATTGAACCTTTCTAAGATCCCTCAAGTTGGAGGCTGAAGCATTGAGAGTTCAAAGTCTCTCTCTTTGATCTCAGGTCTTTAACTTTGTGTTCTAAATCTTTATTGTTTCCTCCTCTCTTACCATTTCATGTCACACAATCATCTTTAAGATCCAATGCTTTAGATGACTAACCCAACTGAAAGCCTGCATGTTGATTAGCAAGTAAACCCTTTCCTGACTCCATTTCCCAATGGTCTTGAATGTTCCCTAGAATATCTCTCCTTTGCCTAAAATCCTCTTTGCTCATCCTTGTCTTATATTGAACCCTTCTTTCCTGATTATCAACAACCAAACATACATCAAACAAACAAACCCCTAGCCTTATAACTAGCCTAATATCTTTACCTTTGAACTTCAAAGATATATACCTTTTGACAATCATAGAGAGATCCCTCTTTGGACCCAGGAGGGCTAGATCCTGAGGTCTGAAAGTGGTTTTGATGTTGTCTCATCTTTTGGTATTGCCAACCTTGCCAAAACATGGGAACCCCAACAGATCCTAAACATATTTTAGCTACTGACATTGTTGATGATTCCATAAGGTTGTATAAGTTTAACAACTTTGGGACATCATGTCTTCCGTCCTTTTTTGTTGCTCATAATGATGAAGTGAGAAAACTTTGGCATGAGCGATTTGGTCACCTAAACTATCTCTCTCTTCAAACTCTATGTAAATGAAATATGGTGACAGGTCTTCCTATGGTATCTTTTCGAGATGGTGTTTGTTCTAGTTGTGTACTCGAAAAACATCATCGGGACAGTTTTGACAAACGTGCCCCTTGACATGCTTCATCCCCTTTGTAGCTTGTGCACAATGATTTATGTGGTCCACTTCCTGTTGTTTCTTTCTCTGGCTGCAAGTACTTCTAAACTTTCATTGATTATTTTTCCAGACGCACTTGGGAATACTTCTTAAAACTCTAGAGTGAAGTTTTTAACATGTTCTTGGCATTTGAGGCCTTTGTTGAGAAACAATATGGAAGTCACATTCTTAAGTGAAGAGCTGAAAATGGAGGAGAATATGTTAACAACAAATTTATCCACTTTTGCACTGAGCATGGAATTCAATTGCAACATACTTTTCCATATATTCCACAACAAAATGGAGTAGCTGAAAGGAAGAATCACACCTTAAAAGAAATGGCTAATTGTATGCTTCAATCTAAAGGATTTAGTCTTAATTTTTGGGAAGAAGAAATTAATTGTGCAAATTACATAGTAAATCACACTCCTACTAAGGTTTTAAGGAATATAAATCCAGAAGAAGTCTGGATCTCAATCAAACCAGATGTAAGTCACTTTCATGTTTTTGGAAGTGAAGCTTGGGCCCATATTCTAGATGCGAAACATAAAGCCTTTGAACCTAAGAGTGAAAAATGCATTTTTGTTGGATATTCTGAAGATGTCAAAGGATATAGACTTCTTCAACCAAAATCCAAAAATGTAATCATTAGAAGAGATGCAAAATTTGATGAAAATATATCGGCCTACAAGCCTAGTTCGGTGGGTGTGCCACCTTTGGCCTGCGAGCCTGATTCGACATATTTGCCACCTCTCTCTATTTCTTCTATTTTTGAAAAAACTCCTTCTAGTTCAGATGATGAAAGCGAGGATGAAAATCCTTCTCCGCCTCCTCAAGATATTCCTTCAGCTCCACAGCTTCCAATATGGGTCCTCTCTACTCGAGATGCAGCAGGTTCTCTTGCAGGTGACCCTGCAAATCAACGTCGTACACGTTCTCAGTTTGAAAGAGCCTCTTCCTTATTGGCTAAAGTTCTAGAAAATCCTGATCGAGACACCTTTGAAGAAGCTTCAGGTCATCCAAATTGGGATGAAGCTATGAATGAATAATATCGTTCATTATTGGCAAACTATACTTGGGATCTTGTTCCTCTTCCAAAGGGAAGAAAATTTGTCAAATGCAAATGGGTTTACATAAAAAAGTTTGGACCAGATGGAAAAGTGGATAAACATAAAGCTCGTATTACTGCTAAAGGATTTTCACAAGTTGAAGGCATTGACTATACTGAAACCTTCTCCCCTCTTGCCAAAATGAATTCTATCCACCTTGTTCTTTCCCTTGCCGCCTCCTTTAAATGGCAAGTACATCAGATGGATGTTAAATCCGCTTTCTTACATGGACATTTGCATGAAGAAATCTACATGGAACAACCCTGTGGATTTATCCAAAATGACTCTAGCCTTGTTTGTCAACTTAGGAAGTCTCTCTATGGTATCAAACAAGCTCCTCGAGCTTGGTATGCCAAAATGGATAACTTTCTCTTAGATAATAGCTTTTCTAGGTGTTATTCTGACAACATTGTCTACTTAAAAAGAGAGTCTATACAGGTGAATTGGTTTTCAAAATAGAGGAATAACCTGTTACGAGTTTTTTTGATAACCCAGTGTTTCGGACTTCTTAAGTGAGTCCATCATTAGGGGTAAACACCAAGTATTCTTTGGAATATTTGTGAGGATTAGGGTTGTTGTACCTTAAGAGACAATCCCTTAGCTGTGATAAGGAATCCGTGCTTAAGACATTTATATGATTATGTCACAAAATTATTTGTCTTTGTTTAATCACCCTCAAGTATTTATCATTAAACCCTCAAATATCAAATATAATGAATGTCTCACAATGTTATCATTTGCTGATGTTGAATGAAATGACCAGAAGAAAATGAAAGAAAGAAGCCCGAACTGATATGTTGTTACACAGAATATATCATCTCAAACTCCAGAAGAATTATATGAAGAAAACAGTTAAAATGAAGGAGCGGAAATTAAGGGTTTTAACTCTTTCTTACATAAGTAAAAAGAGACCTGCTGCTCATTACTTCCTTTTATTCAAAGACATAAAACATAGAACGTAAACTTGAACACATATCAACATAAACATATTCCAGAAACTTGTTTCTCATTAATTAATCTTTGAAAACTCTAAGTACTAAAATTATATTATGAAGGTCCAAAAGTCAGAACCTTTCTTCCCTTGAATTATTACATTAAATACAATAAAAACTAGTTTGAAACTGCTATAACTACTCCTACTTACCTCAACTCCTGAGGAATTTGTAAGCTATCTATTACATACCCTCAAAACGTCTTATTACATTTACATCATCTTTGAAAGATTATATTAATATAAAATTAACATCCTAATCTATATGTTTAATGTGAATTGATGATGATGCTGCTACATTTCCTGGATCAGCTTCTGATTTGTATTTTTTCAAAGTTGAAGGATCCTTTGGCAAGTCTATCGTCCAAGCTCTGCATTCATTCCATATCTCTACTCTTGTCCTGGGTGAATGTATCAGATTGTGATATTCCAGTTTGAAAGTAGTAATTCGATTATAGGAAGGTCTTTGTGTAAATAGAGTTTTTACCAACCACAACAGCTGAAAATGCATCTGAATAAAGTTGATCATCGTTGCTCCCTTGAGTACCTGAGTCTTTTCATGTGTATTATCAACTTTACTTTTTGTTAATACCAGTAAGCATTCATAAGAATCCCATGACAATAGACCTCCTCCAAGTCCCCAACATGAAGGCAAACGTGCTCTTGTTACCTTGTCCAATGACTTATCAAACTGACTTACTGCTTCTTTGATTTCTATCAACTTCTTTTCTGTGGCTTTCCTGTGGTCAGTCTTTACAATCATCTTATTAATCTCTACTACATATAGGATTCTATCTTTAATATCATTTTCCTCTAATTCTTGATTTGTTTTGGAATTAATAAAGTCAATGAATCTTTTTTCCCAAATAGCCCTATTGATTGTCTTATGTCTATCTGCCATTACTTGTTCTTCAAATTCTATGATAAGGATTTTCTCTTCTGTAACCACCATCAAAAAGCTCCAAATTGACTTCATTTCATAAATTATATCATTCCAAATGACATCTTTTGCCTGTATTAAAGATATTTTCCCTTTCAATTTTTCTTTAAGACTTTTGATCTCAGCATTAGCATTCTGATT
This sequence comes from Pinus albicaulis, assembly GCA_034641835.2. Lineage (NCBI taxonomy): Eukaryota > Viridiplantae > Streptophyta > Pinopsida > Pinales > Pinaceae > Pinus > Pinus albicaulis. The sequence goes on from CM076572.1 coordinate 1,394,748,517, forward strand.
GTCTATTTTGTATTTACTAGCTTCATTTTCTGCAGCTTGAATAATCTTCGATGTAGTCTATAGATCTGCTTGAGCCTTTTTCCGATCCCTTTCTGCCATCTGCAATTAAGTATTCAATTGAGCAATTTGTGCTTGTGGATCTTCGTTACCTGAAGGAAAAACAAAAGTACAAGTATGACTATCAATATGATTTTGCAGTGATATTGTAGTTTGTTTTATTTCAGAGATTTCTTCCTCCTTTTGCATAAGTTGTTGTAGAAGCTTTTCTTTCTCGTTCTCTACCTCTGCAACCTATGCAACCATTCAATGCTCTCCTATTGGTAATTTTAGCTTTTTCTTCAATGTAGATATCTCTACTTCAGCACTTTGTAGAAGTTTCCGCACAACAGTCCTATCATTAGGGTCCACTCCAATATTTACTATAATTTTCTTCAGCTCCTCATTCTGAATTGTTAAAGCCTTAAAGTTATTTTTATCTAACTTTAACTTCTTAATTACTTTTCCAAGCATATTCTCTGCTTTCATTTCCAGTGCATTAGTCTTTGTCAGGTCATTTACAATCAATTGACCTGTTTGCATATGTAGGTTCACCTTATCCAACAATGGGATTTTCTTCACATCTATAGTCACATTTACAGTATTGAAATTACTAGAAGAACCAATTGACATGTCAGTAGGATGTGACAAGGAAATTATGAATTGATCTTTCTCAAGATCCATGGCAGTCAAAAGCCTTGTTTGATCTGGAGCAATTTGATATTCAGCTTGGGCCTCCATACTATCTTTCATCTTCTGGTTCCTCTCTGCAATTTGGGCAAACATCTGTTTGATCAGCGGTACTTGTTCATGAGAGGTCTCATGTCTTCTGGGTGAAGCAGGAACATTTTTTCCTCTCCCAGTTGTAAAGAAAAACTAGGTTGATTATATGCATGCTCTTCATTAAACTTTGTCCTTTTCTCAACTCCATGCTCCTCATCTTCTAAATCGACTACTGTTTCTTTACTTATTTTATTATAATTTTCTGATATGATAGGAGTCTGAATATTTGAACCTGTTGAACTCATTACACCTTTTCTTGCTATCTTCTCTAAATCTGGCCTGCTTTCATGAATGAAAGATGAATATCCATTCTCAACTCTTCTATTGGAAATTACACTGTGAGGGTCATAAGCCCAACTTTCCCCTAACAGCAAATGCATCTCATCTAGCATTTTAGTAACCTCCTCAAATTCCTGTCTCATATTAACTATGAAAGGACCTACAGTCATGGGCAGTTTGAACATATGTCCCTTTTTCATGGGCACAAAGTGAACTTGATCAACATTCAGACTTTGTCGAATAAACTCCAAAGAAAATATCCTTGTGGGAACAAATACTGGAAGTCTATAAGGCTCAACACTTGCTCCATACAACCTAATTTCTGAATAATCCTAAAAAACAAACCAACCTCCAAATATACATTTTGCCCCTAAATGAAAGAATTCTTGAGCTTTGGGTAAAATTCAGGGGGGAGGAACTCCATTCAAAACTTTATATGCACTTGACATGAAATAACTGGCAAAATCAAACCGTCCAGTTTCATTTTGTTCCCTCCTCACTATATCTATCCAGAAAACTACAAATTGCCTTTTCTTATTCATATCCATAATATTAAGACCTAGATGCATAAATTCCTCCACATTTTGATATAATAACAAGTAAATGATTAATGAACAAAATTTGAAAGAACAGGTTAATGATAGGCTCATTAGCTGTGAATTTACTGCTTCCTGCCAATAGGATGGAATATCCAACACCATTCCTGGCTTCATCCTCATGGCAAACATCCCCAACTTTGATTTTTCCACCACACTGTCATCATATTTACCCAGAATTTTTGCAATGCTGCTTAGTACCAGTTGAACCTCAGTATCAAATATTTCCATAGGAAAATCCTTGTTTTTAGGCTAAAATTGTTGTGTGTTAGGCTTTAGAAAATGAATAAGCTGATTGAAGTCTTGACCTGCAAGGTTATCATAACACACTACCAAAGAATCATCAGAGAATTGAACACTTGACTCTGACTTAGGGTAACAAAGGGCTTGGCGGATTAACTGGACAGATACTTGCAAAACATTCTCTCCCTGACAATTCATCACAAAACATTTTCCAGGATACATAACGGAAACCAACCAGGATATAAATTCAAGAAAAAGATGGGTTGTAGGGATACATGCAGATAGTAAACCAGACTTTTCCATGGCAGCATAAACTAGAGAAGCTTTGTCATTCAAGAGAACTTGTTGGTAAAATGGAAGATGAACCAGGGAACAATTTGTATCTTGGATATCCCTCTTGGTATCCATGAGAGGGATATGACTAGCAGAACCTGAAAGAGATGAACGCTTAGCCATAATTCAGAACTACGACAACAAAAGACTTACAAGGTGGCTAAATTTTGATAAGGGGACAGAAAACTGAATAGGATGCAACACAAATCAATCACAAATATCAACTTAATCCAAACTGGCTTCAGGAAAAATGTGAATTTCATTTAAATAGGTGGCGCATCTTTTAAAATTGAATGCTGACATGACGTGCCAACGAACTGTTGAGTTCACCTGACGTGGAGGATAGCTATGAACAACTCAGCACCTTACGTCACTGCGGGGGGTCTCAGGGTACAGAGAATTATTTTGTCTTGTGCCCCCGCATTCAATCTCCACTGCTCATCTGTGTTACTCCCATGGGTAACCTGGTCAACTGCGGAGGCACCCTTCATTTTAACTTATGCGCTTGTTGTGCCTGCGGGTTGAGTCCTTTGATTGGGGTTGAAGAAGTCATCGCATCCTGCTCAATAAAATAATCGAGTTTTAATCTTCAAGATAGGACCCACTCGTATAAAGTATAAAGTATTAAAACTTTCAACTCTAATGCAATGAACCAAAATATTTTAATGCTAAAGTATAAAGACCTTAATACTTTAACATGTTTTAACAATTTTCTATTTTTTTTGTATTTTCAAAATTGCAAATAAAAGGATATTGCAAATGATCCACAACAAGGGCAAAGAAAAAATAATATAAATAGTAATTTTTCCCTAGATAATCACAATTTTTCAAAGAGGGTAGTGTTGACCATCAAGTCCCTTCCATAGTAGGACTAAATATTTTTAAAAAGAGAGTCCATACAAGTGAATTAGTTTTCAAAATAGAGGAATAACCTGTTACGAGTTTTTTTAATAACCCAACGTTTCAGACTTCTTAAGTGAGTCCATCATCAGGGGTAAATGCCCAGTATTCTTTGGAAGATTTGTGAGGATTAGGGCAAAGGAAAAATAATATAAATAGTAATTTTTCCCTAGATAATCGCAATTTTTCAAAGAGGGTAGCATTGTCCATCAAGTCCTTTCCATAGTAGGAGTGAATCTTTTTAAAAAGAGAGTCCATACAGGTGAATTAGTTTTCAAAATAGAGTAATAACCTGTTACGAGTTTTTTTAATAACCCAACGTTTCGAACTTCTTAAGTGAGTCCATCATCAGGGGTAAACGCCCAGTATTCCTTGGAAGATTTGTGAGGATTAGGGCAAAGGAAAAACAATATAAATAGTAATTTTTCCCTAGATAATCGCAATTTTTCAAAGAGAGTAGTGTTGTCCATCAAGTCCCTTCCATAGTAGGACTGAATATTTTTAAAAAGAGAGTCCATACAGGTGAATTGGTTTTCAAAATAGAGGAATAACCTGTTACGAGTTTTTTTAATAACCCAACATTTCAGACTTCTTAAGTGAGTCCATCATTAGGGGTAAATGCCCAGTATTCTTTGGAAGATTTGCGAGGATTAGGGAAAAGGAAAAATAATATAAATAGTAATTTTTCCCTAGATAATCACAATTTTTTAAAGAGGGTAGCGTTTTCCATCAAGTCCCTTCCATAGTAGGACTAAATATTTTTACAAAGAGAGCATACGGGTGAATTGGTTTTCAAAATAGAGGAATAACATGTTACAAGTTTTTTTAATAACCCAATGTTTCAGACTTCTTAAGTGAGTCCATCATCAGGGGTAAACGCCCAGTATTATTTGGGTAAGTCCTTCATCATCCTTGTTCTTTAATTTGATGATCTTATCCTTACTGGTAGTGATCCCAACCATATAAACCATGTGAAGTCTAGCCTCAAAAATAAGTTTGAAATGACAGACTTAGGACATTTGCACTATTTCCTTGGTCTTCAAGTTTTGCAATCCAAAGAAAGTATTACCCTTTCACAGTCCAAGTATGCCTGTGATATTCTACGCCACTTTCTCATGGAAGACTGTAAGCTTTCCCCTTCTCCCTTTCAGTCTGGAGTCAAGCGTTCAGTCACTTGTACTACCCCTGAAGTTGATGCTACCTTATACTGTCAACTTGTTGGTAAACTTTTGTATCCAACCCATACCCATCCTGACATGTCCTTTACCATTGGTATTGTTGCTCGGTTTATGCACCAACCTCATGACAGTCACTGGAAAGCAGCTAAAAGAATACTTAGATATATTCAAGGTACAGTTTAGTTCAGGATTCACTACAGTGCAGGAGCATCTCCATTGTTGATTGGTTTCACTAATTCTGATTGGGCTAGTGACCCTAATGATCTAAAGTCTACTGTAGGTTATGTATTCACTCTTGGATTAGGACCAATTACTTGGTCTTGTAAGAAACAAGGTTCCATCTCTCTTTCTTTAGTACAATCAAAGTATCGTGGTGCAGTTGAAGCCCGTAAGGAAGCCTTATGGCTTCGTTAGATCCTGACCAAATTTGGTCTTCATCAACATCATCCGACTACACTTTGGTGTGATAATTAAGGTGCCATTCATCTATGTAAAGATCCAGTTCATCATCAACGTATGAAACACATTGAGCTTCACATACACTTCATCAGAAAGCTCAGTCATGATCGTGTTCTTGAAGTGCAATATTGTTCAACCAATGATCAAGTTGTCGATATCTTTACAAAGTCTCTCACAATAGAGAATTTTAGCAAAATTTGATCTATGCTTGGATTCCAGGAAAGTTATCATTAAGGGGGGACAGGCTCTAATGCTTCCTTCCTTATCCTATTGTGTCACCTTTGTAAATCCTTCAATCCTATCCCAATTTGTTATTAAGGGGGGATGTTAGGATATTTCGACACATAGGAAATAGTCTCCTTTTGTGTCACCTTTGTAAATCCTTCAATCCTATCCCAAGTTGTTCTTAAGGGGGGATGTTAGGATATTCTGACACATAGGAAATAGTTAAGTATAACTTGTTCTAGCGTAGAGTTAGGTAAAGTGTGTTTCTTTACTATGTACATTTATAACTTATAATTTGATGGTCATGATATGTAGTGATTCGGCGTTTCACTCTCTCCTTGGTATTACCGACACTTGATCCGTGGCTTAACACCTGATTGGTCCATGAAATCTATTTAAAGAGCATGGAAGTTCATTTGTCCAGTAATTGTTTATGAGAGAAGCTTATGAAAATTTTCTATTTTTATATTAATAAAATACCTGAAGTGGTTGCGTTGGCTCAGGCCGTGGACTGTTTCCCTCTTCGAGGGTTTTAACCACGAAAAATATTGGTGTACTGATTTGTGATATGTTTGTGAGCGGTGACCTTTGGTGTTTGATCTAAGGAACTTACCATGTAAATTCCTACAACATTACAGAGGCTCAGAGGCTTAGTTTTAGGCAGCTTAGACAAACCTGTTCGAGGCTCATTGCAGCTCATAAAATGGACAACTACTTTATGGAAGGCTTGGGCTAGTCTTGGATATGTGGAATAGTGGATAATGACCTTTTAGAGCTTAGACAGGTGTGAGAATAGTCACATATCATAAAACTTTAGAATAGTCTCTTGTGGAAGCCTCAACTCAGTGATTGGTGGGCTCAGACCTGTGACATATTTGTGTAAAATATTTTGTGAAGCTTAGACTTAGACCAGATAGCAGAAGTTTTGAAGCTCGGATAACCTTGTATGGTAACAAGACACAAGATAGTCACATGTGGTATCAAAACATAATACTTGGACCTGTGGTTTACCCACTGTAACAGATCTTGACCAGTGGTTTCAACCTACTACTGAAGTTGTTTGGAACAAACTTGTAGTTGGATTGTTCAAGTATCATTAATTTGGTTTGTGGAATCTTGAGAATCCATTGGAGACATCTTGGAGCTACCTCTTAAGGCACTCATGGGAAAACCTTTTGAAGTAGTCTTGAAATTTCTTGAAGAAAACCTAGAACTAGAAATTGGAGTGACTTTAAAGAATATTTTGGAGACATTTTTGGAGGAGCTATTAAAGCCATATTTGAAGCATATTTTAGTTGAACACTTAAATAAGTCTATGGATTATTAAGACAAGACTTGGAGAAAAATTGAAGTGATCCTTGCAAACCTCTTTGTCCTTGAACTATCTTGAAGAAATATTTTTGGAGCACACTTGATTATCTTTGAAGTAGACTTGAAGTGGACAAACATTGGTAATAGACTTAGAGACATTGTTGTGTATACTTGAAGGTAGTTATACACATACCTTGAGTAGATTCTTGAAGACTTCTTGGAAGACTTGTATAATTTGATCCCAAAGGCATCCTTGGATATCATGATGAAGCCCTCATAATGTGATCTTGAGGAATTTGTTTTGGGTGACATGAAGAGTTGTGGAGATGTCTTTTGAGAAGATAAAGTTGTCATTGATGAAGTGATTTGGAGATTAAGTGAGGGAAATGTTGAATAACTTGAAGACATTGTTAGGGATTTTTGCAAGAATACATTGGAAGACTTGAAGAACCATTGACCTTATTGAAGCATAGGGCTAGAGCCCTAGAGGATAGGAGTCCTTAAGAAGATCAATTTGAATCATGTACCAATGAGAGGGTTGGAGCCCTAGAGGTTGGTTCCTCATAGAGATAAGGTTGGAGCCTTGGGAAGACAGGGTTCGAGCCTCGTGAAGTCCAAGTCAGTGCTTGGAAAATTTTAGGTTGGATCCTGGTGGATTAGATATTGGTGTCTTCATCCAGGGTTGGAGCCCTAAAATATTATTGTACTTGATTTATTGTAACAAAGCGGATTGGAGTCCTCATTGCTTCTGATAATAAAATCATTTATTCTATACTGTTTATTTTGTGTTCTAGTTATAAGTGATTTAACAATTGGTAAAAATAAAAATTGTAAAAGAAATACTGATTCGCCCCCCCCCCCACCCCCTTCTCAGTATTTCCAACGGAGGCTTGGTTGCCCCAAATATTCTAATGAAAGTCCCATATTGTTCCAAAAACAAATCACTAACTATAGACATTGATTTTTTATTTGTTTCTGAAATGCATAGAGAAACTTCATTAAAGGGATCTTCATATAAGGGGATCAAAAAGTCATGGAAAATATGCGCATAGGATCATGTACAGTTGTCCTTCCATAGTATTTTCTGCACTGGTTGCTCATGGAGTGTTTGTCTCCATTCCATGGATGAGAATGCCATCCTAGGAAAAATTGCATCCAATAGGTATGACATCATGTAGAATTAGGGTTTTTGATCTTACTAAAGGTTTATCTATGCCTGTTCAAGATTATCCTTCAAGTTGCTTGCTTGGATATCTAACAATTAAATATTATTCCCTTAACAACCATAATATACATCAATGGAACCCAAATATGTCAACATTTTCCTGACCATATAATTAACATAACATGGCAACCACAAACTGGAATGGATTCCTCAACATGTTTTCGAAGTATTATATGTTGGCCCTTGTTACACAGCAATTTGTCACCGTCCCTGCAATCCCCGTCCCGCACATTGGAGGGCTCATTTCGTGACCTGTGAGCAGTGACATGGCTTGAAACCACTTTCATGACATCCCTCTGAACAAGAGCTTTCATTGCCCTGAAGACATCTCCTTGTGAAAAACCCTAAAAATGGCCTTTTTTGCATTGGCGCGAGTGGGCAGTTCAATACCCGCGCCAATGGGGAAAATCCTTCAAAGAGGTCGCGCCAATTGGTGCTCTGTGCCAGAGTCGCACTCGCGCCAGCCAATTTAAGGAGTGTTTTTTAAAAATAAATGGCGGAAGTTTCGTCTTAACCAATTCATGAACTGGTATCTATCTTGAGTTGGGAGGTTTGGCTACGGATTTCCATGTAGAGGAAGTGGTTTGCCACCTCTCATGGAAGCTTCCTTGAGGATAGGGCCAATCCCATGATTATAGGGATCCCAACTCCCCTTCCTCCATCTATAAAAGCTTGCCCATCTCCATTGCAAGCTAATCTCCAAGTTCCCAAGAGCCATCAGAGCCTTATGCCGCAAGAGCCTTGATTCATTCAATTAAGGCCAAATCCAAGCAAGGAGATTATTGTCGAGACATCCGAAAAGAGAAGCTTGTCCCATCCCTGACAGGCTTTATCGAGACATGTTCTGCTGACGACCCTCCGAAGGAGAATTCAGCGTCAGAGCTATGGTTGTATTCTTCCTTTGATTGATTAATGATAAGCGACTATTGGTTATGGTTCCACTCTTGTTTTTGATGATGATCATGAGTTATGTCCTCTCTGAATGACAGATATTTGCATATACTGGATTTTACGCTTACGTTTGTTTTGTTTCTTGCGTGTGCAGGTGTTCGATCACGAAGATCGTGAGGATTGTGATCTGCCAGAGCTAAGGAACGGGAGCGCTAATTTCTCTATGAGCGACAGCGTTGGATCCCAGGTAAGCCTTCATCGCTAGTTGGTTTATTTGCAATTAGGAACCTGCACCATAGCGTGTGACAGTTGTTGCTAGACCCGGTCTGGGCTAGTAGGGATCGCCTCTATCTGCAGAGGGGATTTACCTCCACAACAAATTGGCGACTCCACTGGGGATCGTCTAGCTTGTTGTTGTTCGTTTTATAAGCTATAGACAGAGCCCGAAGTTAGCCAGATAACCTTCGAAATGATTTTGCTCTGCAATTGTGAAGTAGATCAAAGCTGCTTCAGTCAATCTTCGGTTTAGTTTGTAAACTGAACACTTGGAGCATCGTCTTGTCTTTTCGGTTGTTTCTCGATTCTGCTTGCTTGATCGGCTCTTTTGGCTGGCTCTTTTTGTGATTTTGGCTTTTGGTTTAAACTCCAACATCACTGATCTGCTTTTGGATTGCTTATTTTTCATTTTTTTCATAGCAAACTTGACTGGCGCGCTTTTTAGCGTGACAGTCGCGCCAGTTGTCAATTTACTACTTGCGCCAATCCAGATATGGCGCTAGTTTCAGCCTAACAGTCGCGCCAGTGCTGTGGACTGCTAGGGTTTGCTTGGTTTTGAGATTTCTGGGCTTGATCTCTGATTTTGGTTTCATATTTTCGACTGCCTGAGTGTTCTGAAGCCTTGTTTGTCTGACTGCAACCTTCATCCTTTGGTTGTTTACCCTTTTCTATCGATTTTACATTCTAGCCCTAGGGCATCTAGGTGCTATTGTATGTCAAGCCTCCCTTGGGAGGTTGTGGTTTCTATTTGTTCAGTTAACTTTGTGATTTCTTCTATGCATTCATTTGGTGGTTGTCTATCATTTCATTGCGCTATTTGAGCGATTGGCTTCTTCTTCATTCAAATTCCTCTTTGTCTAGCTTTGAGCCTAGATTACACGGTCCATTTGAGTCTTGGAGATTCTGCTTGAAGTGGTGAGTCTGGTCTTGGTTGGGAGATATTCTTTGTTTTTTTCATTTTCAGGCATTGGCGCTTGTTGTCAGTTAGCAACCCGCGCCAATTTGCGATTAGCGCTAGTTGTCAGTGAGCAAGTCATGCCAGTTGGCGCTAGTTGTCAATGTACAAGTCGAGCCAATTTCAGGGTGTGTGAAAATTGAGATTTTTTCCCTAAATCCTTCACCAGTGTGTCTTACCCTTCGGTCTTTTCACTGTATGAGCATAGATTACATTGCTCATTGTTTGAAATGTCTTATTTACATGATTGCTTGATGTAAAAAGGAATGAATGCCTTGTTTTGATCTCATGCTTTGGATGTCCTCTTTGTGTTTGACCTCATATGTCTTGTCGCCTTTTGAGGGATTTCGTTACAAAGTGTTTAAAACAACGATTGCATTCTTAGTGTTTGTTTACATCTCTTTTGCGTTCATCCTTCATTAAGAAGATTTGCGCTTATTTAGTTTTCGTCTCAAAGTGTCCTTTTTGTTAAAATGCATTAGATCACATTGCATTGAAAATTATTTTTGAGATTTATCATTGAACTTAGATCACATTGTTTAATGATTGAAAACTAAAAATCGCTTTGAGTGCATTCTCTTTCATTGAAAGCATGCATTAAGTAGATTCTCATTTCATCGAAAAATGCATTGAGTGCATTCTTATAATTTGAAAAGGAAAAGGAAATTGTGCATAGATTACAATTGCATAGTTTTTGAAAAAGAGGATTTTGCCTAGATTACATTGCATTATTCGCATCGTTGAATGTTTGAAATTACTTTTGGATAGTGAAAGTCATCTAGTTTGGAAAAAGTTTCGTTTACAGTGTTGTTGTTTGTTGCATCATTGTTTGAAGCTCTTCCCTTACCTAGATATCATTCATCGAATTGAAAGATTTCTTTCGTCATATAGCTGCATATAGGAGATTGTCAGATGACACTCGCTAGGGCCTGAAAACCGAAACGTAATTGAAGATAAACATTAAAATTTATTCAATTTACACTAAGACAACATTGAAACATTAACACAACATTTAGTGGTCTAGGCTAGAGACGTGTTCCGGCGTCTTTAAACCTAGTAGTTGTCGCTCGCCTCTTGGCTTTAGACAACACTAGTATGGACTTGTGCTCCCCGTACCGTCGAGTATATAAAGGGAGACCCCACTAGGTTTCTATCCTTTATCCATAGGAAGCCGAGTCTGCCGCCCTATACCCGTGATACACCGGACACAACATTCGGGGAGATTGCCTACACGTACATTAAGTCCTTGGTTGATTTCTCTTTCATTTTGAAACCAAGGTGTATATTGCAGTTCACGGTTATTTGGTACACCCTTTGCCTAGTATTCCTAAGTAGTCATTTGATATTTTCTGACTCTTTAAATTTGAAAGGATCACCAAGCGCTTGTCCTTTCATGCTTGCTTCAAAACTGAAAGAGATAGAGTCACCTTTCATCCGTTTCTCGACTCTTAAAACATGAAACGATGAAGTTTCTAAGTTTCAATGTGGTAAAATAAATCACTCGCGATCACATGCCCTTTTAGAGTTTGCTTGTTGGCCGTTTGATTGTGTGCCTTGGTTTTTAGCCCGTGTGCGGTTTTGAGTTGTTGATGGCAACTTTTCCAGAGTTCACCAACCAAGGAATCCCCTCCGATGGGAATCCTGGTCATTTTCCTCCTTTTGGAAATGTTGGTGCTCCTTATATGGCAATGTTGTCCCTTCCTGGGTTAACTGTTGGGTTTCCTGTTTGGTTGTTTTCAACCTCTGTGGTCCCGAATGTCTCAGCTACTGTTCAATCAGTTCCTCTGCCTGAACAACATCATGTTGATTCCAAGGTGGACCTCTCCCCTTCTTCGCCTGTTTCTGCGTCCTCCTCTTCTACTTCGCCTAGTGAAAGTTTGGATTCGACCAGGTGGCTAAGAAGAAGAAGAAGAAGAAGACAAAGAAGAAGAAGTCAGATAAAGGAGAGGCTAGCTCTGCGGCTATTGCGCCTAAGAAGTCTTCCATTGATAAACCTTCCAACCCTCCGCGGAAATTCAAGTTCCCTTGCATGTTGTGCATGGGAGACCATCTTCTTAGAGATTGCCCTGGCATTCCCAAGGTGCTTGAAGTATGGTCCAACGGTTGTCCGCCGTTGCCTTTGGCCTCCGGGAGTCAGGTTGGGGGCACATCTTCAACTGGTGCTGGTAAGGCTCCTAAGAAGCAGGGTAAGATTACCAATCCCTGTAAGTTGTGTGAAGGGCACCACACCATTAACCTTTGTCCTTATATGGATGAAGCGAAGCTAGTTTTGGACAACTCAGCTGTTTCTACACCGTGCCTCCCGGCTAGTTATAATCGGCTTTCTTTGAGTCCTCCACCAGTTGATCCTATGATTGGTCAAAATTCATCCTTGGTCAATCCTACTCCCTCTGAAATTCAAATTCAGGAATCCATCCCTGACCAACCATTGGTCGTGGGATCGGTTGAGCTGGTCCCGTCAGCAGTGCACCAGGTCTTTTCCGTTGAGAGTGGACCTCACACCCCTCAGCTTCTTCTTGTTTCTTCAGATTCTTCAGACTTGGAGAAATATTCTCCTGTCCCTGTACCTCAAGAAGCGGATCCTCCACCTCCCGTGATGGAGGTCCTGGAGGATACTCCTCCCAACTTCGAGATGGAGGTCATGGAGGATGCTCCTTCTTCCGTAACACCAAGGGAAGACCTTCTCGGCTCGATGGTAGCCCCTTCGAGTAGTTTAGTCGCTTCCTTTGATTGGAATCGATTTGAGAGATACCGCCTTCTGTCTTATGTGCCTTTCGAGATCACAGTAAAGGATTTTGGTCTGGTCGTACCCAACACCATTATAGATGAAGGCGCGTCTGTTAGTATTCTATCCTCAACTACTTGGCAAGCTTTCGGTTCGCCGCCGCTTGCACCTGTTACACAGAATCTGTTGGCATTTAACAGAAGAACGAGTCAACCCTTAGGGATCCTTCCAAGGTTACCTGTTACTTTGGGAGGTAAAACCGTCCATATGGATGTGATGGTTGTTCTAGGCCCCTTGGATTTCATTCTGCTCTTGGGGCGCGATTACACCTATGCCATGGGATCACTTGTCTCCTCCCTCTTTCATGTGGTCTGTTTCCCACATGAAGGATGAATCGTGACTATTGATCAGCTTTCGTTTTTTGGTCCCGATGTGGCAACTGGTCTGCCATCATCCCTTCCTGGTTTTTATCCACCCGTTGTATTTGGCCCACCGCAGGTCAACTATGTGGCTACCTACCCTATGCCTGTGCTCAATGATGATGTCGTCGTGCATCAGGTGCTGGGGGCATTGGGTCCTGACTTCCAGGATGTTTTCCTTCCATCGAGAGTGGAACTCTTGGAAGCGATGACTTATTTTTCATTATGATGAGGTTGTCGGAGTAGAGTTCATTTTCTTGTGTCAAGCTCCTTAAAAAATTAAACTGGGTCTGGTCGGAGCATAGTTCCTTGTCTTGTGTCAAGCTCCTTAAAAAATGAAACAAGGTTTGTTGGAGCATAGTTCCTTGTCTTGTGTCAAGCTCCTTAAAAAATGAAACAAGGTCTGTCGGAGCATGGTTCCTTTCCTGTGTCAAGCTTCTTAAAAAATGAAACAAGACAGTCGGAGCAGAGTTCCTTGTCTTGTGTCAAGCTCCTTAAAAAATGAAACAAGGTTGTCGGAGCAGAGTTCCTTGTCTTGTGCCAAGCTCCTTAAACCATGAAACAAGGTGTCCTGAGGATAGTTCTTTTAATGTGTCAACCTCGTTAAAATAATGAAACACGTTTTTGTTCAATTCGAGTCTTTGATCAGATCTCGTAAAATCCCAGTCGAGTCTTTCTTAGATCTCGTAACTTGAACCTTCACTCCATCTGCCTTTCATATGGATTGAAGCTTGGGGGGCATGTACCTCGAATTGAGTCACCATGCTGGGGGCATGCTTACTTTTACAAGCATAGTTTGTTTCCGTTTCAAGCTTGTGTAAAAATGAAACCGGTTTCAAGCATAGTTTATCTTTGTTTCAAGCTTGTGTAAAAAATAAAACCAACTTCAAGCACAGTTTTCTGATTTCAAGCTTGTGTAAAAATGAAACCATTCCCATTTTACCTCTTGTGATTGCCATTTTATCAGCCTGTTTTTGCCAGATGAGCCTTGGTTTTCTCATTCCATCGTCACTATCTGCTTGGCCGATCATATGCCTTCACTTGGTTGTTTTACCCATTCCTGAGGAACCGCTGCGATGAGTGGTCTTGTTAGCCAGCCTCTTGACCTTTATCTTGTTTTGAGCAGTTCCACCATTACCGGAACCAGTTGCTACCCTTTATACCACTCGTTCCTCCAGGAGGAGTCACCTTTCAGCTCTTTTCTGACTCTCTAAACATGAAAAGATTGCCGAGGCCCTTGTCGTTTCGATCTCGTTAAAGTGGCCACGAATCGACATCTACCCAGTATAAGTTTAACCCTTTTTCGGGCTGGGATGGATTGATTACGAAAAAGGAATACCCTAGCCTATCGCGACTAGGAGGTTTTCCCGGATATTGTTTTCTACCTTTTCGGATGTGGGGAACTATTTACGAAAAGGGACCATTGGAGTTTACTTTTCAGCTGTCTTTTCAAACTCTCTAAACATGAAAAGATGCCGAGTTCTTCCTTTGTCAGACTCGTTAAACCCTGATGACATCGGATTCAGTCATAATGACGCTACTCAAGTTCCTCCTTCCTAGGGCTCGTTAAATGTACTAGGATGGACTTATATCACAAGCATATGCTATCCCCTTCAAGATTGTTATTAAAAATAAAGGGGTACTCACCAGAAATGGTGGGGAAAAATGGAACCATAATCATTGTCGTGTCAGCAGTATGTCGCTCTTGAACATGGCACTTGTTTGCATTCATGTCGGGTTGGGGACATCTCATCTCGTTTTCCACTTTCCTCCGTGGGTTTGGATAATCCCTTTTGACCTCTCATCTGCTCTTTGCCTCGTCACTATGACCTCTGATCTTTTGATGTCAAATACTGCCAAGTCCACTGTCGTGCCATTCATATGCTCAAGAGAAGTTGACCTCTGCAAGTACCAACCTTCCTCTGATTCTCATTTGATCGTGATTCACAAAACATTATATTCCTCTGTCTCGAGTCGATGATGTGGGAACCACTATGGCCCACCTTCGATCAAGGTCACTTCCTGTCAACTTCATCTCATTATCCGGGAAGCTGATCTAGAGACTCCCTTTTGGTGCCTTGGAGCCTGCATGCCTCAATGGCAGGTTCTTCGCATTAGACGTGAGGTTTTCATCATTGGCCTCTGATCGAGTGATTCTATGGGTGTTCGACGCCAGCTCATTGATTCACATGCTGTAGATTGTACCTGTAGTACCTTGAGGGCCATCGTCATTATTGGTGGTACCTCTCGCATCTGTTAACAACTTTCATCATTGGCTGGTAATCAGACGATGTTCTCGCATGTTCAACTTTAGCTCATTTATTCACATGCTTGGACTTGTACTGTGTTCGGATCGAGATGGAGCGCAAGACCCTGGATTGTGTCTGTTGTTATCTAGGCTGCGATTTTGTGGATTATTATGATTGGTTACATGACTCACTTACTGGATGGCTGCGACCATACCTGAGTCTATTTATCGATCCTCATTGAATGGCTGCATCCATGCCTTGGATCTGGATTATTGTATACTCTGTTATGGATGGTTGTGCCCATACCTCATATATATCATGTATCTGAGATATCAGTTGTATTTCTCCACGCAGGTTTTCTGACGATGGATTTTTCAGTTGGACACGTTCTCGTAAAGCATTTCACCCCTCTCTCTCTCTCGGGCCTCATGCTTTAGGGGGCATCTGTTACACAACAATTTGTCACCGTCCCTGCGATCACCGTCCCGCACATTGGAGGGCTCATTTCGTGACCTGTGAGCAGTGACATGGCTTGAAACCACTTTCATGACATCCCTATGAACAAGAGCTTTCATTGCCCTGAAGACATCTCCTTGTGAAAAACCCTAAAAATGGCCATTTTTGCATTGGCGCGAGCGGGCAGTTCAGTACCCGCGCCAATGGGGAAAATCCTTCAAAGAGGTCGCGCCAATTGGCGCTCTGTCCCAGAGTCACACTCGCGCCAGCCAATTTAAGGAGTGTTTTTTAAAAATATATGGCGGAAGTTTCGTCTTAACCAATTCATGAATTGGTATCTATCTTGAGTTGGGGAGGTTTGGCTACGGATTTCCATGTAGAGGAAGTGGTTTGCCACCTCTCATGGAGGCTTCCTTGAGGATAGGGCCAATCCCATGATTATAGGGATCCCAACTTCCCTTCCTCCATCTATAAAATCTTGCCCATCTCCATTGCAAGATAATCTCCAAGTTCCCAAGAGCCATCAGAGCTTTATGCCGCAGGAGCCTTGATTCATTCCATTAAGGCCAAATCCAAGCAAGGAGATTATTGTCGAGACATCCGGAGAGAGAGGCTTGTCCCATCCCTGACAGGATTTATCGAGACACGTTCTGCTGATGACCCTCCGAAGGAGAATTCAGCGTCAGAGCTATGGTTGTATTCTTCCTTTGATTGATTAATGATAAGCGACTATTGGTTATGGTTCCACTCTTGTTTTTGATGATGATCATGAGTTATGTCCTCTCTGACTGACATATAGTTGCATATATTGGATTTTACGCTTGCTTTTTTTTTGTTTCTTGCGTTTGCAGGTGTCCGATCACGGAGATCGTGAGGATTGTGATCTGCCAGAGCTAAGGAACGGGAGCACTACTTTCTCTACGAGCGACAGCGTTGGATTCCAGGTAAGCCTTCATCGCTAGTTGGTTTATTTGCAATTAGGAATCTGCACCATAGCGTGTGACGATTGTTGCTAGACCCGGTCTGGGCTAGTAGGGATTGCCTCTGTCCGCAGAGGGGATTTACCTCCACAACAGCCCTAGTTCTAAATGTCCCTCGATTTTCCACCATTTCTTGAAGATCTCTTTAGGAAAAACCTTGAATTTACTTAGCCACTCTTTATCTAGTGACACTTCTTTGGGAAGACTATAATATAGATCTATGTCAGAAGGAGTGAATCACGCTAGAGATTTTCCAGTGCTATCCCTGATCATAGCCTCCTCTAGAACTACGTGCTGCAACAACCACTTTGCCTCTTCTACATACTAGAAAACTGTGGATGGGATGTCACCTTTGGTAACCATTCCTAGGTTACAATTCCATTGGTAACTTGGGAATAACACTTAACACGAGAAACCACACATATAACTGCATGATGGGCCCTTTGATCTGTAGCCTCGAGAGCTTAACCCCCACACTAAACCTTTTGTGCCCTCAGTCATGGAACCACATACAAAACCATGTCCTAGAGCGCACCTTTAGCCCTTGGCTTTATTTCCCCAGAAATAAAACTTGGTATTGTAGTTGAAATTGCCGAGTTCAATCCTCAAGGATTATGTGTCCATGTGGGCTCGTCTTCTGATTATTCCTCCTATGCCACCTCATGCGCTAGCCTTTATGCCACAATGTCTTGACACCCTATTATCTAGGTGATAAAATTTGTAGCTCTTTCTGAAACCACCATAGTTAACTCTCCGAGGTGATGTTTCCAACCCTGTTGACTTATTTTCCACCTCAATGCGACCTGTACTCATATGCCACATGTTATGCTCTCAATGTACCACATGTCACTTATTTTTGGCTCACTTGGACACGTCAAATCTCCATGCCACATGCCATATCCCTATTGGTGCCACATCATGCTGACATTGTCATGCCAATGTGTCTCCACCTGTTCTTCCACATTATCTCTCCCATCCAATGATAGTGAGCCAAGTGTCACCTCGTGGTTGGTCTACCTTTTCAAATAACCATGTCATTTTACAACAAAAAGGAGTTATGTGACCTTTGTTTTTTATTAATTTTACATTATAAGGTTTTTAATCGAGACGAGAACTTTGACGACAATTTTTGTAGTGTATTTGACGCATGGGCAGCCAAAATACATAATGCTTAATAGGGAGTTGATTTCCTACAAGCAAGTCATAGGTTAATTGGTTTGTCAAACGTTAGTGGAACAAGTTCAACATGTAGTAAACTACATAAAATGGAAACATAGCATGATACATAAACAAAGAAATGAAAACAAAATAACATGTACAAGAACATGCTCAATCGAGCAAACACACTAATAACTCAAATGGATAACTCTCTCCCTTTATTAGGTGTTGGTAGTAGTAGAAGATAGAATGATAAATCTCTTGTAGTGGATCCTTAGAACTAGGGAGCTCCAATATCCAAGACAAGGGGGTCTCTTCCCCTCAAGCTTTTAGCAAGCCTCTCTTCCCTCTCGAAGGATGGTAGATCGACGGACACGTGGTGAACTCTTCTCTCTTGGATTGAGATGTTGGATGGACAACAACTGAATCCTTCTAATCCTCTTGCCACTGGACAACACAAGCTAGTTTGCTTCTGAGCAATTTGGCCAACATAACAATGTGTTCTCATGTTTCTCTTCCCATGGTTGGATTTTATAGACAAATTTCAATTTTTCCCTCCCTCTCTTGGTACAAGATGGATGTTGACACAAGAGTGGGGGGATGATTCCTTTGTGTGCTGCACTAAAGCCTCAAGGTGGCTCCAAGGCGGATGTACTTGGCTAGCTTGAGTGAGAATCGTTTTCTCCAAGTGTGCCAAGTGGTCTCGGATGGTGACTTTCCGCATCCTCGGGATTGCACAACTCTTTGAGGGATAGCTACGATGATCTTCACGGTTATCGAAGAAAAAATTGCAATGATCGCCTGGGGTCAGTGCTTCTTTTGCGCAGTTCAATAAATTTGCCTACTTGACCTTAGGAAAATTTAAAAATTTCAGCTCCTATAATGTATTTCTTCCCTGTAAATCCTTATAATTTGTACCTTCTTCTTAACATTTTCTAATGTCTTTTTCTTATACGATTTTCCAATGTTAACAAAAACTGACAAAAACTTTTCCATCTCCCTGACATTGTCTCCCCAACAACAAAACTTGGAGCTCCCTCAGATCCTGCTGGGGATGGACTGCAGGCATTATGTGTCAAGTGGGGTCCCCCCTCTGCTAATCATCACTCGTGTCTAACCATGCCTTCCCAACGTTGCGTCACCCTAGAGGTTTGAACTCGTGCTTGTCTTTGTAACTTTCAGGATTTATTCTGTGGGGGTTACGTGTCTCTGATAAGATCCGCCCCATCCTTCCTAAGCTTTCATTGGTCCACCTGCACCCATGTGGTTTCTTTCACTAGTCCATGTATGCCCACGTGGTTGCCACCTCCTAGTTGTAGGTCCCTTGGCCAGAAACACCAAAATTTTGACTTTATCCTCTGAAAATTTGATCAACCCTATATTTTGATCCAGGAAGCCTTTTTCAGACTTCAATATATAGTTGAAATCTCTTTCCAAGCACTATCCATTTGAACAATTTCTAAGTGTAACTGAGTTGATCTTCTAAACTAAACATGGCTTCAAAGTTTGTGCTCCTTGACCAATATGCTTCACCACCGTTGTTCACCAATATGCTTGGAAACATCTGAGCTCTGTCACTCTATTGACCTACTTATCAATCCACAATAGCAACACTTTCTAACAATCTCCATGATACTACCTTTGACATCGATGAATACTTTTGACATCCTTTGCCATCAATGACAACACATGTCTAAGAAATTACTGAGTCAAATTCAAATATGGAATTGAAAGAGTGTGCATGGAAATCAATGAGGTTTCAATTTGAATGGAGATGGGGACTCTTACATTTTTCCATGATGATTTTACCAAATCCTTATCCCCTCATAATTATGTGAGCTAGATTTCCTCACCAATCTTTAAATGCATTCAACCATTAACCCTTAAGTCAAAGATGATGGTTAAGATTCAATAAATAAAGCATATGATAATAATATATGAATTTAAAGGCAACATGTGATTATTTATCACCCCTTAGCCCCACTTTCCTCTTTCCCTTTAGTGAGCTCATTTCCCCTATTATACTTGTAACCATTTTAGACCTTTATATTAGTTTTCACGACATATCTTGAACATACCATATAAGATCTACCACATGATATATAAAAAATATATTTATTGAAATTACTTCGCTAATCATTTATTAGTTAGACCACTACCTTTAATATTATAAGAATCCAAAGAAGATGTTTCCATCATTTAGACACATAATCATTTTATTTGAATTCATACAATTTAACTTTCATCATTATAAACACTTTACAATTTATATTAAATTCAGTCTAATAATTTATATTAAATTCAGTCTAATAAATCAACCAAAATAGGGTACAACTCATTAAATTATTTGGTTAAAGTAGGTCTACTAATTTAAACACATAATCATTTTACTTAATTTAAACACATAATCATTTTACTTAAGTTTATAGGATTTAACTTTTATCATTATAAACAATTATTTAAAATTTATATATAATTAAATCTAATAAAATTAAAAATTAAAAATTAAAATATTAATATCATACAACTCATTGAATTAACTTTTTAATTTAAGTATATACCTTAATATATATAATGTTTATAAGTATATACCTTAATATATATAATGTTTATAAAATATATTTATAACACTCTCTTGTCTCACATAATTTAACTTAAGTCTTACAATATATATCTTAATATATCCAATGTTTATCATGTATATAATAAAACATGTTGATAATATATATATATATATATATATATTTTCTCACATAATTTGTAGCTAAATTTCTTTTTAAAATATTAAAGTTTGACTTTATCTAAAGATATTAACTTATTTTAAAATATATTATAGTAAAATATATTCTTAAAATATAAGAAAATTTGGACAGATTAACCAAAAGGGACTCCATGGAGAGAATTGACTCATGTGGAGATTAATTTAGCAAAATACTTAACAACCGGTCAATTAAACTAACTCTTAAGGCTTAATTTAGCATTCACTTATTTCACACATAATTTGTATTTAGCTTTAATAAAATGTTAAAATTTGATATTCTTTGAAAATATTAAATCTTAAAATAAATTATATTCAAGTATTGAGGGGTTTTCTGCAGTGCATTATATTAGATATCATTTTTTGGGAGCTCTACTTTAATAGTTCATAAGGCACAATACTTGCTAAGGCTTTGCAAATGGGGTAGTAAGCTAAGTGGATTTGATTGTGGTGAAAAACTCCACAGTTAAGCGTGCTTGAGCTAGAGGCACTCTGGGATGAGTGACCTCCAGTAAAGTCCTGGTTACCGGGCTTGCACCCTAGAAGTGATGATTGATATACTGAGAGATGAATAACTTTCTTAACTCTCATAGAAATAGTTATAAATGAATAACTTTCTTAAAGCAGTTAAATCCCAAAAAATAATATCTAAAAAATTATATTATTTAATATAAACGTTTAAAAAAAATAAAAAATAAACTAAAAAATACCATCACAAAAAATGTGAAAAAGGAAAAAAAAATACCAGCACAAAAAAAGCCAAGGAAAAAAAAACTACCACCACAAAAATGTGACAATGAAACCGACATTTGACCTATTTTAACTATATACCATATTCCAAAAGTGTCCAAAGCCCCGTGCAGTTTCACAATGGACCCGTGAGAATCTTCGCCCATGGACAAAAACGTGGAACATGGCCAACCTGGCCACAAAGTGGGTCCAGATCCAGTATTAGAATTTGGAAAGGAACTTGCAAATGTTATTTTTGCCTCATTTCACTCCGCCCAGAATGCCCTCTAAACAGGGATTTCTTCATTAAATATGGACATTAACCCTTTTGCTGTACAGCATTCAGTTACATGGCGTTCCGCGAATTTGATAGATAAAAGTTAACAATGACCAATGATGCCACATGGCTAGTGGTCATTGGCGGTTCACCCCAAACTTTGATCAAAGTATGTCAGTGGGGCGTAGGTTGCGAGGTTTCTTCTGAGATTTAAGACTTGTCACTGCCATGCTAGCGTGAGGTGGGAGTTTAGTCTTTTAATTTTTGAGTGTTTGAATCCAAATGTTACGGTTAATAAAGACCAATGAAAATTGCAGGAGTAAACCTTGCAGATGGTGCTCCATTGAATACTTAGACTGCACGATTCCTCACTCTATTATGACGTGTGAGCCGATTCAAGTGACATTTAATGCAGTGAACAGCGCAGGAGGCTCTCAGACATCCTATTAATTTAGGTAAGGACTTATATTTTGTCTGCTTTTGGCTCGATCTACGTGAACTCCAAAGTTTTGGTATCTTTAAAAAAGCCATCTGGATCCATGGAATTGTAATAGGTGCTTTTCAGATCCGGCAATTATTTTCCGGAAGATTTCAGTCATTTGAGCTCAATGTCGTGCAGGAGAAGAAGTTCAGAGGATAATGGGGGTGAGAGAAACATGATTTATGTTGACAGGAGAGCGAAACAGTGCCTGGGAAACTTCTTGTGTTTATGTTCACAAGAGATCCAGAAAAAGCTGAGGAATCTAATGGGGGCAAATGGGAATGTGGTAGAAATGGATGAGAAATCTGCATTACCATTAGGTGATACTACTGCTGTGTATCCATCCTTTATGGGGTGGTCTGTGACATATCTGATTGGAGCTGCAAGGTTCCATCCGCTACCTGTTTTGTTGGTTGGTTGTCTGCTGTTTTTCATGGCAGTGGAGTATACTCTGGTCATGATACCTCCCAGTTCTCAACCATATGATGTGGGTTTTATCTGGACACAGAGTCTCCATGATTTGTTGCTCGAGAGACCTGCATTGAATACGGTTTTAGCAGCTATGAATACGGTATGCTCTTTTGGATTAGGCTTTTTGCTGTTTTTGTCTGTATAGTAAATAATAAAATCATGATACCAAACAGTCCGGCATGGACCCAGTAATTTGAAATATATTGTGAAAAGCTCAGGTCATTAACCAGCCAACATAGGGGTCCAAGGGGTAGGCACCTTGAATGAGAGGTACGGGCTAATTGATAGCAATGCTTAGTGCAGGCCAGTTATGTAAGCCATATTCAGGTAATCAGGGTTTAAACCTACCTAAAGACATGTTCTCGGATGGAAATCCTAATGACCTTGATGGCCCACGCATATCGCATATCTCAATGGGTAAGCTCTGGTGCAAGTTGTCCTGAGAGAATTTGACAGAAAAATATATCCCTCCACTGTGGTACCTAAAGCCAAGCGGGATATGGTATGTGCGAGTCCTAAGTGATTTTGATGGGATATGGCATGTGCAAGTCCGGAGTGATTTTGATAATAAAATACACCTCTCGGGGTAATTCTCGAGTGATTTTGATAAATGCTTAGACCTCTGCATCTAACCTGTAAATTTAGATAAAATAAGATAATTTTATAACTGTTCAACGGAACACTATAGAAGTAGGCCAATGAGACTAAGACTACATCCAGAGTAGTACAAACAATACATGAAGGCGTGATCGATGAATACATGAACTCATAATGAACATGGCAAGAGGAGCCGAATCCAGAAGAGGGATTTGGACACTTTGTTAGTTTCTTATGGCGACAGATTCTTTCTGCAATTTTTTATGCTCCCTTGTTTTTAAATAGTTGGTCTCATTAATATATTTGTTCTTTATTTTTTGTCAACTACTGGACTGGGGTGTCTACTAGTTACTACCACTATAACTACTAGGTGCACCACATTGCTCCTAACGTGGATACAGGTTAATCAGGGGATCGAACCAAAGGTTTCATAATATTTTACATAATTCATTTTTAGAGCTAGAGCCCCAGTGGCATTGATATATCGTCTTTGGTTTAAAAGAGATTTGGTTTAAAAGAGATTTGGTTGAGAAGAATTTCATTTAAGATACAGAAAGAAGATTATCAGAGGATGGGTTCTGTTAAAATAGGAATTCAACTTCTTTATCAGATAGAGATTTCCATTTACCCTTGCCAGTTCAAAATTCACTAGTGATGCACTGATGTCACGAACCAGATTCTAGCATCTACTTTCCGTCCAGACTCCAATCAAAGGTCAAATTAGAAAATCTCAATGATCATCAATTGCTATTTTTACTCTTGAGATAAGTTATTGCCAATTGTTTGCTATTAAATAGAAAACAACTCGAAAATTTTGTTTGTTAAAAAAAAGAAAAATAAGGTTGTCATCTGTAAATTGTTTTGATTTCAGAGTGCTCACACTAGTATAGACTCTAGTCTTCAAAGATACTGGTACATCTCTTTTGCTTGCGAAAGTGTTAGGTGACCATTCTGATAACTTGGCAAACACTCTAAAGAGGTTTGTAATACCACCATGGATTCCCGAGAAGGTGTGGCCCGCCTGTTGGAAATAAAGGATTCACCCTTAATCTTATCCCTAGCAACTTTCATTGCAAAATGAGCTTGCAGTGAAGGAAGACTTGGCACTTTCAATTCAATCCCTGCTGGTTTTTTTTGCATGGTTAGCATCCAGCTTGTGCATTGGGTCCTACTACATACATTCACTTAACCTTGCTAAACTCTACATCTCCACCCTTTGAGTTCAGATCTCTTTGGAGAAGTGTACCGTTAAAAGTTGTAAAACAAGCTGTGTGAAATTGACACACAAAATAATTTGTGTGCTTGCTGATGTCAATGCTGTCTATTTAAATTTTAAACCAGTAATTTTTCCCCTTGGTTGGTGGTTAGTTCATAGGTTCAGAACACATGTGGGGGTTCACACAGGATGAACTCCTGTTATTTTGATTGAAAAGCTATTATGGTCCAACAGAAGTGGCTGGGTTCTGTCACCTGTGTGCAATGTGGCTTCACAGGTTAGGTTCCGTTGGTCCTCCAATCCCAAAAAATATCCCGTTGTCCTAAAAAAGAATGTTCTTCCTTGTTGCACAATCCCCACCTTTTCTAGCAACATGTTGATGTGCCCTTCATTATGTTTGGCTTTGAGCAGTTCTGTCAGCCTAATGTTCCCTCAGACAATCCATTAATAATTTAAAAGGGTACTAGCTTTCCTTCTCCTTGCATCGCTATTATGCAGCATAATAGTCTCAACTTAATAAGCAAAGATATTTACTTACAAACAAACCATACCCGAGTTTCTCATGATACAACTTAAACACTAAGAAACTTTTTATCAGCGTTATCGAATATGTAACGCTGAAAGAGCAAATAGTTATAATTAGGAACTGCCAATCGTCAAACTTGAAAAATTTGGGGAAAAGATTTGCCAGTTAAGTATTGAAATATTCTTTGAGACTCGGATGAAAATGAGAAGTCTTTGGCTCTAGCAGAAAATTGAAATAATCCAAAAATACATTGAGTTGAAAGTAATTTGCAACAAGTATAAAACAAATGATCATGAAAGTAGCTATCATTAGGTCAATTTTAGACTTGGCTGGTTTCAGGTATGGTTTGTTGTTTGGCTGAACATTCTTGGGCAACCGTGGAAGTTTACTAAGGTCCAAAAGCACGAGCTCTGAGGCTAAACAAGGCTGTTATGCCATGATCTCTGTGCATTAAGCAAGGGCTCATTTGCAAGAAAATTATATTTTACTGGTTACATACTCTTCTTGCTCACACTTTGTCAAATATGCAAGTATCACTCTTATATTACAGACTATGCACACAAATTCTTGTTTACTGTAGTTCTTTGTCCCTTAGGTTCCTACTTAGTACAGATGCTTAAATTCCTTCTTAGTACTGATGTGATACTTACAGAAGTCAGAAATCAGGGATGAAAGAGTCACTTTGTACACTCTTTGTGCAGGTTTTTGTGGGTATGCAAACTGTTTACATCTTATGGACTTGTCTTGTGGAGGGAAGGGGCAGGCCTACAATTGCTGCACTTTTCATGTTCACATGCAGAGGAATTTTGGGCTACACAACTCAACTCCCTCTACCGGAGGTATTATTCTTTCCCTTTAAGTACATGTTTTACATATGGCTGGTTGATTAGACTAGATGCCTGAGAAGTTCATCCACTATAGTAGTAAGGAATTCTAGATTTCATTTGATTTCTGCTAGTGGTACAGATCATATTTGATTACAAGTGAGGTTGTTCATTTGAAATGCAGGAGTTTCTAGGATCAGGAGTGGATTTTCCAGTTGGGAACGTGTCCTTTTTCCTATTCTTTTCAGGACATGTCGCAGGTGCAGTGATTGCTTCTCTTGACATGAGACGTGTGAAGAGGAGCCAGCTGGCCTTTACTTTTGACACTTTCAATGTCCTTCAGTCACTGCGTTTGCTTGCCACAAGAGGCCATTATACAATTGATCTGGCAGCTGGAGCAGGTGCAGGCTGGCTGTTTGATTCCTTAGCTGGCAAGTACGAGGAAAGTAAAAGGTGTACTGTTGTTCAAAAGGATTTGGTATATGAACCATTGAAAGGTTAGAAATGAGGGTCAGATCTTGGGGTTGATTCCAAGCTTGTAAACACTTTAATTTACTGGTTCTTAATAGGTAAATTCTGCTATGGCATGTTGAAAGGGCTAAACCTGTCATGGTAATGTTTTGAAATTATATTTTTCATTTTTTATGTGATGAAACCATACAACCCTCCTGGTTTTAAACTAGCATTGCCTTGTGTCTTTTTTGGACAATGAATCATATATCATATCACCGAAAAGGAAAAAATTCTCAAAGTCCTCGCCAAGAATGCAAAATGAGTTCACAAGAGGACATTGGATCTCTGTGAATAAGCAAAATGAGTTCAAAAAGGTACATTGGATTCATGTGAGTTTTGTCTTTTTGGAAAATAGCAGATTTAGCCCATGTCAGCTTTGTCTCGTTGGAAAAGGGCAGATCTGGCCTGAAGCATGGAGGATAATTTCTTTGCTCTACAAATTCTTGAAATTATCTTTGCAAAATTTGAATCCAGAAATCATCAAGCATGATAACTCCCCAATGCAAAGACTTAAGATGAAATCTTGTTTTTTAGGGGTAATTTTTCGAAGTACATTTTCATAAAATTGGATATTCTTTTTAAAAAAAATATATTTTTACAAAATTAAAGTTATTAAAATATATTTGTGAAATTCTCTTTACAAAATAGAAATCCTGAAAATATATTATTATATTAATTTTTTGATGTTTTATTTTTAATTAGAAATTTCAAAATACATTTTGTAATAAGTGTCACTTAAGAAAGTCTATTTTTAAAAAAATGTTTTTTATTCAAAATTTTAAAATCATTAAAGATGATATCTCTCCACTACGGAGGTTTCAGACATAATCTCACCCTCTTGTAAATCATCAAGGATGGTAGCTCTCCAATGTAAAATTTCAGGATAAAATATTGTATCATGTAGAATAATTTATTAAATTTATATTAAAATTTTAAATTTTTTTTTTTTTTTTTTTTGGGGATAAAATTGGATTTTTCTGAAAATATTATTAAATTAAAGTTTTTAAAATTATTTTTTATAAAATTGAACTTCCTAAAATATATGGCTACATTATTTTTTTTTTCAAAAATGGAAAAAATATTTAGAAAGCTTACTTTAAAAAAAATAAAAATTCTTAAAATATATTGCTCCATTAATTTTTTTCAAAAAGTAGGAAAAAATATTTAGAAAGCCTACTTTTAAAAAAATAGTTTTAAAATAAAATTTTAAAATCATTTTTTTGAAAAATCATAATGGAATTTTAATTCTTAAAATATATTGCTACATTAATTTTTTTCAAAAAGTTGGAAAAAATATTTAGAAAGCCTACTTTTAAAAAAGTAGTTTTGAAATAAAATTTTAAAATCATTTTTTTGAAAAGTCATAATGGAATTTTTTTTAAGAAAATTCATAATTTCCATCAAGTATAGTGAAAAATAAAATTTTAAAATCATTTTTTTTTGAAAAATCATAATTTCCATGAAGTATAATGAAAATTACATATGTACTTTGCACATGCCAAAAAAATTGTGTTGTGAAAAAGCAATCAAACCCTAAAGAAAAATGGACTTTTAAAAGCCCATGTCATGTGCCATATGAATATGTCCACTAAATATATACACATCATCATAATAATAGGTACGAAAAATGGACTTTTAAAAGCCCATTTCATGTGTCATCATATAAATATGTCCACTAAATATATACACATCATTATAATAATAGGTACGAAAAATGGACTTTTAAAAGCCCATTTCATGTGTCATCATATA
Organism: Pinus albicaulis; assembly: GCA_034641835.2. Taxonomy (NCBI): domain Eukaryota; kingdom Viridiplantae; phylum Streptophyta; class Pinopsida; order Pinales; family Pinaceae; genus Pinus; species Pinus albicaulis. The sequence continues at coordinate 1,394,776,338 of CM076572.1, forward strand.
AATATGTCCACTAAATATATACACATCATTATAATAATAGATACATAACTATATGACAAACTATTCAAAGAGAAAAATCTTGAGAACCATGAGACATGAACAAAAATCTGAGAATATTATGAAATTTGATCAACTATTTGTGGGCCTTCAAAGAAAGGCCGGTGATAGTACTTCATGGATGTGTTCTCTAATTGCTCCTGAATCTTCCAAGTCCCCCTAGCATGTTTTGCACTAACGTTGGAAAGAGCATCTGCAATAGTGTTTTTTTCCTTGTAGATATGAGCACATGTAATCTAATCAAATGAAAGCTTTAATTGCAAAACTTCATCAAGAATAGGCAACAGTGTCCGAGTGTGACGCAAGTATAAAATTTCTCCACCACCACACCCACCCCTCTCAAGGGATGCCCCATCAAAATATGCCCATAGGAAAGAATGGTCCACTTTTTCAACGACAATGATCTTGGGTTTGTCTGATACAATTTCATTAGGAATTAAATCGTATATAATGACGATTTGACTTGCCACTTTGTCAGAGAGAGAGCTTGAGATTGGAAAATGATTTTATTTCTAGCAAGCCAAATACCCCCAGTAGAAGATTGGGGGGAGGCTCTTGAGTTTTTTTGGGGCTGCACTTTCCCACCACAATTGTCAGGCTTCTTTGCACAAAAGCCCCTTGCATCTGAGATTTAAAGATAAATACATGCTTACAGTGTTCTATACAACATAAGAAAAAGGACAATCAAATAATAAATGGTAAATTGACTCCTTTGCGTTTTTACACAAAGTGCACCAACTTGGGCCCATGAAACATCTTTTCTGTAAAATATCTCTAGTGGGGGCCTTATTTTCTAGTATACACCATAGAAACATCTTTGCTTTGGTAGGGCATCCCAACCTCCAAATTTTCATCCACCAACACTCCACATTTTCTAGCTCTCTACAAACAATGATGTGCATATAGCCCATCTTTGGTCAGTAGTCCCCAGATATAACGTGTACCTATCGTAAAATGTCTACATTTCCAATAATTCTGACATGTGGAATATTGAGAGCAATTTTATAATCATGCCAATGGCTTAAAAATTCCTTTGGCAGAGTTAATTGTGTAATGCTTGCCCAACCCTGAGCCTATATGGCCTATCTTTAGTGAGTAGTTCTCAGATATAATGTGTACCTATCGTAAAATCTCTACATTTCCACTAATTCTGACATGTGAAATATTGAGAGCATTTTTATAATCATGCCAATGGCTTGAAAATTCCTTTGGCAGAGTTAATTGTGCAATGCTTGCCCAACCCTTAGCCTATATGGAGGTGCTTTTTGAATCTGCCACTTGGTTCAAAGTAAACTTTCCATTGTCATTCATAAATTCCACCAAGGTTAGAGGCAACAAGAAATTTGCACTTCACTTACGTAGGGATCTACTCCAATTCTAACTCTTTCCCTAGTTCCAACCTTCCATGCTAGACATTTTCAATCATGTTGAAAGATGCCATAATTGCTTTCCAGACTGCAGAGACATTTTGTTTGGACTTATTTGGGAGTTTGACCCAATCTTCCATAAACAAGGGATGAATATATTTCCTATTTAATACTTCTATCCATAGACTTACATAATCTATAAGCCTCCATCCAACCTTGGTTGCTAGAGCTTTGGAGAAATGAAACAAATTCCTTAACCCCAATCCCCCCCATTTTTTAGGTAATGTGATTTTGTCCCACTTTACCCAAGGAAAAGCTCTGCTCATCCTTTGAAATCTTCCATAAAAATCTAAAACACGATTAATGAATTAAATTGAGAATCCCTTTTAGGATCCATGAAAGAGTCATCTAGAATACATGAATGGTTTCCAATACTGATTTTATAAGAACAAGCGTTCCCACTGTGGAAAGCCATTTGTAGCTTGTTAAGGTTCAACAAGATGATGATCCCAGTGAAAATTAAGCACCTACACTAGGTGAGGCCCACGGGTTATTTTTAGGTTATAGATCGCATGTCTAAAAATAGAATGCATGTCGATTATTATTATCTCTTAATAATAATTAGACAATAAATAATAATCTATTCTCTTGAAGCACTTGATTTCAATTAACTGGTGTGGAAAACCAGTTGATTGAAGGGATTACGAGTTATAAGGTTGGTTGGTGGGACATGCAAGTGGACTTCGTTGTAATTGAGTGATACAAAGTTGTAACAGAGTTGGATGTGTAGTTATGTGAGTTGTAACTAAAGATACACTAGTGAGAGATCAATGAATTAAATATTAAATTAATTCACATGGAGTGATCTCACATGCACCTGAAGATTTACTACTGTTAACTACATGCATGTCAGATCCAGTGGAGACGCAGTTGAGAGATAGGTGAAATGGACAGTTTGACTATTAGTTGTTATTAGTGGGTGCACTCTTGCAACCAAACACACATTGGAGATGCCAATGAGGATTGTGCAGTCAAGGCAAGGCAAGATCAAATTCATTCAGGGATTGTAATCAACAGGGATTGCGCAGTGGAGGCAGGCTGTTAGGAGGCAGTAAATTGGCGCATGTATTTGCCAATTTTTGTATGACAATGTGAGATGATTGTATATTGCACTGAGAGCTCTTGGATTAGAGTTTTGTATAAGATTGTTTCACGATCCATGATATATACATAATATATGATAGCAGGGTTTTTAGCTTTATGCTTTCCCGGTAAAAACATTTGTGTTATGTGTGATTGATCTTTCTTCATGTGTTTGCTATTGGTGATTAAATTTCTGCAAGAATTTAAGTAGAAGGATTCTGTATTTAATAGTGGTATATAATTGTTAGATCAGGAGAATCCAGGCAATACATAATTGTATTAAAATTTACACATGGTATTGGAGCAAAGAAGATTGCAATATTGAAGCAGTAGCCGAGTTTGTTGGTGGAAACAATTCGAATTCGCTACAAGAATTTCTTGGTGCGATAGTTGAGTAAACATCAAAATGGATTTCAATGGTTTGCGGTTAGAGTATGCACTCGAGGGAAACTCTAATTACATTGCATGGAAGGATACGATAGAGGCAGTGCTTGAAGATAATGGCTTGAAGGAATTCATTGACAATGATGTTCCTAAGCCCACTTCGACGGATGCTGCATTACTTAACGTCTGGTAAAAGAAAGTAACGAAGACGAGAAGGATTCTGTTGGAAGGTGTGCGAGACCATATTGTCTCAAGCCTCATGGGAAAGCCACTCCATTTGTGATGTGGAAGGCTTTGACAGATCTTTTTCAAAGCAACAACGACCATAGGAAATTGGCGCTGAAGGATAAAATCAAAAAGATCAAGATGGAGAAGGGTGACAATATTCTTAAGTATCTCACGAAGTTTGTCCAATGTCGGGATGAATTGGGGAGTGTGGGAATTACGGTTGCTGATGATGATTTAGTGAGCTTGGCTCTCTTGGGACTTCCTAAGAGTTGGCACAATTATCAAGACTGTCAACGGATGGGAAAAACTACTAGATTGAGAACGACTATGGTTGGATCTAGTGCAGGAGTTCAGGCGGAACACCAGAGATGGCTCTTCATCAAAGCATGATGATGAAGAGGATTGTGCTTTGGCTGCCAAGGAAAGGAAAGGGAAGGCGAAGAAATTCCACTCAAAATCCAAGGCTAAAGGAAAGAAGCTGGATTTGTCCAAGGTGAAGTGTTTTCACTGTCATGAACATGGGCATCTCGCCACTAACTGGCCACAGAAAAAAGAAGAACAAGGATGCTGTTGGAGCTGCAGCTGGTGAGGCCCTTGCCTCACAATTTGAACTTGATTTCTCCTTGATCGCATGCTTGGTTTCAAGCGCAATGGGACCGGTGTGGTATCTTGATAGTGGTGCTTCCTTCCACATGATAGGAGATAAGGAGCTTTTCAATGACTTGGAGGAGAAAGATCTCCAAATGCATATAGAGATGGGCGATGATAGATGATACTGTGCGACCGACATTGGTACCATTACCTTTGAGAGGGAGTTAGGTAAACCATTTATGTTGAAAGATGTTATGCATCTTCCAGGTCTGAAGAAAAACTTGGTCTTAGTCGCGATGTTGAAGGACAGAGGTTATGACGTTGTTTTCAGCGATGGAAAAGCTTTCCTGTGACATAAAACAACAGGTCAAACCAAGAGGACAAGGATTCAAGTTAAGAACCTCTACAAGCTGGAGGTAGATGGCTGCGCTGCAATGGTGGGCAAAGAAGAAGAAGTGGCACGCCGGGATGAGGGCGAATTATGGCACAGGTGATTGGGCCATCTTCACCATGGTGCCCTGAAAATTTTGCAACAGATTTCTATTGGATTTCCCAAGCGTACACTTGCGTAGTTAGATCAGTGCAAGGGATGTACTATGGGAAAGTTTGTAAAAACCACCTTTCATGAAAAAGAAAACCATGCTTTGGTGATCCTGGAGAGAGTTCACACAGACGTGTGTGGACCATTCTCGGTTGCTTCAACAACAAAACACATATATTATGTTATTTTTGTTGATGAATTTTCTCGTAGATGCTAGATCTTCTTCATGCAGAAGAAGGATCAAACATTCTCAAAGTTCTACGAGTTTAAGGCATTGGTGGAGAAATATTCAGAGAAGCAAGTGAAGGCTCTTCGGAGCGATAATGGTGGAGAATACATCTCGAATGAATTCAAAGAATTATGTAGCAAAGAAGGAATTTGAAGAGAACTCATAGCGCCTCATAACCCACAACAAAATGGGGTCGCGGAGAGGAAGAACAGAACGATCGTGGGTGCTGCACGAGCGATGCTACATCATCAGGGTGTTGGGTATGTGTTATATTCTTTCCACAACTAGTCACGCGCGGGGGGGGAGGGGGGCGGGGGTGGTCACAGGGGGGGTCACGGGGGGTCTGAGGGGTTTTTGCTCGGGCCTTAGGTAGACCCTATTCAATGGGAGATCTGCGGGATCGATTCTTGCGATGAAAGAAGATGGTGAGCAGCGGGAAGATAGAGATAGAGAAATTTAATGGTCAGAGTTTTGAGTTGTGGAAGCTCAAGATGGAGGATCTGCTAGTGGATAAAGATCAGTTGATCGCGGTAGATCCGGGTACTAAACCAACGACAATGTCAGATGGAGACTGGAAGAAGTTGGATCAGAAGGTAAAGAGCACAATATGGTTGTGTGTCTCAAATTCAGTACTCTTGAATGTATTTGGGGAAGCTACAGCGAAGACCTTATGGGACAATCTAGGGACTTTGTACCAATCTAAGTCTATGGTGAATAAATTGTTCCTGCGGAAAACGCTGTATAACCTGAGGATGAAGGATGGAGACTCGGTGATAGAGCATCTGAACGCCTTCAATACTATGGTAAGTCAGCTGTCATCTGTTGATGTTAAAATCTCAAATGAAGATAGGTGCATCAGTTTGTTGTGTTCTCTACCGGATTTGTGGGATAGTCTGGTTATTGCAATAGGTAGCAATACAACTACCTTGAATTTTGATGACATTGTCTCAGCCTTGTTGGAGGAAATGAGATGGAGAAATATGGAAGGTCAGAATGGAGATGCCTTATCTGTACAAGGAAGGTCCTAGAATAGAAACAAGAATAAGGTTTCGAGTGGGAGATCTAAATCTAGAGGGAGATCTAAATCTCCTGGAAAGTTTGTAAAGGTGTGCTGGAAATGCAGAAAGGAAGGGCACTACAAAAAGGACTGTAGATCTAAAGCTCCTGAGAAAGGAAATGGATTTGATGATGCTCCTTCTCCAGAGGCAAAAACCACCTCGGATAAAGGTGGGAATGTGTATTTGGCTTCTTCTTCAAATACACATGTAGATCATGAGTCATGGTTGATTGACTTGGGTGCATCCTTTCACTTCACTCCCCATAGGGAGTGGTTCTACGAGTATGAGAAATATGATGGCGGTGATGACTTCTTAGGGGATAATAGGAAGGCCAGAATCGTCGGACGTGGAAAAGTTAAGCTGAAGCTGCAAGGTGGAAGGATTAGAACACTTCATGGTGTTCTACACATTCTTGAATTGTTCAGAAATCTGATTTTTGTAAGCACGATGGATGATGCAGATGTAAAAATAATGTTTGAGAAAGATAGCTGTAAGATGGTCCAGGGAGCACTATTATTAATGCCGGGAGTTCGGATTGGAACTCTATACAAGCTTCAGGGCAACACTACTATTGATGGGTGCAACAGTTCTTTGGTTCCTGAAAGTGGAGCGGAAAGCCTAGCGATCTCTGGAGAAAAGACCATGCTATGGCATCAAAGGCTTGGACATATTGGAGAGAAGGGCCTTCGGATACTGCATGGAAATGGTATGGTAGAAGGTATGTCTAATAGCTCTATGGATTTCGATTTTTGTGAACATTGTGTATATGGGAAGCAGAATCAGGTGAGTTTTCCTTCTGGTGTTAAGAGGGCAAACAAGATATTAGAGCTTGTGCACAGTGATGTGTTTGGACCTGTATCGGTTCCATCACCGGGTAAGTCTGTGTAATATGTTTCATTCATAGATGACTTCTCAATGAATACATCGATATGTTTCTTGAGGAAGAAATCTGAAGTCTTTGACATATTTAAAGAATTTAAGGCTCTGGTGGAAAACCAGGCAGAGAAGAAGATAAAGGTGTTGAGGACAGATAATGGTGGGGAGTTCCGCAAGAAGGAATTTGAAGAGTTCTGTAAGAAGTGTGGTATAGCACGACATAAGACTACTCCATACACACCTCAGCAAAACGGAGTTGCAGAAAGAATGAACAGAACGCTGATGGAAAAGGCAAGAAGCATGCTCAGTGGTACCGGGTTAGGACAAGAATTATGGGCAGAGGCAGTGGAGACTGCATGTTACTTGGTTAACAGATCACCTTCATCAGCGTTGGAGGATAAGACTCCACATGAGGTATGGATTGGTAAGAAACCGTCCATCTTCACTTCCACGCCTTTCTTCAAAACTTTCATTTCATTTTTTGTTGCTCTTTGCGAGAGTGAAATTTGTTGCATTTGCTCTTGTAATTTTGATAGATCATGTTGCAATTCTTCATCTTCATGAGTCATGGTAGAGCCTTCTGAAAGTTTAATGGGTGTTGAATTCTTTTTAGGGGCCATTTTAGAATCCAATATTGATACCTGTTCTACAATATCCCCTTGGAATCAATTCAACTTGATTCTTCAAACAAGACTTATGCAATTCGGAAAAAAAAATACACACCTTTTACTTTCTTTGAGGAGCTCGATATTGAAATTGAATTATCTCTGTAATTGAAAATCTTCAATATCTAAAATTCAGCCCTGTAGTAGCCCTCTGAAGCTTCTTTCAAATGCCACAGGTCTCATCTAATTTGGATTCCCCAAGACAAAGTTGTGTCCAATCTCCCACAATGACCTAATTTTGGACTGGTTCAGTAGAGCAAAATTGTAGGACTTGCCACGTGTCACTGTTTCGTCCTTTGTCTCTGAAATTGATAGCCAAGAAACTACATTCCGTGTACTTGCGACCACTTTTAACGGCACTCAAATCCACTGCCCAAAGAGAGAGTTATTTAACTTTTCCCACAATCACCTTTTTGAGATGAAATTCAGGAGCCTGAAAAAGCACTACATTCCACAGATCATATCTCCAAAACTATTGTGAACCAAGCTCTGAAATTTTTTGAAGAATTTCCTCCGGATTTCAGCTTCGCACCATACGAATTTTAGATTCTGAAACTTCGTAGAAAAAAATTTATAGCGAAAATGCCACGATGACCTGTTTAGGAGCTTAAAAAAATACCTAACTTCCACAGATGATATCTTCGAAAATGTTGCGAACCAAGCTCTGAAATTTTTAGAAAATCTGCCTCAAGATTTCAGCTTCGCACCCTAAAAATTTCAGCTTATGAAACTTCGTAGAAAAAAAGTTATAGCGAAAATGCCACGATGACCTGTTTGGAGCAGCGAAACCCTAGAATCCAAACCTCTGATACCAAATGTTGTGTAATCAGCTCCAAAAATAGAAGAAAAGAGATATCAACGCATTAGAAATAAGCCACTTCGAGGGGGCAACCTCCAATACATTACATAAATGAACAATTCTTGGATGATACAATTTACAAAACCTTCTTTCTATATATAGGAGTCCATGGGGCCATAATGTAATCCTAGTGGGCCACAATGTAATCCTAGCCGACCTAACAATAATAATTTAAGGGCACAATAATAACAAAATGGGGGTTACAAGGATACAATAATAACAATAAGGGGGTTACACTAACAATAATAAGGGACTATACTAGTGATATAGGGACCTAACAATAAAAGACAATTTATAGTGGCTCTTTCAACTACAGAGGCAGAATACATAGCAACCACTCATGCAAGCAAAGAAGCAGTTTGGTTGCAGAGATTGTGTTCAAGTATGGGGTTGGTGCAGCAAGCTATAATATTACACTGTGATAGCCAAAGTGCAATTTTTTTGGCTAAGAAACCTGCTTATCATTCAAAGACAAAGCACATTGATGTTTAATATCACTTTGTGAGAGATATGGTTGAGGCTAAAAGGGTGTTGCTGGTAAAGGTGGACACCTTGAAGAATGTTGCAGATGCATTGATGAAGTCTGTGAGCACTCAGAAGTTCTCTTGGTGTAGAGAAACAATGGGTGTTGCAGAGTTGGGATAATGACTAAGCTCTCCTGTGGCCCCCTGCGGAAAGAAAACAACAAGTGGGAGAATGTTGGGTATGTGTTATATTCTTTCCACGACTAGTCATGCGTGGGGGGGTCAAAGGGGGGGTGATAGCTCCCCCTGTACATTGCCTCGGGCGTAGCAGAGGGGGGGGGGGGGCGGCAGCATCCCGGGAAATTTTTTTTGGTCCTTATTTTTCGGTGGGCAGACCCGCCCATGGTTTTGTGCATGGGTTTGCACCTGGTTTTGGGGCATGATGGTTTTCGGCCCTTGGTATTTTGTAGATCCGGTCAAGAGAACTACGGTTATGTTCTAATTCAGGGTTAATGGATTGGGGTTTATGTATGCTTCGGCATGTATATATATGTGTTGTAACACTAAAAGAAATATAATGAAAAATCAATATGGTTGTCCCGATTTGGGATCCAGGGGAAAATATCTGTGTATATCTGTTTTTTTTTATGCTCTCGTTATTGTTTTTTTTTGTTTTTAAGATTGATTTGCAGATAATTTCTATACAGGGTTAAAACCTACATAGGGCCTACCAATGCAATTGTGGGCAGAAGCATACAACACTGCAGTTTATGTGCAAAACCGTTGTCCTCATAGAGTACTTGGCATGAGTACACCTGAAGAAGCTTTTACGGGTAAGAAAACAGATGTTTCTCACTTTAAGATTTTTGGCTCATCTATTTATGTGCATGTGTCCAAGAACGCCAGGAAGAAGCTGGAGCCGACTGCTGAAGTTGGGATATTTGTGGGATACACAGAAACACCCCATAATTGCCATGTGTATTTTCCAAACATTCGAATGACTGTGGTGTGACGAGATATAAAATTCAATGAGGATAAAGCCATGAAGTTGTCGCTTGAGAGGGAGCTAGACTTACATGCAGAGGAGGAACTTTTGGTTCCCAAAGATGAGTCTCTAGATGTGGATCAGCCACAGGAGGAGGTTCATGGAGTGGAGGAGTCCCCTCACGCAGAGCCAAACATCAGAACTAGCATAAGGCATACCACAGAAGCTGAGAGGTTAAAGCTTGATACAACACAAAATGTAGGAGTCCCTACTTCATATCACAGACAGAGACAGTCTTCTGACCGATTCACTGGATACATGGCTCTCATGAGCAAATGTATTGTGACTGAGCCATCTTCCTTTCAGGAAGCAGTGCAGAAGCCCACATGGGTAGATGCAATGGTGGAGGAGTATGACTCCATTGTTAGAAATAGTGCTTGGGAAATTGTTCCAAAGTCGGTTGATAAATTAGTGGTAGGTTCAAGATGGATCTACAAGGTAAAGCAAGCTGCTGATGGGAGTGTTGAGAAATACAAGGCCAGATTTGTGGCCCGGGGCTTTTCACAGATCGAGGGGATTGATTATGAAGAAACCTTTTCACCTGTTGCATGGTATTCTTCCATAAGGACCATCCTTGCTCTCTTAGCGCAGATGGGTTGGCACATTCATTAGATGGATGTAAAGACTGCATTCCTTAATGGGATCATTGAGGAAGAAGTGTACATTGAGCAGCCTGAAATATTTGAGATCTTCAACAGCGAGTCACATATGTACAGACTCAATAGAGCGATGTATGGGCTGAAGCAAGCACCCTGTGCTTGGTACACTCGAATCGATAGTTTTTTCACTGGACTTGGCTTCACCAAGAGTGAGACGGATGCAAGCCTATACCAGATTATGGTGGAGGGTAAGCTTTTAATCATTGTTCTTTATGTTGATGATTTAATACTGACTGGTGATGAGAAGATGATACACTCATGCAAGGAGGATCTTGCAAAGGAGTTTGAGATGAAGGATATGGGCCTCCTTCATTATTTCTTTGGATTGGAAATATGGCAGGGAGATGGTGAACTTTTTGTGTCTCAAGGCAAGTATGCAAGGGATATACTGGGTAAGTTTCACATGGAGGGCTGCAAACCCATGGATACTCCTCTTCCAAGAAACTGGAAGAAAGAGGACGCTACATCTGGAAAGGTAGTGGATGCTATTGTCTATCGACAGTTAGTGGGTTCGCTAATGTATTTAGTAAATACAAGACTGGAAATATGCTATGCGGTGAACCAACTTAGTCAAGTGATGGTTAAGCCTACCAAGCTCTTTTGGAAGGCGGGAAAGCATGTCCTTAGATATCTTAGGGGCACATCTGAGTATGGCTTATGGTACAGACAAACGGATGAGGTGAAGTTGCATGGCTTCACAGAAACCCAACGGACATAAAGAGCACATCAGGAGGGGTCTTCAGTATCGGATCTACAGCTGTTTCTTGGTAAAACAGGAAACAAAGATCCGTGGCACTCATTTCAGCAGAAGTGGAATACATGGCAGCAAGTCAAGCTGCATGTGAGGCTATTTGGATGAGAAAGATCCTGGTTGGTTTATTTGGTTCTCATTTAGATCCTACAGTGATTCATTGTGATAATCAGAGTTTTATTAAACTCTCGATTAATCCTATGTTTTATGATAGATCTAAGCATATAGATATTCGGTATCATCATATCAGATATTGTGTGCAGCAGAAGATCATGTTGCTTCAGTACATTCCTATGGAAGATCAGGATGCAGATATTTAGACGAAGGCACTCACCAGGAGCAAATTCGAATACCATAGAGACATGATCGGGGTGAAGGATAATCCCTTTCTTGTTGAGAGGGAGTGTTGAGATTCAACAAGATGATGATCCTAGTGAAAATTAAGCACCTGCACTAGGAGGGGCCCGCAGGCTATTTTTAGGTGTATGTCTATTTTTAGAATGTTGAGTAAAGTACATTTATAGTAGGAGACTATTTATATATGGTTGAGAAAATTATATTTATAGATGAGTTTCTATTTTTAGATGCATGGGCGAAGTCTATTTATAGATCGCATGTCTAAAAATAGAATGCATGTCGATTATTATTATCTCTTAATAATAATTAGACAATAAATAATAATCTATTCTATTGAAGCACTAAATTTCAGTTAACTGATGTGGCAAACCAGTTGACTGAAGGAATTACAAGTTCTAAGGTTGGTTGGTGGGACATGCAAGTGGACTTTGTTGTAACTGAGTGATACAAAGTTGTAACAGAGTTGGATGTGTAGTTATGTGAGTTGTAAATTAGTTTAACTCAGTTGTGCTAGTTGTAAATAGTTGTAACTGAAGATACACTAATGAGAGACCAGTGAATTAAATATTAAATTAATTCACATGGAGTGATCTCACATGCAACTGAAGATTTACTACTGTTAACTACATGCATGTCAGATCTAGTGGAGACCCAGTTGAGAGATAGGTGAAAGGGACAATTTAACTATCATTTGTGACATTATTGGGTGCACTCTTGCAACCAAACACACCTTGGAGATGCCAATGAGGATTGCACAGTCAAGGCAAGGCAATATCGAATTCATTCAAGGATTGTAATCAACAGGAATTGCGTTGTGGAGGCAGGTTGTCAAGAGGCAGTAAATTGGCACATGCATTTGCCAATTTTTGTATGACAATGTGAGACGATTGTATATTGTACTAAGAGCTCTTGGATTAGAGTTTTGTATAATATTGTTTCATGATCCATGATATATACATAATATATGATAGTGGGGTTTTTAGCTTTATCCTTTCTCGGTAAAAACATATGTATTATGTGTGATTGATCTTTTTTCATGTGTTTGCAATAGACGATTTAATTTCCACAAGAATTTAAGTAGAAGGATTATGTATTTAATGTTGAGATTCAACAAGATGATGAGCTTAGTGAAAATTAAGCACCTTCACTAAGTGGGGCCCGCAGACTATTTTTAGGTGTATGTCTATTTTTAGAAATGGTGAGCATATTCTATAAGTTGCAGGATGCTATTTGTAGATGGTTGATCAAGTTGGAAAAATAGATGAAATTCTATTTTTAGAAGATTGGGTAAAGTCTATTTATAGATCGCTAATCTAAAAATAGATGCATGTCGATTATTATTAGCCCTTAATAATAATCCGACAATAAATATCAACTTATTCTCTTGGAGCACTTTATTTCAGTGAATAGATTTGGAAAATCAGTGGGCTAAAGGAATTACGCAATTCCTAGGGTGGTTGGTGACTCATGCATGAAGGACTCAGTTAGAACTAAAGTGGTAGAGTTGTGACAGAGTTGGAAGTGTAGTTATGGGAGTTGTTATATACTTTAACTCAGTTAAGCGAGTTAAACTCAGTTGTGCTAGTTGTATCGAGTTCTAACTGAAGATACACTAGTGAGAGTTTAGTGAATTAATTATTTAATTAATTCACAGCTAGAGATTCACTTGCAACTGAAAAAATACAACGGTTAACTACTTGCATGTCAGTTCCAGTGGAGACTCAGTGGAGAGATAGGTGAAAGGGTGAGATGGACTATCTATTGTGACTATAGTGATGCATTCAATGCATCTGACACACATTGGAGATGCCAATGAGGATTGCGTAGTCAAGGCAAGGCTAATTCGAATTCGTTCAGGGGTCTTCTTCAGTAGGGATTGCGTAGTGGAGGCAGGTTGTCAGGAGGAAATAAACTGGTGCATAGATATGCAAATTTCTGCATGACAATGTGTAATGATTGTTGATTGTACTAAGAGCTTGATGTACTATGCTTTGTATGATATTGTTACATAATCCATTGATATACATAATATATGATAGTTGGGGTTTTTAGCTTTAAGCTTTCCCGTTAAACAACTATGTTTATGTATGATTGATTTTGCTTCATATGTATTTTGCAATTGGCAATTTAATTTCCGCAAAGAATTAAGTGGAAGGATTCTGTATTAGATAAGTTAATTTGTTAGATCAGGGGAGTCCGGTAATATACATGCATATTGTATAATTTCTACATTTAACAGTGGCATATAATTGTTAGATAAGGAGAATCCAAGCAATACATAATTGTATTAAAATTTCTACATAGCTCCAGACTTTCAACCTTTTTTCAAATTTTGTAATCAACCAAAGCTAATCCCCCTCCCTGTAGTCATTTGGTTTCAAATGGAAACCCAAATACTTGATTCATGCTTCAAAGTTCAGCGAATGGAATGGGAACAGAGACTGAGCATTGACAAGCTCATCCCTAGATAAACCAACCTTAGGAAGAGAGGGTTTTTGAAGGTTAATCACCACATGTATGGCCTTTTCAAAAGAGGACATAGTTGACCTGACAGTTGCTGTATCTCTTCTAGTGCCATCACAAAAGACCAGAATATCATGAACGAACAATAGATGAGTATTGGTTAGGTCATTCGCTACAACAAATCCCTTGAGGTCTCTTGTTTTTTCATGGCACATGAGAATCTAGGTTTGGTCTTAAAATATTTGACAAAAACATACCCAAGTGCCTCAACCTTCCTACTTTGCTCAACGGAAATGAAAATTTTTAATTTTTTCAACCCTTCTTTGTTATATTAACAACTATAATTGTTTTGTGGATTAATCCCTCTTGTAGACAAGATTGATCTCCCTAGTACTCCAACAAGTAACTAGAAACAAAGATCCATTGAATGCCTATTTCTCTAAACTATTTGTATTTTAGATTATTACAAATTTGAAATAAGGAGGTTATACTCCTATCTTTCAACTGAGACGTTCGATGTAGCCTTTTGCCTTTCGCTCCAAATAAATTCTTCAATGCTGAGAAGAACCTGCAATAAAAAGCAACACAAAATATCAAAGCACTTGCAGTATATAATAATCATAAATACTAGTCCAACTTAGTGATCAAGGAGTCTAAGTATTGCCATCATTTCCATGAATTCATAAACAATACAATGAGAAAAATAGATCGATATGTATTATCAGAAATTAAAAAAAGCAATATTACAACCTTAGCCTTGATGTTATACAAATTCCTCCCATGTGTCCACGCAATCGTTTCCTTCGGTTTCATAAGCCTTCTTCTCTAGAATGACCTGCAGGAAGTCATGTACACAAAGGTGTGATCTTCAATGTGCAAACAACAACTTACTAGTTCAAAATCTATGAACTCTATGAACTCTCTCCAGCTTAGAATTTATACAAGTCAGTATCTACCCTTCAACCTGAAACTTCAACTCAATTTATAGAGAGATTGAGGTTGAATGAGTTCCTCCCATGAAGGGATTTGGATTCCTTTGGAAAAGGGTTAAGCTCCATGAGTAGAGGGATAGAGATCGAACTGGAACGACTCTAGAGGCTTTCAGTTGGGGGAATATTCGACCAAATAGGCTTATAGAAGTTACCTTTTTAAATTTACTTCCTTTTTACGAGGGTGCGCAGGTTTTAGTGGTGAATAGAGTAGTAATCGCTGTGGCTAATAGAAGAAGTAAGCGCATGCGCAGGTAATGGTAAAAAAAAACACGTAGGTAATATTTTAAAGGTTTTAAAGAGATTTCTCCAGTTTCCAAGACTTGGTTTAGGAACATGAGTGTTTTTGACCTCTAAGGGAACATGATATGGATGGTGATAGACCCATAATGAGAGTCAAATGTCATGGTGACAAAATGACGTGTAATAGCCTAAAATGTGAAGTTTGAGAAAGTTTTTCTAAAGAGTGAAGCACTTTACCATTCCAAGGATTGGATTAGAGACACCGGTCGAAAACTTGTAAAAACATTAAATGCAAATATATATCATCACTGAGGTAGGCATTCCCATACTCAGAGAAAAAATAACTAAATGTTTTGGTACATATATGATTTTAGCATTACATCAAAAGTAGACATAGTATGGGCGCAACCATATGTCATAATAAGTCTAATGTATCATGAATACATAACTCCTCATAGCTTGGATGGTGGAAACTAGAACCAGGGTCTTGATTTCCGCTTCTTGAACTAGTACGAATCTATCCATGCGATTGATTGTGTCGAATTCGAACATGGTAGAAACCACTTGATTACCAGTGAATAATGAGAACCCTTAACAAGTGTAATAGAAACCACCAATATGACAATGTCTCTCAAAGTACTTCAGCACAATCTATGAAGTGTGAATGAATGATTTGCAGTTGAACACTCATAAAATCATTTGATCAAAGGTCAATGATGAGAACCTATCGTCGAAGGCAAGAAACCTGCCATTAGGGCATGCAAATTCCAAGGTACTGATAGGATTCTAAATCAAATTTCTAGATAATGAGATGATGTCGATTGAAAGTGCTCCGTCGCAGGAAAGCCTATGACACGAAACCATTAGATCAAGTTTTGAAGTAATGTTTTGCAAGGAATGACTCAGGGATGAATGGAGACAAATTTTTGCAATGAATGGTAAATAAAATTGAACTTTATATTGAACACATAATGACATTGTAAATGGCTTGCCAACATTTGACTCAAAGATAATACGCAAAAAACGTTTGAAGAATTTCAATGTGGTTTGATTAATTGTAAGACAAAAGGATTACCCAACCCAGGTAGAAGTGCGAAAAAGTGTCGTGTTCAAGAGTGACATGCTGCTTTCTAAAACAAGGATAACAAATGGATTCTTTTTCTCATTCCCCCCCCACCATTACTGGAAGGTACCTGTTTATTTTTGTCATGCTTGAAGAGGATAAAATTTGCTAGTCATGTAAGCTCATCCTTCGGACGAGTCCATCTTAGTATTTTTAACAAACCCTAAGGAGTGGTTCAGTCCTGTTGTGAAAGAGAGGTCTTGTACTATTTAATTTTAACGAGTCCAACATAGGATTAACTAGGTGTTTTTCAGTTTTAGGGAGTCAGAAGAAAAACATAAGTAAAATCCCTAGTGTTCTTTTTCGTAAATTTAGTCTCTCAAACCCGAAAAAGGATAATATAATGTAGCAGAGAACTCTATTGACCATGCTTAGTCAACGTATACCTTTTTTGTAAATAGTATAATTCAGTCCAAAAAAGGGATAAACTTATAATGAATAGATGACTATTCATTTACTGATGCAGCAAAAAACTGCAATTTACATTTCACAGCGTGCACCTGTGGGTTATGGGCCCACATAAAGAGCTTCTTATCTCGTAGTGGATTGCTTTAACACAACTTTAATAAATTGCATATTGCGAGTGTTAACATTTCACACTTTGGATCATATAACACATCGCATATTGGCCGAAAACCCTTATCACAGATTGCAGGGTTTAAGATTTCACATATCAGAAATCTTAACCCATCGCTCTTCAGTTTATCGCACATATAACTCGTCGCATTTTGCAAGTTTAACTTTATACCCTTAACCATTAATCCATATCAACCGCGATGTGCGATATGCACTTAAGCGCTATATTGACACGTGGCTCCTCTCCGGCGCATCGCAACCTATATTGTTTAACTTGCGATGGCTTAACATGTCAATATAATGAATGCTGATTGTGATGTGCATAAACTAACTTCTGTTCAATGCGAAGGGATCTTGTTCGTTCATCTCCCACTGCTACTTCTGCGATCTAATCACCACCATTCATCCTTCACTCTGATACATGTTATCTATTGAAAGAATCACATCTCCATAACTCCTATTTTTCCATAAACGTTAATCTACAATGAAGTTCATAGGAACTTCGTTCTCCGCACTCTTATCACACAACTTTATCAATAACAGGGTTGAAACTAGAAAGATATATATATGCATAAAAATCTAAATCAAATAATACTCAGATACTCTAAAATCCAGATTATCCCTGGATATATGAAAACACACGATTTCATTTATTTCCTCGAGCTCGAGTTACAGTCTAAGGCCTCTTTGGCCTGAATCACAAAATCGCCCTGCGGCTACATTGTGCTACCCTTCCTTATCTCTCACACAACACAAATCACTTTATAAAGGAATTACAAAGTAAGTGGATTGCTTAAGATCCATAAGCTCCTCCCATAATCGCTCAACCAACCCTAAATCTCTCTATTCGCATACACGGCAGATAATTACAATTTAATCAAGTCTCTTAGAGACTCATCAATTCCATCAATTTAGCTTTGTTAAATAGAATTTTCCCCAGTTTACAATGATTGTCCACATTTCACCCTTCATAGCATTGAGTTTGAATTATGGCCCGATGCTCCTGCATCAGACTCCCCTGGTATAAAACTTTCTATGACATCCTGGTCATATGCCTCCTTCATCTCTTAGCAATTCTACCCACATCCTCTATGGAATTGCCTTTATGATCTTTCCGTGAGCTGCAAAAAAACCTATGCAGTAACAAGTCCTCCCTGCTACATGATACCTCACCAAGCTTCTCTCCTTTGAGCTCAGTCTTTCGACATCTCTCTAGTTCTCTCTTCTAGAACCATTTGAGCACTCCTTTCTCTAGGCTGCTGCAATATTCTCACCTGCACAACAATATAAAGACCACAAACTCACCAATATTCAACATAACTGTACCTCATTTTGCATGCAAACTCTTTCTCGCAGGAAATATTTCCTTGCTCTGATACCACTTTGATGCAACAAAAAATTGCAATTTACATTTCACTGCGTGGACTTGTGGGTTATGGGCCCACATAAAAAGCTTCTTATCTCATAGTGGATCACTTTAAAAAAGCTTTAATAAATTGCAGATTGCAAGTGTTAACATTTCGCACTTCGTATCATATAACACATCGCATATCAGCCGAAAACCCTTATCGCAGATCGCAAGGTTTAAGATTTCGCATATCAGAAATCTTAACTCATCACTCTTGAATCGGCTTATCACACATATAACTTGTCACACTTCACAAGTTTAACTTTATACCCTTAACCATTAACCCATATAAACTGCGATGTGCGATATGTGCTTAAGCGCTATATTGACATGTGGCTCCTCTCCAGCGCTTCGCAACCTATATTGTTTAACTTGCGATGGATTAACAGGTCAATATAACGAATGTTAATTGCGATGTGCGCAAACTAACTTCTAGTCAATGCGAAGGGATCTCGTTCGTTCATCTCCCATTGCTGCTTCTACGATCTAACCACCAGCGTTCATCCTTCACTCTGATACTTGTTATCTATTGAAATAATTGCATCTCCATAACTCTTGTTCTGCCATAAACGTTAATCTACATCGAAGTTCATAGGAACTTCGTTCTCCGCACTCTTATCACACAACTTTATCAATAACATTGTCGAAACTAGAAAGTTATATATACACATAAAAATTGAATTCAAATAATACTCAAATACTCTAAAATCTAGATTATCCCTGGATATATGAAAACACACAATTTCATTTATTTTCTCGAGCTCTAGTTATAGTCTAAGGCCTCTCTAGCCTGAATCACAAAATCACCCTGCGGCTACATTGTGCTACCCTGTCTTATCTCTCACACAACACAAATTGCTTTATAAAGGAATTAAAAAGGAATTGGATCACTTAAGATCCATAATTTCCTCCCGTAATCGCTCAACCAACCCTAAATCTCTCTATTCACATACATGGTAGATAATTACAATTTAATCAAGTCTTCTAGAGACTCATCAATTCCATAAATTTAGCTCTGTTAAATAGAATTGGCCCCGATTTACAATGATTGTCCACGTTTCACCCTTCATATAATTGAGTTTGAATTATGGCTTGATGCTCTTGCATCAGACTCCCCAGGTACATAATTTTCTATGACCTCTTGGTCATATGCCTCCTTCATCCCTTATGAATTCTACCCACATCCTCTGTGGAATTGCCTTTATGATATTTCCATGAGCTGCAACAAAAGCTCTGCAGTAACAAGTCCTCCCAGCTACATGATACCTCACCAAGCTTCTCTCCTCTGAGCTCAGTCTTTCGGCATCTCTCTGGTTCTCTCTTTTGGAACCATTTGAGCACTCCTTGCTCTAGGTTGTTGCAATCTTCTCACCTGCACAACAATATAAAGACCACAAACTCACCAATCTTCAACATAACTATACCTCCTTATTTTTCACGCAAACTCTTTCTCGCAGGAAATATTTCCCTGCTCTGATACCATTTTGATGCAACAAAAAACTACAATTTACATTTCATCACATGGACCTATGGGTTATCGGCCCACATAAAGAGCTTCTTATCTCGTAGTGGATAGCTTTAACACAAATTAAATAAATCTCAGATCGTGAGTGTTAAAATTTTGCACTTCGGATCATATAACACATCGCAAATCGACCAAAAACCCTTATTGCAGATCGCAGAATTTAAGATTTCACATATCGGAAATCTTAACCCATTGCTCTTTGGCTTATCGCACATATAACTCGTCGCACTTTGCAAGTTTAACTTTATACCCTTAACCATTAACCCATATCAACCGCTATGTGCAGTATGCGCTTAAGCACTATATCGACATGTGGATCCTCTCCAGCGCATTGCAACCTATATTGTTTAACTTGCGATGGCTTAACAGGTCAATATAATGAATGCTGATTGCGATGTGCACAAACTAACTTATGTTCAATGCGAAGGGATCTCGTCCGTTCATCTCCAACTGCTGCTTCTGCGATCTAATTACCACTATTCATCCTTCACTCTGATACTTGTTATCTATTGAAAGAATCGCATCTCCATAACTCTTGCTCTGCCATAAATGTTAATCTACAACGAAGTTCATAGGAACTTCGTTCTTTGCACTCTTATCACACAACTTTATCAATAACAGGGTTGAAACCAAAAATATATATACACGCATACAAATCGAAATCAAATAATACTCAGATACTCTAAAATCCAGATTATCCCTGGATATATGAAAACACACAATTTCATTTATTTCATAGAGTTGGAGTTATAGTCTAAGGCCTCTTTGGCCTGAATCACAAAATCACCCTGCGACTACATTATGCTACCCTGTCTTATCTCTCACACAGCACAACTCAATTTATAAAGGAATTACAAAGGAAGTGGATCGCTTAAGGTCCATAAGTTCCTCCCGTAATCACTCAACCAACCCTAAATCTCTCTATTCGCATACATGGCAGATAATTACAATTTAATCAAGTCTTCTAGAGACTCATCAATTCCACCAATTTAGCTCTATTAAATAGAATTTTCCCTGGTTTACAATGATTGTCCACGTTTCACCCTTCATAGCATTGAGCTTGAATTATGGCCTGATGCTCCTGCATCATTTAATTTAATGAGTTCGAATAGTTAAGTGATCGACAATATTTTCATGTTTAGAGAGTCTAAAAATGGATTAAAAGAGGACTCCAGGGTTTCGCTTTTTCGTAGTTTTTATAGAGCTCGAAAAAGTGATAAAAGTCTACTCATTGTCAAAGTTATTATTTTCAAACATAACCTGTTCCCTGCACAAAAACTAAATTAATTACAATTATCTGCTCTCAAACATGAAAAACATTTTGATTTTTGACTCCTAAAATGAAAATAAACAAAATAATATTATTTTATTCATTTAAAACTATAAAAAAGAAGTCAAAACAAATCATTTTTACCTAGTTTTCAGAGGAGAGAAGAAAGAGTTTTTTCCCTAAACCCTCCAGAGCAGATATTGGGAGAACCAATAAGCCATTTCGAGAACTGTCTGCGCCATGCATTCCACATCATCATTATCTTGCTTTTCATCTGTTTAGTTTTTAATTTTAAGTTTTCAAGTCATTTTTTAGGGGAAACAAGGTTTTTAAATCCACCCTCAGGGGTGCGCAGGTTTTCGTGGCGAAACCCATGCACCCTGATGATTTTTTAATAGAAAAAATCATCGGGCCACCGCCATTTTTATGCATAGATCGTGTGCAAAAACACACTGTGTATACATAAACCTGCGCAAGCACAGTGGGGTTTTAAAATCATTTTTCTATCCATAAAAAATGGCTCAATTTATCCCAACTAATTTCTAATGATCCTTATTGATGGTTTGTAGGTTAGAAATCATGTTGGAATGGTGAGAAAGGGAGCATGAGCTTCAAGATAACGAAGCCATGGATGAATCGACAGCGCTTCACACATTAAAAACTTGTGGATTGTATAAATTCTAGGCGATTCAAGGAATGAAGGCATAGGTAGAGTTGATGATCTGGTTAGTCAATGCTTGGGATGTTTGAGAGAAATTCTTCATCATTGAGGACCATAAGCTTGTGAACGAGCCAGAGGATATCTATTTCCTCACTGGATTGCCCGACAGAGGGAGAGACATTTCCTTGTTTGGGTCACGATTAGGTGGTCTGCCCACTGCATCTTATATGGCTCAATATTGCAGCCAAGATTTAGAGCTGAAGGATGGTCACATTGATCTCAAAAATATTGTGCGACTAGACCTAAAAGTCCTTGCATTTACAGTTACCAGGTTGTGTGGCAGTGCAACTTTGCATGTGGCTACCAAAGAACAAATGCAGATTGTAGTTGAATGTTCGGGGGGAACAATTTTCAACTGGTGCAAAGGAGTTTTGGTCAACATGAAAGGCCAACTTACGAGAGCGAAGAATGGGAAGTTGAAAAAATTTAGCCATGGAGCCATTCTTGTGTCTTTCGGTTTGGAGAGGATTCCACTCCTCGCACCTCAGCAGTCTCCAGTGGATCCTATGGGACCTAGGAAGCCATGTATGTTGCGATGGGTGTCATTGATGGGTCACCATGGTGGTGATGGTGGTCTAGTGGTTCGCTATGCCCCTCAGTTATTTATATGGCTCAGGAGCCATATCTTCATGATTGAAGATTTTCCTTACGCATGGGTAGATTTCAGGGGTGACCCTGACACATCACTCCCACCGAGAACACAGTGGCATTAGGGGAATTTCGAGGTCTAAAATGGGCCTCCTAAGGAAATAATAAAATAATAGCTAAACCAATAAAATAATATTTATGAATTTGCAATTCACTTTTTGCACCAGAATCCATGTAACCATAGTTAAATTCAATTCAAAAGTTGTACCAAAATAAAATTAATAAAAATTATATTGATGTGACTATAAATAAGAATGAGGTTTTTAAGAAAAATTCATTATCATTGAACAACTAATGCATTTGTACTTTGTACTTAAATAACTTAAAATAAAATATAGATATAGATTCATAAATTCTTAATTATATTGTTTTCTATTAATTAAAATTTATATTATTTAAATTGTATAATAATATGTAATTAATATCCTATATAAAAATAATATAATATAATATAATAAATGTATAGAGATATGCATTGTTTCTTTCAAGAAATATGAAATGACAATAATATTATTTTATTCAAAAAGTGTGAATTGACATTTATTATGAGTACTTTACTTTATGACTTTAAAAGTACTTAGATCACTACCATGGTTAACCATGAGTTTTTATCCACCATTGATAATGTGACAAGTAAGTACCTTTAACTCAAGCAATGCCACCTCAACCATTAGGGATGATGTCATCCCCTAAAATGTGATTGGTTCTCATAAAGTGAATTTTGATTGTACATTTTCCTTAGGAGGCCCATTTTAGACCTCAAAATTCCCCTAATGGATGCATCAGGTAAAAAAAATTATTTTGAAGTTTTTATCTAATTTTTATTTTATTTTTTATCATCCAATACTGATAAAATTTTTAAAATGTAGATGTTTGCCTATCACGACCAACAACACTTCGTCACTTTGACATGCGAGATGTGCAACGTATAGCAACAGGCCCACCATAGACCAATGTGGCAGAGGTTCTTGCATAGCTAGAGCACAACCTAGAGAGGTTGACTATTGACATCCCAGAGACAGGGACATATGATATACCTCTTAGGCTCCAGAGACAGGGACATATGATATACCTCTCAGGCTCTAGAGACATTTGATTGGGGTTCTAGGTCCATTCAGGAGATATCTGTGCATGGTGGCACATGCCATAATCAGCTACCATGATGATCATCATGGATAGCTACTGGTCGATCTAGATTGACATTTTGTTTTTTGTATCAGTATCTTTATATCATAAGGTGTTTGAAACCTATGATCACAGATGATGTAATATTTTTTGACACACAACTATGTTAACCTAATGATATTACCACTTCTGATATTTGAGTATCTTGTTCAATATGGATGAAATATTGTTTTGTTTTACTTTTAATGCTGCAAATGTCTATTTAAAGCTTGATTAGCTAATGCATCAGCCAATGTGTTTAAATTTCTTTAAATCTCTTGATATTCAATGTGATCAAACTGTATTTCCAAGAGATGAACCCTCAAAAAAATTCTTAACAAAGCTGGATTTCTGATAGCACAAACATCGTTTAAATGTAATACAATGAGTTGCGAATCTAAGCTAACAATCAAACGTCGAATACCAAATATGATGGCATTAGATAATAGCTCAATGATTGCGCTATATTCTGCAATATTGTTAATTGTTTGACTAAGGCATATGCTATGAATAGATACTAACTCATCAATGGGCGAATAAATGACCCATGCAAAAGAAGAGATGTTCAGTGTACTACGACGAGCACTGTCAGAAAAATCAATGTAAGTCTGAAGGAACGTCGACATTTGCAGTATCAAGAGTAATGAAGATAAGCAATGAAAGTAGTGAGAGATTTTCAAGAAAAAATAACTAACCTAAGGCACACTTTTCTAATCTAAGGCACATTGTTCTAAAATGTAACTAATATACAAAGAGGATCTTCACACGAAGAATCAGGCATAATATATCTTGAGATAAAGGCCATTTCTAGGTTTATTTAAAGAGACGTCGTCGTAATTGATTAACTCATAGGCTCATTTTTCAAGCACGTGCTTAACAATATAAGGACCATGCCACATTGGTTCGAATTTACCAACACCTAGTTTGTTGTGAGCTTGATCACATAATGGAACTAGGTCACCTTACAAATATATGCGAGGGTTAACACTTTTATCATACTGAGGCTTAACACATTTTTTATGAGATTCAGCACCTAATGCAGTGGTGCGACGAGTCTCATCTAACTGTGCTAGGTATAGGAAGCGTTTCTCCTCTTCAGAGGTAGCTGGTAATAATTCAATTGCTAATTTGAGTGACGAGATTTCACATTCAATGGGTAACACAACTTCCAAACCATAAACAAGCTGAAAAGGAGTGAACCCTGTAAATGTTTTTGCAGAGGTACGGTATGCCATAATGCCGAAAAATTCATGGTATTCCAATTTGTTTTATGAGTTCTGACAATCCATTTAATCATGTTGGTTGAAACCTTGTTGACGACCTCAACTTGACCGTTAGCTTGTGGGTAATATGATGTAGAATTATTGTGGTGTAGGACAATTTGAGTTAAACGTTTGGTCATCATAATGTTTCAAAAATGACTCCCATGGTCCATAATGATAGCTTGAGGGACACCGAAACGAGCAATCACGTGATTGAATATGAAAATTGTTGCAGTTTTTCCATCGGTCGCGAATGTAGGCATCACCTCAACCCATTTGGTAAAGTAATCTATGGCGAGAATAATATACCCATGCCCCTCGACCGAGTGAGGGTTACATGTGATGAAATAGATGCCCCATTTTGCGAAAGGACTGGAAACAATGATTGGGTGAAGAGGAGCTGGAGGTGCACGCATTTTTTGATAAAAAATCTGGAAATTGTGGCATTTTCTAACTGCAAGAATATAGTCTTTGAATAGTGACGGCCATAAATAGCTAGTGCGCAATATCTTTTGGGCTATGGAAAAACTAGACATATGAACACCACACACTCTAGAGTGGCAGTCATTCAAAACCATTTTGGCTTATTCATAATTTATACAACGTCGAAAAACAGAATCAACACCATGACAATAAAGAGTGTCACCAACAATATCATATTCTTGATATTGGTATCGAATTCTCCATCGATCAGATCGTGAAAGATCTGGACAAAAGGTTTGGGTCTGGAGATATATAATGATATACCCATATCAAGGATCTAATGTACTGATTAGAAACATCGATTCATCAACAAGATGGTTTTCTGCCACCGTTTCAGATTTAGTATTGGGAAAATCACACATAAGTTCAGCGAAAACTAGTGATTTATTAGACTTGGATTTCTCAAACTCCAAATCAAAATCTTGCAGGATAACGATCCATTTAGAGTATTTTCCCCCGAGCAATCGTTTTCTCAAAATATACATCATCGGGTTGCAGTTAGATATCACTATGGTTTTTCATAACAATATGTAATGATGAAATCGTTGGACAACTTAAACAATTACCAAGGCCAATTTCTCCACACGTGAATACTTGATTTCTGTCGGGTTGAGATTCTGAATTAGGAAATAAATCACATGTTCATTTTTGGAGTCATCCTCTTGAACTAAAGCCATTCCAATCTAGGAATCAGACGCAGCTAAATACAAAATGTAATATTCCCAAATGGGGAATGTAGTAATCCAAGATAGTTATGCAGAGAAAAAATGCTGATCATCTAAGACAAAGCAGGAGGCCAACAAGGAGACCTTATAAATGTGTTTATAGTAGAAATATATATATATAATGAGGCCCATAAGATGTACAACATAAAATAGAAGTCTCCAATGAAGAAAAATCCTCAAAAAAAGGTGCTGCAACCATACATATGAACAGAATCTGCCTTGACAATGTTATTTATTAGTCTGCAATAGTTGTTGAGTACACTTCAGATCTAGAGCAGATATGTGCATGAAAAGTTAGATATATAGCAGAACCATACACTAGATAGACTCTTCTTTCATATCCCCTTGGGGTTTTCAACATTCCATCAAGTATAAGCAGTAGATCGAAGATCTAAGTCTGCATATCTGCAAAATTATTCAGATATTCAAAAATATACAATAGTATTCAGATCATATCTGATATGACAAGAAATATATCTTTATTCAATGGATCTTCAAAGTGAAGGGTAGATCCCCAACATGTGAAAACCAGCTCTCCAACTGATGTGCAAAAAATCCCTGCAACAACACCTACAGGAATAACACAATTTTGGAAGCAACGTTGTGCTGTAGGGTTTAGAACATGATTGGCCACATGCCAAGATCTGAAAATGTAGCTCCAATGATCCAATACTCTCTTGCCAATAGGATATAAGACTTCCCCACTGAAAAGGAGCACTAGAATGGTCTAGATCCGAGTAGATCTAGCCTCCACTTGCTGCAACTTTCAAAGACAACCAAACCCTCAATAGGATCTGCGTTGTAGTTGGAAGAAGAAGCTTGGCCTTCAACTAGATAGTGGACAAGACAATGCAAACTCTTCCCAGAGGCCTCTCAAAGAAAGAGGTGGGATTCTTGATCAAGAAAAACCAGTGCTAAACAACACTATTCTCAGCTAAACAACGAGAGAATGAGATATGTCTAAACAGAAAATATACTCTGAAAATACAATACCATCAACAACCTTCTCATGCTGTCATCCTATTCCTTTTATAAGTTAAGAGTTTGTAAACCCTAAACCACCTTCAATGAAATAGCTACTTTCACATAAGCCATCTCCATCTAAAACTACGCTATGCCTCATTGATGGCCACTCCTCCAAGACAACGCTGTAGATTTGGTCATGGTTGGCCCAGTCAAAAGATTCATCCCCTTTCACACCTAAGGGTGCTTGCTTACATAGCCAAGATTTAACCTTTTTCACATTTGGCATTGATTTATTCACTGTTTAGGAGTATTATGAACCTCCTTTACATTTTTATTCTTGAAACAAAAATGAATATTCCCATTAGCTTAGGACTAATTGGGAATATTACAGTCCTCCCCTCCAAAATGTTGCTTGTCCTCAAGCAACTGATAAGGTGAGTGCTGCAACTCTTCTCCTCCTCCATTGGTGACACCATCATGTGATAAGATTCCTCTGTCAGCTAAGTGTTCACCAATCCATCCCTCCATGAACTGTTCCTCCAAAGTTCTCATGAGATGTAAATAGTCCATCCCATAAGGAGACAATAGCTCAAATGAAACAAACATGGCTGGTCCAATTCTCTCCTTGAAACATGTAGCATAAGATACATAGAGAGTTTCCATCCCATAAGGTACATACATACCTCCCATCCTCCCTCCATACATTCCCATAAAAATTACAACTACATCATCTATGTATGGGAGAAAAATAACATACATACAAACAGAAATTTGTGCATATGGAGGTGGGTCATAGTCCCACATGTGGAACTAGCACAGTGCATCTCCTGCCTGTATTAGATCTAGATGTGGTAAGTGGTTTTCCCACCACTTACTTGCTGCCCATATTATCTCACTATGGCTGAAAGCGTGAGATATATTTGGTGCCTTAGGAAAGCACCCATCATGATGAAAAAACTCCCTTTGTCCATCAAGGGAGTGGCCAAGTTCAACAATTTTTGTGGCCCCATGTTGGCCATGAAGTTTACAAAATATAATACTCCTCCTTGGAGTCATGGCCTGAAAAAACATGGTAAAAGAATGCATAAAATCAGAAAATAAAACATGTTTTACAGGAGTATTCTCTTTACCAACAATCCTCCTTATACAAAAGGAGTGGTGCATGGATCTATCCCCTTCCTCCAAAAGAGAAAGAGAGGGTTGATTTAACTCTCCCATAGAGTTATGTTGCTGCTCCATCTCCACATGGTACATGCATCTTTGAAAATGCTGATATAGTTCTCCTTCAAATCCCTCCCAATAGTAGCTCCTCAAGATGATGTTGTTGAGCTTCATTGAATATGTGTGGCTGAAACAAAACTCCTCATAGGCTCCTTGTAGAAACTTCTCCTTGAGCTTGGAGGCTCTAGAAAATAATATCCTACCATGATGATAGATGACTCATCCTTGGACTAAATAGCCCTCTTCATGCAGCTAGTCGTCAAGTATCATACAAGTGTGAAGATCCTTAGAATAATCCACCAATAGTTGGGATTTCCAATACGGATCTAAACTGCCCAACAATGACAACGCTGATGATGTATCAACAGAAATGTCTGTATTATTGTTGCTATCCTTCTTAACATCTCCCATTCCAAAGGTAGGTTTTGGAAGGCCATTCCTTCCATTCTTCTCCTCCCACAACGCAAAATCAGAAATGAGAGTGGGTGATGATGATAAGGGAAGAAGATCTCCCTCCTCCTTGAGCCTACCCAAGCCTCCCAGTGCTGTATCATTGTTTTCCAATGCTCCCATCCCTCCTGGATCTGAATTTGGAGCACCATGTTGTGAGACATCCCCTACAAAAACTGAATCAGGTGGCCTCCCAAGTGGTTTTCCACTAGATAAGAGTGTCCCATGCAACAATCTCATGAGCATGATAGATGGGACTGTAAGGTCCTTGCTTCCACTGCGAAAATCCATCTATGATATTTGTGTGGAAGTGGTATGTGAGGGGTATGTATGCATTACTTTGATCATTTGAGTTTCACCACTCTTCTTGTCCACCCATTCCATTTTCAAATCCTACCCAATCAGTGGTGACTTTCCCCAATGTAATCAACCATTGAACACCCAAAATCACATTGGTGTCTGGTATGTCAACCACAAAGAAGTGATCAACCAAATTATAAGTTCCCATGGTGACTGAAAGTGATGGGACATAATGCATGCATTGCATTGTTCTATCTCTTGGGACCAAAACAGAGAATCCATCAAAAGTATCAGTGGGTATTGCCCTCCTTTGCACTAGATGGGCATCAATGAAATTGTGGGTTGCCCCACTATCAATCAAAATGGAGACCCTCTGATTCAAGATGGAACCTTGAACTCTTAAGGTCACATAATTAGGTACTTCTCTCAAATATGCAAGAGTCCCTCCAATAGGATCAAATGCTCCATTCCTATCTCCTGATGGTGTTGTATCTCCTCCAGCAGTGTCAGCGCTATGAACTCTTCTTGGTTCATCTTCTTCTTCCTCCTTAATATCTGAGAAAACCTCTATGTAATGTGCTTTTCCAACAACACATCTATGTCTAGGTTCCCATGATTCTTGGCAAGTGAAGCATAGCTTCCTTTTTCTTATATCTCTCCGGACTTCATCATCAAGAGGCTTCTTGCATGATCTCTCCTTTGAAGGAGCAGGTTTTTCTTCCTTTCCCTTGGAAGGGAAAGAGGGCTTAGGCTGGAAACTTACCTTTTCTTTTAGCAAGGCATCTTGAAGGTCTCTTGCCATTTCAATAGCATCATGCAGGGTAGTGGGCTTGGTATATTTAACCAACCCATGAAGAGGTTCATCTAAACCATCAATGAACATGTACACCCTTCTTGCTGCAGGAAAATCAGGAACCATAACAGATAATATTAAAAATTCAGAAATGTAAGACTCTGTATTACCTGAGTGTTTTGGCTTTGCAAGGCTCATGAATGGTGCCTTTGCATCTCTTCTGTCAAAGCTTTCCACCAGTCTTCTAGTGAATTCTGAATAAGCAGTCACATTGGCATGACCCAATGTAGACAAGCCATGGAACCACCAGTCATGTGCTTCACCTTCAAAGTGCAGCGCTGCAATCTTGATAGCCTCCATCTCTGGAACCTTGTTTAGCTGAAAGTAAATGTCAAGTTTTTCTACCCATGCTTTGGAAGAACACTTGGATGACCCATAAAATTTGGGTAAAAATAATCTTCCCATAGAGTGATGTCGATCATGATTATGAGTGAATCCACCATCTCTATAATGATGCCTTGGTCTTCTTTTTTCCTTGAGGTGAAAAACTCATGAAAACTCAAGTGATATTTGAATCTCTGATTTTGAGACTCATACTCTTAAAAATAGTCTCCAAGGGATTCTTTCTCTTGAAACCCTTCATTTCCCATAGACAAAAAGGTAGGCATGGTAGAGCGTTGGGAAACTTGTGGCTGATGTATTGGTTGATCATTCCAGTGGTGAGACATGCCAGAGCTTTCTCCAAGATGAAATATCTTAGGAGATTCTTCAATTCTATACAATCTCATCTCTTTGATATCTTTAGCAAGGTCTTGCATGGCTCTCAAAAGGATCTTGGCAAAGTCCTTTCCTTCTTCTTCTCCTCCGGATGTAGGGGCTTTACCCTTGTCTTCATTTTCATTGGTGTAATCAAATTTATTCTGTCTTGTCTTTAGATACCTCTTCTCTCTGTCAGTAAGAGGTTCTTCATCTTCAGAAGACATATTGGCTTCTTAGAAAGCACAGGCTGTGCCAAGATGATGCTCCAATACCACTGTAATATTCCTAAATGAGGAATGCAATAATCCAAGACAATTATGCATAGAAATAACACTGATCATCTAAGAAAAAGAAGGAGGCCAATAAGGATACCTTTTAAATGTGTTTACAATAGAAAAATATATATACAATGAGGCCCATAAGACATACAACAGAAAATAGAAGTCTCCAATGAAGGAAAATCCTCAAAAAGAGGTGCTGCAACCATACATATGAACAGAAACTGCCTTGACAATGTTATTTTATTAGGCTGCAACAATTGTTGATTACACTTCAGATCTAGAGAAAATTTGTGCATGAAAATTTAGATCTATAACAGATCCGTACACTAGATAGGCTCTTCTTTCAGATCCCCTTGGGGTTTTCAGCATTCCATCAAGTATAAGCAGTAGATATAAGATCTAAGTCTACAGATCTACAGAATTATTCAGATATTCAGAAATATACAACAGTATTCAGATCAGCTCTGATATGACAAGAAATAGATCTTCATTCAATGGATCTTCAAAGTGAAGGGAAAATACCCAACACGTGAAAACCAACTCTCCAACTGATATGAAAAAACTCCCTGCAACAACACCTACAGGAATAATGCAGTTATGGAAGCAATACTGTGCTGTAGGGTTTAGAACATGATTGGCCACATGCTAAGATCTGAAAATGTAGCTCCAATGATCCAATACTCTCTTGCCAATGGGATAGAAGACTTCCCCACTGAAAAGGAGCACTAGAATGGTCTAGATCTGAGTAGATCTAGCCTCCACTTGTTGCAGCTTTCAAAGAAAACCGAACCCTCAACAGGATGTACGTTGTAGTTGGAAGAAGAAGCTTGTCCTTCAGCCAAATAGTGGACAAGACAATGCAAACTCTTCCCAGAGGCCTCTCAAGGAAAGAGGTTGGATTCCCAATCAGGAACACCCAGTTCTAAACAACATTATTCTCAGCTAAACAACAAGAGAATGAGATATGTCTAAACAGAAAATATACTTTGAAAATACAATACCATCAACAAACTTCTCACGGTGCCATCCTCTTCCTTTTATAAGTTAAGAGTTTGTAAACCCTAAACCACCTTCAATGAAATAACTCCTTTCACATAAGCCATCTCCATCTAAAACTGCGATGTGCCTTATTGATGGCAACTCCTCCAAGACAGTGTTGTATATTTGGTCATGGTTGATCCAGTAAAAAGATTTAGCCCCTTTCACTCCTAAGGGTGCTTGTTTACCTAGCCAAGATTTAACCTTATTCACATTTGGCATTGATTTATTTACTGTTTAGGAGTATTATGAACCTCCTTTACATTTTTATTCTTGAAACAGAAAAATAAAACAAAAATTAATATTCCCATTAGCTTAGGACTAACTGGGAATATTATATAAAAAGTAATCTCGGTGATAATCAGGTGGATGCAACAACAGTGCATGGGTCAACGCATGTTTAAGTGCAACAAAATATTTATCGGAAAGCTCGTCCCAGATGGATGGAACATCTTGTTTTAAAAATCGAGTGAAACCTCTAGTTAAATCTGCATAGTTCGGGATAAAACGACACATAAATTTTTCTTTCCCCTGCAAACTTTGGAGTTGGCGTAGAGTGGAAGGAGGAGGTAGATTAACAATAGCCTCAACCTTCAATGTGTTGACACAAATTCCTTATTTTTAAACAATGAATCCAAGTAAATGTCTTGATTGTACACAAAATACACATTTGTGCGGATTCAAGCAAATGTTGTAATGCCTACATCTCATAAATATGGCACATAAATGTGTAGGATGATCTTGTCTGCGTAAAGAATGAGAAAGTAAGTCATCCAAGTAGGGCTATACAATATGTTTGATGTCATGAAATGCGTAAGAAATAACTAGTTGAAAATTTGCACCAACATTTGTCAGTCCAAATGTTAATTTACGGTATGAAAACGTTCCCCATGGACATAACTGTTGTTTTAGGATGATAAGTAGGGAGTATGTTGATTTGATTGTAGCCAGAAAAATCCATCCATAAACGAGAATATTTCATTTCTTGCACAACCATTAATAATTTGATCGATGTAAGGGGTAGGATAATTGTCTTTAGGATAGGCCTTGTTAATATCCCGATAATCGACACATACTCTGACAGTCCCTTGTTTCTTGGTTACAGAAACTATGTTAGATACCCAATCCGTCAAAGGAATAGGATAAATAAATCATGCACACAGTAATTTCTCAACTTGAGCTTTAATTGTAGTAGCTTTCCGTGGATGTATAGGACGTAATCTTTGTCTAATATGTTTAGCATCCAGGTATGTCTTAATTTCGTGAATAACAATCTTAGGATCAATAATTGAAATTTCTTCAAAAGACCAGGAAAAAATGTCTCATAATTCCTGAAATAGGGCTTTGTATATTTTGATCTCTTCAATCGAGCAAGAAGCACCTATATGAATGTTCTTAGTTATCCTGAGTTTAATTTATATGTCAATAGGAATTGTGGTGGAAATATTTCCCAAATTTTTCTCAGAATCCGAATGAAGAATGGACATAGGATTTTGAGGTTCCTTAACATAATCAATCAAAAAGGTGGATGAAAAGTCATTCTCGAGTCTATAAAGGTCATGTAAAATAGAGGATCGATGATGAAGATCGTCCCATGGTAATTCATCTGATGACAAGAGTTCTCAGATATTTTCATCAGTTGAACACACTTGTTGAAAAGGATCCGAAAATGATATCATAGCTAAGCTTGAAAAAGAAGAAGAATCTTCACTGACCACATTCATTTGATCAAGTATAAGTTGATGGACTGTCAAAACACGATTGTACTGATACATATGCCGATTCAAAAGGAATTAAAGGCATCTCACCACCATAGGTGTCCAATTCTGATTCAAATGGAACATTCCATGCGTCATCAAATGGCATTGTGCTTGATGTAAACATATTGATATTGGCGATAGTTCACGATACGTTGGGAGAAGGTATAGCTAAAGTTCCCATGAGAGAGGAATCTTTAACTAGTCCTACCCCTAACATCTTCATAAGGGATAACCATTTTTACGACATGCTAGATACTATCTATAGAAGTAGGGTCTGAAGTGAAGTAAGACAACTGATCGATTTTAACAATATTTCCTTTATGAGGAAACATGATCATCCAAAATACTGATGAAACGAAAATGGTCATAGCATAATACCAAATTCGACCCATAAGAAGGTTGTAATCAAGTGGGGCATCAACAACTTCCACCTTGAGTGTTAGGATTTTTCCTTCTACTTCTATAGGCAGATCCCAGAGTATCACGAATGGGCGAAAACCTCTTCCATCAAAGGCTTTAAGAATGGTCAGTGACTGGTTGATTGTCGGAGAACCAAGAGTTTTCCAACAAGCTAAGGAAATAATGCACGTATTTTCTCCCTCATCAATTATTGTGTGAAAAACTCACCTTGATTTGACTAATACTGGAATTTGAAAATCCATTTGATGTGGGAGTCTAGGTACACAGTTCTCAAGATCAAAGACAATGAGATTTGAGTCTTGAGGATAAATCACTCCTATAGATGATAATAGTAATTTCCTCTGAGTTGGACAAGATTGCAGCACTTTGAGGGTCAACAATGCTGAAGGGGATATGGCCAAATCTTAAAAAAATTTGTAATTCTGAGCGGCTCTCACATGTTGGTTGAAAGCCAATTTTCGAAGTACACCTTTGGCAGGCGGTTTAATCACTAAATTGAGATTAGGTTTCTCGATTTGCAATGGTTCAAAAACTGAAGGAGTTGATACTGGTGGTTGATTGGATGATTTCATTTATTTTCTAGTTACAAGACTCTTAAATCCATAGTCTTGAGATCATGTCGAAACCATGACCTGGGACATCATCAGGATATCCGCCGATGAATTGGAAGAAGATCCGATCTCTTTGCTATCTTGTGATGGAAAATGATATTCCAGGACAACAGGTGTGGGTGAACCTTTGATAAATTTGGATACCTCGGCCCGATGTGGGCACTCTTTGGTGTAGTGATCCTCATCACAGATAAGACAAGGATAACGAGGTTTCCGTTTTTCGTCTAATGGTTTGGTTTTTTTAGCTTTCTCTTTGGGAGAAGTGTTTTGTTTATTTTTACCTTTCCCCTTTTTCTTATTGCCGGATGATTTAGCTTTGGTTGTAGATGAGTCTACGATGTGAATCTCGACAGAAGTTTCTAGGGAAGGATCTCCTTTAGGTGAATCTGGTAGAGTTATGATTGGAGAAGTAGATTTAGATGATTTCTTCTTACTCTTTTTCATATTAACTGTACCAATTACATTGTCTGCGGCATGAGAATCAAAAGGAGTTGTAGTGAATTGACCTGGATGTGGTAAATCAGGAATTATTTCATACAAGGTATTGGACTATGTGTAAACAAGGTCTAGGTATTGTTCTTGAGCTATGACCTGCTCTTCTGTTACAACGCCTCCTTTAGCTACATCTTCAGTAATCTTAGGAGCAATGATTTGATGAACCATTTGGCCATAATTTGAACCAGAATGAAAACTTTGACTAAACGTCGCCATTCGTGTATGTGATCTGAAATGTACATAAATGTACTATGTTTTAAAGAAGTCAAAATTTTCGTGCCATTATCATAATGGCCTGGAAACTAAAAATGAGTTAGGAAGACTGTTGCTAAAGCATTGAAATTGTTGAAAGAGCCTCATGGTAACTCAATGTAGCACTTTGCAACTAAGGCAATCAAATTTCTTTGAAAAATTCTCAAGCAAATTGAACCATTGATTAAGGAATTGGATGCACACCACAGATGATAAGTCATCACATGATTCGAGGGGTATTCTCATGATTTTCCTTCAAATTTTGGAGTATCACTAGGAAACTTAGTAGACATTGCCGAACAAAATGGAAGATAATAAATTGGATCATTTGTTAGCTGAGACAAGTCTAGTAAATCTAAAGTTGCAATGAAATGTAACCACCGGTTAGGGTCTTGCTGTGTAAACTAATAACCTTGAGGAGAAATACCAGGACCTAGAGGAGGATATCTAGGAAATCCTAGGATAGCCTGAGCAGTTGGGATTAGTATACCTCTAGGGTATCCAGGGTTAGCCATACCGAACTAAGGTTGAGCTAGTATTTGATATGTGTAACCAGGGTATGGTTGGCTCTGATAAACTGAATTTTGTCCCATTTTTCCATATTTAAATTTCCCTTGAAATGGTTGAATTTGAATGAACTGACCTTGAAAGGTTTGACCTATAAAAGGTAGACTTGTTTGAACCATAGGTTGTCCTACAGAGGTTTGAGGAATAGAATGATCTATAGGTCTAGTTTGATGAGCAGTAATCTGAGGAATTGTCTGTGTAATAGTTGGTGTTGTCGTTTGAAGGGTTGTAATAATAGGGGTTTGAGAAACTCCTAGGATAGGTGTACTTGGTTGTTGAACATAAATTTGCACAACATATTGGATAGGAGTACTTGGAGTACTCGGACCAACTTGCTGACTACTTGGCATAGATACCTGTGGGGTAATTTGAAGTGCACCTTAAACATGTTGTTGGACTTGGGTAAAACCAAATTGTCCAGCTGGCTCAGCAGGTTGATTATAAGGTACTTGAAATGTAGGTTGCAAAGACTGTGGATTTAAATAAGGATTCCACATAGTATTTATCCCTGGGTAAGGAGCTCCCATCAAAGGTTGCGATGCATAAGGTTGACCATAACCAATTTGAGGCATTGGAACATAAGTTTTATAATTACCAAGAATATTTTTCCCTACAACTGGGGAATAGGTTCTAAAAAAATGTTGTCCTCCTTGAAAGGATGGTTTCTCTTGATAAGGTTGCTGATCTTGGAAAGGTTGTTGTCCTTGGAGAGGTTTATGCTCTTGGAGACGTTGCTGCCCTTGGAAAGGTTGTTTTCCCCCAGGCGCCATATAGCCACCTTGAGAGATAGCTTGAGGGATATTCCCAGAAAACATATAGACATGTTATGTTGTCAAAGGTTCAGTGGTAGATTCATATAAAACAGTTGACTTGGTAGAAGTTTTAGAGGTGTTGGGTGTGGAGCTTGATTATCTTGTTTATTTTGTATCATAGCGTTGGACCCCTGTACCTTAATGGGGCGGCAATGCTGCCCGTAATTAAACGCCGCCTGGGGGGTCTAGGGGGGGGGCTGTGACTTTATGGAGGCCCCCCCTGACGGGGGGTTTCGGGGGCAGCGCCCCCGAAGCTAAAAAAAGATGTAAAATTGCCTTGTAAAAGTATAGTAATTTTTAGTCAATCTGGGCCGTTCATTAGGCAGATGATCTGACAGTAGAAGTTATGTTTAGTTTAGGGTTTTTTTCCCTAGAAGGCAACCCATCACATGTATGAGGGTATTGCATTGCGGCTGTGTATTGTATGTGTATTATCGAAGCGAGAAACATATAGGGAGACTGTGAGAGAGAACAGAGGATATTATAGCAGATCTGCAGTAGGTTGTGTCTCTTCATTTTGCTGGATAATAGAAAGGAAGGACTGGCTTTTCGGGGTGGACATAGCCCAAATTGGGTGAACCACGTATATTTGTGTCTTTCTAGTTTTATGTGTTTTGTGTGCTTGTGTTTTCCGCATATTTTATGTGTTGAATTTCTCTGTAATATATAATTTTATAACAACTAGTATCAAAGCCAAAGGTCTATTTGGGTGATAAACTCGCAGGAAAGAAGGGTTCCTGGTTCGAGTGGGAGCAATGGTGGAAGATGTTAATTTTAGGCTTGAGAAATTTAACAGCCAAAACTTCCTGTTGTGG
Source organism: Pinus albicaulis (assembly GCA_034641835.2). Lineage (NCBI taxonomy): Eukaryota > Viridiplantae > Streptophyta > Pinopsida > Pinales > Pinaceae > Pinus > Pinus albicaulis. The sequence continues at coordinate 1,394,813,752 of CM076572.1, forward strand.
AAGATGCAGATGGAAGATTATCTGTATCAGAAAGATCTGTACCTACCATTGAGTGGAAAAAAAAAGAGGCTGATGGCTATGACAGACACAGAATGGGAGATTCTCGATAGAAAGGCGCTCGGAACAGTACGGTTGTGCCTTGCGGCATCGGTAGCCTTCAATATTTCGAAGGAAACAACAACAGAGGGTTTGATTAAGGCATTGGCGAAATTATATGAAAAACCCTCGGCCTCAAACAAGGTATTTCTTATGAAATGTTTATTTAATATGAAAATGTCGGAAGGTGGATCTGTTGTAGACCATTTAAATTATTTTAATACAGTTTCCAGTCAGTTAAGTTCTGTAGGGGTAAAATTTGATGATGAAGTTAGGGCTCTTTTATTTCTGTGCTCATTGCCAAAAATCTGGAATGGTTTAGTCATGGCCATTAGTAACTCTGTCTCTAGATCTAGTACTTTAAATTTTGATGATGTTGTCGGTGCTATCCTTAGCGAGGAAATGTGATGGAAAAGCTCCAGTGAGACATTGGGTAATGCTTTGAGTGAAGAGTCTAGGGGAAGAAGAATGGAAAGGGGAAAGAGCTCAGGATATCGCAGTAAATCAAGGAAAGACAGATCCAAGTCTAGATCGGGGATAGTGTGCTAGAAATGTGGAAAGAAAGGACACTTGAAGAAAGATTGTAGATCTCGGAAGGGAAAAGAAGGAGATGCACAACAAGAAAACAATCATGAAGAAAATGTGACAGGTGATGTGTTACAAGATGCTTTGATTCTTTCTTTCAAAAATTTTACTGATTCTTGGGTTGTAGATTCAGGAGCCTCATTCCATGCCACACCTAATAAGAAATATGTTCATGACTATGTTCAAGGAGATTTTGGACAAGTTCGTTTGGGTGATGATAAACCCTGTAAAATTGTTGGAATGGGTAAAGTTCTTGTAAAACAATAGAATGGAAACCAATGGATATTAAAGGAGGTAAGGCATGTTCCATATCTGAAGAAAAATCTGATTTCAATAGGGAAGTTAGGCGGTGAAGGTTGTGTGACAACTTTCACAGATAAAACTTGGAAGGTCACCAAAGGAGCCTTGGTAATAGCAAAAGGAGAAAAGGCTGGTACATTGTATTTATGCAGTGGTATTTCTAACTTTGTTAATGCTTTAACTTGCAGAGGAGTAGATGCAACATTATGGCATCATAGGCTCGGACACATGAGTGATAAGGGGATGAATATTCTTCACTCAAGAAATTTGTTGCCGGGTTTGAAGAATGTTGATTTGGATTTCTGTGAGAATTTCATTTATGGAAAACAAAAGAGAGTTATATTTCTCAGAGTTGGGAAAGAAAATAAGAGCGAAAAATTAGAGCTTGTGCATACAGATGTATGGGGACCTGCTCAGGTATTGTCTCTTGGTGGCTCTCGTTATTATATTACTTTTATATATGATGCAACTAGAAAAAATTGGATTTATTGTATTCATAATAAATTTGATGTATTTGATACTTTCAAGAAATGGAAAGCTTTGGTTGAGATTGAGACAGGAAAGAAGTTGAAGTATCTCAGATCAGACAATGGAGGTGAATATTGCAACAAAGAGTTTGATAGGTACTGTTCAAAGCATGGAATTTGTAGAGAGAAGACAGTTCCAAGAACACCACAAGAAAATGGTGTGTCAGAAAGTATGAACAGAACAATCATGGAGCGTGCAAGGTGCATGAGATTGCATGAAGGATTGCCTTTACAATTTTGGGCAGATGCTGTAGATACTACTGTTTATCTAATAAACAGAGGGCCTTCAAGTTCCTTGGATGGTGGTATTCCAGAGGAAGCATGGACAGGTAAAAAGGTAAACTACTCTTTTTTAAAGCCTTTTTGTTGTGAGGCCTTTGTCCATATTAATAAAGAAAATAGAACAAATCTTGAGGCAAAATCAAAGAAATGTACCTTTATTGGATATGGTGTTAATGATTTTGGTTATCGCTTATATGATTATGAAAATCATAAAATCATTAGGAGCAGAGATGTAATATTCAATGAAAAGGTATTGTATAAGAATCAGTTGCAGGAAAAGCAACAGGAAAAAGAAAACAAAGAATACACAGTTCTTAATGAGATCACAGAAAAGGTAAAGGTGCCTGAAAATAATAATAATCAAGAGCCACAAAAAAAACAACCACCACAACAGCAACATGCACCTCAAACACCTGAAAGTGGTGTTAGAAGATCTACCAGGATAAGTAGACCCCCTGAACGATACTCTCCTTCATTATATTATTTTTTGTTGACTGATTCTGGTGAACCTGAATGTTATGAAGAAGCAATGCAAGTTGAAAGTAGGAAGAACTGGGAGCTAGCCATGGAAGAAGAGATGGACTCCCTAATGCATAACCAGACTTGGGACTTAGTCAGGTTGCCTGCAGGTAAAAATACACTGCAGAATAAATGGGTTTATAGGCTAAAGGAAGAAGATGGAGGAAAACAGAGGTACAAAGCTAGACTTGTGGTGAAGGGGTTTTCACAAACGAAAGGTATTTATTTTGATGAAATATTTTCTCCTGTTGTTAAGATGACTTCAATCAGAACTATTTTAAGTCTTGTAGCAGCAGAAGATTTACATCTTGAATAGTTAGATGTAAAGACAACATTTATCCATGGAGATTTGGAGGAAGAGATATATATGGAGCAACCAGAAGGATATGAGGTCAAAGGGAAAGAAAAATTAGAGTGCAGGTTAAATAAGAGCTTGTATGGCTTAAAACAGGCTCCAAGGCAGTGGTATCTAAATTTTTTTCAGGTTTATGTCTGAACAAGGTTATACTAGATGTCACTCTGATCATTGTGTTTATATGAAAAAGAAAAATGATGGCAGCTATATTATATTAGTATTGTATGTAGATGACATGCTTGTTGCAGGGTCTAACATGAGGGAAATAAATGTGCTCAAAATAAAATTGGAAAATTCATTTGCAATGAAGGATTTGGGAGCTGCAAAACAAATCCTTGGTATGAGAATAACTAGAGACAGGAAAAACCGCAAATTAAAAATGTCTCAGAATGAGTACATACAAAAGGTGTTTAAAATATTTAATATGCAGAATGCAAAACCAGTTAGTACACCTTTTGCTAGCCATTTCAAACTTAGTAAGGAGATGTGCCCCAAGACCCAAGAAGAAATGGACTACATGTCTAAAGTTCCATATGCATCAGCAGTTGGAAGCTTAATGTATGCAATGGTCTGCACAAGGCCTGATATTTCACATGTAGTGGGAGTTGTAAGCAGGTACGTGAACAATCCAGGAAAAGAACATTGAATGGCAGTGAAATGGATTCTCAGATATTTGAGAGGTACCACAAATCAAGCATTATTATTTGGTGGTTCAAACATTGATCTACAGGGATACGTTGATGCAGATATGGCAGGTGACAGAGATAACAGGAGGAGCACTACAAGATATGTATTTATTGTAGGTGGAACAACTGTTAGTTGGGTTTCAAAAATCCAAAGTGTTGTTGCTCTTTCAACAACAAAAGCAAATTATGTTGTTGCTATAGAGGCTAGTAAGGAAATGCTTTAGTTACAAAGGTTTATGGATGAATTGGGTAAGAAGCATGATATGGGCACGTTATACAGTGATAGCCAAAGTGCCATTCATCTTGCAAAGAACTCAACATTTCATTCCAGGACTAAACACATACAACTCAAGCACCATTTCATACGGTTAGTATTGGAAGATGGACAATTGAAGCTGGAAAAGATACACACTAGCCAGAATCCTGCAGATATGCTAACAAAAGTTGTAGCCAGGGAGAAACTGAGAATATTCTTAGTTTCAATCAGTCTTCAAGGATGACGATGAAGATGAAAAACAACCAGGTCCAAAGAGGAGTCATTGTTGAGCTCTAAAAATTTCTTTTCTTTTCACCAAAATCCATTTCATTCCATTTATCTTTGATCATTTATAGGCCTAAAATATCAATAAGAATGATTAAAATCACTTTAAGAATATATGAAATGACTGAATTATTATACTTTTGTGTTTTTGTTGTCTTAGTGATTTCTGAGTAGACTTAGCTACATAATGCAGTCATTTTGTAGCTAGTCATATGTTCCGTAGCCATCTTAGTGTTTAAACAGGTTACAGGTGTCATCTGAGGGAAATAAATATATGGTTAGACTCCAAAACTCTCCTGCATCATTCCTTGTCATCCACGAGGACTGAGAAAAAATCTGGAAGTGGTTATGCATGTGGACAAAGCTAAAAACCAAGAAGCAGACTTCTATAAGGATAAGGACTCTTGATGTGTCTTCAACAAAACACGAGTCCTCAACAGGAGTTTTAGTTTGATTTTGATTATAAAAGACACCCATGCCTATTTCTACTCAATGTCAGTTATGTAGTTGCTTATAAAAATAACTCGGTGAACCGAGAAGGAGTTAGTTGATGTTTTTAGCTTTCAAAGACTGTGACACTCTGTTTCTGAGCGTTTTCTTCTAATTAAAGGAGTATAACTTTGATGCATGATCTGAAAGCAACTTTGAGGAGTTAAGGATTCATGTGCCAATCTGATAGTAGAGGGCCCCTGCTATCTGAAAAGGATTTTGCATATTTTCTAGATAAGTAACCTTTAACTTTGTTTTGTTCTTAACTTAGGCAGTTTTCTGAGTTTATCCTCTTGCATCATGTTTTATGTTATTTACTTACATCGAATATTACAGAAAGTCTTGTTCTCATAAGCTGTTCCAATATATCTCTAATATGAGAATGAGATCTAGCTGTAGTACTTTGAGTTAATTGCATTTCAGTTCAGTTAATTGCATTTCAGTTCTGTTAATTGCATTTCAGTTCTATTAGTTAGATTTAGAAGATCCTCATTATTTTATAAACTACTGTTGTTCTCAAACTCTCCTAACACATCACTATTATATGAACGAGAATTAGTTATATTATTTTGAGTTATTGACCTTTTTCTGTTCTACAATTATGTAAGAGATTCTCATGATTTAACAAACAGTCTTTTTCTCAAGTTATTCCAAGAAATCTCTAATCTTTGAATGAGACTTAATAGTAACATTGTGAGTTGCAGAATGAGTTAATTCTAGTGTCATAATTTATTTTAGCATAGGGTTCCTTACTATGTTATAGATGATCTTTTTCTCAAGATGTTCCAACAAATCTCTAACAATGAACAAGATTTCTCTGTGATGTTTTAAGTTGTTGTTTTCTAAGAGAACCTCATTGCATCAGAACTAATCCTTTTCTCAGTTTGTTCCAATATACCTCTAATGAAATGAATTGGACTAAGTTTAATGTTATGAGTTAATTTCTTAGCAGCTTTACAATCTGTGGATTAGCATTCTCTTTTCTTGTTATCATTCCTAGTTTAGAGTAGATTTTATTCTGTTTTAGTGCATTCAGTAACTTTTCTTTGCTATTAATTTAGTTTTTTTCCCTTAGCATAAAAACATAAAACCAAAAACACTAAAAAAACACTAAACACAACGAAGTAGGAAGATGATACTTAGGCACATATGGTGCACTTCACTTCAATAGTTTACTAGCCCTGGTTGACAATTCATGATATCAATTTAGGAACACTAAGTTGACTAGACAGTCATTGTCCAGCAAATGAAGCAGCGGTGGAGGTTCTATAATCAGTCTCCAAGTGGGAGATTGTTGGGTGTGGAGCTTGATTATCTTGTTTATTTTTTATCACAGTGTTGGACCCCTGTACCTTAATGGGGCGGCAATGCTGCCTGTAATTAAACGCTGCCTGGGGGGTCCAGGGAGGATGGCTGTGACTTTATGGAGCCCCCCTTGGCGGGGTGTTTTGGGGGCAGTGCCCCCGAAGCTAAAAACAGATGTAAAATTGCCTTGTAAAAGTATAGTAATTTATATTCAATTTGGGCCGTTCATTAGGTGGATGATCCAACGGTAGAAGTTATGTTTAGTTTAGGGTTTTTTCCCCTAGAAGGCAGCCCCTTGCATGTATGAGGGTATTTTATTGCGGCTGTGTATTGTATGTGTATTCTCAGAGCGAGAAACATATAGGGAGACTGTGAGAGAGAACAAAGGATATTACAACGGATATGCAGTAGGTTGTGTCTCTTCATTTTGCTGGATAATAGAAAGGAAGGACTGACTGTTCAGGGTGGATGTAGCCCAAACTAGGTGAACCGCGTATATTTGTGTCTCTCTGGTTTTATGTGTTTTGTGTGCTTGTGTTTTCTGCATATTTTATGTGTTACATTGCTCTGTAATATATAATTTTCTAACAAGAGGATGGAGATGCTCCTGAGAAAGTGCCAGAGAGCGACCGATACCCAGCAAGAATAGATGGACTGCCATACAAAAATGTTTCTGGTGATGAAGAAAACATAGATGACTCAGTATACATGCTTTGTGAAGCCATGTAACTACCTCTAGGTATAGAGTAAAAATGTATGTAGCGTGGTGACTAATTGTAACTAGAGTTGTGTAAAAAGTCAGTAAATTGATGATACCAAGGATTTGGTCTAAAAGGAATGAAAGGGTAGATTTGTTCACTATACCTTAGATCTAAATATTCTTCACACGAAGGAATTGTGATCTCTTCTTCCACGTCATATATCTCTTCAATGCTAATTAGGCTAAGAGGAATATTCTCAGTAATAAGAGGTTTCACTCGAGGTGAACAAGGACGACCAGGAGCGGGGGCTATGAGATCCGAAGGTGACTCAAACAAAGTAGATTCAGATTCAGGCTTAAATATTTTGAGTTCAATGAATTACGTATCTGATAATTCACCAGTAACAGATTCAATTGTAATTACTTCAGAAATTTCTGGTTATTGATATTTTTCAATTATCTGAGGTTGATTAACTTTGAAATCAGGATGTATTATAATGGATGTTTCTCCTTGTTTAGTAGACCCGGTTCATGATTTTTGAACTCTTTCAATTTTTATTTTTTCCAATTGAATGGGTGTAAACTCAAGGGGTTTCCCCTGCATTCTACGTGAATTTCTTGGTAGTTCAGCCACAGTTAAGTTTTTTAACACACGAAATCAAACAATTTCAAAAGAATACACCTAAGGTCGCCAAAAATCAAGAAAATGAACACGTGCTTACAAAATCTAAGAGACAAACCACACACAAACAATATTTTTCCACAATAAAAACACTAGTTGGTGATAAAATCCAACGTCGTGGAAATTAATGTGGAAAAATGGTGGTTGGAACAGTTACCCTGATAACCTGCTTAATGAAACGGTTTGGTGCAAGTAACTTCACTATGCCATCTCGAAGTGAAGAGTATCCTCCGGAAAGTCCAAGTGAGTCTACTCAATGTATGCTCCAGGTACAGTGGGAACTTCCCTCCACCGTCACCATGGGAAAAATCCTAAATATTATGGCCACTAATGTTAGTAACTGAGAAAATTGCACATGGGGGAACAATCTACGACCCGATATGCACGCAAGGGTAGAGTGTCAAGCTCAATCCCTGTAATGTTCCCACATTTTCCAACAATAATTTGGAACATTAATTTTTGTTGATTTCGCCTAGGAGGAGAATAAATGGGTAAGGAGGCCCATTCATAGTGATAATCTAAATAAAATCCCTCATAGTATGAAAGGGGATCATCATTTGAGCTGGTTTTCACACCCTCATGTGTGAACAGGGTTATTTTCAAGTGTACAAGGTCAAGTTTGACCAAGTCAACATCGCTGGGCCAAGAGGTGGAGAGCACTTAGAGAAGCAGCGCAGTATGAATGAGGAAAGGGTTATTTGGTGGAGGAAACCATAAAGAGGAGTGGGACCCATGGAGAGGGGATTTCACTTGTTTAAAAGGAGGGCAAGGCACCCGTTGTTTCTCATGCTTGTATTATTCATCTCAATTGTCCATTCAAACAATTGTGCATTCTTTGCTGTTTAGCAAGAATTGCTGGGGGAATTCCTGTTTAGGATTCCTTCTCCTTCTTGAGATGCTTCTTGAGGGATTTCTATGATTTTCCTCACATCTAGGCTTGAGGCCAAGCATCCTCCATCAAGACAAAGTTATTTTTACAGCAGAGTAATGTTATGTTTCTGGGTGTTGCAGCGAGGGTTCACTACACCACCTTCATCAACTATTTTCAGAGGAGGAGTCCCTCTTTCCTTTAAGATATTAGATTGGAGGCATTCTGAAGCTTATTGTAGACTTTGGCATCAAGGCCAACTCATTCCCTATCCCTACAACACAGTTCCATCCAGTGATTGTGTTATTTTGAGAGGAGCATTTACAGTGGGGCTCTTGCAGATTGTTGGAGGGTGAGATATTTGGTGAAGGGATCATCCTTTCATCCTAAAGATCCATTGGAGGAGGCACTTTTAGATTGGGTATCATCCAAAGCCATCTCCATCCAGTTCTATTTATGAGTTGCTACAACAACCCAGCAACTCCGGCATTTTGCAGTTTTTGTATTTTATTGCCAATCCTTCCAGGATTGACATGAGGTAGTCTTTGGGAGTTGATATCTTCACTCCTAATGTCGTATTGGGCCATATATTGATTTATCCATGTATTTGACATATGTAGCATGCAGTTTCTCTATAAAAATGTGCTGTCATAGCTTGAGCTCACATGTATAGCAATATTTCATCATGGTTTATGTACTTGTTCTTTGAGGCTAAGCATTGTCTATCTTGAGCACCCTTTTTCCTCAAGATCTTGTATTCATTTTTTTCTACTATTATTTAATAAAATGGCTATGGATTTATCTCATGTTTTTATGAGTTGAGTGTTGCTACTACACCATTATTGTGCTTGCTTATTTCTGGAGCTCCAACTTTAGAATATCTTGAGGTATTCTCATTGTTGTAGCATTTTCCCAAGTTGGGAACATTACAATGGTATCAAAGCATGATCTATGGCCCAGCCAGTGGATCTCAGCCATCATGCTATCAAGGAGAGAGAATATGAAAACTCCATTTCATGGAGAGAAAAAGGGAGATAAGCTTACAGATCTTCTTCCAAAATCTGTACAGAACATTCATGAAGAATTTGAGAAGCTAATGAGAGAGATATGTACAAGATCTCCAAGAGGGTTTGAAAATAAGTCAAACTCTGGTTTCTCTTATAGGCAATGTGAGCATGTAGCCACACCCTATGATGAACAGTGTAGTCACATGGCCAGTTTTTCCATGAAAGAAGAAGAAGAAGAAGAAGGAATGCCGAAGGAAGGAACTCTTGGTGGTTTCTTGCATGAGTATGAATCTCAAACTCATAAGTTTAGAGATCATATTACTTTTCTGGAGTTTTTCAAGATCATGGTGAGGAGGAGCAAGTAGAATGATGAGGATAGATTTATTCTATCTATCTTTGATGGTTCCCCTACTTGTTCAGCCAGGGCTTGGATAGAAGAGCTAGACACCTTTTTGCAGCAGCATCAGATGACCGGAGATGAAGCCATCAGAGTAGCAGCGCTGCACTTGGGAGGTAAGGTCTATGCATGGTGGTTATTTGAGTCATTTACTTTGAAAAATTAAAATACCTCTTCCTATGCAATGTTCATTAGAGCTTTGATGGAGAGATTTGGTAGGAGGAATTCTGAAATGCATGTAGAGGAAACAAACACATTCAAACAAAAAAAACCCTTGCATGTGATGGAGGAAACTATAGACTCAAAAAAATTTCAGAGAACCATGAAGGAGGCTGATATCTTGCATGACACTTTGAAGGCAAGACCTTCATCTTGTCTTTTGGCACAAGGAGTCAAAGAGATCCCTTTTTCAAAGGAGGATCTAATCATTGGAGAGTTGCCCACTCATGTTGAGAAAGTTGAGGGAAACAACGCTGTCATTTCTAGAGTTGATCTAGTGCCTCATGCAGAGGGAAGAGGAAATCTTGCTCCAACTAGAGGGATTCTTGTAGCTTTGCAAGGAAATCCCTAGGATCTCATAAATGGAGGTCCAAGCACAATCAGTGAGCAGCATGACTGTGCAGCATTGCAGCTGAAAATAGAAGGAAGGGAGGAAGAGCAGCATCTTGTGATGAGAAGCACACACCCTTCTCTATTTCAGAGAGCTAGTGCAAAGAGGAGGCAGGTTGTATTGCGTCATGAGAGAAAGGGCTGTAACGTTCCAAAATTAGCATAAAGCTAATTGGAACATTAATTTTGGCTATTTCAGCTAGGAGGAGAATAAAATGGGCAAGGAGACCCATTCATAAATAAAATATTAATAAAATCCCTCATGGAATGAAAGAGAAGCATCATTAGAGCTATTTTTGCACACCCATGTCTGAAAAGGGATAATTGCAAGGAGGCTAGGTCATGTTGACCAAGTCAAACTACGCAATAGATGGAAGTGTGGCTTGCTTGGGAAGCCAACACAATTTCTTGAGGAGGAAGAAACCCTAATGTGTGGGTTCCATGGCCAAGGAGCCTTCATTGGCATAAAAGAAGGAAGAAACAACCATTTTTCTCATTCAGGAATATTTCGAATTGCTTGCTCTCTTCAGTTGCTTAACTGAAGTAGCTGTGCTGTTTAGCACAAGGGAACTCTTGTTTAGGATTCCCTCCTTCTTGAGAAGCCTCTTGAACGTTTGTTCTTCAGCTCCTCCACATTCTGGTTCAAGGCCAAAGCAGTTCTCTTCAGGACAGTGTTTTCAACAGTGCAGGAAACATTGTGTTACTGGGTTGCAGAGGACATTTCCATAGCATCACTTCTGAAGCTCCGATTTTAGAGGAGAGAGCTTCTTTGCATCCGGGAGGCTACTAGAGGAGATTTCAGATCCATTTTCCATATCTTTTCTTTAGGCACAACTCCTCTCATCATTCACAGGGCAGTCCCTTCCTTTGAATGCGTTATTTCTGAGCAGAATTGCAGTGGGGTTTGCACCACTAGTTTGGAGGGAAAGATCTTCAGGGATTGGATCAGCCTTTCCCTTGAAAGATCCATTGGAGGATATCTATTCAGAGTATGCAGCATCTTCATCCATCTCCATCCATTTTCTGAGTTGCAGTGCTATTCCAGTTCAGAGGCAGTAACTCCGACATTTTGCCTTTTTGTACATTTCAACCAATCCTTCCAAGGGTTGATGTATTATTTATTTCAGGGGCTGAGATCTTGCTCCCCCATATTTCTTTGAGCTTTATACTTCCATATCCATGTATTGAAATTATATATGCAGCAGTACCATCTATTGACTGCGCAGTTTTAGTCACAAGCATCCTTGTGTAGCTGTATTTTGATATGTTTCCATATGCATGCCATTGAGGGGTTCTTTGCTCAACTTGAGTGGGTGATTCCTCAAGTATTTGTATATTTCCTTGCTGCTGCATATATTCAGTGACTATTTATGGTTTCATGCACATTTTCTATCTCATATAACACTGCTATTCTAGTACATGATCATTGTTGATGCAACCCTCTTCATTGGGCATTTTCTGAAGATAAACAGGCAAAGGAGACTTGTCTTAAGCTCCTAGAGACATTTTTTTTGAGCCCACTCTTGGATTTCAGCTCTAGATAGATATATTCAAAGGATCCAAAACCATGGATCAAATCCTACTACCTCCACTCCTGGGAAATGCGTTTTCCAGGCTTGGGTTGCTAGCCATTCCTACTAGGAAATTTCACATATCTGTAGACAGAGTCTGAAAATGGTGAGAAAGCCTCCGGATCTCACCCTTATTTAGAAGGTGACATATCCGGTAAATTCCCCTACAGTCCATCTCTGGCACATACTTGTGATATTTCTGAAAAAGGAATATTACAGTGGTATCAGAGCATCTTTCTTGGTTTAGCCTGTGGCTTTCAAAGCCCAAGAAAGAAAAGAGAACATAAGATGAAGGGGAAGAGATTGATATCATCCATTTTTGAGAAGAAGAAGGACCTCCCCAAGGAGGAAGAGCAAACAGAAAAGGAAGACCCCTACACTTCGTATTCTCATCTAGAAGGAGACAAGAAGAGTGTAATATCTCGTTTCGGGGATATCTCTGAAACACAACAAACTCCAACCAGAGATGGACTGGGAGGGAATTTACCGGATATGCCACCTCTGAAAAGAGGATGAAATCCGGAGGCTACCTGGCCCTTTCCAGACTCTGTCTAAGAGTGAAATATAAACACACCAAGTGGTATAGAACTAGAATGCTCAAGAATATATAAAAATAACAGCGCAACAGACATATAATAACATAGATAGAATGTACGGCAACTCATCCAGAATATAGAGAGGAAATGCTAAGCCATTTTATTAAACTGAGAAATATAATGAAGTACAATAGGTGACCAGAGTGATGGCACCTAAACTTGCTCAAGGCAAGTGAAGAAATACTCTCAGAATATACAGGAAATGGCTGCTCTCTGAACTGCGTCCCAGCTGCTGGAAAACTACCGTGTAGCTGCTACTGCTAGAATGAACTGAATACTAGCGGCTATTCTCCTTTCCGGAATGAGCTAAAAATCTGGAATCCTCCTCCACTCACCAATCCCAACAAAACCCAAAAACAATATAAAAATTGGCTGACCTCCGAAAAACACCCCCTTGGGGAATTACGCTGGCCTCCAAGGCTCTGCGCAGAGGCTAAATGAGAATGATTGAAATGATGCCCCAAACTCCACCAAAATACTCCCAAAATAAAAGGTTGATCCTTTGCTCAAAATCTCAGCTCAAATCTCCCGCAAGATCCCGATCCAGAACACCTCCATGATGGACTACGTCCTCCCTCTCAGTGACTGCGCAGTCTCTATGAATACTCAGCTCCGCGACAAACCCAAACACCAAAACCACTCACAAAATGCTGAAGAAATAACCTTGCCCGAGCAGGCACTTGAAGTCCCCCGGGGCTAAGGGTGAGATCTCCGACCGGAGACATTCAATGCACTAAACAGTGCTGCAGACAGGCTAAATAGCCAGCGTGCTCAAGTAGACAAAATGTCCAGCTCAATATCATCAACAACAGAATGAATCAAATGAGAAGGCTCCTCCCTCTTTTATAACGTTGGCCTTCCTCCAACCCTAAGGCCCATCTCCTCAACATAGCCTCCCTCTCTTGCCACGTGCTCATCCTCTCCTGCGTAGTAGCTTCTAGAGCATACGTGGGCCCCCTCTCTACGTGGTGCTTGGCCCCCTTGGCTCCCCCTTAAGTCGCAAAATTGTGCTACTAGGAGGGTTTTTTATTCCACTTAAGTGAGTTAGACCCTCTCCACTCACTTTTTATTTATTTATAAACTATAGACGGAAAAACTAAACAAAATCGAATATTCCAATTAGCTGTCACTAATTAGGAATATTACAAAGATGAGCAGGAGAGAGACTCCATCTCTTGGGAGAAGGAAGGAGGATAAGCTCACAGAGCTTCTTCCTAAATCTGTTCGAAGGATTCATGGAGGTCTCAAGGAGACAAGGGAGGAGATGGTTGGAGCATCTGCAAAGGATTTTGATTATAGGGCAAACTCTAGAGTTGCACATAGTGGGAGTGAGCATGCAGCCACATACCATGATGACCAGCACAGTCCTATGTCCAGCAGTGACATAACTGAGATGAGGAAAGGAGGAGTGATCAAGGAGAGGAAGCAGCAGCATGATAGATCCATTATCTTAAATTTTGATGGTTCACTTACAGTTTTAGCCAAAGCTTGGGTGGAGGGGCTAGACTTCATTTTGCAGCAACACCACATTTCTGAAGAAGAAGCAACCACATTTGCAGCACTGCACTGGAGAGGTAAAGCTTACACCTGGTGGAATTTTGAATCCTTTCCTTTTAAAGATGCACATGTTTTATCTCATGCATTAGTAAAGAGATTTGATGGGAGGATTCATAAAACACATGTGGAGGAACACACTCAAAACAGAACCTTGCATGTGATGGATGAAACTTGGGACTCCACTCTACTTCATACAGCCATAAGGGAGGTTGGGACCTTACACCATACCTTGCCGGAGGAAAGATTTTCATCATATACACTTGAGAAGGGTGGCATGAGGGTCTCTTTCCCAAAGGAGGACCCCATTATTGGGAGGTTGCCCACCCATGAGGAGGAGGATGGGAGCAACAACGCTGGCACAACTAGAGAGTATCTAGTACCTCATGCAGAGGAAGGTGGAGCCCTTGCTCCATTTGGAGGGATTCTTGCATCATTGCAAGAGGTACCCCAGGATCTTATGTATAGATATCAAGGCACAACACATGATCCATCTGTGTCATTGATGAGGAGGTGTGGAAACTAGGGGACACAAGGAGAAGGGAAGGGGAAGAGCCAGCATCGGTTGATGAGGAGTAATTACCCTTGCTCATTTTTAGAGGTTGATGCACCCGGAGGGAGACTGGATTGCGCAGTGAGGGTATGGACACATATGTCCATTCATGTATACAGTCTACCTTTGATGATGATGTCTCACTGCATGGAGACAGTATACTGAGGAGACCACTGGATCAGCAGAGGAGGAGGGATGCTTCACATTTTGGGGCACCACTCATTGACCTCATAGAGGTGGAGACCTTGGGAGAGCTCGAAATAGCTCAAGGAGCTTTGGGTAGCTGCAGGAAGAAGGGGAGTTTTCTCTCATCATCACTGTTGCCCACTCCCATTTCAAATTCTGCGCTGAGACAGAAACAACAGGGGAAGGATGGCAGACTTCCCACTTATATCTTTGGCATAGGAGATGTCAAAGAAGGAAGTAGCCATATGACAGTGAGTCTACATGAGGGATCAACATTGCTGTCATTATGGAGGATGGATCCACATTGGAGCTCCCAATTTGGGGTGGAGTATTATAGGGATATTTTTACCTGCATGGTGTTAGGTGACCAGTTGCATGAGGAGGGGATACATCAGCACATGGGGAGATGCAAAAGTCATGCAGATGTAGGGGAGGCACATCGCTCTTTGGGAGAGGTAGCACAACCATTCAATTTCTTCTTGAGGATGGGAGGAGGAATATCCATGAGCTACTCCACTTACATGAGCAGAGAAGATGGTAAGAATGTTAGTCATATACATTCTAATTTTTATCTTGCATGTATACTTCCTTTGACCATATTTGTGCAGGACATTGCTCCAAGAAGGGGCATTCCTTTTCTTAGGCTTCTTGGGTCATTAGAGACCACAAGCAGGATTGATGAACATCCCCTAGGGAGACTCGGGGAAGAGCTATGTGTTGGAGGGCATGATCACTTTTCATCCTACATTGTTCCTTTCCTCCAAACACATAAGGAGAATGGGGCAGCTCACAGGTGGTTGGAAGAACACAATATTTTACATTCTCTATTGTAGTTGGGGATCAAGCTGCGCTAGCTACACATGAGGAACCATATCCCCACTCACTTGCTACACATGGCAGCCATCATGATGCTTATTTTGGCTCCTTATGATGCTACTCCTATTCTTATAAGGAGCATGGTTAGGAGAGAGACACCTTGGTTGGGTGTGTCCCTTGAGGGAGGAGGATCCCTCTCTTTTTGCAGTGCATGCTCTAAGAGGAGCATGATAGTTATGATGGCCACCATTCCAGGACAGTCATTATTTTATGAGGTGAGCCATATGATGGACATGATGCCTTATGCGGATGACTCCCAACTCATCACATGTGGAGATGTTTGGGCCAACATGATTTGCAGCGTTGGGGGAGAGGCCTTTGGAGGCCCAGCCTTCATCTTGCCACTTGATGGCAACCTTATTGCAGCCTAGGATCAGCAGACACCTTACACTTATCTTAAGTGGAGAGGTAGACAATGTGGGGTAGGCTGTGTGGTCTACCATGAGTATATTTTCATCCCACCTACTTTTCCGGAGCCAAAGGTGGATGACAGATTTCAAGAGTTGCCTAGTTGGGGGGTGACTCAATTTTCATGGCACATAGCTTGGGGATGGATGGACCATATGGGGATGATAGTTTTCCCTACACTACAGACTCCATGCTCCGAGAGGACCTCTAGACATCACTCTGTTATCCTCTTGAGTATTTCACCATTGCATGATAACAACTTGGCAGTTGATTTGCATACTTGGGAGGGACATTGTGAGAACTTGATTGATGAGATGGAACCTTGCTACTTGGAGACAGGCATCATACATGGGTGCTACAGGAAGAGGAGGAAGAATAAGTCAGTTCTAACCTCACACTTGCTTGAGGGCAAGCAATATTTGGGAGGGGAGGACTATAATGTTCCCAAATTAGCATAAAGATAATTGGAACATTAATTTTGGCTATTTCAGCTAGGAGGAGAATAAAATGGGCAAGGAGACCCATTCATAAATAAAATATTAATAAAATCCCTCATGGAATGAAAGAGAAGCATCATTAGAGCTAGTTTTGTGCACCCATGTGTGAAAAGGGATAATTGCAAGGAGGCTAGGTCATGTTTACCAAGTCAAACTACGTAATAGATGGAGGTGTGGCTTGCTTGGAAAGCCAACACAATTTCTTGAGGAGGAAGAAACCCTAATGTGTGGGGTCCATGGCCAAGGAGCCTTCATTGGCATAAAAGAAGGAAGAAACAACCATTTTTCTCATTCAGGAATATTTCGAATTGCTTGCTCTCTTCAGTTGCTTAACTAAAGTAGCTACGCTGTTTAGCACAAGGGAACTCCTATTTAGGATTCCCTCCTTCTTGAGAAGCCTCTTGAAGGTTTTTTCTTCAGCTCCTCCACATTCTGGTTCAAGGCCAAAGTAGTTCCCTTCAGGACAACGTTTTCAGCAGTGCAGGAAACATTATGTTGCTGGGTTGCAGTGGAGATTTCCATAGCATCAATTTCAGAGCTCCGATTTTAGAGGAGAGAGCTTATTTACATCCGGGAGGCCACTAGAGGAGATTTTAGATCCATTTTCCATATCTTTGCATCAGGTATAACTCCTCTCATCATTCACAGCACAGTCCCTTCCTTTGACTGCGTTATTTCTGAGCAGAATTGTAGTGGGGTTTGCACCACTAGTTTGGAGGGAAAGATCTTCAGGGATTGGATCAGCCTTTCCATGGAAAGACCCATTGGAGGAGATATATTTAGAGTATGTAGCATCTTCAGCCATCTCCATCCATTTTCTGAGTTGCAGTGCTATTCCATTTCAGAGGCAGCAACTCTGACATTTTTCCTTTTTGTACATTTCAGCCAATCCTTCCAAGGGTTTATGTATTATTGATTTCAGGGGCTGAGATCTTGCTCCCCCATCTTTCTTTGAGATTTATACTTCCATATCCATGTATTGAAATTATATATGCAACATTACCATCTATTT
Source organism: Pinus albicaulis (assembly GCA_034641835.2). Lineage (NCBI taxonomy): Eukaryota > Viridiplantae > Streptophyta > Pinopsida > Pinales > Pinaceae > Pinus > Pinus albicaulis. The sequence goes on from CM076572.1 coordinate 1,394,830,953, forward strand.
ACTGCGTAATTTTAGTCACAAGAATCCTTGTGTAGCTGTATTTTGATATGTTTCCATATGCATGCCATTGAGGGGTTCTTTCCTCAGCTTGAGTGAGTGATTCCTCAATTATTTGTATATTTCCTTGCTGCTACATATATTTAGTGACTATTTATGGTTTCATGCACATTTTCTATCTCATATAACACTGCTATGCTAGTACATGATCATTGTTGATGCAATCCTCTTCATTGGGCATTTTTGAAGATAAACAGGCAAAGGAGACTTGTCTTAAGTTCCTAGAGACATTTGTTTTAAGCCCACTCTTGGATTTCAGCTCTAGATAGATATATTCAAAGGATCCTAGACCATAGATCGAATCCTGCTACCTCCACTCCTAGGAAATGCGTTTTCCAGGCTTGGGTTGCTAGCCATTCCTACTAGGAAATTTCACATATCTGTAGAAAGAGTCTGCAAAGGGCCAGAAAGCCTCCGGATCTCACCCTTATTTAGAAGGTGACATATCCGGTAAATTCCCCCACAGTCCATCTCTGGCACAGACTTGTGATATTTCTAAAAAAGGTATATTACAAGGGTAAGGTTTCCCAACCATGTGTACAGTCCACTCTTGACATTGATGTCTCATTGCATAGAGGCATTCCACCAGGGAGGCCACCAGATCTATCATTGATGAGAGACATTTTGTCTTTGGATTCACCGCTCTTGGATTTTGGATAGGTGAACAGTTTGGAGGAGAACTTTGGCATGGGGGATTTCAAAGTAGTAGACAGTAGCATGAGGAGAGCTACACATACCAGATCACTAGAATTGTCTTTGAGGAGGATTGGTACTTACTGGAAATCTCAGCTCCTAGTTGAGTACTCCAAGGATCTTGATGCATGCATGATGCTAGGTGACCCGGATAGAGATGATGAGTATATGGTGGATGATATGCTCATCTATTCCCATGGAAAAGTCTTCTTGACTAGAGATTCTAGTCTCAAGGAGAAGCTATTGCATGCAGCACAAGAGGAATTCTTTTCCATGCATTTTGATGCATATCTTGCCTTGGCAGAGGAGTTCATTTGGGAGGGCATTCAGCAATACATATTTCAGCATATGGAGAGATGCATAGCCCGGATGAGGATGGTGAGGATATCACAACCACCTTCCTACTCATTGAGAGTAAGGGAGCACTTTCAGTTGAGCCATTTCAGCTCAAGTCTTCGAGCACACAATGGAGAATGTACAATTTCACCTTATGTTTTGTACTTCTTGTCTTTTTATGAGCAGCATATTGTACCAAGGAGGATTATTAATTCCTACATATTGTATAATGATGTAGTTGAAGCCATTTGTAGCATTGAGATTGGCTATCTCACGGTGGTTTGTGGGGAAGGCCACATGATTCTTGGTGTGCACCATTGGCACCAAATTGTACTTCCATATTTCCATCTTGTAAAATGATTGTGGCAACAAACAAGTGGCTAGGAGAACACTTGTTTTTGTTTGATTTTATGCAGGCAAGGGATGCACTATGCTAGTTCCTTGTGTGGGACCTTGATCCACTTTTCGGTTGTCATTTGGCAACTTATTCTTATTGTACTATGCTTCCATGTATTACTGATATGTTTATGGGGAGTTTTTATTGGAGAGTGGGCTTGAGATTGAGGATGCCCATTGGGAGCATCATTCTCCTTACTATACATGTTGTACATTTCAGGAGGAACCATGGGCCAACCATGAGGGCCACATTACATTTCCTTTCTTCTTGTGGGAGGGACCACTTGAAGAACTTGAGAAGGCACTCCATGGATCATGAGGAGATGGAGGAGTTAGCACAGTCAAATATTTTCCCTTGGAGGATGAGGGGAGACTCATCTATGAGCCACTCCATTTATATGAGAAAAACATATGGTGAGAGTATTGTTGATTTGCATGATGATTTGTCTTTACATATGCACCTCTTAACCATATATGTGCAGGGATTTGATCAGAGGAAGGATATTTTTCCTTCTAGATTTGGTGGTCTACATAAGGCCATTATGGGTGATGACTCCCTAAGTGGATATGGGGAGAAAATTTCTCATGTTGAATTTACTCACATTGCACATTACATCCTTCACTTTCTCCAGATTTTTGAAGAGACCAGGGCAACAAGAAAATGGTGGGGAGGCCACCCATCATTTTATTTCCTATGGTAGTGGAGAGTCAAACTGCGTTGGCTACATTTGAGGGACCATTTTCCTTCTCCTTTACTTCACATGGCAGCCAACACGATTCTCCTTATGGTTCCATTTATTGATATTGCTAGAGATTTTCTTGGGAGCTTGATTCAAGGAGAGACACATTGGGTGAATTTGTCCTTTGAGGGAGAAATTCCTCACCCTTTTTGCACTACATGTTCTAAGGGGAACATGGGACATGATATGGTTACCTTAACAACACATTTGTCACTTTATGAGGTGAGCCATATGATGGAGGAGATGCCATATGATGATGACTTCCAACTCATCATATATGGAGATACTTGGGCCAACATGATTTGCAGCGTTGGAGGAGAGATCCTTGGAGATCTAGTCTTCATCTTGCCACTTGAGGGCAAGTATTTTGCAGCCTAGGATCAACACTTTCTCTACACTTATCCTAAGTGGAGAGATGGATAGTGTGGGGTAGGCTACATTATCTACCATGAGCATATTTGCATCCCACCTACTTTGCCGGAGCCAAAGGTCGAAGGTAGTTATAGGAGTTGCCTAGTTGGGAAGTAACTCATTTTGCATGGATGATTGCTTGGGGGATGGAGGATCCACATGAGGAAGATTTTTTTCAACACATTATAGACTCCATGCCTTGAGGAGAGGCTTTCCAGTTCTGTCCTTGCCGTTGCTTGAGGACAAGCAACATTTGGGAGGGGAGGATTGTAATGTTCCCACATTTTCCGACAATAATTTGGAACATTAATTTTTGCTGATTTCACCTAGGAGGAGAATAAATGGGTAAGGAGGCCCATGCATAGTGATAATGTCAATAAAATACCTCATATTATGAAATGGGATCATCATTGGAGCTGGTTTTCACACCCTCATGTGTGAAAAGGGTCATTTGCAAGTGGACAAGGTCAAGTTTGACCAAGTCAACAACGCTGGGCCAAGAGGTGGAGAGCACTTAGAGAAGCAGCATAGTATGAATGAGGAAAGGGTTATTTGGTGGAGGAAACCCTAAAGAGGAGTGGGACCCATGGAGAGGGGATTTCACTTGTTTAAAAGGAGGGCAAGGCACTCGTTGTTTCTCATGCTTGTATTATTCATCTCAATTGTCCATTCAGACAATTGTGCATTCTTTGTTGTTTAGCAAGAATTTCCAGGGGAATTCCTGTTTAGGATTCCTTCTCCTTCTTGAGAGGCCTCTTGAGGGATTGCTCTGATTTTCCTCACATCTAGGCTTGAGGCCAAGCATCCTCCATCAAGACAACGTTATTTCTGTAGCAGAGTAATGTTGTGTTGCTGGGTGTTGCAATGAGGGTTCACTACACCACCTTAATTAGACATTTTCAGAGGAGGAGTCCCTCTTTCCTTTGAGATATCAGATTGTAGGCATTTCAAAGCTTATTGCAGACTTTGGCATTAAGGCCAACTCATTCCCTATCCCTACAGTGCAATTCCATCCAGTGACTGCGTTATTTTGAGAGGAGCATTTACACTGGGGCTCTTGCAGATTATTGGAGGGTGAGATCTTTGGTGAAGGGATCAACCTTTCATCCTAAAGATCCATTGGAGGAGGCACTTTCAGTTTGGGTATCATCCAGAGCCATCTCCATCCAGTTCTATTTCTGAGTTGCTGCAGCTACCCAGCAACTCTGACATTTTGCAGTTTTTGTATTTTATTGCCAATCCTTCCAAGATTGACATGAGGTAGTCTTTTGGAGTTGATATCTTCACTCCTAATGTTGTATTGGGCCATATTTTGATTTATCCATGTATTTGACATATGTAGCATGCAGTTGCTCTATAAAACTATGCTATCATAGCTTGAGCTCACACGTATAGCAATATTTCATCATGGTTCATGTACTTGTTCTTTGAGGCTGAGCATTGTCTATCTTGAGCACCCTTTCTCCTCAAGATCTTGTATTCATTTGTTGCTGCTATTATTTATTAAAATGGCTATGGATTTCTCTCTTGTTTTTATGAGTTGAGTGTTTTTGCTACCCCATTATTGTGTCTGCTTATTGCTGGAGCTCTAACTTTAGAATATCTCGAGATATTCTCATTGTTGTAGCATTTTCCTGAGTTGGGAACATTACAATCCCCTTGAAAGCTCCTCGACATGGTAAATCCGAGGTTTGATAACAAGTGACCCCAAGCTCCTCGACAATGGTTAATTCTAGGTTTACCATTTGTATTACGTGCACGTATTCTATCTTCACCAATGAAGTAGGTATGATTACCTCAGTGGGTGCCACATGACCTCGTGCTTGACTCTTTTAAGAAGAGCTTCCCAGAGTACAAATGCAACAATTGGATTTCCCTACCGCATGATGCTACTTATTTGTTTTAACTGCTTTGTAACATTAATTACAACCTATTCCAAAGAACTAGCCTAAGCTAAGTTGGTGGAATGAGCCCTTGAAAATGTAAAAAATATCTAGATTGATTTTATTAAGCACTGTACTGATTTGGCTGTTATTTACGCAAAGGAGTATGGAGATGAAACTTGATGATATTATGATTGGACTCAAAATACTCTAAATGCATCAATATGAAAATGCAACTTTTTATTTTGATGAATTCTATTTAAGATAAAGTTAAAGGAATTTTGAACTCAAAATGTATGAGCTTCCTAAAACTTCAAATAAAATTCCTTTTTTGTCAAGAATGTAGGTTTTAACCCTGAACAGAAATTATCTACACACAAATCTTATAATAGAAAATAAACAATAGAGAGAGCATAAAACATAAAATAGATAAACATAGAGATTTTCCCCTGGATCCCAAATCAAGACGACTAGCTTGATTTTTCATTATATTCCTTTTAGTGTTACAACACATATATATTCATGCCGAAGCATACATAAACCCCAATCCATTAACCCTGGATTAGAACATAACTGTAGTTCCCTTGACCGGATCTACAAAATACCAGGGGCCGAAAACCATCGTACCCCAAAACCATGTGCAAACTCATGCACAAACATGGGTGGGTCCACCCATAGAGTGGGTCCGTACACCAAAAAATTTCACCGGGTGTTGCCCCGACCCCAACAATGGGGCCGCCTCCCCCCGTGGACTTCAAAGGCCTAGTAATGTACAAATATGGGGAAGCGTTAGTCATGGAAAGAATATAACACATACCCAACATTCTCCCACTTGTTGTTTTCTTTCCACAGGGGGCCACAGGAGAGCTTAGTCATTGGGCCAATTCTTCAACACTCATTGTTTCTCTACACCAAGAGAACTTCTGAGTGCTCACAGACTTTGTCAATGCATCTGCAACATTCTTCAAAGTGTCCACCTTTACCAGCAACACCCTTTTAGCCTCAACCATATCTCTAAAAAAGTGATATTGAACATCAATGTGCTTTGTCTATGAATGGTAAGCAGGGTTCTTAGCCAAGAAAATTGCACTTTGGCTATCACAGTCTATTCTTATAGCTTGCTGTACCAACCCCATACTTGAACACAATCTCTGCAACCAAAATGCTTCCTTGCTTGCATGAGTGGCTGCTATTTATTCTGCCTCTGTAGTTGAAAGAGCCACTACAGACTATCTTTTACTCATCCAACTGACCGCACCTCCAAATAGGCTAAACACATACCCACTTGTAGATCTTCTTTGGTCCAGATCTCCAGCCCAATCTACATCAACAAAACCACGAATGTCCAACATTATTTCCAATCCTGGTCTTCCTTGGTAGCACAAGCCATAATCACTAGTGCCATGTAAATATCTGAAAACCCGCTTCACTGCTGTCCAGTGCTCCTTTCTTGGGTTTGACATAAACCTGCTAAATACTCCCACTGAATGTGCAATGTCTGGTCTAGTACAGACCATTGCATACATCAAGCTACCCACTGCACTTGCATATGGAACACGGGACATATACTCCTCTTCTTCGTGTGTCTTGGGACACTGTTCAGTAGACAGCTTTACACCTACAGGAATAGGAACATTCATTGGTTTACTATCCTGCATATTGAACCTCTGCAATATAGTTTCGACATACTTCCTTTGGTTTAACCAGAGCATCCTCTTTGCCCAATCTCTCTTAATTTCCATGTCCAAAATATAGTTTGCAGCACGAAGATCCTTCATGTCGAATTTGGAGAACAGTTGGGTCTTCAAATCTTGCATCCACATACAAGACCAAATAAATAAAACAGTCACCAATTAATTTAAAATAAACACAGTGATCCTCCTTGCTTCTGGTGAAGCCAAGTCCCCGTATATAGGTACCAAATTTTTGATACCACATCCTTGGTGACTGTTTTAACCCATACAGAGACTTCTTCAACCTGCATACCAATTCTTTCTTACCCTTCACCATAAAGCCTTCAGGTTGATTCATTTAGATCTCCTCTTCTAGATCCCTGTGAAGAAATTATATCTTCACATCCATCTGTTCTATCTCAAAATCAAATGTAGCAGCAACAGATAAAAGTAATCTAATAGAAGTAACCTTGGCAACAGGAGAAAAAATATCACCAAAATCAATTCCCGGCACTTGGGAATAACCTTTTGCTACCAACCAAGCTTTGTATTTCTCCACCTTGCCTTCTACATTCATATTCTTCTTAAACACCCATTTGCTCCCGATGGGCTTCCTTCGAGCCGGCAACTCCACTGGATCCCATGCCTCATTTTTGTGCAAGGATGCCATTTCATCAACCTTGGCCTCCTTCCATATTTTTCCATCCTTTGAATCTAGTACCTCCCTTACAATTCTGGGATCATAATCAGTTATAGTTAAGGAAAAAAATGAATAGAAAGAGGATGGAATATACCTTTCTGGTTGCCTTCTTTATCGGACTGATCTTCTCAAAGCTGGAGTTTATGGCTCTTCCTCTTCTAAATCTTCTTCTGCTGTAGAGACTGATTCATACTCCTTTAGCTCAAACTCTATATTCTCAGGTTCCTTTGGTATGATTTCATGTTTAACAACATCTTTCACCTCTCCAAACACTACATCTCGGCTGTACACAACCTTCCTTGTTTCCGAGTTCCAAATCTTGTAACCTTTTAAAGCATCCTTATACCCAATAAAGATGCACCTTTCAGATTTATTATCCAATTCTGTCCTTTTTCCTTGGAACATGTACATATTATCGCATCCAAATGCTCCTTGGGGACAGAAAAGAGAGGGTTTCTTACCAATTCATACCTCATGTGGAGTCTTATCCAACACCGTGCTGTGATTTGTTAACCGTATAGCATGATTCAGTTTTACTACTCCCCGCCTTTAATTATCTAACCAGACCACTCGAGCATGCTTCTTTCCTTCCATCATGGTTCCTTGCTTCATTATTTTCGAGAAATTCCATTTTGCTGAGGTGTGTATGGAGTAGGTTTCGTCGTGGTTATACCACATTTCTATAATCCTTCATACCTCTGTCTTAACTCACCATTATCTGTCCTCACCGCCTTTATCTTCTTCTCTGTCTGGTTTTCCACCAGAGCCTTAAATTCTTTAAATTTGTCAAAGACTTCAGATTTCTTCCTCAAGAAATATATCCATGTATTCCTCGAGAAGTCATCTATGAATGAAACATAGTACACAGACTTTCCCAATGATGGAACTGACACAGGCCCAAACACATCACTGTGCACAAGTTCTAATATCTTGTTTGCCCTCTTAGCACCAGAAGAAAAACTCACCCGATTCTGCTTCCCATATACACAATGTTCACAGAAATCGAAATCCAGAGAACAATTAGACATACCTTCTACCATACCATTTCTATGCAGTATCCGAAGGCCCTTCTCTCCAATATGTCCAAGCCTTTGATGCCATAGCATGGTCTTTTCTCCATAGACAGCTAGGCTTTCCGTCCCACTTTCAGGAACCACAACCGTTACACCCATCACAACTGTGCTACCTTTGTAGCTCAGATGCAGTTCCAAATCAACTCGCATTGCTACCTGCTCCCAACCATCTATGAATCTTCGAACACCGTTTTACACCTACATCATCCATCTCGCTACGTAAATTAGACTTTCTCGGCCACTGCAGAATATGGAGAACACCAGAAGTGTTCTAACTCTTCCACCTTGCTAACTTTTAGCTTGGATCTTTCCACGTCTGACGATTCTAGCCTTCCTATCATCCCCTAGGAAGACATCACCATCATATTTTTCATACTCGCAGAACCACTCCCTATGGGGAGTGAAGTGAAAGGATGCACATGAGTCAATCAACCATGACTCATGATATACATGTGTATTTGAAGAAGAAGCCAAATACACATCCTCGCCTTCATCTGAGGTGGTTTTTGCCTCTGCAGAAGGAGCATCATCAGATCCCTTTCCTTTCTCAGGAGCTTTAGATCTACAGTCCTTTTTGTAGTGCCCTTCCTTTCCGCATTTCCAACATACCTTTACAAACTTTCCAGGAGATTTAGATCTCCCTATAGATTTGGATCTCCCACTCGAAACCTTATTCTTGTTTCTATTTTGGGACCTTCCTCGTACAGATAAGGCATCTCCATTCTAGCCCTCCATATTTCTCCGTCTCATTTCCTCCGACAGCTGAGACAATGTCATCCAAATTCAAGGTAGTTGTATTTCTACCTATTGCAATAACCAGACTATCCCATGAGTCTGGTAGAGAACACAACAAACTGATGCACTTATCTTCATCTGAGATTTTAATATCAACATATGACAACTGACTTACCACAGTATTGAAGGCGTTCAGATGCTTTGTCACCAAGTCTCCATCGTTCATCCTTAGGTTATACAGCTTTTTCCGCAGGAAAAACTTATTCACCAGAGACTTAGATTGGTACAAAGACCCAAGTTTTTCCCACAAATTCTTCGTCGTAGCTTCCCCAGATACATTCAACAATACTGAATCTGAGACACACAACCGTATTGTGCTCTTAGCCTTCCGATCCAGTTTCTTCCAGTCTTCATCTGACATTGCTGTTGGTTTAGTACCTGGATCTACCGCGATCCACTGATCTTTATCCACTAGCAGATCCTCCATCTTGAGCTTCCACAACTCAAAACTCTGACCATTAAATTTCTCGATCTCTATCTTTCCGCCGCTCGCCATCTTCTTTCACCGCAAGAATCGATCCCATAGATCTCCCACTGAACAAGGTCTACCTCAGGCCCAAGAAAAAAACCCTCAACAGCAAAGGCGTCCCCTTGAAGCCGAAATAGCTTCGATACCAAATGTAGGTTTTAACCCTGAACAGAAATTATCTACACACGAATCTTATAACAGAAAATAAACAATAGCGAGAGCATAAAACATAAAACAGATAAACACAGAGATTTTCCCCTGGATCCCAAATTGAGATGACCAACTTGATTTTTCATTATATTCCTTTTAGTGTTACAACACATATATATACATGCCGAAGCATACATAAACCCCAATCCATTAACCCTGGATTAGAACATAACCGTAGTTCCCTTGACCGGATCTACAAAATACCAGGGGGCAAAAACCATCGTACCCCAAAACCATGTGCAAACTCATGCACAAAACATGGGTGGGTCCACCTATGAGTGGGTCCGCACACCAAAATGTTTTTCGCCAGGAAGCTGCCCCAGACCCCAATAGTGGGGGCTGCCTCCCCCCTTGTGACCCCCCTGCTGCGCCCAACACAACGTACAGCGTGTGGGGTTAGTCGTGGAAAGAATATAACACATGCCCAACAAAGGAAACAATTTCATTAAGAAGACAATTTTCAAGCATGACCAATGTCTCTTTTGTGAAGAAAATTTGTTGATTACAAAGCCAAAAACTACAATTTTGATGAACAAACAAATCTCAAAAGAAAGAAACTTCTAAAAGCCCTAAAATGTATAAAAAACTCCAAAAAAAATAAAATTTCTAATTATTAATCCTAACTAAGATACCTATGAGTGTATTTTTAATGATTTCTCTTAGTTGTAATCAAACTAAAAATGTTTCCACTTGACCTAGCAGAAATGAAATCATGAAAGACTAGCTTGAGATAAATCAGACTTCGGTGATCTATAAGCTTTTCCATTTTGCAATCAAATAAGAAAAAATTATTCAAATAAGTAAGGCTATCAATAATCCTGGTGGCTCAAAGAGATAATAACATAAAACCAGTGATCTTTGGCAAATTAATCTATCTTCCAAAAGGAGGAACAACAAACTTGGGAAAAACCTAACTGAATTATGAAAAAAGGATGATTTATCAAACAGGGCTCTAAGGTGTTAAGGAGGAGTTCATACACAAACTTTGACAACTAGTATAGATCAGGTTAAACCTTAAGAATCTGGTTATCTGACTCTATAAGAGAAAATTTTGTTTTTTGAAAAATTTCCCACGGGGTGCGCAACTTCTCAGTGCAAACCAGTGCGCATGCGCGTTGAACTATACTGGCAAGTTGCGTAGGTTTCCACTGTTTTCCACATAAAACTGCGCAGGGCAGAGAAAAGATGGAAAATATAAATTTAAGGTTTTCTACCTCAGAGAATCTAAAAGGTTATATACCCAAATACACTCAAAGAAGTCAAACCAAAAAATCTAGAATGTCAAACCAAACAGAACCAAAGAAAACTAAACTTGTCTTACCCAGTATGGTCACCAATTTGTTTTGTGTATTAATCCCTCTTTTGGACAAGAGCGATCTCCCTAGTACTCCAACAAGTAACTAGAAACAAATATCCATTGAATGCATCTTTCTCTAAACTATTTGTATTTTAGATTATTACAACTTTGAAATAAGGAGATTATACTCCTACCTTTCAACCGAGACGTTCGATGTAGCCTTTTGCCTTTCACTCCAAAAAAATTATTCAATGCTGAGAAGAACCTGCAATCACAAACAATAAAAAAGATCAAATCACATGCAGTATATAATAATAATAAATACTAGTCCAACTTAGTGATCAAGGAGTCTAAGTATTGACATCATTTCCATGAATTCAGAAACAAGACAATGAGAAAAAGAGATCCATATGTATTATCAAAAATTAAAAAGAGAAATCTTACAACCTGAGCCTTGATGTTGTACAAATTTCACCCATGCATCTGTACAATCGTTTCCTTCGGTTTGATAAGCCTTCTTCTCTAGAATGACCAACATGAAGTTATGTACACAATGGTGTGATCTTTAATGTGCAAACAACAATTTACTAGTTCATAATCTATGAACTGTATGAACTCTCTCCAACTTAGAATCTATACAAATTAGTATCTACCCTTCAACCTGAAACTTCAACTCAATTTATAGAGAGATTGAGGTAGTTTCAGATCCATTAAGAGAGGGATGAGTTCCTCCCATGATGGGATTCCTTTGGCCAAGGGATAAGCTCCATGAGAAGAGGGATAAAGTTTGAACTAACGCGACTCTAGAGGCTTCCAGTTGGGAGAATATTCGACCAAATAGGATTCTATAAGTTACCTTTTTATATTTAATTCCTTTTTACGAGGGTGCGCAGGTTCTACTGGTGAAAAAAGCGGTGATCGCCACAACTAATAGAAGTATCAGTGCATTTACAGGTAATGGTTACAAGAAGCACGCATTTAATATTTTAAAGGTTTTAAAGATATTTTCTCCGGTTTCCAAGACTTGGTTCATGAACATGAGTTTTTTTGACCTCTAAGGGAACATGCTATGGATGGTGATAGATACGTAATGAAAGTCAAATGTCATGGTGAAAAAATGACGTGTAACAATAATAAAATAGTTTAGGGCTCTTGTACTAGAGATCATGTCCCTCATACAATCACTGATTCAAGAATATAACCTAGGGTTTGGTGTAAACAACTATGAAAACTAATCTACCCTGAACAAGATACAACTGACCATATAGCTCAAGATGTAGTGCACAATCACAACTCCTCTTGGTCATACCTTGAACACATATCTTGGTCCTTCTACTCCCAATCTGTAGCTCTGCCTCTATCAATGGACCTTACTCCTTTAGGTCACTAAACATGGCTCTTCAATATTCCCTCTAGATGATCACTATTCCATCAATGAATCAACACATAGGGTCTTCTTGCAAGTTGTCCATAATTACATTTATGAACAACTCCTTGACTGACCACTACTGCTCCTTAGATCTTAGGGACTTATTCCCTTTATTTCCTTCTTGTGCCACTCCAATGTGGAAAAATTAGGGCATGGAGGGATGCCCTTATTCTCACTACAGAAGTACTTTAAAAATGAACTAGGGTTGTCAATTTGGCTCTCTTGGTTGATTAGAACATCAACTCAATAGATCCGCGACTACTAGCAGTCTTGTCCATCTTAAATATTGCACTTAGGGCTCCCTATAGTAGTCACCTAAGAAACCTCCTTATTGTACCTAGACCACTGTACAATCTCCCAATATGGACCACTATCCTACACTTCTTCCATCTTCAAATTTTCCCATCCTCAGTCATCTCCTTTCCTGATATAGGGCCCACAAAATTTCCCTCACCTAGGGCGTGCAGATCTAACCTATAATAGTGATTTGACTGCCTCATCATCACTATTCTTGGGTTCCAACACTCTGCTAAATAATCTACGCTCATATCTAGGGCTTGGCACAAGATCTGCCCTCATCTAGGGCTTATTAAGCTGCCACCTAATAATGATTTGACCCCTCAATTTCACTATACTTGTGCACTGTATTTACTATTGTTTGAGCGCTACATATGCTTCCAGATTCACCCAAATCTAGGGATCTACTAATCTATGCTCCAAACCCTAAATAAACTCTTCATCAAGCACTTTTATCCTTTCACTATTAATCCGAACTTCTATCATTGTCACTACTGTTAGCGACCTACAATATCAGACTTAAGAAGAACACTTTTAGGGATATTCTATGCATAGGAAAAAAAATAACTAGGTCATACAATTTTATGTTGTTCATAATTTGAAAAAATCCTTCAAAACTCTTAAATCTATCCTCTTCTAGGGTCTATTCAGATTTTCTACTTTACCATACTTGACACCCTTTCTTTTGCTCATATACAACTCAGAATTTTTCCTTCTTTCATATTTGATATCCCTACAGATACTCATGCATTCTTCCTAAGATCCGAGTCCTTATTTGTAGAGGTAGCCAAATATCTATGTATCTCAACATTATCTTCACTGTTTTTGATTAGGGTATACCTTATGGTCTAGTTTTTAGAGATGCTGCCCTCCACTAGGGCACTTGTAGGCTTGTTTTTCAACTCGAGAACAACCCTCCAACTTCAATGTTCAATCACCTTGCAACTAACATCTTGCTATACGTTATAAGGTCACTATTATAGTGCATTTTCCTTGGTATTTATGGCCTCTTTATGGTGCCCTAAAATTGGCTTTCAAAACTCCATCTTCCTATGCAAAAACCCTTCTCACAACCCTTGCTAACCTTTGCAATAGTGTCAGAAACTAAGTGGCTCATCTCCTACAATATATCTAACTATTCAACCTTCCATTGCAAGGTCTTGACTCCTCCATTGATCACCATTCATAGTGAGGGTTTTTCACTCCTTGAGGTATTGTACAACACTTTAGATCTAGGCCTACAAATCTCCTATCATGTTCAGATCGGATCTGAGTAGGACTTCTTACTCAACCTCCTTTTATTTTGATCTAACCTCTCTAGGTTTGCGACACTTCTTGCTTGTCTTCCTATTCTTGATCCAAACCTTTGATTGATGAACTCGACTTTATGCATGCCTACTCGACCCTAAACTAATGCTCCTTTGGACTACATCTCTTATAGCCCTTGTGATAAAATAAGACTCCTCCTTTGACTTGATACATTTAGCCTCTCCTAAGCCTTCTTTAGAACCCTCTAGATCTTAGGGGTTTGATCCTTTTTAGACTTAGGAATTTTTTATTTTTTATTTTTAAAATTTTAAACCCCTTCCTCGGTATAAAATCCCTTCTCTTAGGTTCTTTTCTCACAAAACCATTTGTGACCAAACTCACACAAACCCACCTCCTAAGGTTTTGTGGAATACCTCCCGAGCTGGAATTCAACACTACCTCTTAGCGAGGGAGGTACTTCCATTGGTTGGAAGTATATCCTGACACTCTCCCATTAGACATCCATCACTGCAACATACCTTGTAGAATGGATCACTATTATTGTAGTGTCTCAACCTCATCAAAACCTAAAGATATCAAACTTCCATAGGGATTGTCCCTTTGAATCTAGCCTCCCTCCGAGTCTACACGATCTCCCATGGCTCACAAGCTTCCACTGCACACGCTTTGATCCATTGCGCCTTCAAACTTGGTTCTGATACCATGTTTATTTTCCATGGCACATGGGAATCCAAGTCTGTTCTTAAAATATATGACATAAATATACCTAAATGCCTCAACCATTATACTTTTCACAACGAAAATGACATTTTAAATTTTTTTTTAACCCTTCTTTGTTATATTAACAACTATAATACAACAATCTAGGCTCTCATACTAGGGATCATGGCCCTCATCCAATAATTGATACAAGAATACAACCTAGGGTTTGGTGTCAACAAGTATGACAACCAATATATCCTGAACAAGATACAATTGACTGTCTAGACGATGTAGTGCACAATCCATTAGGGGAATTTTGAGGTCTAAAATGGGCCTCCTAAGGAAACAATAAAATAATAGGTAAACCAATAAAATACTATTTATGAATTTTCAATTCACTTTTTGCACCACAATCCATGTAACCATAGTTAAATTCAATTCAAAAGTTGTACAAAATAAAATTAATAAAAAAATTGTATTGATGTGACTATAAATAAGAATGAGCTTTTCAAGAAAAAGTCATTACCATTGAACAACTAATACATTTTCCCTTTGTACTTAAATAACTAAATATAAAATATAAATATAATTTATAAATTCTTAGTTAAATTATATGCTATTAATTAAAATTATGTTATTTAAATTGTATAATAACATCTAATTACTATACTATATAAAAATAATATAATATAATATAATACAATAAATGTATATGGATATGCATTGTTTCTTTCAAGAAATATGAAATGAAAATAATATATTTTTATTCAAAAAGTGTGAAATGACATTTATTATGAGTACTTACTTGACTTTAAAAGTACTTAGAGCACTACCATGGTTAACCATGAGTTTTTATCAACCATTGAGAATGTGACAAGTAAGTACCTTTAACTCAAGCAATGCCACCTCAACCATTAGGGATGATGTCATTGCCTAAAATGTGATTCGTTCTCATAAAGTGAATTTTAATTATACATTTTTCTTAGGAGGCCCATTTTAGACTTCAAAATTCCCCTAATGACAACTGCTCTTGGTCATAACCTTAACACTACTAGTCCTTCTGCTCCCAATATGAAACTATGCCTCTATAAATGGATCTTTCTCCTTTAGGTCACTGAACACGACTCTCCAATATACCCTCTAGTTGATCATTAGTCTGTCAATGAATCAACACATAGGGTCTTCTTGCGAGTTGTTCAAAACTCCATTTGTGAAAAAATCCTTGATTTCTCACTAATTCTTCTCATCTCTTAGGGACTTCTTCCCTCTATTTCCTTCTCGTGCTGAACCAATGAGATAAAATTAGGGCATGGAGGGGCACCCTTTTTCTCACTACAAATGTACTTCCTTAACAATGAAATAGTGTTTTCAATCTGGTTCTCTTGGTTGATCAAACCCTGAGCTCAATAGATTTTCCACTACTAGTAGGCTTGATGTCCATCTCAAGCACTACACTTAGCGCTCTCTGTAGAAGTCACCTAATAGCCCTCCTTAATATAATTGGAATTCCATACACTGCCCCAATCTGAAACACTATCTTGCACTGCTTCTATCTTCAAATATGCCCATTCTCAGTCATCTCCTTGATTAATATAAGGTCCACAGGACTGACTTCACCTAGGGCTTGTAAATCTACCCTCTAACAGTGATTTGGTTGCCTCCTCATCACTGTTCTTGGGTTTCAACACTCTGCAAATACTTTTCCCTTAGATCTAGGGCTTATTAAGCTACCACCTAATAGTGATTTGATCCCTCAAGATCACTGTACTTACTATTGGTTGAGCACTACTTATGCTTCTAGACGTTAGAGAAATTTTGAGGTCTAAAATGGGCCTCAAAACAAAAATGTACAACAAAAATCAACTTTATAAGAACCAATAGGATTCAAGATGATGATGTCAACCATGGGGGATGATTCACCATTTTTGGAGTAAAAAGTAAAAAATATAAAAAATAAAAAAATAATAAAACTACTTTTTCAACTTCTATTTTCAAGTTATCTCCTTATGGTTTTATTCAAATTTCAAGTGGGAGCACTCCTTGGATGCAAAATTCAATTCTTAATCTAAGGAGTACCCATGTTTCATACTTCTGTTGGATCTTGCTACACGAAAAATGAGAAATACATGAAAAACGTAATTGCAATCACATTTTTTCATGTAGCAAGGTCCATCAGAAGTATGCAACATGGGTACTCCTTGGAAGAGGAATTAAATTCTTCATTCAATGAGTGCTCTTCCTCAAAAGTTGAGTAAAAATGTAGGGATATAAGTTGAAAATATGAGTGAAAAATAGTTTTTTCTCTTTTCCCTCTAAAATTTTACGATGAATGTAATC
The DNA here is from genome assembly GCA_034641835.2 of Pinus albicaulis. Taxonomy (NCBI): domain Eukaryota; kingdom Viridiplantae; phylum Streptophyta; class Pinopsida; order Pinales; family Pinaceae; genus Pinus; species Pinus albicaulis. The sequence continues at coordinate 1,394,847,720 of CM076572.1, forward strand.
TTATTTTATTCTTTCCACTATTATTTTATAATATTCCTTAGGAGGCCCATTTTTTACGTCAAAATTTCTCTATGGTTTTCCCAGATCTATGGCTCTATTAACTGCTACTCCAAACCCTAAAGAAACTCTTCATCAAAAATTTTTCTCCTTGCACTATCAATCCTAACTTTTGTCCTTGTCATTGTTGTTTGCGACATGTAATATCATACTTAAGAAGAAAACTTTTAGGGAGATTCCATGCATAGGAATAATATTAACTATGTCATACTCTTTTCTATTGTTCATACCTTGAACAACTCCTTCAAAGCAATATAACCTCTTCTAGGGTTTATTCATATATTCTCCTTTACCATACTCGATACCATTTCTTCTACTCATATACAACTTGATATGCAGAATTATGAATTATGGATAAATCATTCTTCCCTAGACAGGTGCTTATCTAGAACAATAGATTAAAGAATTTGCAACTACTTTTCCTAACTATGAACAGACACATAGAATGAAATAAGAATCTTACTTGGAGTCCAAGCGCTTCTAAAGTCTCCTTCTGTTGCTTTTGCTGTAGCTTCAAATTCCAGCCGGATGTGAAAAACATTTCCTACAAGAATGAACACTAAACAATAAGAGATAGCAATAATACATATGTCTATTCAAGTTATTTAGTTAAACCAATGAAACATGAACCATATGCATCAAATAAGGATTAATAGTATGGAAAACATGAGCTTATACAGATACATATGTGGGAAAGTAAGAAACAATCTTTATTAATGGATAGAAGGAGAGGTTACAACCCGGTGATTGATTTGAAGTGGCCATCTCCAGCAGCATCCTAGCCTCATCACAATGCAGATCTCTCCAACAACATGTTACAAAAATCAAATCCTCAATTGAAATTCCACCAGCATTTCTCTACTCAAATTCTTCCTTATCAAACACTAAGATCTGTGCTCAATTTATAGAGGAGCTGAAGGTATTTTTACAATCAATGAATTTCCAATAATAGGCAAGACTTGTTCCCAATCTTGTAGATGTCAAATCGATACATGGATTCGAAGTTTGACACATGTGAACTCTTTTAGAAGGCACTGGCCAAGTGGAGATTCTGGAACAATGAGAATTTCGCTCCCAATGTGACCAACACACCCTTGGATGTCGGGAAGTGCCTTTCAGAGCAACCTTGAATTGGGCTACTTGCATATGCAACACACTTAGTCCCTTTAGAGGCAGCGTTGATGAGCTCTCATATGATATATTATAAACTTCAAATCTTGGAAACCTTTGCAGATGAAAGTCATGAATGATTTGTCTTGTTCTTTGTCTTAGGGCATGTAGCAACTGAAATGATAGGGGATGATAGACCCTATTCGTTGGTCCTGGAGATGATGTCTAGTTAACCAAGTCATTGGGAATGATGCCCAAATTTACCTATAACAAATTCCCCCCTAAAGCATGAAGTCAGAATAATAATAACAATATTTTGGCTGAGATGATTTACTGTGATGGGCTGGAGATGAAGCGAAGTGGCCACCTGCATCAATCTTACAATACATTACATCATGATATATCCTCTTGATCATAATTGCTGAGGGTAGGCATTCCCATGTTCAACACATAAACAATCTCATAACATGTACATAATTTAGAAAGTTGTCTACATTGGAATGTTGCCCAATATAGACATGCCTATAGATATAGGGCCATGTTCGGATGATGATCTGTATGTAAGGTCACCTTACAAATGATGTGTACAACAATCTTGAAATCGCAGCCCAGATGGCTGAAACTAGATCCGGGGTCTTCTTATCTCATTCACTCGATCATTCATGTACAAGTCTAGCCATGAGAATATATGATTTGTAGTTGAACATGGAAAGACATTGTTTGATTACTAGACAATGATGTGAGTTGTTAACAAATGCGAGAGAACCACCATTAATGTCAATGGCCCTCAAGGTACTACAGTACATTTAGGAAGGCGTGAATAGATGATTTGATGTCGAACGACAAACAAAATCTTTTGGTCAAAATTCGAGAAGCGAGGATCTTGTCAATGCTATAACAAACCTCAAGGTACTGGAACATAATGTTTCTAAGTGAACTTCCTGGATAATGATTTGTCATTTACAGGAAGCCACCTTATTTCAAAACCGGAGTTACTGATTTTGGAGACAAAGGTATGACTTGATATAGCAATGTTCAGGGATGGCGGTCATGAGAATGAAGGCTTATGAGTATTGCAGAAGGATAGGTATTCATTGGATGACTTCTCTTGAACATATCGACGACACTGAGATGAGTTGGAAACATTTACCCAAAATTGAAGTGAAGGTATGATGAACCATAGGTATGAATGAACCGTTAAGAAGATTACCCAACCCAAACAGTCACGGTGATGGAGTGAAGTGTCATGTTCAAGAGCAACTTGCTACCGTAAAAAGTTCTGTTCACTTTCCCAAATTTTCCCCAGTCATTTGTCAACCAGTACCTCTTTATTTTTTAACAAGCTTGAGGAGGATAACATTTTCTTGATCTATAATTCAACCCTTCGGGCGAATAATGTATTGCTATTTAATAATTTAACGAGCCTAACGATGAATGAAACTCGATTCTTGCCATGATCGACAAGCCTATCAATATTTTATGTTTTAACTAGCCTAACAACAATGAAAACCCTGTCCTTTTTCATATTTAGAGAGTTTGAAAAAGAGGATGAAAGGAAACTCCATAAGTACTTTTTCGTAAAGTTGTCGCTCAGATCCGAAAAAGTGTAAAATAATATTTGAGAGAACCTCTTTAGTCATGTTTGACTAAGGTAATCCTTTTACGTAAATAATCTATCTCAGTCCGGAAAAGGGTTAAACTTATACTGAGTAGATATCAATTCATTTAATTTTACGAGCTCGAAAAGACAAGTGCTCGGAAATATTTTCACATTATCGGAGTCTGAAAAGAGTTGAAAGAAGACTCCAGAGGTTCCTTTTTCGCTGTTATGGAAGCTCGAAAAAGAGATAAAGTGCGCTTCAAATCATTTTTCGTTTTTAACAAAGCTCGAAAAATAAGGAGAAAAAGTATGCTCTGTGGTCAAATCATTCTTGAAATAAATCTGCACGACGAATATATTCATCAGTTGTAAGACCTGTTCAGAACAACATAAAATAGATTGAAAATACTTGTTTCATGATAAAAAATATAATAAAACTATAGTCATAGCAATAAATGTAATTTGAAAATAATTAAATGAATATTAAAAGTAGTTTTACTATTCATTTTTACCATTCTAAAGTTACCATTTGCATTTTGGAGCTCTGAACTTGATTTCTCCCCCGAACTTTAGCTGCTGATTGTGATTGTTTCTGTGGATGGATTTCATTTCTGTTTGATCTAGGTTAGTGATATGAACCTCCTCTTTCCTTCAGTAATCATTTCATTTCTAATTTATTCAAATTTGCAGGGTTTTAAGTTCCCCAGGGTAAATTCTACCCAAAAAGAGGGCAACGCACCCTTGGATATCGAAACCTGCATTGCGTAGAAAGTAAATTGAAGGCTTCTTGCATACGCAACGCACTGTCTCTTGTTAGGGACTGCATTGGGCGCAATCTAGATTTTTGTTTTTTGCATTATGCCCAAAATTTGCCCAAATGTTTCCATTATATGGAATCTAATGGTTCTTATGGTTGTATTGTAGGTTTCCATCAGATTACAATGATGATTACATGGAGGGAAAGAGAACATGAAGAACATGATATGATTGCCCTAAATGATCCGGGTACAGTAAGAGCCCTAAGATATTGTTGACTGCTAAAGTACTTCAAGTTGTCAGGGATGAAGCAACAAATAGAACTCTTAGAGTTCTTGATTCGAGCATGGGATCCAGCTATCGAGGCATTTCATATTAAGAACCAAGTTGTTCCCATAACAATCAAGGATGTATACTTTCTTACAGGTTTGTCAAGAAGAGTCTTGGCTATTTCGCTCTTAGCGTCTATTGTTGGAGGAGAGACCATGAGAGATTATGTTTTGTAACATTTTTATCCAGGGGCAGAGCCAAGCAAAGATGGAAAAATACACATCTGGGATGTTAGAGATTTGCCTTTGAGAACTATCCTTTTCATGATCGCAAAACTTGCCGGCACTGTTACACTACATGTAGCGAATAGATCATATATGCAGTACGTGCTAGAGTGTATGGAGCCAACAATATTCAACTGGTCTGAAGCTGTACTTTCTTAGATAAAGGAACACAAAACAAAGGGAGGAAGGAAGAATAATTTCAGTAATGGTTCTATCCTTATATCCTTTGCCTTAGAATGGATTCCACTGATGCAACCACAACATGTGACACTGAATGTGTCTAATCCTAGAGATCCACAGATGTAGAGATTGTTGATCATCGGTTGTCATTGATGTCAACCCAAGCAGCACCAGAGGCTAACCCAATATTGCATGGGAATTTTGACCTACCAAATTAATATATTCTGGGTTAATAATGTTTTTGATGGTTTCTACTTGTCAAGATGTTTCCGTTGATATATGGCATGCCATGTAATTCTTCACGGTTTGAGAGATATCCATGTTTGAAGTTTGTACCCCCAGTTATTGGGCTAAAACCCCATGGGGTTGGAGCATGGGTCATTGAAAATTCATAATTAATATTTTTTATGCTCCTAAAATCCCTCCCACGTTCACTTGTTGAATCCCCTCTCAACTTAAGCATTCATATAAATTGTGATCTTCATTTCCTCCTTATGTAAGGGATTCGACCATCTGAAATAGGTCATCTTGGAATTTTCGCTATAAGTTTTTTTATATGAAGGTTTAGAAGCTGAAATGTTTATGAGGCGAAGCTGAAATCATGAGGAAGCTGCAGTAAAAATTTCAGATCAAGATGCGCAATATTTTTGGAGATATGATTTGTGTAAGTCATGGTTTTTGCAGGCTCCTGAAATTCATCTCAAAGAAGTGACCTTGGTAAATTCGTCATAACTCTCTCTCTGAGTATCAGATTGGAATGCCATAAAAAGTGACAGATATTTCACATTTTGAAATTTTTTCTCTATCAATTTTAGAAACAAATGAAGAAACAATGATATGTGGCACGCCGTACAAGTGCGCTCTATTGAAACAGTCCATAATTAGGGCATTGTGAGATATTGGGTATAAATCTCTCTTCAAGAATCCAAATTGGGTCAGACCTATGGCATTGGAAAGATGAATTAGAGGAATACTATAGGACCGAAAATCAGGTATTGAGGATCTGAAATGACATAGATATACCAGATTCAATATCGAGCTACTAGAAGGCAAGAAAAAGCTAGATCATGTGTTGTCAAGGGTTGCAAAGGACCAGGATTTCTACGAAAAAAAGCAAAGAAAGGTGTAGAAGAGGGTAGCATGACAAGAGTAGCAACCAAGGTGCATAATAGCAGCAAGAAGTTCATCATATGAAGTCTTCAAGTGGGCAACACTGCATACAATCATTGTAAAGGTATCATTGTACTTAGTCATTGTAAATAAATTATTGTACAAATTATACTAGTATCTATCTACCAAGGGTTGAAGAGGCAGTGTTGGGAGGTCTAGGATCATCATTAGGTGGTTGTGTCAAAGTTGGGGTTATGGTCTAGTATATCTTCTTCTTCTACATCATTCTATATCATTGTAAAGTGGACCATTTTCCATAGTATGAGAGTCCATTCTTCTTTTATTCTTCTATAGGGTGGTAGGGTGGTGTTATGGTGAGTTGTAGCTCATTGGGTGTTGGGGCATTCATTCAGTTGAATACTGAAGAATCTCGGGCGTTGGAGCGTCCATTCGGTGGGAGTTGGAGAAGAATTCTTTTCTAGATTCTAGGAAGTTGGAGCTTTATTTTCAATTGGAGTTGAATATTACAGAATTATTAGAAAAGAATTAGGTGGTTTTTGTCTCGGAGTGGGTTTCCACCTTTAAAACTATGTGCATTTGTGTTCCTCTTGTTTACTGCTATCATTGTACAAACACTGATAATAATTGAAGATTAAATAATGCTCTAATTGAAAGGAATAAAAATTCACCCCCGCCTCTCAGTATTTCCAACAGAGATGGGTAGAACTCATAGGTACGCATGCAGGACAATTGACCATTGTGTTCTTGACTGCATTCTTTGCCTAGTTTCGACAACATATTGTCGCCATCGATGAGTATGCATACACATGTGTTGATTTATGAGGAGATCTAGATTTGGCATTACCAGAGGGTGCTCAGTGGGGTGCAATGGGTAAGAATGTTTTGACCATGTTTTTTATTTTCCTAAGGTTTATACAATGTTTTTGTATTTTTTATGTTTTTCCAAGAATAAAATAAATGTTTGATGTAATGCAAATGTTGGTCGTGTTCAACCAGTAGAGGAACCGGAGCATGAAGCAGATGTGCCAGCAGAGAGGGCTGTCGGGAGAGCAATCCTTCAGGATCTTGATATGGCTGAGACTCTGGTTGAGCTTCGGCAGCACATAGAGGGTTTGACCTTCGGGATTCCAGATTTCCAGATCGAAGAGTTACCCATACAACTGCAGTGACACACTATTGTGGTTCCTAACTGCTGGATTCGGTTACTACGTAGGATAGCTAGATCTATAACATGTTATCACGAGCACCACTAGTTTACTATTGAAATTTGTATACATTTTGAGGTCAGATGACCAATGTGTCTTGGGCACAAATTTTTGTAAAAACCTAGAACTATCTATCTATATGATTTCAACGTTTTCCTATGTTTATTGTGCAATCCTATTCAATGATGTGAATGTTTTCTTTACATATGTTGCAAATGTCTGTCTAAAACTTGATTAGCTAAAGAATCAGTTAATGTTTTCAAATTTCTGGAAATGTGTTGATATTGAATAAAATCAAAGTGTCTTTCCAAAAGTCGAACTCTTAGGAACAATCTATGCAGTGTTGGATTTCTAACAATATAAATAGTAGAAAGTTGTAATACCACAAGTTGTGAGTCTAACCTTATAATAATACGCTTAATACCAAATGAAATGGCATCAGAGAGAAGTTCGATCAACGCGCTATACTCAATGATATTTTTCGTTGATCTACCAATACAAATCCCTTGAAAACTCACTATCTCGCCGTTCAGAGTGAAAATGGCCCACGCTGCAGAGGATAGATTCTGCGTACTACAACTAGCACCATCAGCATATCCAACAAATGGTTCTAAAGATTCAGACATCTGCAATGAAATGTAAAGTGGATTACTAATGTAAAAAAAATTCTAAAACAAACTAAGATAGTGAATGTAAATCAATAGCATATATATACAATATCATAAAAAAAATTATTGCGCTCATGATTAAGCATAGTAACGTTTCAGATACAACCCATTTCTAGGCTGTGCCAATGGAATTCCATCGTAATCAACCAACCCATAGGCACCCTTAGCAAGAACTCTTTTGACAATATAGGGGCCATGCCATAATGGCTCAAAGTTTTGTGTACATATTACATCAGCTTCTTGATTGTAAAGAAGGACCAAGTCGCCCTCTAAGAAAATGTGAGGCTGGAAATTTTTGTCGTATTGCGCCTTTATGCGTCTCTTATGTGATTCATTGACCAATTGGGCTTCACGACGTGTTTCATCAAGATGGAAGAGGTTAAGGAGACGTGCTTCTTCTTCTGAGGTGTCAGGTAACAAGTCGATTGCGAGTTTTAATGATGGTATTTCACATTGGATTGGTAAGATAGCTTCCAGACCATACACCAATTGAAAAGGAGTAAATCCAGCCGCGTTTCTCACTGACGTTCGATACGCCCATAAGGAAAAGTACAGGATCAAATGCCAATTTATTTTACGAAATCCTATCATTCGTTGAAGCATACAATTAAGAATCTTGTTGATAGCCTCAACTTGTCCATTTGATTCTGGATAATAAGGAGTAGAATAATCATGTGAAAATCCTAATTTGGAAGCCAATTCAGTCATCATGTGGTTGTGAAAATGCTTCCCATGATTTGTAACTATAGCCTGTGGGACCCCAAACCATACAATAACATGATTAAAGAAAAAAAATGCAACTGTCTGTCCTCTATTGTTGAATGTAGGAATTGCTTTGGCCCATTTGGTGGAGTAGTTGACTGCGACAATAATATAATCATGCCCCCCGGACTAACGAGGGTTACAGGTCATGAAGTGAATACCCCATTTCAAAAATGGTCCCACCAGAGACAACAGGATGCATTGGCGCTAGTGGTTTGCAGATTTTACAATAAAAAATTTGGCATGCATGAAAACTTCTGACTGCGAGGATGTAGTCTCGAAAAGTTTTAGGCTAAAAGTAATCAACGCGGAGTATCTTCTATGCAGTAGCATATCCAGATAAATTTCCACCACAAGCCCCAACATGACAACCATTTAAAACCTTTTTGGCCTCCTCATGAGTGAGGCACCTCCTTAATATGGTATCGACACCACGATGATAAAGTGTGTCGCCAACAATCAGATAATCTTTGGCGTGGTATCGAATACATTGTTGTTCAGAGTGAGAGGTATCAGGTCCAAAAGTGTGAGTTTGGAGATAAATGATGAAATCTCCATACCAAGGATCAGATGATCCGATCAGAAATAGAGACTCGTCAGGAATTGATGGTTCTGACATAGTTGTAGTACTATCAGAGGGAAGGTCACAAAGAAGCTCAGCTAAAACTAAAGACTTCTTTGACTTGGATTTGAAGAATTCCAAATCAAATTCCTGCAAAATGACAATCCATTTTGAATATTTTCCCACCAACAATTGACGCGATAAGATATAAGTCATGGGGTTGCAATCTGAAATGACAGTTATCTTTCAGAGCAGGATATATTGGTGAAATCTTTGGACAACTTGAACAGCTACCAAGGCAAGCTTTTCTACGTATAGTTAACTTCTATGTCATTGAGATGACGACTCAAATAATAGATCGAATGTTCAATTCCATATTCTACTTGGACCAACACCATAACAATGGTCATTTTAGCTGCGATGATATATAGGAAATAATCATTTTGATAATTATGGGGGTACATTAATGACGCTCAAATAAGAGTATCCTTGAAAACATCAAAATAATCTTGCGCAGCTTGGTCCCAATGGAAGGGAACCCCCTTTTTCAAGAGTCGAGTAAATCCTTTAGCCATTTCGGCATAGTTTGGAAAGAACCTTCTTAGGAAGTTAGCCTTTCCTTGAAGTTTCTGTATCTGAAGTAAGATTGACGGTGCAGGCAAATCAAGAATGGCCTGAACCTTCAATGGGTTGATTCAAATTCCTTATTTTGAGACTACGAATCCAAGAAAACGACTAGAACCAAAAAAAAACACACATTTATGTGGATTGAGGCATATTTTGTAGTGTCAACAACGTAAGAAAATGGCTCTCAAATGCATCGGGTGATCAGTCTGATTTTTTGAATGCGCTGGTAAATCATCTAGATATGGTTGAACAATGTGCTTGATGTCATTGAAAGCATAATCCATTGCTCTCTGAAAAGTTTACCCAACGTTCTTTAAAACAAACGGTAGTTTCCTATAAGCGAATGTGCCCTAGGGACAGATGAATGTTGTCTTATGTTGATCCTCTGGGTAGATATTGATTTGATTGTAGCCAAAAAATCCTTCCATGAATGAAAATATTTCGCATCTAGCACAATCGTCAATAATTTGGTCGATAAAGGGAGTAGGATAGTTGTCTTTTGGACATGCTAGATTGACATCCCAATAATCGACGCACACTCTAATATTTCCTTGCTTTTTCATGATAGTAACGATGTTGGAAACCTACTCAGTTAGTGGAACAAGGTAAATGAAACTAGCATGCAAAAGTTTTTCAACTTTTTCTTTGATGGCAGCGGATTTCTTCGGATGAATAGGACGAAGCCGTTGATGCACCAGTTTAACATCAAGATACATATTAATAGTGTGTTCAACAATATTAGTATCTATGCCTGGAATTTCATCGTAAAACCAAGAAAATACATCACGAAATTCATGAAATAGAGAGTGATATGATTCAAGTTCTGATGGAGAACAAGATACACCAACATGAATATTTTCTACAGCGTTAGGTTTGGTCGAAATATCGATATAAATGGTTTCTTCAATATTTGACATATTTCGCTCGAAATCTAGTGCATTAATAGGTAAAGAATTTGAAAATAAATTTTTTATTGATGGGTGATATAGTTCACTAAAATAGTTTTCTTCATAATCAGGAAGATGGGAACGATGATGATAATCTTCCCATGGTTCTCCTTCTGACATCATGGCTTCCAAAATATTCTCATCTGTCAAGAACACTAAAGAAAAAGGATCAGAGGGAGTACCAAAATCTAAGGAACGATCAACCCAAACACTCGGCGACGCTGATTTCGGATTCGCCGCCCAAGCTAGATAGATTGATTTCTATGCTAGCTCAATAGGGCTAGGCCGCATAAACTCATCCAATGTAACAATTTCAGAATCACCTGTACTCTCCCTTAAGCTATATGGAGTGGAAGAGATCATGTAGCAGGTCTCTATACTTGCAATTTCTGCCAATGTCATAGGCGGCAGTAATGCGAAGGTTCCCATGAGAGTGTAATCCTTTAAGAGTCCTACACCAATGTTTTGAAGTGCTGTTTGGGGTGTGTGAATGAACAGAACGCTTCTAGTTACCTATGAAGCGGAGGCAAAGAAATATAGTTGATTAATGACTGTGATAGTACCTTTATGTGGAAAGGAAATCATTCTAAAATATGTAGAAACAATTACAGTCATTTCATATACCCATGCCCTTCCAAGGGGAATATTATAGTCAAGGAGTCCATCAAAAACCTCGACATCAAAATTCACTGTTTGGCCCCCTAATTCAACATGTAGGTTATTAATAATACCACAAGGTTTATATGTACGTCCATCGAAAGCCTTCAACGTCGTTGATGATTGTGATAAGCACGATGAGCCAAGTGACTTCCAAAAATTTAGAGACATAATGCATGTAGTGCTTCCTCATCAATAATAGTGCGATGAACAAGGTGATTGAGAACATTTAATTGTATGGAGAATGAAAATTCTGGTGGTAGTTGTGGAACATAGCCCGTATGATTAAAGACGACAAGATTAGAATTAGTCAGATCAATTCCACCAATAGCCGACAATAAAGCCTGTTTTTGGGAGGGACAATTTTATAATACCTCAAGAGCAGACATAGCTGAAGGGGATTGAGCCAAATCTTCAACTATATTATAATTTTGTGCAGCTCTTGCTCGAAGATTATATGTCAATTTGTGAATTACTCCTTTTGGTGGTTTGATTGTCAATTCAGGAATAACAGTAGGCGATACTGTTTCCATTGAAGGATTCGTAGTCGAGGTAGTAGGTTGATCAGTGGCCTGACTACCATAATATTTATTATGCATTGACACCAAAATATCTGTTGAAGGTTTTGTGACGGATAACATAAGTACTTGGGAACTAGAAGCTAGATCCGTAGCAACCATATTTGTATCCGGATTTGGAAATGGGTCTGTCAACACAACTGACGCATTGGAAGTCTTAATGATCTTTGAGACTTTAGCGCGGTGAGGAAAATCCCTAAAAAAGTGTTCCTCATTATAGATTATGCATGGATAACAAGGTTTCCTAGGTCTAGACGATTAATCAAATGATTTTTCCTACGGGTTAGAAGTTTTTTTTTTTTTAGATTTCCCCTTTTTCTTACTTCAGGGTTGCTTGTCACTTTTTCCCTTGTCAAATGACACAACATTAATTTCGGAAGAAGGTGCAGGATCAGATGCAGTATTATGATGTGTGCTTGCAGTACCAATCAAGCTGTCTCTGGCATGAGAGTCCTTTGATTGAGGAGGAACAGGAAAGTTAGATCTCGACGCATTAGGAATTTTTTCATAGAGCATGCCAGACTGAGTATAAATCAAGTCTAAATATTGGGCATAAGCAATAACTTGCTCTTCTGTGACGAAACCACCCTTAGCCACATCCTCAGTTATAGATGGTAACAGGGACTTAATGAACCATTCAACAAGAAGTTGATATGGAACAAATGTCTTAACCATTCTACAATGATGACACCATCCATGAATATGATCGAAAATGTGAGTAACATTAGTCTGCGGAACCAAAGATTCTGGGTCCGATCCCCAGCGGAGTCGTCAATTTGTTATGCAGAATTATGAATTATGGATAAATCATTCTTCCCTAGACAGGTGCTTATCTAGAACAATAGATTAAAGACTTTGCGACTACTTTTCCTAACTATGAACAGACACACAAAATGAAATAAGAAGCTTACTTGGAGTCCAAGTTCTTCCAAAGTCTCCTTCTGTCTCTTTTGCTGTAGCTTCAAATTCTAGTCGGCTGTGCAAAATATTTCCTGCAAGAATGAACACTAAACAACAAGAGATAGAAATTATACAAATGTCTATTCAATTTATTTAGTTAAATCAATGAAACATAAACCATATGCATCAAATAAGAATTCATAATATGGAAAACATGAGCTTATACAGATATATATGTGGGAAAGTAAGCAACAATATTTATTAATGAATAGAAGGGGAGGTTACAACCCAATGATTGATTTGAAGTGACCATCTCTAGCATCATCCTAGCCTCATCATAATGCAGATCTCTCCAACAACATGTTACACAAATCAACTCCTCAATTGAAATTCCACCAACATTTATCTACTCAAATTATTCCTTATCAAACACTAATATCTGTGCTCAATTTATAGAGGAGCTGAAGGTAGTTTTACAATCAATGAATTTCCAATAATAGGCAAGACATGTTCCCAATCTTGTAGATGTCAAATGGACACATGGATTCGAAGTTTAACACATGTGAACTCTTCTAGAAGGCACTGTCCAAGTGGAGATTCTGGAACAATGAGAATTTCACTCCCAATGTGACCAACGCACCCTTGGATGTCTGGAAGTGCTTTGCAGAGCAACCTTGAATGGGGCTACCTGCATATGCAACGCACTTAGTCCCTTTAGAGGCAATGTTGATTAGCTCTCATATGATATATTATAAACTTCAAATCTTGGAAACCTTTGTAGATGAAAGCCATGAATGCTTTGTATTGTTATTTGTCTTAGGGTATGTAGCAACTGAAATGATAGGGGATGACAGACCCTATTCATTGGTCCTGGAGATGATGTCTAGTTAACCAGGTCATTGGGAACGATGCCCAAATTGAGCTATAACACAACTTATAATGCAACCTTCTTTCAGATCCGATATCCCTAGAAATACTCATATAGTCCTCCTTAGATATGTGTCCTTATTTGCAGAGGTAACCGACTATCCAAGGATCTTGTCCTTATCTTCATAGTTCTTGATTAGGGTGCACCTTATGGTCTAGTTTCCAGAGACGCTTCCCTCAACTAGGGTACTTGTAGGTCTGCTTCTCAACTCTAGAACAACCCTCCAACTTCAATGTTAGATAACCTTGCATCTAACATATTGTTGTATGTTACAAGGTCATTGTTATAGTGCATCTGCCTTGGTTTTTCTGGCATATTTAGGGTGCCCTAAACTCAAAATTTAAAACTCCATTTGCATGTTCAAGAACCCTTCTCATAATTTTTAGGTCCCTATAATACTAATGTATTCCTATTATTGTTTTTTTTTTTCCTCAGGAAAAATATTAGCTTCGATTAATGAAATAAAAGTTACATGTTGTATATGTAGAGAGCATATGCATATTAGAAATAAAGCTGGATCATGATAGCAAAATAAATAGAAGAAATAAAAACATCTGATAAGTGTCTAGATAGATACATACTTTATGAGAACAATATTAACATAACAATATGTGTTCAAAAAATGCTATAAGTAAACAAAAAATAAATCAAGAGCTGCCTCTGGTGGGATTTTCACGCCATCCCTTGTTCAGGTAGAAAGGGACGGTGAAAACACTGATAAAATTAATGATCATTCTACTCTTGTATCTCCATGTGATCTCTCAGTAGGTGCGTCGCCTCCTTGGATAGGTGATCAAAAATCGCGTTCCTCTTCTTGTAAATATGATGATATGAGATGTAATCAAAATGTGTTTTGTGTTGTAGAACTTCATCCAATATGCTCTGGAGTGTGTGCATGTGACAGGTTGTGTGTAGCTTGAACCAGTCAATGATAATTTTGGAGTCGCCAAAGATTTGAATATTATGGTAGTTTTAGTAATGTCAAATTGTAGAAGAAACAAGAGGCAGGAAAGTTCAGCAAAATTGTTGGTGCCATGCCCAAGACCGATCTTGACTTTGAAGAAATGTAGAGGATTAAAATGAAGTAGGAAACCACCTCCGCAACCATGGATTTGTATAGAGCCATAAAAATATGCCCAAGGTAGGGAGTAATCAATATGTTAAGCGGAGATTGTACGGGGAGGGGGAGGTGGGGGATCATTTAGAATCATATGATGGATGGAGATAATGTGAGAAGAAGATGAGGTCCAATTGAGTGGGGAGCTGTGGAAGATGGCTCAATTTCGGGCAATCCAAATGCCCCAACAAAATAATAGGGGAAGGTTATGGAGCTTGTGGGGATTGGCAAATATTCACTAGGTCTCCCATGCAGTGGATACAGACGGCCCCTCCTAGCGATGTTGTAGGTTGAGGGAGGTGATGATGAGATGCCATAGATCATGGATGGTAGTGAAATTAAGGAAAAGGTGTACCGTTTCTTCAACAATAACAACAAAGAGGATACATTTGTTGGGTCCAATATATGAGTGATTTTGGAGATTAACCCTTGTAGGAATTTTATCTGTTAGAATGCAACACATGAGAAGCCTCACTTTAGTAGGTCCTTTTAATTTCCAGAGGGTTCCCCACCAAGGGAGAAGGGTAGCAGGCCAATGTGGACTGAAGATGTGAAGTTACCCCTCTTTTGGAGTGTATCTGCCGTGTTTCGAAATGGTCGAGATGAGTTCATCCTCACACTCTGTGAGTTTGACAAGAGAATCTCTTAAGGCATCCAAAAATGAAGTCCAAGTCGCCTCCCATTGTGGTTGAAGATGTAAATCCAAATGATTCAACCAGCCTTGGGTGAATATGGTAGTTCCGTCTCTGTCAGCAATTTGATGCAGTGTGTGAATACCAGCATGGTTGAGAGATTCCATGAGAGAAGGTGGGAGGATGTGTGCATTTCCACATCCCGTCCAAGGATCCCAACCAATGCGCACCAACGAACCTGTACTGATCTTCCAAACCAGTCTAGTACTAATGTGTTTGATGGAGCATTAAATGGCTCTTTAGATCGTGGAGCAATTGGATTGATGTGCAGGAAGTTGGTGGAGAAATTGGGTTGATGGGACAGAAACCATTAATTTTTTTTTTTTTTTTTTAAATTGGAGTGATAAGGTGCAGGATTTGAAAAATATTTTTGGTAGTTGAGGTCATCCAAAGTCAAAATACTTGTAAGCCAAAGAGGGTAGATTTTCCTTGGAAGCATTTCTTTTCAATCAAGTCCATTTCAAAGTCAAGTCACAATTAAAGTTGTAATTGAGAAGTCACCATGACAAGTGAGCAAGTTCAAAGTGAGAGTTGAGGTGAAAGATAAGTAAAGGAGATATTGAAGTTAACTTTGAAGATAGAGATTGGAATTATCATTGCTTCATATATTGAAAGAATATGTACTCCAGTAATTAATAAAGACATATTTTTTTGGTACTTGTGTTCTAGATACGCCCGAAATTGAATAAGGGGATCTTAGGTACACCATGTGTATGTTTGAGATGGCGAGCGTTTTATGGATTCATGTTGTTGCTTTTGATTTGTGTCTAGTTTTGACACATAAATGATCTCATTTAACACACAGATAAAGTTCAATGCAAGCAAGAAAAAAACATGTAACGAAGTAGCTGCAAGGAAGGATGATTTTACTCAACACATGCATTTGCGCCACTACAACAAATAATCAAAGTTTTCAACATCGGCATTCTACCTTAACAAGAAAATTCGCTCAATACAATCAAGTTCATGAATCTAGAAATTCCAGCGTTTCAAGGCAAAGTCTACATCAACGTTCTTGCAAATACATTTAAGAACTTGCAATCAAATTCATTGTTTTAAGTGAATCATTACAAATTCATTGTTAATGAATTTTTAAAAGGACAAGTGAATTCATTGTTTTAAGTGAATCATTAAAATCATTGTAAGATTTCTTGGGTGCATTTTCAACAGTGTTTGACACCCTTTCTTTAAGTAGAATCAAGTGAGTGCACTAGTTTTAACTCTAAAGCAAACAAGAAACAAGTTCACATCTCCTACAAGCGAGCGTGAGTAGTCATTCAAGAAATTTTCATCAAGTCAGTACAAAGTTCAAACCATTCAGCGAGCCAACATGAATTTCATTGTAGCAACCATCAAAGCAACCAAACAAGTTCAACTCTAACACCAATAAAGCAATTTGAACTCTACAACAAGCAAGCGTGAGTTCCAGTAAAATTGAAACAAGAGAAACAAGTTTCACTAAGCAAGAGATCCAGCAAATTCTGAAGCAAGCGAGCGTGAGTATTAAGTCAAGTGAGAGTTCAAGCAAAGAGATCGTCATCAAGCGAGCGTGAATACAAGAGTTCAAGCAAGAAAAGTTCTAAAACTCTAGAAAGTGTTCCAAACAAATGCAATAAGCAACAAATCAAGCGAGCATGCCATTAAAGCCACATAGCAAGTGAGCCTGTAATTCAAGTAACAAAATCAAGTGAAACAGTTCAAAGCACAAAATCTACACCAAGAGAGCCCAAATTCAAGGGAGAAAGTTCAGATGGTGCAACATATTCGGTTGTTAAAAGTTCTTCACAATTTGATCATCTCCAGTGATGAAGACATGGTGCAAATCAGCAAAGAAGCTCTTGCTAATCTTTCACAACATCTACAACAAACAAATGAAACCATTGAGTTTCTTCAACTAGAGTCGCAAATTCAAAGGAATGAGTTGCAAGAAAAGATTGATATTTCCAAGTCTTTGAACCATCCAGATGATCAGTCATTCATCCAAATAGCTTCAAGTGTCGAAGTTGTTCCAGTTCAAATTTCTTCCAAGCCCATCATCAAGCCATGGGAAGAAATTCAAAATAACAAGAATCGACAAGGCTTAAGATATGTCAACGATGAAACCAACTTGCATATCCCCGATTATTCCAAGACAATTAAGTTCGTCAGTGCAGGATTTCTTGCACAACTCACCTCAGCAAGTTCTGAGAAAGTTGTAGACAACCAGCAATGCACGCAAGACAAATTTGCAGACAAACAGAATTGCACGCAACCTGAAGTTGAAGTCCAACCGAAATGTTCTCACTTTCAAAGAACCGGTCATATGGAAGATCAGTGTTTTGATTTCCATTGTTGTCACCATTGTGGCAAGCCCAATCATTCCTCAGAGAAATGTCGCAACCGACAATAATCAACCCGATTGAAGATACATTATGAATGGATCGATCCTTGGGAATGGCCATCCACAGTCAACAGATTGTCTCAGTTCTACAACCGCATACAATCACACATAGTGTAGCCAACAATGAAAATATGGTGGTACTCTTATGTAGTTGAACGGGGGAGTACACTAGTGTAAAACTCCTACACCTGAAGGGGGGGGGAGTTTGGGAAAACTTTCCAGAGAAGTATCACTCCTTTCAGCTGACAAAGGGGGGAAAATGTCAATGAAATTGACAGTGGTTGTCAGACTGAAAGTCTCGAAAAAACCAGCAAAAGCAGCCAATGGGCAGCTTCCACAGCCAGTGGGTAGCTTCCACAGCCAGTGGGTAGCTTCCACAGCTAGTGGGCATTGACAAATTCACCAGTGGGCAGTTGACAACAAAGAAGCAGTGAGCAGTTTTCAACACAACAAAAGAAACAATGAGTTGTTTTTGACATCCTCAGCCAGTGGGCGTTGAAAAAATTTTGTTAGTGGACAAAGGATGTTGATTTCACGCAAAGGACAGATGGATCCTTTTGCAACTTGGCATGTGATGGAGTTGTCAAGTGAAATTCAGAGATGAATCAGACATGCAGATGACTCATGGTCTCTTTAGATTGCAGTTTCTCAGCATCTAGCTTTGGCAGTTTTTCAGGCAATGTTTTTGAGGATCAACATGAGAACTTGGAAGATGGTTCCTTGTTCTTCTTTTGGATTTATCATTGAAGGGGGGAATTTTAGCCTCTCTCACAAAACAATAATAAATCCAAAAATAAATAAATTAATTAAATATTACAAGTTAGGAATTTGTGCCTAACTCTTGGGTTGTTCCTCTAAGATAGGAGTTAGTTTAGGTAGCTCCTATATTGGTGTGTGTTTGGCTGAGAAATTATCTCAAAAAGGTGTTCAATATAGAACGTACTATCTTTAGACACTGTCTCCTCATCTATTTAATTGTAAAATTACATTCTTTTAATAATGAGAAAATATGTGAGGAAGCCATGAGGCTGAAGCCTTTTCCGCCATTATTTGGTGTGTGGTTTTTTATGTGTGCTTTTTGTATTTTTATGAGTTGATTTGATTTTTAATACGTTTATTAGTGTTGAGTGGGTGGATGTATTTGAGGATGAAAACCTTAGTCCATAGATTGTTGTAGGTAAGAATCTGCCACCCAAGCTTAACAGTAAGTGCCTGAGAAAAATTCGGGAGGTCTTTGATACCCCACCTATCCCAGGTTTTGGGCAATGCAATACACGTCCATTTAGTCCAGGAAAATGTGTGACCTTCTTTAGCCCCAATCCAGAGAAATTTGTGACATATCTTCTGTATCCTGTATAGGATGCCTTTTGGTATCCAGGCCAGGGAAATCCAGTAGGCCAGAATGGCCTCCAAAACTAACTTGATAAGTACCAGCCTACTAGCCCTAAAGAGCCAGCGATGGCACCAGTTGTTCAGTCTCTTTTCAATCTTGGTGATCAACCTATTCCAATCAACAGTTTTATAGCTAACAGGTGTAAGGTAGAATCCCAAATATTTCAGTCCATCTTCATAATGGGTAGGATAAAAGGGAATCTCTGCTGCGAAAAGTGGACCTCATGTGGGGAGCAGCCATAACAAGTCAAAGTAGATTTTCTATTGTTACATTGCATACCTGTGGCAGTACAGAAGAGTAATAGGATTGATGAAACCACTGTAGAGTCACCTAAAGATACATTGAGAAAAATAATGATGTCATAAACAAACAACAGGTGAGTGAGGACACAATTCTCTGAAATTTGAATGCCTTTCAGTCTGCCTTTGTCCCTTTCATCAATGATGCATCTGCTGAGGCCTTCCATTATCAAGAGGAAAAGAAGGGGGGATAGTGGACACCCTGACGAAGACCCCGCTCAGCATGAAAGAAATCAGTAGTAACCCCATTAATGAGGATGCTATAAGAAATAGAGGTGATGCAACACATGATCCAATTGATAACCTGGATGGGGAATCTAGGATGAGTAAGGAGCATACAAATGTAGAGAAAACTGTCTTGATCAAATTATTTTGCAAAATCTATATTGAGGATCAACCCTTTGATCTTCTTGGTGTGCATGTAATGTAGGCCTTCCTTAGAAATGTCGATGGCATCATGAATATGTATGTTTTCAAGGAATGAAAGTAGTTCAGGAGAGATAAAGTTAGATTAAATAAGCTTGAGCTGATTAGCAAGAATCTTAGCCATAATCTTATAAATTTAGTTACATAATGAGATGGGACGAAAATAATTGAATGATGAGGGGTGATCTGATTTAGGGATGAGGACAATGAAAGTGGAATTGAAAGCCTCATAGATGCGACCAGATTGCTTGGTTTCTTCCACAACCACTAGTAGATCCTGTCCGAGCATGTCAAAAAATCTAGATAGAACTCCACCGACCACCATCCATCGGGGCCAGGACTCTTTTCCTTCTTGAAATTTTTTAGGACGGATTCTGATTCCCCCATCGAAACAGGTTCAAGAAGGTCCTTAGCCGATATAGGATCTAAATATATAGGAAAAAGGGAGGCCACCTTGATGATATTAGCCAGTGATGGTTGCTGAGGTGCCTTAAAGATATATCTGAAGTGGGATATACTTTTCTGAGCAATTTTTTCAAAAGCAGTAGCAGAGGTGCCATCATCATTTTCTAGTTCCCAGATGGTATTGATGGCTTTCCTACCCCTGACAAATTGATGAAAGAATTTAGAGTTTTCATCCCCAACTTTGATCCAAATGGCACGAATTTTTAGCCTCTAGAATTCATCCCTGTTTTGAAGAATTTTAAGACGATTTGGTTCCAGCTTAATGAGTTGGGCCTTCACAAATTCTGAAATGAAACCACCCCCGATAGGTTTCTCAAGTCTTTTAATTTCCTGTTCAATATTTGGGAGGTTTTGATCCTCCATTATGTTTTTGTCCTTCGACCAGGTAATAGTATGGTTTTTGATGGAGAGGAGTATGTGTGAAAATAGTGATGATGGTGAGTGCAGTCCTAGAGGGGGATCAAGCCTCCACTGCATTTTTACCATATAAATGAAATCAGCGTCTTGTATCCAGACCGAGCAGAATTTGAAAGGTGAGGCCGGTTTGTTAAAATCATGAATGATTTCAAGATATATTGGTGAGTGATCAGAGATGCCTCCCAAGCCAATCCATTGTCTATACGAACTAGGATTAAGGAGGATATCCTCCTTAATGAGAAAACTATCAAGCCTGTGAGCGACCATATCATTTTGAGTACGCCAGTTGCCCCAAGTGGGGGAGGGGGAGGCCAATATAGGATCAACCAGATGATGAGTCGCAAGTAGATGACGGAAGAAATCAGAGAGAGTGTCCACATGAGAATTAGGGCCCCAGGTTTCAGTAATCCATAAAGAGAAATTCAGATCCCTTGCAAGAATTAATTTTTCTATGTGCAACAGGGATAGTTGTAGAAGAGTAGACCAAAATAGTTGTTGATTTAGGCATGGGCCGTAAACATTGATGATCCTGAGTTGTAGAATGAGGGCCTTAGAGAAGACGTCCACAGCTAGTGTTCCATCCCTCCGCCAGATGTTAAGGATTTTAATATGCTGAGGATTGATACAAAGAGCCAATCCACCCGATTTCTCGTTGGCATCCAACACATGGAAGGTCCAATAGGGGAGGAGGGTGGATAGAGTACAGGTGACAAATTTAGATGAGGCATGAGTTTCCTATAGGAGAATGATATCCATGGGAACAGAAACGAAAATACACCTGAGGGCAAGGTGTTTGGCTGGGCTAGCTAGCCCTTGATAGTTGAAGGAGAGGCATTTCATCGGGGAACCAGACCGGGGGTATGCCTTGCTCTAATAACCCCTTCAATGGAGATTTTTTTTTCAAAGGTGACATCAAGCCCAACTTGTAGGATGGCCTTCGAAATTTTGGAATGTTGGCCTCGAGGTAACTTGATCAAAGTGGAGGGAGAGCCGTGATGGGGAACCAGACCAACAGGTGTAGGATTACGCGGACGCAGATTGTAGGAAAGTGTAGAGGAGGAGTCATTTGAGTCTGCCTCCACAGAAGGTGGGGTAAGTGAATGAGGGGGATAGGTGTGAGGGACAGAGGAGGTGGAGGAGGGGGTGGGAATGGAGAGAGAAAGGATGGTAGGGGGAGTGGGGGGGAATAGTAAAGGAGAGGAGGATGGGGGGCAAGTGACAAATGAGGTTGGTAAACCAGCTAGTGGGGAAGCCCAACAATGATGAGATGCATAAGATGACAAAAAAGAAAATAAAGAGAGGGGAGGGAGAGGAAGAGTACTAGAATCCGAAGAGATGCTAGTATGTGCTGCAACAACCATGGAACGTGTAACTCTGGTCGAGACATCAGCAGCCTCTAAAGTGTCATCCTCCCGATGAGTAGTCACCGGAGTTGAGAGGAAGTCCGTTAGCTATGTCTGGTGATGCAAGGAGGCTGATACTGGATCGAAGGGGTGCTGTACACCCATGGGATGTGAACCAAATTCCTATCCATTCAATGTACAGTCCTTGAAGACATGTCCCACCTTGTGAAAGTGGCGGTAACAAAACAAAACATCTTTATAATCTAGAATCTGTATCCGGATGGAGTTGCGCCACTGTATTTTAAAAGGTTACTCCAGTCCTTCCCTGGTATCTAGATGGACAAGTATGCGAGCATAGGCCATCTTGCCTGAAGCGACATAAGAATGGTTGTGATCCATGTAGGTACCCAATAAGTTGCCAATCCTGCTAAAAATATGATCAATCCATAAGTGTAATGGAAGGCCAGGTAGTCGAACCTAGACAGGTCCCGCCCCCAGTTGTTCCTGCTCTGGATCAAATGGGGGGCTCCAATGCTTCAGTAGAACTGGAGCCATCTCAATGTGAAAATACTGTGAAAGGACCAAATCAATGGGATCCTTGGAGGAGAATCAGAGTGCAAACCAACCTTTGGTGAGAGTATGAATCGTGGGAAGTTCAAGCAGCAATCCGCCCCAAATCTCCTGCACCAATTGCCGCAATATTTTGGTGCCATAGTTGTGGCCACACACTCTACCCACCAAGACTTTATCCACAGTTCCAAGAATGTCCACCATTTGTACACCTTTGCCCAGTGTAAGGAGGCTACCCTGATTACGCAGCAACATGAGATCGGGGGCATGAGGGGGAACACGAGATGGTGGGGGTTTAGATTCTATCGAGATGTGTGGGGAAGAGGGTGCAAAGGAGGAGGGATGGTGGTTCAATACGGGAGAGGGGATGTTGAAGCGGCCAGAGGGTTGACGAGGGGATGTGAGAGCAGGGTCGAGAGGATTGGAGGAGGGGGGAGGGGGAGTGGGGGTGGTTGAAAGGGGGCGAGCAATGGGAAGAGTGGACGACAAGGAGAAAGGAGGCGAAGGTAAGAGAGGGGATGATTTGGGGAAATTAAAGGGGGTAACAACAGCCGAGAGATGGAGGGTCTGAGAGAGGAAGGCAAGCGTAAAGGGGGAAGGTGGGTGGAGGTCCGAGGAAGTGATAAGGTCGAGGTCGTCTGTAGAGAGGATAGTAGGGGAGTTGGGGGTGAGGTTAGGGACCAGGAAGGAGTTGAGGGAAGGGAATGAGTGAAAGGGAGAAGATGCAGAGGGAGGGGCACCAAGATAGCAGATAAAGAAAAAGGAGAAGATGCCGAATGTGTGACATGCATGTTAGGACTCCGTAGTTTGCAAGATTGGCAAGAACAAACAGTGCAGAGCCTACATCAGAACCACTTTGGAATCCTAGGATCTAGCCCTCCTGGATTCAGAGAGGGATCTCTCTATATAAGTGTTTTCAAAAGATATGATATTAGGCTAGTTATGAAATACAAGGGTTTTGTTTGTTTTTGGTTGGGATGGATATCATCAAAATGAAGTAAGTCTTTTTAAAGGGTGAAGGTGTGAGAAGATTGAAAGAATGGTTCAACTGATAGGATAAATAAGCAACAGTATCAACCCATTGGGCTATGGAGTCACAAAGGATTTAATTGAACAAAAAGTTTCAAGAATGGTCTATGGGGCAAGTCATCGATATCAAAGGATATTTTAAGATTGAGTTATGGCATGAAACATCAAGTAATGTGATGAAAGAAGCAAACATATGAGAAAACTAAGGGTAGTCTAAGATCAGGTAAGGACTTTGAACCTATCCTGCCTTTGACATACACTCAAGGGAAAACAACAAAGGGCAACCTAAGATCAGGTAAGGACTTTGAACCTATCCTACTTTCAGCATGCTCTCAAAGGAAAACAAAGAATAGCTTAAGATCAAGTAAGGAATTTTAACCTAGCCTGCTTTCAGCATATTATCAAAGGAAAAAAATTTAAGATAAACTTAAAAAAAGTAGCCTAAGATCAGGTAAGAACTTTGAATCTAGCCTGATTTTGGCATACTCTTAGGGAAAATTTCAAAGACAATCTCTCAAGTTATACTCAGGAAACATGGACTCACCAATAGTTCACTAGTTATACTCTATTGAATCACCATTGAAACAAAATTAGAGGAAAACATAGAGATAAAGATTTATCAGTGAGAATTAGGGTACTTTTACAGTAAATCCTAATATATACTTGCTGTTCTTTATCAGAGAAAGTGGACAATATGAAAAAAATTAAGAAAAACAACAGTTATAGTAAGAAAAACATCACCATTGACATAGACCAGGATCCCATAAATCAGCTTGTATATTTGATGTTCAAACCATTTACAATCTTCAAGTCCAGTAGGTCTTTTACAGCTTCAAACTTCTCTTCTCAGCCTATCTTTCTTCAATTACTAACAGAGCTTCAACAACCTCAAAAACTATTTACATTAAACAAGTATTCAACCAACATTTACAATGGGCTCCTCTTATGATATTTATAGGTAAATTAAGGAGGTGGAGTGAAAGGAAGAGTTAATTGTTCAATTAATACAGAGTAATTTATTCTCGACCTTTGGGAGGCCTAATGGAGAAGATTTTAGATTTTGGACTCTGTTAATTGATTTTTACATTAAGTTTCATCTACCTCAGGTTGCGTTTTTTGAATTTGAGGTCTTTGGGTAGGCTAGCAATTACTTCCGAGCTGTCTTTAAAAATATCTCTGATTGTGCATTTACTGTGTATGATTTTGAGAAAATAAGCCTGTAGGTGGCATTTAAGTCTTTGGAGGGAGTAAATAGCCTTGATGATCCGACAATTTGAAGGCGGTCCTTTGCTGATCTGTTTCATTATTCTCTTTAAAATATGAATTAGGCCTTTGATATGCTTTTAGGCATTCTTTATCATATTTCAGGCTTTTTGTCCTTTACCGACTGTTTTAACCTTTGAAACTAATTTGTCCTCAAACTGTGCTTTATTCCTTTATCTTTGGATTAAGCCTTTTGATCTTCGGGCTTCTAACTTTAACCTTTTAATATTTGTCTTCATTGCTAGCTGTACAGGTGGCTTTCTCTTGCTGCGCTGGAGGGTTTTTTGTTGCGTAACCAATGTTCATGAATCACTGGTTAAAACATGAAATCCGACCCTTTTTGTCCCTTTTTTGCTTTCAATTCAGCCATAGAGGATCGTCATCCTCAACCAAGTCTCTTTATTGGACTGTGGGACAACTTATATAGCTTATGAAACCTTCATGAAACCTGCAACAAACAATAAAAATTATAAAATCCTACGTTTGTGGATAAAACTGCTTCGGAGGGCTCAGCGGAGGTGAAGGAGCAGTGCAGAAGAGGTGAAATGCAGGTGGAAGTCTAAAATTTGCATGGGCATGGAGGATTGAAAAGTGGTTTTGCAAAAATGGAAGTGGTTTTCGCATAGGGATTAGGCGGTAAGTGGTAACGAGCAGGGGAACATGATACAGTTTAGAGGTTGATGCGTGTCCCTCTAAAACCACCCATTTCGCGTTAAAAATATGTTTTTAATTGTTTTGGTGAAATGGCGTGAGAATGAATATGGATCGTTGGATTGTGAGGATCAATGGTGGAGATCGAACAAGAACCCAATGAAAAAGCTTTGCGCAATCTGGTGGGACCGACGAGATCAAATGGGAGGAGAGCCGATGGCCGTCGGATCTGGAAGATGGACGGCTCAGGTGACTTGGGGAATTGGCAATCAACAAAACAGAGGGTCATGGGAAGAGGGTTTTTGAATTTGCGATGCGCCGATGAGCGAGGACTGTCCGATCAGATTTGATCGATGGCTCAGATCAAACAGGAAGGTGTATAAGGCTGGCAGGGAGGAAGAAAGGGGAAGCAATGAGAGCCGTCGGATCGTGAGGATCGACGGTCGAGATCTTCTCGCATATATGCAGAAAATAATGAAGGGGCGAGAAGACAGGGGGAATGCGAAAGAGTGAATTAGTGATGACCGTTGGATTGAAAATATCAATGGTCTAGATTGTATCGGAGAAAGGTGGGTAGAGGGGAATAGTCAGAGGAAAGCGAAATTGCGAGATAGCGAGGACCATTGGATCTGGGGGATTCAGATCAATGCTGAATATCTAATCATGGAGGATGGACAGGCAGGAGTGAAAACAATCATTTGAAACAACTTGGACCGTCCAATTAGACTTGATCGATGGTGGAGATTTAATTGCGGGATCAGCATATCGACGGAGAAAGGGTCCGGGAACAAAAGAACAGGGATTTCCGATGTGTCGATGCGATGAAGTGGAGCGATGCGATGAAGTGATAGCTGTCGGATCTTGGGGAAGATCGATGGTGGAGATTTCATCGGGATATCGGCATATCGGTAGAGAAAGGGTCCGGGAACACAGGAAAGGGGGAATGCCGATATGTGATGGCCGATGCGATGGAACGATTGGGGCTTCGCATTGGTGGAAAACTTTTTACAAAGGAAAAAATGTCGCGGGGAAAGGAAAAAGGATGAAATGCCGATGGGCTTAGCGCTTTGGTCACAGAGCCGGGTCACATGGCGGAAAAAGGGGCTTAAAGCCTAAAAGGAGCGGAAAGGTCTTTTTCAAAGGTTTTTTTATGGGTGTTTATGATTTTTTAGTGTTCTGGGTAAGACAAAATGGATTTTTAAAACCAAGTAAAAATGGTTAAATGGTTTTAAAGGGGATTTTTAAGGAAAATAAGGTAAATGAGGGAGGAAAGGAGGCTTTTTAGAAGGATTGAAGGATAAGAAGAGGGGAAAAATGAGTGATATGTGGGGGGAATGAAATGATGGAAATGGGGCCTTAGAAAACAACTTTTTTGTTTGGGAACAACAGGATTTTGAAGGTTTTGAAGTGAAGATATCAATGGAATGGATCTTTTTGGACAAGGAGCATAAAGAGGCTTCAAGAAGTCACAAATTTACATGAAATTTGTTTCTTGAAGGCTAAAGACCTGTTTTAGCCATCATTTGCTGTAACAAAATTTACTAATGGCTAACAGTGGCTCCACTTGGGGATGGCAACTCCTTGGAGGTGTCAAGAACCTCAAAAATTAAACTCGGGAATGTAGACCAATGCCTTGATGTTGTGATGCACTTTGACAACCTTTTCCTTCTTTGATCATGCTGCTTTAAAAAGATGATTTATTACTTGTATCAAGAAAATGAATTTCTCCCAAACATTCTACCTACACAGCCTACTTCCTAACATTTTTTCTTCATAAGGTGCAATTGGACTTGCAAACCTTTGAAATCAACATTTATTCTTTTTTTTGAAAGCAAGAAACTTAATCTAAATCTACCCTTATTTCTTCCATGAGTCCAGATTAAACAGTTGAACTCATAAATTCTCTACCGAAGCTACTATCTGCCAGGTTTAAATTGTCTGATAGATTTTATTCTCTATATTCTAGAAAAGAAATTTAAAACACAGCCAAACTAGGATTAAGTTGTTTGATTTTCTATTGTGTCTATGGCTCTATGTACAAGCTGCACATAGACTTTATTTGCAGAAAATTTAAAACAAAACTGTGAAGGCTTAAGATCTGAAAATTTAAAACATCCTTCATTTTTCCTATGACTCAGATTTTGATCTGTTTTGAGTCATCCTTTTTCTTCTTTCTTGGTTAAGGTTTTGAGCATGTTTGAACCTCTATTTTTCTATCCTAATATATTCTATTGATAGGCCAAGATTAAATTGTTTGGCAGATCTTCTTCACTAACCTATCAGCAGTAAATTGAAATCTATCTAGTCATGATTAGGCTGTATGACTAAATGGCGAGGCTCTCTCAAGTAGTGGCATTTAAGCTTGCACACTTTAAGACTCTCTTTCTTTTTTGGTATGGGGTTGTACCATTCTTCTTTTTAATCTGCCCTCTTCTTCTCTTTTTCTCTTATTTTTGTATTTTTTCTTTTTCTTTCAAATCAATTTAAAAAACTAACTACATGCTCAAAGGCTGAGCTTTATTGAAATTCCTACCTACCCTAATCTAACTCTGAAATATTTACATGTTTAGCTGACAAATTCTCTTTTCCACTACATCCAGTCAATCAGATGGTTCCATGACTGGTCTTTTCTCATCTCTTTGAGCATGCTAGACAGACAGGGCCACTCCCATCTCACTTGTTTCTTAGCAGCAGTGGTAAAAAAATTTCTTACTTTTGGTAATACACTTCTCCTAACAACCTTTGTCCCTTCTTCAAATATCTTCAAGAAATGAGCATAGGGATCTTGAAATAATACCTGGTTGGGAGTATTTGACAGGTAAGTTTCAAACAGGGTTTTTTTTTTTTTTCCACTGGATCAAGAAAAAGATTCTTTTGAGAAAGAAAATATTCCTCATCTTAATTGTGATCTGAACTGAAGGACTCATCATATTTAGCAATGTTGTCCTCTTGTAGACCTGGGGTATTTTGATTTAGTGGACTGAACTCAGTGAAGAGGTCATTATATTCTTGAGCACGGGTCTCTTTTATTACCTCAACCCCTTTAGGAGAAGGTTCCTTATATTCATCATGCTCAAGAAATTCTTCATTATTTTCCTCCTCAACCTTTGAGCTAAAATATTGTTGATCCCCAATCACATGAAAACTGTTACTAATGATTTGTAATGAAGCAGAGCAAAGATTCAAAGATTCTTTGCCCTCTTCCACATATTTAAAGCTTTCTTCATCAGTATCATAAATAGTCTGCTTTGGCTCATTAATTTCTCGGATTTGGTGAGACTGATTTTCCTACCACAAATCTACTAACGATGGTCCTGCAAGATCAAATTATTTTTGGAGAACATCATCATTAGACAGATCAAAATTAGGAAAATCATTAATGTAAGTAATGTCACCAATCAAGCATACTGGATTATCAGCAGGTCTTTCTTTATTCTGATCTACAAGGGAAGTTTCTAAATTTTCACAAAAAAGTTCATTAGGTGAATGGGCAAGAGTGTTTGTTTTGCAAAAAATTTGAGAGGCTGACTGTTTATTAATAATTTGATAAATTTCTTCTTCTGTCAAAGGGGGAGATGTTTCCGTGTTTCTTTGAGCAGAAGTACAACAGTTCTCTATCTGTTGTGAAGACTGAATTTGAGGCTAGATGTCTTCTTGAGCCTCAGCTAAAAGGGATGATGAATCATCATTAGTTATGTTTTCAGTTGGATCCTAAGGATTTTATTATATTTCTTGATTAATTTCTTCCTCAATTGATTCATCTAGGTTCTTGTGATAATTGTCTTGGGTATGAAATTCATGGATGGCTGCTAAGAGATCTTCAGGATGCATATTAACCAAATCCTCATCAATATCTAACATGTATTGTATGATGCTATGAGATTGATCACAACAATTTGTAGTCCACGATAAATATGAAGGGTTATCTCTAGATTTTTCATAAAACACTTGGTGCATGTCTCTTAAAGAAAATAAGCTCTTAGGTTCTAACCATTCATACCAATCCCTTGCCTCACCTTCTAATGTTAACATGAAAATTTTCATAAGGCAGTCTTCATGCCATTCAGTCTTTATCTTCCATACATGTATATGACATTTGATGAGATGTAACAATGGGTCATCAAACTTTTCACCTTGAAAAATAGGAAGGTTATCATCCCAAACCACCTGGGGCATCTTATGTGGGAACCCAGGGATATGATCTCTACTCATTGGGGCATATCTTCGTTGTATCCTTGGAATCATATTTGTGAATCAGAAAAGAGGTCTCTGTATCTATTCAACCAGTTCAGAGTCTTCTACCAGTGGAGTCATTTTGTCTTTTGGGAGTTGTGGAGTCGCCAGGTGAAGGATTTTTACTTATTTTCAAGGTTTGGTTGTTGTTCACCATCAACAATCAATAATAACCATAGTTGGTGACACTTGATTCATTTAGGAATAGGGGTTCGTTGAGTTGTGAAGTTATCTATTACTCAATTTGTAAATTCTCCCCAGTATGGTCGCCACTATGTTAGGACTTCATAGTTTGCAATATTGGCAAGAAAAAACACTGTAGAGCCTACATTAGAAACAATTTGGAATCCTAGGATCTAGCCCTCCTAGATTCAGAGAGGGATCTCTCTATATAAGTGTTTTCAAAAGATATGATATTAGGCTAGTTATGAAGTACAAGGGTTTTGTTTATTTTTGGTTGGGATGGATATCATCAAAATGAAGGAAGTATTTTTGAAGGGTGAAGGTGTGAGCAGATTGAAATAATGGTTCAACTGATAGGATAAATAAGCAACAGTATCAACCCATTGGGCTATGGAGTCACAAAGGATTTAATTGAACAAAAATTTTCAAGAATGGTCTATGGGGCAAGTCATCTATATCAAAGGATCTTATAAGATTGAGTTATGGCATGAAACATCAAGTAATGTGATGAAAGAAGCAAACATATGAGAAAAATAAGGGCAGTCTAAGATCTGATAAGGAATTTTAACCTATCCTGCTTTTGACATACTCTCAAGGGAAAACAACAAAGGGCAGCCTCAGGTAAGGAATTTGAACCTATCCTGCTTTCAGCATGCTCTCAAAGGAAAACAATGAATAGCTTAAGATCAAGTAAGGACTTTTAACCTAGCCTACTTTCAGCATATTCTCAAAGGAAAACATTTAAGATAAACATAAAAAAAGTAGCCTAAGATCAAGTAAGAACTTTGAATCTATCCTTCTTTTGGCACACTCTTAGGGAAACTTTCAAAGACAATATATCAAGTTATACTCAGGAAACATGGACTCACAAATAGTTCATTGGTCATACTCTATTGAATCACCATTGAAACACAATCAGAGGAAAACATAGAGATACAGATTTATCAGTGAGAATTAGGGTACTTTTACAGTAAATCCTAATCTATACTTGTTGTTCTTTATCAGAGAAATTGGACAGTATGAAAAAACATAAGAAAAGCAACAGTTACAATAAGAAAAACATCACCATTGACATAGACCAGGATCCCATAAATCAACTTGTGTATTTGATGTTCAAACCAGTTACAATCTTCAAGTCCAGTAGGTGTTTTACAGCTTCAAACTTCCTTCTCAGCCTATCTTTCTTCAATTACTAACAGAGCTTCAACATCCTCAAAAACTATTTACATTCAACAAGTATTCAACCAACATTTACAATGGGCTCCTCTTATGATATTTATAGGTAAATTAAGGAGGTGGAGTGAAAGGAAGAGTTGAATGTTCAATTAATACAAAGTAATTGCTTCTCGGCCTTTGGGAGGCCTAATGGAGAATATTTCAGATTTTTGATTCTGTTAATTGATTTTTACATTAAGTTTCATCTACCTCAAGCTGCATTTTTTGACTTTGAGGTCTTTGGGTAGGCTGGAAATTACTTTTGAGCTGTCTTTAAAAATATCTCTGAGTGTGCATTTACTGTGTATGCTTTTGAGAAAATAAGCTTGTAGGTGGCATTTTAAGTCTTTGGAGGGAGTAAATAGCCTTGATGATCCAGAAATTTGAAGGCAATCCTTTGCTGATCTGTTTTTTTATTCTCTTTAAACTATGAATTAGGCCTTTGATATGATTTTAGGTCTTCTTTATCATTTTTCAGGCTTTTTGTCCTTTACCGACTATTTTAACCTTTTAAACTAATATGTCTTCAAACTGTGCTTTATTCATTTATCTTCGGATTAAGCATTTTAATCTTTGGGTTTCTGACTTTAACCTTTTAATCTCTGCCTTCATTGCTGGCTGTACAGGTGGCTTTCTTTTGCTGCATTGGAGGGTTTTTTGCTACGTAACCAATGTTCATGAATCACTGGTTAAAACATGAAATCTGACCCTTTTTGTCCCTTTTTTGCTTTCAATTCAGCCACAAAGGATCGTCATCCTCGGAAAAATCTCTTTATTGGACTATGGGACAACTTCTATAGCTTATGAAATCGTCATGAAACCTGCAATAAATAATAAAAATTATAAAATCCTGCTCAACGGAGGTGAAGGAGCAGTGCAAAAGAGGTGAAATGCAGGCAGAAGTCTAAAATTTGCATGGGCGTAGAGGATTGAAAAGCAGTTTTGCAAAACCGGAAGTGGTTTTCTCATAGGGATTAGGCGGTAAGTGGTAATGAGCAGGGGGAATGCGATACAATTTAGAGGTTGACGTGTGTCCCTCTAAAACCACCCATTTCGCGTTAAAAGTACGTTTTGAAACGTTTTGGTGAAATGGCATGAGAATGAATATGGACCATTGGATCGTGAGGATCAACGGTGGAGATCGA
Organism: Pinus albicaulis; assembly: GCA_034641835.2. Taxonomy (NCBI): domain Eukaryota; kingdom Viridiplantae; phylum Streptophyta; class Pinopsida; order Pinales; family Pinaceae; genus Pinus; species Pinus albicaulis. The sequence goes on from CM076572.1 coordinate 1,394,879,763, forward strand.
ATGAGAACCCGATGAAAAATATTTGCGCGGTCGGGTGGGACCGACGAGGTAAAATGGGAGGAGAGCCGATGGCCGTCGGATTTGGAAGATGGATGGCTCAGATCGACTCGGGGAATCGGCAATCGGTGAAACAGAGGGTCATGGGAAGAGGGTTTTTGAATTTGCAATGCGTCGATGAGAGAGGACTGTCCGATCATATTTGATCGATGGCTTAGATCAAACAGGAAGGTATATAAGGTTGTCAGGGAGGAAGAAAGGGGAAGCAATGAGAGTCGTCGGATCGTGAGGGTCGACGGTCGAGATCTTCTCCCAGATGTGCAGAAAAGAACGAAGGGGCGAGAAGACAGGTGGAATGTGAAAGAGAGAATTAGCGATGACCGTTGGATTGAAAAGGTCAATGGTCTAGATTGTATCGGAGAAAGGTGGGTAGAGGGGAATGGTCGGAGGAAAGCGAAATTGCGAGATAGCAAGGACAATTGGATTTGAGGGAGTTAGATCAATGGTGAAGATCTAATCATGGAGGATGGACAGCTGGGAGTGAAAACAATCATGAAAAACAACGTGGACTATCCGATCAGACTTGATCGGCGGTGGAGATTTAATAGAGGGATCAACATATCGGTGGAGAAAGGGTCTGGGAAAAATGGAACGGGGGTTGCCGATGCAATGAAGTGGAGTGATGTGATGAAGTGATAACTGTCGGATCTTGGGGAAGATCAATGGTGGAGATTTCATCGGGATATCGGCATATCAGCGGAGAAAGGGTCCAGGAACACAGGAAAGGGGGGAATGCCGATATCCGATGGCCGATGCGATGGAAATATTAGGGCTTCGCATCAGTAGAAAATTGTTTACAAAGGAAAAAAGGTCGCAAGGAAAGGAAAAAGGCCGAAATGCCGATGGGCTTAGTGCTTTGGTCATGAAGCTGGGTCACATGGTGGAAAAAGGGGCTTATGCTTAAGCGAAAGGGGCTTAAAGCCTAAAAGGAGAGGAAAGGTCTTTTTCAAAGGTTTTTTATGGGTTTTTATGATTTTTTAGTGTTCCAGGTAAGACAAAAGGGATTTTTAAAACCAAGTAAAAATGGTTAAATGGTATTAAAGGGGATTTTAAAGGAAAATAAGGTAAATGAGGGAGGAAAGGAGGCTTTTTAGAAGGAATGAAGGATAAGAAAAGGGGAAAAATGAGTAATATGTGGGGGGAATGAAATGATGGAAATGGGGCCTTAGAAAACAGTTTTTTTGTTTGGGAACAACAGGATTTTGAAGGTTTTGAAGTGAAGATATCAATGGAATGGATCTTTTTGGACAATGAGCATAAAGAGTCACAAATTTACATGAAATTTGTTTCTTGAAGGCTAAATACCTGTTTTAGCCATCATTTGTTGTAACAAAATTTATTGATGGTTAACAATGCATACCAGAAGAGAAGCGCCGCGATAATGTCCAAATGTCCTCCAAAGTATATGGGTCCTCCAAGAAGTCAACCAAATATTTATCCTGGTCCCCTTACATTGTTAACCCCATTAAAAAAACCATTGAAAACCGGCCAATGACCAACCGTTAGACAGTGCAAAAAATCCGTGGAGGGGCAAACCGACTGTAAAAAAATTGTTCGAGGGTAAATAGAATGAAAACGAGGAGCAGCTTTGTCGGAGGGCACACAGAATTAGTCAGACGATCCGAAAAACCCAGGACGTCTGTGAACAGAGGTAATGAAGGCGTGCCATAGGAAAGGCATCAGTTAGATGGCGCAGAGCGTGGTGAGGGCTTTGTTGTTCACCCGGGTAAGGAAACAACCCCGCCATGAAAACCAGGGAGTCTAAACCCTATTTCCGCCATCGTCGCCGCAGCTCCCTCTTCTCTGATGTTATTAATAAACACTCTTCCGCTTATTTTTATTGTTAGTGTAGCCCCTATTGTTATTTTTGTGCCCCATAGAAGCCCACTATTGTTATTGTTGTTCCCTTACATTATTATTGTTATGTAGGCTATGATTATATTGTGACCCATTAGAATCCTATATATACCAGGGAGGTCTTATCATTTTAATCATACAAGAATTTTTCATTTATGTGATGTAAAGGAGGTTTCCCCCTCAAAGAGGATATTTCTCAAGTTGTTTATCTATATTTTCTTCTATTTTGTGAGTTAGTTGCATAAAATTTGCTTTCAAAGATTTGGATTCTAGGGTTCCGTTGCTTCAAACATGCCATCATAGAATTTTTACTATAATATTTTTGTATACGAAGTTTTAGAAACGAAAATTGCGACCAGGTGAAGCCAAAATCTTGGTGAAATTATTTCCAAAATTTCAGATCTTGGTTTGCTATATTTTTTGAGATTGGTCAGAATAAGTTAGGGTTTATTCATGCTCCATAATTTAGTATCAAACAAGTGACTACGGAAAAATTGTCATAAATTTTGCGTCAAGCATTAAATTGGAATTTTGGAAAAAGTGATAGCGAGAGAACAAAATGTGGTAGTGTTTTTGTCACACAAGTGTACCAAAAGATACCTCTTTAGCAGTAGGTTGTTTCCTGAAAATATCACAAAGAATATTATTGTGTTGTTGATGGACATGCTTAAAACAAAGTAAAGAAAAACTCATAAGGTAAGTAATGCATACGAATAACATAAACTGAAACAGAAAAACACAAGACAATAATGCTCAAATGGAGCAAAAAAACCAATACAATAATGGAGAAAACTCCCTTTATTGGTTGTTGTTAGTAAGAAGAATACAATGCTAGAACAATTTTAGTGAGTCCTTTTAGCTATGTAGCTCAAATATTCTCAACAAGGGGGTCCCTTTCCTTGGTCTCCTTGCAAGCTTCTCCTCCCTCTATCAAAAGTATTGTGACAACTCTATAAGGATGGAGCTCTCTTCTTTAATAGAATGTTGGATGGCCAACGTACTAGTCCCTTCAATCCTCTTGCTTGATCAACAATTAAAAGCTGGTGTTGCTATGGTAGAAAATTTTCCAACATAACAATGTCTTATATTTTTCTCTTCCCATGGCTAGTTTATATAGAAATGTTTTGAGCTCCTCTTCCCTCTCTTGGCCCAAGATTGATTATGACCCAAGTGTAGGACAAGAGATTCCGTTGTGGGCTGTATAACTATTTAAGGTGGCTCAAATTCGGCTGTCCTTGACTGCTACTGATAGAGAATCATCTTCACCAAGTGTGGGAAGTGGTCCTGGATGGTGACTTTTCACCATCCCCAAAACTGCATGGCTATCAAAGGAAAAAGTGCACTGTGCACAAAAACTATTCGATACTGGTGCGTTGTCCACCAATTTATGACTGAACCTTAGAAATTTATTAAATTTTTTTCCTTCATAATGTATTTCTACTAGAAAATATTTATTTGTGTTTGTAATGTTCCTTTTTCAGAAACATTGTCAAATGACAAGGCAAATCTATTCCAGAGATAGATCGCAGGGGAATTTACTGGATTTGTCACCTTTTAAAAAGGATGAGCTCTAGAGGCTACTTGGCCCACTATCAGACTCTGTCTATAGAGTGTTTGTCAAAGGACAATGTCCCCAAATAGGGAAATACAACAAGATTGGGAAACCCCAACATTGCAACTACAACAATAACAAATACATCAAATGGAAGTAGCAGTGAATCATATACACATGAAATTATGGAGAACTCAATGTCCATCATATTAGATCATAGCAGTAATAAAATATACAACTCCTTGAGGAAATTATCACTCAAGCAAGGCACTAGAAGCCTCAAGAAAACTGTACAAGGAAACATGAGAAACACTGCTGCATAAAGAAAGCCCTAGGCCATGCCTACGCAATTATAGAGAGGAACTGCTGCATAATTAATGAAAATAAAATGATATGGAAATTTAGGCTCAAATAAAGAAGGGGGAGCATGATCTCAACCCCTGAAAATACAATAAATCAATCCTTTAAAAGGATTGGCTGAAATCTACACAAAAATGGCATTTTGCAGAAATGCCGAAGTAGCTGGGTAGCTGCAGCTACTCAAGAACTGGAAATACATGGAAAAGGCTGAAATGTCTAAAAAAACTAAAGAATCCTCCTCCAATGGAAATCTGAAGTGAAAGGTTGATCCTTTCACCCAAGACTTCTCCTCCAAATGGATGTCAATCCCTCACATCAAATATTCACTAATGAGAACGCTGTCTAAGAGAGGGACTGCGCTGCCTCTGATGGAAAGTGGTTGGCCTAATGCCAGATATGGTGGGATATTCTCAAGAACCACCTTTTCTGATCTCCCAATGAATATAACTTCTCTTCACTGAAAAACTAGCTCCAGATGGTGTGTGGAAACCTCCCAGGCAACACCCAACAACACTGCACAATATCTGCTCCAGAAACTGCGCTGATGTAGATGGCTGAAGCTATGGCCTGAATGCCTAAATATGGGGAATGGAGTGCAATCCTTGATGATCTACTCAAGAAGGAGAGGAAATCCTCAATAGGACTCCTTCGAGCCTGAGGGCACTGCAGCTCTGCTGAACAACAAGAGGCGGCAACAAGTCTCCCAGACTTGGATGTAAAAATGATCAAAAGATAATCCCAATGGATGCCTTGCTCCTCTTTTAAACAAGTGAGCCTTCCCTCCATGGGCCTACTTCTAATTATGGTTTCCTCCATCTAGAATCTTCCCTCCTACGTTGTCCCACATAGTGCTTTCCAACTCATGCCAACGCAGTTTGACTTGGTCAACCTTGGCCAAGCATGTATGAAAAAACCTCCTTTCACACATGGAGGTGTGAAATCTAGCTTTAATATGATCCCCTTTCATATTTAGAGGATTTTTATTCTCTAACCATGCAAATAATGGGTCCCCTAACCATTTTATTCATCTCCTTAACAAAAATTAATGTTCCATAAAATTTGGAACATTACAGTCCTCCCCTCTCAAAATATTGCTTGCCCTCAAGCAATTGCAAGGATGAACTGAGTTTATTTCTGCCCTTCCTCCTATATCATCCCTATGTGATGATCTCCTGAGGAAAAGGATGCCATATCAATAATCAAGTCTCCAAACTATCCCTCCAACAAATGCAATCTAGCCTTGGGGTGAACATTCCCAAATAGCTATCATGTAGAAAAAAATATCCATGAGGGAACAAAGAGCTGTCCAAGGGCCTCCTTGAGGCATGAGGTCTGATATATAATGGGATTTATCATCCCCATATGAATCTCCCATCCCCAAGCCATCAATCATAAAAATAAGTTTCCCACCTCGAGCTCCAGAAATGAAGGTGGGCTGAAATCTGATCATGGCAAGCACTATATCTTGCTCTGTGCTGTCCTCTCCCCCACTTATGACAAGTGTGGAGTGTGTTGTGGATCATCTGCATATCATTTTCTATTTTATTTTGAAAATCAAAAAATAAAAAAATCTGAAATTTCAAAAAGCATATGTTATAGTATAATGTTTTTATACTGTATCATTAAAAAAAAATGAAATGTTTCTGCGAGCTCACTGCAGATTAAAGTTTATCATTAAGCTCTATTTGAATGTATGTATACTTCATGTTTAAGTTTCGAGCAACTCTCCGAGCGGGAGTAGTGATCGTTGAAGATTGAAACCAGACGAGTCAATGCAGAGGCACAAAGAGTTCGTTAATTATCAAATGCAATGCCCCCGCAGTTGAATAGTTTGACCGCGGGAGAGATGTGATCAATGACTTGGATTCATTGCGGGGGGTGCAAGTCAAAGTTCACCGCCATACTCTAGGAGCCCCCGTGGTGACGTTATAAGGTGAGGTGGAAGACAACTGTACTCCGCGTCAGTGACATTACACGTCATTACATGCATTTAATATGGCTTTGCGCAGTTGTTAAAAGGTTTGTTTTATCCTGTTTTCAAATTACTTGCTGTCATTTTCCCCTTTCGAGCTGTATTACCGCCACCCTTCCATTCGCCATCTATTGTCCGTTAAGCCATGGAAAAACGAGTCTCACTATCTGGTACTACAAACCTCATTTCACTCATGGACAGTGAAAAAGACGTCCACGATACCACGTCTTCTGTAAACCATTCCTTATTGTGTCATCAAGTGACCCTAAATGCTAAGAAATCCCCAGTTTTTTTCGCCATGAAGAAATCTGGTGTCTTGTCCGTCTGTATCCCAAAAGCCCATTTCTTTCCCGAATTTATCTCGTGGCTGGTTTCTTCAATGTATCCTGGTAAGTGATTCATAATGAATTCGCAGGGAGAAAACGTTTTGCAGGTGTCGACGCAGTTAATTCGCCAAGCACTTTGCTTTCCTGAAAACGAGTCACCACTGCAATTCTCTGAAGATTCGTTGGCGAGTTATTTTGAGAACCTTTCGGGTGAAGAATTTGATCAATGTATGTCCCATTTGAGATCAAATTCAAAGGAAGTTCGACCAGAAGAAGAAGAATTTAGTTTGGAAGTGTTTGATGCTGAGAATAGACCAGTTCTGAGTTGTATTACAGAGATTGTGGGCAAAGACAATGACCTTAAAATTGATAAATTAGTATTGGGAATGTACGCGCGGATGATGAAACCAGGAGTTGTTCTCGATATTCCATCTTTCTGGCAGGAGATTGTCAATTCTCAGTTGATGACTTTTCCTCTTACAGGTTTCTTTAAATTCCCGTCATTGATTGTTTATCTATTCTTATATCAAAATGTCGAAGAATTTATGAGTTTGGGGTTGAATATAGTTGATGTCAACAAGCAAAAGCAATCAGTTTTATTTTGGACTGACATAACTAGAAAAGAGGGAAATGAAGCAGGGTTATTTGAGTTTGCCAGTCATTATATGTCTATTGCTTATAGAATTTTGAATGGGGTTTCTCCTCCATGTTTTCTACCAAAAGCTCGGGAGTTTCTACAGTTAGGACCTAGTTGCAGATTTGGAGATTGGTTTGTGTTTGAAGAATATTCGGAGATAAGATTGTATGGAGCTAATATTGAGCCTTACAGGCTCCCAAATTTTGTGCCTATGCGGCTTTTTGCCCTTGAATTCATAAGACAGAGCTTTAATGTAGATCAAGTGCACTTTCTTCCCATGAAGAAAGGTTTTATGTATAAATTGCCTATGAGTGTGGGACCTTCCGTGGTCAATATGAGGCAAGATTTTGATGAAGTTTCTAAGATGTTGGAAGAGACACATTTTCTATTAGGAGAAAAATGGTCATATGATTTGCATGGAGTGATTTCCCAAAGAAGAATTGAGAATGGATATTCTGCGTTTTCTCACGTAAGCAGACCTGATTAGGAGAAGCTAGCAAACCCAGGCGAAATAAATACATCAAAAACGAGCATTCAAACACCTATTATAACTGAAAGGGAAAATAAAAGAAGTAGGGATGATGTTGTTGAGGTAGATGAAGAAGAGCCAAGAGAGGAAAAGAGAACTAAATTGGCCGAAGATCATTCTTCAAATTCACTAGGTTTTACCTTCCATATAAATGAAGAACAAAATGCTCCCTCTTATCCTAGAGGTCATGAGCTTTACTCAGAGAAGATGCCCTCAGTCAAACAAATATTTACACAGATTGAAGAGAAAAATCAGAGAATAAAAGCTAATGTAGAAGCTCAGGCAGAGCATCACATAGCTGTTGATCAGACTAGGTTGTTGAATGTAATGGACCTTGGAAAGGATCAATTCAGAATGGCTCTAACGCATCCAACAGGGATGTCCCTTGGATCTTCAAGCAGTTTTAATGCGGTAAATATGACCATGGATGTAAAGAAGATCCCACTGTGGGATAAGATGAATCTTCATATGCAGATTGGACAGTTAATTGTTAATGATTTAACCAAGACCAATGCCACAACTGTTAAAGCTGAAAACATGCTAGCGAAAGTGATCAAACAGTTCAAGATGGAGAAGGCTAATTCAAGGGCTTTGTCAGTTCAAAACGAGGAATTGAAAAATATTATCATGAAAATTGGTGTAGATCCTAACGACAAAGCTGCGGTACAAAAGCTCATGAAGAGTGCAGAAATAGAGATATCTTCCTTGAGAAAAAAACTAAAGTTACCGGCTGCAGAGCATTCAATGGCTGTAGAAGTAGTAGAGGTGGAGAAAGAAAAAGAAGAGCTGCATCTGCAATTGTTGCGGAAAGATGAAGAGTTTTCTAAAGTAAAGCAGACTGCTATATCTTTACAAAACCATATTGAAAGTCATACTTGTACTTTTGTTTTTCCTACAGGTGATACAGATCCCCAAGCACAGATTGCTCAACTTAGCACAAAGATGAAGATGGCAGAAGGAGATCTAAAGCGAGCTCAATCAGAGTTAGAAACGGCCACCAAGGTCATACAGACACTAGAAAATGAAGCGAATGGGAATAAGTAGAAATTACAAAAGGCTGAAACTGAGATTAAAGACCTTAAAGAGAAGTTAAAAGATAATATTTCCCTTATAAAGGCTAAAGATATTATTTGGGGTGAAATTGTCTCAGAAATGAAGTTCAATTGGAATTTCTTGAATATAGTTGCTAAGGAGAAAAGCCTGATCTCAGAACATGAAGAAGAAATACTATCTGATAAACAAACAAAAATCAAGAGAGAAAATTGGGCTAGGAAGTTCATAGATTTTATCAATTCGAAGTCGAATGAGGAATTGGAAAATATGGAGATACAAGATAGATATTTTTATGCTCAAGAGGTGAATAAAATGATAATCAGGAATGATCTTTGGAAGGTTGCAGAGAAGAGGCTACTAGGAATTAAAGAGACAGTAAAGAAGTTTGATATATCATTTGATAAATTGACAAGAACAAGTTTACCGTCCTGTTGGACAAAGAAAGGGAATATTATGTCATGGAAGTTTTATGAAGATTCGTTAGTATTGGCTAAAACCAGAGTGGATAACAGACATGAAAAGACACAGATTTTAAAAGGAGAAACAGTGTTTAACTTTTTGCAGAGACATTTCAATTTGCTATGGATGGTGAAGACTCTCTTCACAGAAAGACCTACCCACAGCCAAGCTGTTTCATTCATGTTGAAGTATCATAGTTTCAAAAATGCCCCGATAACCCAAAGTTAGTTATGGAAAAAATGAAAAAAATTCTCAATAGACACAACGAAAGAGATCCCAACGTCTCAACCAAGAGTAGTCGTTGATTCAGCAACTGCGTCAGAAGCGGATTTCCTTATAGATTAAAAGTTTTCAAATTCACACTATGTTATTTTCTTAAATCATGCAAATTGTAATAGGACCCTTCGAGGCATGTACATCCGTAACTACCAGTAGTTTAAGCAGTTAGAATGAGTTAAAGCAGTTGGAATTAGTTTCACAGGAGAAACTGTTTTATGATTTTGTATTTAAAGGAAATTTGAAGAGAGAAAGAGGTTCCGAGTTTTTGAACCTTGAAGCCAAATTTTGTACTGGAGAATACTAAATTAATGAAAGAAGTATGCAAGATTCTATCATTCTGTCTATGTTGAAGAGTTATCCAGTTTGCACTATGTTTTCATATCTTTGAATAAAATAGAGTAATTTGAGCTGTGAGTCTCTTTATACATGTGTATTTAAGAGTTAAACAAACCTTAATGTGCGCTCCTCTGTTTTAACTTTATCTGTACTTATTTCTTCAGGGTTTTAAAATGGTAGATTCTGTTTTAAACAACATATCAGATTGAAATCATCTTCTCTCTTTTTCTTCCGTTCATTTACTTCAGCACAAATGGAATATGGCATTGCAGAACATGCATGAATTTAATATTCGAGGGTTATACAATTAATGTTTAAGGGTTTGTAAGACGGAGACAGATATAAATTTATTTGTGACATAATGTATTGAGCACGGATTCCTTTCCACAGCAAGGAATTGTTTCTTGAGATACAACAGAGTGTATGTTGATCCTGGGCTGCAAATGTATTTTCTTCAAATGGAAAAATGAAGAGTAATCCCCCAAGAATCTCCCCTTCATCCATGAAAAATCAGTTGGCCCAAGAGATGCCATCTATGATGAATAGGACAAGATAATCATAGAAATCCCCCATGAAATGTTTTCTGTAGGTTATACCATGTGTAGCAAGATACAAACAATGTCTCATAGGGTTACAACGCAATCTCACCCACTGTAGCTGCAGAAAATATCATGGCAAGTATTGTGCAAAAATATCACCTCTACTACTGAACAACAAATAGATGAGTGAACCAGCAATACAAAATCAAATACATGCCCAAATATGAAAAATGGATGGATGTAATCCTCATACTCATGGCCTTCCTCAAAAGAAAGAAAATAGATAGCTGTGGTGGCCATGTCCCTTGTCATGTTCCCATTAGAACATGCAATGCAGAAAATATGGGAGTCCTCCATCATCAAGGACATATTCATCCCATGTGTCTCTTCTCTAATCATGTCCTTCAATGAGATAACAGCAATATCAGCCAAGGAGATCAGACTCAGCAATAAAATGAGGTAAGTACTGAAGGTTTCATGCTGTGCAAAGATGTACCAACAGTCTCCCAAGTGGTCACAACACAGTTTCCCAAACTGCTGCTTTGAGAAATGATATGGCAAGTTGTTTTCAACTCATGAATAACAATGTATGTTCTTACATATGATAATGCATGGTAAGTGGCTGAATATAAATTATGAACATACATGGAAAGTAACACTTGCCCAAGCCCATATAAAAGATGGTTGTCTCCATCACATAGTTTGGCCCAATTTTGCTCATGGAGCAACATGAAAAATCCGCCCTTTTGAAAAGCCCGGCACTGCATCATAATGATAAGAGCATGTAAATCAGCAAAGGTACGCAAAGAATCTTACCATAGGCTGGAAGTGAGATGATAGATGGATCCATGCATGTGATCCTCCTCCCAATTGACAGCGTTGTGAGCTCATGCAAAAAGGTTCTTGCCTATGCAAATCTTTGTTCCTTGACATGCTCCTTGCCAAGAAAAACTATGGTGATGCTGCTACAAATATGAAGCTTCTCCAAAGAGGGAAATGCCTCCCAATCAATCCTAGCTAAGGGGTGATCCCCTCGCACGTCACTATGAGAGTTCCCTCCTCTTCTCCTGCAACACCCTTAATCAAATGAGAGTAAATCTGCTTGTGCTCTCTCCCATCAATGCCAAGCAACTCAAGTGCTTGTTTCCTTCTCATGCTCACATCATATAACTCATGTGATGAAGGTTTCATGAATGATATATATGTTATATCAGAAATATGTATCCCTTCTCCTTGCTGCCCAATGATGTAAACATCCTGCCATCTCTCCTCTACCTTGGTACTCCTCCCGTGAGAGCTACCATTCTCCCAAACCAATTCTTGCTTTTTGCATTTCATGAGAGTTCAAAATGCAGCTCCTTGGAGACCTCTTAGGGAAGGCCTCTCTTCCATGACTATGTTGGACCTATAAAGATCCAAATGTGATGGAGGTGATGTCTCCTCTCCTGACAGCTAATTTTTTTTGAATGCAGGCACTAAGGAGAGATGGTCTCTCTTGTTTCAATAATTTCTTTCAATACAGGTGTTAGCTCCCTGTAATAAGCAAGATTGGCAAGAGTCCGACCACAGGGAGAAACATCGTTTCAACCAATTTGGGATTCTAGGATCTAGCCCTCCTGAATTCGGAGAGGGATCTCTCCAATGAGTGCAAAGATGGATTTGTCTTTGAAGTTTTGGGTAATGATATTAGGCTAGTTATGAAGGCCAAGGGTTTGTTTTGTTTTTTGGATGGTTGAGCATGATTACTGTTTGAGGTGGAAAGTTCCAAATGCAAAGAGTTTCAAAGGTGAGAAGTTGCAAGCAATAGAATAAGTTTTGACCAGGAGATATATAACTGCAAGTTTTAGTCCATTGGGCTATGGAGTCATAATAGGATTTAATTGAGACAACAAGAGGCAAGAGTGTTCCATGGGGCAAGTCATTTATGTCTAAGGATCTCTTTGAAGTTTGATTTATGGAATGAAATGATACAACAAGAAGGGGAATTTAAACAGATGCAAAACAAAAACCAGCCCAAGATCTGGTAAGTACTTTTAAACTAGCCAACTTTTGACATACACTTAAGAAAGACATAAAATCAAACTAGGATCTGGTAAGTACTTTTAAAATAGCCAACCTTTGATACACTTTCAATAGAAAACATTTTAAAACAAAGGGAAACTTGAAGGAAATTGTTGGAGTCGAAACTAGCGGGTCGGGCTCACCACAAATCCTCTCCTAGCTCTGCTTTACTTGGTTACTTTCAAGACAAACACAAAGATAACACAGAATGGCCTAAGATATGGTAAGTACTTCTAAACTAGCTAGCTTTTAACACATTCCAAGGGAAACATTCAGACAGTCTTTGGGGATAAAACTAGGACCAGGGCACACCATATATTCCATAGTTCATCTCTACTTAACTAATACTAAACATAACATTCAAGAATAATATTCAGCTAAGGAAATGAGACGAGGGAATGCCAACATTCCTATGCTTAAGCTGAATTAAATCATTCCTAAATAACACAGATTGGAAGAAAACATTCAGATAAAGATTTTCAGTTAGAGAAGGGTACTGATATACAGTAGGTCCTAACTCTATGCATGTTGTTCTTTATAAGAGAAGATGAAACACAGTGGAAACAAAAACAAAATAATAGGTTACAATGAGGAAAACATCACCGTCAACATAGACCAAGATCCCATAAATCAGCTTGTATTGATGCTCCAAAATAGTTACAGCTTTAAGCCCAATGATTTAGTTTAGTAATCATCTACTCATCTCAGCCTAATTTATCTATCACAAGAAAAGCTCCAAGAGCCAGTGAACACTATTTACAGTAGAAGTCTCAAGCTCAATTACATTTCAATGTTCAGTAGCCACATCAACCAACACCTCTCTCATCTTCTGCAGTAGTATTTATAGAAGAATGAGGAGGTGAGATCTGATAAAAGATCTCTAAATATAATTAATATAGACTTAAATGGATTCTCGGCCTTTGGGGGCTCAATGAAAAAGCTTACATAGGTGTCTTTTGTATTAAATGATTTACATAAAGATTTAAGCTCGGTGGGAGCTCCTTTTGACCTTTGAGGCTCTGTGTGATGTCAAAGTAACTCTGTTGATATTTTTTCATTAAGTTTGTTTAAAGATTTTACTTTTGGGCTGTGTTGTGAGGCAGATATCTGATCCTGATCAATAACTTCGGCCTCTTTTTGAATTCTTTGAGGCATAGGTGGAACTATGGTAGCTGGGAGGAGTCAATTTGCCTCAGATGTGGTGGTGGAGGCTTTCTGTCTGATGAATCTTTATGATTTCTCCTTTAACAGTGTTTTTAATCGGGGATTAGGATTTTGATAAACCATTTTAGACTTAATCCCCGAAGATCTGTCTTCAATCTTCTGTTCTGATTTATTTTGTCTTCGACATTGATACTCTCTGACTGTGCTTGATTCATTGTGTTTTCGTTGGTGTGTAGGGTTGCGCAGGGGTGATATGGCATCAATGCCTCATGAAACACCGATGAAACTTGAAGTTTAAACCCTACAAATGATTCTCTTTGATGGATCAGAGGCGGGAGGATTGTCACTCTCAGCCTGTGAATTTTCTTTGACATGGCAGAAAAAACCTTTAAACCCTGCAAAATACAAAAAACTGTTATGAAATCCTGCATGTATAGGTTAAATTCTTTGGAAGGACATGTGGAGAGACTGTGGCCATTGGATGGCATCATCCAATGGTCGAGATTGATTAGAGGGGTCAAAGGGAAGCGGAGGAGGACATTAAATCAGAGCCGTCGATCACGCAGAGATCGACGGTCGGGATCGAGGGTGACTGAACAACATGAAGGGGTCACGTTATTTAGAAAAATAGAAAAATAGGTTAAAAACCTTTGTTTCAGCGCAAAATAGTTAAAAATGGTGTGTGGGGTTCGGGATGATTGTGGGCTGTCAGATGAGACTGGCCCACAAGATCAACAGCGGAGATCATATGTCAAAAACCTTATAAAATATGCCTGGAGCTCAGACCTTTAATAAAATTCAGATGAATAAAACCCCCAGGTCCAAAAATGCTGACTAGACGAGGAAACAGGGCGATGAATTGTGGGCCGTCGATCTGCAGATTAGATCGACGGCGGAGATGCTTTTAATACCGCGTCGTACCTGTGGTTATTGCACAGGCGTCTTCAACGAGCGATCACCGTCTGATGAGCGGCCTCAGATCGGACGGTGCACATCAATATCGCACCCACTCCACGTCCGAAATTTAACGCGCGATGAGGGCGGTATTTTGAACAGTGCTCAAGGCCACACGTCAAGCGGTGAATGGAATCATTGCAAAATTAAAAAAACCACCCCACTCTCAAAAGCGGTGCGATGAATTCCGCCTAGTTTCACAATGGTGAGTGGTTGGCGGGGACCACCAGGGCGATGGATTGCGTGCCGTCGATCTGCAGATCAGATCGACGGTGGAGAACGATTGGAACTTTACACTGGAAGAAAAGTTTATGATATAATAAAAACCGACAAATTTATATAACTGAAGGTTTATACTTTGGGCGGAAATATTTATTCGAAGCGGATAGGCGCCCGACTGCGGGGCCGTGGGTTATATGGAAAATCATATGACCGGGGGTTTATGGAGGAAGGGCTAATTGTGATCAGGCGATGCGATAAGCGCTTGGAAGGCTGGCGCTCGGTCCTAGCACCAAGGCATATGGAAGGGGAGGGTTAAAGACTTAGCCCAAGGGGGCTTAAGTCTATATATAAAAAATGTGATTTTTATAGATTTTCAATGATTTTCCAAGGAATTTGAGGGTTTCGGTAAGGTTAAAAAAAAATGAGTTCTCAAACTTGTAAAAATGATTTTCATGAATGGAAGAAGGGGAATCATGAAAAATAGAGGAATTTTATGGAGAAAAGGGGAGAAAAAATGGAGGTTAGTTTTGAGTGGAGGAAAGGGAAAAATTATGATTTTGCAACAGTCTTTTTTCATGAAATCATCAGAATTTCAGAGTTTTTAAGGTAGGAACAACAGTGAATATTTGGATAGAGGCATGAGGCCTTCAAGAGTCTTCAAGAGCCAACACTTTTTAGCAATAAATTTTTTTTCTTGAAGGCTCCAAAATGATTTAGCCACCTTTTGGTATAACAAATTTCATAGGTGGCTAACAGTAGCTCCACTTGGGGATGGTGCCTTCTTGAAGGCATCGAGAACTTTAGACTTGCATTCTCTGGGAGGCTGACCTGTGCCTCATCCATTGGGCTGCCCTTCATTTGTTGGGATGATCTTGCTCTGAAAGCATATTAGCATCCATAAAAACAATGGATCTTTCATCTACAAGCTTTCTACCTACCCAATCGTACTAATCTAACATTTTTTCTTCATTAGAGTGCACTTGGATTGGCAAAATATTTTCACAACCTTTTATTCTTTTGAAAGCAGGAAATATAATCTATTTCTACTCCTTATTTCTCCATGGACTCATATTAAAAAACTGAGCCCATATGATTCTCTACCTAATCTACTGTCTGTTGGGATTAAACTGTTCAACAGATTTTTATTCTCTACATTTCTACAACATAAATTTAAAAACAGTCAAGTCAAGATTAAGTTGTTTTGACTTGCTGTGGTCTATGGCATAACAAAAAGCTACACATAGACATTTATTTTGTAGAAAATTAAAACAAAAATGGAGAAGGAATAAGGTATAAAAGTTTTAAGCACTGCCTTCTCTTTCTTCAGCTCTGTTTTTACTCTTACTTGAGTTGTTTGTTCCTTGTTCTCTAGTTCAGATTTTGAGCTAATTAGAACTAGATTTACATCTCTTTTGACTCAGAAAATAAAATAGATTTGAGTCATCTCTCTTTGGAAACTTAGGTTTATATTTTGAGCATGTTTGAACCTTTAATTTCTATCCTAAACTATCTACTGATAAGCCAAGATTAAAAAGTTTGGCAATTCGAATTCACTATCCTATCAGCAGAAAATTTAAAACTAATTAGTCAAGATTAGACTGTTTGAATAACTATAAGTGTGTTATTTAGGAGTGGAATTTGAGCTTGCACACTTTTATATTTATTTCTCTTTTTTGGTATGGGGCTATACCTTTCTTGTTTTCATTTCTGCCCTCTTTTGTCTTTTTCATTGTTTTTGTATTTTTGATTTTTCTAACTTTGAATGCAGTGGTGGATGAGATATTTATAATGAGAAAAAAGATAAAAAGGCTTTAAAACATAACATGGATCAAGAGAAGTAATGTTTAAGCATCCTGCCATTGACAGGACCCCCAAACAATTCTGCTCCATTGAACTCTTGTAAGAAATAGGCATTGTTACCAGCAAATGAATGAATAGAGTAAGGGCCAAGCCATAAGTTGTCAAATTTTACATGCTTGCCCTTGTCTTCCCTCCTTGAGTCCCACTTCAAAACTTTGTCCCCAATCTTGAAATTGCTGGCCTTTGTTCTTCTGTCAAAAAGTTTTTTAATGCTGTCCTGTTTCTGCAATGCTTTGTTATAAACTTCCTCTCTAGTTTGCTGAAGATGAATGGTCTGATTTATTCTTTTGATCATGTCATTTTCTTCAGCTTGCAACTCTTGGATCAACTTCATCACTGGTACCCCAAGGCTGTTTGGAAAAATTGCATCAGTACCATACACAAGCTGGAAAGGTGACATACCAATAGATTTCTTCAAAGTCAATCTGTCAGCCCAAAGCGCATGAACCAGCCTTGTGTGCCAAGACTTTTTGTTGTCCTCCAACAATTTCTTGATTATGTTCACTAAAATTTTGTTTGAGGATTCTGAAAGTCCATTACCTTGAGGGTAATAGGCCGTGGAATGCCCCAATGTTATCTGATATCTATGACAGAACTCAAACATTCTCTTTGATCCAAATGCTGTTGCATTATCAATGATGATCTTGTTAGGATAGCCAAATCTGGAGAGAATGTTAGTCTCCATGAATTTTATAATAACTGAATCATTGGCCTGCCTACAAGGTATGGCTTCTATCCACTTAGTGAAATAGTCTGTGGCAGTGAGAATCCATCTATGTTGGGCAGAAGATGGGGGATGGATTTCTCCTATGAAGTCAAGTCCCCACTGTTGAAAAGGAGCTTCAATAGTGATTGGATGCAGAGGGAGGGGTAGCAGTTTTCTTTTGCCTTCAAAAAGTTGACATTTATGACAGGATATGATCATCTTTTGCACGTCATGGAAAAGAGTAGGCCAATAGAAACCATCCCTCAAAATTTTGTTGGCTTTTATCTTCCAGTACAAATGACCTCCACACTCTCCTTCATGAAACTGGTGCTTAACCTTCTCTGCATCAAATTCAGGCAAACATTTAAGCAATACACCACTTGCATTTTTCCAATAAAGACATTTATCTATAATGCAATAGTTTACAGCTTTCAATTTTAAAAACCTTGCCTTTGTTTTTGTCAAACTAGGAGGTGTATTCAAATTACGAAAAACATAAACAATATCATCATACCAAGAGGAATTCATAAAATGGTCTTCAACAATGGGAGTTGAGATTTCCTCTTGATCATCCAAAGCATCAATCATATTAATATCAAGAACTTCAAAATTTGATTCAGCCATTAATCTAGCTAGACCTTGGCCTTTGATGAGTTTAGTGGGTTTTATCTCTAAATCATATTCAAGTATAACAGCAATCCACTTACCTCTCTTACCATCTGGGTCCTGTGTTAGAATGTATTTTACAACTGAGTTTGGGACAAAGGCAATGATGTGTGAGTGAAGGATGTACACTCTGAAGTCTTTCAAAGCTTTAACCAAAGCAAAAGCTTGCTTCTCCATAATGTTATAATTCAGAGGGGCATCCCTCAATGCCTTACTAAAGAATGCAATAGGCTGCTCTTGTCCTTGTGGATTTTTCTGTAAAAGGACAGCAGCTATGGTATGTTTTGATGCAAATGAGAAAATATAAAAATCTTTTGAAAAATCAAGACTTATAAGAACTGGTGTTTTGGTTAACGCTTGTTTCACCAGTTCAAAGGACTTCTTTGCTTCCAAGGTCCATTTTACCCCTTGCTCCTTCTTTAACATGTTTGTGATATTCCTAAGGATCTCAGCCAAGTTGGGGATGAACCTTCTCAAAAATTTAATCTTTCCAATGAAATATTGCAACTCCTTGATGTTTCAAGGATGAGAGATTTGCAATATGGCCTCAATCCTCTTTAGTTCTATCTTTATACCCTCCTCAGAAATAATGTGCCCAAGAAGTTTACCTTCTTGGAGACCGAATAGTGTCTTCTTAGGGTTTAAAGATATTCCAAACTTTCTACATCTCTCAAAAAACTTTCTTAAATGTTCTAAGTGCTCTTCATCTGTTTTTGAAAACACAGTAACATCATCAAGATAGATAATGATGAAGAAGCCGAGTTCCTCCGAGAATGCTATGTCCATGGCTCTTTGAAAATTTGCTCCAGCATTCATTAGACCAGAGGGCATTTTTACATACATGACAGTGCCCCATGGTGTAGTAAAGGCTGTCTTTAATTGATCAGCAGGGTGAACTAAGATCTGATTGTACCCCGAATAGCCATCCAACAAAGAAATTATTCTAGACCCTACCACCCTTTGTAAAATATGATCTATATTAGGTAAAGGGTAGGTTCCTTTTAATGAAGCTTTTTTTAAGTCTCTAAAGTCTATACAAAGCCTGATCTCTCCAGTTTTCTTCCTAACTGACACCAGATTAGACACCCACTTAGAATATCTAATAGGGACAATAATACCAGCATCGTACATTTTCATGATCTCCTTTTGAACCAAAGGAAACTGGACAGGGTTTATTCTACGCAGCTTCTGCTTGAATGGTTTTTGGTTTTCTTTGAGAGGGATTTTTTGCTGTATTATTTCAGTGTCATAGGATTTCAGATCTTTGTAACTCCACGCAAAAACATCAGAAAATTCTTTAAACAGCTCTATGTATTTGAGTTTAATGTGAGCTAGTAAGGTTTTAGACAATTTAATCATTTTCGGTTTAAGTTCACTGCCTATGTTGCACTCTTCCACTGCAGTCTCTACAGGCTCCAGTTTTGGCTTCTTGGCCACATCGTTAAAATCAAACAACTCTTCTAAAGGGGCCAGGCCGCTTGGCAAACCTTCATCTTTAGAGTGCAGAGTTTCTAACTTTGCATTCAATTCTATTTTGTTTTTAAGTTTGCTAGTTAGAATATTAATATTGGCAAGCTCAGGAGACAACTCTTCTTCGCCAAGAAAATTTTCTTCGCTACAGTCTGTTTCATAATCTGAGTCCAAATTGTTTCGTTTGAATTCATTTCTAAATTGTATGAAGTCTTCTATTTGTTTGTCTTTGTCAAAACACCTGCCAATATTTTTCGTTATCAGGCACGACTTGTCTAAATTTTATCTGAGTTGTGCAGTCCTTGGTTTCATATGGTGTTAAGCATGTTCTAGCTGCAAAGGCTAAAATGTGGGCGGCAATATTTCTTTTTCTTGGGACAAAAATCAGTTTGGACTCCTCGAATGTTTTTAAAAGGTCCATGACATCGTTTCGGTAGGCCCTAAGTCTGGGATGATTTGCATTATACTCCCCATTGACTTTCCTAATGACTAACTCTGAATCCCCATATACGTTGATTCTTTTGGCTCCTAAATTTTTCAACAAATGTAAGCCAAAAAGCAGGAATTCATATTCCGCTATGTTATTGGAACACTGAAAGTTTAATTTGCAGGAAATGCAGTCTGTGTGGTTATTTTCAATGTTTGAAATCCAGACACCTGCACCAGCATTAGTTCTAGTGCAGGATCCATCAAAATACATACTCCACAGAGGACTATTCTTAGTTTCATCTGTTTGGTGGTTGTCCTCTTCAACTAACGTGCTTCTTGATTGTAGTGGAATATCAGCGCTTAATTGTAAATGTTTTGATTCCCCAAGATTTTCGTTTATTTGAGGGATGCTTGCTCGACTGTCAAGGTTTAAGAGTAATGGACTCATGACTTGTAGCTCAAGACCTTTGTTTAGCTTGCTAGGGTTCTCAGGTTCAACAGACAATTCTAACATCCCTACGCTATCTTCATCCTCCTCTCTAACCGTTATTAAATCAGACAATGTCACTTTCTCACTAAAAGTTTCATCATTGAACATAATAAAATAATCAAGGCCTGTATTTACAGAATACAGAGGGGAGTTTTGTGGTCTGTCTTGACTTGTAACTATGTATTGCATATGGGATTCCCTGTAAAGTCTTCTAGTTTGATTGAAAACAAGGATAGTCGCATAGGTCATGTCCATCTGCATAGTCCCTTGTAACATAGCCCCCCAAGATCTTGATAATAGCATTCCATACTTGGGGGGAACATCAGCCACCACAATATCCATGACTAAGCATTTGGCTGGAATCTGGGCTAAGTTAACACAGAGGTCTTTGATTAATCCTAAGCACTTTACTCTGCTCGAGTCAAAGGAGTACAAATCTTTATAAGGTCTGGTGATTTCAAGACCAAGGCTCTCCATCACAGCTTTAGGCATTAAATTATGAGAAGCCCCGGAATCATGCATAGCATTGTGCAAAATCTTGTCATGAACGTTTAAGCTCACATAAAAGGGAGGAATAGGTCCCTCTTGATACATTACTTCAATCTTTGGACCAAAAATAAGCTCTGGTTGGTCATCGTTAAGATTTCCAGTGTCATTTAAGTCCTCTATGTTTAAAGCCTTCAAAATTTGGGTCCTATATACATGTTGGGAAGCTAACTCAGTCAAGGGAACAGGGATTTTGATTTTTGAAATTTCCTGCTCCAGGCTGAAAAGAATTTGACTCTTTAAAGTACTTATTTCAGCCTTGTTAGCTGTTACTCTATCAGCAATATCAGCTAGCTGACTTGTTATTTACATTTGACAAAATGGTTTTAACAGGAGTACTACCTGAGATGATAGTACTACTAATGTCTGCACTCTGTTTTTCATTTTTTTGAGTGCCTTTCTGTTTACCATTACCAGAATTTACAGCCACTATTTTGTCCTTTTGTTTGACCATTTTAGGCTTGGTTGTAGTGCTGTTTTGTGAAGATTTGTCAGAGGTTTTGGTGTCAGGAGTTTGTTGACTGGTTTTGCTTCTAAGGTCATATTCTCTTTGAGACTCTATGATGACATTTTCCATGTCTTGATAATAATTTTCATCATCATCTCTTTTGTCATCATAAGGTGTATAAAGACCTTGTTCTCTATCATAATGAATCTCAAAGTCATCATTATCTACCCCCAGCATGTTGATATCATCCTCCTCTGTTATTTCATCTATTTCCTCAACCTCACTTACATAGTTTTGATGAAAGGGAGGAGTGATCTGTTGATCATCTTCCCTAGGCCTGTTTGGAGGTTGGTTCCTTCTAAAATTCTAGTTTTGGTTCTGGTTTCTATTTTGAGGAGCAGTTTGGTTTTGGCTTACTTGTGCTCTCTTAATTATGCTCATCTCTTTCATCATTTCTTCCATCATTCTCTCCATCTTTGAGTTGGAAGTAGAGGGTGTAGATTCCTCTCTAAAGGACACTCTCCTTTCATTTTTCATTCTTTCTCTTTTCTCCATTAAGTTGACTTCCACAGAAAGAGCACCCTTTTGCATCTCTTCAAGAGTTGCAGGATCTCTTTCCCTCAGCTGATAGGCCATCTCATGGTCAAACCCTTCAGGAAAATTGTTTAAAGTTGAGCCTTGTGGAGGTTTTAGCTCTGGGGAAAGTGCATTATACACATTGTTAAATCTAGTGCAATAGGCTTGCGCACTTTCCCCGGTGTTTCTATGGAGGTTCTTGTAATCAGAAAGGACTTGGAGAGGGTTTTTCTTTACTTCCCATTTGTTTAAGAATTTTTAATGGAAGGCTTGAAGATCATTGATACTATGGGGGGTTAAGCCTTTGAACTATTTTCTTACTTCTCCCCCTAAGCTTTAAGCAAATAATATAAGCTTGACAGAATCATCATCAATTTCATTTCTGTCAAAGTAGTCATTCATCTTATCCACATGTTGTGATGTAGTTGTAGCATTGCTAGCATCATATAATGGAATTTTGGACTGATAGTCCTGTGGAAGATTGACTAATGGTACAAGAAGGACTAAGCGAGCATACCATGCTGCCATGATATGTGGTGTAGGTGGATTTACAAGAGGTATATTGACAAGAGGAAACGTGAGCTGAAGTGGAGTGGTTTGGACAATGAATTAAGGGTGAAGGGATGTGGATGGAATAAAAATAGATTGCTAAGATGATCTTGGATGAGAGACACCTAAATTGTGAAGGAAATGCAAATCAGGAGGTGTTGTTTCTCTACTACCAGGATGTTCACTTGTCTCCGGGGATGAAAGTGAAGACTCAGAATCTAACTGATCAAAATCACCAAGAGACCTAGTTCTCAATGGATTTAATAAGTCAACTTATGATTGTTGTAGAGCTGAAAGTTTTTCAGGAACTAAATTAGCTCTCAAGGGTGATCTGAAAACAATTGACAGTTTAATCCTAGGAGACTTCCTAAGGATACTTTTTGGGTTATCAACTGTCTTAGGTGGATCAGGGTCAGGATGGGCTCTAGTGTGAATCTTTCTAGGAGCCACTATGATGTGTATTTCAGACCCAAATAAACAGGAAAAGTTCAACCAGGTATGACAGTCTTTAAAAGGTCAACTAATCTGTTTATACAAACTTTAATCCTACAGTCCTCTAACTGAGTTTGAATAATATTATAATGATAAG
Organism: Pinus albicaulis; assembly: GCA_034641835.2. NCBI lineage: Eukaryota > Viridiplantae > Streptophyta > Pinopsida > Pinales > Pinaceae > Pinus > Pinus albicaulis. The sequence continues at coordinate 1,394,902,449 of CM076572.1, forward strand.
GGTTCTTCCCAGTGGAGTCTTAAGGTCTGTTCAGGATTGTGGAGTCGCCAAGTGGAATTTTTTAGCTCGTAAGGAGGTAAAAGGTTTTATGGTCCACCACCATGTTTATTGGATTTCAATCTGAAATATTTTTAGGTTTTTCTGAGTTATTTTTCAGCTGTGTGGTTTCTAAGAATATCCTAACTCTGTTTCAAAACTTAGCTACGGTTATGAGACAATGACAGTCTACTTTTATGGCTAAGCTAGCTGATTGTTCAAGGTTAGATAAAAACTCATGGGAATCTTAGGGTTTTCCTAGTTTGTCACTGATTCAAATAAGTTTTATGATAATTACCATTCTTTGGTAGTGCTTGAAAAGGCTGCTTTTTACTCAGTGCACAATTTTCTTGAATCAAGGGTTTTCTGATGTCTTTCAAAGGTACATATAAAAAACACTCAAATTCCCCAGTGGAGTTGCCAGAAATGTTAGCTCCCTGTAATCAGCAAGATTGGCAAGAGTCCGACTGCAGGGAGAAACATCCTTTCAACCACTTTGGGATTCTAGGATCTAGCCCTCCTGAATCTGGAGAGGGATCTCTCCAATGAGTGCAAATATGGATTTGTCTTTGAAGTTTTGGGTAATGATATTAGGCTAATTATGAAGGCTAAGGGTTTGTTTTTTTTTTTGGATGGTTGAGCATGATTACTCTTTGAGGTGGAAAGTTCTAAATGCAAAGAGTTTCAAAGGTGTGAAGTTGCAAGCAATAGAATAAGTTTTGACCAGGAGATAGATAACTGCAGGTTTTAGTCCATTGGGCTATGGAGTCATAATAGGATTTAATTGGGACAAAAAGAGGCAAGAGTGGTCCATGGGGCAAGTCATATATGTCTAAGGATCTCTTTGAAGTTTGATTTATGGAATGAAATGATACAACAAGAAGGGGAATTTAAACAGATGCAGAACAAAAAGCAGCCCAAGATCTGGTAAGTACTTTTAAACTAGCCAGCTTTTGACATACACTTAAGAAAGACATAAAAGAAAACTAGGATTTAGTAAGTACTTTAAAACTAGCCAGCCTTTGATACACTTTCAATAGAAAACATTTTAAAACAAAGGGAAACTTGAAGGCAATTGTTGGAGTAGAAACTAGCGGGCCAGGCTCACCACAAATCCTCTCCTAGCTCTGCTTTACTTGGTTACTTTCAAGACAAACACAAAGATAACACAGAATGGCCTAAGATCTGGTAAGTACTTCTAAACTAGCTAGCTTTTAACACATTCCAAGGGAAACATTCAGACAGTCTTGGGGGATAAAACTAGGACCAGGGCACACCATATCTTCCATAGTTCATCTCTACTTAACTAATACTGAACATAAAATTCAAGAATAATATTCAGCTAAGGCAATAAGACGAGGGAGCGCCAGCATTCCTATGCTTAAGCTGAATTAAATCATTCCTAAATAACACAGATTGGAAGAAAAAATTCAGATAAAGATTTTTAGTCAGAGAAGGGTACTGATATATAGTAGGTCCTAACTCTATGCATGCTGTTCTTTATAAGAGAAGATGAAACACAGTGGAAACAGAAACAAAATAACAGGTTACAATGAGGAAAATATCACCGTCAACATAGACCAGGATCCCATAAATCAGCTTGTATTGATGCTCCAAACCAGTTACAGCTTTAAACCCAATGCTTTAGTTTAGTAATCATCTACTCATCTCAGCCTAATTTATCTATTACAAGAAGAGCTCCAAGAGCTAGTGAACACTATTTACAGATAGAAGTCTCAATCTCAATTAAATTTCAATGTTCAGTAGCCACATCAACCAACCCCTCTCTCATCTTCTGCAGTAGTATTTATAGAAGAATGAGGAGGTGAGATCTGATAAAAGATCTCTAAAGATAATTAATACAGACTTAAATGGCTTCCCGGCCTTTAGGAGATCAATGAAGAATCTTACATAGGTGTCTTCTGTATTAAATGATTTACAGAAATATTTAAGCTCGGTGGGAGCTCCTTTTGACCTTTGTGACTCTGTGTGATGTCAAAGTAACTCTGCTGATATTTTGTCGTTAAGTTTGTTTGTAGATTTTACTTTCGAGCTGTGTTGTGAGGCATATATCTGATCCTGATCAATAACTTCGGCCTCTGTTTGAATGCTTTGAGGCACAGGTGGCACTATGGTAGCTGGAGGAGTCAATTTGCCTCAGATGTGGCGGTGGAGGCTTTCTGTCTGATGAATCTTTATGATTTCTCCTTTAACTGTGTTTTTAATTGGGGATTAGGCTTTTGATAAACCATTTTAGACGTAATCCCCGAAGATCTGTCTTCAATATTATGTTCTGATATATTTTGTCTTCGACACTGATACTCTTTGACTGTGCTCGATTCATTGTGTTTTTGCTGGTGTTTAGGGCTGCGCAGGGGTGATATGGCATCAATGCCTCATGAAACACTGATGAAACATGAAGTTTAAACCCTGCAAATGATTCTCTTTGATGGATCAGAGGCGGGAGGATCGTCACCCTCAGCCTATGAATTTTCTTTGGCATGGAGGAAAAAACCTTTAAACCCTGCAAAATACAAACAACTGTTATGAAATCCTGCATGTATAGGTTAACTACTTTGGAAGGACATGTGGAGAGAGCGTGGCTATTGGATGGCATCATCCAATGGTCGAGATTGATTAGAGGGGTCAAAGGGAAGAGGAGGAGGACATTAAATCAGAGCCGTTGATCATGCAAAGATCGACGGTCGGGATCGAGGATGACTGAACAACGTGAAGGGGTCACGTTATTTAGAAAAATGGAAAAAATAGGTTAAAAACCTTTGTGTCGGCGAAAAATAGTTAAAAATGGTGTGTGGGGTTCGGGATGATCATGGGTCGTCGGATGAGACCGGCCCACAAGATCAATGGCAGAGATAATATGTCAAAAACCTTATAAAATATGCCTAGACCTCAGACCTTTAATAAAATTCAAATGAATAAAACCCTCGAGTCCGAAAACGCTGACTGGACGAGGAAACAGGGCGATGAATTATGGGCTGCTGATCTGCAGATCAGATTGACGACAGAGATGCTTTTAATACCATGTCGTACCTGTGGTTATTGCACGGGCATCTTCGACGAGCGATCACCGTCCGATGAGCGGCCTCAGATTGGACGACGCACATCAATATCGTGCCCACTCCATGTTCGCACTTTAACGTGCGATGAGGGCGGTATTTTGAACAGTGCTCAAGGCCATGCATCGAGCAGTGAATGGAATCGCTACAAAATAAAAAAAACCGCCCCGATCTCAAAAGAGGTGCGATGAATTCCGCCTGGTTTCACAATGGTGAGTGGCTGGCGAGGACCACCTGGGCGATGGATTGCGCGTTGTTGATCTGCAGATCAGATTGACGGTGGAGAACGATTGGAACTTTGCACTGGCAGAAAATTTTATGATATAATAAAAACCAACAAATTTATATAAACGAAGGTTTATAATTTGGGCGGAAATATTTATTCGAAGCGGATAGGCACCCGACTGTGGGGCCGTGGGTTATATGGAAAATCATATGACCGGGGGTTTATGGAGGAAGGGCTAATCGTGATCGGGCGATGCGATAAGCACTTGGAAGGCTAGCGCTCAGTCCTAGCACCAAGGCATATGGAAGGGGAGGGTTAAAGACTTAGCCCAAGGGGGCTTAATTCTATATATAAAAAATGTGATTTTTATAGATTTTCAATCATTTTCCAAGGAATTTGAGGGTTTCAGTAAGGTTAAAAAAAATAAATGAGTTCTTAACCTTGTAAAAATGATTTTCATGAATGGAAGAAGGGGAATCATGAAAAATAGAGGAATTTTATGGAAAAAAGGGGAGAAAAAATGGAGGTTAGTTTTGAGTGGAGGAAAGGGAAAAATTATGATTTTGCAGCAGTCTTTTTTCATGAAATCAGCAGAATTTCAGAGTTTTTAAGGTAGGAATAGCAGTGAAGATTTGGACAGAGGCATGAGGCCTTCAAGAGTCTTCTAGAGCCAACACTTTTTAGCAATAAAATTTGTTCCTTGAAGGCTCCAAAATGATTTAGCCACCTTTTGGTATAACAAATTTCATAGGTGGCTAACAACAGGGAGTCTTCTTATTACTTCAATTTTGTTTCATTAATCAATTCGAGGAATTGATTAAATGAAATACTATAGTCCTTTGTTATTTAACTCTCAAATAATATGACCTTTATTTCTTTTGAATAACGCACCGAGACTATATCCCCCTTTAATATGACCCTTTCTCTTTATAACAAAGCGCTTAATTATATTTGAACCCCGTCCATTGTATATTATATCAAAGGTAAGTAACCTGACGCTCAAACCTTTGTGAACAATAATACGAAATTAGCTTACGACCTTAGCACTTAATGTTATACAATGGTTCGACCCTTTTCACAAACAAAAATCTTAGTGCAATGCACCCCTTCTTCTAATACCAACCTTCGGACATGTATTGTTAACCCCACTTACATTACAAGCGCGACATTTTATAACACATTGCGCCACGGGCCCCACACATCAAACTTATTTAAATAAATGTTAAATCAATACAAAACTGCCGGTTCATACCTTGGCTTATCCCCTGTGCAACTATTTGCGCGATTGTCGTCAGATCTATTAACCCCCAGATCGAACAGTTCGTATCAATATCACGTTTTTTCAAAGGCCGACGGTTAGCGTTCCAAAAAAACACGATATGGGCGGTTTTGGATAGATAACGTGGCAAGATTATATTGGATCGCTTTTTTTTTTTGTTTTTGCTCTCGGCTCAATTCGTTGCGTGATACCGGTGGTATCTTCCTCCGAAACTGCTCTCTCGCAAATCTGGTATATGAACAATGTTTATCTTAAAACTCCATCCGAAAGGTCTTTCTCTCCGTTAACACCGTGTTTCTACCTTTCACAAAGAAACCTTCTCTGCTTGGGTTTGCGAATGATCTCACTTATAGCGTTCGACCACCGATAAATAATACACTCACTCTAATAGACAGGGTTTAATGCTTTAAGCAGAGTTTCACACTTCTCACAAAGCCCTATTCAACTTTCTCCAAAATTTTTATGCAGGATACACATAGTCAATTCATTCTCTGAGAATATGAACTCAAGGTAGACAGAGATAACCACAGAAAGGGATTTCGCTCAGGTTTTACATAGAAAGTTTAGATTCAATAGCATACAGGAATTATGCGCCTTTACAAAGAGACTGAGTACATTAACTACAACACACAGATAGCCATTGAGCCTAAAATTTATTCAACAAAGAACAATGCTTCTCAATTCTTTCTTTTTTGCCAAATCCCCCCTTTACACTATATCAGGGTTTTCAATTTATAATCCACTACATGACTGTTCGGTTCCTTCAAGGACCATTTTATTCTTAATTACAACAGAAAGCCTAATAACATAATATTATATCAACAGAAGCCAAATAGGCAGACACGAATCAAGCTATTTAGCTTCTTCAGTTATTAGCTAATCCTATCTACCCTAAGTATAACTGACAACTAAGGTATTGACACCTTTCTGTTACAATTTCTGGAACAAATTTGAACTCTTCTAGCCACAACAGGTGGACAATCCTCCAACATTGCTGGCTAGTGTCCAATACCCCTACATCAGAATCCTGAGGGCAAGTTTCTTCATGGAATCCTGTCCATGAGCTCTTTTACAGAACTACCTAGCTTCTACAACATCACTTCAGTCATCCAAGTGGCATCTTCATCTGGCTGGTCCTTCCACTTGATCAAATACTGGAAATACTCTTATCCTCTAGTCTTCTTGAACATTTTCTTGTCCAATATCTTCTCTGGCTGCAATGGCTGTGCTGGAGGTAACTGGTTTACCCACTCAATCTGCTCTTTGTGTGCTGTTCCTTCATCTATACCATCATCTTCATACCTGTACAAATCTGCAACATTAAAAATTGGAGATATCCTAACATTAGGAGGCAATTCAATCTCATAAGCATTAGCAGAAAAATTTCTAAGTATCTTGCATGGTCCAATCTTCTTGAACTTCAATTTTTTATACTGTTTCTTTGAGAATCTTTCCTATCTCAAGTGTGCCAAAACCAAATCTCCAACCTCAAAATTATCTTCTCTTCTGCTCAAATCTACTCTGCCCTTGTATCTGATGTTGCTGCCTTGTAGCTGCTGTTTTACTTGCTCATGGATTTCTTGGATCTCTAAAGCAAATTCTTCTACATTAGCACTCCTCAACTCTGCCTTTCCAAAGTTTCTTAGTTCATATATTCCTCTGGGGTGCATTCCATAAACAATATGGAATGGGCTCTGTCCTATGCTTCTATTTGGTGAATTATTGTATGCATGCTCTACCTGTGGCAAAATATGATCCCACTTCTTGGGATGCTCTCCTGCAAGACTTCTCAATAGATTTCCTAGACTTCTATTTACTACCTCAGTTTGCCCATCAGTCTGAGGATGATAAGCTGAGCTGAAACTAAGTTTAGTACCAAGTTTCTTCCACAGTGTCCTCCAAAAATGGCCAACAAACCTGGTATCTCTATCTGAAACAATACTCTTGGGCAACCCATGCAATCTAACAACTTCTTTGAAAAAAAAGTTAGCAACATGAGTAGCATCACTGGTTTTATAACATGGAATAAAATGTGCCATCTTGGAAAATCTATCAACTACAACAAAGATTGCATCATTCCCTCTTTGGGTCTTGGGCAATCCTAAAACAAAATCCATACTCACCATATCCCAAGGCCTGTCTGGAATAGGCAATGTAATGTACAATCCTGCGTTCTAGCTTCTCCCTTTTGCATATTGACAAATTTTGCAATTATTCACAAACTTCTCCACCTCTGTTCTCATCCTTGGCCAATAATAAAAATGGCTCAGCTGCTCATAAGTTTTATCAGTACCAAAGTGTCCAGCAAGTGCACCACTATGCTTCTCTTTGATTAAATTCTCCCTTATGGAACATTTTGGTACACACAATTGGTTTCTTCTGAACAATAAGCCCTCCTGCAAGAAGTAATCCAACCACTGAATTCTATCTGTCAAAACAGGGTTACAACATGCTTCAAATGCTTCTTTAAAATCTGAATCTGTCTTATAAAGTTCCTTAAGAAAATCAAATCCCACCACTTCAAATTGGTTTTCTTGAACAAGCATGTTTCTCCTACTCAAAGCATCAACTACCTTATTTTCTTGGCCACTTATATGCTTAAAAAAAAAATTAAAACTCTGGAGATATTCAATCCATTTGGCATGTTTATGATTCAATTTAGGCTACTGCATAATATACTGTAAAACATGATTATCTGAGTATAACACAAATTCCTTAGACATTAAATAATGCCTCCACTTCTTTAGTGCCCGCACAATTGCATAAAATTATTTTTCATAAGAGGAATACTTTCTTCTTGTCTCATTCAGCTTCTCACTGAAGTATGCTACAGGCCTATCATCTTGACTCAACACAGCTCCAATAGCTTCTCCACTGGCATCACACTTCACTTGAAATGGTTTGTTAAAATAAGGCAGAACTTAAACAAGCTTTTCAGTTATCTTATGCTTCAAAAGCTTAAAATTCCTTTCTGCTTCAACAATCCATTTGAATGGTTGTTTGTCCTTATTTATTGTTTCAATGATGGGTGCATTAATCTTGCTGAAATTTCTTATTAATTTTCTATAAAAACTGGCAAGTCCATGAAAACTTCTTACCTCAAAAACACTTCTTGGTGAAGGCCACTCCACAATTTCCTTGACCTTTTCTAGATCCATCTTCAGTCCTTCAGCAGAAACAACAAAACCCAAATATACCAGCTCCTATTTCATGAATGAACATTTCTTCAAATTGATCAACAAATTCTCTTGATGTAACTTCTTCAAGACATAATTAAGATGTCTTAAATGTTCTTCCTTTGTTTTGCTGAAAACTAATATGTCATCCAGATACACTATTACAAATTTACCAATAAATTATTTTAACACTTCATTCATTAGCCTCATAAAAGTACTAGGTGCATTTGATAATCCAAAAGGCATTACCAACCGATCATACAATCCCTCATTTGTTTTAAAGGCTGTTTTCCATTCATCACCCTCTTTTATTCTAATCTGATGATATCCACTTTTCAAATCCAATTTTGAAAAATACTTTGCTCCACTCAAACAATCCATTAAATCTTCAACTCTAGGCAAAGGGAAACTATACCTGATTGTTATCTTGTTGATTGCTCTTGAATCAGTGCACATTCTCCAGCCTCCATATTTCTTTGGGCTCAACTGTTGAAAATGCAACAAGATGATGGAGCTTAGTGAAATGAAGTCGCCTTCACTAAGTGGGCCCGCAGGCTATTTTTGGCGCAAAGTCTATTTTTAGACTATGTCTATTTTTAGACATATGGATCATGGTCTATGAGTTGCAGGATGCTATTTATGGATGATTGGTAAAGTTGGTAAAAATAGATGGACCTCTATTTTTAGACATTGGGTGGTTTCTATTTTTAGACTGCCGGGCTAAAAATAGAACAGTCAAATATTATTAACCCTTAATAATATTTAGACTATAAACATTATCTTATCCTTTTGGAGCACTTAAGTTTGATGCTTGGATGTGGCACATGTAGCTGACAGAAGGAAATACACTTTTCCTAAGGGTTAGTTGAGCTATTGCATGGTTGACTTCAGTTAGAACTCATGTGGCAGAGTTTGGTGGAGTTGATGAGATAGTTGGTGGAGTTGTGTTCGGTTTAACTTAGTTGAACTAGTTGTATTTAGTCTAACTGAAAAATACACTAGTGATGAGTGATGTGAATTAATTATTAATTAATTCACTAATTATTAACTCATAAATCAACTAAAGAATACATCAGTTAACTGCAATGCATGGACAGTTCAGTGGAGACCAGTGTTAGAGGTGGGTGAAAGGGTGAGTCTACTATCGGTTGTGACTATAGCTGTGCATGAGATTTGCACACACATTGATTGAGATTGCCAATGAGGATTGCGCAGTACAAGCCAGTGGGATTCGAACTTGGATCTCATCATTATTCATCTTCGATTGCGCAGTAAAGGCAAGCAGACTTGTGGAGGAGATTTGAACCTGTGACTTGTTCATCTTCCGTGCTAGTTTGTGTGTAGCATGTGAGATAGTGCTGAGAGCTGTGAGAGCTTTGTGCTATGTATTGTTACATTTTCTCTATCATTATAATATACAGATAGTTGGGGGTTTTTAGCTGTATGCTTTCCCCATTACATACTGTGTTATATGTGTGCTTGATTATGTTTTAATGTGCGCATGCGACTGCTTCTATTTCCGCATATTGATGATAAATTGTAGAAGAGGTTATTTATTATGCATGAAGCTTAAATACTGTGTAATCAGGATAATCTCAGTGAATAATTCAGCTATTATTCAAATTTCTACATGGTATCAGAGCAAGAATTGATCATCGGATCTATTACAGTGATTACAATTTATTTCGGTAGACAGAGTCTGTAAGCGGGCCAGGTAGCCTCTGGATCCATCCTTTCTATGAAAGGTGATATATCCAGTAAATGCCCCTACAGTCGATCTTTGTGCTAGAAATACTTTTTTCTCACAGATCGGAAGCGGTTGAGTTTTGAGCTGGTGGAATTCGAATTTGCAGCAGGATTTGGAATTCAAATTTGCAGAAGTTTTCTTGGTGTCGAAGTCAAAATGTCTTTCAACGGATTGTGACTAGAGTATGCCCTTGAGGGCAGCTCGAATTATGTTGCATTGAAGGACAGAATGGAGGCATTATTAGATGATAACGTGCTGAAGGAGTTCATAGAAGCTGAGGTTCCAAAGCCTACTGATGCTGCTCAAGTTGAGGCTTGGAAAAAGAAGATGGAAAAATGTCGAAGGATTCTGTTGGAGGGCGTGAAGGACCACATTGTATCCAGCATGCATGGAAAAGCTTCTCCATACTTGATGTGGAAAGCATTGACAAATTTATTCCAAAGCAAGAGCGACCAGAGGAAATTGGCGCTCAAGGATAAACTCAGACACATAAAGATGGAGAAAGGCGACAATATGCCCAAGTACCTCACGAAGTTCATCCAATGCAGGGATGAGTTGGGAAGTGTGGGGGTGACTGCAGATGATGAGGAATTGGTGAGCTTGGCTCTCCTTGGTCTTCCGAAGAGTTGGCATGCCTATCAGGATTCTGTCAATGGTCGGGAGAAATTGCCAGGATGGGAGCGACTTTGGTCGGATCTTGTGCAAGAGGAGATAAGGCGGAATACCAGGGATGGATCTTCATCAAAGGCATATGATGAAGAAAATTGCGCTTTGGCTGCCAAAGCAAAGAAGGGGAAGAGCAAGAAAGCTTCTCATTCCGGTGCGAAAGGAAAGAAGCAGGACATGTCCAAGGTGAAGTGTTTTCACTGTCACCAGCACGGACATTATGCCACAAATTTTCCGCAGATGAAGAAAATAAGCAGGCTGCTGGATCTACAGCTGGAGAGGCCTTACCCTCGTAGTTTGAGCTAGATTTTTCGTTGATCTCATGCTTGGTCTCAAGTGAGATGGGATCAGTTGGTTCTTAGACAGTGGTGCGTCTTTTCACATGACAGGAGATCGAGATTTGTTTTCAGATCTGGATGAGAAAGATCTTGGAGTGCACATCGAGATGGGCGATGATGGTAGATACAGTGCGACCGGTATCGGTACCATTTCCTTTAAGAGGGAGTCTGGTAAACCCTTCGTATTGAAGGATGTGATGCATGTTCCAGGATTGAAGAAGAATCTGATCTCTATGGCGATGTTAGAAGACAAGGGGTACGATGTTGTCTTCAGCGAAGGAAAGGCTTTCCTGCGCAGTAAGAAAACTGGAGAAACCCGAAAGATAGGGGTTCGAGTCAAGAACCTTTATCAGCTACAAGTAGATGGCTGCGCAGCAATGGCATGCAAGGCAGAAGGAGTGGTGAGCCGAGAATATGGCGAGCTGTGGCACAGGAGATTGGGCCACCTTCACCATGGAGCTTTGAAGATACTGCAGCAGATTTCTACTGGGCTTCCTAAGGGCACTCTTGCGCAGTCAGATCAGTGCAAGGGGTGTACCTTGGGAAAATTTGTGAAAGCCACCTTTCACGAGAAGGATATTCACGCCACGACGATCCTTGAGAGAATTCACACAGACATGTGTGGACCTTTCTCAGTAGCTTCGACAGCAAAGCGCAAGTAATATGTGATCTTTGTTGATGATTTTTCTTGGAAGTGCTGGATCTTCTTCATGCAGAAGAAGAGAGAGACATACTCAAAGTTCTATGAGTTCAAGGCACTGGTTGAGAAGGAATCAGGGAAGCATGTAAAGGCTCGTAGGAGCAACAATGGTGGTGAATTCATCTCTGCTGAATTCAAGAAATTTTGCAGCACAGAATGAATTTGGAGAGAGCTCATAGCAACCCATAACCCACAGCAGAACGAGGTTGCTGAGCGGAAGAACAGAACGATCGTGGGTGCTGCACGGGCGATGTTGCATGATCAGGGCCTACCCCTTCACTTATGGGCTGAGGCATGCAATACTGCAGTATATGTGCAGAACCGTTGTCCTCACAAGATACTTGGCATGAGTACACCGGAGGAGGCGTTTTCTGGTAAGAGACCTGATATTTCCCATTTGAGGATTTTTGGTTCACTTGTCTACTTGCATGTGACGAAGGATGCCAGGAAGAAGCTGGATCCGACCGCAGAGGTTGGAATATTTGTGGGGTACACTGATACACCTCACAAATATCGGGTGTATTTGCCAGACAGTCGCAAGACTGTTGTGAGACGGGATATCAAATTTCAGGAGGAGAAAGCCATGAAGTGTTCGCTTGAGAGGGAGCCACACTTGCATGCAGATGAGGAGCTATTAGTTCCTAAGGATGAGCTTCAGGATGTGGATCAGCCACAAGAGGAAGTTCATGGAGTGGGAGAGACCACTCATGCAGCGCCAACCATCAGAGGGCGGAAGCGCACTACAGAAGCTGAGCGACTGGCTCAAGATGCAGAGAAGGTTGTAGGACCACCTACAGCACAGCGCAGACAGAGACAGTCACCAGACCGGTACACTGGATACATGGCTCTTGTGAGCAAATGTGTTGTGACAGAGCCATCCTCTTTCGAGGAAGCTGTGGAGGACCCCGCATGGGTAGATGCCATGGTGGAAGAGTATGATTCGATTGTCAGAAACAGTGCATGGGAGATTGTCCCAAGACCGGAGGGGAAATCAGTGGTGGGTTCGCAATGGATCTACAAAGTGAAGCAGGCGGCTGACGGGAGTGTGGAGAAGTACAAGGCAAGATTTGTTGCCCGAGGCTTCTCACAGATAGAGGGGATCGATTATGAGGAGACCTTTGCACCTGTCGCAAGGTACTCTTCCATACGGACGATCCTAGCTCTCTCAGCGCAGATGGGGTGGCACATCCATTAGATGGATGTGAAGACTGCGTTCCTCAACGGAGTCATTGAGGAGGAGGTGTACATAGAGCAGCCCGAAGGTTTCGAGATCTTCAGCAGCGAGTCGCATGTGTGCAGGCTCAAGAGAGTGTTGTATGGGTTGAAACAAGCACCTCGTGCTTGGTACACACGGATAGACAGTTATTTCACCGGACTTGGATTCTCCAAGAGTGAGGCGGATCCTAACCTGTACCAGATTGTGGTGGAGGGGAAGTTGCTGATCATTGTATTGTATGTAGATGATCTGATTTTGATGGGTGATGAGCTGTTGATACTTTCATGCAAGGAGGATCTTGCTAGAGAGTTTGAGATGAAGGACTTGGGCCTCTTTCATTATTTCCTGGGATTGGAAATTTGGCAGCGCAGTGATGGACTGTTTGTTTCTCAAGGTAAGTATGCCCGAGAAATACTGGAGAAGTTCAACATGCATGGCTGCAAGCCTGTTGATACTCCTCTTCCTGGAGGTTGGAGGAAGGAGGATGCTACTTCAGCGGAGGTAGTGGATGCCACTGTTTATCGAAAGTTGGTGGGGTCGCTTATGTATCTGGTCAATACACGACCTGATATATGCTATGCTGTTAACCAGCTTTCGCAAGCTATGGTTAAGCCTACCAAGCTCTTCTGGAAGGCAGGCAAGCATGTATTGCGTTATCTTAGAGGCACATTGGGATATGGCTTGTGGTACAGACAGGAGGATGAGGTGAAGCTTTGTGGCTTCACGGATGCAGATTGGGTAGGAAGCCCAACGGACAGAAAGAGCACATCTGGAGGGATCTTCAGTATCGAGTCGACAACAGTTTCTTGGTACAGCAGGAAGCAGAGATCCGTGGCACTCAGTTCAGCAGAGGCTGAGTATATGGCAGCAAGCTTGGCTGCATGCGAGGCCATATGGATGAGGAAGATTCTGGTCGGGTTGTTCGGGTCACACTTGGAGCCTATTGTGATTTATTGTGATAACCAGAGTTGCATTAAACTCTCGGCTAATCCAGTATTTCATGATAGATCCAAACACATCGACATCAGGTACCATCATATCAGAGATTGTGTGCGGCGGAGAATCATGTTACTTTCATACATTCCCACGGAGGATCAGGATGCTGATATCTTGACGAAGGCGCTCACCAGGAGAAAATTCGAATACCACAGAGGCAGGATAGGGGTTGCAAATAATCCATATCTTGTTGAGAGGGAGTGTTGAAAATGCAACAAGATGATGGAGCTTAGTGAAATGAAGTCGCCTTCACTAAGTGGGCCCGCAGGCTATTTTTGGCGCAAAGTCTATTTTTAAACTATGTCTATTTTTAGACATATGGATCATGGTCTATGAGTTGCAGGATGCTATTTATGGATGATTGGTCGAGTTGGTAAAAATAGATGGACCTCTATTTTTAGACATTGGGTGGTTTCTATTTTTAGACTGCCGGGCTAAAAATAGAACAGTCAAATATTATTAATCCTTAATAATATTTAGAATATAAACATTATCTTATCCTCTTGGAGCACTTCAGTTTGATGCTTGGATGTGGCACATGCAGCTGACAGAAGGAAATACGCTTTTCCTAAGGGTTAGTTGAGCTATTGCATGGTTGACTTCAGTTATAACTCATGTGGCAGAGTTTGGCGGAGTTGATGAGACAGTTGGTGGAGTTGTGTTCGGTTTTAACTTAGTTGAACTAGTTGTATTTAGTCTAACTGAAAAATACACTAGTGATGAGTGGTGTGAATTAATTATTAATTAATTCACTAATTATTAACTCATAAATCAACTAAAGAACACATCAGTTAACTGCAATGCATGGACAGTTCAGCGGAGACCAGTGTTAGAGGTGGGTGAAAGGGTGAGTCTACTATCAGTTGTGACTATTGGTTGTGCATGAGATTTGCACACACATTGATGGAGATTTCCAATGAGGATTGCGCAGTACGATCTAGTGGGATTCGAACTTGGATCTCACTCATTAATCATCTTGGATTGCGCAGTAGAGGCAGGTAGACTTGTGGAGAAGATTTGAACTTGTGACTTGTTCTATATCTGAGCTAATTTGTGTGTAGCATGTGAGATAGTGCTGAGAGCTGTGAGAGCTTTGTGCTATGTATTGTTACATGTTCTATATCATTATAATATATAGATAGTTGGGGGTTTTCAGCTGTATGCTTTCCCCATTACATACTGTGTTACAAGTGTGTTTGATTATTGTGTTTATGTGCACATGCGACTGCTTCTATTTCCGCATATTGATGATCAATTGTAGAAGAGGTTATGTATTATGCATGAAGATTAAATAGTGTGTAATCAGGATAATCTCGGTGAATAATTCAGCTATTATTAGAATTTCTACATCAACACTGCAGGTACTGCACATGGACTCAAACTTTCTCTGATCAGACCCTTGTCAACCAACTCCTGCGCTTGCTTCCTGATTTCTTCATTCTCTATGGGAGTCATTCTGTAGGCTGATTTATTTGGCAGATTTGATCCTGGAATAAAATCTATCTAATGGTTGATTTTTCTTACAGGTGGCAATTTATCAGGAAAATCATCCACAACAATATCATAATAATTGTCCAGCATCTCTTGGATTTCAATTGGAAAATCAGAAATCTTTGTATAAGTAAGCACTACTTTAGGTTTGCATACTAAAGCAAAACTTACCTCTTCTTCTTCAATCTGCTATAGATACTCTTTCCCACTCAGCAACAAGGTCTTTGGATCAACCTTCCTGCTTGATGGTTCTCCTTCCTCCATAGGTATCAATATGTGATGCACTCCATCCTTGAAGAACTTGTAAGTGTTCTTCTTACCATCATGTACTTCTGATCTGTCATACTACCAAGGTCTGCCCAGAAGTATGTGACACACATCCATAGGCATCACATCACACATGAATTTTTCCTTGTAGCTCCCCATCTGCAACTCTCTCTCACATTGCTCCTTTACAATCAACTGGTGTCCTTTATGCAACCACGACACCTTGTAGGGTGTAGGATGTTACCTTGTCTTCAGCTTTAATTTCTCTACCACCTCTCTAGAGACCAGATTGTCTGTGCTGCCACTATCAATGACCAATTGGCAGCATTTCCCTTGGACTTTGCATACACTCTTGAACAAAGTCTTCCTCTGTGCTGGCTCAGCAACTTCTTTTGCTTGCTTTAACAGGACCTTATTGACCACCAAGGATTCTTCCTTCTCTGGCAGAATTGCCTCCTCTGTTTCAGACAACCTTGCTGTCTCTTCTCCAACATAGGTAACAATTTCATTCCTTTGACCAGTACCCATATTCTCTGGGAACTCATAGTGTTTATGTCCCAATTGGTGACATCTATAATAGCTTACTTCTCTTCCTCTGCCTTTGCCTCCTCTTCCTCTGTAGGAATCCCTTCTGCCTCTTGCATCACCCTCTGTGGATGCATTCTGAGGTGAGCGGCTGCTAGCTCCATCTCTAGGTGTTGTAGACCTTCCTCTACCACCATGACTTCCCTTTCCTCCGAAAGTACCTCTTCCTTTGGCAGACTACTTTCATAGGAGATTCTCTTCAGCTTTCAAGGCCATTTGATAAGCCTCTTCAACTGTCTTAGGAGACAAAATACCAATCTCATCTTGGATCTCCAACTTGAGACCATTAACATACCTGGAAACCTTCTCTGTTGTGTCTTGGAATTGTCCAGCTCTTATAATTACTCTATAAATCTCTTCTGTGTATTATTTCACTGTCAGCAATCTATGTCTCAGGTTCTGCATTTGTCTAAACAATGTAAGCTGATAATCACTAGGAAAAAACTTACCTCTCAGTTTTGCCACCATTTTGGTCCAAATTTTGATTGGCTGTTTACCAGCTTTCCTTCTCTCTGCTTGCACTCCATCCCACCAAAGTGCTGCATGTCCCTTCAACTTTGTCACTGCAAACTTGACTCTTTTGTCTTCACTCATTTCTTCATAATCAAAGCACTTGTTCATCTCATTAATTTAGTCTATCAGTTCTTCTGGATTCAATCCTCCTGCAAATCTTGACACTTCAAGTCTAGGCTTGACTGCAGACCCCAGAACAGTTTTAAGGAGTCTCATCTCAGGAGGAATCTCAAAATTTTCTCTTGCCTCTTCTTCAGTTTCTAGTTCACTGACATCCTCAGGATCTCCTTCGTGTCCTAATTCCACTGCATCCAATCTGGCTTGGACCCTCTGCAAGATCTCCAATACTTCTGCATTGGCAACTGGCCTGTCCCTTCTTTTACCAGCACCTCTGGCAACTCGGACAACCATGTTAGAGTTCTCTGCAAAATATCTCAAAAACAGCTCTGATACCACAATTGACAACTAATTTTTTTGAATTCAGGCACTAAGGAGAGTTTGTCTCTCTTGTTTCAATAATTTCCTTCAATACAGGGAGTCTTCTTATTACTTCAATTCTGTTTCATTAATCAATTCGAGGAATTGATTAAATGAAATATTATAGTCCTTTTTTATTTAACTCTCAAATAATATGACCTTTATTTCTTTTGAATAATGCGCCAAGACTATATCCCCCTTTAATATGACCCTTGGTCTTTATAACAAAGCGCTTAATTATATTTGAACCCCGTCCATTGTATATTATATCAAAGGTAAGTAACCCGACGCTCAAACCTTTGTGAACAATAATACAAAATTAACTTACGACCTTAGCACTTAATGTTATACAATGGTTCGACCCTTTTCACAAACAAAAATATTAGTGCAATGCACCCCTTCTTCTAATACCAACCTTCGGACATGTATTATTAACCCCACTTCCATTACAAGCACGACATTTTATAACACATTGCGCCATGGGCCCCAGACATCAAAATTATTTAAATAAACGTTAAATCAATACAAAACCGTCAGTTCATACCTTGGCTTATCCCCTGTGCAACTATTTGCGCGATTTTCGTCAGATCTGTTGACCCCCAGATCAAACGGTTCGTATCAATATCGCGTTTTTTCAAAGGCTGACGGTTAGTGTTCCAAAAAAACGCGATATGGGTGGTTTTGGACAACTGACATGGAAATATTATATTGAATCGTGTTTTTTTTGAGTTTTTTCTCTCGACTCAATTTTTTGCATGATACCGGTGGTATCTTCCTCCAAAACTGCTCTCTCACAAATCTAGTATATGAATAGTGTTTATCTTAAAACTCCGTCTAGGTCTTTCTCTCTGCTAACACCGTGTTTCTGCCTTTCACAAAGAAACCTTCTCCGCTTGGGTTTGTGAATGATCTCACTTATAGCGTTCGACCACCAATAAATAATACACTCACTCTAATAGACAGGGTTTAATGCTTTAAGTAGATTTTTTCACTTCTCACAGAGCCCTATTCAACTTTCTCCAAAAATTTTATGCAGGATACACATAGTCAATTCATTCTCTGAGAATATGAACTCAAGGTAGACAGAGATAACCACAGAAAGGGATTTCGCTCAGGTTTTACATAGAAAGTTTAGATTCAATAGCATACAGGAATTATGCGCCTTTACAAAGAGACTGAGTACATTAACTACAACACACAGATAGCCATTGAGCCTAAAATTTATTCAACAAAGAACAATGCTTCTCAATTCTTTCTTTTTTGCCAAATCCCCCCTTTACACTATATCAGGGTTTTCAATTTATAATCCACTACATGACTGTTCGGTTCCTTCAAGGATCGTTTTATTATTAATTACAACAGAAAGCCTAATAACATAATATTCTATCAACATAAGACAAATAGGAAGACACGAATCAAGCTATTCAGCTTCTTCAGTTATTAGCTAATCCTATCTACCCTAAGTATAACTGACAGCTAAGGTATTGACACCTTGCTATTACAATTTTTGGAACAAATTCGAACTCTTCTAGCCACAACATGTGGACAATCCTCCAACATTATTGGATAGTGTCCAATGCCCCTACATCATATCCACCCATGTTCAACAGCGTTTTTGGTTCCTCCAATGATGTAGCAACTGTCTCCTCCTCCAGTTCACAAATTGTTTCATGATTCTCCATGGAGGTGTCATGGTTTACTTCATCCTCCAAAAGTTTACACTCCCACCTTGAAGGCCGAATGCAAATCATAAAAGATGTATGAGGATGAGGGTTCTTCTCCTCCTTGAACCCTTTTCATAGCACAGTGCAAACATGAGGCCCTAAAGTGGCCATGTGATTTGATCCTGGGACCTCCTCATATGAAATTCCAACATCCTTAAGATTATTTGCTGAAATAGAAAGTGGAACTTTACTCATATCTTGGTGGATCTTGGGACCTTCTTGTGTGGCTACAATGGCTTTTCCTCCAATGGCTTCCTCATCCACAGATGTACAAGGCTGCTCCTCCAAAGCTGTAGCAGCATTGGTGCAATTATCCTCCCATGGTGGAATGGCTTTCTCTTCCTTTTTCCTCCCTCCATCAAAGGTTTCAATCAACCCTTGAGCAAAGTCTCCAAAAGAACTCACCCTTGAATGGACCAAGGGTTTGAACCACCAAATAGAGGTTTTATCCTCTATGTGAAGCACTGCCATTTCCACTGCTTCTTTCTCTGCCACTGGATGCAGCAATAAAATTGCCTCCAACTTCTTCTCCCAAGCTCTAGTTGAAGTAACCCCATAAAATGTAGACAATAGAAGCCCATTTCCTCTGGTTTCTCCTTTACCATAGGGCCCTCTCTCCTTCATCTGCTAAATAGACTGTGAGAATGCTGTAGCTCTCCTGAATGCTGCAGAATGGGGTTTATAGTCACCCAGGTACTTGCTTAAGATCTGGAAATCCAAGCATCTCCCATGCTGGTCTTTAAGAGAATAGGAAGTGCATGGACCTTCCTCTTCTCTCCTTTTATTCTCCTCCTCCTCAAGGATGCTCTTATTTATTCCAAAAATAGATGAGATCAGTCTCATCTTCTTCATCATTCTCCTCTGAAATTGAACTCACAGGCTGTGCTAGTTCGATGCTCTGATACCACTGTAATGTTCCTTTTTCAGAAACATTGTCAAATGACAAGGCAAATCTATTCCAGAGATAGACTGCAGGGGAATTTAATGGATTTGTCACCTTTGAACAAAGGATGAGCTCCAGAGGCTACCTGGACCACTATCAGACTCTATCTATAGAGTGTTTGTCAAAGGACAATATCCCCAAATAGGGAAATACAAGGTTGGGAAACCCCAACATTGCAGATACAACAATAACAAATACATCAAATGGAAGTAGCAATGAATCATATACACATGAAATACCGGAGAACTCAATGGCCATCATATTAGATCATAGCAGCAATAAAATATACAACTCCTTGAGGAAATGATCACTCAAGCAAGGCACTAGAAGCCTCAAGAAAACTGTACAAGGAAACATGAGAAAAACTGCTGCATAAAGAAAGCCCTAGGCCATGCCTGTGCAGTTATAGAGAGGAACTGCTACATAAATAATGAAAATAGAATGATATGGAAATGTAGGCTCAAATAAATAAGGGGGAGCATGATCTCAACCCCTGAAAATACAATAAATCAATCCTCTAAAAGGATTGGCTGAAATCTACACAAAAATGGCATTTTGCAGAAATGCCGGAGTAGCTGGGTAGCTGCAGCTACTCAAGAACTGGAAATACATGGAGAAGGCTGAAATTTCTACAACATTTGAAGAATCCTCCTCCAATGGAATTTTGAAGTGAAAGGCTGATCCTTTCACCCAAGACTTCTCCTCCAAATGGATGTCAATCCCTCACAGCAAATATTCAGTAATGAGAACGTTGTCTAAGAGAGGGACTGCGCTGCCTCTAATGGAAAGTGGTTGGTCTGATGCCAAATATGGTGGGATATACTCAAGAACCACCTTTTCTGATCTCCCAATGAATAGAACTTCTCTCCACTGAAAAACTAGCTCCGGATGGTGTGTGGAAACCTCCCCGGCAACACCAACAACACTACACAATATCTGCTCCAGAAATTGCGCTGATGTAGATGGCTAAAGCTATGGAATGAATGCATGAATATGGGGAATGGAGTGAAATCCTTCATGAGCTACTCAAGAAGGAGAGGAAATCCTCAACAGGACTCCCTCGTGCCCGAGGGCACTGCAGCTCTGTTGAACAGCAAGAGGCAGCAACAAGTCTCCAAGAATTGGATGTAAAAATGATCAAAAGATAATCCCAATGGCTGCCTTGCTCCTCTTTTAAACAAGTGAGCCTTCCCTCCATGGGCCCTACTTCAAATTAGGGTTTCCTCCATCTAGAATCTTCCCTCCTACGTTGTCCCACATAGTGCTTTCCAACTCATGCCAACGCAGTTTGACTTGGTCAACCTTGGCCAAGCATGTATGCAAAAACCTCCTTTCACACATGGAGGTGTGAAATACAGCTCTAATATGATCCCCTTTCATATTTAGAGGATTTTTATTCTCTAACCATGCAAATAATGGGTCCCCTACCCATTTTATTAATCTCCTTAACAAAAAATAATGTTCCATAAAATTTGGAACATTAGAGTATTGTTTGATTAAAATTTTATTATGTATTTTTCTCGTACGATTTTAAGGTGTTAACAATTTCCCCCTAAAGTATGAGGTCTAGGAGGAAACATATATCCATAATACATTATGTTTTCTTTTCCATGTGACCATTTTGAGAGAAAGAGAGAGAGTAACTTGCTGTGGAGATAAGTAGGGGAACCCCTTGTCTGAAGTCAAAAAGTAACCATGCTCTGTAGGAAATCTGTAAGTGATAAAATAAGAAAAGTTTCTATGACATGGGCATGTCCCATGCTCGTGATGATGACTAGTTAATAAAATATGACATATATTGGTTTTGTCAAGTCACATTGTGGTAGGTGACCTGGTGTTGGTTGATGATGACGGTTGTTGATGTGGCATTTTTTCTTTGAGGTTGAATGTGGCACCCACATGAATTGTATGGGTATAACAATTTTGGATGACGTGCTCAATATATGCATGGGTCTTTGACATCTGTGAACCTTCCCATGTAGGAATTTCTAAAAGAGACGCTTAATTATACATGGGTCTTCGACTAATTTTGATAGAGTGCAACTGTTATGAAGTACGACACCACCTTGGCATGAAACCTGGTGCTAATGTTGAATGTCAAGGGGACCGATGACGTCAATGGGTGATGTGAATTCTCATTTTTCCATCCGAGGATGCCCCTATGGTGATGGGGACTCATTCAAGGTGCTACCTCCTTCCTGAAAAGTGTTTGTTGAAGTCGACAAGAAGGAAGCATCAACCATCTGAAACAAGTACTGATACAAGGAATCAGGGTTTCTGGTGACATAGGGCGTAATGTGACGAGTTAATAGGACATGATGATGAGAAGTGGCTCAAACTAATGATGTTGGTTAACTGGCTTGAGGTCAGAGCTATAAATGTAATTGACGACAGTCACAACAAATTCTGATGAGCATATCCCTGGGGTCGATAGGAAATCTAGAGTAGGTGTATGTTTAATATAACTGATGCAACTGGGTGTGGTAAAGAATGCACAACTCTGAAAAAGGGTTACTAGGGACTAATTTTAGGTAAGAAATGTAAAAATATGGGTGGAAGTCTTTCTCCTAAAAAATCTTTGTACATTTGCGAAAAGAATGTGAAACTGGTTTGGATGTACAAGAACGGAGGCAGGTGCCCCTTAACAAGTGTGATCCTTCTTGATGATACAAGGAGGGTTTTTTGTTGAGGGTGGGGGCCCCATTGACTGGTCTCGGTGCGAGGGTGATGAGGCGGATGGAATGTCAGATATGGGCTATGTTTATGAGGGTGTGGTAGGCCAAATGTGAATCACAATGATGCATTATTTTATGATCCACTGTAGAGAATGGTGGCCCATGAATGGGGTTTTGATATGCAAAGAGTAAAACATAATGATGTTTGATTATCAATGCATAAGAATGAAATGGTTCCTGGGCCAGAGTTTTGTGGCCATGGCTCCATATAGGGACTTATGGTCTAAGAAATTAATGGATGCGATGGGAGGTGAGGCTCTACCGACCTGCAAGGGTGTTTATCATGTGTAAGGTGAGGTGATGATTGTTTAGCAGGTAAATCCTCTCTGCGGATAGAGACGATCCCTCTAGCCTTAGAGTGGGTCTAGAAACAAAGAGACATGCTAGATTGTTGATTCCTAATTAATGAATGAAAAGAGGACACAGTAGATCGACCTACCTAGAATCCAACACTATCGTCATGGCTATAGTGGTGGCGGCCTCTCGCTCTCTCAACGAAGTTCCTTCTTATTCTATCTCTTCAATAGTTTAGCTATAGTATACTCAATTCTCCATGTTCAGCTAGCTTATTCAAAGAGAGATAAATTCTTTTTATAGAGGAAAAGGAGGTGGTTAGGATCCCTACAAAGGTGGGAGGGAGGCCTATCCTTTAGGAGGTTCCCATAAGAGGTGGAAACCATAAAATAAAGGAGGGAGTCCGTGGTTATTCAGTCCAACCACTCCCAATGACTCATCCTCAAAGTTGTTGGAGTGAAATCTCCACATCTAATTTTAAAAGACATTCCATAAAAAGCTTGCCATGGGTGGCTAACTAAGACAGAGCACTAACTGGCGCGGGGCCCAGTGTTAATATTCCTCTTCGGCACGAGGGCGAAACTGATTACTCACGCCAAGGAAAAAACAAGGATTTTTGAATCTCTGCTCAGGGAATTGTCAACAGAAGGAATATTACTCTCATGTAAAGGGATTTAATGATAGTCTTTGCAAGGCATGATATTGATTATTGATCACATAAATTAACCTCCAATGGGCGAGATGGGGATTGCAGGGACAATGAAAAAATGCTGTGTGACATATGCCTCCTAAGGCATGAGGTCCGAGGGAGAGGGAGGGGTGAAATGATTTATGAGAATGCGTTCAAACCAAACACTGCTGTCAGAAAACCTACAATTACAAATGCAACTGATATCTCTGATACATGAACATGTGGTATGGGTGCAGCCATCCATAATAGAGTACATAAAAACTGACATCCGAGGTATGGACGCAGCCATCCAACAGTAGGGATCAACAAATAGACTCAAGTATGGTCGCAAACATCCAATCAAAAGAGTCATGCAATAAGTCATGATAATCCAAAAAAATCCACATCCTGGATTTTATCAGACAAAACCTAGGGTCTTGCGCTCCATCTCAACCCAAACAAGTAAAAATTCAGGCATGCAAATATATAAGCTGAAGTCGAACATGCAAGAAAATCACCTGATTACCAGCCAATGATGAAAGCTATTAATAGGCACGAGAGAAACCACAAATAATTAAAATGGCTCTCAAGGTACAACCAGTACAATCCATGAAATGTGAACAATGATATAGTGTCAAACATCCGCAGAATCACCCGATCAAAGGCCAATGATGTGAACCTTACGTCGAATGCGAAAAACCTACCATTGAGGCATGCAGGCTCCAAGGTACCAGAAGGGAGTCTTTAGATAAAATTCCTTGATAATGAGCTGAAGTCGACAGGAAGTGACTTGATCGAAGGTGGGCCATAATGTTTCCCACATCATCGACACAAGACAAAGGAACATGATAATAGTGAATCAGGACCAATAGAGAATCAGAGGGAGGTTGAGAACTGTAGAGGCAAACTTCTCTTGAACATATCAGCGGCACGACACTAGATTTGGAAGTATTTGACATCAAAGGATTTGAGGTCATGATGATGTGGCAAAAATAATATGATAGGTCAAAAGAGATTACCCAAACCCATGGAGGAAAAAGTGACAAAATGAGATATCCGCAACCCAACACGAATGCAGACAAGTGCCATGTTCAAGAGCGACATACTTCCAACATAACTAAAAATTGGTTCCATTTTCCCCCACCATTTCTGGCGAGTACCCCAATTATTTTCTAAAACAAGCTTGAAGGGGATAGCATATGATTGTGCTGTAAGTTTGTCGTTCGGACAAATCCAACCTAGTACATTTTACGAGCCCTAGGAAGGAGGAACTCGAGTAACGTCATGGTGACAAAGTCTGATGTCATCAGGGTTTAACGAGTCTGACAAAGGGAGAACTTGGCATCTTTTCATGTTTAGAGAGTTTGAAAAGAAGAAAAAAAAGAAAACTCCAACGTGGCCCTTTTCGTAAATAGTCTCTCAGATCCAAAAAGGTAGAAAACAATATCTAAAAGAACCTCTTAGTCGCGATAGGCTAAGGTATTCCTTTTTTGTAAATAATCCATTCCAACTTGAAAAAGGGGTAAACGTATACTGTGTAGATATCGCTTCGCAGCCATTTAACGAGTTCAAAATGACAAGAGTCTCGACAATCTTTTCAATTTTAGAGAGTCAGAAAAGAGCTGAAAGATGACTCTAGTAGTGAATTTTTCATGTTTTTACCAAGTCCAAAAAAGTATAAAATATAACTCGTTACTTCATCACTATGGCCCAAAAGCCTATTGCTGCACAAGAGACACATGTAAAACCCATTTATTGAAAATAATAAAATAAAATAATCGAAAAATATGTCTTCAACCTAATTAGGGTTGTGAAAAGTTATAAAAATGCCAAAAATGGTAGAAATAATTACTTTTCACTTTTTACCTCTTGTGGAGCAATAGTTACCCATTTGACACTGCGATTTTGTGGCAACGATAGCGGAGGATCTGGCAGACCAATCTCGAATCTGTCAGTTTTAGGTAAGAGTTGTTATCTCTCCCTTCATTTCAAGTCATCGTTTACTACCTGCAACCCTCAATTTTGATTTCTGGAGGATAAAATGTAAATTTTAGGGCACGGGAGTTGGCGCGAGTTTCGGGCACGGACTCGTGCTAATCGTCCATTTTTCTGAACTAGGGTGCACCCATTGGCACGAATGTTTCAGAAACAGTCGCACCAACCGTGCATACCATTTTTGTTTAAAAAATTCAAGTTGAAGACCCATTCTTTTACAAATCCAAGTTTCAAAAAATGGCTAATACTATCCATATGAACATGTTTGTAGGTAGAAAGCAGAAAAATGGTAATCGAATGGAAAGAATCGGAACACAACGAAGAGGATGAGCTTGCCATGGAAAATGAGAGATGCACGGAAACTCTCAGAGACTGTGGAATGAAGAATTTCTTCTTGACACCATGTCTCCAAGCTCAACTGGAGTTGTTATAGTATTTGATCAACATATGAGATGAGAATCAGAAAAAAATCATCCTTGATCAGGAACTTGAGATTGATGTTTTTGATGTCTACTTCATAACAAGATTATCGTGAAGGGGAGTAGCACCGATCCTAATCGACACCCGGCCTTGCATGGAGAGCATGTCCATGGTGATTGACAGGGTATGTCTAGGGGCACGGAAGGGAACAGAAAGTGGGAAAGTTGATATCCAGACTATCCCAGACTTGGCACTAAAAGTAGTGCTACATACCATCACACGAGCTGCGGGATCGCAAGCACTGCACGAAGCAACAAAGACAAAGTTGCTTCTTTCTGTAGACTGCTTGACACCGACTATCTATGACTGGGTAGAGGCAGTGACAATAAACATGAAATGCCAGCTAACAAAGTGCAAGAAGACCAAATTGAAGCAATTCAGTTACGTGTCTATCCTGGTATCGTACTTCCTGGAACGACTACCAATTTTTTAGCATTAGGACACCAGCGAGGGAACCACGGATGGCCTGATGGGTAGCTCTGATGCCAAGGGAAGGGGGTGGTCAACAGATGTCCTAGAGACTGGAGTTCTTTGATTGGCTCCACCGAAAGTTGATTGTCATGGAGGATTGGCCCTACTTTGGTACATATTTTACTGGTGATCCGGACCTCCCACTCCCGGAGGGAGAGGATTGGGATGAAGATTTGGGTAAGAATCATTTTTTAATTTTCATGAGTGCTATGATGATTTTTTTTTAAATTATGTATGTTCCAACGTTAAATCTATGCATTTGCAGATTTTGGCCTAGAGAGACGCGAAGGCATGTATCCAATAGCGAGGTGAATCCCTCGCGATTTTGACCCTCATGGCGAGGGAGGAGAGTAGGAGGAGATTGTGCGCAACCTAGAGGGAATCACATGTGGAGTCCCAGACTATGCACGATTCAATGATGTTCCTCATGCCTACCAGAGACATACCCTAGGGGTGCCAAGCCATATTCACCGCTTACTGAGGTGGCTTGTACAAGCAGTGACATGCTACCATGAGCATCACGCCGATTAGACACCTAGGTTTTATATCTGCATATTTTGAGAGACATGGTGTCTTGGGATGTAACAAAAACACACATATTTTTTGAATTTATGATGCACATTGATGAAAACATCTGATATATATACATCTATTTTACTACATGGATATTTTGCATATGATGATGATTTTAAAAATTACGCAAATGTCTATCTAATACAATGTTAGCCACTGTATCAGTTAATGCATTCATTCGTCTAGGAATATCTTGATATGTGATAAAATCAAAATGTCTTTCCAACAAACGAACACGTAAATACAATCTTAGAATGTATGGGTTTCTAACCGAATAATGACCATTGAGTTGCAGAATAACAAGCTGTGAATCTAGATTTACAAGAAATGCGCATATGATGAGGTTGATTGCCTTGGTTAATAGTTCAAGGACAACACCATATTCAACGACATTGTTTGTAGTCCATCCTGGAAAAATCCCTTGCAGATCTATCAACTCACCAGTAGGATCATAAATTACCCAGGTTATTGAAGACAAATTCCTGGTACTGCGGGAAGCACCATTTGTGAAACTAACACAAGGGGTAATAAACATCTGCACAAATAAGAAAGACCTAATAAGCAGAAAAATTATCGCAAAGCACACCAAATCAAAACATGTACAAAAATGAAAAAAAACACCTATGTACAAAAATCATGCATGAATGATTCATGCATAATATTTTTTGAGATACAACCCATTTCTGGGCTGTTCTAGAGGATAACCTTCATAATCAATGAGCTCATAGGTCCCATTCTGCAACACACGTTTAATAATGTAGGGTCCATGCCACATGGGTTGAAATTTTCTTGCCCCCAGATTATCATGAGCTTGATCATACAGTAGGACAAGATCTCCTTCAATGAAAGAACTAGGGGAAACTGAATGTTCAAAATGAGCTTTGACCTGCTTTTTCTGTGCTTCGATAACCAGAGCAACAAAGCGGCGAGTTTCATCCAACCTTTCTAAGCAAAGGAGATGCTCTTCTTCTGGCGAAGTGTTCGGAAGTTTTTCAACAACCAACTTGAGTGAAGGTATTTCACACTCAATTGGAAGAGTAGCTTCCAAACCATAAACCAACTGAAAATGAGTGAATCTGGTTGCATTCTTAACTGAGGTTCGGTATGCCTAAAGAGCCAAAAATAACATGAGATGCCAATTGGATTTGTGGATACCAATCATACGTTGAAGCATGGTAACAATAAATTTGTTCACGACTTCAACCTGGCCATTGGCCTGAGGATAGTACGATGTTGAGGTGTTGTGATGCAAGCCCAACTTAGAAGTCAACTCCGCCACCATGTAATGCCGAAAATGGGAACCATGATCGGTAATGATGGCTTGAGGGACACCAAACCTAGAAATTGTTAGGAAAAATACTAAGGAGGGGGGGGGGGGGGGGGGGGGGTTAATCAGTGTTTAGAGCTGATAACTATAAATTTAAAATTTTCTTTTGTAGAATTCCATATGTGGCTTTTATGAACCGAAGTCGTGTATACACGCGGATACGCTGAAATAAACTAGCATATATTGATATGAATATCTAGGCTAGAAAGCTTCTCAGAAACAATATTTAAATTATATTTACCAGTTATGCATTAGGTTAGATAATCAGTAAATATATGCAGTAACAACAGTATAAAGCATCACACAAGTGGAACACACATGAACACCAATATTTAAGGTGGAAACCCAGTTCGGGAGAAAACCACAGCTGTTGTCGTCTCTGTCTTCGATATTTATTATATGGAAAAATGTTTATAACATTGTACTGATGTAGACTCATATCAGTATGCATGATTCTACCTGCAGAAGGCTGCAACCTTCACTCATTTTCCAGCTGCTACTAGAAGGGAGCTCCAACCCCCTTTCTTCTCGTTTACCAGCCAATCTTGGAAGGGAGCTTCAACCCCCTGAACATAACACCATCTTCTACTGGCAGGAAGATTCTACTTCCATACTGAAGGCTTCAACCCTCAGACCCACTGCAGACCACGTTTCATCAATTTTCATACTGGATCAAACAACATCAACACAACCCTTTATCATCAATCATAAACTTTGCTCAATACTTCAATTAGAATAGTGAAAACACTGTAACCAGAACGTCAGAAATAACTCAGACTTTAGAATAGATATGCAGATACAAAATCAACCCTGAACAGTCATTAATTCAAATATCATATGCTACTTTGCTTCACTGAAGCCGCGTATATATGCGCTTTTCTGCACACCAACCTGCGTATACTTCTGTGTATACTATTCTTCAGAAAACCCTGCCATATGAGCTTTTCATGAAGCGAACCCACGTATATATGCACTTTTACTAAGACCAAATAGCGTATATATCTGTAAATCTAGATTTTGCAGAACAGACCAGAACTATAAAACTTACCTAGATTTCTTCATTTTCTTTAGCAAACTTGCGCTAGTTCTTCATCATTTATTCAGTAGATCATACTAGAGATTCATCATATTCATATCTAGAGATCTTGAACCATCATTATATCCATGGGTGCATCATAGTTTCAGATCTATCAATTAAAAACAGAGTTCATCCAAGCAGATATTCCTTAGAGAATTTTTTATTCATTAACAACCCTTACTCATGCACACCTTGCACTATGAACTTCTTCTCCTTAAATAGATTTAGATTTTACCAATACCATGAGTCAAAACCACTCAACTGCTGATGGTAATCCTGGACGGAATCAAATAGATAATACAACGTTCAATACTGTGTGCTAATACCATGGTAAAGTCCCCTAGTATTATAATTATGGAGTACAAACAGGCATACGCGACTTGGGACGTACTTATCTACATGCATACGCGACTTGGCCTTTACAAACCCGCGTATACATTGTGACATATTAAAAATAAAATTTCACTGGCACATACTGGAATTATTTTCTCTGTCACATCTAAAATGATATGTAGATACATCATTCTTAAATTTTTAACACATAGGTTGCTTATCATATGCAACTCATCAAGTAGGTTTCCATCAAGGAAAACTTCATCAAGTAGGTTGCCATCAAGGACAACACATTACATCCTATTGCCAACAATCTCCCCCTTTGAACTTGATGGAAACCACGATGGTGTCTGATCACCACAACAGATAGATACATTAATCATAACCATTATTCAAACACCATGATACTCTTCGCCTTTGACATCAAGGGCAAAGGGCAGATCAAAACCAAAACAAGGTTTCTCTTCCCTTATAGAAAAATGAGCTCTGTAGATCTGAAGTGTACTAAATTTACCATGGTCCCCCTGAGTTCATGCAAAATCTTTAGACATATTTTTCAATGAAATACATGACTCTATAACTCAACCAAGTATGACCATTCCTATCACCAAGGGCTCATACTTACATCAATGATCCAACTAAGTGGATTTACATTTTTGACTCAACTACCCAATCAAGTGGGTTTACAAATTTGACCAAGTCCTTACATGATTGAATATAACTATTGGGGTCCTATGATTTGGCTGATTGGAAAACTAAATGACAAGGCAACATTCAAACCAAGCTTTAGATCTCTAGGATCTAGCCCTCCTAGTCTCAGAGAGGGATCTCTCAATATGTTTGTAAGGATATAGCTTGATGCTTTTAAGAGGTTGATTTTAGGCTAGTTATGAAGTGAAATTTTTTTTGTTTTTGGTTGGGTATGATGCTCAGATGGATTTAGATAGAAAACATGGAAGATTGTTAAGTCATTGGGAAATGGAGTCAAACAAGGTCATGATGAGTTCATCAATGGTTTCAAGAGCATATGCAGGGAAATTTTGACTTGGTTGGTAGGTCTTTGAGGTTGTAGTGGATGATGAGATGAACATTAAACTTGAGAATAAAAGCTAGTGAAGGGCAGAACTGAATCCTTAATAACTTTTTAGACTAAGGAAGTTAGAAAATCATAAGCATGGAAAGATAATCAAAGGCATAAGTGAAACCTAATCCTTTTTATTTCAAACTGAACACAGATGATTATCCAAGACAAAAATTCAAATGAAATTATGGAAAGGCAAGAAACTTATTTAACTTTCATATATTTCATTATCAAGAGCAGAAAAAAATTTAAGATACACAAGTAGTTATAACCATAGAAGAAGAGAAAACTCTGAACATCTAAAGTTACAACTGTGAAGGTTCTTTGAAACAAATTCAGCTAAGTAAAGGCAAAGAGCATGATTCAAACAAACTTCTTTGACAAACCTAGGCAAAGCTGCTTTAAAGAGTTGATCCCCAAAACAGAGTATTTCAGTAGCAACAATATGTAGGACTAGCCATAAATCATACTTGACACTAACTGATCTAATTTATTCAAGAAATGGACGAGCTAAGAACTTGTTAGAGAGAAATAAATGATTTCTCTAATGTATCTTAGCATAAGAAAACATTAAGGGAGTGAAGGACAAACAAATTTAAGGTGCCATTAGAAAACATTTCTTAATCTAAATTCTTTGTCCTACTGCAACATAGAAAGATTGAAAACATAATGGAAAACTAGAAAACATAAACAAGAAAACTTCACCATCAACCAAGCCTATGGATATTGCAAACGATCCTTCTCCATCCACAAGCAAATCAGATCATGCATGAGTTCCAAGACATCAATTTCTCTTCAAGAGCTTCAAAGGACTATGTATTATTCCAGCATCAGTCATCAAAATCCAATGTTTACAATGAGTTCCAATGTAGTATTTATGTTGCAAATGAGGAGGTGAAACTCTTCTAGGGTTCAAAATGTTATTAATTACAGAGTAAATGCATTCCTAGCCTTGAAAACCACACAGGGCATAAGGTAAGAATATATGCAGATACTTCTCAGTTAAAATAACTCTGTCTTAACTTCTGAGAGGCAGATAGGATAAAATATTGATTTTTAAAGCTCTATCCTATCTTTACAATAACTGTGCTGACAATTTAAATTTATTTCTAGTTGGTTAATAACTGTTGATTTGCTTTATGGATAGAAAGTAGGCCCAATGTGTCAGTTAGATATTTCTAAGGGAATAACTGCTCTTTGTTGATATATTCGAGCCCTTTTAGCCTAATTTTCTTTAATCTTATCGATAACTATGTTTTAACCATTAAACTGTGGGATTAAGTCTTTTGATCTATAGGTTTTGACTTTTAATCCTTTATATTTAATATCTCTGATACTCTTCACTAATCTTCACTTTTTCTTCCGTTTTGTTGGTGTACAGGTGGCTTTCTATGCTGGAGGGTTTTGAATGAATGGTCGATGCTCATGACACATCACCTTAAACGTGGAATAAAACCTTTCTTATCCCTTTTCTGCATTGTTTTGAGCCTTCGAGGATCGTCATACTCGGCTCTTTGTAACTTTTCTTGACTGTGGGAGAGCCTGCACATTAACCCACCATTAAAACCTACAAATAAACATTAAAAACATTATGAAAACCTGCATTGTGGGTTTAAACTACTTGCAGAAGCTGTGTGAGGGCAAGAGGAGTAGTGAGGAGGTTCTATGGTGAGAACCATGAAAACAGGGTTTAAAAATGGCTTTGCCGCGAAAACACGGAAGGGTGGTTTTGCAGAAAACTGGAGGTAATTTTCACCTAGGGGGTATGCGGTTTACAGTTTTGACGCAAACGAACGCGATATGTGTCAGAGGGTGACACGTGTCCCCCTAAAAACTACTCTTTTCGTGTTGAAGTTGCACGAGGGAAGGGTTTGGGGGAAGCGGGCACAAAAATGGATGTGAACTGCCCGATCTGGGGGGGCCAGATCCACGGCTGCAAGAGAGCGCGATGGTTCAAGAGTTGCGCGATCAAAGGGTGGTGGGGCCTGATGGATGCGTTAGATGTTTTGTCGTGGAGTAGGATTATTTGATTGGTAGGGTTGAATGATGGGAAATAATGGTGGCCGTTAGATCTTATAGATCAATGACTGGGATTGATCCGGGAATAAACAAAGGCGCGGAAGAGAAAAATGAAATGGAGGGGACTTAGGTGAAGGCATGAGAAGGGTGGTCTCACGAAGGAGTAAGGTGACTGGGGGCGGAAATGAAGAGGGGCCAAGGGCTTTAGCGCATGGTTACGGGCCTTGGTCTCATGACGGGAAAAGGGCTAGGGGTTTAAACAAAAGGCGCTTAAAAAGCCCAAAGTTAAAAAGGAGCGTTTTTAGGCCAAAAAAGGTGGGTTTTAAAAGCTTAAAAAGGGTTTGGATAGATAAAAGAGAGGTTTTTAAACCTTTTGAAGGGGATTTTACAAGGTTTAAAGGGACTTATAGGATGAATGATGGGTAAAGGAGTAGGGAAAAGGAGGATTTTTCATAGGAATGAGTATTGTTAGGATGAATATAATGAGTAAAAATGTATAAGGGAAATGAGGGTGAAAGTGGTGAAGAATAAACCTTGAAACAACTCATTTTATATCAGGAGGGTAATTTTGAAGCTTTGAGTGAAGTTTTTATGAGAAAATGGATAACCTAGGGATAATGAACACAGTGAGATTTCCAAAACTCATAGATTTTCATAGAAATCTTGTTTTGGAAATCTTATGGACTGATCTAGCCATCATTAGGTATAGCAGAATTTATAGATGGCTAATAGTGGCTCCACTTGGGGAGGAAAGCTATCTTTTTAGGTGTCCAGAACCTCAGTTTATCAACCTTCTGGATTTTAGCAGACCAGTGCCTTATCCATTGGGCATAATTCTTCCTTTTTCTTGCTGATCTTTCTCTGAAAAAGACAAATTTTATCAATCCGCAGCATGTAATTTCTTCAAATAGCACCTCTTCCTACCCAATCCTACTTGTCCTAGAATTTTCTCTTCTTTGAGTGCATTTGAACTAGCAAACTCTTTGACATTTTATTTTGAAAACATAAATAAACTATCTAATCTTATCCTTATTTCTTCCAAGAGTCCAGATTAAACTGTTGAACTCTTTATTTCTCTACCTAACTATCTATCTGTCAAGATTAGGCTGTTTGACAGATTTTTTTCTCTTTTTCTAAGACAGGAAATTTAAACACAGTCAAATTAGGA
Source organism: Pinus albicaulis (assembly GCA_034641835.2). NCBI lineage: Eukaryota > Viridiplantae > Streptophyta > Pinopsida > Pinales > Pinaceae > Pinus > Pinus albicaulis. The sequence continues at coordinate 1,394,936,130 of CM076572.1, forward strand.
TTAGACAGTCTGATTTTCTATGGAGGCTATGGCATTTATGTACAAGCTGCACATAGGCTTTATTTGTAGAAAATTAAAAACAAAACTGTGAAGGCTTAAGATTTGAAAATTATGAACATCCTTCTTTCTTTCTTTGGTTCAGATTTTGATCTTTTAGAACCATATCTCTCTTCTCTTAATCCAATCTACTGATAAGCCAAGTCTGAAATAATATTATCAATCAATGTTTCACTAACTTATCAACATAAATTTAAAGCATGCTTAGCCATGATTAGGCTAGATTACTGAACAATATATCATTTTGAATCGGCAGTGGCCTTTAGACTTGCACACTTTCAGAAATTCTCTTTTTTGGGTATGGGGCTGTACCCTTTCTTTTCATCTTCCCTCTTTTTCATTTTTCTTTGTTTTTTACTTTTTTTCATTTTTTCCAAACAATCTAGAACTAAAAAGATGCTCACAAGGTTGAGCTTATTTTGCATTTCTATCTATCTATCCTAATCTAACCTATACATAATATACATTCATTTGGTGAAATCTCTTTTCCAACATAGCCAATCAAGCAGATGATTCCATGAGGGATTTTGTTTCAGCTCTTTGAGAGTGCTGAAGAAATAAAATTGCCACTTCCACCTTACTTGTTTTTGAACAGTAGTACCTAAAATTTTTCTCACACTTTGCAACAAACTGTTCTTGGCATAACACACTCCTCCTTCAGATTTTTCAAGGAAAACAACAAATGGATCGTGGAATAATACCTGATCTAGAGGATTTGAGACATAAGTTCCATTTAGGACTACTCTTTCTTCCACATGGCTATGCTTGGTACTCTTTTGGGAAAGAAACTCCACTTCTTCCTCATGATCATATGAACTGGTAGATTCATCATAGATTGCAATGTTATCCTCTAACAAACCTGATGTGCTTTGATAGAGTGGGCTGAAATCTGTGTGAAGGCCATCATATTGATGAGCAGGAGCATTCTTAGGTGATAAATATTCTTGAGAAAGAGGTGCAACAACTCTTATGTTATTGTAAATTTCCAAGCCTTCATCTACACTTTGAAATTCAATGGGACTTGGTGGCTGCAAATATGAAGCTAAAGAAGATTCGGTGTCCCAAATGATTTCATCAACGATTTTAGGAAAAAACATTTCACTTACAACTTGCTCAAGAAGTTATTTTTCTTCTCCAATTTCAACATCAAAACTGAAAGACTGTTGATTCCCAATCACATGAAAGTTATTTCTGATGGGCTGAAGTGAAGTAGAGAAAAGAGTCAAAGACTCCTCACTTCTAAACTTTCAAGGCTTTCCTCATCAGTGTCATAGGTGACCTGTATTGGATGCTTACTTTTTTCAAGCTGATGATAGTGAACTTCATCCCACAAATCAACTGTTGATTGCTCTGCAAGGTTAGTTTTTGTTTGGATAACATCATCATCAGACTGATCAAACTTTTGAGAATCATCAACATAAATAACATCACCAATCAAACATATTGGATTATCAGTTTGTTCTTCTTTGAATTGATCTGCAAGTTCACTTTCTGATTTATGATAGATGGGATTGGTAGGAGAATGAACATAAATGTCTTGCTCACATAAAGGCTTAGAAGTTGGCTTCATGTTTAGCATTTGATTTATTTCCTCTTCAGTTAGAAGAGGAGGCATTTTTCTCTTTCTTTGGATAGAAGTAAAATAGTTCTCTCTCTCTCTTGTGAAGGTTGATTTTGAGGCTGAATGTTTTCTTGAGCCTCACATAGAAGAGATGGTGAATCATCACTTGTGCCTTCAGAGAGATCTTGTGGGTTTTCTTCTATTCCTTGATTGATTTCTTCCTCGACTAACTCTTCTTGGTTGTCATGATAGTTATCTTGAGAATGAAATTCATAAATGGATGTTAAGAGGTCTTCAGGATACAAATTTTCCAAATCTTCTTCACTATCTATAAGGTACTGTATGATATCCTGAGATTGATCACAACAATTTTCAGCTAATGATAGAGATGGGCAATACTCTATATAGTGTTTATAGAATACCTTGTGGAAATCCTTCAAAGAAAACAAGATGCCAGGTTCTAGCCATTTATACCAATTTATTGCTTTACCTTCTAATGTTGCCATAAACATTTTCATGAGGCAATCCTCGTGCCATTAAACCTTTAACCTCCATACATGTATTTGAAAATTGATGAGATGTAACAAGGGGTCATCAAAGTTTTCATCTTGAAAGATAGGTAGGTTTTTTAACCAATTTATTTCAGGCATTTTGTGTGGAAATCCAGAGATATGACCCCTACTCATTGGGGAATATCTTCGTTGTATTCTTGGATCCATGTTTGTAAATAAGAAATGGTCGCTAAATCTTTTCAACCAATCTAGAGTTCTATACCAGTGGAGTCTTTAGGTCTATTGAGAGTTGTGGAATTGCCAGGTGGAGGGTTTCAACTTTGCTATCCATCATCAGCATGATTGGGATTGCTTTGCATTCCTAGGGGAGTCTATGAGAGCTAGTGGGGTCAATAGGGCTACTGAAGACTAGTGGAGTCACCAGGTGGATGATGTTTACTGTTTTAAGGATGTTCTTGTTGTGCACCATCAACAAATAAATACCAATCTAAGGATGTTTGTGATTTTTATGAGATATAAGGAATACTTAGTTTGTCAATAACTCATAAGGTCCCACCTTGATCGCCATTATGTTGGTGTGGCGATGAGGTGGCAAATTCACTGGATATTCTTTGATTTAATGAGGGTCTAAAGAGTTTTAAAAGGTATTCATGCATTTATGTACTCAGAAGTCCCACCGTGATCGCCAAAATGTTGGGGTCATGTGATTTGGCTGATTGGCAAACCAAATGACAAGGCAACATTCAAACCAAGCTTTAGAGCTCTAGGATCTAGCCCTCCTAGTCTCAGAGAGGGATCTCTCAATATGTTTGTAAGGATATAGCTTGATGCTTTTAAGAGGTTGATTTTAGGCTAGTTATGAAGTGCAAATTTGTTTGTTTTTGGTTGGGTATGATGCTCAGATGGATTTAGATAGAAAACATGGAATATTGTTAAGTCATTGGGAAATGGAGTCAAAAAAGGTCGTGATGAGTTCATCAATGGTTTCAAGAGCATCTGCAGGGAAATTTTGACTTGGTTGGTAGGTCTTTGAGGTTGTGGTGGATGGTGAGATGAACATTAAACTTGAGAATAAAAGCTAGTGAAGGGCAGAACTGAATCCTTAATAACTTTTTAGACTAAGGGAGTTAGAAAATCATAAGCATGGAAAGATAATCAAAGGCATAAGTGAAACCTAATCCTTTTGATTTCAAACTAAACACATTTGATTATCCAAGACAAACATTCAAATGAAATTATGGAAAGGCAAGAAAATTATTTAACTTTAATAGATTTCATTATCAAGAGCAGAAAAACATTTAAGATGTACAAGTAGTTATAACCATAGAAGAAGAGAAAACTCTGAGCATCTAAAGTTACAACTGTGAAGGTTCTTTGAAACAAATTCAGCTAAGTAAAGGCAAAGAGCATGATTCAAACAAACTTCTTTGACAAACCTAGGCAAAGCTACTTTAAAGAGTTGATACCCAAAACAGAGTATTTCAGTAGCAAAAATATGCAGGAATAGCCATAAATAATACTTGACACTAATTGATCTAATTTATTCAAGAAATGGACGAGCTAAGAACTTGTTAGAGAGAAATAAATGATTTCTCTAATGTATCTTAGCAGAAGAAAACATTAAGGCAGTGAAGGAAAAATAGATTTAAGGTGCCATTAGAAAACATTTCTTAATCTAAATTCTTTGTCCTACTGCAACATAGCAAGATGGAAAACATAATGGAAAACTAGAAAACATAAACAAGAAAACTTCACCATCAAACAAGCCTATGGATCCTACAAATGATCCTTCTCCATCAACAAACAAATCAGATCATGCATGAGTTCCAAGACATCAAAATCTCTTCAAGAGTTTCAAAGGACTATGTATTATTCCAGCATCAGTCATCAAAATCCAACATTTACAATGAGTTCCAATGCGGTATTTATGCTGCAAATGAGGAGGTGAAACTCTTCTAGGGTTTAAAATGTTATTAATTACAGAGTAAATTCATTCCTAGCCTTAAAAACCACGTAGAGCATAAGGTAAGAATATATGCAACTAATTCTCTGTTAAAATAACTCTGTCTTAACTTCTGAGAGGCAGATAGGAGAAAAGATTGACTTTTAAGGCTCTATCCTATCTTTACAATAACTAGATTGATAGTTTAAATGTATTTCCAGCTGGGTAATAACTGCTGATTTGCTTTATAAATAGAAAGTAGGCCCAATGTGTCAGTTAGATATTTCTAAGGGAATAAATGCTCTTTGTTGATATATTCGAGGCCTTTTAGCCTAATTTTCTTTAATCATATTGATAACTGTGTTATAACCATTAAACTGTGGGATTAAGTCTTTTGATCTTCAGGTTTTGACTTTTAATCCTTTATCTTTAATATCTCTGATACTCTTCACTAATCTTCACTGTTTCTTCCGTTTTGCTGGTGTACAGGTGGCTTTCTGCGCTGGAGGGTTTTCAATGAATGGTTGATGCGCATGACACATCGCCTTAAACGTGGAATAAACCCTTTCTTATTTCTTTTCTGCATTGTTTTTAGCCTTTGAGGATCGTCATGCTCGACTCTTTGTCACTTTGCTTGACTGTGGGAGAGCTTGCACATTAACCCGCCATTAAAACCTACAAATAAACATTAAAAACGTTAGGAAAACCTGCACTGTGGGTTTAAACTACTTGCAGAAGCTGTGTGGGGGAAGGAGGAGCATTGAGAATGTTCTATGGAAAGAACTACGAAAACAGGGGTTAAAAATGGCTTTGGCGTGAAAACACGGAAGGGTGGTTTTGCGGAAAACCAGAGGCAGTTTTTGCGCTGGGGGTAGGCGGTTTATGGTTTTGCTGGAAACGAACGCGATATGCATCAGAGGGTGATGCGTGTCCCACCGAACACTACTCTTTTCGCGTTGAAGTTGCACGAGGGAAGGGTTTGGGGGAAGTGGGCGTGAAAATGGATGTCAACCGTCCGATCTGGGGGGGCCAGATCCACGGCTACAAGTGAGAGCGATGGTTCAAGAGTTGCGCGATCAAAGGGTGGTGGGGCTTGACAGATGCGTTAGTTGTTTTGTCGTGGAGTGGGCTTATTTGATTGGCAGGGTTGAATGATGGGAAATATCGGTGTCCGTTAGATCTTATAGATCAATGACTGGGATTGATCCGGGAATAAACAAAGGCGCAGAAGAGAAAAATGAAATGGAGGGGACTTAGGTGAAGGCGCGAGAAGGGTGGTCTCATGAAGGAGTAAGGTGACCGGGGTGGAAATGAAGAGGGGCCAAGGGCTTTAGCGCATGGTTACAGGCCTTGGTCTCATGACGGGAAAAGGGCTAGGGGTTAAGAAAAAGGCGCTTAAAAAGCCCAAAGTTAAAAAAGAGAGTTTTTAGGCCAAAAAAGGTGGGTTTTTAAAGCTTAAAAAGGGTTTTGATAGATAAGAGAGAGGTTTTTAAACCTTGTGAAGGGGATTTTACAAGGTTTAAAGGGAATTTTAGGATGAATGAAGGGTAAAGGAGCAGGGAAAAAGGAGGATTTTTCATAGGAATGAGTGATTGTTAGGATGAATAGAATGAGTAAAAAATGTATAAGGGAAATGAGGGTGAAAGTGGTGAAGAATATACCTTGAAACAACTCCTTTTATATCAGCAGGGTAATTTTGATGCTTTGAGTGAAGTTTTTATGATAAAATGGATAACCTAGGGATAATGAACACAGTGAGATTTCCAAAACTCATAGATTTTCATAGAAAGCTTGTTTTGGAAATCTTATGGATTGATCTAGCCATCATTAGGTATAAAAATTTTTATAGATGGCTAAAAATAAAAATTTTACATCATAGGTCTCAACATGACCTTTTCATCAAATGAATTTTTATAAACAAGACCAATGAATGAGATCAAAGCAAAGCATACACTTAGAATGACAACAAGGCATCCTTTCCCACAGGACAAGTGCTCCCCCTTAGCTTGTGCACCCTGAGAACTTTCAACAGCAAATCATCAAGGCATCCAGAAAAATGTGCCAGCAAAAACCCATACATGGTTTTATGCATATAAACTCGCGTATATAAGTGACTGTCCTTTATGAAATCTGCGTATCCAATTTAATCTTCTGAATTTAAGAAGATCTGATCTTTTGAGCGGCAGAGACAACTCCCAGCTTTTGTTTGAGATATTCGAATGCTTCCCTGGGAAGATGTTTAGTAAATATATTAGCAACTTGTTCTTTGGAGGGAACATACTCCAATTTTACCGTTTGTTCAAGCACTTGTTCATGTAAGAAGTGATATTTGATAGGAATGTGCTTGGTCTTGGAATGCATAATAGGATTCTTTGAGATACTAATGGCACTTGTATTATCACACATAATGGATATGGGAGGTGAACAATATTTGACTTGAATGTCTTGTAAAGTTTGCATCATCCAAATAAGTTGTGTGCAACATGATGCGGCAACTACATATTCTGCTTCTGCTGTAGATAAGGCAATAGATCTTTGCTTCTTGCTGAACCAAGATACTAATCGGGGCCCCACATAGAATGCACCACCACTAGTGTTCTTCCGATCATCAAAATTTATAGCCCAATCTGCTTCTGTGTAAGGATGAAGAGTGAGATCATCATTCTTTATGTTATTGCCTAAATCTACCTCAGGCTGAAGGAAGGCAGAGTTCAAGGTAACATCAAACCACGCTCAATCTGGTAGCTAGCCCTACCAGATTAGGAGAGAGCTCTCTCCGGGTCAATCTCAGTGAAAAGTAATCAATAGGGCTTGAGATGAATGAAATAAAAACTAATTTTAGGCTAGGTATATAAATAAAGGAGTTTGAGTTTGATTTTGGGGGTTTTTGTTGGAATCAAAGGGAAAAGGAAATTTGGGTTCGGGGATGAGGCCTAGTTTTTGCAGAGTTCTGATTGGGGCAAGGAAGGCAGTAGTTTTGATGCTTTTGATTGAGTGAAGAGGGAAAGAGGGTCTCAAGATTCCTCCTCAAACAGATGAAAACATGTAAAATTAAACAAAACTAAAGGCAGAGCAAAGCAAGCTACTGAATTTCACCTTTAACACTGATTTGTTTAATCTAAGAAGAACAGAGAAGGGAAATGGTACACATAAACATCAGTGAACTTACAAATACATAGAGAAGAACACCATAAAAACACAGAGCCACAAGGATCCCAAAAAGTGTTGCAAACCTTGGTTTTTCCTTTGCCAAAAATGCAGAATGAATGTACAATGAAGTGCTAAGCAATCCCAAGTGTCCAACCCTGAAAATGAATTAGAAAATACATGATATAGACAAGACTAACTCCTCCCCATGCCTCTAGGGGTCGAGCTCATCATTCTAGGAGCTGTTTCAACCATATCTAAACTAGGAACTGAATAATAGGCAATGAAACAACTTGCCTCTATATGCTAGGAAACTGATTCATTCACTTACATTTCACCTTTTGGTGAATGGATCTTCTAGAAAAAGTAAAAATGTGCCAAAATTACATCATGGTCATGAAATTACATCAAGGTACATCAAGATTTACATGCAAAAGTGAACCTGGTCAAAACTAGACGAAATTCTGAGCTGCTGAGTGAAAAATAGGCCAAAATTCTCTATGCGTCGCGCCCAAAATCTCTATGCATAGCACAACTTTGGAGCTGATTTTGAGGCTCTTCTCGAAGTCCAAATTGATCTCATGATAGCTCGTTGGAAAACCCTGCCTGTCTAATTTCCAACCCAAGTGGAATTTCTAGATTTGGATGTCATTTGTCCCTCCAAAACGTCAATCTCCCAACACTGCTTCCTGTGGGTGCAAAAAGTGGCAGAAAGGCCATTTTTAGGGTGTTTTTGACCATTTAGGCAACCCATAACTTGATGAAATCCTTAGGTAATCCATGAGCATGCATAAATTTTAATAAAAAAATCAAAAAATGAAATTTTTCCCCCTAAAGAGCTGCCAATTATAAGCACGCACCAAGTGGCGCTACGCGTCGGGCAGGAAAATCTGTTTTTAGGCCCAAAAATTCAAAATTGACAAATTTTTTCCCAAATTTGCTGAAATTTGGGCTGAAGGTCCCTCATCAAGTGCTACACTCAGCCAAGGAAGCTTTGGCCAAGATCAGCTCTTTTCATGCCTCCTCGATGCCTTCTTCATCTATGTTGCCTGAGGTGAATATGAAGAGTTTGGTGTCTTTGTCTTGATTGCCAAATGTGTCAAAGTCAATAAGGGACTGTGGGAAATAGGGCAGTGAGGATAATTGGGTTTAATCAAGTGAGATTTGATAATGTAGGGATAAGGGACAATCACTAGACTATTTGGGAACTTGAGGTTTGTGAATTGTTTACAAATGAAATGGAAAATAGGAATGATAGGGAATGAAGTGACTTAGAGGTAGGAAAATGGGACTTATGAATAAGTGGTTTAGGATGTAATGGGATAGGGAAATAGACTGCAGTAATGAGATCATGGGAGATGGGAAAACAAGATGGGGAGTGGCACAAAACTGTTTTAAAACTTCAACACAAAACCCTAAGGAGTAACTCTCCAATCAAAATGATAGAGTTGGCTTTGACATTCAACTCTCATATCCAATCTCCAACCACACCAAAAATTGTTTTAATGGAAATTTCAACATCTCATAAACTTATTTGGACAAAAGAACCGAGTTGATTTGAAAATTGTGGAGGCAGTGAATAAAATCTATACATTGGCTCTGTGCGCCGCGCGCACACTATATGTGCCTCGCACGTTGTACTTTTCACTGTGAAAAATGTTTATGTGCGTCGCGACCACTGTGTGCGCCGCGCCCTCCAACCAACGCTCCGCGCAACTGAATTCACAAACAATCCGCTTTCAAACCACTGATTTCGCTCTACCACAATTTCTCTTGGCTTCACTGATGCTTTTTTAGTGCAAATGAACTGTTTGAATGGTGAAAATATCTTGTATATCATGGAATTTGATTTTTGTTTTGAAATAACCCACTTTCTTATGTTTGAAATTTGGCACTTTGCACTTTTTAATACAAACTCTGTTTTTGTTTCCTTTTGATTTTTGAGCTAATGATGAATCTCTTTGTCTGTTCTGCAGGGATGGATGGCATGGTGTTTGGCAAAAGCGACCAGGGCTGCGCCTGAAGATCTTCATAACTGAAAAAACTTTGAATATTACATTATATTTATTACAAAAGATGAAATTGACGATTTTTCTTCAAAACAAAGTTTTGAAGAAAAGTCATGATTGAGCATTATTACGATGAAATTTTTGCAATGAAACTTTATTCGAATCCTTCCTCATGTACCTGCTGGCATTATTGAACACTTTTAAGACTAAATCCTAGACCTAATGAGTTTTAAAACTAAAATGACTCTTTTTTGACCAATAGACCAAACAGGACTGTAAGTGACTGAAAAATTGACTTTGATGAACTTTCGATGAATAGACCAGACTAGCAGGTACATGACATGAGGGAGATGAGTGACAAGACCCTTCTGTCAGAAGATTGATGCTCTTAATGGAATGCAGCTGGCTGGACTGAATGAGACACCTAATATGAAATGCAACGAAATAGATTTTGATCTCTGACGGAGGGATGAAGAGACCGACTCTAACACTTTGGATACCATAGTACAAAGCCTTGAGTTCCTTGTAGATATTTGAATATTCTTTTGATAGCCTGAAGGTGAGACTCTTTTGGATTAGCTTGGAATCATCCAACAATCCCAACTGCATGCATAATGTCTAGTCTTGTCCCAGTTAGATAAAGTAGACTTCCAATCATGGATCTGTATTGTAGTTGATTCACTGTGGGAGAATCATCATGAGAACTGAGGTTACACCCAGTTATCATTGGTGTGCTTACAGGTTTGCAGTCTTCCATCCCATACTTCTTCAAAATTTTCTTGAGATATTTTGCTTGAGATAAAAATATGCCATCGGTTGCTTGTTGCACTTGTAAGCCAAGAAAAAAGGTTAGTTCCCCAAGTAAAGACATTTCAAATTCTTGCTGCATAACAAAAGAAAATTTCTGACTCATGGAATCTTCATTACTTCCAAAAATGATATCATCAACACATACAACCACAATCAATAGTTTATCATTTTCAGTTTTTGTGTATAAGTTGCTATCAGCAGAACCCTTTGAAAATCCTTGTTGATGAAGATATTTGTCAAGATGATAATACCATGCCCTTGGAGCTTGTTTGAGACCATATAAAGCCTTTTTAAGTTTACAAACAAGTTTTTGCTCATTTCCCAAAATGAATCCTTCTGGTTGTTCTATATAAAATTCTTCTTCTAGATCACCATTAAGGAAAGCAGATTTAACATCCATTTGATAAACTTTGATTTGTTGAAATCTTGAAAAAGAAAGAAACAATTTGATGGCTTCAAGTCTAGCTACAGGAGCAAATGTTTCTTCAAAGTCTATACCTTCTTGTTGAGCATACCCTTTACTAACAAGTCTAGCCTTGTTTCTAATAACATCTCCATTTTCATTTAACTTGTTTTTGAATATCCATTTTGTTCCAATAACATTTTTATCATGAGGTCTTGGAACTAGTTCCCAGGTATGATTCTAATGCTAGATAGCTAGTAGACCCTACAAGAGTTCTTCTTGTTTGGACACCTGATCCCTTTTCTCCAAAAATTTGAGATTTTGGATGATTCTTTTGAACATACCTGGATGGAGCCTTTTCAGATATATATTATTCTGCTACTTCATTGGGTTCACCTTCTATATTATCTCTATTATATGTAGGAAGATATACATCATCATCATCTTCATTTGTTTTTTGTATTTCCCCTATTGGAGTTGAGAGAGATTCATCAATTACAACGTCAATGCATTCAATAATCTTCCGAAGTCTTTTATTGTAGCATTTATATGCTTTACTTTTAGAAGAGTAACCAAGAAATATTTATTCATTTTCCCTAGGTTCAAACTTGCCAAGTTTTTCATCATTGTTCTTGATAAAAAAATTTCTTCCAAAAACTTTAAAATGCTTTACAGTGGGAAGATTACCATACCAGAGCTCATATGGAGTTTTATCACTGTTTACACGAACATGTGCTTTGTTAATAATATTTACAGCAGTATGTGCTGCTTCTCCCCAAAATGTGTCAGTTGTTTCTAAATCATCAAGCATAGCCCGAGCCATTTGTTGAACTGTTCTATTCATTCTTTTTGCTACGCCATTTTGTTGTGGGGTACTAGCTACAGAAAACTGTCTTTTTATGCCATGTTGTTCACAAAAATCAAAGAATTCATCTGATATATATTCACCTCCTCGATTAGATCTAAATCACTTGATTTTTAGATCTAATTCATTTTCAACCAGTGCTTTGAAGATCTGAAATTTTTCGAATGCTTCATCTTTGTGTTTTAGCAACCCAATCCAACACATTCTATAGAAATCATCAATAAATAGAATATAGTATTGTTCTCCAAGAGGTGAAAATTTTCTCATAGGTCCACATGTATCAGTATGAATGAGTTCAAGAGGCTTACTTGCTGATCCTTCTTTGGCATTAAATTGCACTCTGGTTTGCTTACCGAATTGGCAAGATTTGCATATGGTACTCTCAGGCAGAGTAATATTGGGAAGATCACGAACAACTTTGAGTCTGCTAGATTTTTTGATTTGAGAGAAGCTCAAATGCCCCAATCTTCTATGCCATAACTAATTTTATGAAGATTTACCCAAGTAACATTGTTTTTTACAGCTTTTCAATACATACAGATTGCTTGTTTTTCTATTTCCTTTTATAATTGTTTTTCCTGTATCAAGATCACGTACCACACATTCTTTTGAGCTAAAAACAAATTCAGTTCCTTGATCACACATTTGACTTACACTTAACAGGTTATGCCTTAATCCATCCACATACATAACATTGTTATCTTTCACATTTTCCTTTAGAAAAACATAACCTTTTTCCTTAATGACAGCAGGAGTATCATTTCCAAAAGTAACATTATTTTATCTTTCTAGAGAGTTGTATGCAAGAAGTTTATTTCTGTCACCTGTCATGTGTTTTGAGCATCCACTATCAATGTAACATTGATTTTATTCTCCTTCTGCAAGTAAAGCTGTGCCACAGTTCTCAACTTGTAATTCCTTCTTTCTCCATACTTTGGAAGTTGAAGGTATATGCTCTTTTGGCTGAAGTTTGCTCCTGCATTTAGATTCTTCATGACCAAAGTTATTGCAATAAGAAGATTCAATTTCATTTTGAAGAGGAGAAAAGTTGTTATATGTATTCTTCTTTACTCCAGTATCAATTATTTTCTTTCTTGCTTCTCTAGTCATGATGGTTTTGTATGCAACACATTGAACAACTTTATGACCAAAATTATGACATGAGAAACACTGTCCATTGAAAAAGAAATTTCTGCGATCATGGACCCTTCTATTTGTGTTTACATGTTGGTTGGTATTTCTTTGAAAGGTATTCCTATTAGTGTTGTTTGTATTGAGGTGGTCACGCTTTACCTATAAGGTTTCTTTGTTTCCTTGCTGAGCGACAGAATGTTGTAGGTTGGTTGTAGCTGCTTTTAGATAGTTTGGTGTTGAAGACTGAGAAGATTCTCCGACATATCCAAGACCTGTCCTCATAAGAGGAGAACGTTGTACCTTGATAATTTCATCTACGGTTTTAGATCCTTTAGCAAATCTAAGATTCAAAGTCTTTACTTTCTCGATTTATTTTCTTAGACTTACTACTTCACATTCTAAATTCTCATTGTGTTTCTCCTTTTCTTCAAGCTAATTTTTTAGAGTTTCTATGGATATTTTGTTTTCTTCCAAACATATTTTGAGCTGATTGATTTCTTCAAGAAAATCATTATCTTCTAGAGCATCCATAAATGTATCCTTTTCTTCCCTAGACTCTTTTTCAAATGCCATGAGAAGTCTAAGATCTTGATCAAATTCTTCCTCATTGTCTGATAACCCATCACCATCTTCATGAGTATAATAACTTTTTCTAGAGCTAAATCGATTCTTATTTCTTCTTGCTACTTCCTTTCCTTTTACATGTGTTTCTTTATGAGGACACTTAGCAGCATAATAAACAACTCTTCGACAAGCAAAAAATTTGAAAGGAAGCTTACCTCTGAACTTTCCAGTGCCAAGTTGGAGCTTCTTTACAAAATTTACCTCATCTTCTTCTGAAAGATACCTTGATCCTTTTGTTTCTTGTACTTATTTTCCTTTTGTAGAAGCTCTAAATACGACTTCTTTGACTTCAGGTGATCCTCCTTTTCTCATTTCACATGCAGTTAAATTGCCATGAAGTTGAACAATAGTAAGACTTTGAAGATACTGCTTCTCTTCAATAGCAGACACTTTTGACTCAAATTTTGAAGTTAGATATCTTAAAACTTTTTCAACCACAGTAGTGTCATTTATGGTTTCTCCCAAATTTCTCATACAATTTACAATATCATCTAGACGTAAAAAGAAACTAGCAATGCTCTCCTCATTTTGCATCCTTAGATTTTCATATTGAATTCTGAGAGTTTGGAGTTTAGCACTTTTTACCTTTGTATCACCTTCATAGCTTAGAATGATTTTGTCCCATATTTCCTTTGCTGTATTCAACTGCATGACCTTGAAAAATTCTAATTCCATTAGACTCCCCAATAGTGCATTGACTGCCTATGCATTTGTTTCATATTTCTTTCTTGATGTTGCATCTGTTGGAACTAAGGCTGGATATTGATAACCTCCTTCAACAATAGCCCATACATCTTCTCCAAGAGACTGAAGATAGGATATTGTCCATGTTTTCTAGAATATTAAATTGTTTCCATTTAAGAGTGAAGGCCTGATAGATATAGTTCTATTCCATGGATAAATCTTATATTTGAGACTGAAATTGTAGTGCTATTCTAAGTGAAAACGGAAAAGGAAAATAACTAATGTATGTTTAGTTACTCCAGCATTCAATATGAAGTGTTACTTTCTTGAGATGATGTGTAAGCAACTAACTATACCTTAAATTCTAATGTTCTAGAAAAGCAAGTAAAGTGTGCGAAGGAAAAAAAATAATGTATATTTAGTTACTCCAGCATTCAATATGAAGTGTCACCTTCTTGAGATGATGTTAAGTAACCAATTATACCTAAAGATCTAGAAAAACAAGTAAAATATGTAGAGGAAAACTCAGTAATTTCATGAATTAAACATTCAATCATTCAATCTAGAAATATAATAGAATCAACTTCTTGGAATGGCCTTTAGGAATATCAGTGATGTTGGAACGGGGTCTCCTAACAAGCTGTGAAACTGGTCCATTTTGAATATTTTTTATTATATTTAGTCTAGCGCAGGGGTTTTGGTGTGGGTGAAATCCCCGAAAGCATTGTAATGAGTGAAAGGGTAAACTAGGGGTCCAAAAACCATGGGTTGCGGACCGTAGGAAAGTCTAGGCTATATTGTTATAAATAGAGATGCATTTTGTATTTTAAAATATAAGAAATGATGAGCTATTGATGCGGATAGTGCTTTAAGATATCTGTTTGGATTTTGGGGAGAGGACTCCTGTTGGCTGTGTTCGCGGAGATCCAAGTCCAGCTGTGTGCGGACCCTGCTGCTATGTGTGCAGGTTGGGAAGGGAATTGTAAGGAAGAATTGATGAATAAATGAATGTGGAAGATTGTTAGAGAACTGAATTTGTGAGTAATTTTGTGTAAATTACTGATAATTGTTGTATTGTGCATTTTCTGTCTTTAAGCTGCGAAAGATCTGTGTACTGCATTCTTGGATCTAGATCTATTATGTTATGTCATGTTAATTTTATAAAAAGCATATAACTATAGATCTAGTGCACGTGGATGCGAATAGAGACTTAATTAACTCTGCATAGAACAAGGTAATTTGGGAATCACAGGATCTAGCACAACTCTGCTTGCCTTACCCATCCTTTCTCAGGGTGTGGAAACCTAGTTCCAGCACCCACCCATACTACTTTGGGTGAGACTTTGGTCTGCGCAAGCAGGTCACTGCCGAAAGGGCCAGTAGTATAGGGGTTTGTTGGCAAACCTTGCACACCAAACCTGGGTCAGGACCCCTCAATCCAACAAATGGTTTCGTTGCTGGGAGCCTGTTAGGTCTCTGTAATAAGCAAGATTGGAAAAAGTCCGATCACAGAGTTAACATCATTTCAACCAACTTTGGGACTCTAGGATCTAGCCCTCCTGAATCCGGAGAGGGATCTCTCCAATATGTACAAAGATGGATTTGTCTTTGAAAGCTTAAGGTATTGATATTAAGCTAGTTATGAAGTCCAAGGGTTTTGTTTTGTTTTTGGATGGTTGGGCATGATTTGCTGTCTGAGGCGGAAAGATCTATATGCAAATAGGTTCAGAGGTGAGAAGTTGCAAGCAAAAAGAGTAAGCTTTGATCAAGATGAAAGATGGTGGCAGTTTTAAATCCATTGGGCTATCGATTCATAAGAGGATTTAATTGAAGAAAATTAGGTTCAAGAGTGGTCTATGGGGCAAGTCATCTGTGTCTAGGGATCTCTTTAAGGTTTGATTTATGGAATGGAGTGATACAATAAGAAAGGGAAATAACAGATGCAGAACAAAGAGCAGCCCAAGATCTGGTAAGTACTTTGAAAATAGCCAGCCTTTGACCAGGCACTTAGGAAAAACACAGAAGCAAACTAGGATCTGGTAAGTACTTTGAAACTATCCATCCTTTGATATACTTCTGATTAAAAACATATAAAAAACAAAGGGAAACTTTGAAGGAAACCTTTGGAGTAGAAAATAGCGGGCCGGGCGCACCACAAATCCTCTCCTAGCTCTTCTTTACTTAGTTACTTTCAAGACAATCACATAGATAACACATAATGGCCTAAGATATGATAAGTACTTTGAAACTAGTTAGCTTTTAACACATTCTAAGGGAAACGTTCAGATAATCATGCAGACAAGTCTGGGACCAGGACTAACCATATCTTCCTTCAGTTTATCTTCACACAACATATACTGAAAATAACATTCAAAAACAATATCCAACTAAGGCGATAAGACGAGGGAACGCCAGCATTCATAGGCCTAAACTGAATTAAATCATTTTAAAATAAAACAGTGGAAAGAAAACATTTAAATAAATATTTCTCAGCCGGAGAAGGTTACTGGTATACAGCAGGTCCTAACCCTATTTAAACTGTTCTTTATAGTGGAAAATGAAAACAGAAATAAAACAACAAGTTACAATGAGAATAACATCACCGTCAACATAGATCAGGATCCCATAAATCAGCTTGTATTGATGCTCCAAACTAGTTACAATCTTCAAATCCAGTGTTTTAATTCATGTCTCTTCACAACCTAACCTATCTGTTACAAGCAGAGCTCCAAGAGCCAGTGAATCACTATTTACAAACAGAATCCTTCAGCTCAATTACATTGCAATGCTTCAGCAATTACATTAGCAACCAACCAACCCCTCACTCATCTTCTACTGAAGTATTTATAGAAGGATGAGGAGGTGAGATCTGATTAAAGATCTCAAATAAATTTAATACAGATTTAATGTCTTCACGGCCTTCGGGAAATTCAATGAAGAAATCATACAGGTGTTCCACTTTATTAAATGATTTACACTCATGATTTTTAGCTCGGTGGGAGCTTTGTTTGACATTTGAGGCTCTGTGTACTATTAGGGTTACCTTGCGAACATCCGTCAATAAATTCCATGGCAAAAGTAACTTCTTTGGCTGTTTCGAGGCAAAATATCTAATCCTGCTCCATAAATTCGGCTCCTGATTGAGTGTTTTTAGACAATAGGTGGCGCTGTGGTGGTTGAGGAATCAGTTTTCCTCAGATATGGCAGTGGAGACAATATGTCTGATAAGCACTTTTAGGTTTTTCTTTTAAACTGTGTTTTGAGTCGGGGATTAGGCTTTTGATAACTGTCTTAGCCGTAATCCCCACCCATCTGGTCATCAACTCTCTGTCCTGGTTCATCTCTGGCTTTCTGCAATCTGATACTCTTTCTCTGTGATTTCTTTGCTTTTTTCCAGGTTTTACAGGGGCGCATGGCAGCGAAGGCTCATGGAACCTCGTTGACAGTATAATTTACACCCTGCGGATAATCTCTTCGATGAATTCGAAAGGCAGAGGATCGTCATCCTTGCCCCATGAAATTTTTCCATTTAATCAAGAAAAAACCTTAAACCTGCACAAAACAAACGAAATGAGGAAATCCTACGATTATATGGGTCAATATGCATCGGAGGGCGTGTGGAGAACGGGTCAATTGGAACTGTCGATCGCACTGTGATCGACGGCCGGGAGAGATTTGGAAAGTCCGAGGCAGAGAAAGGTTGACTGGGCGGCAGAATCAGGCAACTGAATGGGCACCGTCGATCTGCAGAGATCGACGGGGGAGATTGATTTCCCATCGCGCGACGGCTTGGTTATTGAGCAGGCGCTTTGGTTAAAGGTTGGGCATCTTGGGCGATCATCAACCGCTGGATCAGCGGGCCCAGATCAGACGGCCATCATCGATTCCACTGGGCAGTTATGGTCTAAAGGATAACGCGCGGGGGACTGACTTTATGCAGCGGTTTTGGAAAATTATGAAGGACGCGTGGTAGCCATCGTATGGAATCACTGGCTGTTGGGTTAAAACCACCTTTCACACGAAGGCGGTGCAGAAAAACCAGGTGGATTTGAGAAGTGACATATGGCTGGGGGGTCCACACGATAAGTCGTGTGCCGCGCCGTCCGATCTGTGGAGCAGATCGACGGTCAAGATTATTTCATAATTTTTGCAGGCGGAAAACTTTGAAATTTAATTAAAACCCAATTTTCATGATTTTCAAAGGCTTTTTGGTGCTTCGGGCAGAGAAAAATGGATAAGCGCCCAATGGTTACAGCGTTTGGTTCCGGTGCTCGGGTGCATGGAGGAAAAGAGGTAGGGGGCTTAGCCTGAGGGGCTTAAGACCAACGCATAGAAAATGTGCGTTTCTATGGTTTTTTAATGGTTTTCAAAGGGAAATGAGGGTTTCCGATAAGGTCAAGAAGGGGTCTTAGACTTTTAGGATATGGATTTAAATGAAGAAAAAGGAAGAATCATGAAGCTTAGGGGTTTCCAAGGGAAATGGAGAAAAGGAAATGAGTTAGTTGTGAGGAGAAGAAAAAGGGAGAAGAGATCCTTTGCAACAGTATATGACTGTGGATTTTTATGGGATTTCAGAAGCCTTTGAGATGTGAAAAAGTAATGAAGGATTTTGGACAGAGGAAAGGAAAGCAGGAGGCCTTATAGAGACTTCAAGAGCCAACAATTTTTAGTGATAAAATTTGTTCCTTGGAGGCTCAAAAAGTTTTAGCCACCTTTTGGTATAACAAAATATTATAGGTGGCTAACAGTGGCTCCACTTGGGGATGGTGCCTTCTTGAAGGCATCAAGAATTTTGACTTGATTTCTCTGGGATGCTGACTTGTGCCTGATCTATTATTCTCTTTGGGATGTTGACCATGTGCCTCATCCTCTAGATTTCCCTTCTTTTTGCTGGATGATATAGCTTTAATTTGGAAAGTGATAACCGTCGTGAAAAAGAATGAACCTCATCAATACAATTCTCTACCTACCCAATCCTACTGATCTAACATTCTTTCTTCATCAGAGTGCACTTGGATTGGCAAACTCTTTTCATAATCATTTTATTCTTTTGAAAGCATAAAAACTAATCTAATTCTACTCCTTATTTCTCCCTGAACTCAGATTAAACAGTTGAGCTCAGATATTTCTCTACCTAATCTATAGTCTGTTGGGATTAAAATGTCCAGCAGACTTTCATTCTCTAAATTCTACAACAGAAATTTAAAAACAGCCAAGTCAAGATTAAGCTGTTTGACTTGCTGTGATCTATGGCATAAAAACAAGTTGCACATAGATTATTATTTGCATAAAATTAAAACAAAATGGAAGGCTTAAGGTGCGAAAGTTTCTTATCATAGCCTTCTCCTTTACCACAGCTTTGTTTTGACTTTTATTTTGAGCTGTCTTTACTTTCTTCTGGTTTAGATTTTAGGCTGTTTAGAACTAGATCTCCTAACATTGTGACTCGGAAGATAAAATAGTTTTGAGTCATATTTCTTTGGAAACTTTGGTTCAGATTTTGAGCTTGTTTGAACCTTCAATTTCTATCCTAATCTATCTACTGATAAGCCAAGATTAAACAGTTTGGAAAATCAAATTCACTATCCTATCAACAGTAAATTCAAAAGCTAATTAGTCAAGATTAGGCTGTTTGACTAACTAGATGTGTGTTTTGCAGGAGTGGCATTTGAGCTTGCACACTTTCAGATTTGTTTCTCTTTTTGACATGGGGCCTTGCCTTTCTTGTTTTCATTCCTGCCCTCTTTTCATTTTTTCTTTTTTTTTTGTATTTTTTGATTTTTCATAACTTTGAATGCAATGGTGGATGGACTATTCATAATGGAAAAAGGTAAAAAGGCTTCAAAACATAAAATGGATCAAGAGAAGTAATGCTTAAGCATCCTGCCATTGACATGACCCCCAAAAAATTCTGTTGCATCCAGTTCCTGTAAGAAAAATGCATTATTACCAGTGACTGAATGAATAGAGTAAGGGCCAAGCCATAGATTTTCAAATTTTCCATGCTTGCCCTTTTCTTCCCTTCTTGAGTCCCACTTTAAAACTTTGTCCCCAATCTTGAAATTGCTGGCCTTTTTTCTTTTGTAAAAAAGATTTTTGATGCTTTCCTGTTTCTGTAATGCTCTGTTGTACACTTCCTCCCTGGTTTGTTGAAGATGAATGGTCTGATTTATTCTTCTGATCATGTCATTTTCTTCAGATTGCAACTCTTGAATGAACTTCATCACTGGTACACCTAGGTTGTTTGGAAAAATTGCATCAGTACCATACACCAGCTGGAAGGGTGACATACCAATGGATTTCTTCAAAGTTAATCTGTCAGCCCAAAGTGCATGGATCAGCTTTGTGTGCCAAGACTTTTTATTGTCCTCCAACAGTTTCTTGATTATGTTCACTAAGCTTTTGTTGGAAGATTCTGCAATTCCATTACCTTGGGGGTAATAGGCTGTGGAATGCCCCAATGTTATCTAGTATCTATGACAAAAGTCAACCATTTTCTTTGATCCAAATGCTGCTGCATTATCAGTGATGATCTTGGTAGGACAACCAAATCTGGAGAGAATGTTAGTCTCTATGAACTTTATGATAACTGAATCATTGGCCTGCCTGCAAGGAATGGCTTCTATCCATTTGGTGAAGTATTCTGTGGCAGTAAGGATCCACCTATGCTGGGCAGAGGATGGTGGATGGATTTCTCCTATGAAGTCAAGTCCCCACTGTTGAAAGGGAGCTTCAACAGTGATTGGATGCAAAGGAAGGGGTAGCAGTTTTCTCTTGTCTTCAAACAGTTGGCATTTATGGCAAGTAGTGGTCATATTATGTACATCAGGAAAAAGAGTGGGCCAATAGAAACCAACCCTCAAAATTTTTTTGGCTGTTGACTTCCAGTACAAATGGCCCCCACATTCTCTTTCATGGAATTCCTGCTTAACCTTCTCTGCATCAAACTCAGGCAAACATTTAAGCAATATACCGCTTGCATTTTTCCAATAAAGACATTTATCAATAATGCAATAGTTTACAGCCTTCAATTTTAAGAACCTTGCCTTTGTTTTTGATAAACCAGGAGGTGCATTTAAATTAAGCAAAACATAGAAAATATCGGCATACCAAGGAGAATTCATAAAATGGTCTTCAACAATGGGAGTCGAGAATTCTTCTTGGCTATCCAAAGAACTAATCATATTAATATCAAGAACTTCACAATTTGATTCAGCCATTAATCTAGCTAGACCTTGGCCTTTGATGAGTTTAGTGGGTTTTATCTCTAAATCATATTCAAGGATAACAGAAATCCACCTACCTCTCTTACCATCTGGGTCCTGTGTTAGAATGTCTTTAACAACTGAATTTAGGACAAAGGCAATAATGTGTGAGTGAAGGATGTATACTCTGAAGTCTTTTAAAGCCTTGACCAAAGCAAAAGCTTGCTTTTACATAATGTTATACTTCAGAGGGGCATCCCTCAATGCCTTGCTAAAGAATGCAATAGGCTACTCTTGTCCTTGTGGATTTTTCTGTAAAAGGACAGCAGCTATGGTATGTTCTGATGCAAACGAGAAGATATAAAAATCTTTTGAGAAATCAGGGCTTATGAGAACCGGTGTTTTGGTTAATGCTTGTTTTACCAGTTCAAAGGATGTCTTTGCTTCCAAGGTCCATTTCACCCCTTGCTCCTTCTTTAGCATATTTGTGATATTCCTAAGGAGCTCAGCTAAGTTGGGGATGAACCTTCTCAGAAAGTTGATCTTTCCAATGAAAGACTGCAAGTCTTTGATGTTTCGAGGATGAGAGATTTGCAATATGGCCTCAATCCTCTTTGGATCTATCTTTATACCCTCCTCTGAAATAATGTGCCCAAGAAGTTTACCTTCTTGGAGACCAAATAGCATCTTCTTAGGGTTCAAAGATATCCCAAATTTTCTGCACTTCTCGAAAACCTTTCTCAAATTTTCTAAGTGTTCTTCATCTGTTTTTGAAAACACAGTAACATCATCAAGATATATAATAATGAAGTAGCCCAGTTCTTCCGAGAATGCTATGTCCATGGCTCTCTGAAAGGTTGCCCCAGCATTCATTAGACCAAAAGGCATTTTCATATACATGAAGGTTCCCCATGGTGTAGCAAATGCTGTCTTTAATTGATCAGCAGGGTGAACTAAGATCTGATTATACCCTGAATAGCCATCAAGCAAAGAAATTATTTTAGAACCTACCACCCTTTGTGAAATATGATCCATTTTTGGTAAAGGGTAGTTGTCTTTTAACGAAGCTTTGTTTAAATCTCTAAAGTCTATACAAAGCCTGATTTCTCCAGTCTTCTTCCTAATGGACACCAGATTAGATACCCACTCAGAATATCTAATAGGGACAATAATACCAGCTTCATACATCTTCATGATTTCCTTCTTAACCAAAGGCAGCTGTATAGGGTTTATTCTGCGCAGCTTCTGTTTGAATGGTTTTTGGTTTTCTTTAAGAGGGATTTTGTGCTGTATTATTTTAGTGTCATATGACTTAAGATATTCGTAACTCCATGCAAAAACATCAGAAAATTCCTTAAACAACTCTATATATTTGAGCTTAATGCGAGCTGGTAAGGTTTTATACAGTTTAACCATCTTCGGTTTTTCTTCACTGCCTATGTTGCATTCCTCCACCTTAGTCTCCACAGGTTCCAGTTTTGGTTTCTTTGCCACATCGTTAAAATCGAACAACTCCTCCAAGGGTGCAAGACCACTGGGAAAACCTTCATCTTTGGAATGCAGAGTTTCTAATTCTTCTATTTCTGATTCTGCCTTCAATCCAGTTTTGTTTCTAAGTTTACTAGTCTGAAGGTTGAGATTGACAAGCTCAGGAGAAGGTTCTTCTTCACCAAGAAAATTTTCTTCACTGCAGTCTGTATCATATTCTGAATCTGAACTGTGCATTTCAAATTCATTTCTGAATTGCATGAAGTCTTCTATTTGTTTATCTCAATCAAACACCTGCCAATATTTTTTATTATCAGGCACAGCTGGTCTAAATTTTATTTGAGGTGAACAATCATCGATCTGATATGGCGTTAAACATGTCCTAGATGCAAAGGCTAAATTGTGGGCTATGAGATTTCTTTTCCTCAGGAAAAACTCAGTGTGGAGTCCTCAAATGTTTTAAAAAGATCCATGACATCATTCCGATAGGCCCTAAGTCTGGGATGATTCGCATTATACTCCCCATTGACTTGCCTAATTATTAACTTAGAATCCCCATACACATTTATTCTCTTGGATCCTAACTTTTTCAGTAAATGCAGGCCTAAAAGCAAGGATTCGTACTCCGCTATGTTGTTTGAACAATGAAAGTTTAATTTGCAAGAAATACATTCTGTGTGCTTGCTTTTAGTGTTAGTAATCCAAACACCTGCACTAGCGTTTGTTCTAGTGCATGACCCATCAAAATACATAGTCCAAAGAGGATCATTTTTAGTTTTATCAGTTTGGTGAATGTCCTTTGTATGATTTAATTCCTCAATTTTCTCATCGGGTTGAGGATCGTTCTCTTGACTATCAAGATTTAAGTTTAATGGATTGATGATTTGTAGTTCAAGACCTGTGCTTGGTTTGCTAAGGTTTTCGAATACAACAAACTGTTTCGACACTTCAGTGCTGTATTCCTCTCCCTTCGTTTCAGCCATTGATCCTATTAAAGTGATTTGTTCTGTGAGGGTTTCATCATTAAACATGATAAAAGAATCAAGGCCTGTATTCATGGAATACAGAGGGGAGTTTTGAGGTCTGTCTTGAATTGTAACTGTGTATTGCATATGAGACTCCCTGTAAAGTCTTCTAGTCTGATTGAAAATAGGGATAGTCACATAGGTCATGTCCATCTGCATAGTCCCCTGTAACTTAGCCCCCCAAGATCTTGATAAAATCATTCCATACTTTGGGGGTACATCAGCCACAAAAACATCCATAACTAAGCATTTGGTTGGAATCTGGGCTAAGTTAACACAAAGGTCTTTGATCAATCCTAAACACTTGACTCTGCTTGAGTCAAAAGAGTAAAGATCTTTATAAGGTCTGGTGATTTCAAGGCCCAGGCTCTCCATTACATCTTTTGGCATTAAATTATGAGAAGCGCCTAAGTCGTGCATAGCGTTGTGCAAAATCTTGTCATGGATATTTAAACTTACATAAAAGGGAGGGACATGACCCTCTTGAAACTTACCTTCAATGTTTGGACCAAAAATAAGCTCTGGTTGGTCATCATTAAGATTGAGTGTGTCCGCATTCTCCTCTATGTTTAAGGCCTTCAAAATTTGATTTCTATATACATTTTGGGCAGCTAACTCGGTTAAGGGAACATAGATTTTTATTTTTGAGATTTCCTGTTCCAGGCTGAAAGGAATTTGATTCTTTAAGGTGCTGGTTTCAGCCCTATTAGCTGTCATTTTATCAGCAACATCAGTTTGCTGCTTTTCTTTATTTACATTTGATACAGTTGTTTTAACAAGAGTACTAGCCGAGGTGTTAGCACTGCTTATGTTTGCACTCTGTTCTTCAAGATTTTGAGTGTCTTTCTCTTTATCTTTACTAGAATTAATAGCCACTGTTTGTTCCCTTTGTTTAACCGTTTTAGGCTTAGTTGTAGTGCTTTTTTGAGAAGATTTGTCAGAGGTTTTCACGTTGGGGGTCTGTTGACTAGATTTATTCCTGAAGTCATATTGTCTTGGAGGTTTTGTGATGGCATTTTCCATGTCTTGACAACAATTTTCATTATCATCTCTTTTGTCATCATAAGGTGTGTAAAGACCTTGTTTTCTATCATAATGAACCTCAAAGTTATCATCATCTACCCCAAATAGGTTGATATCATCTTCCTCTGTCATTTGATCGGATTCCTAAACCTCACTTACATAGTTTTGATGAAAGGGAGGAGTGATCTGTTGATCATCTTCCCTGGGTCTGTTTGGAGTTTGGTTTCTTCTAACATTCTGATTCTGGTTTTGGTTTCTGTTTTGAGGAGCGTTTTGATTTAGACTTGCTTGCGCTCTCTCTAGAATGCTCATTTTCTTCATCATCTCTTCCATCATTCTTTCCATCTTTGAGTTTGAAGTGGAAGGTATGGATTCCTCCCAAAATGATACTCTCTTCTCTTTCTTCATCCTTGCTCTTTTCTCCATTAAGTTTACTTCCACAGAGAGAGCACCTATTTGCATATCTTCAAGGGTTGCAAAATCTCTCTCTCTTAACGAATAGGTCATATCAGCATCAAACCCTTTAGGAAATTTGTTTAAAGCTGAACCTTGTGGAGGTTTTAATTCTGGGGAAAGCACATTATACACACTGTTAAATCTGGTACAATAAGCCTGTACACTTTCCCCTGGGTTCCTATGGAGATTTTTATAGTCAGCAAGAACTTGTAGAGGGTTCTTCCTTACCTCCCATTTGTTTAAGAATTTTTGATGGAAACCTTGAAGATCATTAATACTATGGGGGGCTAAGCCTTTAAACCATTTTCTTGCTTCTCCCCCCAGACTTTGAGCAAATAGTCTAAGTTTGACAGAATCATCATCAATTTCATTTCTGTCAAAGTAGTCATTCATCTTATCCACATGTTGTGATGTAGTTATAGCATTGCTAGCATCATACAATGGGATTTTGGACTGATAGTCCTGTGGAAGATTGACTAATGGTACAGGAAGGACTAAGGGAGCATACCATGCTACCATGATATGTGGTGGGGGTGGGTTGACAAGAGGAGGTGTGGGCTGAAGTGGAGTGGTTTGAATAGTGGGTGAAGGATGGACAGAGGTGGATGGAACAACGGTAGATTGTTTAGCTGATCTTGGATGAGAGACACCTAGATTATGAAGAAAATGTAAATCAGGAGGTGTTGATTCTCTATTCCCAAGGTGTTGAATTGTTTCTGGAGATGAATGTGAAGACTCAGAATCTAACTGATCTAAATCATCAAGGGACCTAGTTCTAAATGGATTAACTAGGTCAGCTTGTGGTTGTTGCAAAGCTGAAAGATTTTCAGGGACTAAATTAGCTCTTAGGGATGATCTGAAAACAGTTGAAGATTCTATCTTAGGAGACTTCCTAAGGATTCTTTCTTGGTTATCAACTATCTCAGGTGGATCAGGGTCAGGATGGGCTCTAGCGTGAATCTTTCTAGGAGCCACTATGCTATGTTTTTAGACCCAAATAAACAGGAAAAGTCCAACCAAGTATAACAGTCTTTGAGAGGTTGACTAATATATTTTCAGAATTTAAATCCTACAGCCTTCTAGCTGAGTTTGAAGGATATTACAATGATAAGTGTTCTTCCCAGTGGAGTCTTAAGGTCTGTTCAGGATTGTGGAGTCGCCAGGTGGAAAGTTTAGAGTGTTTCCAAAGAGATATACTGTCCACCACAGTGCTTGTGAAACATCATTTTTCAAGGATATCCCAAAACACAAAAAACTCTAACCAAAGATTAACTGGGAGGGCTTTCACCAGATGTGTCACCTCTAAAAGAGGATGAGATCCGGAGGCTACCTGGCCCTTTCCAGACTCTGTCTAAGAGTATGAGGTAAAACACATCGAATGGTAAATGAAATTTAAGAGCAAGTGTTTTACTACCAATCTGAAATGTTTTTGGTATTTTCTGAGTTATTTTTCATTTGTGGTTTCTAAGAAAAATCTACCTTTGCTTCAAAACTTAGCTACGGTTGTGAGACAAAGACAGTCTATTCTTATGGCAAAGCTAGCTGATTTTCCAAGGTTAGATAAAGTTTATAAGAATCCTAGGGTTCACCTAGTTTGTCACTGATTCAAACAAGTTTCATCATGATTACCATTTCTTGGTAGTGCTTGAAAAGGCTGCTTTTTACTCACAAGGTCTTATGAAGATTCGAGGTTTTAGCTTCCCCAGTGGAGTCGCCAGAAATGTTAGGTCTCTGTAATAAGCAAGATTGGCAAAAGTCCGATCACAGAGTTAACATCATTTCAACCAAATTTGGGATTCTAGGATCTAGCCCTCCTGAATTCGGAGAGGGATCTCTCCAATATGTACAAAGATGGATTTTTCTTTGAAAGCTTAAGGTATTGATATTAGGCTAGTTATGAAGTCCGAGGGTTTTGTTTTGTTTTTGGATTGTTGGGCATGATTTGTTGTCTGAGGCGGAAAGATCTATATGCAAATAGGTTCAGAGGTGAGAAGTTGCAAGCAAAAAGAGTAAGCTTTGATCAAGATGAAAGATGGTGGCAGTTTTCAATCCATTGGGCTATGGAGTCATAAGAGGATTTAATTGAAGAAAATCAGGTTCAAGAGTGGTCTATGGGGCAAGTCATCTGTGTCTAGGGATCTCTTTAAGGTTTGATTTATGGAATAGAGTGATACAATAAGAAAGGGAAATAACAGATGCAGAACAAAGAGCAGCCCAGGATCTGGTAAGTAATTTGAAACTAGCCAGCCTTTGACCAGGCACTTAGGAAAAACACAGAAGCAAACTAGGATCTGGTAAGTACTTTGAAACTATCCAGCCTTTGATATACTTCTGATAAAAAACATATAAAAAACAAAGGGAAACTTTGAATGCAACCATTGGAGTAGAAACTAGCAGGCCGGGCGCACCACAAATCCTCTCCTAGCTCTTCTTTACTTAGTTACTTTCAAGACAATTACATAGATAACACAGAATGGCCTAAGATCTGATAAGTACTTTGAAACTAGTTAGCTTTTAACACATTCTAAGGGAAACATTCAGATAATCATGTAGACAAGTCTGGGACCAGGGCTAACCATATCTTCCTTCAGTTTATCTTCACACAACATATACTGAAAATAACATTCAAAAACAATATCCAACTAAGGCGATGAGACGAGGGAACGCCAGCATTCTTAGGCCTAAACTGAATTAAATGATTTTCAAATAACACAGTGGAAAGAAAACATTTAAATAAATATTTCTCAGACAGAGAAGGTTACTGGTATATAGTAGGTCCTAACCCTGTTTAAACTGTTCTTTATAGTGGAAAATGAAAATAGAAATAAAACAACAAGTTACAATGAGAATAACATCACCGTCAACATAGATCAGGATCCCATAAATCAGCTAGTATTGATGCTCCAAACCAGTTACAATCTTCAAATCCAGTGTTTTAATTCATCTCTCTTCACAACCTAACCTATCTGTTACAAGCAAAGCTCCAAGAGCCAGTGAATCACTATTTACAAAAAGAAGCCTTCAGCTCAATTACATTGCAATGCTTCAGCAATTACATTAGCAACCAACCAACCCCTCACTCATCTTCTACTGAAGTATTTATAGAAGGATGAGGAGGTGAGATCTAATTAAAGATCTCAAATACATTTAATACATATTTAATGTCTTCATGGCCTTCGGGAAGTTCAATGAAGAAATCATACAGGTGTTCCACTGTATTAAATGATTTACACTCATGATTTTTAGCTCGGTGGGAGCTTTGTTTGACATTTGAGGCTCTGTGTACTATTAGGGTTACCCTGCGAACATCCGTCAATAAATTCCATGGCAGAAGTAACTTCTTTGGCTGTTTCGAGGCAAAATATCTGATCCTGCTCCATAAATTCAGCTCCTAATTGGGTGTTTTGAGGCAATAGGTGGCGCTGTGGTGTTTGAAAAATCAATTTGCCTCAAATATGGCGGTGGAGACAATATGTCTGATAAGCACTTTTAGGTTTTTCTTTTAAACTGTGTTTTGGGTCGGGGATTAGGCTTTTGATAACTGTCTTAGCCGTAATCCCCACCCATCTAATCATCAACTCTCTGTCCTGGTTCATCTCTGGCTTTCTGCAATATGATACTCTTTCTCTGCGATTTCTTTGCTGTTTTCCAGGTTTTACAGGGGTGCGTGGTAGCGAAGGCTCATGGAACCTCGTTGACAGTATAATTTACACCTTGTGGATAATCTCTCTGATGAATTCGAAAGGCAGAGGATCGTCATCCTTGCCCCATGAAATTTTTCCATTTAATCAAGAAAAAACCATAAACCTGCACAAAACAAACAAAATGAGGAAATCCTGCGATTATATGGGTCAATATGCATCAGAGGGCGTGCGGGAGAACAGGTCAATTGGAACCGTCGATCGTGCTGTGATCGACAGCCGGGAGAGATTTGGAAAGTCAGAGGTGGAGAAAGGTTGACTGGGTGGTAGAATCGGGCAACTGAATGGGGACTGTCGATCTGCAGAGATCGACGGAGGAGATTGATTTCCCATCGCGCGACGGCTTGGTTATCGAGCGGGCGCTTTGGTTAAAGGTCGAGCATCTTGGGCAATCATCAACCGTTGGATCAGCGGGCCCAGATCGGACGGACGTCATCGATTCTGCTGGGCGGTTATGGTCTAACGGATAACGCGCGGGGGAGTGAATTTATGTGGTAGTTTTGGAAAAGTACAGAGGACGCGTGGCAGCCATCGTATGGAATCACTGGCTGTTGGGTTAAAACCACCTTTCTCATGAAGGCGGTGCAGAAAAACCAGGCGGATTTGAGAAGTGACGTATGGCTGGGGGGTCCACACGATAAGTCGTGTGCCGCGCCATCCGATCTATGGAGCAGATCGACGGTCAAGATTATTTCATAATTTTCGCGGGCGGAAAACTTTGAAATTTAATTAAAACCCAATTTTCATGATTTTCAAAGGTTTTTTGGTGCTTCGAGCGGAGAAAAATGGATAAGTGCCCAATGGTTACAGTATTTGGTTCCGGCGCTTGGGTGCATTGAGGAAAAGAGGTAGGGGGCTTAGCCTGAGGGGATTAAGACCAATGCATAGAAAATGTGTGTTTCTATGGTTTTTTAATGGTTTTCAAAGGGAAATGAAGGTTTCCGATAAGGTCAAGAAGGGGTCTTAGACTTTAGGAAATGGATTTAAATGAAGAAAAAGGAAGAATCATGAAGTTTATGGGTTTCCAAGGGAAATGGAGAAAAGGAACTGAGTTAGTTGTGAGGAGAAGAAAAAGGGAGAAGAGATCCTTTGCAGCAGTATATGACTGTGGATTTTTATGGGATTTCAGAAGCCTTTGAGATGTGAAAAAGTAATGAAGGATTTTGGACAGAGGAAAGGAAAGCAGGAGGCCTTATAGAGACTTCAAGAGCCAACAATTTTTAGTGATAAAATTTGTTCCTTGGAGGCTCAAAAAGTTTTAGCCACCTTTTGGTATAACAAAATATTATAGGTGGCTAATAGAACCGAAGAAGTCTGAGAGAGGGATCGGGTAATGACAAGAGAATACTGGAAGCATGAAAGAAAAGAAAACAAAGATTATTTTGAGAGGTAGATCCAAGAGTTCGAAGTAAAAGAAAATCGCAGTGGGATGTTAACAGCGGAAAGGTGGAAAAATAGGTACATCCTTACTGAAAGCTACAAAATATTCTTTGTGACCTTTGCGATTGAACTCCAGGATTGACTAGCTAGACTTGTGGAATTCCAGAAGTGTTGGAAGGACGATCAAGTCACTCAGTGGACCCCAAAACTGCTCGAGCAGCTGGAAAAGACTAATAATACTATCACGCACACAGTGGATCACTGGGTGGATAGTGTGCTAGGAGGATTTGTGATAGAATTTCCCATTGATCGGTTTGTCTCATACTCTAAGGCTGAGCGATGATTATTCAAAGGGTTCCGAGGAAAATTTCTGAGGACGTTACCATTGCTGATGAAGATATTACTGTGGGAAAAAAGTATTCTGTGTAGTCATACTAGCTGAATGACCTCGGATTTAGACGAGAGTACGACGCGCAGTGGTAAATACTATCGAACCAACCTTGACAGAGGGAGATCCGCCTACAATCTATTGCAGGAACTGGCTGCGCAAGATCCCCCAGCTACATCGCCACCTAGGCCACGCAAAGGTAAGAATTCACCTATACCACCACCCCCCGTAGACAGTGATATGGTTGCGCATCTGACATTACCTACCTTCAAGGGGGTAGGAGATGACGATATGGATTGGTTTTGTTTCATTGCAGAATCTGTATGGACTACACAGAATGTGGCGAGTGATATTGTAAAAAGGGCACAACTATCGTTGGCATTCGAGGAAAGGGCCCTGGATTGGTATATGCAGTATATTTCCCAGAATGGGAGCGCATCCATTCAAGATATCAAGGACACTTTGAAGCGCCAATTCAGGAAGCCGAAGTCTTATTCCCAGCTGGTAGTAGAAGTGAAGGAATTCAAAAGAGGTGCGTCTGAGTCAGTATGGGAGGCTGATCAACGATTCAAGAAAGCAATCAGGGAAGGAGGATTCGAATATGATGATAGACAGCATACGAAATGGTTCATCGCTATGTTTTTACCTCACCTGCGCATGCCAATGAGTCATTAGACTTTTGATTTTCAGGAGAAGGTTGTGGAAGTCGCTATGAAACTAGAGGCTGCCCCCCGACATGATACGTTGGTGGGGGTATAAAAAATTCAGGAACAGCTTGGGGCTATGAATATGAAAATACAAAACCTATGAAAAGAATGAGGAAAGGACGGTTGCGCAGATCTTTGGTGCATACGATGTCGGGTGTCTGGCCATACAAAGGATAAATTTCCTCTACTAATGGATTACATGCAAGTAGGAGGACCTAGCTTGGTGCACCCAGGGGAAAATAGGGAACCCATTCTGTCACGACCTGGGTCAAGTGGACCTGTGCTGTGGTGCGATGACTCTCAGGTAGCAGGACTACATGATACGAACCATTGCCCTTGGCTAGGTGCATATGTCCCAAAAATAAAGCAACAATGGTGCAGATTATGTCAATCAGTGGCACACGATGAGTAGAACTGTCGAACCTATGACTTAATGATGGATTGTGGAAACTTGTATAGGGTACAATTGGACCCTGCGTCGCCAAGACTTTCGGCTCACTTTGGAGGATCACTGGCCAAAGGTAGAGGAGGTCGGGGAGGAAGCGCAAGCCGAGGACGTGGGCAGCTAATCTACTATAACTGTGGGGAAATAAGGCACTTTTCTAGAGAATGCCCAAATCCCACTAGGCCATCGTGCAAATATTGTAGGCATTTGGACCATGTGGTGGAGGATTGCCCAATTTTAATAGCCAAGATGTAGGAAAAGCAGCCCACCCCTACGCAGAACGTACAAAGATTTAAAATAGAGCTAAGAAAGGGGGATTCTTGTGTAAAAGTCATGACACGTAACAGGCTGGTCACCCAGGGAGAAAAAGTGGAGCTTGCCTCCCAGGAAGGAGTGCCTTTCAAAGAACAAACACCACTGGCAGCCCTCGCGCAGCTGCCGATGCAACCTCAGATAGAGGAAGGAGTGGAGCCCTTTTTAAAGGCATGTCTGAAGCTGCTATGAAATCCACAGGCTGTAGGAAATCTCCAAGCACTACTGAATACCTATGCAGCTCGGTCTAATTCGATCCCCAAGACCAAGGATGTACACAAACTATATAGCTATAAGAAGCGCACCAGAAGAGAGATGCGATTGACTGCGCAGATTGGTGACTATGAGATGGATCAGGTTATCTTAGATCTTGGGTCAGATGCGAATGTATTACCAAAACAGACATGGCAGTGAATGGGAGAGCCTAAATTAGAATGGTCCACCATCCAGCTATGAATGGCCAATCAACAAAAAATCATCCCTCTAGGGAGGTTACCAAAAGTCATGGTTGACATCGCAGGGGTAAGGGTCCTAGCTGACTTTGAAGTAATAGAAATTATGGAAGATGCGGATCCCTACCCTGCACTCCTCGGACTGGAATGGGCAATAGACATGGGGGGTGTCATCAATCTCAAAAAGCGCAGCATGGTGTTTGAAAACAAAGGTATGCGTGTCATATTACCATTTGATCTAGCAGAAGGTGCACGGTATAGAGATCCAGCCTATGAGGAGGAAGAAATAGATCACATTTATAAATTAAATGTGTGGGATGAAGATCGGGTTAACCCCATGGATGAAGGAGTGCTCTGTGGGGAAAAGGACAGTGAATGTTTTTTCGGCTCTGATGAGGAGCTGGAAAATTGGCAAGGTCAATTGCACGAGGTTTCGGCACTACGATATCTTCGTACCTCCAGGAATTTTCGTTGCATCTCTACCACGGAAAGAGACCTGCCTTTCCATACGAACGCAGGTGACAATAAGAAGGTTGTTGAACCTAAAATTCCTACGGAACACAGGCTAGGAGCACTGCCATTAACACTACGCAGAGCACCTATGAAAGGGTTGGTATTCTTCACTCAGGAGAAGTATTAGAGTAGGGTGATCCTGCGCTTAGGGACCCCGGTTGCTAGATGGGCTCTGAGGTCAGATGACCTACACAGATACTTGCTGACATACAACACTCAAGAGTGTGAGCGAACCTTGCCCGGACAGGCTCACCTAGGTACCGTTGACCTAGGTGTGCGCTTGATTATGGACCTACCTGAACCCAAGTGCAATTGGGAGAATTTGCAGATGCCTCAAGTGATAGATGGACCGACAACGCGTGACGTAGCCCTATCATACAGAAACATCCCAACCAAGGGCAAGGCACATGGCTCGAGAAACGTCCCAACCAAGGGCAAGGCACATGGCTCAGAATGTCACGCAAGCGTCACCCACGGTCTGACATTCCATGGAAATGACTTTAGACACAAGGGACACTCATCAGCACCTCTCGATGTGATAAAAAAGGAACCTTACAAGTACGAAAAATAGATGGCAGATCATCAATGCAGCCATTTATGGTAAGATTGATCTGCATGAGCAAAGGTCAGTCTCACGAACGGGATACTCCACCATTAAATAGCTCTGGACAGTGTTTGGGTGGTTGCATGATGTTTCACCAAGCTATTTATTCACTCTACAACATGCTCCTACTATCTGCGTACTGGGTTTTTTCACTCATTAACATTCTTTGGGCTGCCTATTTTCTTGTTGCTACGATGGACCCTAACCCACCAAATGATCCGGTCTAGGGGTGCTCGGTACCCACATGTATCATCTCGAGAGGCCATGGGAATGCTGAGTTCAGTCAAAGGAGTGAGC
The DNA here is from genome assembly GCA_034641835.2 of Pinus albicaulis. Lineage (NCBI taxonomy): Eukaryota > Viridiplantae > Streptophyta > Pinopsida > Pinales > Pinaceae > Pinus > Pinus albicaulis. The sequence continues at coordinate 1,394,969,874 of CM076572.1, forward strand.
ACTGGCTTCCTGCAGAAATAATTGTCTACAAGCCACGCACAATAGGAATCACTGACCTTTGCACTCCAGGGACATCCGCAGGACCCAGTCGGAGGGCCTTAGAAGATATAGCAGAGGAAGGTCTGCTCGTACCACAATCCACTGCCCGCAGCATCATAATAAGGTCACAACTGGTTCTGCGCCAAGGAGGAATGCTGAGATACAAGGACATGCTGCGACTTCTCTGCAAATCCAGAGTACCGCTTAGCAGAAGCAATGTATGTTCACTCCCTCGCACTTCCCTAGTTAACAATCAAGATCCAACTACTGGGTACATCCAAATAGATTTTGCACAGATATCTCACATAGAGCTACAAGGAATATACACCAGAGTGTTACACGAGGTTCGCCACTGTGACCGGGCCACGCGACAGCAGTATGACATACCTTTATAATTACGGGACCAACGGATTGCAGTGGTCACAGACGCAATGCATATCATTCGGGAGCAGCTGACGAGGGCCGCCCAATTGGTCGAAATAGCTACCCAACTATGGACGGTCGTCCAACACCATTCTATGCTTCAGCATATCTAGAAGGAATTATAGAAGGCGGAGGCTGCTCTGGATCAAGTCAGAGCCTCCACCGTCTCCGCTCAGCATCTAGCCATCTTGGACAAGCTTGAGAACCTTCGCCACAACAAGCATGTCATCCGAAAACGGTTGAAACCATGGGCCGACACTGTACTCCAGCTTGTCGTAGATGCTCAGTCCACCATTGCTTGCCTCCACCGGCTGTTAAAAAGGGTTACCGTGGCTCCAGACGGCCCTGCCTCCCTGACACTTGTCAACATTACGCAACGAGCTGCGGCCTAGAGTCAGGAAGTGCTCTCCCTGCTCGTCCACACTTTGGCTACCTTGCGCGTGCAAATAAAGGTCACGCCACTGCTGTGACTCGGTACGAGTCACAAGATTGTGTTGGGGGACTGTTGGAACGAGGTCTCCTAACAAGCTGCGAAACTGGTTCATTTTGAAATTTTTTTATTATATTTAGTCTAGCGAAGGGGTTTTGGGGTGGGTGAAAGCCTCGAAAGCATTGTAATGGGTGAAAGGGTAAACTAGGGGTTCGAAAACCATGGGTTTCGGACCATAGGAAAGTCTAGGCTAGATTGTTATAAATAGAGATGAATTTTGTATTGTAAAAGATAAGAAATGATGAGCTATTGATGCGGATAGTGGTTTAAGATATATGGTTGGGTTTTGGGGAGAGGACTCCTACTGGCTATGTGCATGGAGATCCAAGTCTAGCTGTGTGTGGACCCTTCTGCTGTGTGCACAGGTTAGGAAGGGAATTGTAAGGAAGAATTGATGAATGAATGAATGCGGAAGATTGTTAGAGAATTGAATCTGTGAGTACTTTTGTGTGAATTAATGATAATTTTTGTATTGTGCGTTTTTTGTCTTTAAGCTGCGAAAGATCTGTGTACTATGTTCTTGGATCTAGATCTTTTATGTAATGATGTGTTAATGTTATAAAAAGCATGTAACTATAGATCTAGTGCACGTGGATGCGAATAGAGACTTAATTAACTCTGCGCAGAACAAGGTAATCTTGGAATCACAGGATCTAGCGCAACTCTGCTTGCCTTACCCATCCTTTCTCAGGGTGCGGAAACCTGGTTCCAACACCCACCCATACTACTTCGGGTGAGACTTTGGCCTATGCAAGCAGGTCACTGTCGAAAAGGCCAGTAGTATAGGGGTTTGTTGGCAAACCTTGCACACTGAACTTGGGTTAGTACCCCTTAATCCAACAAGTGATGTAATTAAATGCGGATCTAAAAGTAAATGTAAAATCATGCAAAGTTAACTAATGTATGTTTTATTTAATCCAAAATTCAGTATGAAGTATTACCCTCTTGAGATGTTATGTAAGAAATCAATTATACCTTAGTTTCTAATTTCCTAGAAAGAAATTAAAATGTGTAGAAGAAAAACTCAATAACTATATGAATTAGACATTCAATCATTTAGTTTAGAATCATCATCTTGAAATTACCTTTAAGAACATCCATTAATACAATTAATTGATAGTTCTAATCTAGGAAAGAAAATGACAAAACAATAAAGGAAACTAGATAACTGTGAATTCTTATTGCTTCAAACTTAGTTCAATTTGAAAATAGAAAGATCTATCCTCACTAAATGTTTCAGAAGAACAATGTTTACACAGTTATGGTTTTAATTTTATGCTAGTGATCAAAACTTAAATGTACATTAATCTACTTTAGAAAATAGAATTGAAAAAACAGAGTAAAGAAATCAAACTAAAACAATGAATGAAAAACCTCCTCCTGTGTAGGGGCCCTCTACAACAGATTCGGTTGAGATCCTAGCTGGTTAAAAATGCACTTAAGCAATCATTGGCATGAACACATCCTTGTATTGCGATAGAAATAAGTCTTAAATCAATACACAGCGTATCAGCAAAAGCTTAACTTAAAACGTAATTCTTCTCAGTTCTGTACAACTGGTATTTATAAAAAAAAACATAACTATTTATGATCTAATTCTGCTACAGGTGGCTAATCTTAACTGACTCATAGAATTGCAATTTTACTGTTTAACTCTTGATTTGCTACGATATAGAAAATCAAGAGTCCTTTTTTTCTCGGCTAAGGTTATTTGACCATGATCTTAGGCCTCCTTTTCTATCGATCTAGATCAAGTAGATAGGACGAAATCCATGTGGAGATGATTCTGGAAATGCCCATGTGGCTCATTTCTCCATTTGAACCCTGGAACTTGTCAGACCATGAGAGTAGCTATGGAATCCACAATTAGCTGCAGAATAGGCTACATTCTGTAGCCAAATTACAAAAATATATTCGAATAGCAAGAACATCAGAATATAACATGGAAATCATTTAAATGCATTCCTTGAGACAAAAACTGACATTTATCATTGATTGGAGTATGTAAAATTATGAGAAAATAAGGGAAAAAGGTGAGAAAGGAAGTCAGAGAGAGGATAATTCTGAGGTTCAACACGAACCAATATATTTTTCTTAATGGCATGATATCTTTCAATTCAATGGTGCAAATATCATGGGTTTCTATGTTGTTAGGCACAAATGATTTTTTTGGTAGAAAAAATGAGCGGTGGTGCATGGCATCCCACAGAAATTCAAGTTCCATCATGGCCTCTAATATATCCTCATCAAAGTGAAATAGGATTTCTAAGGGGGAATTGTTTTGTGTGAGGAAATAAGGAGTGGATTTGGGTCTAGCAGTACTGGTCGAAAAACAAGAATATGATTCGTTGGTTGATTTCATATAACCATATGAGGTTGACAAAGCGCAAATGGGATGGGTATGCACCATGAAAGGTACTACTACCGGTGTGGTAGTTGCATCAGTCTCGACACCAAGAAATGATGAGCAGACAACACAAATCATGGTTCCAATGGATGATGAGATGAATCATATATGATGTTGTGTGTTGTCAGCATTAGATTGCAGAAGGATTTCAACGATGATTGGTTTTTTTTAGTAAGAGGAGGTTCATGTGACCTTGGTGGTGTATGAGGGGTACAAGAATCTTCCTCTAACTGAGAATGGAATTAGATGCAAATATGTCAAAATGTTTGTAACATAGGGAATTCTTATGTACCATGAGAGTGGCTGGTGCAAATGTTGCGCGGAATATAGGTACTCAATGAGTAAATGGTATGCGATCCACTACAAATTATGATGTAAGATGACAATGATTGGTGATGGTCGTGTGACGATGCATTTTTTCTCTGCTGCCATCTTCGGTTATTATATTTAGCGTGGTATGGCTCTCTTAGGTGGTTTTAGTTTAATTATCTTCTGTATGCTCTCAATCGTTGAAGATATTGACAGTTCTTCATATGATGAAATTGAGATAAAATTCAACAATAGCAATGGGTGATCTTCTCTTGATTAGAGAGATGTATGTGGGGGATGGGGTTTACTATGCGAAAAATGTCGATGAACCTATCCAACTACTGACATTGGTTAACCATGTGGTTATGTTTATCGCATAGGGCACATGAGAATTTAGGTTTGCACCCTACCCTGTTGGTGCATCTGATCGCCTTTCCATATCTAGGTTGGTGGTGGTGATGAGAGGAAAGAAAAATTTCTGCTGGATGCCTCTCTTCCATTACACGTAGAATGGACATAGATGCTTCATTCCCTTGTGTCATAGAACTCTCTATAGAGTCTGAGTATGAAATGGCCAAGTTGGGACTTTCGATGATGAATAGGCGCATGGAACCTTACACAATGCGAAATTGGGGAATGTGGGGGCAATGGCGAACATGACAGTTAACTTGATAGATAAGACACATGTATCGTCTATGTATAACCAAATTTATTTGGACCACCAATGTGATTTGGTACCAACGAATAAATAACCTTAAATCTGGGCATTGTGTGATCAGGTGATCAGTTTCCTCGCAAAATGCGTAGACCAGGATGTGAGGTCTTGCTTCTGTTTACCTTCGTGGTGACTACTAGGTCATGCTAGTTGGGTGTGATCATGATGTTGGTTCTTCTCGTATGTATAATATGGTTTTGGACCCACCATCCTCCATTTTCATGGGTGCTATAGAGGGGTCCTAGAGATTGGTTTTCTCTAAGGCGTGCAATGCATCCATATATCGAGGCATCTATGGGCAATGATGAGTGTAATGCCCGTATTGGTCACGTGTGGCGCACACATGGTTGGTGTGTAATGATTTACCTTGGGTATTTGTGACCTTATCCCTTTTATGTTTAGATGAGTTCATGACTATTATTTTTGCATGTAAAAGAGATTTCAACTCGTTTAACTCTAGGAAAATGTTGGTAGGATGGCCTACGACGTTGCACAATGCACAAGGTTGTGATGCCCTAGGGACGTCGATCTTCTTCCCTTTCTTGTTATCCTTTGCGATAGTACTAGTTGGTGTCGTCACAAAGGGCTCTTTTTCTATGATGGTCTCTAGGGAAGTAATATGATTTATTCCTGTAGCGGTAATTCTTGGGTTTCCCGATGAGGCCAGAGGGGCCAAATAACAGACTGGTATTGAGAGAGCCATATTTGGTAATGTAAGGGTTGCCATATCTTATTGCGTAACAAAACCAGGTGGGGGATACAAAAATGGGGTCTAGGAGATGGCATATGGTAGGAATGTTGAATCAGTGGTGATGACATCCGTGACACCGGGTTCTGGTTCCGAGATGGTTTCAGTGTTTGATGAACTTATCATGCACAACACTACCTTTGTATCTTCCAAGGTTTCCCCTGGTAGTATGGGAGGATCTCCTGGGTATGTTCCAAGGAGGGTGGATGGTTTCAATTGGCCTGGGCAAAATTAGGTATATGTTTTGATCGAATCAATATGTGTATATATATATATGGTAGTACAACATCCAGAGTGGTCATGGGTTTCTTTTCGTAATATGTGAGTTGGTCGATGGTGATGATTTTGTCTTCATGGGGGACAAACATCACCCTAAAAATGGAAGATGCTATCGCAATCATAACATGCATGTAACTCTACCCAAGGAGGATGTTGTAGTATAATTGCACGTCCAAGACTTCAAAGTCTATGAGTAATTTTTTTCTGGCCAGGTGTACTGGTACATTTTGGAAAATACCTATGGGGTTGATGGGTGCGTGTCATATGCTCTGAGCATGATATTAGATGGTTTCAATTCTGGCGATCCTAACTTCTGCCAAACTATTTTGAACATGATCCATGTAAATTTTCTTTCATCCACGATGCAATGATGAATGGTGATGTTCTGGACCGAAATCGGTATTTGGAAAGCGACTAGCGAAGGGAGCCTTTGGCCTGCCTTGTCTAGATCAAAGACCATTAGGCGAGAATCAAAAGGGTCAATTGTGCCTAATGAAAAAAGTAAGGATTTCTGTTGGGTCAGGAAATATTGTAGGACTTCTAATGCTAACATAGATGAGGGATACTGAGCTAAGTCGTCCACTATACTATAGTTGTGAGTAGCTTTGGAATGATGCCTTGCATTCCTTGCTCACCCCTTGACCATTTTTGGCATGTTCTCAATAGGTACTTTAGATATGGTTAACAACGCAATAGGTGTGATCGTACTTGTACCTTAAGGGTTGGTTTCCGGGGGTGCTTCGTAATTTCTGTTCCATGTTTGGAAGAACAGTTCTTCTCCAACCATGAAGATATCGTGGTTGTTTCCTCTGGCATTGTTTTGGGGTGGTTGTTGTTGCTGAGTGTTAACCACTCCTTGATGGGGGAAGGGTTCCTACATGACTACAGGCTACTAGTTCCCCCCCCCCCCCTTGTCCTCAGTAACCTTGAAATAATTTCAACTCAGGAAGTTCAGGACAACGGTGGGCGTAATGACTATACTCCCCACATATGGCACAAGAATGGTTTGTCCTTAGAGTGGTCATTTTATTTTTCCTCTGAAAGTTATTGATTGGTTCCTAGTTTTGATTTCGGTTGGGATTGCCCCCAACCTACAATTGTGAGGGGCGTTGCTGATTGTTGCCCACCTATCTAGGGTCTCCCTTTTCTTTTCTCTTTGGTTTTTTCTTTACAACGTTCAGAGGATTATTATTATTCTCTTGGTCATATGAAAGTTGTTGCTGAGCCTTAGAGGGTTGCACTAGATCAACCGGTGCGTTATTCTGCACGGGTGGTAGATGTTGTGCGAGGAAAGGGGAGTAATGGTTTCCTTGTCCTTGATTGACATATGGATGTTGGGATGACTCTCTAGTATCAACATTTCTAGCTGAGTATTGAGTCCCATGCAAGGGAGGGTATGAACCTCCTTGTGGTTGGTGGTATGGGATTTCCCTGTTAGTCATGTTCTACAGAGGTGTAGGATGACTGTGGTAGTACCCTGGTTGTGATACATTCTGCGTAGTATCATATGAATATGCAGGGTATTTATAGTTGTTGTTTGGTTGAATTTGGGCTAAGTACCCTATCCAACCATCGACAATATTCAACGCACCTGGTAATTCTCTATAAGTTTGTAGACATGGGGCATTTGGAAGGATATGGTATATATATCTAGATTTGGTATAAATGAGCTCTAGTTGTTGGGCTTTACTGATGGATTTTTCCTCACTGTGATGTTTTTGCGTTGCCACTTTTTTGAAAAATTTTCACTGAGTTTTTTCAAAAATAAGTCCAAGAGAACTCGATCATTGAGCTTGGCTTTGCAAAAACTGTGACATCTTCGCCATTCATGGAGATGGTCCAATATGTGAACAAGAGGTGTTTGTCTAAAATGGGTGAGGAGTTCCATTCATGAATCATGATGAATCAGGAGCTGAAATAAGGTGAGAAACATTGTTGCGAGGGAGTTAAAGGTTCCATATGATGTAGAAGGCTGGTCAACATACCATTTTGTCGCTGGCCCTATAAGGGTGCACTGAAATAGTCTTAGTTGAATGGTATCATATATGATATTGTTCGATGAACACCACAAGTGGAAAGTCATAATGTGATTTCTTGGGTCTTCAGCTCGCTTAACTTCAAATTTTTTGAATATCTAAAGGGAGCTTAGTGGGAATGGGTGGCTAGTTATGGCCATGTTCAATAGGTTCATTCGTTAACTTGGTCAAATATGATAGATTTAAATATTCTAAAAAAGTTAACTGAGTATTTTCCACCATCATATGATGATTTTGAAGACGTATATGTATGGGGATCCCTTGGGGAGGTTCCTGGGGAATATTTCCCTGTTGCGTTCTTTGAGGGGTGGTGTGATGACTCCCTGAAGGGGTAGTGATCCTTTGACCTTGATGGGTCATAACAGGAGTGCAGTGTGGTGAACCTAGAGGGGTCCCCACTAGTGTGGTGATTGGTGACCCTTGGGGGGTTCCAATCAAAGATGCCTCGATCAAGGAATATTTTATAATTACAACAACATGACGTCCTCTATGCCTAAATGGAGGGAAGCCTGGCACTCCTCCCTCTAATGGGTGGAGGTTCAAGAAACTCCTAGATTGATGGGGTTCCATTGGTTCCCCTATACCGTTGATTAGCATAATATTGTTGTTTTTTTTTTAATTTGGAGGGAGGAAGACTCTATCAATGCAATAACATAATCACATACATAAAACAAAGTGAAAGATAGAAAGGAAAATTTTCTCTTTATATTTTAAGCTATTTGATCAACTAAGCGAAAAACAAGGTTTCATTATTTGCTTCCGTATGATACCAAAATCCTATGTAGACTTGATCGTCCTCACACTCTAAAAGGAACTACGCTTTGCATAGATATCTTCTGATGGATACTGGGGCCAACGTCTCAAAAGAACTAGCGATGCCTTCAAGCAGCCAAAGAATCAACCAAGGTAATGGTAATGAGGATCTAGTGCTGCCCGCACCATCAACTATAGGGAAAGGATGCCCTAGATTTTTTCTACTAAAGTACTTTCATCCCACATGAGAATTTGAGTCTTAAGATTCTTGGTAGTCAGTTACCAATACTGAGCACTAGATGGGTCGGGTCTGTAATATTCCAAAACAGGAGAAACAATAATATTGAACATAAAAATGGAATTTATAGCAAATATAATAACATCAAAACATGAGAAAATAATAGAGCCATTTCATTATGTATAATAGCATAAATGAGTATAATATCTTGAGGAAATAGACACCCAAGCTAGGAAAAATAAGCGTCCAATGATCCAATACACCCAAACAAGAAATACTGCTGCTACAAAAAATGTCAGAAGGCCATGAATGCACATTCCTAGTGAGAATAACTGCAGCTAGAAAATACGAATACAAGGAGCTGCTAATATAGTTCTTAGAAAATTCCAGGATCAGAGATCTAGGCTCTCTAGCACAATTACAAGACAATCCAGAAAGGGTTTACAGAAATACACAACATGAAAAATGTAGCCATAGGGATGAATTACACTCTGCAACTAAATAACTATTGGGAGATGGCTGATATGACAAGAAAATAGTTGATATTCCACCATACTAGCTTCTCGGATGAAGGGTTGCTCCCCTCACTAGGAAACAAGCTCACAAACTAGGTTTCTCAACCCTAGACTGCAATTGTCCTTCAAAATAATGCATTTTCTGAAGGAGACTGTGTTGCTGAAGATGGATGAAGCTTTGCCTAATGTCGTATGGTGGAATGAAGCTCAAATGAACCTCTCTTGACTGGGAACTCAATGTCCCCCAAGGATGAGGGTGGGATTTCCGCCCGGAAACACCCTTGTGCTAAACAGCACAAAAAAATCTGCTAAACAGCTGAAGCATGCAGAAAGTCATAAAAGATAAAACATAAAAAATAATCATAATGGCATATATGACTGCCATCCCCTTCCTTATATTCTTTGTGAGCTTCCTCACCCTTGCCCCCACTCATTAAATATGCTACTCCCATGCATACACTCCTCCACCATAATTATGCTATCCTCCACTATATCTGCTCCCTCCATGACAATGCTATTGATTTGGTCAAACATGACCCCATCCACATGCATTGACCCCATTCACACCAAAGGTTGCTTTATTTCAACTAGATACATTTATCCACTTTCACACTAGAAGTGGTTTTATTCCTGCTAAAGTGATTTAAGGGTTTCTCTACCCTCTTATTCATATAATTTATGAACAAAAGAAAATTTTGATATTCCAACTAGAAAAAAGCTAATTAGGAATATTACAGTCCTCCCCTAGCAAATGTTTCTTGTCCTCAAGAAACTACAAAGATGAATGCTGCAAAATCTTCTCTCCTTCCCAAGTGGAATCCTCATCTGGTAGATTCCTTCATCGAATAAGATATTCTTTAATCACTCCATTCCTTAATTTCCTCTCCCGAGTATCCAAGATACCTTCCAGTTGTAAAACCATATGTCCCTCATCATCATTAGGTGGGAGATCCATGGTCGTAACTACATGTTTTCCAATGGCCTTCTTGACGCATGAAACATGAAAAATGTTATGGATCTTACTCCCAATGGGGAGCTCCAACTCATATGCTACTTCCCAAAATCGACGGATCACCCTGTATGGCCCATAGAACCAGGGCTTAAGCTTCTCAGCCCACTTCTCCTTCAGTGTAGATGATTTGGAAGGCTAAAGACATAGATAGACCAAGTCATCCACCTCAAATTTCCTCTCTATCCGATTACGGTCTGCATACAACTTCTTTTGATTCTAGGTTGTAGCAATGTTCTCCTTGAGAGCACAGAGTATATCCTGATTCTCTTGGATCCACTCCTTGGCATATGAGCCTTCCTTGCTCCAAACATCACATCAAAAAATGATAAAGAAACATACCCATACAGAGGCCAAAATGGAGACATACCGATCGACATATGAAATGTCGTGTTTTAGAAATACTATCCCAACTGGAGCCAACACAACTATTCTCTTTGCTACCCTGAAAAATAATTTCACAAGTACCCTTCCAGCCACTTGTTTACTATCTATATCTTCCCATCAGTCTTAGGGTGATAACTGGTACTTGATGTTAACTCATTACCCACCAACTGAAAAATCTCCTGCCAAAAGCCACGCATGAAGTGGCTATCTCGATCACTGACTATGGTCTCAGGAAGACCATGAAGTCTGAAAACATCTCTAAAGAAGAGCTCGGCTAACTGTGAAGCAATGTATCGTGCATAAATAGAAAAGAAATGCGAATACTTTGTTAGTCGATCAACAAATGCAAAGATACAATCCTTACCCTGTACTGCTGGTAAACCGGTGATGAAGTCCATGGAAATACTCTCCCATTTTCCTTCTGGAATAGGGAGTGGCCGAAAAAACCCTGCAGGATGGTTGTTCTCTCCTTTTTTTTGCTGGAAAACTACGCACTCCTTGATGTGTTGAAGCACATCCTCCTTGAGACCCTTCCATGAGAATCTCTCCCTAATGTCCCGATATGTCTTATTAAATCCTTGATGGCCTAAAAGTGGTGAATCATGTGCTGCATGCAAAATATTCTCCTTGAGCCTAGAATCTCTAGTCAAGAAGATCTGGTCCCGGTAATAGATGATCTCATCCATCACTCTAAACCTTTCATCGGTCACCTACCCATCTAGGATCTCACATGCAAAGCGGTCTTCGGAATACTCTACCAACAACTGGGCCTTCCAGTATGTATCCACATTCATCAATGGCAATGATGATGGTCTCTGTGATAAGGCATCTGCTACCACATTACTCTTCCCCTTGACATATTCAATGTCAAAGTTGTAGGTTTTAACTCTGTACAAAAATTATCTACCAACTAATTTTAAAAATAGAAAATAAACAATAGCAAGAGCATAAAACATAAAACATATATACATAGATATTTTCCCCTGGATCCCAAATCGGGACGACCAACTTGATTTTTTATTATATTCCTTTCAGTGTTACAACACATGTATATACATGCCGAAGCATACATAAACCCCAATCCATTAACCCTGGATTAGAACATAATCGTAGTTCCCTTGAGCGGATCTACAAAATACCAGGGGCCGAAAACCATCATACCCCAAAACCATGTGCAAACCCATGCAAAAAACAATGGGTGGGTCCACCCATGAGTGGGTTCCCGTGTGGCACTAATAGTGGAAATAATATAACACATACCCAACATTCTCCCACTTGTTGTTTTCTTTTCGCAGGGGGCCATAGGAGAGCTAAATAATCAGTCCAGCTCTGCAACACCCATTGTTTCTCTACACTAAGAGAACTTCTGAGTGCTTACAGACTTCATCAATGCATCTACCACATTCTTCAAAGTGTCCACCTTTACCAACAACACCCTTTTATCCTCAACCATATCTCTCACAAAGTGATATTGAACATCAGTGTGCTTTGTATTTGAATGATAAGCAGGGTTCTTAGCCAAGAAAATTTCACTTTGGCTATCATAGTCTATCCTTATAGCTCGCTACACCAACCCCATCCATGAACACAATCTCTGCAACCAAACCACTTCCTTGCTTGCATGAGTGGCTGCCATGTATTCTGCCTCTGTAGTTGAAAGAGCCACTACAGACTGTCTTTTACTCATCCAACTGAATGCACCTCCAAATAGGCTAAACACATACCCACTTGTAGATCTTCTTTGGTACAAATATCCAGCCCAGTTTGCATAAAAAAAACCATGAATGTCCAAAACTATTTCCAATCCTGGTCATCCCTAGTAGCACAAGCCATAATCACTAGTGCCACGTAAATATCTGAAAACCCGCTTCGTTTTTGTCCAATGATCCTTCCCTGGGTTTGGCATAAACCTATTCAATACTCCCACTGCATGTGCAATGTCTGGTCTAGTACATACCATTGCATACATCAGGCTACCCACTGCACTTGCATATGGAACATGGGACATATCCTCCTCTTCTTCTTGTGGCTTGGGACACTGTTCAACAAACAACTTTACACCTACAGGAATAAGAACATTTGCCGATTTACTATCCTGAATATTGAACCTCTAAAATATAGTCTTGATATACTTCCTATGGTTTAACCAGAGCTTGCTCCTTTCTCGATCTCTCTTAATTTTCATGCCCAAAATATATTTTGTAGCACCAAGATCCTTCATGTCGAATTTGGAGAACACTTGGATCTTCAAATCTTGGATAATTTCTTTGTCATTTCCAATCAACAACATATCATCCACATACAAGACCAAATAAATAACATGGTCACCAATTAATTTAAAATAAACACAGTGATCCTCCTTGCTTCTAGTGAAGCCAAGTTCCCGTATATAGGTATCAAATTTCTGATACCACATACTTGGTGATTGTTTTAACCCATACAGAGAATGCTTTAACCTGCATACTAGTTGTTTCTTACCCTTTACCATAAAGCCTTCAGGTTCCTTCATGTAGATCTCCTCTTCCAAATCCCTAAGAAGAAATGTTGTCTTTACATCCATCTGTTCTACCTCAAAGTCAAATGCAGCTGCAACAAATAAAAGTTATCTAATAGAAGTAACCTTGGAAATAGGAGAAAAAATATCACCAAAATCAATTCGTAGCACATGGGAATAACCTTTTGCTACCAATCGAGCTTTGTATTTCTCCACCTTGCCTTCTACATTCATCTTCTTCTTAAACACCCATTTTCTCCCGATGGGCTTCCTTCCAGCTGGAAACTCCACCAGATCCCATGCCTCATTTTTTTGCAAGGATGCCATTTCATCAACCATGAACCCCTTCCAGAGTTTTCCATCCTTTGAATCTGTTGCCTCATTTAAATTTCTGGGATCATCATTAGTTATACTTGAAACAAAATTTGAATAGAAATCAGATGGACTATAACTTTCTGGTTGCCTTCTTTCCCGAACTGATCTTCTCATAGTCGGAGTTTGTGGCTCTTCCTCTTCTAAATCTTCTTTTGTTGTAGAGTCTGATTCATCCTCTTTTAGCTCAAACTCTGTCTTCTCAGGTTCCTTTGGTAGGACTTCATGTTTAACAACATATTTCACCTCTCTAAACACCACATCTCGGTTGTACACAACCTTCCATGTTTCTAGGTTCCAAAGCTTGTATCCCTTTAAACCATCCTTATACCCAATAAAGATGCACCTTTCAAATTTATTATCCAACTTGGTCCTTTTTTACTTTGGAACATGTACATATGCATCACATCCAAATACCCTCAAATGTGAAAGAGAGGGCTTCTTACCAGTCCATACCTCATGTGGAGTCTTATCCTCCAACACTAATGAAGGTGATCTATTAACCAGGTTGTTAGGTTCCCATGATTTGTTAGATTGGTGAGATAAAATGCACAGGATAAAATGAGACCTATCTTTGGAGTCCTAGGATCTAGCCTTCTTGGACTCAGAGAGGGATCTCTCTATTGTATGCAAAGGATGTGAACTTGTTTGCTTTTAGGGTTTGATTTTAGGCTAGTTGTTAAGTGTAGGGTTTGTTTGTTTGTTTTGTTTGGTGTTGTGGAGGTAAATCCCCTCTGCGAACAGAGGCGATCCCTACTAGCCCAGACTGGGTCTAGCAACAATCGTCACACGCTATAGTGCAATTTCCTAATTTCAAATAAACCAACTAGCGATGAAGGCTTACCTGGAATACGACGCAGTCGTTGTAGAAGAGGTGGCGCTCCCGTTCCTCAGCTCTGGCAGATCATGATCCCCACGATCTCCGTGATGGGACACCTGCACATGCGAGAAAAAAAACAAACGCAAGCGTGAAATCCAATAGATGCAACTATATGTCAGTCAGAAAGGACATAACTCATCATCATAAATAACAACAAGAGTGGAACCATAACCAATAGTCGTTCATTAATAATCAATCAAAGGAAAATTACAACCATATTTCTGACGCTGAATTCTCCTTCGGAAGGGGTCGCCAGCAGAACACGTCTCGAAAAGCCTGTCAAGGATGGGACAAACCTCTCTCTTCAGCTCTTGACGATGGTCACCTTGCTTGAAATTGGCCTTAAGGGAATTATGGAGGCTCTTGCAGCATAAGGCTCTTGGGAATTTGGGAACTTGAAGACACGAATACCAGCTTGCAATGGAGATGGGCAGGCTTTTATAGATGGAGGAAGAGGAGTTGGGATCCCTATAATCATGGGATTGGCCCTATCATCAAGGAAGCTTCCATGAGAGGTGGGAAACCACTTCCTCTCTATGGAAATCCATAGCCAAACCTCCCAACTCAAGATAGATATCAGTTCCTGGATCAGTTAGGACGAAACTTACGCCTTTTAATTTTAAAAAACATTCCTTAAATTGGTTGGCGCGAGTGCGACTCTGGGATAGAGCGCCAACTGGAGCGGCCTCTTCGAAGTATTTTCCCCATTGGCGCTGGTACTGAACTTCCTGCTCGTGCCAATGCAAAAAGGGCCATTTTTAGGGTTTTCCACAAGGAGATGTCTTAAGGGAAATGAAAGCTCTTGTTCAGAGGGATGTCATGAAAGTATTTTCAAGCCATGTTACTGCTCACAGGTCACAAAATGAACCCTCCAACGTGCAGGATGGGGAATGGCAGGGACAGTGACAAATTGCTATGTAACAGATGCCCCCTAAAACATGAGGCCCAAACGAGAGAGAGGGGTGAAATGCTTTATGAGAACGTGTCCAACTGAAAGCTCCACCGTCGGAAACCCTGCGTGAAGAAGTACAACTGATGTCTCAAATAGATGATACATATGTGGTATGGGCACAGCCATCCAGTGAGGATCGATAAATAGACTCAGGTATGGTCACAGCCATCCAGTAAGTGAGTCATGTAAATAATCATAATAATCCACAAACTCGCAGCCTAGATTACAACAGACACAATCCAGGGTCTTGCGCTCCATCTCGACCCAAACACAGTACAAGCTCAAGCATGCGAATAAATGAGCTGAAGTCGAACATGCAAGAACATCGTCTGATTACCAGCCAATGATGAAAGCTGTTAACAGACGCGAGAGGTACCACCAATAATGACAATGGCCCTCAAGGTACTACAGGTACAATCTATGGCATGTGAATCAATGATCTGGCATCGAACACCCGTAGAATCACTCGATCGGAGGCTAATGATGAAAACCTCACATCGAATGCGAAGAACCTACCATTGAGGCATGCAGGCTCCAAGGCACCAAAAGGGAGTCTCTAGATCAGCTTCCTGGATAATGACCTGAAGTCGACAGGAAGTGACCTTAATCGAAGGTGGACCATAGTGTTTCCCACATCATCGACGCGATAGAGGAACATAGTATTTTTGTGAATCACGATCAGATGAGAATCAGAGGAAGGTTGGTACTTGCAGAGGTCAACTTCTCTTGAACATATGAACGGCACGACAGTGGACTTGGCAGTATTTGACATCAAAAGATCAGAGGTCATAGTGACGATGCAAAGAGCAGATGAGAGGTCAAAAGGGATCACCCAAACCCATGGAGGCAAGTGGAAAATGAGATGAGATGTCCCCAACCCGACATGAATGCAGACAAGTGTCGTGTGCAAGAGCGACATACTGCCAACATGACAATGATGTTAGTTCCATTTTCCCCCACCATTTCGGTGAGTACCTCTTTATTTTTACACAAGCTTGAAGAGGATACCATATGCTTGTCATATAAGTCCATCCTTCAGACGAATCCATCCTAGTACATTTAATGAGCCCTAGGAAGGAGTGACTCGAATAGCGTCATTATGACTGAATCCGATGTCATCAAGGATTAACGAGTTTGACAAAGGAATAACTCGGCGTCTTTTCATGTTTAGAGAGTTTGAAAAGACAGCAGAAAAGTAAACTCCAACGGTCCCTTTTCGTAAATAGTTCCTCAGATCCGAAAAGGTAGAAAACTATGTCTAAGAAAACCTCCTAGTCGTGATAGGCTAGGGTATTCCTTTTTCGTAAATAATCTATCCCAGCCCAAAAAAGGGGTAAACGTATACTGGGTAGATGTCGTTTTGAGGCCACTTTAACGAGATCTAAACGACAAGGGCCTCGGCAATCTTTTCATGTTTAGAGAGTCAGAAAAGAGCTAAAAGGTGACTCCTCCTGGAGGAACGAGTGGTATAAAGGGTAGCAACTGGTTCCAGCAATGGTGGAACTTCTCAGAACAAGATAAAGGTCAAGAGGCTGGCTAACAAGACCACTCATCGCAGCAGCTCCTCAGGAATGAGTAAAACAATCAAGTGAAGGCATATGATCGACCAAGCAAATAGTGACGATGGGGTGAGAAAACCAAGGCTCATCTGGCAAAAACAGGCTGATAAAATGACAATCACAAGAGGTAAAATGGGAATGGTTTCATTTTTACACAAGCTTGAAATCAGGAAACTCTGCTTGAAGTTGGTTTCATTTTTACACAAGCTTGAAACAAAGATAAACTATGCTTGAAACCAGTTTCATTTTTACACAAGCTTGAAATGAAAACAAACTATGCTTGAAAAATTTAAGCATGCCCCCAGCATGGTGACTCAATTCGAGGTACATGCCCCCCAAGTTCTATCCATATGAAAGGCAGATGGAGTGAAGGTTCAAGTTACGAGATCTAATAAAGACTCGACTTGGATTTTACGAGATCTGATTGAAGACTCGAATTGAACAAGAACATGTTTCATTATTTTAATGAGGTTGACACATTAAAAGAACTATCCTCAGGACACCTTGTTTCATGGTTTAAGGAGCTTGGCACAAGAAAAGGAACTCTGCTCCGACAACCTTGTTTCATTTTTTAAGGAGCTTGACACAAGACAAGGAACTCTGCTCCAACAACCTTGTTTCATTTTTTAAGGAGCTTAACACAAGACAAGGAACTCTGCTCCGACAACCTTGTTACATTTTTTTAAGGAGCTTGACACAGCGTAACGACCTGTGCTCCGACCGTAACTGCCTCATTTTTTAAGGAGCTGACAGAGAAAAGAACCATGCTCCGAACAAATTTTGTTTCATTTTTTTAAGGAGCTTGACAGAAGAAAATGAACTCGTGCTCACCCAGATTTTGTTTCATTTTTTAAGGAGCTTGACAGCACAAGAAAATGAATTGTGCTCCGACAACCTTGCTATTTTAAGGAGTTTGACACAAGCATAACGAACCGTGCTCCGACCGTACCCGGTTTCATTTTTTAAGGAGCTTGACACAGAAAAGAACCATGTCTGGGACTCAAATTTTGTTTCATTTTTTAAGGAGCTTGACACAAGACAAGGAACTCTGCTCCGACAACCTTGTTTCATTTTTTAAGGAGCTTGACAAAAGACAAGGAACTCCGCTCCGACAGACCTTGTTTCATTTTTTAAGGAGCTTGACACAAAAAAAGAACCATGCTCCGACTGGCTTGTTTCATTTTTTAAGGAGCTTGACATAAGAAAAGAACCATGCTCTGACCGAATTCATCATAATGAACAAGAATTCATCGCTTCCAAGTGTTCCACTCCAGATGGAAGGAAAACATCTTGGAAGTCTAGATCCAATGCCCCCAGCACTTGATGCACAACGGCACTATCACTGAGCACAGGCACAGGATAGGTAGCCACATAGTTGACCTGCGGTGGGGCAGATACAACGGGTGGATAAAAACCAGAAAAGGATGATGGCGGGCCAGCTGCCATATCAGGACCATAGAATGAAAGCTGATCAATGGTCACGATCCGTCCTTCATGCGGAAAACAGACCACACGGAAAAGGGAGGAGACAAGCGCTCCCATGGCATAGGTGCAATCGTGCCCCAAGAGCAGATTAAAATCCAAGGGGCCTGGAACAACCATCACGTCCATATGGACGGTTTTACCTCCCAAAGTAAGAGGTAACCTTGGAAGGATCCCTAACGGTTGAATCGTTCTTCTGTTAAATTCCAACAAATTTTGCGTAACAGGCGCAAGCGGTGAGCCAAAAGCTTGCCAAGTAGTCGAGGATAAAACACTAACAGACGTGCCTTCGTCTATAATGGTGCCGGGTACGACTAGACCAAAAGCTTGTACTGTGATCTGAAAAGGCACATAAGACGGAAGGCGGTATCCTGCGAATCGATTCCAATCAAAGGAAGTGACCAAACTACTCGGAGGGGCTACCATCGAACCAAGAAGGTCTTCCCCTGGTGTTATGAAAGAAGGAGGAGCATCCTCCATGACTTCTATCACGGAAGTCAGAAGCATTTCCTCTAACACCCATCATGGGAGGCGGAGGAGCCACTTCTTGAGGTGTAGGGATGGGGAGAATCTTTCTCCACATTCAAGAATAAGAAGAAATCAGAAGGACATGGGGGTCGTGAGGTCCACTCTCAAATTTAAAAGCACTGTGCACGCGTAAGGGGCTAATTCACCGATCCCATGACCAAAGGCTGTCTTAAATGAGCCCCGAATTTGAATTTCCTGGGAGCGGGGCTGACCAAGGATGACTCTTGACCAATCGTAGGATCAGCTGGTGGAGGACTCAAAGAAAGTCGTTTATAACCAGCCGGGAGGCATGGTGTAGAAATGGTTGCGTTGTCCAAGACTCTTTTGACTTCATCCATATGCGGACAAAGGTGAATGGCATGGTGCCCTTCACACAACTTACAAGGATTGGTGAGCTTACCCTGCTTTCAGGAGCCTTTACCAAGACACAGACGTGCCCCAACTTGACTCCCAAGCTAGAGGCACCCGCGGCGACCGCCGGACCATTCGCAAGCACCTTGGGATAACTGCAGGCCCCCAAAGAAGAGGGTATCCCGTGCACAACATGCAAGGGAACTTGACTTTCCGTGGAGGGGTTGAAGGTTTGGGAGGCTTATCAAGAGGAGATTCTTCTTTAAGTAGTAGTCACAGCCTTAGCCTCTCTTATCGTACTTCTTCTTCTTTTTGTCTTCTTCTTCTTCTTCTTAAAAGAGGGGTTACTCAAACTGCATTTCACCATGGCTTTTCACCATGGCAGAGGAGGACACAGAAACGGACGAAGAAGGGGAGAGGTCCACCTTGGAATCAACATGATTTTGTTCAGGTGGAGGAACTGATTGACCAGTAGCCGAGACATTCGGGATCACAGAGGTTGAGAATAACCAAATAGGCAACCCAACAATTAACCGAGGAAGGGACAACGTTGCCATATAAGGAGCACCAACATTTCCAAAAGGAGGAAAATGACCAGGTTTCCCATTGGAGGGGATTCCTTGGTTGGTGAACTCCGAAAAAGTTGCCATCAACAACTCATAACCGCACACGGGCTAAAAACCAAGGCACACAACCAAACGGTCAACAAGCAAATTCTAATAGGGCGTGTGATCATGGGTGATTAATTTTTTACCACATTGAAAAATAAGAAACTTCATCGTTTCATGTTTTAAGAGTCGAGAAACGGTTGAAAAGGTGACTCTATCTCTTTTAGATTTGACAGAAGCATGAAAGGACAAGCGCTTGGTGATCCTTTCAAATTTACGAAGTCAGATAGGATCAAAATGACTACTCAAGAATACTAGGCAAAGGGTGTACCAAATAACCGTGAACTTCAATATACACCTTGGTTTCAAAATGAAAGAGAAATCAACCAAGGACGTAACGCATTTTATGAAATCTCCCCCGAAGGCCGGGTGGTCCTGTATCACAGGTATAGGGCGGCAGACTCGGCTTCCTATGGATAAAGGATTGAAACCTAGTGGGGTCTCCCTTTATATACGTGACGGTACGGGGAGCACAAGTCCGTACTAGTGTTGTCTAAAGCCAAGAGGTGAATGACAGCTACTAGGTTTTAAGACGCTGGAACACGTCTCTAGCCTAGACCACTAAATGTGTTTCGTTAGATTTCAATGCTGCCTTAGTGTAAATTGAGTAAATTTTAAAATTTATCTTCAATTACGTTTCAGTTTTCAGGCCCTAACGAATGTGATGTCTCAAAAATCTCCTAAATGCAGCTATATGAGAAAAGAAATATTTCAATTCGATGAATGCTATCTAGTTAAGGGAAGAGCTTCAAACAATGATGCAACAAACAAAAACACTGTAAACGAAACTTTTCCAAACTAGATGACTTTCACTATCCGAAAGTAATTCCAAACATTCAACGATGCGAATAATGCAATGTAATCTATGCAAAATCCTCTTTTTCGAAAACTATGCAATTGTAATCTATGCACAATTTTCTTTTTCCTTTTCAAATTATAAGAATGCACTCAATGCATTTTTCGATGAAATGAGAATCTACTTAATGCATGCTTTTAATGAAAGAGAATGCACTCAAAGCAATTTTTAGCTTTCAATCATTAAACAATGTAATCTAAGTTCAATGATGGATCTCAAAAAAAATACTTTTCAATGCAATGTGATCTAATGCATTTTAACGAAAAGCAAACTATGAGACAAAAACTAAAAGAACGCAAATCTCCTTAATGAAGGACGAATGCAAAAGAGATGTAAACAAACACTAAGAATGCAATCTTTGTTTCAAACACTTTGTAACAAAATTCCTCAAAAGTTGACAAGACATATGAGGTCAAACACAAAGAGGACTTCCAAAGCATGAGATCAAAACAAGGCATTCATTCCCTTTTACATCAAACAATCATGGAAAGAAGAAATTTCAAACAATGAGCAATGTAATCTATGCTCATATAGTGAAAATACCGGAAGGGAAAGACACACTGGTGAAGGATTTAGGGAAAAAAATCTCAATTTTCACATACCCTGAAATTAGCCAGACTTGTACATTGACAACTAGTGCCAACTGGCGCGACTTGCACACTGACAACTAGCACCAATGGAAAATTGGCGCGGGTTTCTAACTAACTACAAGCGCCAACGCCTGAAAATGAAAAAACAAAGAATTTCTCCCAACCAAGACCAGACTCACCACTTCAAGCAAAATCTCCAAGACTCAAATGAACCATGTAATCTAGGCTCAAAGCAAGACAAAGCGGAATCACACTGATCAAGCTCAGGAAGCTCAGAACAGAGCAAACCCTAGCACCTCACAGGATTGGCACGACTGT
The DNA here is from genome assembly GCA_034641835.2 of Pinus albicaulis. Classification (NCBI taxonomy): domain Eukaryota; kingdom Viridiplantae; phylum Streptophyta; class Pinopsida; order Pinales; family Pinaceae; genus Pinus; species Pinus albicaulis. The sequence continues at coordinate 1,394,991,272 of CM076572.1, forward strand.
GAGGCTGAAACTAGCGCCAGAAATGAATTGGCACGGGTAATACACTAGCAACCTACGCCAATGGGCGCGACTATCAAGCTGAAAAGCGCGCCAGTCGAGTTTACCAGTCAAAAATAAAAAAGAGCAATCCAACAAGCAGACCAGTGATAATCAAGCTATTCCAAAGCCAATTTCACAGAAAGAGCCAGCCCAAAGAGCTGATCAAGCAAGCAGAATCAAGAATCAACCGAAAAGACAAGACAAAGCTCCAAGTGTTCAGTTTACAAACTAAACTAGAGATTGACTGAAGCAGCTTTGATCTACTTCGCAATTGCAGAGCAAAAGCGTTTCGAAGGCTATCTGGCTAACTTCAGGCTCCGTCTATAGCTTATAAAACGAACAAAAACAAGCTAACGATCCCTAGGGGAGTCGCCAATTTGTTGTGGAGGTAAATCCCCTCTGCGGACAGAGGCGATCCATACTAGCCCAGACCGGGTCTAGCAACAATCGTCACACGCTATAGTGCAGGTTCCTAATTGCAAATAAACCAACTAGCGATGAAGGCTTACCTGGAATCCAACGCAGTCGTTGTAGAAGAGGTGGCGCTCTCATTCCTCAGCTCTGGCAGATCACGATCCCCACGATCTCCATGATGGGACACCTGCATATACGAGAAATAAAACAAAAGCAAGTGTAAAATCCAGTAGATGCAACTATATGTCAGTCAGAAAGGACATAACTCATCATCATAAATAACAACATGAGTGGAACCATAACCAATAGTCGTTCATTAATAATCAATCAAAGGAAAATTACAACCATAGTTCTGACGCTGAATTCTCCTTCGGAGGGTCGCCAGTAGAACACCTCTCGAAAAGCCTATCAAGGATGGGACAAACCTCTCTCTTCAGCTCTTGACGATAGTCTCCTTGCTCGAAATTGGCCTTAAGGGAATTATGGAGGCTCTTGCAGCATAAGGCTCTTGGGAATTTGGGAACTTGAAGACTAGCTTGCAATGGAGATGGGAAAGCTTTTATAGATGAAGGAAGAGGAGTTGGGATCCATATAATCATGGAATTGGCCCTATCATCAAGGAAGCTTCCATGAGAGGTGGCAAACCACTTCCTCTTTATGGATTTCCGTAGCCAAACCTCCCAACTCAAGATAGGTATCAGTTCCTGGATCAGTTAGGATGAAACTTCCACCATTTATTTTTGAAAAACACCTCTTAAATTGGCTGGCGCGAGTGTAACTCTGGGATAGAGCACCAACTTGCGCGACCTCTTTGAAGTATTTTCCCCATTGGCGCGGTGCGGGCGCACTCGCGCCAATGCAAAAAGGGCCATTTTTAGGGTTTTCCACAAGGAGATGTTGTAATATTCCCAATTAGCCATGCTAATTGGAATATCTCATTTTTGTTTAATTTTGCCGCTTTAGTTGGAAATAATAAATAAAGTGAGAAATAAGGGGGGTCACCTCACTTTAGTCACCTCACTTTATAAAATAAAGTGTTTTCCTAGGTGATTAACGTTATAACTTAAAGAGGGGGCCTTGGGGGTCCACACGTATATGAGGGGAGGCCTCACGCTGACCCAAGGGTAACTGCAAGGTGAAGGACGCAGTTAAGGTTTTGGAGGGAGTTTAGCATTATAAAAGGAGGGGTTCTCACCTCATTTGGAGATGCATATTTTGATATTGATATTGAGAGCTAGACTTTTGTCTGCTTCAGCACGCCGGTTGTTTAGTCGGTCTGCAGCACTGTTTAGTGCACGAGTGTCTCCGGTCGGAGATCTCACCCTTAGCCTCGGGGGACTTCGAGTGCCTGCCCTGGTAATGTTATTTCTGGTTTCACCCTTAGCTTCGGGGGACTTCGAGTGCCCGCCCTAGTAAGGTTTGTTCTGAGTACACTTTTCAGTTTCAGCAGCAAAGTAGCAGCAGTTTCTGGTGCAGATTTGGAGGAGAAGAAGCCCTCTTGTGGCTGCGCAGTTCAGAGGAGGAAGGACGCTGTTTCAGGAGGAGAGAGGACGATGTCCAGTTCTGAAGAGGAGGACGCAGATCTGAAGGCACATTGATAGATCCAGCCTGGGAGAAGGTAGATCTGAGCAGATATTTGCAGATCTAGTTTTGTATGATGCAGATCTGAAGGTATAGCACTAGATCTGGCCTGTGGGGAGATCGTATCCGAGGAGGATATCGCGCATCTAGCCCAGATCCTCGAAGAGATAACATCGATCCAGCCTTGAGGTCGTTGCATCTCAGATATCGGTTCAGATCTCAGCGCACAGATCTGAAGTTCTAGTAGCAGCATCTGACCACCGTCCTTGGAGGACGCAGATCGTGAGAGATAGCACGGTATCTCGGCTTGGAGGTCAGATCCAGCCAGATCCGAGCATCTCGTAGAGGCGATCCACCTGTAGAACGCCGATCCGATGAGCAGGCCTCCTGTGGGGTTCTCGCAAGATTTTTTCGTTGCTTTCCAGCCCAGAGTTATTCGGAGTAAGGATCGTTTGTGGGCACACTTAAATTCTTTTTCCAGCATTTTTTATTTCGAGCGTCGTTCCCCGGAGGCACAAACACAGAGGAGGGGTTTCCGGGGGGGTGAGCGAGGTGGTCCATTTGCTTCACGGTTTCTGGGTTTTGTCCGGAGCAGCGAGTATAGGTGATCTGTAGATTTTTAGCTCATTCCCGCAAGGGGATCAGCCCCTAGCTTCAGTTCACTCCAGCAGCAGCAGTTTACGGCAGTTTCTTCCAGCAGCTGGGATGCAGTTTCTGTAGTAGCCATTTCCTATTTTTCTGAGAGGATTCTTCACTTGCCTTGAGCAAGGATAGGTGCCCTCATTCTGATTTTCTTGTACTCCTCTCTATGTACCTTCAGATTAATAAAATGGCTCAGTTTTCTGGTATTCTATGTGTAATTATTCAGTGATCTGGTTCAGCATTGTATTTTCTATATCTGTCTGGCAATTTTCTGTTTATTACTAGTTATTTTCCTTTGGGGATATTACAGATGTCTTCAGGGCAATGAAAGCTCTTGTTCAGAGGGATGTCATGAAAGTATTTTCAAGCCATGTTACTGCTCACAGGTCATAAAATGAACCCTCCATTGTGCGGGATGGGGAATGGCAGGGACGGTGACAAATTGCTGTGTAACAATTGGGTAAGATGGTCAAGTTGAATAGATAGAGTGAGGAAATTTTAAATTCATTGGGCTATGGAGTCTATAAAAATTCATGGAAATTTCAGTAATGAATCAGGGTGCATAGCAGGGAAAATCTAGCATGGTTAGTTGATTTTCAAGCTTTGTGTGAAATGAGGTGAACATCAAGTTTGTGAATAAAGTAGGGCAAAGGGAAATCAAGAATCCTTTGTCAAATACTTAAAGCAAGAAGGGACTTCAACACTATTTAGCATAAATAAGTAATCAAGAGACAAGGCACACCAATAACTCTTTGATTCCACTTAAGAAAATACACATTTTAGACAAACATGCAAATGAAATATAGAAGGCGAGAAACTCATTTAACTTCTAGCGATTTCACCTTCAAGGTTAGAAAAAATTTAAGATAAACAAATAGCTTTAATAAAAGAAGAGGGAACTCCTAAACATATTTAATCATAACCATAAATATCTTTGAAACAACTCTTCAAGCATGGACAAAGGGTATGATCGAAACATAGCCTCTTTGGCAGACGTAATCAGTGGTACTTCAAAGAGAGACCTCAAGAACAATGTTTTAGTGATATCAAACAAGCAGGGATTACCATAAAACATCTATGATATCTAATATATTAAACCATTCATGAGATAAACAAGCTTAGGAGGGTCTAGAGAGAAATTAAGGATTATCTAAAATGACCTAGCAGAGGAAAACATAAAGCCAGTGAAGAAAAAATAGAGCTAAGGTGCCTTTGAAGAACATTTATTAGTCTAAATCCTTTGTCCTACTACAACATAGAAGGATGAAACAACATGATACATAAGAAAACATGAACTGAATATAAGCACATCACCATTAACCAAGCTCAAGGATCCTACAAGCAAGCCTTCTCCATCAATTAGCAAAACAAGCCATTCACAAGCTCCACAACACCAATTTTCTCTTCAAGCTCCAAAAAGCCATGTATTGATCTCAAGGGTCATCAAATGCCAACCTTTTAAAATGAAGCCCTCATGCTCTATTTATTTAGAAAAGGAGGGAAAAAACCCTAGATAGGGTTGGAAAATGTCAAAATCACCCATAAATGTCATTAATGCCCAAGAGACCATGCAAGGACCAAGGCACAAAATATCCCATGAAATAAATTCCAAAATAACTCCTAGCACCTAATTTTAGAGTGATTTGCCTAAAAAAAACATTAAAATATAATTTTCATTAAATGAGCGTTTTTTGTTGACTTTTGGCCAAAAACACACACTGAAGTCTGAAAACGCAGCACCTTCCCTGGCAGAAAATAGGTCCACTTGCAGCCAATCTTGGGTGGCCTTCGTGATGTCGAAATTTACCCCGTGATGGCCTGTTGGAAAGCCTACCGAGTCTACTTTCCAAGTATACCTTTGGTTTTCTGATTTAGCTCCTATAACCTGTATAAAATACAAAAATCCCAACACTGCTCTAGGTACATCACCAAGCCTGAAAATGAGGCAGAAAGGTGAAAAATGAGGTATTTTTTGACCTTTTAAGGGGTCAAAAATGCTCCAAATGCTATGAAATTTGGTGAGTAGAATGTAATAGGCATGAGGATTCAAAAAATGTAAATTTCTCCCTCTGAATATGCCTGAGATGAAATCGTAGCGCCAAGGGTGCTGCGCTTAGAGGCCTCCAAATTCACAAAAAACCAAAATTGTCAAAATTTTCTCAAATTTGGTGGATGTCTCCCTTATGGGGTTTGGGAGACCTGTAAAGAAGCTTGTGCCAAGATTCCAAGGTTATCTTGGCCTTTTTCCTCTTTTATTGCTTGGATCTTGGTTTGGGCCTTCTTGAGTTTAGCCCTTGCAACTTGGTTTCTTCGGGCATAATGCTTAGTCATCCTTCTTTGGAGGTCAAGATCCTTATTAGATTTCTCTAATTTAGCCTCCAAGTGTATGTTGGTTCTTTCCAACCAAGGCTCCCAATCATGTGCTATCTCCATGGCCAACAACTCATCTAGAGGGAGCTGCTCTGCTAAGGCTAATCCTTCTTCCCTTTGTTTTGCCAAAGCCTTCTTCAACCCCATGGTTCTAGCTCTCCTCCTAGTCTGCCCTTCTTCATATTCACTCTCCACATAGGTGCCCATGAACTCTTATAGCTTTACCTATGCTCTTTGGGCTTCTTTCCAGGCCCTAATGGATCTAGCCTCATAAATAGAAATTTGTGCTCCTAGCTGCCCGTTCTTCATGTCAAGGGCATCATCTACACTTTTGGCCATATCTAGATTTGCTTGGAGGTCTTCAATTTGGGAATTTTTGTTCTGGATGATCAAGTTTGAGATCCTTGCTTCATTCTCTTCATCACTATCCACCTGAATGATTTCAAACTCCCTCTCAACCTCATGATCTTCTTCTTCTTCCTTTACCTTTTTTTTACCTTTGTCTAGTGGTTGAGCTGAGGTGGATGGCATGGTCACTTGCCTTTTAGAGGCAGCAAACACAAGCCTTGGCCCTCTTTCATATGTCAATGAAAGAGGTGTGATTGTGGCCTTGTTGGTGTCTTTATCATGGATGTGATCCTGGCTGCTGTCATCAAACTCTTCATTTTCATTATTAGTATCATCAGTCATCATATTTTCTACTTCATCATTTTCCTCGTTGTTCTCAACATCATCACCACTCTCATCCTCTAAACTAATTTCTGCATTGTCATTTTGTTCTTCATTTAAGCTGCTTACCTCTTCAATGTTTTGATCTTCAATTTAACTATCAGCCCCTTCATCTCCTTCATTATTTTCATGAATGTCATTAGCCTCTTCTTCATTTTCTACATAGTCATCATCTTCATTTTGTTTATCATTGAAGCTGCTTGCCTCTTCACTGATGTGGTCTTCATCTTCATTATCACCCTCTCCAATTTTTTCACTGTCTTCATGACTGTCATGACTGTTTTCATGAATGTCACGACTGTTTTCCTCCTTGTTGTCATGTTCATTATTGAGGCTTGTTTCATGGGTGTCACTGCTACCTTCAACCTCTTCTTCATTTTCTGTACTATCAACATCTTATTTATCTTTTTCATTTGCCTCATTAGTGTCCACGCTGTCCTTCTCATCCTCATCCTCATCATTCTTAGTGTGATTGTTGCTCTCTTCATCACTTACCTCTTTTTCATCATCAACCTCCATGTCCTCTACCTCATTTATGATTTCTTGCTCATCTTTGCTTGACCCATTCTCACTGTTAAGTTCTTCATTGTCTTCACTATCATTTCCCTCCTTTTTTTAAATGTCTCTTGCCTCTGGTTGACTCAACTCATCATCTCCTTCATCCTCATTTTGGCTTGGCTCATTGTCATCTTCACCCTCATTTTCACTTGATCCTTCACTGCCACTTCCTTCTTCATCTGATGCATCAAGAGAAGGGGAGGAATGGAGGTTTCCTTGAGGAGGGGATATATGTGTAGAGGATGAGGTATGGTCAGTAGGAGGTGATGCAGGAGTAGAGGGAGGAGGATGAGATGATGAAGGCAAGTTTGGTTGATGATGGGGCTGGGGGATTGTGAATACTTCATGGGCTATGAATACCTCCCAAGGTATGCCTTTTTGTTCTAGATGGTGTAGGACCACCATCTTGATCAAGGAGTGGTGGAAAAGACTATGCATTTGCTGGAATATGTCCTCCTCCAGACAACAGAAGACATCTTGTCAATACTCCTATACAAGTAGTAAGGAAAGTTAAGCATTTTGACTTTGGTAAAATGCATGAGTAGTCTGATATGGTAGGAGTAGAGCCTAGAGTACCTTCCCTCACAGGTAAAGTACTTCATGATAACCCTCATCAAGGGTGCATACCTTTCCAGCAAGTGTGAGAAAGGGAAAATGGTTTTGCAGCCCTCTTTGTGCATAGGTTTTATATAGGGCTCAAAATAGCTCATGTCCAACTTTTCCCTTTTGAACCATTTCTTACCAACATCAGGAAGTCCAGTAGCACTAGACATGGTATCTACTGATAGTTCAAAATCTACCCCTGCAAGGCTTACTTGTTTATTGTGTAGGTTGAGGACAAACAACCTAGTGAGCTCAGGGTGATTGTGCACTTGTTGGACTTTCTGACAAAACTAAAAACATCCCACATTTTGAAAGCATGTGAGAATCATGGGGGAAGAAGTAATCTCCACTGTATCTTGGGGCTCAAATTTGTTCACCTTCCCACCCTTGTGCTTTGGTCTCATAGGCGCTTGACCTTCTTGACTGCTCATACTTCCTTCTTCTCCTGACATGGTGATTGGTGTGGCCTTTAGACAAACTTAGGTCTGCTATTGAAACCTAGGTAGGAGGAGTGAAATGAAATGATGGTGAGGGCAACTTTTGTGAATGAGTGAGATGGAGGTAGGTTTATGACTGATTTGCCTTGAGCTTAAAGTAGGGCTTATCTTGAACTGATTGTAGTTATCCTATTTCACACCCCCTTTAAATGACAATTACTTGCTTGGAGGTCAAAAATAGAGGGTTGTTTTCCATGAAGACCTAGGGTTTGAAGGCACTAGGGTTTAGTCAATTTATCTACCATTAAATGATCAAAACCACTTGCAGGATAGGGATAAGATGCACCTACCAGTTTTTGACTCCTTTGCAGGTCCTTGAAGGTTATTTGGATGTGTCTTTTGTGATCCTTTGACAATTTGTAGGTGGGAGAGGCTTCTCAGGCATAAGCGCAACACCTGGAAGAATCTGGGCCTGTTGGGTCCTCTCGGCGTAGCGCTACATGCTTCGTGCAGGCCTGCCAGCCCCTGGGCGCAGCACCGGGCAGAAATGGACCTATCAGATCCCTCTGGGCATAACATTGCCCGTGTTCTGGGTGAGTCGGGTGCCTTTAAGCGCAGCGTTGGGCAAGTTGGGTCCTCCTAGGTGTAGCACTATCCGCATACAGGCTTGCAAGGCCTTCCCTGTACCTGTCGAGTCCTCCTGGTGGGTGAACAGGTAGCACTTAGCTGTAAGCGCAGCGCGCCCCACCCTAGGCGCAACGCAGTGTATTTTTGAACTACGTTTTCTCCTCTACGCATAGCACCAGGTGCCCTAGGAATAGCACCAGCTCCTAAGCGTAGCGCTGGGTGACTTAGCTCAGAAATCGATCAAAACTCAGAAAATTTCTCCTTGAGGTTCTTTACCCCCTTCAAATGCACAATGAGCTAAGTGATAAGAAAATTAACCCATTTATAGTCTTTAGGCAAAAATTTATCTTTTAAATAACCCACTTTGTAATGTTTTTTAATCTCTTTGTCATTTCACTGATATTCTTTTACCTTTTGGAGGGGGTGACTTAAAACACAAAAATGGTTTCTTTTCCTCTGAACCATTTATGTTTGTTGCTCTTTAGGTAGTTGATATGATGGATTTTGGCTCTATTTGGCCTATTTATGCCTTTAAAACTTTTTTTGCAGATGCCTTCATATGATTCACTGTGTTTGAGCCATGTTCATGTCTTCTAATCACTTTCATAACTTTTTAGGCACTTTGCATGATGGCAACACCCTTTAAAAATCTCTCTATTTTATCTAGGAGATAAAATTGCCTTTTTTTTTAGAGGTGAGTGTGAAACCTGTTTTCATCCTTTTTATTTGATCCTTAGTTATGCTAAGTCTATATTTGACAAGCATCACAGCTTTCACCATCCTGTATGCTAACTCTCTCTAGCCACTTATGATTTGTTGCAAGTGCCATGACATAATGATTTATGCCCACTTAGACACCCTTGACCCCTTGTGAGGCAGTGAGATATTTGACCTTGGAAAACCATGGAGGTCACCTTCAAGAGCCGATTCAAACTCTCTTTCTGCTGTCATCATGGAGGCTCCTTATCTTCATTTCACCTACTTTTCCTATCTTATAAGTGCTCTATAGCCCTTTCAAGTTCATTAATTTCTGTTAAGTTCACCTCACCTTTTTCCCTTCTTCCTTTATAACTTCCACAAATCTTCAATTCATGCTTGGTTGTGCTGGAGTGCCTCTATCCTTGTGATTTTCAGCATTGTCTTTGCTTGGAAAACAGCTGGTCCAATTAGTCCTAGAAACCTTTATTTTCCTTGAACATAGGTTGCTTCCTCCTTTTTTGTTGTGAATGTCCTTTAGTGAGGAGCTGACCTCTTACCTTACCTAATTTTCTGCTGATAGCCACCTTAACACTCCTGCAGAAAGGTAAAAATGGACAGTTGTCCTTTTGCATAATTTTGTCCTTGGCAAAGCAGTCTTCTTTGAAGTTCTTCTTGATCTATTTTGGAAAAAAAAGTGTCGACCTTCTTTCACATCTAATTCAGCTTCTAGCACAAGAAAAATAGTGATTTAGTACACCAATATTAACACTACAACCTATGAAAACCCTAATGACCTAGTGGGAGGCTTTTTGACTGAAAGCTTGGCTTAGGGTCTTTAAGTATGAAAAATAGAGTTTTTGAAAATTTGATGTATTGAAGATCCAAAATCCAATGTACTTGATTTATCTAAAGAGTCTATAGAGATAGTTTTGATACCATCAATGATTGAGGCATTTGATGAACATGGGAAAGAGTAGGGTATTTGGCAATCCTAGGTGGAAGTGGAAGGGTTATGGGTAGGAAAAATAGAGTACTGAGGTTATGGGCGTGAAAATGGGACAAATATGAGTGTCATGAGCCCATGAGGGGTCTCCTAGGAGTGATAGGCTAATCAGGGAATGGCAGAGTAATGAGATAGTGAAAATTTTATCCTAAGGATAATGAAGGCTATGAGATTTCTAAAACTCACAATATTCATGAATTTTATTTTTAGAAATCTAGGATAAGCATTTAGTCATCTAGAAAATGGAAAAAATTACTGATGACTAACAGTGGCTCCACTTGGGGAGGGCAGCTCCTTTTCAGTAGGTGTCAAGAACTTCAGATATCAAATATTTGAGTTTATGAACACTAGTGCCTCATGCATTAGGCATAATTTTTCTTCTTTCATTTGCTGATTTTTTTATTTGAAAGTTAAGATCTCAAGAATATGAAAAACATGATTACTTCAACCTCATCTCTACCTACCTAGCCTACTTTGCCTAGTGTTTTTTGTTTTGGTGCACTTAAACTGGCAAACCCTTGCCATTCCTTTCTTTTGAAAACAAAAACAAATTATCTACTTCTACTCTTATCACTTCCAAGAGTTCATATTATGCTAGTGAACTCTTTTATTTTCTACCTAGAATAACTGACTGTCAAGATTAAGCTGTATGATAGACTTCATTCTCTAAGTTATTGGCATGAAATGGAAAACATGATTTGAACCAGGATTAAGCAATCTGATTCACCATAGGCTATGGCATTGGGACAAGCTGCACACAAACATTATTTTTGTACAAACAAAACTAGAAAACATGAGGGCTATGATTAATCATTTGTTAAGAATTCCCATATTTCTCTTTGGTTCAGATTTGAGCATGGAGAACCAGTATCCTTTCTTCCTAATCTATTCCTACTGAAAAATAAAGTTTATATGTTTTGACAAGTTCTCTTTCACTAACCTATCAGCAATAAATTGAAAACATGTTTAGCCATTATTAGGCCAGATCATTGAACAAGACCCCTTTTTGAACAAGTAGTGGCATTTAGGCTTGCACACTTTCAGTAGTACTCTTTTTTGGGTATGGGGTTGTACCTCTTTTTCAAATCTGCCCTCTTTTCCTTCTTTTTTTTATGTTTTTTGTTTTTATGATCTCTCATCATGCAATGTTATGTACAATGAATGAAATCTTAATTCTAGGAATCTTGACAATGATGGTGCTTGAGCATCCTGTCATTGACAGGATCTCCAAATAACTCTTCTCCATTCATCTCTTGTAAACATAAAAAATTGTTAACTCCATTTGAGTGCATGGTGTAAGGATTGTTACAAAAATTTTCAAATAGGCCATGCTCTCCTTTGTATTTTCTCTTTGATTCTTGTTTGCAAACCGTGTTTCTGCCAAAGATTATTCTTAGGTGGAAAAGGTATTCTTCATTAGTTTCAAAACATACAATGAAGTCATCAATGTATATCATAGTGAAGTAGTTGAAAACAGGAGCCATGACTCTTTGGAAAGCAGCTTCCGTACTCCTTAACCCAAGAGGCATTTGATCAAACATGTAGGTGCCCTAAGGTGCTTTTAAAATGGCTTTATATTGATTAATTGGAAGTGTTATCACCTTATGGTAACCTGGAACACTACCATGTAATGCCATCTTGTTAGAAACTCATACCTTTTGTAGAGTATGATTTATCTTGGGAAAAGGGTATTTGTCCTTCATGGGGGTTCTGTCTAGCTACCTAAAGTCTATGCATAGCCTGTATCCATTTTATTTCTTTGTTAGTGACACAATTTGCTCAAAATTTTTATGGTCTTTCTTGAAAGGAGACCTTCTTTGAATAATGTCTGTGTCACAAGGCTTTAAGCTTTCATCATCATATACAACATCATCCTGAAACTCTTTGCACAGTCTTATGTATTTCTGTTTTATGTAAAGTGACATAGTTTTGGATAACTTAATCATTTTGGGTTTTTATAGGCTACCTACATTGTATTCCCTTATGCCAGTCTCAGTAGGTACTACTTTAGGCTCCTTAACACCATTCTTGGGATCCAACAACTCTTCCAAAGTGGCAAAACCTTTTAGTGATGAATTATCTTTGTATGGGAAGACATTAACTTTCTTTTGATCTAGTTCTTTAGAAGCTCTTGCTATATAAAAGTTTCCCAACATTTTAATGTTGATAGAAGGGAATGGTTCTGTTTTCAATGTTTGTCCTTGATTTGAGCAACCTTATTCAGATTCTAAACTTAGTTTTAGTTTTGAAATTTTATATTTAGTTTGCAAAAAATTAAGTTTAGCTTTTCCATCATATTGTTGTTTCGGGCTGCTAGAGCTTTGGTTGTTGAGTTCTTCATGCATTGCTTGATTTGATTGTTGTGGTATGTCTAGATTTGTCTCAATTTCACTTACCTGCTCATCAATTTTTTCTTCATTATATAAAATGAATGAGTCAAGATCTGACTAGATGGAATAAAGAGGTGTGTTGTTTGGTCTTTCTTGGCTACTAACCATAAAATTCATGTGTGATTCCCGGTACAATCTCCTTGTTTGGTTGAAAACAGGGATGGTACCTTGTTCTTCTTCAGTGAGAAAAACATCACCCTCATTGCCAGAACCTATCAGGTTTACATGGTTTTCTTCAGGTTCTTCAGACTCTCTTCCCTCTTCATCTACATAATTGTCTTGGAAAGGGGGCATGATTTGTTAGTCATTGTCTCTTGGAATTTTTTGGGGAGGGTCTCTTTTGAAGTTCAGATTCCTATTTCTGTTTTGGGGATTTGCTTACTTTTCCCTAGGAGGTGTTCTTTCACTCAAGTTTATTCTTTCCATCATTCTTTCGATTACCCTCACTAGATTGTCAATCTTGGAATAAGATGAGGAGGTTGAGACCATAGTTTCATCTTTGTAGGTGACTCTCTTTTCTGATCTCATCCTAGCCATTTTTTCAATCAGGTTGGTGTCTACACTTATAGCTCCCTTTTGCATGTCTTATAAAGTTAAGGGCTCTCTCTCTCTTAGTTGATAGGCCATGTCCAGATCTAAACCTTCTGGAAATTTTGCTAAGCTAAGCCTTGTGGGGGTTTCATGTCTGGTGGGAGGGCATTGTAAACACTATTGAACCTGCTACAATAGTCTGGGACACTTTACCTGATATTTATCTTAAGGTTGTTATATTCTGAGAGGATTTGGAGAGGGTTTTTCTTGATTTCCCACTTGTTTATAAATGTCTAGTAAAGGGAAGGGAGATCATGTATGGTGTTAGGAGTCAAGCTTTTGAACCATTTTTTGGCTTCTCCTCCTAATCTTTGTGCAAATATCCTCATTTTAATGGTTTCCTCTTCTATTTCCATGTAATCAAAGGCATCATTTATCCTATCTACTTGTTGGTGGGTAGTGATGGATTCAACTCTGGTAAAGTGAGGGATTTTGGATTGTTAATCATGTGGAAAAGGTAACACAGGTTGTGGCAGTGCTAGGGGGGCATACCATGCTGCCATGATGGGAGTGAATGGGATCCAAGGATGATTTACAAGGGGAGGGTTTGTGAGAGGGGGTGGGGGATGAAGTGGAGTGGTTTGAATAGTGGATGTGTGGATGGGGGTGGTAGAGGTACTTGGACCAATAAATTGGTTTTGAGCAGACTTGGTATGAAAAGAGATAAAGTGATGGAGAAGCTGAAAGTCAGGAGGGGTGCAAGGAGAGGCTTCTCTGCTTGAACTTTGTTGCAAATCTAAGGGCTCAATTTCAGTCTGGTCAATCCCACTTTGTGACTTAGTTCTCAAAAGGTTTCTTGTATGGTGCAAGTCAATCTGGGAGTCTTGCAAGACTGTAAGATGTTCAGAGACATAGCTTGCTCTATGAATGGTCCTAAGAGTAGTTAAGTTTCTAGTTTTAGAAGTTTTCCACAAAATATTTTCTGGGCCATCAACTATGGTGGGAGGCTTTTGGTCCGAATGAGATCTAGTACTGATCCTCTGTGAAGCCGGATTTCAAACTCAAAATGTAGAGAGGTTGAAATTTTTAGGACTGTTTTCGGAAGGCTGACCTCTCTTAGTGTTTTCTAAACTCACATAGTGTGTGACTAGGACTCTAAACTTCTCAGGGCTGTTTTGACACAATCCTAGGGAAGTTTAATGATAACTTGTGAAGTAAGAGGCCTACTAGAGGCTAGTGGAGTTGCCAGGTGGATGCTTTTAGTTGTTTTGAGGATATGTGTGTATGGTCCACCACTAATAACTAACAAAAAACCAATCTAGGGATGTTTTGGGGGTTTTTTGAGTTCCTTTATGTAGGCTTAAGGTTTCTATGAGTGACCTACAACTGAGTCATCATTTTGCTAGGATGGTGAAACAACCAGATTCTACTCTTTGAATAATAGTATGAGTTCTCTATGATTTGATAAGGGTTTCTGAAGTTCTAAGGAGTGCTTAGATTGTCACTAATTTCATAAAGATTCTCACCATGATTTCAAATTATGTTAGGCTATGAGTTGGTGATAAATCAATAGATACTATGTACAAGGGTTTCTGAGGTCCTAAGGAATACTTATATGGTTATTTACTAAGAAGGTCCCACCCTGATCGCCATTATGTTAAGTTCCCGTGATTCGTTAGATTGGTGAGATAAAATGCACATGGTAACATCAAACCAGTATTTCAAGTCCTAGGACCTAGCCTTCATGGACTTAGAGAGGGCTCTCTCTATTGTATGCAAAGGATGTGAACTTGTTTGCTTTTAGGGTTTGATTTTAGGCTAGTTGTTAAGTGTAGGGTTTGTTTGTTTGTTTTGATTGGGTAAGATGGCCAAGTAGAATTGATAGAGTGAGGAAATTTTCAAGTCATTGGGCTATGGAGTCTATAAAAAGTCATGGAAAGTTCAACAATGAATTAGGGTGCATAGCAAGGAAAATCTAGCATGGTCATTGGATTTTCAAGGTTTGTGTGAAATGAGGTGAACATCAAGTTTGTGAATAAAGTAGGGCAAAGGGAAATCACGAATCCTTTGTCAAATACTTAAAACAAGAAGAGACTTCAACACTATTTAGCATAAAGAAGTAATCAATAGACAGGGCACACCAATAACTCTTTGATTCCAGTTAAGAAAATAAGCATTTTAGACAAACATTCCAATGAAATATAGAAGGTGAGAAACTCATTTAACTTCTAGTGATTTCACCTTCAAGGTTAGAAAACATTTAAGATAAACAAATAGATTTAATCAAAGAACAGGGAACTCCTAAACATTTTTTATCATAGCCATAAATATCTTTGAAACAACTCTTCAAGCATGGACAAAGGGTATGATCGAAACATAGCCTCTTTAGCAGACCTAATCAGTGGTACTTCATAGAGATACCTTAAGAACAGTGTTTTAGTGATATAAAAAAGGTAAGGCTTACCATAAAACATCTATGATATCTACTATATTAAAACATTCATGATATAAACAATCTTAGGAGGGTCTAGAGAGAAATTAAGGATTCTCTAACATGACCTAGCAGAGGAAAACATAAAGGCAGTGAAGAAAAAACAGAGCTAAGGTGCCTTTGAAGAACATTTCTTAGTCTAAATCCTTTGTCTTACTGCAACATAGAAGGATGAAACAACATGTTACATAAGAAAACATGAACTGAATAGATGCACATCACCATTAACCAAGCTAAGGGATCCTGCAAGCAAGCCTTCTCCATCAATAAGCAAAAAAAGCCATTCACAAGCTCCACAACACCAATTTCCTCTTCAAGCTCCATAAAACCATGTATTTCTCTCAAGAGTCATCAAATACCAACCTTTTACAATGAAGCACTCATGCTCTATTTATTTAGCAAAGGAGGTAAAAACCCTAGATAGGGTTGGAAAATATCAAAATCACCCATAAATGTCGTTAATGCCCAAGAGACCATGCAAGGCCCAAGGCACAAAATATCCCATGAAATAAATGCCAAAATAACTCCTAGCACCTAATTTTAGAGTGATTTTCCTCAAAAAAACATTAAAATATCATTTTTCATTAAATGAGTGTTTTTTGTTGACTTTTGGCCAAAAACACACAGTGAAGTTTGAAAATGCAACAGCTTCTCGGGCAGAAAATAGGTCCAATTGCAGCCAAGTTTTGGTGGCCTTCCCGATTTTGAAATTTTCCCTGTGATGGCCCGTTGGAAAGAATACTAAGTATACGTTCCAAATATACCTTTGGTTTTCTGATTGAGCTCCTGTAACCAGCCTAAAAGAAAAAAATCCCAACACTGCTCTAGGCGCAACACCAAGCCTGAAAATCAGGGAGAAAGGTGAAAAATGAGGTGTTTTTTGACCTTTTGAGGGGTCAAAAATGCTCCAAATGCTCTGAAATTTGGTGAGAAGAATGTAATAGGAATGAGGATTCAAAAAATGTAAATTTCTCCCTCTGAAGATTCCTAAGAGGAAAGCGTAGCGCCAGGGGTGTTGCGCTTAGAGGCCTCCAAATTCACAAAAAACCAAAAATTGTCAAAAATTTCTCAAATTTGGTGGATGTCTCCCTAATGGGGTTTTTGAGACTTGTAGAGAAGATTGTGCCAATATTCCAAGGTTATCTTGGCCTTTTTCCTCTTTTAGTGCTTGGATCTTGGTTTGGGCCTTCTCGAGTTTAGCCCTTGCAACTTGGTTTCTCCGGGCATAATGCTTAATCATCCTTCTTTGGAGGTCAAGGTCCTTATTAGCTTTCTCTAATTTAGCCTCCAAGTGTATGTTGGATCTTTCTAACCAAGGCTCCCAATCATGTGCTATCTCCATGGCCAACAACTCATCTAGAGGGAGCTGCTCTGCTAAGGCTGATTCTTGTTCCCTTTGTTTTTCCAAAGCCTTCTTCAACCCCATGGTTCCAGGTCTCCTCCTAGTCTGCCCTTCTTCATCTTCACTCTCTTCATAGGTGCCCATGAACTCTTCTAGCTTTACATGTGCTCTTTGGGATTCTTTTCGGGCCCTGATGGCTCTAGCCTCATAAATATCTTTGTGCTCCTAGCTACCTATTCTCCATGTCAAGGGCATCATTTACACTTTTGGCCCTATCTAGATTTGCTTGGAGGTCTTTAATTTAGGAATTTTTTTTCTCGATGAGCAAGTTTGAGATCCTTGCTTCATTCTCCTCATCACTATCCACCTGAATGATTTCAAACTCCCTCTCAACCTCATGATCTTCTTCTTCTTCCTTTACCTTTTGTTTACCTTTTTCTAGTGGCTGAGCTGAGGTGGATGGCATGGTCACTTGCCTTTTAGAGGCAACAAACACAAGCCTTGGCCATCTTTCATATGTCAATGAAAGAGGTGTGTTTATGGCCTTGTTGGTCTCTTTATCATGGATGTGATCTTGGCTGCTGTCATCAAACTCTTCATTTTCATTATTAGTATCATCAGTCATCATATTTTTTGCTTCATCATTTTCCTCCTTGTTCTCAACATCATCACCACTCTCATCCTCTTCACTGATTTCTGCATTGTCATTTTGTTCTTCATTTAAGCTGCTTACCTCTTCAATGTTGTGATCTTCAATTTAACTATCAGCCCCTTCATCTCCTTCATTATTTTCATGACTGTCATTACCCTCTTCTTCATTTTCTACATAGTCATCATCTTCATTTTGTTTATCATTGAAGCTGCTTGCCTCTTCACTGATGTGGTCTTCATCTTCATTATCACCCTCTCCAATTTTTTCACTGTCTTCATGACTATCATGACTGTTGTCATGACTGTCATGATTTTTTTCCTCCTTGCTATCCTATTAATTATCGAGGCTTATTTCATGGGTGTCACTGTGGCCTTCAACCTCTTCTTCATTTTATGTACTATCAACATCTTATTTTTCTTTGTCATTTGCCTCATTAGTGTCCATGCTGTCCTTCTCATCCTCATCCTCATCATTGTTAGTGTGATTGCTGCTCTCTTCATCACTTACCTCTTTTTCATCATCAACCTCCATGTCCTCTACCTCATCTTGCTCATATTTGCTTGATCCATTCTCACTATCAACTTCTTCATTGTCTTCACTTTCATTTCCCTCCTCTGTTTCCATGTCCTGCCTCTTGTTGACTCAACTCAACATCTCCTTCATCCTCATTTTCACTTGGCTCATTTTCATTTTCATCCGCATTTTCACTTGATTCTTCACTGGCACTTCCTTCTTCATCTGATGCATCAAGAGAAGGTTAGGAAGGGAGGTTTCCTTGAGGAGGGAATATATGTGTAGAGGATTAGGTATGGTCAATAGTAGGTGATGGAGGGGTAGAGGGAGGAGGATGAGATGATTAGGGCAAGTTTGGTTGATGATGGGGCTGGGGGCTTGTGAATACTTCATGGCCTATGAATACCTCCCAAGGTATGCCTTTTTGTTCTAGCTAATGTAGGACCACCATCTTGATCAAGGAGTGGTGGAAACAATTATGAATTTTCTTGGAATAGGTCCTCCTCCAGACAACATAAGACATCTTGTCAATACTCCTATACAAGTAGTAAGGCAAGTTAAGCATTCTGACTCTTGTAAAATGCATGAGTAATATGATATGGTAGGAGTAGAGACTAGTGTACCTTCCCTCATAGGTAAAGTACTTCATGATAACCCTCATCAAGGGTGCATACCTGTCCAGCAAGTGTGAGAAAGGGAGAATGGTTTTGCAGTCCTCTTTGTACCTAGGTTTGATATAGGGCTCGCAATAGCTCATGTCTAACTTTTCCCTTTTGAACCATTTCTGACCAACATCAGGAAGTCTAGTAGCACTAGAGATGGTATCTACTGATAGTTAAAAATACGCCCCTGCAAGGCTTACTTGTTTATTGTGTAGGTTGGGGACAAACAACCTAGTGAGCTCAGGGTGACTATGCACTTGTTGGACTTTCTGACAAAACTGAAAACATCCCACATTTTGAAAGCATGTGAGAATCATGGGGGAAGAAGTAATCTCCACTGTGTCTTGGGGCTCAAATCTGTTCACCTTCCCACCCTTGTTCTTTGGCCTCATAGGCGCTTGACCTTCTTGACTGCTTATACTTCCTTCTTCTCTTGACATGGTGATTGGTGTGGCCTTTAGACAAACTTAGGTCTGCTATTGAAACCTATGTAGGAGGAGTGAAATGAAATGATGGTGGGGGCAGATTTTGCAAATGAGTGAGATGGAGGTAGGTTTATGATTGATTTACCTTGAGCTTGAAGGAGGGCTTATCTTGTACTGATTGTATTTACCCTAGTTCACACCTCCTTTAAATGTCAATTACTTGCTTGGAGGTAAAAAAAAAAGGGTTGTTTTCCATGAAGACCTAGGGTTTAGTCAATTTCTTTACCATTAAATGATCAAAACCACTTGGAGGATAGGGATAAGATGAACCTAACAATTTTTGACTCCTTTTCAAGTCCTTGAAGGTGATTTGGAGGTGTATTTTGTGATCCTTAGACAATTTTTAGGTGGGAGAGACTTCTCAAGCCTAAGCACAGCGCCTGACAGAATCTGGGCATGTCAAGTCCTCTAAGCGCAGCGCTGCATGCCTCGTGTAGGCCTGTCGGCCCCTAGGCGCAGCGCTAGGTAGAAATGGACTTGTCGGGTCCCTATGGGAACAACACTACCTACGTTCTGGGTGAGTTGGGTGCCTTTAAGCATAGCGTTGGGCGAGTCGGGTCCTCCTGGTCATAGCACTACCCGCCTAGAGGCTAGCCGGGCCTTCCCTGTGCCTGTCAGGTCCTCGCGTTGGGAAAATGGGTAGCGCCCAACTGTAAGCGCAACACGCTCTGCCCTAGGCGCAACACAATGTATTTTTTCACTGCGTTTTCTCTTCTATGTGTAGCGTCGGGTGCTGTAGGCACAACGCTAGCTCCTAAGCGTAGCGCTAGGTGACTTAGCTTAGAAATCGATCAAAACTTAGAAAATTTCTCCTTGAGGTTCTTTACTCCTTTCAAATGCATAATGATCTAAGTAATATCAAATTGACCCTTTTATAGTCTTTAGGCAAAAAAATATATCTTTTACAAAACCCACTTTGTAATTTTTTTTAATCTCTTTGTCATTCCACTGGTATTCTTTTACCTTTTGCAAGGGGTGACTTAAAACATAAAAATGGTTTCTTTTCCTCTCAACCAATTCTCTTTGTTGCTCTTTAGGTTGCTGATATGATGGATTTTGGCTCTCTTTGGCCTATTGATGCCTTTAAAACTTTTTTTTGCAGATGCCTTCATATGATTCACTGTGTTTGAGCCATGCTCATGTCTTCCAATCACTTTCATAACTTTTTAGGCACTTTGCATGATGGCAACACCCATTAAAAATCTCTCTGTTTAATCTAGGAGATCAAATTGCCTTTGTTTTGAGAGGAGAGTGAGAAACCTGTTTTCATCCTTTTTATTTGATCCTTAGGCATGCTAAGTCTATATTTGACAAGCATTACAACTTTCACCATCTTGTATGCTAGCTCTCTTTGGCCACTTCTGATTTGTTGTAGGTGCCATGACATAATGATTTATGCCCCCTTAGACATCCTTGGTCCCTTGTGAAGCAATGAGATATTTTACCTTGGCAAACCATGGAGGTCACCTTCAAGAGCCTATTCAAACTCTCTTTCTGTTGTCATCATGGAGGTTCCTTATCTTCATTTCACCTACTTTGCCTATCTTTCCAAAACCTTAAGTTTTAGGGCTGTTAGAGAAGAATAATTAGTGTGTTCTTCTAAGTTCTCTATAGCCCTTTCAAGATAATTCATTTATGTTCAGTTCATCTCACCTTTTTCCCTTCTTCCTTTATGACTTCTAAAAATCTTCAATTCATGCTTGGTTGTGCTGGAGTGCCTCTATCCTTATGATTTTCTACATTGGATTTGCTTGGAAAAATGTTGGTCCAATTAGTCCTAGAAACCCTGATTTTCCTTGAACATAGGCTACTTCCTACTTTTTCCTGTGGATGTCCTTTAGTGAGGAGTTGGCCTCTTACCTTACCTAATTTTCTATTGATAGCCACCTTGACACTCCTGCAGAAATGTAAAAATGGACAACTGTCCTTTTGCAGAATTGTGTCCTTGGCAAAGTAGTCTTCTTTGAAGTTCTTCTTGATCTATTTTGGACAAACAGGTGCTGAGCTTCTTTCACATCTAATTTAGCTTCTAGCACAAGAAAAACAGTGATTTAGAACACCAATATTAACCCTACAACCTATGAAAGCCCTAATGACCTAGTGGGAGGCTCTTTGACTTGGTCTTTGACTGAAAGCTTGGCTTAGGGTCTTTAAGTATGAAAAATAGAGTTTTTGACAATTTGATGTATTGAAGATCCAAAATCCAATGTACTTGATTTATCGAAAGAGTCTACAGAGATAGTTTTGAGACCATCAATGCTTGAGGCATTTGATGAAAATGGGAAAGGGTAGGCTATTTAGAAATCCTAGGTGGAAGTGGAAGGGTTATGGGTAGGAAAAATAGAGTAATAAGGTTATGGGTGTGAAAATGGGACAAAGATGAGTGTCATGAGCCCATGAGGGGTCTCCTAGGAGTGATAGGCTAATCAAGGAATGGCAAAGTAATGAGATAGTTAAAAGTTTATCCTAAGCACAATGAAGGTAGTGAGATTTCTAAAACTCACAATATTCATGAATTTTGTTTTTAGAAATCTAGGATAAGAATTTAGTCATTTATAAAATGGCAAAAACTACTGATGACTAACAGTGGCTCCACTTGGGGAGGGCAGCTCCTTTTCAAGAGGTGCCCAGAACTTCAGATATCAAATCTCTGAGTTTATGAAGACCAATGCCTCATCCATTGGGAAGATTTTTCTTCTTTCATTTGCTGATGTTTTTATTTGAAGTTATGATCTCAAGAATCTAAAAAACATGATTACTTCAACCTCATCTCTACCTACCCAACCTACTTTTCCTAGCATTTTTTTTTTTTTTTGGTTCACTTAAACTAGAAAACCCTTGACATTCCTTTCTTGTGAAAACAAAAAAAAACTATCTACTTCTACTCTTATCACTTCCAAGAGTTCATATTATGCTAGTGAACTCTTTTATTTTCTACCTAGACTGACTGACTGTCAAGATTAAGTTGTATGACAGACTTCATTCTCTAAGCTATTGACATGAAATGGAAAACATGATTTGAACCAGGATTAAGAAATCTGATTCACCATAGGCTATGGCATTGGGACAATCTGCACACAAACATTATTTTTGTAAATCCTTCAATCATATCCCAAGTTGTTCTTAAGGGGGGATGTTAGGATATTCCGACACATAGGAAATAGTTAAGAATAACTTAGTCTAGTGTAGAGTTAGGTAAAGTGTGTTTCTTTACCATGTACATTTGTAACTTATAATCCGATGATCATGATTTGTAGTGATTTGACAGTTATCTCTCACCTCGGTATTAATGGCACTTGATCTATGGCTTAACACCCAATTGGTCCATGATCTCTATTTAAAGAGCATGGAGGGTCATTTGTCCGGTAACTGTTTATGAGAGAAACATATGTAACTTTTCTTTTATATTAATAAATTCCTTGAAGTGGCTGTGTTGGCTCAGGGCGTGGACTGTTTCCCTCTTTGAGGGTTTTAACCACATGAGTATACTAGTGTACTGATTTGTGATCTATTTGTGAGCGGTGACGTTTGGTTCTTGATCTACGAAACTTACCCTGTAAATTCTTGCAGAAAACATGAGGGCTATGATTAATCATTTGTTAAGCCTTCCCATCTTTCTCTTTGGTTTAGATTTGAGCATGGAGAACTAGTATCCTTCCTTCCTAATCTATTCCTACAGACAAATGAAGTTTAGATGTTTTGACAAATTCTCTTTCACTAACCTATCAATAATAAATTGAAAACATGTTCAGCCATGATTAGACTAGATGACTAAACAATACCACTTTTTGAACGAGTAGTGGCATTTAGGCTTGCACACTTTCAGTAGTACTCTTTTTTGGGTATGGGGTTGTACCTCTTTTTCAAATCTGCCCTATTTTCCTTCTTTCTTTATTTTTGTGTTTTTTGTTTTTATGATCTCTCATCATGCAATGTTATGTATAATGAATGAAAGCTTGAAACTAGGAATCTTGACAATGATGGACCTTGAGCATCCTGTCATTGACAGGATCTCCAAATAACTCTTCTCCATTCAGCTCTTGTAAACATAAAACATTGTTAACTCCATTTGAGTGCATGGTGTAAGGATTGTTCCAAAAAATTTCAAATAGGCCATGCTCTCCTTTGTATTTTCTCTTTGAGTCTTGTTTGCAAACCTTGTTTCTATCAAAGATTCTTCTTAGGTGGAAAAGGTATTCTTCATTAGTTTCAAAACAAACAATTAAGTCATCAATGTATATCATAGTGAAGTAGTTGAAAACAGGAGCCATGACTCTTCGGAAAGTATATTCCATACTCCTTAACCCAAGAGGAATTTGATCAAACATGTAGGTGCCCCAAGGTGCTTTGAAAATGGATTTATGCTGATTAATTGGAATTGCTATCACCTGATGGCAACCTGAAACACTACCATGCAATGACATCTTGTTAGAAACTCCTACCTTTTGTAGAGTATGATTTATCTTGGGAAAATGGTATTTTTCCTTCATGGGGGTTCTCTCTAGGTACCTAGAGTCTATACACAGCCTGTATCCCTTTTCTTTCTTTGTTAGTGACACAATTTTCTCAAAATTTTCATGGTATTTCTTGAAAGGAGACCTTCTTTGAATAATTTTTGTGTCACAAAGCTTTAAGTTTTCATCATCATATACAACAGCATCATGAAACTCTTTGCACAGTCTTATGTATTTATGTTTTATGTAACGTGACAAGTTTTGGATAACTTAATCATTTTGGGTTTTTATAGGCTACCTACATTGTATTCTCCTATGTCAATCTCAATAGGTACTACTTTAGGCTCCTTTACACCATTCTTGGGATCCAACAACTCTTCCAAAGTGGTAGAACCTTTTAGTGATGAATTATCTTTGTATGGGAACACTTTAAGTTTCTTTTGATCCAGTTCTTTAGAAGGTCTTGCTATATGAAAGTTTCCTAGAATTTTAATGTTGATAGAAGGAAATGGTTATGTTTTCGATGTTTGTCCTTGATTTGAGCAACCTTTTCTAGATTCTAAACTTAGTTTTAGTTTTGCAATTTTATCTTTAGTTTGCAGAAAATTAAGTTTAGCTTTTCCATCATATTGTTGTTTAGGCTATTAGAGCTTTGGCTATTGAGTTCTTCATGCATTGCTTGGTTTGACTGTTGTGGTATGTCTAGATTTGTCTCAATTTCACTTACCTGCTCATCAATGTCTTCTTCATTATATAAAATGAATGAGTCAAGATCTGACTAGATGGAATAAAGAGGTGTGTTGTTTGGTCTTTCTTGGCTTCTAACCATAAACTTCATGTGTGATTCCCGGTGCAATCTCCTTGTTTGGTTGAAAACATGGATGGTACCATATGACATGTCAAGTTGGAGGTTCCCCTGAAGCTTGGCTCCCCAAGATCTGGATAAAAGCATGCCATACTTGAGGAGAATGTCAACTACTACTATGTCCATGACTAGGCCCTTAGCTGAGATTTGTGCTAGATTGACACATAAATCCTTGATTAGTCCCAAACACTTGACTCTCCTTGAATCGAAATAATACAGATATTTGTGAGGCTTGGTTATTTCTAGGCCTAATCTCTCCATCACTACCTTTTGCATGAGGTTGTGAGAGGCACTAAAGTCTAGCATGGCATTATGTAAGATTTTGTCATGTATGTTTAGGCTAACATAGAAAGGGGGAATGGCTCCTTCTTGGTATTTTCCTTCTACTTCAAGTCCAAACAACAACTCAGGTTTGTCATTTGTCAAGTTTAAAGTATCGATATCATTTCCCATGTTTAAGACTTTCAGAACTTGGGATTTGTACATATCTTGGGTTATCAGTTCAGTGAGAGGCATGGTGATATTGATTTTAGAAATCTTTCCCTCAAAACTGAAAGGCACTTGTGTTTTGGACATATTTACATTAGTTTTATCAGCCATAATTTTTTCTCCAAGTTTAATTTTCTGATTCTATTTTGGGACTTTGGACAGAAGATTTTTCTCAACGCCACTAGTAGATGCACTAGGGTAGCATGTGTCACCAATTGGTTGGCTAGTTTTGTCTTTGTTTGGATCAGTTTTCTTAGCCATGGTGTTGGTATTGTTGGTTGTCCTTGTAGGAATATTTTCAGGTGTCTTCCTAACAGCAGTGTCTATTTGGTTTCTCTTGGAGTTTTCTTGGTTCCTTTTTCTCCTAAGGTCATATTTCCTATGGACTTCTATTATGTAATTTTCAAATCCCAATTGGTAATCTTCAGATTCCTCATAGTTAGTTTCATTTTAATCTAAGGAAAAGAAACCTTGTTCTTCTTCAGCGATAAAAACTTCACCCTCATTGTCAGAACCTATCAGGTTTACATGGTTTTCTTCAGGTTCTTCAGACTCTCTTCCCTTTTCATCTACATAATTGTCTTGGAAAGGGGGCATGATTTGTTGGTCATTGTCTCTTGGCTTGTTTTGGGGAGGGTCTCTTCTGAAGTTCGGATTCCTATTTCTATTATGGGGATTTGCTTGATTTTGTTATGTAACTAGCTCCAAAAAGAGAAGAAAAGAGATATCAACACCTTAGAAATGAGCCACTTCGAGGGGGAAACCTCCAATACATTACATAAATGAACAATTCTTGGATGATACAATTTACAAAACCTCCTTTCTATATATAGGAGTCCATGGGGCCATAATGTAATCCTAGTGGGCCACAACGTAATCCTAGCCGACCTAACAATAATAATTTAAGGGCACAATAATAACAATATGGGGGTTACAGGGGTACAATAATAACAATAAGGGGGTTACACTAACAACAATAAGGGACTATACAAGTAATATAGGGACCTAACATGCCCCTCTCCTTCAAAAAAGTGTTGTCCTCAATGCTTGAGTAGCTCTGGGTGCTTCTGTATAAAATTCTCATCCTCCCATGTAGAATCTTCGGTGGGTAAGTTCTTCCACTTGATGAGATACTCTGAAATTGATCGATTCCGTAGTTGTCGAGTTCTTTTTTCCATGACTGCTTCAGGTTCCAATATGATTTTCCCTTCCCCATCAAGTTTTGGCAATACTGTTTGAACTGGAAGATTTTCACCTATAATCTTCTTTAAGCATGAAACATGGAAAACTGGATGTACTCGCGAAGAAGCAGGAAGCTCCAATTTGTATGCCATAGTACCAATCTTTTGCAACACCTTGTAAGGACCATAGTACTTTGGCGATAATTTATTGTCCTTCTTAGCTTGCTTGAGGGACATTTGTTTATATGGTTGTAGCCGTAAAAATACCCAATCTCCTACATCAAAACTTCTCTCGCTGCGATGTTGATCTGCCTGTTGTTTCATTCGATTTTGTGCCAAATTCAGGTTATCCTTTAAGAGTTGGAGAACTTCTTGCTGATGCTCGATGTGATGTTCCACTACTTGAACCTTCAAACTTTCCCTTAAAGATGATGTGATGGATGGTGGATGATATCCATAAAGTGCCATAAATGGGGTCATTTTTGCTGCAGTATGGAAGGAAGTGTTATACCACCATTCAGGAAGAGGTAACCACTTGACCCATTGTGTTTGTTTATCAGATACAAAACAACGAAGATATCCTTCCAAACATTTATTTACTATCTCGGTTTGACCATCAGATTGAGGATGATAAGATGAGCTATGAGCTAATTGAGTACCCAAACAAGAAAATAACTCCGTCCAAAAATTTCCAGTAAAAATGGGATCTCTGTCGCTCACAATAACCCTTGGGCTTCCATGTAGCTTTTGAATTCTGTCCATAAATGTAGTAGCAACTGTACTTGCTTTAAATGGATGAGCTAATGCACAAAAGTGTGCATACTTGGTAAGTCTATCAACTACCACCATGATGACACTCTTTCCTTCGGACTTAGGTAAACCTGTGATAAAATCCATTGAAATCTCCTCCCAACGTTGACTTGGAATGGGTAAAGGTTGTAGAAGTCCCGGGGTCTTAATTGTCTCCACTTTATTCTGCTGGCAAACCAAACATTCCGCCACAAACTTTTGAATATCAGATTTAAGGCCATCCCAAAAAAATTCTTTCTTCTCCCTGTGGTAAGTTTTTAAAAATCCTGAGTGTCCTCCTAAAGGAGAAGTGTGCAATTCCAGAAGAATCTTTTGTTTTAGTTGGGAATTCTTACAAAGATATAAGCGATCTTTGTACCATAAGGAATCATTTTTCCAACTAAATGTATCGGATGTACTAGGATCTTGCTGCAACTTTTGAATGAGTGTCCATACATCTTTGTCCTTATTCCATTCATCTCTTGCTTCAGTTATCCAATTTGGTTGGATAATAGAAATGGCACAAAGCAATGCTTCCACCTCTTCATTCTTTCTTGAGAGTGCATCTGCAACAACATTAAGCTTTCCTCTTTTGTAGATTATTTCAAAGTCATAACCCAACATCTTTGTGACCCATTTTTGTTGCTCTTCTGAAGATAGTCTTTGTTCCAAAAAGTGCTTAAGACTATCATGATCAGTTTTTACCTTGAAGTGTCTTCCCATTAGGTAAGTTCGCCATTTCTTTAGTGCATGCAGTATTGCTAACATTTCCTTCTCATAAATAGGTTTCTGTAAATACTTTCCTTTGATTGGACGACTTTAAAAAGAAATGGGTCTTCCTTCCTGCATTAAAACTGCACCAATTCCATTTCCTAAGGCATCACATTCCACAATAAAGGTTTTTGTCAAGTCTAGCGTAGCTAGGACCGGTGCTAGGCACATTGCTTCTTTAAGATGTTCAAAGGCCTTAGTTGCTTCAGGAGTCCATGAAAATGCATCTTTCTTCAATAATGTTGTTAGAGGTGCTGCTATTCTCCCATAATTCTTAATAAACTTGCGATAATACCCTGTTAACCCGAGAAATCCTCGCAACTGCTTTATGGTTGTGGGGACTTTCCATTCCTTAATGGCTTTAATTTTGTTAGGGTCTACTTTAACACCCTTGTGAGATATAATATGACCCAGATATTCCACCTCTTGTACTCCAAAGAAACATTTGGATGTTTTTGCATATAATTGTTTCTCCTGCAATAGTTTGAGCACCCTGTCAACATGTTCAACATGATCCTTCCAAGACCCGTTGTAGATTAGTATATCATCAAAAAATACTAGCACAAATTTTCTAAGGAAGGGTTTGAAAATGGAATTCATCAACCCTTGAAATGTAGAAGGTGCATTGGTAAGGCCAAAAGGCATGACCAAAAATTCATAATGACCCTTATGAGTTCGAAATGTTGTTTTTGGAATATATTCAGTCTTCATTCTAATTTGATGATATCCTGAACGAAGATCCAACTTGGTAAAATAAATTGCTCCATGTAATTCATCCAATAATTCATCAATCACAGGAATGGGAAATTTATCTTTAATGGTGAGCTTATTTAGCTCCCTATAATTTGAACACATTCGCCATGATCCATCCTTCTTGTGTACTAATACTATGGGAGCAGAGAAAGAACTTTGACTAGGTTGAATTATACCCGCCTCTAACATTTCTGCAATCATACGTTCAATTTCGCTCTTTTGGAAGTAAGGATATATATAAGGCCTGATGTTTGGAGGAACACTTCCTGGAATCAAATGAATAGCATGATCATGATCACGAATAGGTGGGAGTCCTTTGGGAGTTCCAAACACCTTGGAATGATTTTCCAAGACTTGTTGGAGATCTGCAGAAATAGATGATTTTAATGTCGGAACTTATAGTGAGCATAATTGTGCAATTGCGCCTCGTTTTTCTTTATTTAGAAGCTTTGTCATGCCTTTAGAGCTTATTATCCTTCCTGGCTTCCCTTAAATACCCCGTAATTCGACTTCTTTCCTTCTGAAAAAAATTTCAAGAAAGTTCTTGAAAATTAAAAGCTACCGTCCCTAAAGATTGTAACCATTGTACTCCTAGTACAACATCAGCACCTCCCATAGGAATGGAAAGCATTGGACTAGTCAATACATATTCCCCCATGGTTAGCTTGATATTATGGCATTTTCTAGAGCAATTTATAGTTCCTCCATTTGCAACCATCACTTGACATTATGGTGCTAGGTATAGGAAACAATTTAATTCCTTGGCTACCTTACAATGAATAAAATTATGGGTGCTACCTGAATCAATCAACACTATTACCTTTTTCTTCTTGATTTGTCCTTCTATCTCGAGAGTTTGAGGAGTGGTAATTCCTGCCAGTGCATTACACGATATGGTCGGATTCATTTCTTCCTCTTCTAGGGCTGGTTCCTGGTGTATATCCTCTTCTTGTTCATTTTCTTCTTCTTCTTCACAATCTATGTAAAACAATTTCTTCTCAGCACACTTATGACCTTTAGTGTATTTTCTATCACAACTGTAGCAAAGCCCTTTTGCTCTTTTTTCTTCCAATTGTTGTGGTCTCAACCTTGTAGGTTGTGGAAATCTAGGCGTAGCAACACTTCCTTCTTTATAGAATTGAGTGGTAGGCTTCCTTGTCGCCATAATTTTACATTCAACTTTTCTTGCCAACCTCAATGCCTTCTCCAATGAATCAGGTTCCAAAACGCGAACTTCATGTTGGATGTTATCCTTTAAAGTGCCTAGGAAGAGATCAATCCTGTGTCCCTCTGGAATATCAGTTACCCTTATATTCAATTTTTGGAAGTCCTCAATGTGCCGCCCCACTAAACCCTTTTGTTTGAGATTTATCAATTGGGTAAAGAAGGTGTTGCTCTTTGTATCCTCATAATGTGCTATCATTTCCTCCGTAAAAATTGACCAAGTGACAATTTTTTTACGGGAACAAAGCTATCGATACCATACAAATGTATTTTGTTCTAAATGTAAAGTTGCAATGCGTACCTTTTGTGTGTTTTGCACGTTATGGAGATCAAAATATTGCTCCATCTGTAGTATCCATGTTACAGGATCCTTTCCATCAAACTTCCTCATATCCATTTTTGGAATATGGTGGTTCTTCCCGCCAACATTAGAGTTTATCAAATCACGATTAAAATTGATTTTGTTCTCATCATGAGGTTCTTCTACTATCTTTTCACCATTAGGAAACATTTCTTGTATCAACTTTGTCAAACCTTCGATGTTTGTTTTTGGATCATTCTTCATGTTTTCCATCTTAGCTTCCATGCCAGCTTCCATTCCATCCATATTAGCTTGCACGCCATCCATCTTAGCTTCCACGCCTTTCTTCAAAACTTCCATTTCATTTTTTGTTGCTCTTTGCGAGAGTGAAATTTGTTGCACTTGCTCTTGTAATTTTGATAGATCATGTTGCAATTCTTCATCTTCATGAGTCATAGTAGAGCCTTCTGAAGGCTTAATGGGTGTTGAATTATTTTTACAGGGCATATTTTAGAACCCAATATTGATATCTATTCTACAATATTCACTTGGAATCAATTCAAATTTATTCTTCTAACAAGACTTATGCAATTCGGAAAAAAAATACACACATTTTTCTTGCTTTTGAGGAGATCGATATTGAAATTGGATTATATTTGTGATTGTAGCACTTAAATATTTGATTTTCAGTACCAACATAAGCCTCTAAATTATCTTTTGAATGCCGCAGGTCTGACCTGATTTGGATTCTCCAAGACAAAGTTGTGTCCAATCTCCCACAATGACCTAATTATGGACTGGTTCAGTAGAGCGAACTTGTACGGCTTGCCAGGTGTCCCTGTTTCATCATTCGTCTCTGAAATTGATAGACAAGAAACTATAGTCTGTGTAATTATGACCACTTTTTACGGCACTCCAATCTGATTCCCAGAGAGAGAGTTATTGAACTTTTCCCACGATCACCTCTTTGAGATGAAATTCAGGAGCTTGAAAAAGCACTACCTTCCACAGATCATATCTCCAAAAATATTGTGAACCAAGCTCTGAAATTTTTTGACACATTTCTTCAGAATTTTAACTTCACACCATAGGAATTTCAGATTCTGAACCTTTGTAGAAAAAATTTATAGCGCAAATTCCACGATGACATGTTTAGGAGCCTGAAAAAAGACCTAACTTCCACAGATCATATCTCCGAAAATATTGCGAACCAAGCTCTGAAATTTTTAGACAATCTTCCTCAGGATTTTGGCTTCACACCCTAAAAATTTCAGCTTCTGAAACATCGTAGAACAAAAGTTATAGCGAACATTCCACGATGACCTGTTTGGAGCAGTGAAACCCTAGAATCCAAACCTCTGATACCAAATGTTGTGTAACCAGCTCCAAAAAGAGAAGAAAAGAGATATCAACGCCTTAGAAATGAGCCACTTCGAGGGGGCAACTTCCAATACATTACATAAATGAACAATTCTTGGATGATACAATTTACAAAACCTCCTTTCTATATATAGAAGTCCATGGGGCCATAATGTAATCCTAGTGGGCCACAATGTAATCCTAGCCAACCTAACAATAATAATTTAAGGGCACAATAATAACAAAATGGGGGTTACAAGGGTACAATAATAACAATAATGGGGTTACAGTAACAACAATAAGGGACTATACTAGTAATATAGGGACCTAACAGATTTTCTCTAAGAGGTGTTCTTTCACTCAAAGTTAATTCTTTTCATCATTATTTCCATTGCCCTCACTAGATTGTCAATCTTGGAATCAGATGAGAAGGTTGAGGCCATAGTTCCATCTTTGTAGGTGACTCTCTTTTCTGATCTCATCCTAGCCATTTTTTAAATCAGGTTGGCCTCTATACTTATAGCTACATTTTTCATGTCTGGATTGGTAATCATGTGGAAAAGGTAACAAAGATTGTGGCAGTGCCAGGGGGCATACCATGCTGCCATGATGGGAGTGAAAGGGATCCAAGGATGATTTACAAGGGGAGGGTTTGTGAGAAAGGGTGGGGGATGAAGTGGAGTGGTTTGAACAGTGGATGTGTGGATGGGGGTGGTAGAGGTACTTGGACCAATAAACTGGTTTTGAGCAGACTTGGTATGAAAAGAGCTAAAGTGATGGAGAAGCTAAAAGTTAGGAGGAGTGGAAGGAGAGGCTTCTCTGCTTGAAATCTGTTGCAAATCTAAGGGCTCAAGGTCAATCTAGTCAATCCCACTTTGTGACTTGGTTCTCAAAATGTTTCTTCTATGGTGCAAGTAAAACTGGGAGTCTTGCAAGGCTGTAAGATGTTCAGGGGACAGAGCTTGCTCGATGAATGGTCCTAACAGTAGTTAAGTTTCCAGTTTTAGAAGTTTTCCACAAAATATTTTTCGGGTCATCAACTATGGTGGGAGGGTTTTGGTCAAGATGAGATCTCGTACTGATCCTTTGTGATGCCAAATTTCAAACTCAAAATGTAGAGAGGCTGAAAGTTTTAGGAATATTTTCGGAAGGCTGACCTCTCTTAGTGTTTGCTAAACTCACACAGTGTGTGACTAGGAATCTAAACTTCTCAGGGATGTTTTGACACAGTCCTAGAGAAGTTTAATGAGAAATCGTGAAGTAAGAGGCCTACTAGAGGCTAGTGGAGTCACTAGGTAGATGTTTTTAGTTGTTTTGAGGATATGTGTGTATGGTACACCACCAATAACTGAAAAAAAAAACCAATCTAGGGATGTTTTTGGGGTTTTCTTAGTTCCTTTATGTAGCCTTAAGGTTTCTATGAGTGTTCTACAATTGAGTCATCATTTTGCTAGGATGGTGAAACAACCAGATTCTACTCTTTGGCTAACAGTTTGAGTTCTCTATGATTTGATAAGGGCTTATAAAGTTCTAAGGAGTGCTTAAATTGTCACTAATTTCAGAAATCCTCTCACCATGATTTCCAATTATGTTAGGCTATGAATTGGTGATAAATCAATATATGTTGTGTACAAGGGTTTCTTAAGTTCTAAGGAATACTTATACGGTTATTGACTCAGAAGGTCCCACCATGATCGCCATTATGTTAAGTTCCAATGATTTAATAGATTGGTGAGATCAAATGCACAGGGTAACATCAGACCAGTCTTTGGAGTCCTAGGACCTAGCCTTCCTAGAGTCAGAGAGGGCTATCTCTATTGTATGCAAAGGATGTGAACTTGTTTTCTTTTAGGGTTTGATTTTAGTCTAGTTGTTAAGTGTAGGGTTTGTTTGTTTGTTTTGGTTGTGTAAGATGGTCAAGTAGAATAGATAGAGTGATGTTAGCCCCCTAATTTTCTCTCTTTTTTCCATTTTCCCCTTCCTAAATCATAACCATTTACCACTGTTTTACCTCTTTTATGCACCCTCATCTTGCACCAGTCCAAGCACGGTGACATATTTCGTATAAACTTTATTTTTCATATTTTTAATTCAACTTAGCATTAATTAATTATTTATTACATGATTTCTTACTTTTAATCACTCTTTGTAACTTATTGATATCTCCAATGTTTATTTGGTAGTTAGAGTACTTACCGTGACCGTTGATCCTAGTGCAGGATCATATCTTACACCGTTGCCAACATAACAAATCCTTGCAGCAGATCCGAACCTCTTTGATCACCGCCTCGTTCTGAGTAGCTTCAGCCACGACAACAAGATCAACCCAAAGGCAACCGAGACAAAATCTGTGAAGGACGAAATCTGGAGATTGGCTACGGCCAGTTTTGCTAAAATATCTAATTTTGAAGGTCGAAAAGCTAAATTCTGTGTTTGGTTATGTAATTGGTTGAATGATCTATTTTGGCCTTTGGCCAAAGATCTATATAATGTAGAATGTAAATAGGACTAAGGGGAAATTTTTTGATAGCAGAAGAGAATAGAGACACAGCTAGAGAGGCGGTAGCAGGTTGCTGTATTTTGTTATCGCCTGAATGTGGGCTGGATGATGTATTAATGTATGTACTTGCCTCAATGAATTAATAAAAGGGAGCTCCACCTCATGTTTCGCAAATTTCGTTTCTGTATTTGAGCTGATGAATTGATTAAGGTAATGAGCAGCATTTTTATTTAAAAGGGAAACACACTGGTTGGCTAGGGCCCAACCAACCCAACACGTTTACCCTATTTCCCATTTTCCTGTACTTTGTGTTTACATTGTCAAGTGTGATTTAATTTTAAGCACATGCATTCCTGTCTGAGTGAAAACAAATCCATTGTGTGAAGTAGATAAATTTCCTTTTTCTGCAATTTCCTTTCCTACACTTGATTTCAGATTGGTTTTCCTCCGCCTGGTCCAAGCAAGAGAAATAACCCTGCACCAGTGCACGTTGGTGTGATATCTCCTTTTCTGCAATTATATTTGATTGGTTTTCCCCACCTGGCCCAAGCAGGAGATATGAACCTGCACTAGTGCACGTTGGTGTGATGCAGCAAACCTTCTTAGTCTACTTCCCACAATCTTATTTCTTTCATTAAATGCTTGTGACATGATAAATGTATACTTATTGTTTCTTTATTCCTGCACTTTGTTAAGATCAGAAACATTCACTTTTTATGTGTGCAATTTGATTTAACAGTATAATAGCACTTGCAATAATTAAGCACTCATTTTAAGAATTAAATGCTAAGTGCAGGAAGCTTTGATCCAGTGCAAGAACTAGTTTCTTGCCACGAGATCTAAGTGCTTTGAACCTGGAAAAGTTAAAGCCCTTACATGAAGTAAAAATCCTTTAGTAAAGACACCATTTATACCTTCTGCATAAATCTCTATTCCTACACTAGTGCAATCAGACCGCGATAGTGCAGGACAAATTAATGCAAGAAGGAAATCTCTAAAGGAGCAGGTTTAAGGGCCCATCTGATGAGATTGCTAGTGTCTCTGCTAAAGAAAAACACACACTTAGTATTTAAGAAATAATTAGCTGGAGTGATTTCCTTTTATCTTTAATCCCCTCTTGCAAATGCATTCTTTCTTGTTCCAGTCCTAGATTACTTTGATGGTTCAAGTTTCCTTTTTCTCTTTTTAATTTGATTCTGCAACCTTTCCTTTAAATAAAGTAGGGGTCTATATTAGGAAGATTCATACCATCTTTGGCATTGCCTGTGCTTTGTCTCTAAGTTTACGGATCCCCTGGGTTAACAAATTAAGTGTTGAGGAGTTTTCTTAAGTGTAATTCCTGCACCCAACATTTTGGCGCTATTGCCGGGGAGGCGATTTGATTTGGTAAGAATTTTCTGATTATATAATAGAGGTAATTTTTCCTTTATTTTTGTAGTATTGTTTGGAAAAGCTTCTTTGAAGGAATTTTACTGGTGTTGATTTATTTTTGACAACATTTTTTACTAGAAGTTGTTTGTTATTTTTCTTTTTTTGAAATGAATGCCTAGAAAAGGTAAGGGTACTTCGAAGCCCACTAAGGGCCAAAAGAATTCTGAAAACAATTCTCATATTGGGTCTCCTTCTGTAAGCAGGAAGCCCAACCCAATTCAAACCCATCACGCAGGAACAATCCACCTGGATTCTAGTGACAATAGCTCAGGTGTGGATCAGCCTGTTGAGATCGGTACAAGTAAAAGGGAAACAATGGTGGACCATGAAGATCATTTGGAAGGGACTGGTGAAAACCAGGTAAGTAAAGAAAAATCCACTTTTGTGTTTCCAATTTTGGATCCTGATACTGTGGTGCAAATGAAGAATATTCCACCATTATCTCTCCCTTATTTCCATGGTAAAGTTCATGAAGATCCTGACTATTTTCTATTTGAGTTTGATATTATGTGTAGAAGTTATGATTATTCAACTGACGCTCAGAAGTTAAGATTATTTCCTGTTACTCTCAAGGACTCAGCCCTACGCTGGTTTATGGGGTTAGGAGGAAACACTATAAACTCTTGGGATCAGATGAAGAGAGTGTTTTTGTCTAAATATCAAGAATATTGCAATGCTCGAGACATGCAGGATGAGATTTTTACAATCATACAGGA
Organism: Pinus albicaulis; assembly: GCA_034641835.2. NCBI lineage: Eukaryota > Viridiplantae > Streptophyta > Pinopsida > Pinales > Pinaceae > Pinus > Pinus albicaulis. The sequence continues at coordinate 1,395,026,873 of CM076572.1, forward strand.
TGATGATGAAACTCTTGAAGATTACCTAGAAATATTTCTGTATATTTTACAAAGGTAGAAACTTAAGTTTGATCCTAGTACTATTAGAACCTTGTTCTTAAGAGGACTTACTAATAATTCTAGAAATAATTTAAATCTGTTAGGACAAGATGATATTTCTCGGCAAACTTTTGAACAAATTTGTGAATTATGCAGGAAACTTTCAAGAAATCAGTATAGATCCGGTAGACCCCGGGTCCCACCATTCCTTTGGCTACACCTTTTAAATAGATCTTGACCCTTTGCGCCCAAGTCTCAGATCCAACGACCCCAAATCAATATTGCACCAAAAAAGTAATCATCCGCCCAAACGCAAAATGGACGCAAAATCGGCTGTATTGCCCATTTCTCTCTCTATGATGTGGAAATTTCTTATTTGATCGCGTTCATTTGGAATAAACTGCTTACTCCCTAATCTGCACGTGATAACCGCTCCCTGGTTTCGTTTCCAAAGCCTGAAATCACCTCCCGCCATTGACTAGACCTGCAATAATGACATTTATGGAGATTAAAATTAAGGGTTAAAACCTTTGATCCAACTATTTTTGCAGTTTATCTACGCATTTGAAATTTGAATAGATGCCCCGACTAATTTAAGCATTTTCAAGCCCTGATTACCGATTTTATGCCCAGAAACTCTGACTTAGACCAGAATTCCACCATTGAAGACCAATTAAGGAGCTATTTGCCACTCCGGAAAGCTGTTACAGTCCTCAAAATCAACTGAAAGTCTCAGAAACCCTTTCAAAAGCCGAATACCTGAAATTAAAGGTATTTTCCGACAATTGAAGCCTGCATATTCAATTTTAAACCATCTTTAAAATAGAACCAGACCTTCCATTAAGAAATTCATCGAACTAAACTTCCTCAAAATACCAAAAAGAGGCCAAAACCTAGCAAAAATTTTCTAGGAAACCATGTTTTCCATTTCAAGCCTTTTCTAAAGCTAAATTCCTTGAATTTCACAACTGAAGATCAAATTTAACGATTTAAACGGCTAAAATCTCCGAGTTACCTTGAAAATCCATTTTTTCAATCAAACCGACTCCGAAAACCCTTGTTTTTAGTTTTATGCTAGTTTTTACATCCTCAGATAAACTTAATTGAGAAAAAATCCCAAAGGAAGCCATCCTTAAATCTAAATTACTCAGTTTCCTCTCTGTTAAAATAGAAAACTCCTGCAAACAGTCTAATCTTGTAGCAGTTAGTCAAAATGACTAAGAAACAGAGCACAAGCAGACCTGTAGGATCCAAAACACCTAAATTTGAGGGATCCAAAGCCCCTAAGCCTACCCCAGCCATTACTGCCAAATCTGCTACAACAGTAAATCGCCTTCAACCACCTGTGATTGCTGTTGAAAGCATTCCTTTGACTGATCTTGATTATAAAATCGCAGACCCTGTTATTGAGTTTAATTTGCTAGATATACACAACTGGTGTTATGAAAAATATCTAGATAAAGATGATATTCCAATTTGGGAAACCCATTTGCCTAAATATATAGTCCCATTGACTCATCTTGGTCAAGAACTCATCATACTTTGTCAAAAATACTATGAGCAAGATCAAATGGCTATAGTAAATGCAGAAAAAGAAATACTTTTTACCATTACAGCCCAGTCAATTAATCAAATGCTTCAATTACAACCTGATCCCCAGGCAGTCCCCTTGTTTATAGAGGCATTAACTCAGTTATAACTTGGCATAGATTTCCCTAAAAGGTTCATGATATTTCATAATTTTATGCCTTCTCATGTTGACATTCCAAAGATTAATCCTCCATACTCCACAGCTAAATTTCCTGAAGGTTCTAGATAGATTATCTCTATGCTATCTTTTACCCTTGGATATTTTACAGATGAGTATACTGATGAATCTATTCTTGGTTTCTTTTCCACCATGTCTCCTGGTCAACCTCCAGCAGTCATCTTTGACTATGTCGGTCTCATAGTAGATCCCATCCAATACCAGTTGACTAAATTGTCCATAGAAGGAGTTTTTAGATACTCATCTTATCTTTTCCATTTGTTTTTATTCTCTCAAGAAGAAATATTTCCAGTTTCTTTGCAAAAGATGGATGTAGAGGGAAAACCTATATCAATTATCTTTTGGACTTCATTACTAAGAAGAGAATCCACTGATTCCACTTATTTAGAGTTTTCAGAACTATTTTTGCATCCAGCAATGAGCATATTAAACAAATCAAAACAGCCTAGGATCAATGAAGAAATGAAAATAATATTATAGCTTTCAGAGCAGAACAAAGTTGGAGATTGGAAACTCTATGAAAAACACACTAAATTAAGTATTTTTGGGTCAAACTTGGTACCCTACAAGTTGCCCAAGCATGTGTGTATGAGAATTTTTGCACTTGAATATCTTAGACAAATTCTCAACGTAGATTCAATTAACTTTATGGTAGCCAGAAAGAAGACTCAGTTTAAGTTAAAAAATCAAGTTGGGCCATTCATAATCAACCACAGAGATGTAGAAAAGTAAATAGCAAAGAAATTATTAGAATTTAGATTTGATGAGAGTTTTCCATGGAATTATGATCCAAAAGGGATCTTAAGCAAGCTAAGGGTGAAGTGTAAATTAACACCCTTTATCCATGAGTCCAAGCCTAAAATAAAAATATTTTCAAATCAAATTGAATGGAGTTAAAACACCTTGGTAGAGGCAGCAAGCCAAACAGGAACAACACCAACTGTGGAAATTGTCAAACAACCAGAACCATCAACAAAGAGAGTTAGAGAGGAAGGAGGTTATACAGTAGAGACAACAACTGAGACCAAATTTAAAATAATATATAACAAGAGGCTTAAACTCAGTTCAGTTGTTAAGGAGAAAGTAACAATTGTTGTTGATGAGACTGATGCTCTAGTAACCAATGATGATATAGCCACAACTATAATTAATGAAACACTTATGGAAATAGAAAAGGAATCAATAACCAATTAGAATGATACACAGATGATTAAGAATCAACATAGCATGGAAGCCTCTTCCTCACAGCCAGCTGAGGAAAAGGACTTGGACATCAAGGAAAGGTATAAGCTAATTAAGTAGAAGAATGATGAGATAAAGACATAAATATATTCCAAATTATTGAAGTAGAAGCCTGGAAATCAGAATAGGTTATTATCAGCATTTTACTATTCCAGTAACAAAATGATGATGTCATTTTTACAACTTACTACCTCAGCACCCAAAACAATATCAGACTATATAAAGGTGGACCTTGAAGTAGACACAGAGAACATTCATGAGTTGGACCAGATTGAATTCCATAGGCAGACCTCTGAAATGTTGTATTCTACAGTGGCAACCAAATCCATGAGTGCCAATAAAATTCAAAATACCATACTTAATATGCAAGATCAGATGAAATTGGATAAAGCATCACTTTATGCCAAGGACCTAAGGATCAAAGCCTTAGAGGAACTAATTTTACAGGTGGGATATGATCCCTCAAATGTCCAAGCAGCAGAACTATTAATCAAGAAAAAGAAGAAGACATGGCATCTTTGAGGAAACAACTCAAGCTTCCTCAAAGTGAGCATCCACAAACAAACGAAATCCTCCAGGATCAAAGTGAAAAAGAAGAAATGATGGAGCTCATACTAAAATTGACAGCACAAATCAAAGAGATGGAAACACAAATGGACCATCCTGTCCAAGATAAAGAGACTGTAAAAGAGCCAGAAACTCCTATAATTCCTACAATTCCTATAGTCATCCCAGTAATTACTACAGCAATGCCCTCTACTTTAGGAGATAAATTAGCACCAAATGGCCCACTAGCAACTGCAGTGCCAGTGACTTCATCCACTACTTCAGCTACAGACTCTTCTACTACAAATGTACAACACACTGATGAAGCCAGCCAAATTATCAAAGCCATGGAAGAAATGAATTTAAAGATAGGTGAAATAAACAGACTGAATAAAATAATTGAAAATCTTGAGAGGGAAAATAAGACAGCTCAGATCAATGTCAGAACTCATGAGCAGAAAGCAATTATATTGGGAGAGCAGCTCAAGTATTTACAAAAAGAGTTGACTTTCATAGAGTAGATCTCATATGTTAAAAATCATCTCCGAACTAACATAATTGAAGCCATTCATAATCAATGGCCTTCAATTTAGGTTATATATGAGCAAAAAGAATTGCTATTAGCAGCCCAAATAGAGATACAAAAGACAAAAGATGAGTTGACTGATAAGCCTGCATAGGTTTTAAAACTCATTACATTTTTAAATAGTAAGAATAGGGAAGAACTTGAAGAAATGCAGATATCATATAGGACAGAGACAATCTTGAAAATCAAGAAGGTTGTCACTAAAAAGAGCTTAATGAACTATCTTGAAGAAAAATGTGAAACAATGAACCTTGCCATAACTAGATTAATGGTAAAGTACACAAATATTAGACAAAAGGGCTTACCAGACATACATGTGTTCAATGAAAAGCTTAAGCCACAGAAGGAATATGATAACAAGATTAGGGAGTTTGCTAAAGAGCAAGTAAATAAGCCACTGGCACAAGGCACCCCTACAAGCAAAGTTTTACTTCAATATGTTAAAGATTTATTTTTTCTACAACATGAAATTAAGCACCTTTTTTTCATCAAGCCTACTTTTACAAGATACACAGGGGCTGATGAAAACTTTAGAAAGCTAAAAAATGTTCAAATTCCAATAGCAGAAGAGTGGAAAAATTTCACAGATTTAATGTAAAAATAGTGAAAAGTTACCAAGAGACAGTAAAAAAAATAGAAGACAGTTTGCTGATTTTTACTGCTAAAAATATAATTTACAGCAGTAAATAGTAAAACTAATGTTCAAAGAGTATCAACGTTAAAGAGTATCAAGTTAAAGAGTATCATCATGAAAGAGTATCAGCGAAGGTAAGTTAAGTGCATAAAAATATCTAACAGCCAACAAGCAGGACACATAGGCAGCTAAAATCTCCTTGTAGGAAAACAGTTCTATTTATTTTGGATAAAAGAGGACAACTTGATAGTTTGTTAAGCAATTGTCCCTTTTATTATGTAATGATATTTTCTATTTCCTAAAGTTATTCCTAGAACTCTTCTAGGATATTTGTAATATGTTTTGTATAAATACTTCAATTTTAGAAGTATTAAGTGTGGAATAAAATTGTTGGATTTACTATAGACATTTTTGTTGAACATTGGAGGCTATTGTGTGTTTGAATTCGAAGTAGCAGACTGGACAAGCTGACTAGAATCATAATTTAGGATCTCTGTGATAAGCTGATGAGTGAAGTACTTCTTACTTGTCACTGTTTCCTTTTCTAAGTTTCATGCATTCATTTATGTTTGTTCTGTCTGAATATGTAACTAGGAGTATTACTACAGGATTAGTCAAGTGCTCCCTTCCTTTAACTAGTTGTCATTTTAATGTTTTCTTCTGATTTCGAGTGCAAGGAACCCTTAATTTCTCCTTCTCCCATTTGACCTCTGCCTTTTACTTCCATTTTCCAGATCAAAGGATCCTTAAGTGCCCTTTATCCCGATCATACCACCTCACAAAAAATCATTTTCCCAAATCTCTGAGGGTTATCTATCTTGCCCTAAATATATTTGTACCTTTTTGTTCTTGATTTCTAGTGCTTCTAGCTTGATTTAGACTCCATAGCCCAATGGACAAGTAGATTTCTCTCTATCTTACCTCTAAGTGATTTTTCCCCACCAAACCTTTTAAACCAAAACCAAATTGTACTTTCATAAATAGACTAACATTGATAAATCAAACAAAGATAAATCTTAAAGAGAGCCCTCTCTAAACCCTAGGAAGGCTAGATCCTAAAGTTTGAAGTAGGTTTGTGGTTACCTCTAGAGTTCTTTCACTTGAATCCAAAATCCCACAACTTAAGAATTTACTATTGATAACAAGGTGCTTGTGTCATAGTTGGGGTTATTGTCTAGTGTGTTTTCTTCTTCTACATCATTCTATATCATTTTAAAGTGGACCATTTTCCCTGGTACGGGAGTCTATTTGTTATGTATATTTTATTAATTATTAGTTAGATATAGTTATATTAGGTTTTATTAAGTGAAAGGGCATGATCAAAGATCATGCCTCTTCACCAAGGGACACCATGAGGCTATATTTAAAGCCTCGGTGATTCCCCATTGTAATCATATCTCATATCTCATCTTTTATAAATAATAATATATACTTATTCAAGTTTACCAGAGTTTTTACACTCCATTGGTATCAGAGCTATCGCTCTTCTGGATCTGTGTGATCATCAGATTAAAGAATTTCGAAGGAAATTTCAGAATTTTTTTTTTTACCAAGTGCAGAAGTGCTGAAGAATTAATTCCCCCTACGCTCACCAACCCCGATTCCCAACTCCCTCACTTTAAAATAAATAAAAAAATAAAATTATTTAATTATTTTACGGACAACCCCATTCCACTTATCACTACATGCACCCGCTCTGCTCTTAAACCCACCTTCCGTTTCCACCGTCACTCCTTAACCCCGCTGCCCCTCTGTCTGCTTCCCGTCGCCACCTACACACAGATTTTTTCTCCCATTTGTTCGATCCTAAATTATAAAGAAATAAAAAAAAACAAAGATACTGTCTCAGTACGAAGGCAGCAAGACCAAATTCTGTGAGAGAAAATTTAATTCTATGACAACAAGTTTAATTTATGAAACAACGAATTAAATCTCCGAGGAAAAGCATATCAGTCTAATTCATCTGTCCGTCCACCACCATTCCTACATCGATCCACATCCACGCTGCATAGTGGATGTTCTTCACCTTGGTCTCTCACGTCAGCGTCCAACCTATCCCTGTCCAAATTATCACAATTGTCCAATTATCTCCTGCCGTCTTTCGGGCCTCTACCCCGCGTCCCTGCTGTACTCATCATCCTCCGTCGTCTTTCCCAGTAGTGTCTACGTGTTCACTGTTCTATTCCCTGTCGCTGCCCCACCACAACCACAGATAAAACATTATGCCAACAAATAAAATACGATTTTTTTAAGTTACGAAACAGTGTGACGGTTGGTAAGAAAAAAGAATCGATTTGCTTAAAAAAATTCTTCCGAAGCATCATTGCCCTCACTTGTCAAACGAGCACGGTTATTAAAAAAACATATTTTTTTTGAAATTATTTTAACTATATACTATATAGTTTTCAATTGATCATTATATAAATATATATTGTAATTATATACTTTATTTATATATAGTTTTCAAATTGATAATTATATATATTTATAATTATATAATTTATTTATATATTATATAGTTTTCAATTAATAATTATATATATATAATAATTATATAATTTTAAAAAAATAATTATTATTATTATTTAAAAAAAAAAAAAAAAAGGAGAGAAACTGGCAGAAAAATATTCCCCACCTCATAAACGTTCAATGTCTTCATCGATGTCGATGGCCGAATTTCAGAAGAAATTGGTGGATCTTGAGAAACAAATCAATAATAATTCCAAAGAATTCGGAAAAAGATTAGTCGATCTTGAAGGTATAGTTGCAGGGCACTCCAACGACATCAAATAGATTCATGATACGACAAATCGAATAGAAAGACAAATGTGGCTAAATCATCACGAGGCCACAGAAAAACATAGCGAAGCAATGAACAAGATGACAGAGCATAGCGAAGCAATGAGCAATATGACATAACTCTTCAATAAGCTAAATGATAAGATAGATAAGTTAAGTCAGACACAACCCCAAATATTTCCTAACATGGAACAAAATCAACAAAAAAATTCCGTAGATTCAGGAAACTCAGAAGAGCATCAAGAAAAGACCGATTCCCCACATCATCAAGAAGATAGTAATGCAGATTTTCAAAATAAGCAGCTCTGGAATGCATTTGCTAATCAATATCCCCTTCTTGTTCCACCAGTAGCATATCAGCGAAGAGCCAAAATCGAGCTACCCAAATTTGATGGTAATGAAAAAAATAGCGTTGCATGGCTTAATAAAGCGGAAGAATATTTTGAGATTTATGACATTACTAGTGATGACAAAAAAATTAAACATGCTTCCATGAAAATGGAAGGAGAAGCATATAATTGGTATATGTGGTGGAAAAAGACGACGCTCGCTATCAGTTGGAGGAAATTTAAGGATGCATTCTTCAAAAGGTTTCAAGGCATAAAAGAAGAAATTTTTTTTTCAACGTTTATCAAATTACGCCAAAAAGGAGATGTGGATGAGTACACTCAAGAATGTGAGACCTTGGCAACACGAGTACCGGGATTGTCAGAATATCGTCTAATTCAGTCTTACATCTCAGGACTTAAAATCCATATACAAGAAGAGCTCGAACTACATGAAATTACATTCGTAGAAGTAGCAAGGCAGAAAGCAAAAGCTGCTGAAAATAAATTTGAAAGATTATCAAAACCAGAAAAAGTATATTCGAGACAAATATTTCCTCAATCTGAAAATACAGAGGACACAAAATATGTCCTGTTCCATCTTCGTGAAGAAGAAAATCTAGTATGGAAAAAAAAAGAATGAGAGAGGGCAAGTGCAAGCGTTGCGGTGAAAACTAGGACCCTAAGCACAAATGTGCTAATGGAAAAGCGAAAAATCTATACAGTTGTGAAGCAACTAACGATGCTAACAGTAATGATTCATATATAGAAGGATTAGAAGACAACTTAGAGTTCTCTCCAGAAGTGGATGGAAAAAATATTCCGCAAGTGTCATTATCAGCTATGATAGGCATATCACAACTGCAAACCCTAAGGTTAAGAGGACATATCAAGAATAACAACGTAATGGTTCTCGTCGACACTGGCAGTACCCACAATTTTCTAGATTCAACCATGGCAAAAATACTTAACATCTTTACCTTCCCCATGCCTAATATGAAGGTAATGGTGGTCTATGGTAAGAAGATTGAGCAAGTAGGGAAATTCCATAAAGTCAAACTATAGATAAAAAAATTTCATTTAGAATCTCCATTCTACATCGTTCCATTACGAGGAGTAGATGTGGTCTTAGGAATTCAATGGCTACAAACTTTGGGTACTTATTCTGCCAACCATCAGAAGCAGTTTATAAGTTTTAAGTGGAAAGCGTAGAAACACAGGTTGTATGGATTCCAAGCCCCAAAAAATCAAGTCGCATCTACAGTACAATGTCATCAGTTAGAAATGTTATCTTCAAAAGGGAGCCACGAAGAGTCGCCCGAAGAATAAGGAATAGTTTGGAAACACAAAAAAGTATTCTAAGATCTACCCATAAAAGTGCCTCCCGATAAAAAAATCAAACATCCAATAGAAGTCAAGACAAGATCTGACCCTATCAATATCAGATCTTGTCGCTATCCCCATCAACAAAAGATTGAACTCGAGAATATGCTCCACGATCTTTTTAAAATTTGGGAAGCAAGAGCCCAGCGCTCAAGAAACCCAGCTGTTCGTCAACATTGTCCATCGTTACGTATGCTTTGAGGACAAAGCATCTTTAAGAAAGGGGCAATGTTATGTATATTTTATTAATTATTAGTTAGATATAGTTATATTAGGTTTTATTAAGTGAAAGGGCATGATCAAAGATCATGCCTCTTCACCAAGGGACACCATGAGGCTATATTTAAAGCCTCGGTGATTCCCCATTGTAATCATATCTCATATCTCATCTTTTATAAATAATAATATATACTTATTCAAGTTTACCAGAGTTTTTACACTCCACTATTCTTCTTTTATTCTTCTATAGGGTGGTAAGGTGGTGCTAGGGTGAGTTGTAGCTCATTGGGTGTTGGGGCATCCGTTCAATTGACTACTGAAGAATCTCAGGTGTTGGAGTATCCATCCAGTGGGAGCTGGAGAAGAATGCTTTTCTAGATTCTAGGAAGTTGGAGCTTTATTTTCAATTGGAGTTAAATATTAAATAATTATTAGAAAAGCATTAGGTGGTTTTTGTCCCGAAGTGGGTTTCCACCTTAAAAACTGTGTGCATTTGTGTTCCTTTTGTTTACTGCTATCATTGTACAAACACTGATAATAATTGAAGATTAACTAATGCTCTAATTAAAAGGAATACTTATTCACCCCCCTCTCAGTATTTCCAATAATCTGTCCTTGGGGCACATTTGTGTATCGTAAAATCCCATTCAGTCTGAAGAATGCGAGAGAACTTCTCAAAGGGCTATGGACTGTGCCTTTCATGATATTTGGCACATTGTGCAAGCTTACTTAGATGACCTTCCGGCTCACTCCAAGAAGTGAACCCATCACCTTGTGCATTTAAAACAAATATTCGCTCGGTGTAGGTTCTACAATATCCGTCTGAATCTACATAAGTGCATATTTTTTGTCGATTCTAGACACCTTCTAGGCTTTATTGTGTCCAAGCATGGGATTAGGGTTGATCCCGATAAGGTTAAGGTGAGCATTGAATTACCTACGCCACAATCCATTCTGCAACTCCAACGTTTGTGAGGGAATGTAAAATTTTTACGTCATTTCATAATAAACTATGAAGAGATGACGAAAGGTTTTATGCGCTTACTTAAGAAAGGGACACCGTATTTTTGGGATGATCAGGCTCAACTATCGTTTGAGGCCTTGAAACGAGCACTCGTTTCCGCCCCCCTTCTTAGTGCCCCCAACTATTCGCGCAACTTTCTCCTATATCGGGCAACCTCACCATCCTCATTAGGAATGGTTTTGGTTCAAGTTCACGATGACAATAGTGAACATGTGATATATTATTTGTCAAAAGGTTTCATTAGACCCAAACTACGATATTCACATGTGGAGAAACTATCTCTCGTATTGGTCTTTGTTTTCACCGACTCCGACACTATATATTGCTGCGAAAAACTACCGCAATTGCTTTAGAGAATCCCATGCGACATATCCTGTCTCGAAAAATTATTGGAGGAAAATATTCCAAATGGATTTTAATCCTCCAACAGTTCGATTTGGTTTTCACTACTGCCAAAGCAAATAAATCTCTAGTCTTTGTCGAAATGCTATCAGACCTTCCTAGAATTGACCCAGAAAATGTATCTCATGATCCATTTCCTGATGAATTTGTCTACCTAGTCGATTTTTCCATCCTTGGTATGGAGACATTTTGGTCTACCTCCAAACTCAACGATTTCATCCAACTGTCACGTCAGACGACTGCTGTTGTATTCGTCACTAAGCTAAACACTACCTCGTGCTAAACGATACTCTATATCGTCGTGGTGTCGATACTATTCTTCGGCATTGTCTCACTCTTAAAGAGTCGGAACATGTTTTAAATGATTGTCACATGGAGGTATGCGGTGGTTATCTTTCTAGAATAACTACTGCCCAGAAAATCTTGCGTGCACGATACTATTGGCCTACTTTGTTTAAAGACTGCATCACAACGGTCCATTAGTGTCATTCGTGTCAGATTTTCACGAAGAAAATCTGCGCCCACCCCGCCCCTCTTCATCCAGTTGTCTCCGTTGGTCCTTTCACTAAATGGGGAATAGAACTCGTTACATGAAATCCTACTTATGTGGATGGACACAACTACATTTTAGTTACGGTCTACTACTTCACAAAATGGGCAGAATCCATTCCCACTTTTAAGGTCGATGGAGAAACCGCGACTCTGTTCCTATTCAATCAGGTCACCTACCGTTTCGGTGTGCCCCTCTTAATTGTCATAGATCATGGGTCACATTTTTTGAACCGTATGATGACGGAATTGACTTTCGTGCTAGGTTTTCGACAATATTAGTATTCATCCTACTATCCATAAATGGCGTCCTCAAAACCATGAGTCGTCGGTTAGTCGGAAACCATAAAACCACATGGCATCAAAAGTTATATTCTGCGTTATGGGCATACCAAACGTCAGTAAAAAATTTCTACAGGCTTCATGCCATTCCAACTTGCATTCGGCATGGAAGCAGTACTCGGAATCGAGTGAGAGATCCCATCACTCAAGCTCACTGTTGAACTCCTACCCAGCACCACTACCAAAGAAGAGTGCTTTCTCTCACTCGATCAATTGGATGAAACTTGTCAAGATGCCATGATGGCACTCGAAGCTCAAAAGTGTCGAGTAAAAGCTCAATACGACAAATATATTAAGCCTCATTCTTTCCAAGAGGGTGATCTTGTTCTACTCTATGATCAGAGACACGACCTCCTTGGAGCAGAATCACTTTAACCATTATGGCTTGGTCCTTACGTCGACACGAAAGTCCTGTCAAAAGGGGCTTATCAACTTTAGGACTCTAATGGAATTCCACTTGTAGAGCCCCACAACGGGCTCTATTTGAAGAAATATTTTGCCCAATGTTCCACTAGGCATATGCTTTGTAATTTTCTGTATATCAATTTTGTCTTTGTTTGGTGTGTCTGGATATTTTGGTTTTTTGGGTGTTTTTTCTCATAAAACATTTTTTATTTTTACACAGATGCCTTCGACATCGTTATCATACGTAGGATACGTGGACAGTTCTAGTTCTCATACTCAGCACATTGCGTCAGCTGCTTGGGTCCTCTACGTACCTGAGTTGGAGCTCCTTGGTTCCAGGGGAATTTTCCTAGGCAATGCTACCAAGAATATTGTTGAGTACATGTCGGTGATACAACTCCTCATGGAAGCTACATCTCGAGACATCTCGAATCTGGTGGTTAGGTTAGATTCCCAACTCGTTGTTATGGAGTAAAACAATCGTTATTGCGCCCGTCATCTAGTCTTATTATGTTATTACTTAAGGGTACGATTTCTAGAACGTCAATTTCAAACCATTGCATTTGAGCACATTCCTATAGAATTTAATACATTAGATGATTCATTGGAAAATTATGTGTTAGATTGGCATTTGGCGCATTTATTATAAAAAAGAGTCATACATGAGTGTATATTTTTTTTTTTTTTATTTTTTTTTATTTTTTTTTATTTTACCATAAATATACATAAAATTTAAAAAACACATCAAATCAAAATCACCAAAATATGTATATATGTATATATATATATATATATATATATATATATATATATATATATATGTCGTGTCCATTCAAGTTACATCAAAAACTTCTCAAAATTTCGGTGTTTTATAAAAATTAGCTTTTCTAAGCCTTGCTTCGATATTTACACATCTATCCATTATTCCTCCTGAGCCTACTGCTCTAGCGATCCTCCTAAGAGGCACCAATAACATCTCCGGCACACCCACTGTGTGCCGCTATAGATGAACCGGTATCTCCCTCATGGGAAGAGGCGGTGTTAGGTTCCTATAATAATAAGGTTCATAATTTTTTAATTGACTATGATAGTCTTGTAAATATGTACATACCTTGCTTTCTGCAAGTTGTTTTTCCATATTTTGAAAAAATGAAAAATAATAAAAAGTGAAAAGAGGGTAAAAGTCCTAAAAGAAAGATCAAAGGACTTAGAAAAACATAGACCCCAAAAGAAAAATAAACAAAATAAGACATGAAAATGAGCAAGTCAAAATGCCACTACTATTTACTTTTACTGCAAGAATAATGATTATGTGTAGAGTGTCAATAAATGCTATAATCCATGATTAGTTAAACAGTTTAATCTTAACTTTCCATGCTTTGAATTTCATGTTTTAGATGGAGAATAAAGATATGTCAAACTATATAAACTTGACAAATCAGTAGATAGGTAGAGAATAATGAGGAGCTCAATAGTTTAATCTGAGCCCTCGGATGAAATAAAGTTAGACTTATATATTTTTATGCTTTAAAAGAAAAATGTTTTAGGGTTGCCAGTCTAAATGCACTCATGAAAATGAAGTAAAAAATGTTAAAAATAAAGATGGGTAGGTAGAAACTAGTTGTGAAAGCATGTAATAAAGCATCATCAGGAAAAAATCACTAATTTCCCCTCTCCTACAAATATTCAGTATTATAAACTATCAGTCAAAGAGACTTAGAGCATTTCTTTGACTTATGTTGGGACCGGACCCAAGGCTTGATGACTGATTGGTTAAAAATATTGGATTCCTACATAAAAATCATATTCATCAGCATTTGTCCTTCATTCATAATCATAATCCCTTTTTCCTAAGTAAAAACACATTTTTTACTTAGTAAAAGCTAAACTCTAAATAACTAATTCTATTCCCTTTCAAAAAACATTCATAAACCCCCAAAATACATTTACCCTAAGCTAAAGTGTAAAGCAATACAACAAAGACAAGCTATGTTTTTTACACTTAGAGTTAAACATGTCTTTTTATTCATTACATTCATCCTTTATTTCATATTAACTACTAACTATAGTTATTAAAACCCTAAGTTATACACTCCCGTATAGTATTAAACCCTTTATATTACAAAACCCACCATTTTAAGTTTAAACCAATGTTTAAAATATTCCACGCGGTGAATTGATTCCTGCCCCTCTCCCATTGGTTTAAACCTATCAGTAAACTAAATACCCCGCCCCTATGGTATTTAAACAGTTTCCAAAACATTTATTATACCATATAATATTAATAAACCCGCACCCACATATGAATGGTATAAACATTAGCTAATGTTTAAAATTAACACATAAGCCTTACCCCCCCCCGCCATCATATAAACTAAGATTCAAAACTTTAATAAATCATTATTTATAAAGTTTAAAACCCATCCCCACCAATTATATTCAACCCCACTCCCCAATCCTAATGCAGCTTCCACGATTGATCTGGGCCATTTGTAATCAAACCCCAGGATCCAATGGCTACAAATTGATATCGCAAATAAATCAGTGCGAAATTTCCCATCTCCTTTCCACGCAAAATGGGTGGTATTCCCATTTTCTCCCTCCTCCACATCCTCCCTTCTCATTGGATCGCGTTGGTTTGCTCCAAAATTGCTTACCACCGAAACACCACGCGATAACCGCTTATGGCTTAGACCCTTTAAAGCTCAAAAACCACCAGTTTTCATGACTTGACCACCATTAAATGCCTGCGCCTTTAACCTAATATGCATAATAAACATAGGAAATGCATTTCATTTCCTCTTTTCTGCGCATTAACCCTGCATTAGCCCCCCGACTGTAAAAACAAACTTTTTTCGGCCATTTCTATGCCAAAATCCTGCAAATTTCCAACCTGTAGCCATTGAAGATTACTAAGGAGATATAAATTACTCTAGATATCAGCAAGGAGTCGTTCAAACTATTCGAAGGCCTCAAAAACCACTTTGAAACCCTGTACCTTCGAATAACAGGTTTTCTTCCAAATTAAACTTGTTTCAATTTGAAAAAACCTTTTTAAAAGACAAATTTCATTCATAGCCTGAAGATTGTCCATAGAAGTACTTCAAAAAGACCAAAAAACAAGCCAAACCTTGTTTTATTGTTGCGTACCATTTTGAAGGAAAATTGTGAGTTTTTATATTTTTATAAACTATTTTCAGCTCTAAATGATCCACCTAGATCATTAAATTAAGCCAGAAAACCTCTGGAGTTATCCTAAGACTCTGTGCCATTTTTGGAAAGACTCTTTAAGTCCAATTATTCACTAAAAAGACTCAAGAAACCCTTTTTTCTTGTTTAAAACCAGTTCAAAAGCCTGTAAATCCTATTGAGAATCCAAATTGAAAATAAAAAGCCCTAAGAAAAGACCATATGTTGCCTGTTTTATCCAAGGAACCTCTCCTAAAAGTAAAAATACTTTTGCAAACTGTCTAAACTTGCAGAAGTAACCAAAATGCCTAAAAAGCAGAGCTCTAGCAATCCTAAAGCTTCCAAAGTACCAAAATCCACTCTAGCCATGACTTCTAAGACTGCTATTATTGTCAATCCTTTGCAACCCCCAGTCATAGACATCAAACACATTCCATTAGCTGATATTGATTACAAAATAACAGACCCAATTGTTGAGTTTAATTTGCTAGATATTCGTAACTGGTGCTATGAGAAGTCCTTAGATAATGAAGAAGAAGTCCATATTTGGGAATCCCACTTGCCCAAATATGTTGTCCCATTAACTCATCCATGCCAAGAAGTCATTATCTTATGTCAATAGTATTATGTGCCTGAGAAGAGAGCCATAATCAATGCCAACAAAGAAGTGTTTCTCACCATTACTGCTGAATCCATCAACCAAATGCTACAACTTCAGCCTGATCCTCAAGCAGTCCCTTTATCCATAGAGGCCCTTACCAAGCTGTATATTGGCCTTGATTTTCCCAAGAGATTCATTATTTTCCAAACATTTATGCCTTTGCATGTAGAAATTCCCCAAATAAATCCCCCATATTCCACTTCCAGATTCCCAAAATGTTCAAGACATGTGATTTCCATGCTTTCCTTCATCCTAGGGTACTTCACTGATGAAAACACAGATGAATCCATCTTGGGTTTCTTATCCACTTTTACCCCAAGACAACCCCCATCTGTAATCTTTTATTATGCTAGTTACATTGTAGATAATATTCATTATCAATTGATTAATTTGCCAATTAAAGCAGTGTTCAGATACACATCCTTCCTCTTCCACATGTTTTTATATTTTCAATCAGATAATTTTCCAGTTACTCTTCAAAAACTTGACATAGAGGGAAATCCTCTTTCTGTCATTTTCTGGACTACTTTGCTCAGGAAAGAGTGTGCATATTTCACTTATGCTAAATTTTCAGAATTATTCTTACATCCAGTGATCAAAATGTTAACAAAAATAGAACATCTAAGGATAAATGAAGAAATGAAGAAGATATTACACTTGTCAGAGCAGAATAAAGTTGGTGATTGGTACTTATATGAAAAGCATACTAAGATTAGAGTATTTGGGTCAAATTTGTTACCTTAAAAGTTACCCAAACATATTTCAATGAGGATCTTTTCCTTGGAGTATATCAGGAAAATTCTAAACTATGATTCTATAAATTTCATGGCAGCAAAGAAGAAAACTCAGTTCAAAATAAAGAATCAGATAGGGCCATTCATCTGCAATCATAGGGATGCAGAGAAAGAAGCATCTAAGCAGCTATTGGAATTCATATTTGAAGAAAGCTTTCCTTGGAATTATGATCCACAAGGGATCCTAAGAAAACTAAGGGTTAAATGCAAGTTAACACCCTTTATTCAAGAAACAAAACCAGAGATAGAAAAATATGCAAATCAGATTGAGTGGACAGAGAATACTTTGATAGATGGAGTGAATAAAAGTGATACTAGTCACACTTTAGAGACTGCAGATCAGCCAGGAAAATCCACTAAGAGAATAAGGGAAGAAGGTGCCTATGTTGCTGAAACTACAACTGAAACTAAATTCAAGTTAATATACAACAACAGGCCTAAGTTAAATTCAGTGGGTAAAGATAAGGTAAAAATTGATGTTGAAGAAACAGAGCTCCCAAATACCAACACAGATTTTCCAAACACCAATGTTGACACTACTACAGTCATCACCAATGAGAAATTTACTAAAAAAAAGATTGAAGAAAAATTTGATACTGAAGATGCACAGTTGATAGAAAGACAACAGAGCATGGAAGCCTCTTCCTCACAGACAGCTAAGGAGAAACATTTAGATATCAAAGAAAAATACAAACAGATCAAGCTAAAGAATGAAGAGATCAAAAACAATATTTATTCTCAATATCTCAAGCAAACACCAAGTGGTCAAAATAGAATTTTGTCTGCATTTTATTATTCAAAACAAAAGCTAATCATGTTAATGTTGTAGCCAATAGTAAAATCTCCAAAGACAGTGGCATATTATAAGAAAATTGATGTAGAAATCCCAACAGAAAAAATTCATGCTTTTGATCAGATTGAATTTCATAGACAGACTTCAGAAATGTTGTACTCTACTGTTACAACTAAATCCATGAGTGCTCAAAAACTCCAGAACACCATTTAAAATATGAAAGATCAGATGAAATTTTATAAAGCATCCTTGTATGCTAAAGACCTCAGGATAAAATCCTTGGAAGAACTAGTTTTGCAGGTGGGATATGACCCTGCTAATGTCAAAGCAGCAGAGTTATTAGTGAAGAAGAAAAATGAAGATATTGCAGCATTGAGGAAACAACTTAAAATGCCATCAAGTGAACATCCTCAAACCAAGGAAATAATAGAAGGACAGAAAGAAAAAGATGACATGATGAAATTGATTTTTTAGTTGACAGCCCAAATCAAGGAAATGGAGATATAGATGGACAAACTTGTCCAGGAAAAAGAAACACCAAAAGTACCAGAAATTCCTACAGTTATTCCTATAATCACTACAAATATGCCTTCAAATTTAGCTGAAAAGTTGGCACCCAAAGAACCACTAGGTACTGCAGTGCTAGCAACTTCATCCACAACCTCAACTATAGAATCATCTACAACAGCAGTTCACCATACAAATGAAGCCAAAAAATTAGTGAAAGCTATGGAAGAAATGTCTCTCAAGACAAGTGAAATAAGAAAATTGAAACATATGGTAGAATATGTTGAGAATTCAAACAAATTGGCTCAAATAAATGCAAAAACAAATGATAAAAAAGCCATCAGAATTAATGAAGAATTGAAGAAATTGCAAAAGGAATTAACCTTGAAGGAACAAATTTCCTATGTGGAAAATAATTTGTGGAATAATATCATAGAAGACATCAAATATGTATGGCCCTCAATCCAAGTGATCTTTGAACATAGAGATTTACTCAAAGCAACATTCGAAGAGATTCAGAAGACTAAGGAGGAACTGGATAACAAACCAGAACAAGCAGTTGCATTGATCAAGTTCCTTAACAATAAGAACAGAAAAGGGCTAGAAGCACTTGAAATTACTGACAAGACTAAGACTATCCTTGAGATAAGGAAAGTTATCACCAAAAGGAACCTGATGAAGCAACTTGAAGAAAATTGTGAGAATATGAATACCACCATAACCAGGTTTTTGGTTAAATTTGAGAATTTGAGGCAAAGAAATTTGCCTAATATTTTGGTCATCCATGATAAATTATTGCCTCAGGAAGATTATAACAAAAATATCAGGGAATATGCTAAGGAGAAAGTTGAAAGATCAGGTGGTGGACAAGGCATTCCAACAGAAAAGGTCTTACTTAGTAGTTTTGAGGACCTATTCTATTTACAGCATGAAATCAAACACTTGTTTGTCATTAAACCAACTTTCTCCAGGTACACAAAAGCAGATGAGAATTTCAGGAAGCTGAAGAAAATACAAATTCCAAGTGATGAAGCTTGGGAGTCATTGACAGATTTACTGTAAAAGGTAAAAGGGTAGAAAGTTAACAGTGAAAACAGTTTACTGAAATGGCAGTCAAACAAATTTTTATAGAAGTAAAGATCTTTTATAGAGTTTAAAGAGTATCAGTTAAAGAAGATCAGATTTCTAAACAGACTTGAAATATCTAAAGCCAGCTAACAACAAGGCAGCCAAATGCTTCTTATCCTCAATTAGTTTCTATTTCTTTTGGATAGATAGGACAGCTTGCTGATTTTTTAAGCATCTGTCTCTATTTTATTGTAAAGATATTTTTATTTCCCTTAGATAATTCCTAGAAGCATTCTAGGATATTTTGTAAAGAATTATGTATAAATACTTCATCTTTAAAAGTATTCTTGTGGAATAAATTTCTGAAGATTTCTATAGTCAATTTTGTGGACTTTAAGGCTTTTTATGTTCAAATTTTGAGTAGCAAACTAGATCAGATCAACTAGCATCATATTTCAGGATTCATGTGATGAGCTATTTGGAGTGAAGTATTTTCTGAATTTGTCATTGTTATCTTTATTTGTTACATGTGATCCATTATGTGTTCTAAATTTGAATGAATGAATAGGAGGATTACTTCAGGATTTTTTAAAAGCACCCTGTCTTAACTATTTTTCATTTTTATGTTTTCATCTAATTTCCAGTGTAGGGAACCCTTAATTGCCCCCTCTCTCATTTGACCTCTTCCTACTACTTCCCTTTTCCGGATCAAAGGATTCTTAATTTCCCTTTATCTCAATTATACCATCTCACAAAATAACTTTCCAAGATCTCCAAGGGTTATTATATTGCCCTGAAAAAATTTGACTTTTTGACCTTGATCCCAGCTCTGTTTGCTTGACTTTTGACTCCTTAGCCCAATGGAAAAATAGATTTCCCACTATCCATCTCTTCAAGTGATTTTTCCCACCAAACCAATCAAAACCAAAACCAATTGCACAATCATAACTAGCCTAATATTTTATAAATCAAAGCAAAGTTAAATTTTATAGAGAGAGTCCTCTCTGAACCCTAGGAAGGCTAGATCCTAGAGTTTAAAAGTTGGTTTGTGGTTACCTCTAGTTTTCTTAACTAAAAACCAAAAATCTCACAACTAAAGAATTACTAGAGTGATAACATATTGGCGACCATACTGGGGACTTAACCAATCCTCGGTTGTTAAATCAATCTTAAAGGAAATCATTTTTATTATCCTTTTGCCTTTAAGACTATTTGACTAGTTGTGAGTATAAAAAATTGAAATTCTGGCTTCTAGGAAAGTTTACCATACCAACTCTAATCCGGATCCTAAACCTGCTGTTATAGTAGACAACCCAGACCGAATTGGAAAAAAGAAAAAATAGGTAGGAGCTTTAGGTGCTAAAGTTTCATTAATAAGAGTCAATTCATTACCCCAAGAATTAGTAAGTTTGCAGGATATAGAGCTTGATTTAGAATTTGAGCATTCTTTATTCAGAACCAAATCTGAAAGTAATTTAAGTTATGTTGTCTTAGACCTTGTTTTTATTTCATTTTTGGAAACAAAACAGAAAACTATTAAAGCAGATTCTGAATTAAAGAAAGTTATAAATCAAAACAAACTTGAAGAAATTAATGCTACTATTCTTAAGGAAATTGATGAGGCAATTGAATTAGCTCAACTGTTAGCTTATACATCTGAAACTCCTATTCCTCATTTAGATACCACTACATCATCTATAGTTTCTATTATCACAAAATCAGACTGGATAGGCTGCCAATGAAGCTAATCTCATGTAACTATTTCAAACCAATCTTTTGATTAAGGCTTGGCCTCCTCAACCTGAGAGGGCTCTCTCTAGGGTTACTGATTTTTTTAATAAAAATATAGATGGA
The DNA here is from genome assembly GCA_034641835.2 of Pinus albicaulis. Classification (NCBI taxonomy): domain Eukaryota; kingdom Viridiplantae; phylum Streptophyta; class Pinopsida; order Pinales; family Pinaceae; genus Pinus; species Pinus albicaulis. The sequence goes on from CM076572.1 coordinate 1,395,048,003, forward strand.
TAACTCTACGTGGGGTAAAAGCAGATAAATGATATAAATTGGTTGTAAATCACATTAGCAAGTGCACATTGGGCTTATGGAGTCATAATAGCTTCAGCAAAACCAAACTATCTACTTAGCATAGAAGTCAATGCATATCAGAGTTCAAGTCAAGGAATACATATGTGAAACTGTAAAACACACAGTCAGTTTGTCTATGAAGGAAGCCAGAGCATCAATGATGAATTATGAGTAACATAAGCAAACACCACTGCAATAAGACATTTAAAAATATGGCATCAAAACAAGAACAGACTAAAAATCTTCATGAACCTTGAGTTGGCTAAGTAGAAAACTCTGTATTAAGCTAAAAACAGTCACTTACAATAAACACAGTCTTTTTTCTAAAAAATTTCCAACCCTTAGCATTTCGACCTCTTCATATTTATGGATCATTTACAACATAGGATAACCTTATCCTCATCTAGATACATCGAATTCTAACTTTTTGACACCTTGCCTAACCATGAGACATGGTATTTATTACAAAATGACAGTTGCAAACCTAGTGAACAATCCTATTACAAATAGGACTCAAAATCATTAACTCTACTCATAAAAACCTTATCTAAGCTATATTACATCATTTTCCAACTATATTCCCATAATGTCGAATCCAAATGATAAGCTCCAGCCCTTTGTGACCTCAATGCTGATCTCCTGCAAATCGTAAACTGTCCCCTATTTTCTAGGCTTAGGATTCTTTGTGTTCTTAGGACACTTTAACCACCTTGAACCCATGAATTCGAAGCTATTTTCTGTCAGGAATTGAAATAAAATATGCTTGAAATCATCCATAAGTGCCAGTTGTAAAAAATCACCATAGAACTGCCCAAAATAGCAAAAACAGTCCTGCACTACGAAAACTGCATAGTTTCGTAGCGTAGTCTTTTTGCCTATTTGCCTTCAAAATTTGGGTTCCTTCCTTTGAGATTATCTGCATATTCAATTAAAACATCTTCCTTAGAAATTTCAAGTCAAAATATACAGTTTTTTCCTTCAAAAATTGATGGAAAAGGGTGAAAAAAGCTGCTACAGCAGTTTTGTAACACATTTCACCATTTTTGCACTATTTACGCTACGAAACTACTGAGTGAGAAGTTTTGTTTGGATTTTCTTCAAAATTCAAACTAAAATTTGCCAAAAATTTAGAAATTCACTAGTTTTCTCAAGACAAACAGCCATATGAACTAAAAACACCATTTCATGAGGTTTATTCTCCATTACTCATTTTATTTTGCCTTTGAATTTGTCATTCTGCACCTTGGTTTTTAGTTCATCCCGAGACAGTTTCAATTGAAGCTCCAAATCCCCCACTTGACCTCTTAGTCTTCTATTACTGGCTCTAAAGTGAGTATTGATCACTCTGATAAATTTTGCTTCTTTTATAGCTAGCACTGACCATGTGAAATTGTTCTGCAGCACTTGGAATCTCAGACCTAGAAACAATTTGGCCTTCCCATACTGCCTTCATCCTCTTAAACTCTGTTTTTTCAATGTTGTGCTTTCTAGCTCTCTTTCTCATCATTTCAATCTCTTGGTTTACTAGCTTCAATCTCTCATCAAGCAGTTGACACTCTATCATGTGTTCCTTTCCCTTCATTGTCTTGTTGGTTGTATGCTCCACTATTGGTGATGATAGATCAACCACCTCTTCAGGGACTCTGGTTGTTTCAACAGTTACTTGGACTTCTTTACTACCTTCTTGGAGTTTATTTGCATGCCTAGTTAAAGGTTTCCTTGCTTGGAAAATAAAAGCTGCATTTTCACCCTCAAATTCAAGTTTTTTAGCTAATTTAACTCTTTTATGTTTGTGTTCATCTAATCCAATGTAATCAGCTTGCACAATGGGTGATTCTTCTATATCAATTGCATGAAGGATGTCATCCAAGTTTCCTTTCATAACTGGGCTGTCCTCTGTACCTAAAACAACTGTTTCTCCCTTTGATGCTATTGCTTGGCTTCTTGTTTTTCTCTGGATTTCCTGCTTGCTGGCCACTTGTTTTTGTTTCTCCTCTTTGACACTTTCTAACCTCTGTTTTGCAGGTGATGGAGTTTCTGCAACAAGCACTTGTGTCCTCTCTTCTCTTTTCTCAACCTGTTTCATTGGTTTCAACTTTACAAACCTCTTTGCTCTTGCAACCACAGGCTAACTAGACTCTGATACTGGTGGTGAAGGAGTCTTTTTAGTTTTAGGGTTTCTAGCTAGGGTTAGGGTTTCCATTTCAAATCCACTCATAAAAAAAAGGAAGACCAATCCCTGATTATTTTCTCAAGCTCATTTAAAACAATAACTTTATCAAACCATGGTGAAACAGAGAGGTTTCAAAACCATCAGACTTGGCTTGTACTTTATCATACATTTTGGAAAGGCTCCTATGCAAGTAAAAGGGAAAGTCTAATGATATCCTACCTGTGAAATGCAGCAACAGCTTGAAATTATAAGTATAAACTTTATGGTACCTTCCTTCACATGTAAAGTATCTTTTAATTTTGAATAGCAGCTTGGCATAGGTGCCTATGATACAGCTCCTATGTATTGCATTATTCAAGTCCATATCTACATACTCAAGTTTCATGAATTCCTTGCATGGTTCCATGTCAAACTTAAAACTTTTAAACCAAGTCTCCTGCTCCCTTATTATTTCTGTCATAGAAGCAATGATCTTAGGCGTGACTGGCACATTTAACATCCCAATTTTGGTATTTGTTCCACTAAAGTGTAAGGAAAACTCTTTAGACACCTGAGTGTGGCAACCCTGCAGCTTTTCACAAAATCTGAGACAACCTGCTTTGCTAAAAGCCTCCATCACTGTTTGATCCTCAACTATAGAATTTACATTTTTAGGCTCATATCTTAGACAATGTCCCCTTCTGTGGACCTTCTTCTCTTCTGCCATGCTTCCTTTTTTAAAAAAAATTGTCAACTTCTCTGGAATTAGTAAAATAACCTCACTTGATAATATAGAAAAATCTCGCTTGATTATAGTGAAGATAGCCTTGGTATAGAACAACCACAGGCTTAACTTTACTGCTTCAAAGCTTAAACAATTGTGTGGAGGCAAATGAAATCTATAATGATCGAATTAGGCAGAATTTTGAATTTGAAATCTCATCTTTCGACTGAATGATCACCCTATCATGATGATGATGGTTGTGAGATGGGTAAGTACTTTGAATCTGACCTCTAACTGACTCACCATACCCTTGTCCTATCATTTCTTAACGGATTTCTGACAGATTCTAGCTTAATTGACATGATGGTTAAGAAATTGCTCTTTCGTAGCACACAGTCTATTTTTCATAGTTTGCGCTACAAAAGTAGTAGCGCTTTTGTAGCGCAAAACCTCTTTTTTAAACTAACGGCACTACGAAATAGAGGATTCTTGGCTAATTGTAGAAATTTAGCCCGAAACCTAATGGAATGACCTCTAAATGAAAAATGTAAATATTTGATCATGGAATGAACCTCTAAGGACTTTATTTGAAATCAAATGATGACCTTTAAACCTATAAAAACTATGACCTACCCTTAACCAAAACTTAAAATGACTTTCAGACCTATTTGAGACCATGATAAAAAATAGAGTTGACATACAATGTTTTGATTTTTTTTTTTTTTGGGTGATAACAGTTTCTACTATCATTCAATCCACAGATCCATTTAGTTGTAGATTACCATTACAGCCTATAATATTATTTCCTTCATCCCCTACATCCATTTCATCCACTAGTTCACCTTCTACTTTGTTAAACACATCATTTTCATTTCCCACTAGTTCCATATATATTTCATTTCCACTTTCCAGTACCTCAACTTCAGCTTGTAGTTCATCTATTGTTGTTTCTAGTTCAACACCTTAAATCCCAATTTCATCAGTCAGTACTTCCAATTCAGCCCCTATCACTTCTACTTTACCTCCTAGCCAAGCTAGAATTCAAGCTATGGCTGCTAGGTATGCTCCCCTTATCCTTCCAAGACAACTTCATGACATGCCCCAAGATTATCAAAGTAAGATACCATAGTTTGATGCTACTACACATTATACTGCACAACAACACATAAATAAAATGACAGATTACTTTGAACTCCATGAGATAGATGAATCAGATTTACAAATGAGGTTGTTTGCACAAACATTAATAGGAGAAGTTAAGAAGTGGTTTAAAAGTCTTGCATCTGGTAGTGTAGCTGATTTAGCTGTTTTTCATAGATTGTTTTTAAATAAATGGGAAAAGAAGAAAAACCCCCTACAAATATTGTCTGAATTTGATGCAATGAAAAGAGCTCCAAATGAATCTGTACAAGACTACTGCACTAGATATAATAGTGTTTACAATTCAATTCTTGCAAATATAAAACCCACTCCTAACTCTGTCTTGCTCAAATTCCTAGATGGATTTGACACTGACATGAAATACTAGTTAAGAGAAAGAAATGCAGAAACATTGGAAAGAATGCAAACAGATGTTGTAGGTGTGGAAGTAAACATTCTAGCTAAAAAGGCCAGATTAAGAAATGAGAGGAGAGTTACTATGAAAGAAGAAGCCTCAAGTTCAAACACAAAAATAGATATGTTAGCTAAAACTTTAGAGAGGTTGATGGATAGGTTAGATAACATAGAAAGAAGACCTCAATGGGACAACCAACAGCAAATCAGAAATCCCAATTTTAGAACAAACATAAATTCAGGAAAAGCAAAATACTTAGCCCCAGACCAAACAATAAGACCTCCCTTTCAGGAGAACTATGCTGAGAGTTCTCACAACAATGATGGTGAAGAGGATACCATAAATTTAATGGGAATAGATGATAATAATACTATCTTTCTCACACAGGAAGATCAAGAATTATTTGAACTCCAACATCTCCAATTAGATTCATGGGAATCATTCGATTACAAACAGGGTTATGACTTTGCCATTAATGAAGTACACAGTCAGTATAATCTAAGAAGTAAGAAAAGCAATGAGTCTTCTACTAAGAAAACATCTCAAACACCAAATAAGAAAACAATAGAAGCTCCCAAAACAAAAGTTCTTCAAATTCTCCATAGGGAAAATATGAAAAACACCAGTCCTTCCCAAAAAATTTCTAGTACTAATATTTCACCAAGCCCTAAGATTGTTGACATAACTGATGAAGTTGCTAAAGCTACAAAATATTCACAAAAATTTGTTGCTCCTAAAGCACCTAATTCAGATAAAACAACAAACCTAGATTCTGAAATACCTAATGCTGATCCTAAATTAGCAGATCCAAAAGTTGCCTCTGAAAAAAAAATAAAAATTGATAAATCTAAAGCTGAGAAAACATTTATTGCTTCACAAACCATTCCTGAAAAGAAAACAAAAAGTAGTAAGATTCTAGACACTCAAACTGAAACTAAAAAGATAGTTGTAGAAAATCAAGATAAACCAACCCAAACTACAGTTACCAAAGAAGAATAGATTCAAATAAGTAAATCACAACCTTCATTCAACATACAGTCCGAAATTTAAAAACTAAAAATACCAATTCTTTTGACAGAATTGGTAAAACATGACTTGTATAAATCAACCATAACTGAAACATTAAACATAAATGATGGAGAAGATTCCATAAATCTGAATGATGATCGACCAGAGTTGATTTTTGGCCTAGGTGTGAACGGAAAGCATTTAGATGGAGTAGTTCCTCCATTTTATATTACTTTAACCATTCATGATCAAATTCTAGACAATGCAATGCTTGATTCAGGAGCTTCCCATAATCTAATGCCCAAAGCTATAATGGAAAGTCTAAATTTAGATGTCACAAGGCCCTACGAAGATTTATTTTCATTTGACTCAAGTAAAGTAAAATGCCTAGGTTTAATCAAAGACTTATATGTAACCTTAGTTCAATACCCTGGTAAAAGCATATTAATGGAAATTGTAGTAGCTGATATCCCACCAAAATATGAAATGTTATTATCTCGCTCATGGGGAGCAAAGTTATAGGGATCTCTACAATTGGACATGTCTTATGCTACTATATCAGTTTTCGGTCAGCCAAAGAAATTATATAGGGAAACCTTCATGAAATATATGGTAAGTAGTGCTGAAAGGTCAATAAATTACCAAATTTATACCACACCTACTGATCTAGATTCTTTCATCCTATGTAATGCTGAAACTGATAGTGAAATCAAGACTGAACTAAGAGAAGAAATGAAAACACAAGATAGTGATAATATTTCTCATGAACCTCTATGGCATTTAGACTTTGATGGTTCAGTAAATAAGTTAGGAGCAGGAGCAGGAGTATGGATAACTAATATAGAGAAAAATCATGCAGAAGGCCATGCTTTCAGATTGAAATTCAAATGCACCAACAATATGGTTGAGTATGAATCCCTCATATTAGGACTCCAGATAATTATGAATGTAGGAGGTAAAAGAATAGAAATAATGGGAGATTCTGAGTTGATTGTAAAGCAAATTAAAGGAGAATATTCAGTTTACAATCCTAGACTAGGCCGATACAGAGAGACTGTACTAGATTTGATTAATGATTTACTGGAATGTAATTTTTCTGCAATACCAAGAAGGAAAAATTTACAAGCACATTCTTTAGCAACCTTTGGTAGTACTTGTAACTTACCTTTCCAGCCTAATCACATGTATATTGCAGAAGTAAAACAAAGACCAGTAGTTCTAGACAACCTCAAATATTAGCAGATTTTCTCACAGGACCAACAAATTTACCAATTTCTCAATAATGAAGGTGAATTTCATAACTGTAAGATAGACACTGATTGTCCCATAGATCAAGATTTAGATAGTGAAGTTGATGTAAATAATTTAGATGTAAATAAAGTAAATTTTGATAAACCTACTAGATTTAGTCAATCAGATATAGATAAATTAGAAAAAGTAGAAATTGATGAAATCATTGATGAAGAGTCTAAAAAACTAAATCTCAAAGACAATTTCTTACCTAAAGGTTTAACTCCCTTAGAAGATCTATTTGACTCAAATGATGTTGCTAGAAAACCCAAAATGGAGCCAGTTAAATCTGACATTCAAGAATGCAATATTGGTACAAAATAGAAACCCAAAATGATCAAACTTTCTAAATATTTACCTCAATAGGAAAAAATAAAATACATAGAACTTTTAAGGGATTTTCAAGATTTTTTTGCTTGGAGTTATGAAGATCTCAAATCTTATGATACAAACATAATTCAACATAAAATTCCTATAAAAGAAGATAAAAAGCCCTTTAAATAAAAGTTGAGAAGGATTAGCCTTTTTTTATTACCTTTGATAGAAAAAGAAGTGAAAAGAATGTATGATGCACAGATCATTGCACCAATAAGGTATTCTGATTGGGTTTCTAACCTAGTTCCAACAAGAAAGAAAACAGGAGAGATTAGATTATGTGTCGACTTTTGAAATATAAAAAAGGTATCCTTAAAAGATAATTACCATTTACCAAAAATGAATCACATATTACAAAGGGTATTTGGTTCTTCTAGGATTTCACTGTTAGATGATTTTTCAGGATACAACCATATTTTAGTCCAAAAAGACGATCATGCCAAAACAACTTTTACTACTCCTTGGAGCACTTTTATGTATGTAAAAATGCCATTTGGTTTAATGAATGCAAGGGAAACCTTTCAAAGAGCCATGGATATAGCCTTTGCAAAGGAAATACATGATTTCTTAGTAATTTACTTAGATGACGTAATTGTATTTTCTAATAATGATAATGAACACTTGGATCATCTAAGACAAGTTTTTATAAAATGCAGAAAATTTGGCATCTCTTTAAATCCTAAAAAGAGCTTATTTGGATTAGAATAAGGCAAGTTACTAGGACACATAATATCAAAGGAAGGAATCAGAATAGATCCTGATAGGATAGAAGCAATTCTTAACATCAGTCCACCAAGAAACATCAAAGAATTACAAGCATTTCTAGGTAAGATAATTTTTTTAAGAAGATTCATATCCAACTTAGCTGAGATAATTAGAGAATTACATCACATGTTTAAAAATGATTCAGTTCTTAAATGGACTATTGAGGCCAAACAGTCATTTTAATCCATCAAACAAGCCTTAACCAAAACTTCAGTCCTTATAAGTCCTGATTTTAAGAAATATTTCGTCATTTTTTCATTTGCTTCATAGCACACCATTGCTGCAGTTTTACTGCAGAAAAATGACCAAGGTTATGAACAGCCCATAGCCTTCTTTAGAAAAACGCTTAGAGATGCATCTTTGAAGTACAATATCATTGAGAAACAAGCCTTAGCTTTGGTAAAGGCCATTAAATACTTCAGATTTTACATTCTCTATTCTCACATCATTGCCTATGTCCCAAATGCTATAGTAAATACATTCTTACTCAGGATGGTCCTGATGGAAGGAGAGGTAAGTCGATTGCCACTATTTTAGAATATGACATAGAGATAAAACCCACAAAACTTATCAAAGGTCAATGTTTAGCCAGACTCATGGCTGAATCAAATTGTAATGCTCTTGACATAAATTTTATTGCCCAAGTAGATGATCAAGAAGAGATGGCAACTCCAGAGATCAATGCAACCTTTTTAGACTCACCATGGTATACATATATTATATTTGTATTACTAAACTTACAAGCTCCTCCTAGATTATCAAGAACTAAAGCTAGATTTCTAAAGCTTAAGGCAGTAAGATTTTGTATTTTAGATAATGTACGTTTTTGGAGAGATCATAGTGGGATTTTATTAAATTGTTTCATAAAAGAAGCTGACAAAATACTTGAAGAATTTCATGCAGATGATTGTGTGGGACATATTTACTAGAAGACTACTGCAGATAAGATCCTAAGAGCTAATTTTTACTAGCCTACCTTGTTTTCAGATGTAAAAAGATATGTGACCTCCTGTCACAAGTGCCAAATATTTGAGGGTAAGAAAAAGATATTACCCCTACCCTTAAAGCCCATCTCTACTAAAATTCCATTTAAACAATGGGGTCTCAACTTCATTGGAGAAATTCATCCCCCATCATTATCCCAACACAAGTGGATTCTGAAAACCACTTACTATTTTACCAAGTGGATTGAAGCCATACCCTCTAGGCAAGCCACATATACTGTCATTATCTCCTTCTTAGAAAGTAACATTCTTTCAAGGTTTGGATGGCCCTAAAAGATAATTACTGACAATGCAGCAACATTCAAATCCAAAAAGATGATTGAATTTTGCCATAAATACCATATTACCCTAGGCCACTCTACTGCATATTACCCCCAAGGTAATGGTCTAGCTGAATCTTCAAATAAGAGCCTTGTAAACATCATCAAAAAGTTACTTGAAGATAATAAAAACACTTGGAATAAGAATTTAGTCAATGCCTTGTGGGCAGACAGACTTACTACCAAAAAATATTGGTACCTCCCCTTACCAGATTGCCTATGGAATGGATGTTGTTTTTCCATCTTCCTTAGGAGTACCAATGATTAAGATTATCCAAGAATTACAAGTTGAAACAAATGAAATTCAAAGAAGGATCAATCAAACTATTCACTTGCAATAAACAAGGGAAGAAGTTTATATCAAGTCTCAAGTTATCCAGGATAAAATTAAGAAATTTTTTAATAAAACGAGTAAAGAAGATGATTTTTACATTAGAGATAAAGTGTTAAACTGGGATTCAAGAAGGGAGGACAAAGGTAAACATGGAAAATTTGATTTTCTATGGAAAGGACCTTATGTCATTTATGGTTACAGAGGTAACAATGATTTATTTCTAAAATAAATAGATGGGTCAGAGATATCAGATGGAGCAGTAAATGGCAGAATGCTAAAGCACTATTACTCACCTGAGATAACAAATAGTTAGTTCCATTTACTTTGAATCATTGTACATATACATTGCAGATTTTAGATTGGATTGGATGTTTTCACTGACAAAGTTGAAGCCCGAAGAGAAGGCCCTAAGATTTGAAAGGTAAATATCATAATTATGAATAATTGCAGAGATCAGAAAACACTTACAGGATCGTCACAGTTAAATTTCAGAGGCTACTAGTCTTAAACGTTCTTGACATTTCACTAGGAAATGTCATCCCCAAGTGGAGCCACTGTTAGGGTCCTATAATAATAGGGTTTATAATCTTTGAATTGACTATGATAGTCTTGTAAATATGTACATACCTTGCTTTCCGCAAGTTGTTTTCCCATATTTTGAAAAAATGAAAAATAATAAAAAGTGAAAAGAGGGTAAAAGTCCTAAAAGAATGATCAAAGGACTTAGAAAAAGATAGACCCCAAAAGAAAAAGAAACAAAATAAGACATGAAAGTGAGCAAGTCAAAATGCCACTACTATTTACTTTTACTACAAGAATAATGATTATGTGCAGAGTGTCAATAAATGCCATAATCCATGATCAGTTAAACAATTTACTATTAACTTTCCATGCTTTGAATTTGATGTTTTAGATAGAGGATAAAGATATGTCAAACTGTATAAACTTGACAAATCACTAGATAGGTAGAGAATAATGAGGAGCTCAACAGTTTAATCTGAGCCCTCAAATGAAATAAGGTTAGACTTACATAGTTTTATGATTTAAAATAAAAATGCTTTAGGGTTACCAGTCTAAACACACCCATGAAAATGAAGTAAAAAATGTTAGAAATAAAGATGGGTAGGTAGAAAGCAGTTGTGAAAGCATGTAATAAAGCATCATTGGGAAAAAATCACTAATTTCTCCTCTCCTACAAATATTCAGTATTCTAAACTATCAGTCAAAGAGGCTCAGAGCATTTCTCTGAATTCTATTGGGACTGGACCCAAGGCTTGATGACTGATTGGTTAAAAATATTAGATTCCTACATAAAAATCATATTCATCAACATTTTTCCTTCATTCATAATCAAAATCCCTTTTTCCTAAGAAAAAACACATTTTTTACTTAGTAAAATTTAAACTCTAAATAACTAATTCCATTCCCTTTCAAAAAACATTCATAAACCCCCAAAATACATTTACCCTAAGCTAAAGTGTAAAGCAATACAACAAAGACAAGCTATGTTTTTACACTTTACTTAGAGTTAAACATGTGTTTTTATTCATTACATTCACCCTTTATTTCATATTAACTACTAACTATAGTTATTAAAACCCTAAGTTATTAAAACCCTAAGTTATACCCTCTTGTATAGTATTAAACCCTTTATATTACAAAACCCGCCATTTTAAGTTTAAACCAATGTTTAAAATAATCCACGTGGTGAATTGATTCTCGTCCCTCTCCCATTGGTTTAAACCTATCAGTAAACTAAATACCCCGCCCCTATGGTATTTAAATAGTTGTCAAAACATTTATTATACCATATAATATTAGTAAACCCGCGCCCACATATGAATGATTTAAACATTGGCTAATGTTTAAAATTAACACATAAGCCTTACCCCCGCCCCCCACCCCCCGCCCCTCGGCCATCATATAACCTAAGGTTCAAAACTTTAATAAATAATTATTTATAAAGTTTAAAACCCATCTCCTCCAATTATATTTCACCCCACTCCCCAATCCTGATGCAACTTCCACGATGGATCTGGGTCGTTCGCAATCGAACCCCGGGATCCGACGGCTACAAACTGATATCACAATAAATTAGTGCAAAATTCCCCATCTCTTTTCCACGCGAAATGGGTGGTATTCCCATTTTCTCCCTCCTCCACATGCTCCCTTCTCATTGGATTGCATTGGTTTGCTCCAAAACTTCTTACCACTAAAACACCATGCAATAACCGCTTATGGCTTAGACCCTTTGAAGCCCGAAAACCACCAGTTTTCATGACTTGACCACCATTAAATTCCTGCGCCTTTAACCTAATATGCATAATAAACATAGGAAATGCATTTCATTTCCTCTTTTCTACGCATTAACCCTGTATTAGCCCCCCAATTATAAAAACAAGATTTTTTCCGACATTTCTATGCCAAAAGCCTGCCAATTTCCAACCTGCGGCCATTGAAGATTGTTGACGAGCTCTGAATTACTCCATAGATCAGCAAGGAACCGTTCAAACTGTTTGAAGGCCTAAAAAACCACTTCAAAACCTTGTACCTGTGAATAACATGTTTTTTTCCAAATTAAACCTATTTCAATTTGAAAAAACCTTTTTAAAAGACAAATTTCATTCATAGCCTGAAGATCGTCATTAGAATGTAATATCCCAAAAGGGAGAATGCAGTAATACTTAAACACAATATAATAACTGCAGAAAGATAAATAATAAATCTTAAGACAACATCAAAATTTACAGATAAGATGAGCCATTTTATTATATTGGAGAAGATTCAGTTACACCATGTACAAAATACGAGTAGATCTAGCCAAAAAGATGGTCTAGAGTCACCCAAGAAACATGCTACAATAGTTACAACATAACTGGAGAGCCACTGAGGCAAATATTGTGTTGTCCCTTCAGCAAAATATAAACATATTATTGTAGGCTAAAAAGGAAAATGTAGATCTACTCAAATCTAGAGCATAGATGATGCCAATATTCAAGATCTGGCCAATGTGATGGATTCCCAAGATAACCCAGAAGGATTTTCCAGATTGACAACTTTGGAAAAGCACCTCCCTAGGATTTGATCCTTGATTTGTTGGGAAATATAGATCTGAAGCTAGATCTGTCAAATGGATGGTTGAAAGATGTTGCAAGATAAGATCTAAGCTTGAAGGGTTGATCTCTTCTTCGGATCTACAAGCTAGAAGCTCTAGATCTAGCTTCTCAATCCTCCAATAATGATTGCAGTTGCTGCAACACAATTGCCAATAGAAACTGCACTGTGAGGGAAAGAGAGGCCTTTTTCCTACTAAAAAATGCTGCAATAAACTCCAGGATGATGGATAAACTGATGGAAACGTGAGGGGATGGTCCCTCATAGGATTACTAGCTGAAATGTTAGTAACTTCCTTCCTCCTTTTGGATTTGCAAATGGAACAGTGTAATTCCTAAAGGAAATACTGCTGCTAGGAGGTAAATGACTTTTGGCCTGGTGTGAGATCTGAAATGAAGCTCTGGGAATGCTGATCTATAAGCCCAAGGTGATAGGAATAAACCCTCACCAGTTCTCCAGCTGAAGTACTAAAGACAACTTCCACCTTCCAAACTAATCTTCAGAAACCTACATCTCTGAATATGAATGTTCTGCAGAAAGTAGGAAAAGAGATGTGGCACCAATGCCTGATGTAGAAGGAAGTACAATACTCTTTCTAGAGCTACTCTAAGAAAGAGGTGGGACTCCCGACCAGGAACACCCTATGCTAAACAACACTTCCAATCTTTGCTAAATAGCCCAAGAAAGCAATGGAATGTCACATGAACATTCCAAACCTGAAAGATCCTTACATCAAGAATAACCAACATGCCTTCATCTTATTTATATAATGTTTGAGCCTTCCCATGCCTTGGCCCTCATATAGACTGCGCTGTTCATGTGGACAAGATCCTCCAAGTTTGACTGCATTGTTTGACCAAATCAACCATCATGTCTAGGTGCAATGTACACCCTCTCCATCGTGTGTGCTTTAATTGCACAACATCCTCCATCACTTTATCATGAATTTTATGTTGGAAATACTGAGAGGGGGGGTGAATCAGTATTTCTTTCAATTAGAGCATTAGTTAATCTTCAATTATTATCAGTGTTTGTAAAATGATAGCAGCAAACAAAAGGAACACAAATGCACACAAATTTTGAGGTGGAAACCCACTCCGAGACAAAAACCACCTAATGCTTTTCTAATAACTCTTTAATATTCAACTCCAATTGAAAATAAAGCTCCAACTTCCTAGAATCTAGAAAAGCATTATTCTCCAGCTCCCACTGGACGGACGCTCCAATGCTAAATATTATTGGTGTCCCGCCAGATGCCCCAACACAGTGACTCTGGCTACTATTTGCCTACCACCCTATAGAAGAATAAAAGAAGAATGGACTCCCGTACCAGGGAAAATGGTCCACTTTACAATGATATAGAATGATGTAGAAGAGGAAGATATAATAGACCATAACCCCAACTTTGACACAACCACCTAATGATGACCCTAGACCTCCCAACACTGCCTCTTCAACCCTTGGCAGATAGATACTAGTACAATTTGTACAATAGAGTATTTACAATGACTAAGTACGATGATACCTTTACAATGACTGTATGCAGTGCTGCCTACTTGAAGACTTCATATGATGAACTTCTTGCTACTGTTATGCACCTTGGTTTCTTCTCTTTTCATGCTACCCTCTTTTGCACCTTGTTTTCCTTTTCTGCCATATAAAGTCTGGTCCTTTGCAATCCTTGACAACACATGATCTAGCTTTTTCTTGCCTTCTAGGAGCTCTATATTGAATCTGGTGTATCTCTGTTATTTAAAATCCTCAATATCTGATTTTTGGTCATGTAGTAGTCCTCTAAGTCTTCTTTCCAATTCCACAGGGCTGACCCAATTTGTATTCTTCAAGAGAGATTTATACCCAATTTCTTACACTGCCCTAATTATGGACTGTTTTAGAAGAGCGCACTTGTATGGCGTGCCATGTGTCACTGTTTCTTCATTTGCCTCTGATATTGATAGAGAAAACACTACAGACTGTGCACTATCTACCAATTTTTACGGAATTCCAATCTGATACTCAGAGAGAGAGTTATGACGATTTTACCAAGGTCACTTCTTTGAGATGAATTTCAGGAGCCTGCAAAAAACCATTACTTCCACAGATCATATCTCAAAAAATATTGTGCAACTTGATATAAAATTTTTACTACAGCTTCCTCAGGATTTCAGCTTTGCCTCATAAAAATTTTAGCTTCTGAGCCCTTGTAGAAAAAATGTTAGAGCGAAAATTCCATGATGACCTGTTTCAGATGGCCAAATCCCATTCATAAAGAGGAAATGAAGATCACAATATATATGAATGCTTAAGTTGAGAGGGGCTTCAACAAGTGAATGTGGGAGGGATTTTAGGAGCTTAAAAAATATTAATTGTGACTTTTCAATGACCTTCTTGAGTTTGCTTACTGTTGAGGGTGAAACAAAACATGAATATCTCAGGCTTGGTGAGGGTGCAGGCATTGTATATAAACGAACATATGAGCAAATAAAAATACATCAAAGAATTATTGACTGAATATGATAATTTCTTAGATAAGGTGTCTGCTGCAATATTGGGTTAACAGCCCCTAGTCTTGTGGGTTGAACGTGATAATAATGGTGATCAACAATCTCCCCAGCATTGGTTGAAACACAAGTATACACGGTGCGGCCTCTTCTGCAGGGTTTCTGTCATGACATCAATGCCCGAATTTATATATTCCCCGTGAGAAACACAGCTTGTGTCCTGGACACCAGCCTTTTTCCCTCCACAGTAGACACCCAGTCGTCTGCTATGATTCTTTTACTCCTCCCGCTTTATATTCTTGAAAAAGGAAAATCTAATGAGAACTTGGGAGTATCCCAAGCTTTTGACGAAGATATTCAAATGTTTCACGAGGTAAAGGTTTAGTGAAGATGTCATCAATTTTTTCTTTTGTACAAACATACTCAAGTTTGATATTATTTTTAGCGACTTGTTCTCTAACAAAATGATATTTGATCGGAATGTGTTTTGTTTTTGAATGCATAACAGGATTCTTGGAGATGCTGATGGCACTAGTGTTGTCACAGAATATGGGAATAGGCTCACTAAATTGTACTTGAAGATCTTGCAAAGTTTGTTTCATCCAAAGGACTTGAGTACAACATGATGCCACTGCAATGTATTCTGCTTCTGCTGTAGATAACGAGATTGAAGTTTGCTTTTTGCTCAACCATCATATGAGACAACCACCTAGATAGAATGTTGCTCCACTAGTACTCTTACGATCATCAACGCTTCCTGCCTAATCTGCATCTATAAAGGCTTGAATAATGAGATTTTTATCTTGGGATACCACAAGCCATATTCTTCTGTGCCCTTTAGATATCGAAGAATTCTTTTGATGGCAATAATATGTGATTCTTTTGGTGCTTCTTGGAATCTTGCTACTTGTCCAACTGCTTGCATAATATCTGGAAGAGAGGTTGTTACATATAGATGACTACCAATCATAGATTTGTACAACCTCTGATCGACATCCTTAGATGAGTTTTCTATGCTCAATTTGCAACCTGTTACCATCGGAGTAAGGATGGGTTTGCAATCTTCAATTTTGAATTTCTTGAGAATTTCCTTGATGTACTAGGCTTGACATATAAATAGACATATAAATATTCCTTTCTCTTGCTAAGATATTTGAAGCCCTAAGAAGTATGTCAGCTCACCAAGTAAAGACATCTCAAACTCACTTTGCATCTTTGTAGAAAATTTCTTACTTAGTCGATCATCATTGCTACCAAATATTATATCATCCATATATACCTCAACGATTGTTAAATTATCTTTATCTATTTGTACATAAATATTGCTATCAACAGTACCTTTCTTGAACCCTTGTTGACGTAGATATCCATCAAGGCGAGCATACCATGCTCTGGGAGCCTGCTTGAGACCATATAGAGCCTTCTTTAACCTGCAGACATAGTCTTCTTTTTGTGATAGTAGAAAACCTTCAGGTTGTTTGATGTAAACTTCTTCTTCTAATTCTCCATTCAGAAATGTTGACTTAACATCCATTTGGTAGACTTTGATTTTTCTTGAACATGCATAGGCGAGAAACATTCAGATGGCTTCCATTCTGGCAACTGGTGCAAATGTTTCGTCGAAATCAATTCCTTCCACTTGTGCATAGCCTTTGCAAACCAATCTTGCTTTGTTTCTGGTAACCTGCCCATCTTCATTCAAATTGTTCCTGAACACCCATTTAGTCCCAATGACATTTTTATCTTTTGGTCGTGGAACTAACTCCTAGGTGTTATTCTTCTCAATTTGATCCAATTCTTCATTCATAGCTGCTACCCAATGTTCATTTTGGCTAGCTTCCTCAAAACTACTAGGCTCAAAGGCTGCTAGAAAAGCAACGTGAGCTTGTTGTGATGAACGAAGCTATCGACCTTCATTTATGTCACCAATGATTTGATTTGATGGATGGTTCTTTTGAATCCACTCTTTTGTTCTCCTTGGAGGAGCTTCTTGTTTTTGTTATGGTATATCTTGATGATCATTATTAACTTCTTCCTCGTTGATAGTTGCACTTTGTTCTACAATTTTATCTATGTCTTTTTTAGCCTCTGTCTCAAGTTTCAAAGATTCTAGATCCTCATAATTACTCGCTAGAACACCATCTTCGTCAAATGTAACATTTATGCTCTCCACTATCTGTTTTTGTCTTATATTATAGCATTTATAGGCCTTTCTTTTGCGTGAGTAACCAACAAAGATACCTTCATCAACACGTGATTCAAACTTACCCAAATTTTGATCTTCTCTTTTGATATAACATTTGCTTCCGAAGATTCTGAAATATTTTACATTAGCTGGTTTTCCTTTCCATAATTCATATGAAGTCTTGTTGCAATTATTTCTAAGAAGACTTCGGTTGATAATGAAGATTTCTGTATCAATTGCTTGAACCCAGAATTTTTCATCCAATTTTGAGTCCTTCAACATTACTCTACCCATTTCCTGTACAGTTCTATTATTTCTTTCAGCAACTCCATTTTCCTGAGGTATTCGTGCTGTTGAAAATTGCCTTTTTATTCCATTTTCGTCACAGTATTGCTGAAATAATTTGGAAGTGAATTCTCCACCATTATCTGATCTTAAACACTTTATTTTCAAATTAGTTTAATTTTCAACCAACTCCTTGTAGATCTTAAAGCACTCAAATGTTTTAGATTTTTTCTTTAGGAAACTGACGGTTGTCATCCTGGTATAGTCATCTATCATTAACATGAAATATAATTCTCCGTCTAAGCCTTTTGTTCTCACAGGACCACATAGATCAGTATGTATCAATTCCAATGGATGTGATGAAAAGTGTTCTTTTGTTTTAAATTGGACTTTTGTCTGCTTGCCATGCCGACATGCCTCACATAGTGTGTTGGAAGGTTTTGATATTTTTGGCATTTCTCGTACTGCTTCCTTTTTGCTTATCCTGACAATATTATCAAAGTTTATGTGACCCATTCGTTTGTGCCATAACCAACTTTCATCTTCTTAAGCTATTAGACATGCTTTAGTTGCTTCATCTAGAACATATATGTCATTTGGAGCTCGACTTGTTGTAGCCACAATTTACCATACCTGCCTTTCCTGATTTCACATTTTGTGAAGTTGAATAACATTGTGTGTCCTTGATCACACATTTGTCCAACACTGAGCAGATTGTGATTCATGTTTTCGACCAATAGAACATTCTTGGCTATAACATCTTTGCTTCCGAGAGTGATGGTACCTGATCCTATAACATTTGAAGATCCATCATTTCCAAAGGATATGGTTCCATCCTTCTTCTCTTTCAGAGATACAAATTTCCTTCTATCTCCAATCATATGCGTTGAGCAACCGCTGTCAACATACCACACATCTTTCCTTTTTTGAGCCTTGAGAGCGAGAGCACAATTATCAGTCTTCTTCTTCTTCCATGTTCGTTCATTCTGTGGCTTTGAAGATTCTTCTGGAGGATTTTCAAGTCTGCAGTCTCTGGCTATGTGTCCAAAGTTCTGACATTTGCAACATTCAATATTATTTCTTAAATTTTCAAATCTATTGATGTTTCGTTGAGCCCTGGGAGGTTCATATTTGAAGAATCTCTTGGAATTGTATTGGTTGATAGGGCACGTGCGACATTCTATAGCTTTATGACCAAATTTTCCACATGAATAACAATAGCCATGAAAAATATGTTGGTACCTAGATGAAAATCTTCGTCGAGGAATCTTCTTCCAAGGATGTGCTTGCGAATCTTGTCCAATGAAGTCTTCATGTATGTCATATCTCATAGGTTCATTGTATTTTGTTTTAGAAGGTCCTGCTTCTTCTTCTTTGTAACTAAGGCCAGTTTTGTCGTTGTAAGATCGTTGATTGTTGATGAGTTCTTCCAATGCCCTTGAGCTGTTGGCATAGTTTTGAACAGTTATTCCCTTCTTCACTTCCTTACGCAGTGAGACTACTTCGACTTCTAATGCTTCCCTTTATTGGTTGCTTTCTTCCAACTTCTTTTGAAGTGACTCTTCAATACATTTGTGTTCTTCAACTTCAATTTTGAGAACTTGAACTTGTTCTTCAAGAGTGTTGGAACGGATCTTCTCAGCATTGAGCTCTTTTATAAGCTTGATTTCCTCCTCATAAAATTCTTCTATGTTCAACCCTTCTTCTTCATTGTTTGATACTTCTTGTTTATTGTGCTTGGCCATAAACAATACTTCCTCATTGGCTTCTTCTTTGCTGTCACTTTATTCATCGGATGAGGAGCTATCTTCTTTAGAGAGAAAGTTCCTTTTGGATCCTTTATTTTTGCCTTGCTTGTTGAATTTCTTAAAGCCTTTCTTTCCTTTTGAGTTGCCATCACTTTTTTTTGGACATTTTGCTACGAAATGCCCAACCTCACCACAATCGAAACATATCAATGGAAGTTTACCTTTGAATTTTCCCTTACCAGGTTTTAGTTTTCTCGTAAAGTAAGCATATTCTTCTTCTGAAAGACCTTCTCCATCATCTCCCTTTTCTTCACACTTGCAGGTGCATGTCATTTCAATTGAACGTTGTTTGTCCTTATTGGTTTTCTTAGATGCAACGAATGCAATTTCTATATTTGAAGTACCCTTTTCTTCATCAAGTCTCATTTCATATGCTATGAAAACTCCATGTAATTCTTCCTTGCTGAGTTTGTCCATATTTGCACTGTATTCTAAGACCGATACCTTTGAGTTGAATCTCCCTGGTAACGTTCTAAGAATCTTCCATATAATAGTCTTCTCATCAACTGGCTCTCCCAATCCTTCCAGAGTATTGGTTATTTCATCAACGTATTGGAAGTACGAAGCAATGTTGCAATCTTCTTTCATTCTGAGTTGCTCAAATTTTTCTCTATAGATTTGAAGCTTTGCTTCTTTGACATTTGAGTCACCTACATATATATTCTCAAGCTTCTCCCATATATTTTTGGCGGTTTTACAACCCAACACCTTATGATAAGCAGATTCAATAAGTCCATTGATAATAATATTCTTTTCTTTTGCATCATTTACCAAATTCTTCTTACCTTGTTCATTCGCGGTTGATGTAAATCCATTTTGAACAGTGTCCCATACTTCGTAACCTTGCGCCAAGAGATAGACCTCCATTCTTCCTTTCCAAAGTGCATAATTATTTTCATTGAATAGAGGTACACTATTCTTGGTATACTCCATGACCTCCTTCCAGCTGTTAAACTGCTATTGAAGGAACCAAGCTCTGACACCAGTTGTTTGAAATACTGAGAGGGGGGTGAATCAATATTTCTTTCAATTAGAGCATTAGTTAATCTTCAATTATTATCAGTGTTTGTACAATGATAGTAGCAAACAAGAGGAACACAAATGCACACATTTTTTAAGGTGGAAACCCACTCCGGGACAAAAACCACCTAATGCTTTTCTAATAATTCTTTAATATTCAACTCCAATTTAAAATAAAGCTCCAACTTCCTAGAATCTAGAAAAGCATTCTTCTCCAGCTCCCACTGGATGGATGCTCCAATGCCCAAGATTCTTCAGTAGTCAACTGAACGGATGCCCCAACACCCAATGAGCTACAACTCACCCTAGCACCACCCTACCACCCTATAGAAGAATAAAAGAGGAATGGACTCCCGTACCAGGGAAAATGGTCCACTTTACAATGATATAGAATGATGTAGAAGAAGAAGATATACTAGACCATAACCCCAACTTTGACACAACCACCTAATGATGATCCTCAACCTCCCAACACTGCCTCTTCAACCCTTAGCAGATAGATACTAGTACAATTTGTACAATAATGTATTTACAATGACTAAGTGCAATGATACCTTTACAATGATTGTATGCAGTGCTGCCCACTTGAAGACTTCATATGATGAACTTCTTGCTGCTGTTATGCACCTTGGTTTCTGACCTTTTCATGCTACCCTCTGCTGCACCTTGTTTTCCTTTTCTGCCATATAAAGTCTGGTCCTTTGCAATCCTTGAAAACACATGATCTAGCTTTTTCTTGCCTTCTAGGAGCTCGATATTGAATCTGGTGTATCTCTGTTATTTCAGATCCTCAATATCTAAATTTTGGTCCTATAGTAGTCCTCTGAGTCTTATTTCCAATGCCACAGGGCTGACCCAATTTGGATTCTCCAAGAGAGAGTTATACCCAATTTCTCACACTGCCCTAATTATGGACTGTTTCAGCATAGTGCACTTGTACGACATGCCACGTGTCATTGTTTCTTCACTTGCCTTTGAAATTGATAGAAAAAAAACTACAGATTGTGCACTATCTTCCACTTTTTATGGAATTCCAATCCGATACATAGAGAGAGAGTTATGACGATTTTACCAAGGTCACTTCTTTGAGATGAATTTCAGGAGCCTGCAAAAAACCCTTACTTCCACAGAGCATATCTCAAAAAATATTGTGCAACTTGATTTGAAATTTTTACTGCAGCTTCCTCAGGATTTTGGCTTCGCCTCATAAAAATTTCAGCTTTTGAGCCTTCGTAGAAAAAAATTTAGAGCGGAAATTCCACAATGACCTATTTCAAATGGCCAAATCCCATTCATAAGGAGGAAATGAAGATGACAATATATATGAATGCTTAAGTTGAGAGGGGCTTCAACAAGTAAATGTGGGAGGGATTTTAGGAGCTTAAAAAAATATTAATTATGACTTTTCAATGACCCATGCCCCAACTTCATGGGGTTTTAGCCCACTAACTGGGGGTACAAACTTCAAACATGAATATCTCTCAAACCGTGAAGAATTACATGGCGTGCCATATATCAACGGAAACATCTCGACAAGTAGAAACATAAAAAGAATTATTGACCCAGAATATATTAATTTGGTAGGTCAAAATTCCCATGCAATATTGGGTTAGCCCCTGGTGCTGCTTGGGTTGACATAAATGACAACCGCTGATGAACATGTTCCATGATCTTCTGTTTGACATCTTCAATATCTTAGTTTACTGTGTTAACCTCCATGATCTATCTCATAAATGAGACATGATCTCCAATTCCATTCACATTAGTATTTTCTCAACTAATTTATTATGCAAATCTAGGCTTAAATGATCCACACTCACACACACAAAAGTGGATATTTATTCATACTGAGGATTATGGGTCCCTCCACCCTTTTATTTACTTAATTCATTAAGAAAATAAAGGACTCTAATATTCCAAATATGATCTAGAAATTTGGGGATATTACATAGAAGTACATCAAAAAGACCAAAAAACAGGCCAAACCCTATCAAATTTTCTGCAGAAACCCTGTTTTATTGTTGCATACCATTTTGAAGGAAAAATGTGAGTTTTTATAGTTTTATAAGCTATTTTAAGCTCTAAATTATACCAAAAAACCTCTGTAGGTATCCTAAGCCTCTATGCCCATTTTCTAAAGACTCTTTATGTCCAATTATTCACTGAAAAGACTCATTAAACCCTTGTTTATTGTTTAAAACCAGTTCAAAAGCCTATAAATCCTATTGAGAATCCAAGAAACCTCTGCTAAAAGTAAAAATACTTCCGCAAACTGTCTAAACTTGCAGAAGTAGCCAGAACACCTAAAAAGTAGAGCTCTAGCAATTTTGAAGCTTCCAAAGTGCCAAAATCCACTCCATCCATGACTTCTAAGACTGATATTATTGTCAATCCTTTGCAACCCCTAGTCATAGACATTGAACACATTCCATTAGCTGATATTGATTACAAAATAGTAGACCCAATTGTTAAGTTTAATCTGCTAGATATTCATAACTGGTGCTATGAGAAGTCCTTAGATAATGAAGAAGTCCAGATTTGGGAATCCCACTTGCCCAAATATGTTGTCACATTAACCCATCCATGCCAAGAAGTCATTAAGTTATGTCAACAGTATTATGTGCTTGAGAAGAGAGCCATAATCAATGCCAACAAAGAAGTGCTTCTCACCATTACTGCTGAATCCATCAACCAAATGCTACAACTTCAGCCTGATCCTTAAGCAGTCTCTTTATCCATAGAGGCCCTTACCAAGCTGTATATTGGCCTTGAGTTTTCCAAGAGATTCATGATTTTCTAGACATTTATGCCTTTGCGTGTAGAAATTCCCCAAATAAATCCCCCATATTCCACTTCCAGATTCCCAGAATGTTCAAGACATGTGATTTCCATGCTTTCCTTCATCCTAGGGTACTTCACTGATGAACACACAGATGAATCCATCTTGGGTTTGTTATCCACTTTTGCCCCTGGATAACCCCCATTTGTAATCTTTTAGTATGCTAGTTACATTGCAGATAATATTCATTATCAATTGATTAATTTTCCAGTTGATGGAGTGTTCAGATACATATCCTTCCTCTTCCACATGTTTTTATATTTTCAATCAGATAATTTTCCAGTTACTCTTCAAAAGCTTGACATAGAGGGAAATCCTCTTTCTGTCATTTTCTGGACTACTTTGCTCAGGAAAGAGTGTGCATATTTCACTTATGCAAAATTTTCAGAATTATTCTTACATCCAGTGATCAAAACGTTAACAAAAATAGAACATCTAAGGATAAATGAAGAAATGAAGAAGATATTACAGTTGTCAGAGCAGAATAAAGTTGGTGATTGGTACTTTATTAAAATCATACTGAGATTAGAGTATTTGGGTCAAATTTGTTACCTTACAAGTTTCCCAAACATGTTTCAATGAAGATCTTTTCCTTGGAGTATATCAGGAAAATCCTAAACTATAATTCCATAAATTTCATGGTAGCAAAGAAGAAAACTCAGTTCAAAATAAAGAATCAGATAGGGCCATTCATTTGCAATCATAGGGATGCAGAGAAAGAAGTAGCTAAGCAGCTATTGGAATTCATATTTGAAGAAATCTTTCCTTGAAATTATGATCCACAAGGGATCCTAAGCAAACTAAGGGTTAAATGCAAGTTAACACCCTTTATTCATGAAACAAAACAAGAGATAGAAAAATATGCAAATTGGATTGAGTGGACAGAGAATACTTTGATAGATGGATTGAATAAAAGTGATACTAGTCACACTTTAGAGACTGCAGATCAGCCAGGAAAATCCACTAAGAGAATAAGGGAAGAAGGTGCTTATGTTGCTGAAACTACAACTGAAACTAAATTCAAGTTAATATACAACAAAATGCCTAAGTTAAATTCAGTGGGTAAAGAGAAGGTAACAATTTATGTTGAAGAAACAGAGCTCCTAGATGCCAACACATATTTTCCAAACACCAATGTTGACACTGCTACAGTCATCACTAATGAGCAAGTTACTGAAAAACAAATTGAAGAAAAATTTGATACTGAAGATGCACAGTTGATAGAAAGACAACACAGCATGGAAGCCTCTTCCTCACAGACAGCTGAGGAGAAAGATTTATATATCAAAAAAAATAACAAACAGATCAAGCTAAAGAATGAAGAGATCAAAAACAATATTTATTCTCAATATCTCAAGCAAACACCAAGTGGTCAAAATAGACTTTTGTCTGCATTTGATTATTCAAACCAAAATCTTATCATGTCAATGTTGTAGCCAATAGTAAATTCTCCGAAGGCAGTGGAATATTATAAGAAAATTGATGTAGAAATCCCAACAGAAAAAATCATGCTCTTGATCAGATTGAATTTCATAGACAGACTTCAGAAATGTTGTACTCTACTGTTACATCTAAAGCCATGAGTGCTCAGAAGCTCCAGAACACCATTTCAAATATGAAAGATCAGATGAAATTGGATAAATAATCCTTGTATGCTAAATACCTTAGGATAAAATCCTTGGAAGAACTAGTTTTGCAGTAGGGATATGACCCTGCTAATGTCAAAGCAGCAGAGTTATTAGCGAAGAAGAAAAATGAAGATATTGTAGCATTGAGGAAACACATTAAAATGCCATCAAGTGAACATCCTCAAACCAAGGAAATAATAGAAGGACAAAAAGAAAAATATGACATGATGAATTTGATTTTTCAGTTGACATCCCAAATCAAGGAAATGGAGATATAGATGGACAAACTTGTCTAGGAAAAATAAACACCAAAAGTACTAGAAATTCCTACAGTTATTCCTATAATCACTACAGCTGTGCCTTCAAATTTAGCTGAAAATTTGGCACCCAAAGAACCACTGGCTACTGCAGTGCCAGTAACTTCATCCACAACCTCAGCTATAGAATCATCTACAACAGCAATTCACCATACAAATAAAGGTAGAAAATTAGTGAAAGCTATGGAAGAAATGTCTCTCAAGACAAGTGAAATCAGCAAATTGAAACAGATGGTATAATATCTTGAGAATTCAAACAAATCGGTTCAAATAAATGCAAAAACACATGAGCAAAAAGCCATCAGACTTAATGAAGAATTGAAGAAATTGCAGAAGAAATTAAACTTGAAAGAACAAATTTCTTATGTGAAAAATCATTTGTGGAATAATATCATAGAAGCCATCAAAGACGTATGGCCCTCAATCCAATTGATTTTTAACAGAGAGATTTACTTAAAGCAGCATTAGAAGATATTCAGAATACTAAGGAGGAATTGGATAACAAACCAGAAAAAGCAGTTGAATTGATCAAGTTCCTTAACAATAAGAACGGACAAGAGCTAGAAGCACTTGAAATTACTGACATGATTGAAACCATCCTTCAGATAAGGAAAGTTATCACCAAAAGGAACCTGATGAAGCAACTTGAAGAAAATTGTGAGAATATGAATACCACCATAACCAGGTTTTTGGTTAAATTTGAGAATTTTAGGCAAAGAAATTTCGCTAATATTTTGGTCATCCATGACAAATTAATGCCTCAGGAAGATTATAACAAAAATATCAGGGAACATTCCAAGGAGAAAATTGAAAGATCAAGTGGTGGACAAGGCATTCCAATAGGAAAGGTCTTACTTAGTAGTTTTGAGGACCTATTCTATTTACAGCTTGAAATCAAACACTTGTTTGTCATTAAACCAACTTTCTCCAAATACACAGAAGAAGATGATAATTTCAGGAAGCTGAAGAAAAAACAAATTCCATGTGATGAAGCTTGGGAGTCATTGATAGATTTAATGTAAAAGGTAAAAAGGCAGAAAGTTAATAGTGAATTTTTTTTGCTGAAATGGCAGTCAAACAAATTTTTAAAACAGTAAAGATCTTTTACAGAGTTTAAAGAGTATCAATTAAAGCAGATCAGATTTCTAAACATACTTGAAATATCTAAAGCCAGCTAGAAAGACAATAAGGCAACCAACTGCTTCTTATCCTCAATCAGTTTCTATTTATTTTGGATAGATTGGACAGCTTGCTGATTTTTTAAGCAGCTGTCTCTATTTTATTGTAAATATATTTTTATTTCCCTTAGATAATTCCTAGAGGAATTATAGGATATTTTGTAAAAAATTATGTATAAATACTTCATCTTTAGAAGTATTCTTGTGGAATAAATTGCTGAATATTTCTATAGTCATTTTTGTGGACTTGAAGGCTTTTTGTGTTCAAATTTCGAGTAGCAGACTAGATTAGATCAACTAGCATCATATTTCAGGATTCATGTGATGAGTTATTTGGAGTGAAGTATTTTCTGAATTTGTCATTATTATATTTATTTGTTACATGCGATCCATTATGTGTTATAAATTTGAATGAATGAATAGTAGGATTACTTCGGGATTTGTTAAAAGCACATTGTCTTAACTATTTGTCATTTTTATGTTTTCATCTGATTTCTAGTGTAGGGAAACCTTAATTGCTCCCTCTCTCATTTGACCTCTGCCTACTACTTCCCCTTTCCGGATCAAAGGATTCTTAATTTCCCTTTATCCCGATCATACCATCTCACAAAACAACTTTGCAAGATCTCCAAGGGTTATCTATCTTGCCCTAAAAACATTTGACTTATTGACCTTGATCCAAGCTCTGTTTGCTTTACTTTTGACTCCTTAGCCCAATGGAAAAATAGATTTCCCATTATCCATCTCTTCAAGTGATTTTTCCCACCAAACTAATCAAAACCAAAACCAATTGCACAATCATAACTAGCCTAGTATTTTATAAATAAAAACAAAGTTAAATTTTATAGAGAGAGCCATCTCTGAACCCTAGGAAGGCTAGATACTAGAGTTTAAAAGTTGGTCTTTGGTTACCTCTAGTTTTCTTAACTAAAAACCAAAAATATCAAAACTAAAGAATTACTAGAGTGATAACAAGAGGCACGCCCATGCTTAGTCCCTCAAGGTTCCTAGCAAGCTTGTGCAAACTACGTTCGTCATCACCCTCTTCGGCGGTTGTTGTGGCCTCTATTGATGCACTAGCCCCAAGTAGATGCATTCCTCACCTTGCATAGCGAGGGGCTCCAGCTGGACGGACAAGTGCCACATCTGTGTCAAGCAAAAAGCTTCATGTCAAAGACATTTTCACCAATTAAGAAAAAAAATTGCATAAACATTCAAAAGATAAAAAATACTTCAAACACTGATCAGGTTCTTTCTTACCATATGGACCCCACTGAGTGCCTGGTGGCAGTATCAACTCTGGATCTCTTGTGTAGTTCATCCCTGCATAGGGATAATCTTCAATCATCGGGATCTGTTCATCTAGCCACTTAAAGAATGTGTCATCAAAACAGTGACGGTTGGACCCTCTCCAGTCCGTGGTATCAAAGCTGACTAATGAGCCTATATTGGCTCTTGTGGTCCCAACGCATCCATGATCATTATTTGCCTCATTGTGGGCACCCGCTCTAGTATGAAAGACATGATCAGTGTGCAATACCCAAAATCTATTTGGGTTTGGGTCTTACATGACGTCAATTCTTCTCAAACTCGGCAGACAACACCTTCACACTAGTCGAAAACATGAGGCTGCATGAAATCTAGCGCCAGCAATACCTGGGCCTTGGTGGCCACATGTTGAATCTTGGCTCCTGCCAAGTGAACTATCATCCATAAGAAATACTTCAACGGTCTTGCTGCCACCCGTGCAATAGGTAACCGATTACTTACTACTACGGTATTGTTTATGCAGTGAGTTCGAATTAGATCTGTAGTAGTGCGGGGATCAACCCTGGAACCTGTCAGATTGGGCCTCGGTCCTCTGCATGATAGGCTAGTCAAGTAGTAGATGTCATCTTTCTCGATCAAGATTTCATTACCCCCGATGTGAAAGACATGCTGTTGGTCATCCCACTACTGGATGATCCATCTCAGAAGGTCTTCTTGCCCTCTCATCAGCTCTAAACAAGCATACTTCAGTAATCTTCATCTGCAAAGAACTAGCAAAGTAGCACCATCAATAACCATTTCATGTTATTCCCGTTCATGCTCTCTTTCACGCCAAATATTCATGGTAAAATGATTCACACCTGCATAAGAAACATTTCCAATGGATTAGTTCTTGGCTAGAACACTCTAGGATGATAAAAAACAAGTTTGAAAATAGTTTATGCTGGCTAATGTGGGCCTTAGTGCAAATCAACGCGTTTTAATTCTTTGTCCCTGATCGGGCAGTGTGTTTAATGTAGCCAAAACACTGGGCACCGACGTTATCCGCTAAATATATTTAGGGCCTGCTGAATATCAAATTTCCAGCCAAAAAAAAGAACTAAAAAGACATTGAAATGCTAGGGGCAGGTTCAAGCTCTTACCTGGATCTCGCGGAATCAAAATCGTTGCTCAGTTCATCCACAATCACATTAGGGGAATTTTGAGGTCTAAAATGGGCCTCCTAAGAAAAATGTACAACCAAAATAAACTTTATAAGAACCAATAGGATTCAAGATGATGATGTCGACCATGGGGGATGATTCACCATTTTTTAAGTAAAAGGGTAAAAAGATTAAAAAATAATAAAATAATAAAACTACTTTTTCAACTTGTATTTTCAACTTATCTCCCAATTTTTACCCATGTTGCACACTTTCGATGGACTCTACTACACAAAAAATGAAAAATACATGAAAAAACGTGATTGCAATCATGTTTTTCATGTATTTCTCATTTTTCGTGTAGTAGAGTCCATTGAAAGTATGCCACGTGGGTACTCCTTGGATGAGGAATTAAATTTTGCATCCAATGAGTACTCCCACTCGAAATTTGAGTAAATATTTTGGGAGGTAAGCTGAAAATACGAGTTGAAAAAGTAGTTTCTTTTTCCCCTCTAAAATTTGATGATGTAATCAAATCTTATTTTATTATTTCTATTATCACCCAAAAATTTTCAAAACATCAGTGTGTCATATTTGGTTTTTTTCATGGTTCAAATTAGGTTTAGAAGTCAATTTAGGATTTGGTTAAGGGTAGGTTAGATTTTTATAAGTTCAAAGGTCATCATTGAGTTCAAATAAAGTCTTTTAAAGGTTCATTCATTGTCAAAATATTCATGATTTTCATTTGGGAATCATTCCATAAATTTTTGGGTCAAAATTGCGCAATTAGCCAAGAATCCACGTTTTCATAGCGCCACTAGTTCAAAAAATTTGATTTGTGCTACAAAAGCGCTAATAGTTTCGTAGCGCAAACTGGGAAAAATACACTGTCAGTGCTACGAAAGCGCGGTTTCTTAACTGTCTTGTCATTCGAGCTGAAATTTGTTAGAATCCATTGGGAAATGATAGGTTAGTGGTATGATGAGTCAGTTAGTGATGAGATTCAATGTAATTACCCATCTTGCAGTCATCATTGTCATGATAGGGTACGAATGAGGCATCATTCAGTTATGAGATGACATTTCAAATTCAAAATCTTGCCTAATTTGGTCATTCTCGTTTCATTTGTCTCCATACGAGTGCCTAAGCTCTGAAGTAGGCAATCCAAACTTGTGGTTGTTCCGTACAAAGGTTATATTCATCCTAATCAAGCGAAGTTGTTTCATATATTCAAGCGAGGTAGGTATAAACTATTCAAGCGAGGTTGTTTAATATATTCAAGCGAGGTTGTTTCATATATTCAAGTGAAGCTGACAGGTTTTTATGAGAAGCATGGCAGAGGAAAAGAAATTCCATAGAGGGGGACATTGTTTAAGATATGAGCCTGAAAAATATGAAGGCCATAATTGAAGACCCAACAGTGATGGAGGCATTCAGCAGAGTAGGTTGTCTTCGGTTTTGTGAAAAGTTGCAGGGTTTCCACTGTAATATTCCTAATTTTTGCAGCTAATGGGAATATTGCATTTTATTTCCAGTTTTCTTTATTCATTAATAAATTATGGGAAGGAGGTTTAATAAACTTTTAAGTTGAGAATAAATGCATTCCCAATGTGAAAAGGGATAGATCTGGGCTATTATATTAAACACCCCTAAGTGTGAAAAGGGGAAATTCATTTGAATGGGTCAATCTTGGCCCCACCTACAACGCAGTTTGGAGGGAAGATTATCCATCAAGCACAACGTACTTCTAGAAGAGGATCTCTAGTGTGAAAGAGGATAAGCTGAAGAATATGTTTTAGGGTTTTGGCAAGCCCTCATGTTATAAAAGGAAGGAGAGGCAGCAAGCAAAGGTTGTTGAAGAAGTTTAGAAGTTGTTGCAACAACTCTATTCTCTTGGCTGTTTAGCCTAAGGGAAGAGGATTTCCTGTTTAGGAATCCTCTCTCCTTACATGGAGTATCTATTTGGAGGATATTGTGATGCATCTCTCCACTATCTGGCATTATGGCCAAGCTTCATCTCTATAGCAGCACTGGTCCTGTTGAGGGTTTTGCAGCTGCTTGTGAGTTGCAGCAAGTGGGTGAACTAGATCTGCAAGATCTAGTTGTTTAGAGAATATTTCTTTCAGGGAGGGTGTCTTGTGACCACCTGGAAGAGGGTCTCACTCTCATTTTACTTTCAGATCTGTAATTCTTATCTACCATAACATTTCGTTCAATCTACTGTGTTGTTTCTCTAGAGAGTTGCGTTATTTTCATGTACTGGTTTCATTGTTGTTTATATCTCTTATTGTACTTTCTCTCTGGTGATTGAGGCTTTCCTCTCACTTTGAGATTTTTAAAGTAGTTTAATGATATAATATTATTCAGATCTGATATATAATGTAATGAAAGGCATCTTTAGAAATCTCTGAAGTTTTCTGCAGTTCAGTGTATTAAAAGCTAGATCTACACCTTATTATGTATTATTTTGATAAAACCCCATGGGGATCTTGTTAATAAGGCTGAGTAGTTTCCAGATCTGGTATGGATCTAATGTTTCAACCATTTATCAGTTGTAGATCTGATTTTTAACCTACAGCAGCTGAATCTCCTCATATAGGACGCTGTCAAGTCTTTCTGTGGCTTTTCCATGTGTTACTGCTATAATTTCTGAATAATTCTTGCTCTTGCTTCATGTAATTATAATGTTTCTACAAGGGAACTTCATTATGGATCTGATTTCTTGCTGCCATACTGTAATATGATTTTAATGGCTGATTCTGAGTGACTCCCAGTAGAAACTGCACAATTCCTGAAGGAGGGTTTCTCTACTAAATCAGCTCTCTCCCTTAGCTGATTTTCAGCTAGTGTTGATTGTGGGAGATTTGTTTAAGCCCTCTAAACCATTTTTTTTTATGAAACTCTGCATGGAGGTCCCACACAGCCTAAAATAAGGTAACTTATCCCTAGTCTGCATTATTTTAACACTGGATTGCTTATACATCGTCCTCCTTGAGCCTATTGCAGATTTTCCTGAGAGTGGAATTTCCCGCTTCTTCCTTGTTTGGTTTTTGCTTCTCTTTTGGATCCATAATTTATATCTGTAGATCTAGGGTTCATAAGGGCAGAAAAATATAAGAGGAGTGTGTCATTCCCACCCTTTTTGTGTTTCACCAATCTTCTATAGACAAAGTCTGGAACAGGCCAGGAAGCCTCTGGTTTTCACCCTCACTTTAGAGGTGATATAACCGGTAAATGCCCTACTAGTCTATCTCTGGTTCAGATCTATTGGTGTGATTCCATATTGCTGTGATTCCATAGTGGAATATCTTAAGATATTCCCTACTAAGCTTATTTTTCCCCATTTGGAATATTACAGTGGTATCAGAGCATGATCTCTGGCACAGCCTGTGAGATCAAGCTACCAGTAAATTAAAGAGCAGAAGCAGAGAATAGCTAGATGGAACAGATGAGATTATTCTCACCATTTTTCAGATCTAAGAAGGGGCTCTCCAAAGAGGTAAATCAGAAGAGAGAAAGAAGAAGCACCGAGACTCCTAGAGGGTTTCGAGAAGAAGCAAGTTGCAGTAAGAGCTGCATAAGATTTCAAGAAGAAGAAGAAGGAAGCCCTAGCACTTTCTATCAGCAAAGCAGAAGACCAGAGAATCCTAGATCTCCTCATAGATACACTATACCCACTTTCTTTGGAGAAGGTGAGAGGTATAGAAATGAAGAAAAGAGATGCAAAGAAACTCCTAAAGGGTTTCAAGATGAAGTGGAAGAACTATACATTTCCTGTCATCACAAGGCGGGGAGAATGACTGAATAAGGGATCTCATTTCTTCTTTTTCAAAAATTGAAGAGTATTGAAGAAAATATCAAGAATTTTGAGGAGGAGAGGAAGAATATGAGCTATAAAGAGACATCTCCCAAGGAAACAAAGGAGAATGTCAGTCTTGTCACTTTGGGCAAGAGATCTCCATTTTCATTACCTACTGCTAAGGAGCTTGCATCTAGAGAAGAGGCACTTGCATCTTTGCAAAGTAGTCATGAATTCTTATCATATGGGGTCCCATGCATGAATCAGGAGATGCATGAGGAGGAGGAGAAATATTCCAGCGCTGGTCTACTTGAAGAAAGGAGGCCATCATTCTTACCAGCAGTTGGAGGCATCATTGATCTGGAGCAACTCTTGTGTTATGTCAAGAGGTTCCCACATATCAGTTTATCCAAGGTATGCATAATATTTCAGCACATATTATTTCAATATATATGCATAGCCAAGGGTTAGATCAAACTAGTGATTTGAAGCAAAGATATATCACAGCGTTGTCACTTAGTGGTTGTGACAAAGAGGCTTCATCATTCTTGGAGCATGTTGAAGGTTCTGCAGATTCAAAGCTTCACTAGTTTTGGAAGACCATACATGAGAAGAAGGTCTCACTAAGATATCACAAGAGAGATGCATTTCAGTATTCCATGAGATGCAAAGTTCTTTAGTGGGTTAAAGGATATGTTATTCTGCAAATGGAGAATGCCATGATTATGCAGCACATCACTCAACTTCCATATTTGAGTGAGTGGATGAGGATGGTGAGAAAGGGGTCACTTGCAGAAATATATGGACCAGCAAGCTTGGTTACGCTGGTTGCCCTTGGGAGACTCCTATTTCTCTCCAAAGGCACCTATTTTTCTGATCTATGCCTTGAATAACAACTATGAAGGTATAAGGAGGCATGGCAGCACTGGTTGCCTTGGGGGTAAGCATGATCACTACCCCAAATATTTTCATTCTCTTATCTCATGCTTGGTACATCACTAATAGATTATATAAAGAGGAAGCATGGATGATGTGATTGTTAGAAGGAGATTTGGACATCACAAGGTTAAATATTATGTCCATGTATTCACCTATGCTTGAAGTATGTCTCATATGTCCACATGCATTTCTGTTGGAGGTATATTTCATGCATGAACTTTGGCTTGGGAGGAGGAATTACTCCCAAATGATGTGGTATGAGGAGCTTGCTTGTACTATGTTGATGAGGCATTTTACATGTTCATCATTGTGTTGTTGCTCCAAGACCCACATGCTTATGAAGCAAGAAGGCTACAAAGTCCTTGTTGCTATGACTGCTTTTGGGTGAGTTTGTTTGCTACCCAATAGCTCATTGTTCTTTGAATCATGCCTTGGATTTCAATGTTATGTTGTAGCAAGAGAAGGCATGTACAATTTTGTTTTACTTGAGAAGGTATGGCCACCACATGACATCTCCTATGTCTATGTGTTTTGCATGGTGAAAATTTGGCATGATTATCTCAAGATGTGCATTGATGATGGTACTTTGTCATATCATATGTCCATTAGTATGGTTTGGCTTCATGATGCACATAAGGCGGAAATAGGGCAGCAAGATCCCTTGTTTCTTTGGTGCTTTTGGATGAGCATGGTGACCACCCCATGGCTCATAATTTTCTGATTCATGCCTTATGTATCAAAGATAACTTGTAGCAAAGAAAGGCATGCACATCATCTTTTGGGAAGCATGGCTTGTCCATCTTGCATGGAGGAGATGGAGGATGGCAGCAAAGGGCCTTGCTCTGGTGGTTGATTTTGGGAGAATATGGTTTGACAACTTTGTTGACCCATATTAATCCTTTCCTTATTCTTTGCATAATGCTGAAATGATGGAGTTTGGATCCAACAAGGCCAGCAGGGCTAAGAATGGAGGCATAGCAATGCTTATTCAAGTTCACAAACATGGGATGGAGGAATGTTTCGCATGATGAAGCTTTTCCTTTATGGGAGGAGCTACCTTACTTAATGTCTCTCATATGTTTGTGATGGTTTTAGACATCATGTATTTGTCATCTTGTGCTTCATGGTAAGAAGAGGACATCTAACCTCACAGTTGGAAGTCATCTCATGCATGGGTAGAAGACAACTTTGGAACCAAACATACATAGCCTATTGTAGAAAATGGAGGAAGCCTTCCTTATGTGGATGCCATTTGTAGGGAATATATGGTTTGCATCTACAATAAGAGTTTCTTGAGGGAAAGTAACATTTTTACCGAGGGAGACTGTAATATTCCCAATTTTTGCAGCTAATGGGAATATTGCATTTTATTTCCAGTTTTCTTTATTCATGAATAAAGTATGGGAAGGAGGTTTAATAAACTCCTAAGTTGAGAATAAACACATGCTCAATGTGAAAAGGGATAAACCTGGGCTATTATGTTAAACACCCCTAAGTGTGAAAAGGGGAAATTCATTTGAATGGGTCAATCTTGGCCCCACCTACAGCGCAGTTTGGAGGGAAGCTTATCCATCAAGCACAATGTACTTCTAGAAGAGGATCTCTAGTGTGAAAGAGGGTAAGTTGAAGAATATGGTTTAGGGTTTTGGCAAGTCCTAATGTTATAAAAGGAAGGAGAGGCAATAAGCAAAGGTTGTTGAAGAATTTTAGAAGTTGTTGCAGCAACTCCATTCTCTTGGTTGCTTAGCCTAAGGGAAGAGGATTTCTTATTTAGGAATCCTCTCTCCTTCCATGGAGTAGCTCTTTGGAGGATATTGTGATGCATATCTCCACTATCCGGCATTATGGACAAGCTTCATCTCTATATCAGGGCTGGTCCTGTTGAGGGTTTTGCAGCTGCTTGTGAGTTGCAGCAAGTGGGTGAACTAGATCTGCAAGATCTAGTTGTTTAGAGGAGACTTCTCTCAGGGAGGGTGTCTTGTGACCACCCAGAAGAGGGTTGCACTCTCATTTTACTTTCAGATCTGTAATTCTTATCTACCATAACATTTCATTCAAGCTACTGCTCTGTTTCTCTAGAGAACTACATTATTTTCATGTACTGGTTTCACTGCTGTTTATATCTCTTATTGTACTTGCTCTCTGGTGATTGAGGCTTGCCTCTCACTTTGAGATTTGTAAAGTAGCTTACTGATATAATCTTATTCATATCTGATATATAATGTAATGAAAGCCATCTTCAAAAATCTCTGAAGTTTTCTGCAGTTTAGTGTATTAAAAGCTAGATCTACACTTTATTATGCATTATTTTGATAAAACCCCAAGGGGATCTTGTTAAGAAGGCTGAGTAGTTTCCAGATCTGGTATGGATCTAATGTTTTAGCCATTTATCAGTTTTAGATCTTATTTTTAACGTACATTAGCTGAAGCACCTCATATAGGATGCTGTCAAGTCTTTCTGCAACTTTTCCATGTGTTACTGCTCTAATTTCTGAAGAATTCTTGCTCTTGCTTCATGTAATTCTAATTCTTCTACAAGGTAACTTCATTATGGATCTGATTTATTGATACCATACTATAATATGATTTTAATGGAAGATTCCCAGTGACTCCCAGTAGAAACTGCGCAATTCCTAAAGGAGGGTTTCTCTACTAAATCAGCTCTCTCCTTTAGCTGATTTTCAGCTAGTGTTGATTGTGAGAGATCTGTTTAAGCCCTCTAAACCCATTTTATTTTGCTGAAACTCTGCGTGGAGGTCCCACACATCCTAAAATAAGGGAACCCAGCCCTATTCTGCATTATTTTAACACTGGCTTGCTTATACAACGTCCTCCTTGAGCCTATTGCAGATTTTCCTGAGAGTGGAATTTCCCACTTCTTCCTTGTTTGGCTTTTGCTTCTCTTTTGGATCCATCATTTAGATCTATAGATCTAAGGTTCCTAAGGGCAGAAAAATCTAAGAGGAGTGTGTCATTTTCACCCTTGCTGTGTTTCACCAATATTCTATAGACAGAGTCTGGAACAGGCCAGGAAGCCTCTGGTTTTCACCCTCTCTTTAGAGGTGATATAACCAGTAAATGCCCTACCAGTCTATCTCTTGTTTAGATCTATTGGTGTGATTCCATATTGTTGTGATTCCATAGTGGAATATATTAAGATATTCCCTACTGAGCTTATTTTTCCCCATTTGGAATATTACAACCACACACAGGTTTCCAAAGAATTTACCTTGCACTTCAATGGAACAACTACCAAGTTTTGGATGCTAAGTGTGTCAATTACATCAGATATTATTGTTGTTGTGACATAGATACCAAGGGGTCAAGAAACTTGGTTCAAAGGTTTCAAATTTGATATGGAGCCATGCAAGGAATTCATGAAACCTGAGTATGCAGATATGGACCTCAATAATGCAATCCCTAGAAGCTGCATGAAAGACACTTATGAAAAGTTGATGTTCAACATTCAGAGGTATTTTACATGTGAAGGCAGATATCATATGGTCTACACATATCATTTCAAGCTTCTTCTGCATTTCACTGGTAAGGTTTCACTTGATTTTCCCTTTTATTTGCATAGGAGTCTTGCCAAAATGGCTAATAAAGTACAAGCCAAATCTGAAGGTTGTGAAACATCCTTGTTTCATCATGGTTTAATGAAGTTGTTGATTTTGAATGAGCTTCAGAAGATAGGTAGGGATTGGTCATCCTTTTTTTTTATGAATGGTTTTGAGTTGGAAACCCTAACTCCTACTAGAAACCCTAAAACTAAAGGAACTCCTTCACCACCAGTAGCAGAGTCTAGTCAACCTGTGGTTGCAAAACCAAAGGAATTTGTAAAACTGAAGCCAAGGAAACAAGTTGAGAAAAGGACAGAGAAGACACAAATTATTGACACATCAACTCCATCACCTTCAAAACAGAAGTCAAAGAGTGTCAAAGAGGAAAAACAGAAACAAGTTGCCAGCAAGAAGGAAATCAAAAGAGTGACAAGAAGCCAAGCAATGGCATCAAAAGGAAAGAAAGTTGTTTCAGTTTTAGAGGAAAACCTAGAAATTTAGGGAAGCTTATATGACATCCTGATGCAATTGATATAGAGGAAACACCCATTGTGAAAGATGACTTCATTGGAGAAGATGAACATAAAAAAAAAAAAAAAAGTCTGCAAAGAAGCTTGAGTTTGAGGGCTAAAATGCAGCCTTCATCTTTCAAGCAAGGAAACCTTTAACTAGGCATGCTAAAAAACTCAAGGAAGGCAACAAGGAAGTTCAAGAAACTATTGAAATAGCTAAATCCCCTGAAGAAGTGGTTGATCTCTCCTCACCTACAGTAGAGCATACAGCCAGCAAAACAAATAAGGGAAAAGAAGAAATGACAGAGTGTCAACATCTTGAAGAGAAATTGAGTTTAGCAAACTAAGAAATTTCTGTGATGAGAAAGAGGGCCAGAAATCATAATATTAAGAAATCAGAGTTCAAAAGAATGAAGGAACTGTGGGAAGGTCAAACTGGTTCTATTTATGAAACTCCAAGTAGTGTAGAATAGTTTTTCACATGGACAGTTCCAGCCATCAATGAAGCTAAATTTATCAGAGTAATAAATACTCACTTGAGAGCCAGTAATATAAGACTTAGAGATCAAGTGGAGGACTTGGAGCAGCAATTGAAATTGACTTAGGATGAGTTAAAGAACAAAGGTGCAGAATGACAATCATTAAAATATCAAAAGCTAAATCAAGTGAAAATTAAGAAGGAACCTCATGAAAACTGTGCTTTTCAGTTCATATGGATTTTTGATTTGATGAAATTGGTGTTATTTTGAGTTTTGGCACATTTATAGTTTTCACTTTGAAAAAATTTGGACAAAACTACTCACCCAGCAATTTCGCAACGCAAACAGTGTAAAAAGAATGAAAAGTGCTACAAAACTGTTGTAGCAGCTTTTTCACTCTTTCTCATAAATTTTTGAAGGGAAAAAGTATGAATTATGACCTGAGATTGCTAGGGAGGATGTATTAAATGATAATGAAGATAATCCTCGAGGAAAGAAATCAAAATTTTGAAGGAAAAAAGGTAAAAGCGTTGCGCTACGAAAAGCCCTATGAAACTGTGTTGTTTTCGTAGCGTAGGTCTATTTTGGACAGCTGGAACTTAGGGAGGATTTTGGAAAGGTGTTACTTCAGTTTCTAACAGAAAATAATCTCGAAATGATGAGCTCATGATGGTCAGAGTGTCTCAAGAGTGCAAAGGACCCTATGCCTAGAAAACAAGGGGTTGTTTCCTACTTTGATGGAGGTTAGCATTATGGTCATCAAGATTTGGAGCCAATCATCTAGATTCGACCAGGTATTAATACATTTGGCAAAGAATGTAATTTAATTAAGATAAGGTTGTTATAGATAGGTGATTAAGATTTTGAATCCTATTTGTAATAGGACTGTTTAGTAGATTAGCTGTCCTTTTGTAATAAATACCATGTCATATGGTTATGCAAGGTGTCAAGAGTCAGGAGTTCGATGTATCTAGCTATAGATAAGGTTATCTTATGTTGTAAGTGATCTATAAAATATCAAGAAGTCGAATATGGAAGGGGTTGGACATTTTTTAGCAAGAGACTGTGTTTATTGTAAGTGATTGGTTTAAACTTAATACAAAGATTTCTACTTAGCCAACTCGAGATTCATAAAGAGTTCTAGTGTGTTCTTGTTCTAATTGCATATTTTTACTATCCTATGGCAGTGGTGTTTGTTTATGTTACTCAGAATTCATCTTTGATGCTCTGACTTCATATATAGACAAGCTAACTGTGTTTTTTATTGTTTCACATGTGTATCTCTTGACTAAAACTCTAATATGCCTTGACTTCCATGCTAAGTAGATTGCTTGGTTTTACTGAAACTATTTTGACTCCATAAGCCCAATGTGCACTTGTTGATGTGATTTGCAACCAATATCTATCATTTATCTGCTTATTACCCCACATAGAGTTAGCCATCTATATTTCTATCAAAAATCATTAACCCTTTAGAGAGCCCTCTCAGGTTGACGAGGCTAAGCCTCAATCAAAAGATTGGTTTGAAATAGTTACATGAGATTGATTTGGTTAGCAACCTATCAGGTCTAATTTTGTGATAACAATTTCCACTATTATTTTATAATTTCCTTAGGAGGCCCATTTTAGACCTCAAAATTCCCCTAATGACAGCTGAAATTTCACCACTTTTTTCGCTCTAGAGCTCTATCACAGCACCCACAACAGTGAAAATGAAGGTCTGCTGCCTTCTTATAGCCATTCTGGAGGTAAGACTCACTCAGCTAGTCTGTTAAAATTGGTAAATTCATGATATATTTTGTCGCAAATATTGGTTTTCAAATGTTACCAATGCTCTGATGGGTTGTTAGTGTTAATGTGCAGATCTGACCGTGTTCGACCCAGTTTCAAGTTTTCTTTTTAGGGACTTTTTCTAGCTCATTAAACTGAAAAAACCCCAATTTTCCTTCGTCGGGCTCGTTAAACTACTACGACAAAGAAATATGAACCATTCTTTTCTATCTTTTTCAAAGCTCATTAAACAGAAAAAGTAACTGAGTTTTTCTCCGTGGGACTCGTTAAAAATTCACGGAGATCATCAATTTTTTATTCATCGGACTCGTTAAAATTTCACAAAGAACATTAAGTTTACTCCACTCCTTGTACTCATAACAAAATGAGGCAGATGTCCATTGAACATAGATTTCTCACTTTTTCTGGATTCAATGGACTAACTCACGGAAAATGAACTGTTTCGGGCTTAATATTCTCCCTTCGTCGTGCCCGATTATCAAACATGACAAAGGTACCCCCTGGAGTTGTCTTTTATGATGTTTTTCAGACTCTCTAAATATGAAAAGATCACCAGTTTACCCGTGTGGACTCGTTAAACTTAATCAAACGGGGAAAAATTTGGAAAAAGTGGATACTTATTCTGTTGCATTTTAAAGGTCGATTTGGTAGCACAAAATCTTGAACATGGAACTTCCCAAAAAAATCTCTCACATTTAGCCGAACCCTACCATCTATGAGTTTAGAAAGGTATGCCAAAATCCCTACTTTGGTGAATCCTTATACTCTTTGGTGTTCATTAAGCCTAAGCTGCTTGGTACCCTGTTAGAGTGCCTTCTATTGTTCAAGAGGATCCCGCTATCTACTACTCCTTGTATCAACCAAGCCATCATATGCCAAAACTTATTTGTCTTCAGTTATTCCCATTTACTCTTGATTATTTCCCAAAAAAAATCATCTTTTCCCGTTTTGTGTCAACTGATGTAGGACGCCTCAGTGCCTACCTTTTGATAGATCTCTTCCTATTGACTTCAACATCTTATCTAGGAAGTTGATCCAGAAACACATCAATACCCAGGTACTTGCAGACATCAGTGGAAAGTCACCTTGTGTTTGGTGGGGGTTTCTCATTATTGGCTCCCGATTTAATGATTCTACAAGTGTTCAACATCAACCCCTTTTATTCACACTCACTATATTGTACAATGCATCTTGGGGACCATCATCACTATCGGTGAACACCCTCACATCTGTTAATGGTTTTTTTTATTTACTGGTAATCAGATGATTTCCCGCATATTTGACTACAAATCATTCATTCACATGTGCGGAAATATGAAATTTAGTGAAGCGGCGACCAAGACCTTGGGTTGAGGCTTACACCATTATAGTTGTGTTTCCTCTCCCAAGTTGCGATATTGTTTTTGGAGACAGATTATCAGTCTAATCCTGTTATGATAGACACTTACACATTATGCTTATCGATGGACACATTGTTCATATCTATGTTCTAGAGAAATAATACTCGATTAGCTACTAAGCATGGGAATGCCCAACTCAAAACAGATACTATATTTTCTGACATATGTTGTTGTTTTCAGGTTTTCCTCGGCCCTCCAATTCCTCTCGTTCTACTACACTTGTTATAAAGTATTTTAGTCATCGTCTTCGCCTCTGACCTCACACTTTAGGGGGAATATGTTACAGGACAAAGGACCTCCTCATTAGCTCAGAGGATAAGGTAACATGGAAGGAAGAAAATCAGCTAGACAAGACCCATTTTTTCCAAGGTAATGCATCCCAGAAAAAGCCAGGTAGAGTTATAAAGCACCTGAGCCATGCAAAGGAAGCATTAATTCCTAGGGTAACGCTCTGTCTTACCCAAGGGGCAGCGTTATCCATGTTTGAATGTGAAAAGGGAAATATCTTGTGGAAAAGTGACCGGCATTTCCAGATTTTTCTCAGAAAGAGTCAGTTCAAAATAAAAACTAAAAGACACAAAAATTTTATTAGGACTTGCCAAATACAACTGGGCTCCTATGAAAGGCAAAAGAAAATAAAAGCGGGGAAACATCTAGATCTTTCTCGATTCAAACTAGTTGAAAGAGATTGCAAGGTTTGCCCTCTCCATCTCCTATAAATTGGAGTTGTGGGCTCTTCGTATAAGGTCGAAGGTTTGATTATTTGTGGAGCAAAATTTCACTGTTGTAGTGTGAGGCTTAAATATTGGCAGGGTTCATTGAAGACTTTCTACCTTGAGCATCATCACACTCGAAGATAGAGAAAGAGAGGGAAGAATTGGGAGATCGAGGAGGGCTTGGTGCAACTGAAGGTTGTAATCCTCCTTTTCATAAATCAATAGAACTGTATCTGTTTTGTACATTCGATGCATCGGTGTCACAATGTTTGTTCAATCGTCTATGTAGCATGATATGAGTGGCTTAGATTTTCATTATTGTATGTTCCTTATATGCTAGTTTAATTGGTAGAAAGCTATACTATTGTAGATATTACACGGGTGCTTTGATTGGTTGTA
Source organism: Pinus albicaulis (assembly GCA_034641835.2). Classification (NCBI taxonomy): domain Eukaryota; kingdom Viridiplantae; phylum Streptophyta; class Pinopsida; order Pinales; family Pinaceae; genus Pinus; species Pinus albicaulis. The sequence goes on from CM076572.1 coordinate 1,395,090,471, forward strand.
GGATCTAGATTTGGAGTCAGTGAAGAAGGATTTCTACTCTGCTTCTTGGTGTTATCCATAGGATCTGCAATCCACAAAGAGGTAATCATCTTAACTTTTCTTCGTCAATTATATATATTAGTATGAACATGCACGCAGTATCTTTGGAACTTTATAGCTAATCTTACAGTCTGCCTCGGGCACTGGAAAGCCTTGAGAAGGATACCTAATAACCACCACCCAAGCATATTACCTTATAGCACTAGTTAGAATAGAGATATAAGAACATCAAAGAGACATTTTGTCGCTATAGAAACTGAGCAAGAGTTGAGACCTTTTGCCCTCACATCAAGTTGAAAGAGTGCTTTGGAGACGTGCCTAGATTAGGACCCATCGAAGGAGAGATGTGACATCAAGGCGTAGGTTGTAACTCCCCCTCTCTATTTTAATATAATACATTTGGTTCGTGCTTTCCATTCTTGTCTTAATGTGTGACTGGATTCTTATTTTTCCTTGATCATATAAGTAGGTTGTATATGCATTATATATGTTATGATTTCACGTTTGTTGTCGTTTCTATCCTTTGTGCAGGTAACCAAGGGCCAGTAGCAGTGAAGATCTAACCACGAAACGCAAAGGACCAATGGATTCAAACGGGAATTAGCATCAGATTGAGGTAGGTGATCTATTGACAATCTGTACGCATTTACAATCTAGGAAAATAGGTTTCTAATTTATCCCCGTTGTTACTAGACCCACTCTAGGGCTAGAGGGATTGTCTCTGTCTACAGATAGGATTTTCCTGCATAACACTTATGCATTGTCCTTGGGCAACCCTTCCATTCAGACTTGATCACACTTCTTAAAAAATAGTATTTTAAAATCCATACGCGACTCTGCCTAGTTTTTTCCATGTGCAGACACAGGTCCATCCATAACTGACTCGCATATGCTATTTAAAATATTAAAAAATATATAAACTCCCTATTAATGAGGTGGGTTTTACGGGTTTTTCCTGTAACTTAACTACCCTAGCCCGTGGCCTAACTGTTTCCCAACTGAAAAAACTATTTTGAGGAAGTATAAATACACCTCAAGGGAAAGGCCTAAGGGAGGAGAGAGAGAATGATATTGATATTATAGCCTGTTATAGCCCTAATCAAGTCTGATATTTCCTTGTGCCTCTTGCACTTTACAGGTTCAGGAAACCCTTGTTTCCTTGTGATGTTCACCCCCACTTTATGTGACATCCTTTGTGCACCCTTTATGGAAGAAGATTTGTGAGGCTATGGCTGGACGGATCTGGAGGACGGTTTCACTTGGAGCCATGGCAGATCTCAGGTGATTTCTCCACTTTCTCTTTACATATTATCAATAAAAGAAGCTTTGTCATGTTCTTGATGTCTTTGTGTTATATGTCTCCTATACATGTTGAATGATATTATAATGGTTTATTTCATGTTATTTTTATGAGATTATATATGCTAACATGCTAACATCTAGGACATATATGATGTGAAACTAGTTTGTGTGCTTTGTCTTGATTGATTTGCAGGTTATGAAACACGAGGAGTAGAAGATGGTTTTCACCTTGCGAGATCGACCTCAAATGTAGGACAAATGGGTAAGGTCATCTATCCTCAATTTTCTAATTCAAGCATGTGATGATGATATGCCATCCGCTCTATTAGGTCCCTCAACCTAGACCTTATGGTAGCTTTTCCCGTAACAGAACTGGCAACTCCGTTGGGGAATACATCCATGTAATTCCTATTATGGGTTTTTTTTATCTATCTTTTGGGTTCCCTGACATTTTAATCACTTTTTCAGTCTAGTAGGTTCTTTTCCCATCCAAGCAGAAGTCTTGATATTCTGGACCTGGCTTGGGTTTTTCTTTTTTTTCTTTATTGAATTTTATATATGCTACTTCATGTGTACACAGTTGTGTATACCTTTTGTTTCTTCCAAAGGGACCCACGTATACGCGTGTTTATTTTGGTCCAGTCGCGTATACACACGTGTTTCACATAGTGGATCTGTGTATGCCCAGTGAATTTTGAAAATTTGAAATTTGAGGCCCTGTAAGTATTTCCTGTCTATTGTTGGTCATCCCTGTGGAACCTATTAGGTGTCTGGTCTGTGATTCTTTTGGTTGTATGTCAATTTCTCTCTTTTTCAAGTGAAGACCTAGTCATGCTAGGGGTTTACCTAATTGGTGAAGTTTCAATTGTGGCTGTCACACCAGGACTTCTTTCTGAAGTTCTTGGTTGTTCTGACCTTTCAGAACAATAAGCCTTTTTCAGTTTTCTCATGTTTTCCTTGTGCATTTCTTCACTTTTTGGTTTTTTCCTTCTTGAATTCTTGGTTTTCTTGTTTCTTGGGATCAACTTTCTAGTGAATCTTGAAGTTGCCTTTCTTTGGTTTCTTGAACTTTTTGTTTACTGGAAGTTTGCACTACTATTTTGAATCAATTTCTTGAGTCAGTTACTTCTCTTTATTCAATTGAGTCCCGCTACAAAAGTAGCATAGTTGGCTTGTGCGTTTGGGAGTTCCCTTGTTGGCTCATTTTTCTTAGTTTAAGACATTTGGTAGTTTTGTGCTCGTCTCATTGAAATTTTCTTGTTTCCTTAAAAAGTGAAAAGCCAATTTACTTATTTATTTATTTTTTCCGTTGATTTTTATTTGGCATTATTTTCACGGTTTTCATCCATTTTGAAGCAATTTGCTAGTTTCTCGTTTTTTGTTCACTTTCTTGGTTTCGAAAGGATTCCTTGTTTGGATTTATCTCTTTTGTATCAAGTTTGTTTTGGCATTGTTGTGTGAAAATGAGTTCTTGTTGGGACTTTTCCCTGCTTTTCTATCAAAGTGATCGAACCAATCTTATTTAGAAACTCTCTTTTGCTCCCCTTTGTGAGTAGTCCTAGGATTTGCATCTATCATTGGTAGTTTTTGCATTAGTTGCACCATTAAGAATTCTAGTCTTTTTGGTAGTTTTCTAAAGTCTGTGAAGAGTGACACTGAAAAGAAAAAATAAGTCTTTTTGTTTATTAATTGCTTCATAGAACCCAAGTAGAAATATATTTTCATCGAAAGGAAAAATTGCATCTTCATGTAGTAGGTTTTCTATTGATTTCTTTTGCATTGAAAAATCATAAGTTGGATCTCCATCTACCAATGAATTAAGTATTATCCATTTAAAATTAAGCAATTAACTAAAATGAACTAGAATTTTTTGCGTTGTCATTAATTATACACCAACTAGTCTAGGTCATAGGGCCTTGGAATAGGTGAGTGGAGAGTTAACTCTCCAAGGCCACTCAAAACTGTCAAACATAAAATATTTATTAATGAGTGAAATCCAACTCCGTTAAGTGGACCGGGAAAGCTCTACCTGTAGAGAGTTAAGTGTGAGGGATAGTGAAGGAAGAGAAGAGAGATACCCCCTCTCCTATTTGTTGAATCTTGACCTAAGACCATTCCTCCTGACTGGTGATATGTACTAGTGCCCTTAGTTTCCTTTTCTAGGTATCTCATAGGTGACTGCGAGGGGGGAATACCTGTGGTACCTCTGGCAGACATTGTATCACTTTCATTAGTACTTCTGGAGGGTGCCCTTGTGAAGCTCAAGTACTTGCACCAGCAAAGGCTTTTGTCAGGAGGTCAGTGTAAGTGTTTCTTTTATCTTCGCTAGTAGGCCTAGGGCGTAATTATTGTTTGTGCTCAACTTAGTGTTCCTAAATTGAGTTCATTAATTGTCAACCAGGGCTAGTAAACTGCTGAAGTTTGGTGCACTATATGTGCCTAGGTATTTTTTTCTCACTACGTTGTGTTTAGTGTTTTATGATGTTTTTGGTTTTATGGTTTTATGTTTGAAAAGAGAAAGGACTAAGTGCTAGTGAAAAGAAGCTATTGGTTATATTAAAATGGAATAAAGCCTAAACTATGGATGGAAAACAACAAATGCAAAGCTTGATAATGACTTCATTGCAAGAAAATAAATCACAACATGAGCTTGAACTTATCAAATTCATTCATTAAAGATGTGTTGGAAGAGCTTGAGAAATGGACAAGTTAAGTGTAAATGAAGTTCTCCTAAATAAAAAATCATCTTACAATGTTACAACATATCATCCATGGTTAAAAGTTTATTGCAACATATTTGGAAAAGAACATTTGTAGCACAGTAAGATTTCTACTCTGATCTAACTCCTAATTCTGTTCTGCAACTCAATTTAGCACCACTAGGCCTCACTCAAAAGTTATAGATTTCTTTTTAGAATAGTCTTTGAGAAAATGTTTATTTGTGAAATGGTAAAAAGGTTGCAAAATACTCCAGGCCTTAGACTGATACTAGCTTCTGTCCAGATGATTATGTGTTAATATGAAGTTGGAACAAAAGAAGTTTTGTAAATAATGAAGACCGTGGTATATAAATTTAAAAACTAATACAATTGAAAATGCAATGGATAACAACTAAACTAGAATGCTAATACAGTGAGTTAAGAATAAGATAAAGTGCCATTATCAAACTTGAAATGTAGTGACAGAGCTGAACTAAATGCAATCAACCTCCGGAGTGTTAAAACTAAATTAACATGCAGCTATTCTATGGAATTCTACAGCCCATCTCGTTCAATATGAATGATATTTTGGAAGAGTTTGTAAAAACAAGTATGGTTGTATTATTCAATGCAATTGAACATAAACATAAGATTTGAAAGCAAATACAACTAGGATCTAAGATACCATAGTTGTTTCTTATTCATTGTTAATGATGTTTTGGAAGGGTTTGTAGGAGTAAGACCAACTATGACACTTAGTGTAAACAAGCATAAATCATAAAATTCGAAAGGAAATGCAACTAAAATCTACAACACCACAACTATGCCTTATTCATCGTGATGATATTTTGGAAGATTTTATAAGAGTAAGTCTAGCTGTGATGATTAATGTAAACAAATATGAAACATAAACTTCAGAAACTTACTTAAGCTAGAAATGAAAAACGAGACTAAAATACTTATCTAAATTGTATGAACAAGGCTGCTCAGGTAACAGGGGCCCTCTACCACCGGAGTAGCACGAAAAATCTACTTCAATATTGACTCAACGCTTTCAATAAAATGATGCTTCTTTCATTAAAAGAGAAATTACTTCAAAACAGAGTGTTTTCGGACTTCTGAGATCTAGCAATCCAACACAAAATCTAACCTTGTCCCTCAGTTTCCCGAGCCATATTTATAGCAAAAATTACATAACTGTCTTGAGGTAACCTAGGGATAATTGTCTTTCCAAATTAAAATCGAACTATAACTCTGATGGTGGTTTCGCAATATGATTAAGGACATCTGGACTGTCATTGTCCTATTAGGAGTCTATCTCCTAATTTGAGTTCCCACGTGCATAACCACCTATAGAATTCTGTTCAAACTTTTTGGAGAGAAAAAAATGATGAGGGAATGATGTGGAATATGACCATATGTGTTTTTCTCTGAGATGACACCTGGAACCTGCGTAGACATGAAGACAGCTGCAGAATCGACAACTAGCTATAGAATGTCTACATTCTGTAGCTAGATCTAGTTCAAAAAGTACTACAATGAAAAAATCATAAAAACATAGAAGTTAGTCATGATATTCATTCTTAAATAAAATTTTTATTTAATTCTAAAATTTTTATTTAATTCAACTATATCCTTATCCTTATGATATTTTATAAGGATAGTAAAAATGTTCTTTGATCATTTGAGCCTGTAATTAATAATGGACAAAGGAAATGGAGTGGAATGTGGTGGAAGAAAGAACATCTTTGGAGCTCAACATACTCCCACTGCTAGGGTCTTGCATGTCCTCATGCAACTATTCCATGAACTCTGAGACCTTTGCAAGGAAATCCAACCCTCTTCTTCTGCTTTGCCTAGTAGTCAAAGACCTTCTGGGCTTCCTTATGAATAACTTGAATCTTAAATTTGTGAGTGCCCTAGTTAACTTTTTATTTTTATTCTTCAATTTTTCACTGGCCTTGTACAACTTTTGCATTTGTAGAGACAGAGTTGAATTCATATCAGTCTTCATTTTAACCTGCTCTCTCAGAATTTCATTCTCATTCTTGATATGCCTGTTGAGTATTTCTAACTCATATTTATCTCTCCTTAGGATATCAAATGCAGATTTTGGTGGACTAGGAGTTCTGTCTCTACTTTTTGAAGCTCTTTTCTCTAATGTCTCAACATAATTGTAAATTTCTTGCTATGCTGGGTCTATTTCAGGAGCTCCTTCATCAAAATCCTCCTCAGTGGGTGTTTCTTCATCCTCTATGTTTATGACTCCAGTTTGTTTAACCTTTGTTTTCTTTAGTATCCCTCTAAGTCTGTGGCTTCGTCTCGGTTGAGATGGTCCTTCTCCTTTTTCTCTGGAAAATTTTCTTATTGTCCTCTCTTTCTTAAGCTGCTTCCTAATCTGAGCCAATTTCTCAGAAATCATTTCTTCACTGCCTTCTTGTATTGTTTTACTAGTTTCAGTTTTGGAGGTTTTCCATCTTCTGCTTCTTTTTGTAGGTTTGTCTTTAGGTGGAGGTTCCTTGGGTTCTTCAAAGTGATTTCTCACTAAGAACTCTTCCCAATTATCTCCCTTTTTTCTCAAATGATGTTCAATCAAAATTTTGACTAAACCATGGTGGTATAAGGTTGTTTCTATAAATTGAACTCTCTTTTGAACACTTGAGGCCATTTTCTTTAAACTATGAAGCAAGAAAAAGGGCAAATTGAGTTCTTCTTCTAAGAAATGCATTATCAACCGAGTATGATAAACATAGAAAGTACCATATCTTGCTTCACAAGTGATGAATTTTTGCAAGATAAGCAACATGTTCCTCCATTTGTTCTTTAGTGCAAAGCTAGGGATACCCTTTTTAAAAATGGAAACATCCATACCTGGTGACTTGAGTATATGCTTCCATGCCTCGTTATGAAATTCTCTATTCTTGAACCATCTTTCTCCTTGTCTGAGAAATTCCGTTGCTTCAGCAATGGAGGCTTCTGTAATGGTGAATTTAATATCTCCTATCTCGACCTCAGCTCCATTGAAGGACCGAGCAAACGTTTTAGTCACCTCTTTGTGAAAACCACTGAATTTTTCAAAAAATTGCAACCACCCTGCTTGTTGTAACATTTCTCTGATTTGAGGATAACCTTCCAAGTACTTAGTTCCCACCGGTTCGGTCCTCACTATGAGACCCATAACTTCTCTCTCCAACCTTCAAATTGTTTCTCCTCTGTTCACGGTGACGATGGCTGTTACAAAGATGTTTTTTCCCCACAGATGTTTCCTCTGTTTTACAGACTGAAATGGTTAAGAGTTGGCCACAGGAAAGAATGATATGGAGTGATTATGGAATGAATATAATGAGGTGAGGATGATGTATATGAGTTGAAATATGTCACGGAAGAAAAGACTGTGGAGATATTTTGTAACAAATTCAAAATCATCATTAAATTCTTTGGCCTAGTGACGTGACTAATCCAATCACTTCAGCACTTTAATCGCTTAGATTTTTAAATGATGATCAGATATGGAATTTGAAATGGTGGAATAGAAGGAGTTTTATCCAAAGTTTCTACGGGAGGTTTGTTAGGCATGATCAACAAAATCAATTAAAACAACTTTTTGAATTATTCATAACTTAACTATACTAAAAATTTTCATGATATGTCATTATAACCAGAAATTTTACCTTTGCCTTTCCTCTAATTTTTGTAATATTTATATGCTTTGTTCTCCCCTGAAAATCATTAATTTTTTAGTCTTCATAAATCCCTTGAATTTATTTGTTGTCATGGATATGCAGGATCATTTTGTTGCAGATCAGGTGATTTCTAGACAGTGCTTTCAGGATCTCTGGCTGCAGAATGTCTGTCTAGCTGCAGAATGTATGACTAGCTGCAGAATGTCTAATTGGCTGCAGAATGTTTAACTGATTGCAGAATTTACTTGTAGAAGACTTGAAACATGAAATGGAATGGTTTGGAGCATGAATGGAATGTTGTATGGAATGAGTGAAGATGGATAATAAAATATGGTGTAATGGAATATGAATGAAGTGAATAATGGAGTGAAATGGATTACAACTTATGAAATGGAGTGAAATGGATTACAACTTATGAAATGGAGTGAAGTATAAGAAGTGGTCTACAATTCATGATATGTATTATTCAATTGCAGAAAAAACATCAAACTTAAAAATTTGGGATGGAAATGAGGTGGACTATGGAGTGAAATGAATGAAGTGTGGATGAATGAATGAGATGGAGTATGAATGAATGAATGAAATGGAATATGAATGGATGAAATGAGATGGACCATAAGTGAAATGGATGTGCACTTATGATTTTGTAATAACTACTTGTAGAAAGAACAGATTTGAAAAGCTAGAGTGTCAGAAAGATTCTGATTTTCACTCCACCTTTTCTGTATAAACATTCCAATCAGTGATTGGTTTTCATGTTTATACTTTCTTTTTTTTTCAATAAAATGATGAATTTAGAAAATTAAATTAAGTTGATGAAGAAGAAAGATTCTTCTTCATTAACTTCACATCATTGTTTTCCTGGAACTTCTTGACAAATTCTTCTCTTGAAAGTGGCTTATGATATAGCTTCAATCTATGACCATTCACAAGAAAAGTGACCTCTTCTTCATCTATTGTCCTGATTTTTATTGCTCCATTGTCAAAAATTCTTATAATTTCATATGGCCCAAGTCAATGTGTTTGGAATTTACCTTGGAAATCCTTGAACTTTGAATCAAACAAGAGGGCCCAGTCACCTTCTTTAAACTTCTTTTCTTTGATGTACTTGTCATGCCATCTAGTCCTTTGTTGTTGGACTATACTTGTTTTATGAACTACATCTTGTCTGATCTCATCCAATTCATTAATCTACTCCAATCTATGCTTTTGTGCCTCTGATAGATCAAGTCCTAGCTGAACTTCCATTTTGAAAGTTTGAATCTGGAACTCTATGGGAAACAAAACTTGCTTTCCATAAACAAGTTCATGAGTATGACCTGTTGTGCTTCTCCATGTAGTTATATAGGCCCACAAGGCTTCAGGAAGCCTATCTGCCCAATCTCTTCTATGTAAATGAACAGTCTTTGTTAGGATCCCTTCAATGACCTTATTAGTAGATTCCACTTGACCATTTGCTTGTGGATGATAGGGAGTAGATTTTCTGTGTCTGATTTTGTACCTCTCCATCATTTGTTCCACTAGCTTTGATGTGAATTGAGCTCCTTGATCTGTAACAATTTCCCTTGGGACACCAAAACGAGTAAAAATATCCTCAAAAAGAAAATTAACTACAGATGCTTCAGTAGCAGAAAGTAATGGCTTGGCCTCTACCCATTTGGTAACATAATCAGTGCAAACTAATATATATTTATTTTGTCTTGATGGAGGACTAATAAGTCCTACAAAATCTAAAGCCCATTTTTCAAAAGGTTCAATATGTACCTGAGGCTGCAATGGCATCTCACATGAAGGAGAAGGTTTCCCTACCCTTTGGAAACTGTCACACCTTTTGACATACTCTTTAGCATCTTTAAAAAGGAATGGCCAATAATATCCTAAATGAAGGATCTTATAAGTTGTTCTTTTATCAGCAAAGTGTCCACCACAAGGTTCATCATGACATGCCTTGAGGATCTCAGGCATCTCCTCTTCCCGAACACATCTCATAATGATAAAATCTGGACCTGTTTTGTATAACTCATTAGCAACCCATGAATATTTTGCACTGTCATAAATGATCTTTATTTTGTCTCTTGCATTCATTATTGAAGGAAATTTCCCTGAAACTAAATAATTAGCAATGTCAGCAAACCAAGGAGTTTGGGTAGAAATTGCAAAAAGATATTCATCAGGAAATTGATCTTCAACTGGAGTGTCATCTTTGATGTTTTGGAGTCTAGATAGGAAATCAGCTACCGTGTTTTGTTTTCCAGGCCTATCTAGAATGGTAATGTTGAATTCTTGTAAAATCAATAACCATCTTATGACTCTGCCATTAGTAATTGATTTGTTCATTAGGTATCTAATTGCAGAATGATCTGTGTGAACAAAAGTTTCATAGCCTGTTATATAGTGTCTGAATTTGTTTATGGCATGAACAACAGCTAAAAACTCTTTTTTAGTTACAGTATAGTTTAACTCTGAAGGAGTCAAATTTTTACTGGTATAGTAGATGGCATAAGGAATCAGGTCTTTTTGTCCCAATACTGCTGCTAGAGCTGTATCTGAGGCATCTGTTGAAATATGAAAAGGTAACTTCCAGTTAGGTCCCCTTAAAATAGGTGCTTCAGAAATTTTTGTTTTTAAGGTCTCAAAGGCTAACTGGCAATCAGAATTCCATTTGAATTCACAATCTTTGGTAAGTAATTTGAAGAGTGGAGATGCTATCTTGGTGAATTTTTCTATAAATCTTCGATAATATCCTGTAAATCCTAGAAAACTCCTAACATATTTTTGACAACTTGGAATAGATAAGTTAGAGATGACTTCAACTTTTGACTTATCAACTCTAATCCCATCCCCTGAAATGTGATGTCCTAAAACAATTCCTTCAGTAAACATCATAAAACACTTCTCATGACTAAGTGAAATATCTGCTTCTTTACATCTTTTTAAAAATTTTTCCAAGTTTTCTAAGGCTTCTTCAAATGTGTTTCCATAAACTGTGAAATCATCCATATATACCTCTACACAATCATGTTTTAGATCCGAAAATATTCCTAATACCGCCCTTTGAAATGTTGCAGGTGCATTGCATAATCCAAATGAAAATACTCGGTAAGCATAGGTACCCCAAGGACAGGTAAATGTGGTTTTGTCTTGATCCTCAAGTGCTACTTGAATTTGATTATAACCACTAAACCCATCTAGAAATTAGAAGTACTTTTTGCCAGCTAAGGTATCTAACACCTGATCTATGAAAGGTAGGGGAAAATGATCTTTAAGAGTAGCTTTGTTTAATTCTCGGTAGTCAATACATACCCTCCATTTACCATTTTTATTTGGCACAATTACCAAAGGAGAAACCCACTCACTATCTGAAATAGGATAGATAAAGTTGACATTCAACAATTTATGCAATTCTTCTTTAACAATCTCCCTAAGATTTGGATTCATCTGTCTTTGAGGTTGTCTGATTGGTTTACAATTTTCCTCTATGTAGATGTGATGAGTGCAAGTCTTGGGGCTTATCCCTTTCATATCAGTGTACTCCCATGCATATGCATAAGAATGTCTCTGTAAGATCTTGACTAGCTCTTCTTGTTGAGATTTTTCTAGGTTCTTGTTTATGTTTAAAGTTTTTCCTAGAAATATCTCACTTGTAGAGCTGCCAAATTTATCCATAGAATGAAGAGACATCTGTCTTGATGATAAAAACTCAATGTTGGATTCTTCTTGAAATTTTTCATGTTTGTATTCCGAAGAGGATTCAAATTTTTCTAAAGTATTCAGAATTTGACTATCTTCACTAATTTCTGAAATTGTGAAGAGAGGTTGTAAGTCTTCTTCATCCTCTATCCATTGAGTATCATCTAAATCTGTAATTGTCCTTGCTAGAGGATACAAAGTGAATTTATTAGTTGAACTAAAATCAGAGATATACATATCACCATATCTACAACTAATGAAAGCATCAGCTATAGCTAACCAAGGTCTTCCTAATATAATAGGATGCCCTCCTAGATTATTCTTAGGAGTTAGGATCATGAAATCCACAGGATACTCCCAAGAATCTAGGAACACTGGAATGTCTTCTATTACCCCATCAGGTTTGATCATAGATCTGTCTGCTAATTGTAATAATGTGGGAGTAAAGAGAAGATTAGGAAGTTTCAGTTTATCCATGATTTGTCTACTCATGATATTGATTGCTACTCCTAAATCAATGAGTGTGTTTTGGATCTCAATTCCATTGATGTGAATTTTAACAACTGGATTTCCTGGGTCTAGATACTTTGGAATAGAAATCTTACCCATCATGATATCTGCTATTTTTCCTGCCAGTTGAATTTTCTTTGTCTCTCTTATTCATTTTCTTGTTTTCTTCATGCTCAACTCCTTTATTGTCTTTGCTAAAATTGGAATTTCCTTGATAGCTTGTAATAATGGAATCTTAATATAGACATTTCTCAGCTCATCTAGGAAATCATAATTAGGCACCATAATTTGTTTTTCTACACCTCTATCAATTTGTGATATTTCTGGAAAGGGAGCTGTAGGAGTGGATGTTGATGGCTGCTCTAATACAGGAGTTGAAATTATTGGTTCTTTTTGTTTTGGTTTTTCAATGTTTGGGTCCTGAAAAGATGTGTCTTCTTCAAGAATTTTATTTTCTTGTAGAGAATCTTCCTCAGAGTTGTCTTGTTCTTGTATGATCACAGAAGGTTTCCTCTTTTCAAGTATTCTTCCAGACCTAAGTTGAACATCACTAAGGTAGAGGAGTAATTAAATAAGTTGGAAATTGTTGGCCTTCTATCATGTATGTATTCTGAGGATTTTTATTGTTGGGGTTTGGTATGGGTTGAGCAGGCAACTGATTTGATTTCTGAGGAAATGGTAATGGGAGTGGTTGATTTTGGTATTGTGGGTTCTGAGGATTCTGTTGAGGATTTTGTTGAGGGTTTTGAGGAGAAAAATGTGGGTATGGTGGATAGGATGGTGGATATTGATAGTATTGGGAGTATCTTCCATAGGGATTTTGTGCTCCTTGTGCCCAAGCTTGAGATTGATTTTGAAATTGGGGCCAAGGTTGCTGCCAAGAATTCCAATTTGGTGGAGGTTGATTGTACATTTGATCATGGAATCCTTGTGTTTGAGGTCCTTGCCAATGCCTTCTAGAGACAAAATTGAGAGATTCTGTGGAATTTGTAGGAGTTTCCTCTTGAAAGACAACTTTAAGACCAGGAAGTGAAGGAAAACTCTTGGTTTCATGTTTTTCTGAACAAATTACACAAGTCTCTACAACTTTTGCATCCAAAGGACACTCTCTCAAGGCATGCTTCCTTCTACATTTGGGACAAAATATTGCTAAGGCATCAGATTCAGATTTTTGCTTGTTTTGTAACTTAAGGGTGTCTATTTGTTCACTAAGACTCCCTAAGATGTCAGATTTGAATTCATCAAGCATATGCCCTATCTCTGCCCTACTCACTGTCCCAGAAGCAGACTTACTTGCACTTGCAAGAGCAGGGTCTCTTGGACCTTTCACAGTTTTGGATTTTCCTCTTGAAAGGTTGATACATAACTCAGATATTTCAGGTAATGTGAGCTGAGATATATCCCCTTTTCCCATCATGTTAAGGATATCCAACCATTCATCTCTAATTGTCTTCAACAAGAGAGCTTTTAAGGTGTCTTGATCTAAGTTCTCCATTTTTTCTCTTTTGATGTTGTAATGAAATCTGTCCAACAAATCTTCCAGGTTTTCATCTTCTTTTTGTAGCATCTTAAACACTTCCTCCTTATGATTGACTGGCATACGACAATCCAAATACCTCTCTAGAAATGCTTGTTCATGTCTTCCCATGTCCTAATAGAACTGTTGATCAAACTCATAAACCACTTCAATGATGCTCCTTTCAATGTTGAAGGAAATAGTTTAAGCTTTTGAGCATCTTGTAAGTAGTCATAGGTTCTACACAGGTCTTCAAATTCAAATAGGAAGGTTTCAGGATCTTCAGTTTTAAGTCCATAGAAGTTTGGAAGGACAGAGGGTGAAATGTTTTTCATAGTTGTATTGGTTTATTCATCTACTATAGGAAACCCAAAAGAGCTTCCCATCTCTCTTCTACCTCTTCCTCTGCCTCCTTCGCCTTCTACACCTTTACCTCCTTCTCCTCTACCTCTATCTCTACCCCCTCCAAATAGTGTGTTTTCTCCATTAAAGACTCCTCCTCCCCCTTCTACTGCCATAGTTGATTCCTCTGTGGAAGTAGAAAATTTTGTGTCTCTAGCAGAGGTCCTTGACTCTTCTTCTAAGACAGGTTCAGTGGATGAAGTGGAAGGTATTTCTAATGGAATATCTGATCTTAAGTCTTATGGAAGTATAGGATTAGTAAAGGATGGAATGTGGGTCTGAGTTGGAGGTGTGCTGGCTCTTGGTCTAGGTGAAACAAGAGGTGTTCTAGGAATCAAGCTTTTGCTTCTGCTTCTTATGAATCTACCCCTTGAGTCTCTCTCTCTACGCATATCATTGTTTTTGGGAGTTAAGAAACAAGGCTACCTAGTTACACTTCCCTGGCAACGGCGCCAAAATGTTTGTGATCAACTTAGTGTTCCTAAATTGAGTTCATTAATTGTCAACCAGGGCTAGTAAACTGCTAAAGTGTGGTACACTATATGCGCCTAGGTATTTGTTTCTCACTACGTTGTGTTTAGTGTTTTATGATGTTTTTGGTTTTATGGTTTTATGTTTGAAAAGGGAAAGGACTAAGTGCTGGTGAAAAGAAGCTATTGTTTATATTAAAACGAAACAAAGCCTAAACTATGGATGACAAACAACAAATGCAAAGCTTGATAATGACTTCATTGCAAGAAAATAAATCACAACATGATCTTGAACTTATCAAATTCATTCATTAAAGATGTGTTGGAAGAGCTTGAGAAATGGACAAGTTAAGTGTAAATGAAGTTCTCCTAAATAAACAATCAAATTACAATGTTACAACATCTCATCCATGGTTAAAGGTTTATTGGAACATATTTAAAAAAGAAAATTTGTAGCACAGTAAGATTTCTACTCTGAACTAACTCCTAATTCTGTTCTGCAACTCAATTTAGCACCACTAGGCCTCACTCAAAAGTTATAGATTTCTTTTTAAAATAGTATTTGAGAAAAGGTTTATTTGTGAAATGGTAAAAACGTTGCAAAATAATCCAGGCCTTAGACTAATACTAGCTTCTGTCCAGATGATTATGTGTTAATATGAGGTTGGAACAAAAGAAGTTTTGTTAATAATGAAGACTGTGGTATATAAATTTAACAACTAATACAATTGAAAATGCAATGGATAACAACTAAACTGGAATGCTAATACAGTGAGCTAAGACTAAGCTAAAGTGCCATTATCAAACTTGAAATGTAGTGAAAAAGCTGAACTAAATGCAATCAAACTCCAGAGTGTTAAAACTAAATTAACATGCAGCTAGTCTATGGAATTCTACAACCCATCTCGTTCAATATGAATGATATTTTGGAAGAGTTTGTAAAAACAAGTATGGCTGTATTATTCAATGCAATTGAACATAAACATAAGATTTGAAAGAAAATACAACTAGGATCTAAGAAACCACAACAGTTTCTTATTCATTGTTAATGATGTTTTGGAAGAGTTTGTAGGAGTAAGACCAGCTATGACACTTAGTGTAAACAAGCATAAATCATAAAATTCAAAAGGAAATGCAACTAAAATCTACAACACCACAGCTATGCCTTATTCATTGTGATGATATTTTGGAAGAGTTATAAGAGTAAGTCTAGCTGTGATGATTAATGTAAACAAGTATGAAACATAAACTTCAGAAACTTACTTAAGCTCGAAATGAAAAACGAGACTAAAATACTTATCTAAACTGTATGAACAAGGCTGCTCAGGTAGCAGGGGCCCTCTACCACCAGAGTAGCACGCAAAATCTAGTTCAAGATTGACTCAACGCTTTCAATAAAATGATGCTTCTTTCATTAAAAGAGAAATTACTTCAAAACAGAGTGTTTTCGGACTTCTGAGATCTAGCAATCCAACACAAAATCTAACCTTGTCCCTCGGTTTCCCGAGCCATATTTATAGAAAAAATTACATAATTGTCTTAAGATAACCTAGGGATAATTGTCTTTCAAAATTAAAATCGAACTAGAACTCTGATGGTGGTTTCGTAATATGATTAAGGACATCTAGACTGTCCTTGTCCTATTAGGAGTCTATCTCCTAGTTTGAGTTCCCACGTGCATAACCACCTACAGAATTTCGTTCAAGCTTCGTGGAGAGCAAAAAATGATGAGGGAATGATGTGGAATACGACCATATGTGTTTTTCTCAAAGATGACACCTGGAACCTGCGTAGACATGAAGACAACTACAAAATCGGCAACTAGCTACAGAATGTCTGCATTCTGTAGCTAGATCTAGTTCAAAAAGTACTACAATGACAAAATCATAAAAACATAGCAAGTTAGTCATGATATTCATTCTTAAAGCAATTTTAATTAATTCTATTGATCATTTGAGCCTGTAATTAATAATTGACAAAGGAAATGGAGTAGAATGTGGTGGAAGAAAGAACATCTTTGGAGCTCAACAATTACCCCAGACTATTTTTGGAAGATCCTTTAATTCACTTTCTTGTATTTAGGTGTCCAGTCCTAATCACCCAGAGTGGAAATACCTGAAGGCTGCTTGATTGTTGTATATTTATGGACTTTCGATATAGTGTGCTCTTTTCTCCTAGATTTCCATAGCTTCTAATTTTTTTTAGTCTAATTAATCTCATAATTATTAAAAGTAGCTGACCGATCGCCTCATCGATCGAGGAGGCTTCGTGGGATTTCTCCTGTGAGTGCCGAGCCTTCTTCAAGAAGGCATAGGAGTAATTCAATGGTTTATTTTCATCTAGTAGTTTCGAACGCATCAGAGATTGATCCTCCAAATGGGCTTGTTGTTTCTACGGGTGGTCCTAGTACTAGTGATATTATAGAGAGGAGTACTCCACTCATCTCTAGAGTCTTGTTTCCGACAGAAGAAGTTGAAGTTGTAGAGGTTCCTGAACCTCCAAGTACTCCTTCCTCTCCTCTTCTTGCCATTTTTTGGACATTATTTTGAACGTTGGGCCTACGTCTCAGAGACCTCTAGCCCCCATCCTTATCCCTTTCTTTCGATGGCCACAGTTGGGAACACAACTTCGGCTGTGAGCACTGCAAGTGTGCATACTCCTTTTTAGTTGAAGGAGGGGGTACCATTGCTATTTCAACTATCACTTTTAGTGCTGCAATGTTTGGCTCTGCCCCTATTCCATCCATGAGTGGGGGCACCTAAGAATTTCCTTCCCATTCTAGTCCCTTTTCTTTTGGAATGCAATCTAGTTCCATTCCTTCTGGTTCCTTCACTGCTGCTTCTTTTGTCTTCGTGCCTATGCCTTCTATGGCTAGTGGGTCATCTAATTTTCAAGGTTTCCCCTTCGGAAGTGGTCACATTCCTCATTCGAACCCTTCCTTAGTATATTTTCCTTTCACCTCTCAAAATCAAGGATTCAATCCTTTCCTCGGAGGTCAAAGCTCTAATTATTTTTCAGGTTGGAACCCTGCTTTTACAGGCTTGGGAGCTGGGAATCAGTTTTTATTTGGTCAACAAGGGAATGCACCTTTCCCTTTTGTAGGTGCTTCTTAGGGTTTCTCTTCATTCGCCAACGCTTGGAACCATTACCAAGGGGTTTAATTTTCATTTAATACTTTGATTGGAGGGAATATCCCTGTTTATAATAATCCTATGATGGGAGGGGGTCCTTCTTCAAATGCTTATGGGCCACAAGGTTTCTCTTATGGCTCAAAATTTTCTACGAACAATATTTGGCAACTTGGTGCCTCAACAAATCTAGTGTATTCTTTTCAAAATGTTGGGAATCCTTGCTTTGGGGGATGGAATTATTAAGATCCTCCATGCTTACCTTTCTTGGAAACTTTAAAATTGCAAGATCTATCAAAATTGATGAATGATCCTATTCGATGTAGTCCACGTTGGCCTCCAGTCCCTACTAAACTTCCCTTGGATATTCCAAAATTTGAAGGGAAGACTAGCGAGGATTCGACTGACCATGTTACCACTTTCCACTTATGGTGTTCGTCGAACTCCCTTATCGACGATTCGATTAGGTTGAGGCTATTTCAACGCAACCTAACTAGGAACACTACAAAATGGTACATTGAGTTGACAGGGGGTTGTTTTGCTACTTTTGGTGAGTTGGATACTATATTTCTGAACCATTTCTAGTTGCTTTTTCATTATGATGTTGAGACTAATCTCCTGGCCAATTTCCAGCAGGATAAGGCAACACACATTTTTTATCATATTCAGGAATGACAGAGAAGGAGGAGGCTTATCAAAGCCCAGATTCCGAATGAGTTCCTTCTCGAATGGTTTCTTAAATCCTTACAGCCAGAAATCTCGAAGGACGTATCCCTTTCTGGGGTATTTTCTGAGGAACGTGCTATCTTTAGAGCTCAACATTTAGAACTGATCTATTCTTAGTGTGGGGTCCTCAATAATATTCTGTGGAATGCTCCTCATTCCAAGCTAGATTTATCCAAAATGAAGCCAGGTCCTCATGCTGACGAGCTTATCGGTACAATTGATAATGGCATGAATAACCTGCTAAATCAATTGCAAAAATTGTATTTACAATCTGTTCCTTCTGGTCAGGCTATGTCGCCGGTGTCAAATCCTTCTCAATCCTTGACTATTAATGTTTTTCAGGCTTCTAACCCCAAAGGAAATCAACAATCTGATGGGAAGAAGAAGGGACAAAATAATAAGAAGAAATACAAGGATGGGAAGGGAAATGTGAACAGATATAGTGATAGTGTAGGAGAGGGTAAGAGGGACAATAAGAAGAAGGTTATGTTTCCATGCAAGTTATGTATTGGAGACCATCTTACTCACCTCTGACCAGAAATTCAGGATGCTCAATGCTTGTTAACTCAGCAGGGTTCTTCCAGTTCCCAGAATTTACTGACAAACCCTTTTCCCCAAGGGAAACAGTTTCTTTCTGGCATGAATGCTAATACTAGAGCTCCCGCAAGGGGCAACCAGGAAGGGGAAAATTCATCGAATTCATATATTATGAGCGCTCACGCTAATATCGCTACGAGATCTCATGATTATGGTGAAGTTGAGTGTTCTAAAGCTAAGCCTTGATCCTAGCAATTCTTAGCCACTCTATATCTAGAGGCCTGCAGTTGAGCCTATGCCTCGGATGCTGAAAGGGTGTACAAAGCATATGAAGATCAATCCTAACGCTAAGGTTGCCCAGAACTACTCCATTGTGTAAGATGTGGCCCAAAGTGCTTGTGCCATGTTTGCATTAGAGGTACTCCAGTCGTTCCCAGCACAAAGGAGTGCATGATCACTGCCATTGGGGCTATTGATCCAAAAACTCTCTTATGATCACATTTGACATGTCGAATTTTAAGAAGAGACTTCCTCATCACATGGCTTTTCAGATTAAGTCTACATATCAAAAGATTAATATTTTTCGAACAATAGTCAACATTAGGGGAATTTTGAGGTCTAAAATATGCCTCCTAAGAAAAATGTACAACTAAAATAAACTTTATAAGGACCAATGGGATTTAAGATGATGATCTCAACCATGGGGGATGATTCACCATTTTTGGAGTAAAAAGGTAAAAAGATTAAAAAATAATAAAATAATAAAACTATTTTTGAAACTCGTATTTTCAACTTACCTCCCCAAGGTTTTACTCAAATTTCAAGTGGAAGTACTCACTGGATGCAAAATTTAACTCCTCATCCAAAGAGTACCCATGTTACATACTTTTGATGGACCCTGTTACATGAAAAATGAGAAATACATGAAAAACGTGATTGAAATCATGTTTTTTAATGTATTTCTCATGTTTCATGTAGTAGGGTCCATTGAAAGTATGCAACATGGGTACTCATTGGATCAGGAATAAAATTCTACATCCAACAAGTGTTTCCACTTGAAATTTGAGTAAATTCATAGGGAGTTAAGTTGAAAATACGAGTTGAAAAAATAGTTTTTTATTTTTTCCCTTCAAAATTTGATGATGTAATCTAATATTATTTTATTATTTCCACTATTATTTTATAATTTCCTTTGGAGGACCATTTTAGACCTCAAAACTCCCCTAATGTGAGGGTTCTTCCACGTGCGTGATGCCTATCTCATGTTGGAAAGCTATTGGATCTCCTTCGGATGTCCCTTCAACTACTCTTCTTACTGCATTTGATGGTCATTCTCACGGACCACATAAAATTTTTCCATCTTTACCCATCTGTGTTGTGGGGGAAACTGTCAATATTGACGTCAAGATAGTTGATGAAAATTTAGACTATAACCTTCTGTTGGGGCAAAATTTTATTTATGAGATGATGCTATTACTTCCTCATTATTTCCCATCTTATGTTTTCCCCACGAAGGGAGGATTGTCACTGTTAACCAGATGGATTTTTCTCTTGTAGATCCAAATGCATCTAATGATTCCATTATACCCTTGGTGAATGATGCTAAGCAACCTGTTGAGAATTTGGGTGTTGGAATGTATATATCATTGATGGGAATACATCGTTGGAATTTGGTTCATATTCATGCTATCTCATCCTCCAGGGTTCCTACTCAAAGAGAGTTCTTTCGAACTCATTATTTTTCGGACCCTGTTGGTACCATTTCATGACCTATCCTTTTATCCAAAAACCTCATTATTATTCATCATTTTCCTCTTAAACCTTCATAAATTTCTTATATCCTATTGAAACTGATTAGTATAGTACCATAATTGTTATTTTTACATTAAAATTAATTTTGGGAATTTTCGTGTTAAAACTAGAATTTTTCAAAGAATTACAGGTTCTGGTAACTTCCTGTAATGGCTTTATGTTCTGACATGTGGCATGATAGGTGGACCAAAACTAAGGTTGAGGATTTAATTTGGAATGTACAAGGATGGTGAAAAATCTATTCACCTTAAGATTCGAAGTTCATAAGTGGCTGGTCAACGCTGGTCAAAACCAACCATTTCAGCAGAAAATCTTGAATCATAAATGAACAGACTTGATATTTTACTTGTATATAGGGATTTAAACCAATTCGACTTCTTTTAGAAGTCAGTTAGGCTTTTGAGGAACGTGAATAGCCTCATTTTGTTATGTAATTCATGATAAATAGTTAGAGTAAAAGATTTGAAAGTTAGTTGATACGTAGAGAGAGACATACAAAGACATGAGATTTATGTGCCAAGCTTCAAACTTTGTTTTTATGTAATTGATTTCCAGACTTCAATAGAGACAGAGATTCAGTTCTTCATGGTGTTATAGTTCATCATTTTCTTCATTTGAGTTACTCCAAGTGTGCTTGCAACGTGTGGAGGGCCCCCATACAGTGTTGGTACACTTTTCTTTATGTTTTCCTTTACATCTGCATATTCAGATCTGATAGTACATTTTCACTTAATTCTGATGTTGTAAGTTCATGAATCTTGATTAGAAGTGTGTTTATTGTTTCAGTGATCATATCTGCTTTATGTTCATGGTTATAATTGAAAAATTCAATTACTAGATTAATGAGTAAACCTTGTAAGAGGATTTAATTGTTGATTGAATTCAAAATTATTACCTTGATCTCTGTTTTTAAATGAGTTTGATTTAAGTGTGTTGATTTTAAAGAGACCCTGTGAATTGAGTCCTTGTAAGAGGACTAGGATCTCAAACAAACCATAGGAATTATATAATTTCTTTTACTGTGTTAATCTAATAAATTGGAAGAGATTCTGTGAGCTGAAACCTTGTAAAAGAACTAGAATCTCAGACAGCCATAAGCACTCTGTTTTTAAGAATATAGATCTGTTTTAATTGGAGAGGTGTTTAAGTGTGTAACGAACCAAAGGGAAATCTCTTGTAAAAATGTTATTGGATCCTGCTGCAACAAACCCTCATTCAGGAAATTAAATCCTTTTAGGTCTATATATATTAGACAAGTATCTCTAAGCTTACCTACTCGGGTTGACAAGAAATTAAAGCCTAATCGACAGTAGTAGAATAGACCAAACATTGGCGTCGTTGCAGGGGAGGTGCAACTAGAGGATTTAAAAAAAAAATACAAAAACAAATCTAAAAACAAAACAAACAAAAACATATACTTAGTTTTCATTCTTCATTTTGTTAAGCCATGATTCCTTATGTCTAGACCTAGGGATGAAAAAGGCAGATTTATAAAAACCCCCCATCCAAAAACTAACCCACCATTGGGAGCAGAAACTTTAGAGAAGGTTGAGTTTACAACTCCAGTTAGAAAGGTTACCGTAGAAGAACTTGAGGAAAAATAAAAATCAGGGCAGAGACTTACTCTCATTGAAAGAAAAATCCTATTAGCTTATGAAGCAAAGAGGAAACATCTACCTAAATCTTATATAGTAAAACAGAGTAGTAAAAGAACCCAACAAACTCTTTTTGACCCTGAAAAATATCAAGAGGAAGAGAAATTAGAAGAACAACTTCTCTTTGAACAAATTGACACTGAAAAAGAGGAATCAGAAGAACAACCTATCAAAATGACTGAGGAAGGAGGAGAATAAACAAGAGGACCTACTCCAGAACAACTTAGAGAATATGAGAGACAATAAGAAGAAAGAAGAATACAAAGAGAACTTGAAAAAAGACAAAGAGAACTTGAACAAAAACAAAGAAATGATCAAAATCAAAACCCAAGACAGGAAGAGGAGTCAACATTTAAATTTCCTATTCAAGAAGAAAACAATGATGAACAAATTAAAATGAAAAATATATCCCCATCTGTATTACCAAATTTTTATGGCATGGCATCTGAAGACCCTGATTCATTTTTATTTGAATTTGATATAGTATGTCGAACGTATGAGTATACAGATGATGCACACAGACTTAGGCTCTTTCCTGCCACATTAAAAGCATCAGCACTTAGGTGGTTTATGGGATTAGGTGAACATGCAGTGACTGATTGGAATGGTATGAGGCAAATCTTCTTAAAAAAATATCAACCTTATTGTAGATCAAAAGATTCCAAAGATGACATTTTTAGAATGAACCAACAAGAGGATAAAACCTTAGAAGAATACTTGGAAAGATTTGTCTACAGTTTGCAAAAATCAAAACATAGAACCATGTCTACTAATATTATTCGAACCATATTCCTAAAAGGCATCCGAGAAGAATACTTAGATGATCTTAATCTAATGGGTAAAGGTGATATATCTACTCTACCCTTTGATGATATTGCAGACTTATGTGAAAAGTATTTTAGAAGTAAAACAAGAAATGGAAAAATAACCATGACATCTAAAGCCACTAAATCTGCCACAGCAAGTGTTACAAGGGCTGAAATAGGAAATCTATTTGAAGAATTTAAAATAGACCTATTAATCACCTTAGGAAATCAAATAGACACATTAAAAACAAAAAAATACAAGAAGAAGACCAATTAATGGCAGTGTGCTATCCAAAATGCAGAAACAAAAACATGCTTTGGAGTGTCCTTTAAATAATATTTAGGTTTTCCTTTTGTATAGAAAATCATGATATTTTCATTGTTCTAAGATCAAGGTTTTGCAGAATTACAATTTGGAAGCTAATGAAGAAATGGATAACTTATATCTCATGGGAGCTAGAAGACCATGGCAAATGAGACCTCCAGGTATGTTTCAAAATCCAAATTTACAATTTCCTGCACATGATCAAATGCCTATTCAAAATTCTTGGAACATTCCTATGCCTTGGAAAAATTGGTCTAATCAACATCAGTAGTCTTACCCACAACAACAATGGAGAGGATATCAACAATATCCTCAGCCATACCAATAATATCCTCAGCCATATCAGCAGTATCCTCAGACATATCAGCAATTTCCTCAGCAATACCCTCAACAACAAGTTTTCCATCAACCACAAAATCCACAACAAACATTACTTGCTCCTCCACCAATAAATCCACCACAACTACATCTACCCTCTAATCAGCCTCCTAGACCTACTCAAATACCTACTCAACCTATAGCCAACCCAAATAATAGAGCAGACAAACAAGCATATAATGTAGATGAGGGAACATCTTATGCCATTCTACCTCTATAGAACATTGAGCTTAGGTCTGGTAGAACTCTCCAAATAGAACCTCCAGCAGCTACAAAACAAAAATAAAACAAGAATGATGAACTTCCAAGCAAACAAGATGATGAAATAAAAAACAAACAAATGCAAACAATGAATCCACCTCCTTTTCCTGAGAGATTGATCCAAACAAAACTACCAATGCCTTTGCCTCAATTTGATGTCCTAGATGAATTAAGGAATGTTC
Organism: Pinus albicaulis; assembly: GCA_034641835.2. Taxonomy (NCBI): domain Eukaryota; kingdom Viridiplantae; phylum Streptophyta; class Pinopsida; order Pinales; family Pinaceae; genus Pinus; species Pinus albicaulis. The sequence goes on from CM076572.1 coordinate 1,395,114,592, forward strand.
ATGTGAAAATTCCATTACTACAGGAAATAAAATACATTCCAATATACACTAAAGCAATTAAAGATTTATGTCTCAAAAATCCTGCAAAGAAAATATTTGATTCACAAACCATTCATGTCATTGGAAATTTAGCTGGCCTCATATCGAATGTTATTTCAATGGGAAAGTATGTTGACCCTGGTATTCCTAAAGTTACCACAATCATTAACAACATTTCCATTCCAAATACCTTGATTGACCTTGGAGCTGCCATCAATGTGATGATATTGGAAACAATGAAAACATTGCAGTTCACAAATTTGCAATTAACACCAATTGTCCTAGAACTAGCTGATAGATCCAAAGTCATTCCTGAAGGGACCTTGGAAGACATAATTGTCTTAGTAGACTCTTGGGAGTATCCAGTAGACTTTCTAGTACTCCAGCCAAAGTCCAATTTATGGGGACATCCTATCATACTTGGCAAGCCATGGTTGGCAACTGTTGATGCATTTATTTGGTGTAGATCTGGAAACATGATCATTTCTAGAGGGACAGAAAGAAAACAACTTACCTTATACCCATCAGCACAATCTCCAGCAGTAGCTCATAACCTATGGCTTGATGAAAAATATAATGATGAAGAGGAAATTCATCCTGTTTTGAGCATTAACCAAATTTATGATTTTCAAGAAGATAACAATGCAGATTTGGTAGATTTGTTTATTTCTCAACCTGATATTTCAAAGGAATTAAGAAATGAACAATATAATTTTGCAGATCAACTATTAGCACAATGATTTCAAGAAACTTGTACCATCCAGTCTTTACAAACATTGTTCAAAGACATTTTTCCTATTCAATCTATTACAAACACACAAAGCAAAACCATAGAGATCAGTCCAGGAAAAACATTGAACATTGGAACACTTCTAGACTCATCTCAAGAACAAAAACTGATTGAATTATTGACAAAGTACCCAAATGAATTTGCTTGGGACTACACTGATGTGTAGGGAATCCACCCAGAAACTTGCACTCACCACATTTACACAGATACTAATATAAGACCAGTGAGGCAGCCACAGAGAAGAATTAACCCTATGCTTCAGGACATTGTAAGAGATGAATTGCAAAAGTTACTAATAGCCAATTTTATTTATCCCATCTCTGATAGCCAATGGGTATCTCCATTAGTGATAGTGCCTAAGAGAAATGGAAAATGGTGAATCTGTGTTGACTACAGACAACTCAATAAATCCACTCTTAAATATTATTTTCCATTGCCATTCATTGACCAAATTTTCGACACATTAGCTAGGAAATCATCATTTTCCTTCCTTGATGGTTTCAGTGATTACATCCAGATCAGAATAGCCTTAGAGGACCAAGACAAAACCACTTTTACTTGTCCCTGGGGCACATATGCCTACAATGTTTTACCATTTGGACTCTGTAATGCTCTAGCTACATTTCAAAGAGCAGTATTAGCTATTTTTCTTGATCTAGTTCATGAATGTGTTGAAGTATATATGGATGACTTTTCAGTATATGGTAATTCTTTTGATCATTCATTGCAAAATCTTGAGAAAGTTCTGAAAAGATGCGTTGAAGCAAATTTATCCCTGAGTAATGAAAAGTGTTTTATGATGTTAAATGAAGGGGTAGTATTGGGCCATTATATTCCTTCAAAAGGAATCAAAGTAGATCCATCCAAAATCCAAATCATTGTCAATTTACCAGTACCAAAAACTTAAAAATATGTAAGAAGCTTTCTTGGTTATGCAAGTTATTACAGGAGATTTATTGAACATTTTAGTAATATAGCTTTGTCTTTGTTTAATATTCTTGCAAAAGATGTATCTTTCAAGCAGAATGAAAATTGTCAAATAGCTTTTGAAACACTTAAAGAGAGATTATCCACTACTCCAGTACTAAAAGGACCTAATTGGACTCTAGCTGTCCACATCTTTACCGATGCATCTAATATAGCAGTAGGTGCTTCATTAGGAAAAAAAGAAGAATCTTTAAATTATGCCATCTATTTTATCAGTAAAAATCTAACACCTGCAGAACTCAAATATGTAGTAACTGAGAAGGAAATGCTTGCAATTATACATGCTGTGAACAAATTCCGTTTTTACATAACTGGTTATGAAGTTTTTATTCATACTGATCACTCTGCCATTAGGTACCTAATGAACAAACCTATAACTAATGGTAGAGTCACCAGATGGTTATTATTATTACAGGAATTTAATGTTACAGTGTTGGACAAACCAGGTAAAGAGAACCAGGTGGCAGACTTCCTTTCTAGACTCCACAAACCAGGTGAAGTTGTTCCAGTTGAAGATTATTTTCCTGATGAACATTTATTTGAAATTTCAATATTGAATCCATGGTATGCTGATTTAGCTAATTATCTCTCAACAGGAAAGGTGCCTCCATCCTTCACTTCAAAGGAGAAGAAAAGACTAATCAAGAAAAGTGTCAGATACTCATGGGTTAATGGAGATTTGTTTTACACTGGTTATGATATGATTATTAGAAGATGCATAAGAGATGATGAAATTCTTGATGTATTAAAATCTTGCCATGATGAACCTTGTGGTGGGCATTTTGCAGCTAAAAGAACAACATTCAAAATCATCAGTCTTGGCTATTATTGGCCATCAATTTTCAAGGATTCAAAGAATTATGTAAGAAGTTGTGACAGTTTTCAACGTATGGGCAGACCAACTGCCTCATATCAGATGCCACTACAACCTCAAGTACATCTATAGCCATTTGAAAAATGGGCTCTAGATTTTGTTGGACCCATTAATCCACCTTGTAAGGGTAAAAAGTACATCTTAGTATGTACTAACTATGTAACTAATGGGCTGAAGCAAAGGCACTTGTTAGGGCAACGAAGAAAACAGTGGTTAATTTCCTTTTGAAGAAATATTTGTCAGGTATGGAGTGCCTAGATAAATAATAACAGACCAAGGTACCCAATTTACTTCAATATTGGCTCAGGACATCACTGAAAAGTACAAAATCAAGCATAGGAGGAGTACACCTTGCCATCCACAGGCCAATGGCCAAGTGGAATCTACAAACAAAACTCTGGAAGGAATCATAACCAAAACAGTGGCAATGAATAGAAAGAACTGGGAGGAAAAGCTTAAGGATGCTCTCTGGGCTTATAGAATCAAATGGAAAGGTACAACATGATTTACACCTTATCAACTGGTGTATGGTAAAGAGGTAATGCTTCTTATTGAATTTCAAATACACACTTATAAAATGGCTTCAGATTTAGGCATTGATCTTGATGAGGCACAAAAAGAAAGGATCATGCAATTGAACCAGTTGGATGAAATGAGACAGCAGGCAGAAGAAAGAACAATATTCATGCAAAAAAAAAAGGAAGCAACGGCATGACACACATATCAAGAAGAAAGAGTTTAAAGAAGGTGATTGGGCCTTACTATTTGACTCCAAATTCAAAGATCATAAAGCCAAGTTTACAACACACTGGATGGGCCCTTACGAAATTGTTCAAGTTTTTGAAAATGGATCAGTCAAACTTACCACCATTGACCAACAAGGAAATACATTTATAGTCAATGGACATAGGCTGAAGATTTATCATAAGCCTATAAGCAAGGAAGACTTCATTCAGAAAGTAACACAACAGAAGGAGGTTGAGATAATACAACAGCCAGCTGTGATATCTTTACCTTAGTTATTTCAATTTTTTTTCAAATTTTTTACCAAAAAAAAAAAAAATTAAACAAAATAAAAAAATCAAAACTAAAAAAAGCCAATAAAAAATAAAGGTTTAGATGTGAAAACCAGACTCTGGCGCAATCTAAACTAGAATTATTACAGGAAAACCAAGAAATTGGCTGGTAAGAATTCATTTTCTTTCATTTCTGTTAATCACTTGTTTTTCCAATTTCCAATAATGACTTGAGGACAATTCAATGAATCAATGGGGGAGAAGAAAGAATGAATTTTTCATATTCATCTCCTCATTCTCAAAATTTCAATAAGGGATTTATTTTATTGATTGATTGATCAAATAAGAAGGAGTTGTTTTGTTCTAATCAGCAAAAGAGGGACCTGTTCAAGCAAGACTTATCAGCAAAGGGACCTGTTCAAGTCATATCAATATGTTTCAAAGATTGCATCAATGGCACACAAGGTTGCATCAACATGTTTCAAAGGTTCAAAATCAAACAAGGCTACATCAACATGTTCTACAAAACCAAGAAAGATAGAGGCTGAATCAACATGACTTTTCAGATTTCAGAGGGACCTATGTATGCTCATTTTCAAGGGACCTGTTTAGAAGACAAAGACCAATCACACCTTCACAAAGACAACTAGTCACACCTGCAAAAAGAAAAAAGTACTGTAAGATTCTTGTTTTTAGTACTTAAATTCCTATGATTATTTTAGTGTTAAATAATTAATTTATGGTTACTTATTAATATCAGTTTCATAACCTATATCAACCTATACCATTACTCCATTATTTCTTAACCTATGCTACCACTCTCAAAAACCATAAGCTATCCTATATGCCTAATGGTTTTATATGCCTTTATACCCCTCATGCCTATCTCTATATCAATTTCATAACCCTAGCCTATCTCTATATGCCATCTCTATCTCTATATCACTACTACTTCTATATCTCACCACTATAAACCTTAACCTATCTCTAGCTATACCCCTTAAACCTTTTCAAAAAAATAAAAAAACCTTTCAAATCAACCTCTGCCAGCAAGTACCAACGGGTCTATAAGGCCTCTCCACGGCCTTATTAGACACCAAATGAGAAGACATCTATTAAAATACTGCTTCCACGTTGATTTCGATTCATTCTGCCCACTGCCAGCCAGTACAAACGGTCTCCACAGCCTTTAATAGACAGATACACCGCCAATGAACGTATTCACTGTAGCTATCATTCCATTGCAACACGGCCTGCATACTCTGTAACCATGATTGAAACCACGCCTACGTACCCTACAAACAAGACTATGATTTTTGCTAATAAGACCCTATCCTCTGCGCCATAATTATATCAATTCCATTTCATGATAGCAGGCTAAAATTTTGAGTTTCTCCAATCACAAAGGTCGACACAAGTCCGAATTCAGGTGGTTAAGTTCAGGCTCTGTGGTTTAAAAATAGAAATACCAAGAATATAGTTTAAAGACAGCTGCCAAGATACGTTGCTTGGAAAAAGGGAGAAAATAGGCACTAAGGATTATCTAAAACATGGGGATCAGCCCAGAAATTTGAATTCAGCCCAAAAATTCAAGGTTGACTCAAAAATTTAAGGTCAGCCCAGAGGAACGCAACAAAAGAGGTAACAGTTAAAAACCCTGGTTAATAATATTTTTTAACAGGGCATAAGAAGACAGGGTTAGAACAAAGAAATTTTAATGGAAAATAGGGTAGAACCAGAGAAGTTCGACAGTTCGAAATTTCATGAAGATTGTGTCAAAATTTTAAGAGAAAAACAGTGGTTACCTTTCTTAGAAAAATTTAATGGGTATTATGAAGAAGTCACAAAACAATTTGCTTCTTCTTTCACTGGAGAAAAATCCACAGTAGGGAGTCTTCCCTTTAGGGTTTCAGAAGACACTATAGCCCAAACAATAGATATCAGTCCATAGGGTGAGAAATACTTTAAAACAAAGCAATTCAAGGAGAAATCATGGACACCATTCATATCCAGATCTAGAGTGTCCTCAGTAAACTGGAAAATAGGAGTTCCTAGGAGTTGGCTTATTCATCCCTAGGATGAAATGGTCTATATCCTTCAAAATTTTATCGCATGTGAGGGCAGATATAGTATAGTGTATTTGTATCATATCAAGATCTTGTTGCATTTGAAAGGGGAATGTACCATCATTCTACCTTATTTCCTTTGTCAGAGCTTAACCAAAATGTCAAAAACTATTTAGAAGAAGAAAGGTAATATGGATAAAAATTTATGTCATTTTGGTTTGATAAAAAAATTAATTGAGTTTGAATTACAAAAGACAGGATGACATGGAAGAGATTTTTAATCTCTAATGAAATCAAAACTAATGAAGAAGAACAAGAGAAACAAGAGGGTACACAATTCATGACTGTTGTAATTGAAATTGATGATGAGACTCCGGAATTTAGATCAAACATTGTTGCCCAGCCTAGTAGCATTATAAGAACAAGAAAAATGAGACAAGAAGAGGCTAACAGAGATGAAAAAGATAAAAATTTTACCACCTATACAAAGAAATATAGAAGGATAAAAAGTAAGAAAATGCAAGATAATGAAGACATGCAGCAAGAACAGGATGCAAATATACAAGAAATGGTAATAGAAGGCAGTAGTGAAGAACCAAAAGAGAAAACACCCCCAAACAGGAAGCAAAAGCAACTAGAGAGGAAAATTCAAGACTTGCAACAAGAACTCAGGGAATCAGAGGTGTTAGAAAGAGTTGTGAAGAAAGAGAATGAAGCACTGAGAAAACAAAGCAAGAAAATTTGAAAAAAAAATGAAAATTTGAAGAAGAAAGTAAGAAAACTCAAAGCCAATCAAACTGAAATCTGTAAATGGGTTGGAAAATGGTATAGTTAGAAGAAAGCTCTCAAGGAAAAGTACAAAAACATGAAGATTGAATATCAAGCTCAGAAGAATGTGGATGTTTTATTGCAGGCAACAGAAGCAGCAAACAGAGGAGTCTAACAGGTTAGCATGAGGACATGCAAAGTCTTGTGTTTGGGGGAGATGTTGGTACCATTTCATGACCTATCTTTTTATCCAAAAACCTCATTATTATTCATCATTTTCCTCATAAACCTTCGTAGATTTCTTATATCCTATTGAAACTGATTATTATAGTGCCATAATTGTTATTTTTACATTAAAATTAATTTTGGGAATTTTCGTGTTAAAACTAGAATTTTTCAAAGAATTACAAGTTCTGGTAACTTCCTGTAATGGCTTTATATTCTGACATGTGGCATGACAGGTGGACCAAAACGAAGGTTCAGGACTTAATCTGGAATGTACAAGGATGGCAAAAAATCTATTCACCTTCAGATTCGAAGTTCATAAGTGACCGATCAACGCTGGTCAAACCCAACCATTTCAGCAAAACATTTTGAATCATAAATGACCAGACTTGATATTTTGCTTGTATATAGGGATTTAAACCAATTCAACTTCTTTTGGAAGTCAGTTAGGATTTTGAGGAGCGTGAATAGCCTCATTTTGTTATGTAATTCATGATAAATAGCTAGAGGAAAATATTTGAAAGTTAGTTGATACATAGAGAGAGACATACAAAGACATGAGATTTATGTGCCAAGCTTCAAACTCTGTTTTCATGTAATTTATTTCTAGACTTCAATAGAGACAAAGATTCAGTTCTTCATGGTGTTATAGTTCATCATTTTCTTCATTTGAGTTACTCCAAGTGTGCTTGCAACGTGTGGAGGCCCCCCATACAGTGCTGATACACTTTTCTTTATGTTTTCCTTTACATCTGCATATTCAAATCTGATAGTACATTTTCACTTAATTCTGATGCTGTAAGTTCATGAATCTTGATTAGAAGTGTGTTTATTATTTCAGTTATCATCTCTTCTTTATGTTCATGGTTATAATTGAAAAATTCAATTACTAGATTAATGAGTAAACCTTGTAAGAGGATTTAATTGTTGATTGAATTCAAAATTATTATCTTGATCTTCGTTTTTAAATGAGTTTGATTTAAGTGTGCTGATTTGAAAGAGACTTTGTGAATTGAGTCCTTGTAAGAGGACTATGATCTCAAACAAACCATAGGAATTATATAATTTATTTTAATGTGTTAATCTAAGAAATTGAAAGAGATTATGTGAGCTGAAACCTTGTAAAAGGACTAGAATTTCAGACAACCATAAGCACTTTGTTTTTAGGAAGATAGATCTGTTTTAATTGGAGAGGTGTTTAAGTGTGTAAGGAACCAAAGGGCAATCCCTTGTAAAAAGGGTATTGGATCCTGCTGCAACAAACCCTCATTCAGGAAATTAAATCCTTTTAGGTCTATATATATTAGACAAGTATCTCTAAGCTTACCTACTCGGGTTGAAAATAAATTAAAGCCTAATCTACAGCAGCATAATAGACCAAACAGACCCTTGGACCTTGCCTTATCCTACCTCCACATTAGAGGAAGGTCAAGTGGGTGGAATGGAATATCCTATGTCTGCAACTGAGATTGCCTATCAATCTATTGTTGATTCTGCAAACTCCATTCTGTTTTCTCTTTCACCAAAGGAGTTGGATGGAGATGTGGCTCTGACTTGGACTCTTAGTTCATCTTCTATTCAGGATTGCCTTGATACTACTCTTCCAATTGAAGAGGCCATCCTTGAAGCAATGAATGGTGTAGAAAGTGTTATCACTCTCCCCAACTTCCTAGGTTGAAATTAGGAGTGAAGAAATCTAACCACAGACCAAGTTTTAGCTAGGAAGCTAGCCCTACCTAACCAGAGAGGGCTCTCTCTGTGTCACTTTTTAATTATTCAATTTTAGGGTTGAGTACCAGAGTTTAGTCTAGATATAAATTAATGATTTTTTTGCTGGATAAAAATTATAATCTATGAAGCTAAATCTGATTTCAAAGGTTGGATTACAGGAAACTAAGCAAGGCAATATAGGAAAACTATTTGAGCACATTTAATTTATCATGGGTGTATAGTGGTAGAAAAGAGAGGGGTTTGAATGATAATTTTATTAAATTCATTCATTAGAAGAAAGACACATTTTAAAAATCCAAATAAATAGAACATATGACTAAATTTTGTTTATAAAGTGATAAAAATTTTACATAGAAAGTGAAATGGAAGTGAAATAACATAGAAAGGGACAGTGCTCAATACAAATACCACATGAATCTCACAAAATTGCTACAACTCCTTTGATTTTCATTAATAGCAGGTCCACAAGAATACACAGAGTTCAAAAACTCTATTATCCAACAGTAATACTTCATATAGTGAAGTATTTATAGAAAAATAAATTACAATGGTTACATTAAAGGCTATCCAAACCGATTGCTTTATTTTCTAACTAATTCTAACTGCATCATGGAAATAAATTACATCTGCTGTGTTGGCACTGGCTATAACTAAAAATTGTTGCTGAAGAAGATAATCACGAGTTGCGTTGGCTGTTAGTTGACTGCTGATCTAGAAAAATTTGACTTTTTTTTCTTTTGCTAATTACTCTTGAAACTCACATAAATTTTCCCAATGCTCTTCATCAGGGATAACTAATTTAATTACCCTGCGGTAAATTTCATCTGCTTCAGTGTATTTTGCAAAGGCGGGCTTCACCCAAAGACATGCTTGATTTCATACTTAATATAAATTTCATTTCTTAATTATCACAACAATGCCTTTCCTGTTAATGTGCCTTTAATATTTGAAAATTTAGCAGTATCCCTGGCAACCTCCTGAAGTGTTTTTCCATAGTCATCTTTGGTCATCAATTTATCATTAATTACAAAAAGAGAAGGTAGTCCTTTTTGTGTCAGAGACTCTATCCTGCTGAAAAATATCTGAATTGTAACCTCCAAACTATGACATTTTTCTTCAAGTTGAAGAATCAAATTATTCTTTGTCAACACTTTCTTCACTTCCGGGATGGTTTATGTTATGTCATCAATGCCCAATTCATCCAAATCATACTTGTTCTTTGAATTCAAAAATCTAATAATATTGTTAGTTATTGCAGGCTTATCACCCAGTTGTTCTTTGATTGTTGTAATGGCCTCATTTCCTTCTGTATCAACTCCTTTTGCTAAAAAATTATCTGTATGCTTGGCCAAATTTCATTGATAGACTTTGTTATGTCTGACCAAATTATCTCTTTTACCTGGCCCAAAGTGTTATCAATGGCAGATTCTTTTTCTCTTTCTGTAGCCTTTCAATCAAGTTTTTGGCCCTTTGTGCTTCAGCTGCATGGGAACTTTCAGCATTAGATTTCTGTAATTTTAATAATTTTACCTGATCTTGCAATGATTTTATCTCCTCTTCTTGAATAGACATGTTCTGAACTTCTTTGGTAAGATTCTCAACTCCATATTTAGTGCTTTCTATAGAAGTTGTATCTATAGGAATGGCTACTAGTGGCACTGCTTCCAAAGTACCTTTGATGTTTTCATTGCTGCTTCCTTTTCCTTTATCATCTTTTCTAATTCTAAATCCATCTTCTTTAATTCAACATTCTGCTCCATTATCAACTTCATCATATCTGTCTTTTGAGTTTCATTTTCTTCAATATCCTTTGTCAAAGGATCTTTTGTAGATGGAATCTTTAGTTGTTTCCTCAATGCTGCTATATCAAAATTTTTATTCTTGATGATTTCTTCAATTGCATTCACATTGGATGGATCATATCCAATTTTTACCACCAGATCTTCTAGAATCTTGATTATTGGGTCCTTTGAAAATGAAGACACCTTCTCCAATTTCAACTGTGGTTATACATTTTCCAATGAAACCTGCAGTTTTGATAAACTTAAAGCAGTATTATTGAGAGTTAATGAAATAATCTCACGAGTTTGATTGTGAAGGTCCATTTGGTATATTGGATGAATTTATTTTGTGTCAAAATCAATTCTAGCCCTCTTATAATCCGCTTCTGACTTTGGCTTTGAGATTTGTGATTGAAGAAATGAAAAATGCATTTTTCGCTTTTCTGAATCAAAGGATGAAAGTAGCTTACTTTTTGAACTAGGAGTTTCTTTACAAAACTGGTTATATGAAATTGTCTTCAACATTTCATTCTTCAGCTTTATCTCTTTGAAAGTGTCGAAGATAGACTTTTCCTTTTCCCCTGTAGTAGTAGTGCTTGTCTGAATGGCTTTCTGCTGATATTTAGAAACATTAGAAGTAGTAGGGGTAGTAGAAGTGCCTTTATCACCTATCTGTGTAGAAGGAGGTGTCTCTTCAGTAATGATGATCACTTCTTTCTCTGACTCCTTGCTGGGATTGACCTTAGGATTTAACTTTGTTTTCTTCCTGTAGTGAATTTTGAACTCTGTTCTAGATGAATCAATCATTGGAGGTGATTGATCTTCTCTAACTCTTTTTCCTGCTATTTCTTGTGTAATAGGAGTATCCAATGCTGATGTAGAAAATGTCTGCTCTTCAGCCTCCTGTAGTGTACCTTCTATCCATTCAAGTTGATTCATGTACTTTTCAATCTCTGGTCTAGGTGTATGAAAATATTGTGTAGATTTATTTTCCACTCTCAGTTTGGAAATGACACCAACTGGATCATAAGACCATGTAAAACTTGGGCTAAACTGTATTTATTTCAACAACTTATCTGCTTCCTCCCCTGTTGTCCTGCTATTACAGATAAAAGGACCTATTTGTGTTTTAATTTTAAACTGATATTTCTTTTTAGATGAGACAAAATGAACCTCATCTGCATTAATCATTTGTCTAATATACTCCGATGCAAAAATCCTCATGGGGAGGAACTTGGGAAACTTATAAGGGGGAATTTCACATCCATAAACTCTTAGTTCTTTATAATTTTGGTAATGTAATGTTCCTTCTCCAGGAATTTCTACAATATGGTCCAGAGGGACGCCGTATAAGGAAGCCAATGCAAAAATAAGATGAAAAGGGACTTGGATCCCTTTGTTTACCCTTCATACATTATACTTCCAGAATATTAGCTCAAATCAATAACCCTAGGTGGGTTATTCAGATCTCCCACTCCTATGTATCTCAAACAATGCTCAAAGAGAGAGCTACAGTAATACTTGAACTCCAACAAGTAGCAGTAGTGGAAACATCAACACATATGGTGCAAGAATAGAGCATAGCCATTATATTATGTGCAGCTGCAAATATATATACAAGAACTTGAGGAAAATACCTCTCAAGATAGGCCAGATCAGCCTCAAGATAGATGTACATGCAAAAGTGAAAGTACACAGCTACACAACCCAGCAGCAAGCTATGACTATGTAGTCCATAGTGGGAAATGACTGCAAACTGATATACACACAATGATATAGCAATAGCAAGCTCAAATAAAGTGGGGGGGGCAAGATCTCAACCCCGGAAAACAATACTACAACAATCATCCAAGGGATTGGCCAAAATGTACTAATTTGGAAAATGTCGGAGTGCAATGTAGCAGCTGCAACTCAATAACAATACAAAAATGGAGAAGGATGGAAATGCTGCAAATGATGAATAAAACTCCTCCAATGATCTCCAAATTGAAAGGCTGCTCCCTTCACTAAATATTACACCCTCCAATCCACAGTGTGAACCCCTCCTGCAAGTGCCCTATGAAAATAATGCAATATGGGGAATGGACTATGCTGGGAATGAGATGAAACATATGGCCCAATTCCAAAATCTACAATGAAGCTTCGGGATCTTCCTCACTGATCTCCCAGAGAAAGAATGAGATCCTCCTCTGCAAAACTAGCTTCGGAAGTGGGTGATAATGAATCCTCACTGCAACCCCCAGCAACTCAATGTTTCTGCCCAGCTGGAAAATGCTATAGCTGAATATTGTTACCTTGGCCCCAAGCATGGATGTGAGGAGAATGAAGAACAGGTCCTCCAAAGCTTCCCACTGAAGGAGAGGAAACTCCTAAACAAAATTCTCACTTGTGCTAAGCAGCACAGCTATCCCAGTTGAACAACTGGAGAGAGCAGACCAAAATCGAAATCTCAAAAACATAATGAGAAATGGCTCCCCTTCCCCCTTTTATGCCAAGAGGAGGCTTCCTTTCCATGGACCCCACCCATTATGGTTTCTCTCATCCAATGATATCCCTCCTATCAAAACTGCATTGTCTTCTCATGCAAGCTACACCTCCTTAGGCAGCGCTGTTGACTTGGTCAAAGTTGCCCTATTCTTCTTGTATTTTCCCCTTTTCACACTAGGAGATGAAAAATAAGCCACTTAGGTGACCCCTTTGCATATTAGGAGTGTTATTATGATTCTTCATGGGCCCCCTTACCCATTTTATTATTTTTATTAAAAGGAAAGAAAAATTAATGTTCCAATTAGCTTAATGAAAATTTTGGAACATTACAGGTAAAGATACCAATTCCCTGTTCTAGCTTGATCTAACAATTGCAATACCTTCTTGATCTCTTCACTAATTCTTGGTTTTGGAGTGTTGTTCAACAAACTGAGTGCTGGCTGAAGAAAAAATTCCACAAACTGTTTATATGAATATTATTTATGTTCCTTCATCACCATTGAAGTCCAGAAAATTATTGATTGTCGATTGCCTTATTCATCTAGTTTATGTAGGAAAAACTTAAATTTGTCTCCCTTAGAGTACAAGAACAAGTAAACTAACACAAAGGTATAAATGAAAACCTCTTCAGTTGTGAATTTCACAAACCGACCGTGGATATAATCTACAATAAAATGATTGAAATAAAAAATGATGGAGGGTTTGGAATCAGTGGAAAATATGGAAAAAAACCCTATGATGGCTTCATCTACCCATTGGTCTGAATAATAACCAAGAAGGTAGGAAATTATTGTGATAATTTTTTTAGACCTTTCATGGAAAATTGATGCTAGAAATGGAGGGTTTTTCTTAGGTAATGGGTCATTTTCAGTCATGAATAGCTCAAGAGTTTGATCTATCTTTGAAAAACCTAACTTCTGGTATATTTCTATCAAGGCTTCTTGGGAAAATGGGGTAAAATTCTCTATGGTTGAGGCTTGCATCATCTGCTCAATTTTTTGGGCATTGATAATCACTAAAACCTCTCCTATAGGACGATAATAGCTCTTTGGTTTGGCATATACCAACCTTGAAATATCCTATCAAAGTTTGGATCACTATGGGTATGAGGAAAGATGAAATCTGGGCGATTAGAATCCCATAGTCTTGTGTCATCTGATTTATCCAAGTATTGGTATTCTAACCATCAATATAACCCAAAAAGCTCAATGTCAGACAAGGTTTCATGTATTTTGTGATTTTTTTCTACTAAGGGAATGTGATGAAAATCAACTGGAGGATGTAACAACAGACTTACTACTTGCTCAGGTCCTTTATTCTTTGGATGCATGGTTGGCTCTATTGGAATGGTGAAAATCAAGAATTTCATGATAGAAAACACAAGTCGAGACTAAGGATAAGCTCTGCAACTAAAATAAAATCAGTAGCTACAAGAGAAAGATTCACGCATGGATGAATTTGATATTTGGAGTTATGGTGTTAGCTGTAAATTTGAAAACTTGTGCAAAGAAAATTGAAAAGGCAAAGTAAAATTTTAAACAGGCATGCAATGGTGAATTTATGGATTGTTTGTTTATTTCCCGTTTTAAAAGGGGTGCGGGTACATTGCCTAATGGTTAGCCATTGAATTAGCTGGCTAACAATTAGGAAAACATGAGAATTAAGTTGATTGTATGGTTATAGTCCATGTTAGCAATGACATGATTGGAGGGACGAGACAATGGTTTAATATCAGAGGGTAAGTGGGATATCACAAGGGTGTTAGAGCAGTAAGTGGTTTCGTGTTGGGGGTGGGTGTGAAATCACGCGGCTTTGGCACGTAGCAGTGGGGTCAATGTTCAGTACCACTCTTTTTGGACCCACCCCCCGATGTTAAGACTCAGACGATGATGGGGGGGCCAAAGTCTAATACGGTCCGTTGGATGAAATGGAGATGTGACAGATGATCAGAGAGGTGGAGGGGATTTAACGTACGGCAGAGTTTAGTGATTGGTGGGGTACGGGTATGATAAAGGTGACATGACGTGATATGAATGATAGGAGAATAATGAAATATAACGTTTCATGATAATAATGGATAATAATTGATAGTGGAGTATGATGGTGGAAAAGTATAACTCATATGATTTTAAAACCTATGGTTTCAAAGTTTTATTTTTGAAATATTAAAGATAAATATTTAATATAATGTGATTTTGAAAATGTCTTCTTTCAATATTTTTTTTTCATTTTTCTCCAAAATATAGCAACAAAGCATAGAAAATTTATGACACAGAGTTTATTTAGGACTATAAAAATAGGCTAGCTCCTTGAATTAGACCTTTATGGATGAAATGGATATTTGACTACCCTTTTTTAAGTGAAAAAATGAAGACTTTTCATGGCAATTTTGACCCTAAAATTAACCTATATGTGATGGAATGACATGACTTTAGACCTCTTAATAGAGATGAAAAAGTGTGAAGGAGTAGCATATCTTGATAGGACTCATTCAATGATAAAAATTATTGATGAAGACTAACTGAAAAAGCATTTTTTTACTAAAGACCTAATGAAAAATTCTTAAAAGAGCTATCTTTGATCACTGAAAAACTGACTCTAACATTGGCTCAAGCTGGGGATGGCAACTCCTTTAGGAGGTGTCTAATTAGGAGATCATGTCCATTGCTCAAAAATGCTCAAAAATGAAAGTGCTCAAAAGTTTTTGCAACCTGAGCAACCAAAAATATCTCGTTGTTGCGATTCTGGCACCATGAACGGTTTACAAAACAGAGGTCATATGCAGAAGTTATGAAGGTTTGAAAATCCCAGTAAACTCCAAAAAAATGACTTTGACCCAGTTTGACTTAGAATGAAAAACTTCTAAAAATCTATATATATATATATATTTTGAAAATGTTTTTTATTATATAGTTTTTTAGGCCAATGAGTGGGTGCCATGTGGCCAGCCTAGAGGCTGTCACATGGCCCTAGGCCGGAGGTTGAAAGTCTGTTGTAAAAAATTTGGAGGCTGTAGGATTCGAACGCGGGACCTCCCACACCAGCATGCACGCACCCAACCGTTCCGCCTACGGGGTGTTTATTACCCCTAAGGGCCATCACACATATTTAAAATTTAATATAAAATGCGGTGGAGGTTGGTGAGGCTAGCCCTAAAGGGCTAGCCCCCCCTCCATATGCTCTTGCGCCCAGAACCAGGGCCTTGAACCGACAGTTAGTTCAACGCAACCGACGGCGGTTAATCCGGGACGTTCACATGTGTTTATCCAAAGCATTAAACTTAACTACTAGTCTTCCAAGCGGTTCTGCTGGTGGACCTCCAAATCCATTGGACAGTGCCATTTTTTTGACGTTAACTGGAGTTCCTCCAGTTTTGGAGGAGCTTTCTTAGGAGTGATTGGGAAAATTACTGTTTGGGTCATAACTCTTGGATATTTCGACCATTTTTTATGAATGAATAGTCATTTTTGGCTAATTTCGACATTCATAACTCATTAGCAAAGGTTTCAGAGCCATCAAAGGTCATTTCACATAGGTTTTGCTTCAGGAGAGGTCAAGGAGCCACTATGGCCACTAGGGTGTTTTCAGTGTATTGAGCATCCATTCTTTGTTTTCTGCAAATGAATAGTCATTCCTGACTAATTCAAAAAATTTGAAGCTGTTTTTATAGAGAGAACAACCATTTGAGGCTTTTTATCACATGTACTTACCATTTTTTAGCAATAAGATATGAGGGACATGCCATTGGGAGCTGGACCAACAGATGTAGCCCAGGAGGGCTGAATTGCTTCATCAATTTGCTGAGTATTGTCATATGTGATGATTTATTCTCTGTCATTTACTGTTGTACAATGTTATACAAGGTAATTAACATGATTTAACCTCACATAAAAATATGTTTAACTAAGTTTAAGCCATTTGTTTCCCCTACAAACTTCAGTGAACCTTATGCACACAATTTAATTACTGTTTGGATACTTATCAAAACAAAACTAATATATTCCATTCAGATCAGGTTGGTATGGGAGCTTGAGTTAAGCTAGAGTTTTTATCTTTGGTGTTTTATGTGCAAGGATTTGTTAATTGTTTGCAAGGGTTTTCATGCTTACTAGGCTCAAGCTTAAGAGAGGAGAAGGAAAATTGGTGGAAGCAAGAGGTTCTCAAAGTGAGCCACAGCAAAGGAGGGAAATATTGCCACATTCTCCACCACCTATCTCATCTCCAAAAGAAGCAGAAGCAGCATCTAGCATGCCTCTAGGAGAAGGAGAAATCCATGAAGAGATGGATCCCAAAGAGGAAGAAAGAGTGTACAGAAATCCATTTCTTGACTTAATTGAAATGGTGAGAGTCCTTTATCAAGAAAGGAATGATAAACTAGAAGAGGAAAGGTCCAAACTTCACAAGGAAGGACAAGGATCGTCAAGAGGCCATAATTATGAAGATAAATCCAAGAAGGGTAACGGAGGAAATGGAGACAGTGGAAAGTCTCCATCATCACCCTCATCTTCATCTTCATCATCCTATACATCATCTTCAGTACATCAACCATACAAGTCAAAGAACATGGGTAAATGTCCTTTTCTAAAACTTGATGTTAAGTTTGAATTGCCAATGTTTGATGGTGAAGTTAATGCAGAAAAGATAGATAATTGGATTAGGCAATTAGAGGTTTATTTGAGGATCCAAAAGTTTATGGATGATGAAACCAAAATCCAACTAGCTTCATTGAGAATGGAAAGTGCAAAACTTGTTTGGTGGGAAGCCAAGACAAAGGAGGAGATCAATAAATATGGTAAGATTATTTTATCATGGACTGATTTAATTTCTGCAATAAACCAACAGTTTTATCCATTAGCTCACATGCAGAAAGCCATAATGGACTGGAAAATTTTTAAACAATTGAAAGGACAAAATGTACAAGTGTATACTCAAGAATTTAGAATAAGAGCTCTTTTACTAGGAGTAGATTTGCATATCCAAGACACTTTACTCAAGTATATAGGAGGCTTACATACCTACCTAAGACATACCATCCTCATGTTTAACCCTACAAGCCTAGATGAGGTTTGTGTTCAAGCCACACATTTAGAGGCAGGGGGAAAACAAAACTTAGATGGGAATGAGGAAAGTCAGTTTAAAGGCAAATGGAAGAAAAAGAGAAATTCAAATACTAGAAAAGAGAAGGGAAAATTATTTTGAAAACACTGTTCTAAAACTAACCATGATGAGGACCATTGTTGGAAACTTCATCAAGAGTTGAAACTAGAAAGTTTTAAAGCCAAAGAGAAAGCCAAGGAGAAAGGCAAGAAAGTTGCAATAGCTAAATAAAACCTAGGGTCAGATTCAGGAGATGAAAAAAAAATCATAGCTATGGCACTAAAGAACTTGAAGGGGAAAGAGATTGAAAATAAACCTAGTTCTAGTATTTCTAACTGTCACATAGAAGCTCTAAGTGAAGAAAAGAGAATTGAATTGTTTCATGTGAGGGTTATTTCCAAACATACCAAGGTTGACACATTGTTTGATAGTGGGTCACAAGAAAATTTAATCTTTGAAGACTTGGTCAAGAAACTTAATCTTGATATCATTCCACATCCGAAACCATATCCACTTGGTTGGATTTGTAAGGATGAAAATTACAGGTTTCAAAGAAGTGCATGTTGCACTTTGCAATAACTGCACATTTCATTGACACAGTTGAATTAGATGTTGTTCCACTTGGTACAACAGGTATGGTGTTGGGCAATCCTTACTTGTATGATAGGAAAGAAATCTTCCATCACCACGAGAACAAGTATCATTTATTCAAAGATGGCAAGGATTACATTGTGAGAGCTCATCGTAAAAAACTAGACTCTTCTTTAGTTAATGCAAGGCAGATGAAGAGGTTTGTCAATGCAAGTCAAAACTTGACATTGATGATGATTAAACGAAGAGAAGTTTTACATAATCCTTTTCATGTAAATGTTGATATATGTAATGAGTTGTTTTAGTTTGAAAGTAGATTTTCTTTGAAAGAATATGACAAGTAGTTGCAGCAGTCAACTTTGGTGTCGAACGGTGTTGAAAACAAAGTTTCAATGCAAGAAGTTGCAAAGGTCCAAGAGAGGGAAAAGAAACTTGAAAAAGAGGGCACAATATTCAGAAATGATCATTGCTGGTTTCAGAAAGGCATGGTACAATGGCAAAGAAACTTGGTCAGGAATCAACACAAGTTCAAGGCTAATTCAGCAAAAAATTGCCATAAGGACAAGATGCAAGGTGAAAGTAAATTTAAGTTTCCTTTGATTATAGGCCAATGTAGAAATAGTATTTTTACTACAAATTTAGGTTGCTGTACTGCAATTTCAAAAAATGTGCAGCATGGAAATGTCAAAAACAACAATGGTTGGTCAATGGAATCAAGGAAAAATTTGTCGTTTCATGAAAAGCTCCAAATAATGAAATTAGTGAAATTTTAGTGGATTAATATTGGAAGAGTGGGGAAAAAATCTCCTCATCTTCATGTTCAGTAGTCCAGAGAGCCTTTGGGGTCCAAAAGCTTCCCAATGGGGAGGTGTGATAAGGAGATCATGTCCATTGCTAAAAAATTCTCAAACATTAAAGTGCTCAAAAGTGTTTACAACCTGAGTGACCGGAAATGTCTCTTCACTGTGATTCTGGTGCCATGAATGGTTCACAAAACAAAGGTCGCATGCAGAATTTATGAAGGTTTGAAAAGCCCAATAAACTCCAAAAAAATGACTTTGACCTAGTTTGACTTAGAATGAAAATTTTCTAAATATATATATATATATATATATATATATATATATATATATATATATATATTGAAAATATTTCTTATTAGATAGTTTTTTGGGCCAATGAGTGGCTGCCACATGGCCCCAGGCTGGAGGTTGAAAGGTTGTTGTAAAATTTTTAGAGGCTGCAGGATTCGAATGTGGGACCTCCCACACGAGCATGCACGCACTCAACCATTCCACCTACGGGGTGTTTCTTACCCTTAAGGGAAATCACACATATTTAAACGTTAATATAAAATGTTGTGGGGGTTGGGGAGGTTGGCCCTTCGCCCTCCATATGCTCTTGCGCCCAGAACCAGGGCCTTCAACCAGCGGTTAGTTCAACGCAACCGGCGGTGGTTAATCTGGGACGTTCACATGTGTTTATCCACAACATTAAACTTAGTTGCCAATCTTCTTGGCGGTTCCACTGGCAGACCTCCAAATCCAGTGGACAGTGCCATTTTGTCAACATTAACTAGAGTTCCTCCAATTTTGGAGGAGCTTTCTTAGGAGTGACTAGGAAAATTACTATTTGTGTCATAAATATTGGAGATTTTGACCATTTTTTATGAATGAGTAGTCATTTTTGGCTAATTTCAAAATTCTAAACTCATTGGCAGAGGTTTCAAAGCCATCAGAGGTCATTTCACGTAGGTTTTTCTTCAGGAGAGGTCAAGGAGCCACAAGGGCCACTAAGGTTTTTTCATTGTATTGAGCATCCATTCTCTGTTTTCTGCAAATGAATAGTCATTCCTAACTAATTCAAGCATTCTGAAGTTTTTTTTATAGAAAGAATAGCCATTTAAGGCTTTTTATCAAATTTACTTACCATGTTTTAGCAATAAGATAGGAGAGAAATGCCATTGGGAGATGGACCAGCAAATGTAGCCCAGGAGGGGTGAGCTGCTTCATCATTTTGCTGAGTATTTTCATATGTGATGCTTTATTCTCTGTCATTTACTATTGTATGGTGTTATACAAGATAATTTACACGCTTTAACCTCACATAAAACTCTATTTAACTAAGTTAAAACCATTTGTTTCACTTGCAAACTTCAGTGAACCTTATGCACACAATTTAATCGTTGTTTGGATACTTAGCACATCAAAAATAATACATTCCATGTATATTAGTGTCAAGAACACCGTATATCATGTAGCCTTATCCATTGGGCTATGGAGTCAACTGGACTTTGAAAAACTGAAGAAAACTGAAATTTTTTTACTAATACTACTAACTTGACTTTGACTTGACAAAAGACTAAACCTTGAGAATTTTCTTTTAAAAAGAACATGGATTGCTTGCAGAAGTCCCATGGCCTTCTCCGTAGGCTTCAAACTTTTGCAGCCACTCCATTATTTGCTGAACTTCAAATGTAAACTGGTATATAAAATAATAGTGATTTTATTTGTCAGGATTTCAAGAAACATAGTGCTTTAGAAACCTACCATTGATAGGTCCTCCCAGCACTTCCTGTCCTTCAAGATTTTCTAGCAGAAATGTTTTGTTTCCTATGAATGCTACAATATTGTAAGTTCCTTTCCATAGATTGTCAAATTTCCCATGCTTGCCATTTTCTTCACTTATAACATCCCATCTTAGAACAATATATCCAATCTTGAAGTCATTAGCCTTTGTTTTTTTGTCAAATATCTTCTTAATTATGTCATACAACTTTGAAGTATTGTTGAAAACTTCATCTCTTGATTGTTGTAAGTGTATCATCTAGTTGATCCTTCTCTAAATTTCATTGGGCTCATTGTCAACCTCCTGCAAAATATTCATTACTGGAACAACCAAATAATTAGGGAAAACATTGTCAATTCCATAAACAAGATGAAATGGAGACATATTAATTGATATTTTTGTGCTCACTCTATCAGCCCACAGAAAATTCGTAAGCTTCTCGTGCCAATTCCTTTTGTTTTCATGCAACATATTCTTGATAATATTCACCAAAGACTTATTAGATGATTCTGCAAACCCATTTCCCTAAGGATAATATGCAGTAGAATGACCAAGTCTAATGTTATATTTATCACAAAAATCAATCATCTCCATGGATTTGAAAACAACAATATTATCAGAGATAATCTTGTATGGACAACCAAATCTTGACAAAAATATTATTTTCAAGAAACTAAATGGTAACTGAATCAGTTGTTTTCCTAGTATGAATAGCCTCAATCCATTTGGTAAAACAATCTATAGCAGTAAGAATCCATTTGTGTTGAGTTGAAGATGGAGGATGAATTTCACCAATAAAATCAAGTCCCCATTGTTGGAATGGTGCTTGGACTTCAATTGGTTTAAGAGGCAAGGGTAAAAGTTTCCTTTTTCCTTGAAATATCTGACACTAATCACAACTATTAACTATTTTATAAACATCAGAAAACAACGTAGAACCAATAGAAAACCTACTATTAAAATCTTATTCGCTATGGTTTTCCAATAAATATGGCTTCCACAATCACCCGTATGGAAATCTGTCATAATTTTCTCAACTTCACCTTCATCTAAACAATTCAACAATATCCCTCCAGGATATTTCCAATATAAAACACCATTCAGAATGCAGTATTTCAGTGCTTTTAATTTTAGTGATATTGATTTACTGCTTGGCATGCTAGGAGGAGGATTCAAATGTTGCAAAATATATACAATATCTGTATACCAGGCAAATAAAGAAAATATCTTAGCTATCTCAGGTAATGTCTCAACAGTTTGTTCATCAGACATTGTAACAATGAATTTTATATCTAAGGCATGAAGATTAGAATTTTCCATAAACTTTTCTAGGCCTTGTCCCTTGATCAATTTTGTGGCTTAATATTCAAATCATTCTCTAGAAAAGCTGCAATCCATTTTCCTCTACAAACTTCTGGAGCATTCTGTGTAAGTACTTCTTTAACATCAACATTTGGTACATAAGCAATGATATGAGAATGTAAAATGTACACTCTGAAATATTTTAGTGCTTTGAGTAAATATAAAGCTTGTTTCTCAATGATATTATACTTTAAAGCAACATATCTTATTGTTCTTCTAAAGAAAGCAATAGGTTGTTATGTATTTTGATTTTTCTTCTGCATTAAAACAACAGCAAGTGTATGCTCTGAAGCAAATGAAAAAATAATAAAATCAAGTGTATAGTATGAATGAGAATAGGAACATGAGATAGAGCTAACTTGACTTGATTAAATGACTTCTTTGCTTCCTTAGAACATTTTACTTCAGTATCTTTCTTCAACATATCAGTAATCTACCTCAAATGTTCAACAAGATTGGGAACAAATCTTCTCAGAAAATTGATTTTACCATTGAAAGATTGAATCTTTTTTTTGCTCCTTGGATAATATAAATTTTTAATTATTTCAATCCTTCAATGATATACTCTTATGCCATCTTTAGATATAATATGCCCCAAAAATTTACCTTCTTCCATAGCAAAGAGACTCTTCTTTGGATTTAATGAAATTCCAAACTTTCTACACTTTTCAGATACTGTCTTTAGATGTTGTAAATGTTTTTCATCTGTCTTTGAGAAAACAGTGATATCATCAAGGTAAATAACTAAAAACATATCATTTTCATTGGAAAAAGCAATGTCCATTGCTCTTTGAAAATTTTCTCCTGCAATTTTCAAACCAAAAGGAATTTTGGCATACATGACAATACGCCAAGGTGTGGTGAAAGTTGTATTTTCTTGATCATCTAGGTGGACAAGAACTTGATTGTATCCTGAGTATCCATCTAACAAAGAAAGTCTAGATTATCCAACTACCCTTTGCGGAATATGATCCATTTTTGGTAGTGGATAATTGATATTTTGTTCAGATTTCTAAAATCATTGCACAATCTTATTTCTCCTATCTTCTTTCTCACAAGTACTAGATTAGACATCCAGTTTGAGAAACGAATAGGAACTATTATTCTAGTAGTGAATAATATATTTACTTCCTTCTAAATAGAAGGCAACAATTTAGGATTCATCCTTCTCAAATTATGGTGAAATGGTTTTTGATCTGGCTTCAAAGGTATAGTATGTTGAATAATACTTTTATCATAGACTTTCAAATCTGAATATTCCCAAGAAAATACATCTGAAAATTGAGACATAAGTACTACATACTTAGCTTTCATTTCTGGACTTGAGGATTTAGAAATCTACACCATATTTGGTTTCTCTGAAGTGCTAAGATTTAAATCTTTCACTCCCACCTCTATTGGTGACATAGTAGGATTCCTTGAAACATCATCCTGGTCAAAAATTTCTTCCAACGGTACTAAAACTCTTGGAATAGAATTACCTTTAAGCTGTAGTACTTGCATCTCCATATCATGAATTTCTTGGGCATCTATTTGGGAATTTATGAATTCTTCTTCCATTTGCAAGATGTTATTGATTTTCTCATCATTTTGAAACACTTGCCAATATTGAACATTGTCAGGGACAACAGGGCGATGTTTGACATTTATTTCATATTTTTTGTTTGGGTACAGAGGAATCTTGAACATACTAGCATAAGTGGCCAGAGAATCAACAATAACATTGATATTTCTAGGAATTAATGATAGAGTATGTTCTGGAAACGTTTTAGGGATATCTAGGATTGCATTTCTTTAAGCTCTCATTCTGGTATGTTTGGCTTGGTATTCTCCTTTCACTTGCTTAATTACTAACTCAGAGTCGTCATATACAGAAATTTTCTTTGCACCAAGATTTTTCAAAAAATTTAGACCAGCAATTAAGGCCTCATATTCAGCGTCATTATTTGTGCAGTCAAATGCTAGTTTTTAGGAAGACATTATAACATTTGGAGGGATATCCAATGATTGATTAATTGGGCCATGAATCCAAATTCCAATACCAACACCTTCTTTTCCCATGGCTCCTCACAATCCATAGTCCAAAGACTATTTTCTTCATCTGGAAGGTGTACATCAAATGATTGATTTTTAATTTCTATTTGAGATACCTTTGCTGTATTCAAAATCTCTATTTTTTCTACTGTTTTATCATTTTCTTCTTGAGGATATGTCTTCATTTCCAAACTATTTGGCACTAATTTACAAAATTCTGTCTTTGCCAATTCTAAAACATAATTTTATTTTTTTCGATTTTTTAATTTTTCTTCAATAAAAAAGATTGAAAATGTTGATAATTATTCATTGAATAAAATAAAAGACTCTAAATATGTATGTACAACATGAATGGGATTATTGTTAGGCCTTTCTTTTGTACTGATCATATACTTCATCTTACTTTCTCTGTAAAGCTTTATGAATTGTCCAAAGATAGGAATTGTTGCATATGAAAATTCAAGCTGAAAAGTTCCTCTAAGCTTTTCTCCCCATGATCTAGAAAGTAGCATTCCATACCTAGGTGGAATATCAGCCACAACAACATCCATAAGGACATTATTGGTTGGAATTTGTTCTAATGAGACCACTAAATATTTGATAAGGCCAAGACATTTCACCCTCCCTGAATCAAATGAATAGAGGTCATGATAAGGTCTTGTGATATATAGTCCTAACTTGTCCATAATGGCTTTAGGCATAAGGTTGTGGGATGCTCCAGAATCAAGAATTGCATTGTAAAGAATAAAATCATGGATCTTGAGACTTAAGTAAAAGGGAGGAACGTCACTATCTTCTGATTTTCCATCAACAACGGGACCAAAAATAATCTCAGGATGACCATAAATCAATTTAACCATACCAGATGTTTGATCAACTCTAAGTAACTTAGTAACTTGAAACATATATTGATCATTCTTCATCATCTCAGTTAGAGGAATAGAAACCTTCATTTTAGCAATTTCATTTTCAAGAGAAAAATGAGCAGGATGTTTTTCTACCTCTTTTAGTGATGTGTCCTTCTTTTCAGGCAGTTCTTTGGATGAAGAATCTTTCTTCTGCCCTCCTTCTTGAACTTATTGATATTTTCTTTGATTGTTGGTGGATGATTCATTAGATTTAGGAGAAGTAGAAGCAGTAGGTGCTTTTTCTTTGCCTCTGTTTGGTGTAACAACATCTTTTTACTGAGTATTATTTTGAGAGCTTTGCTTCTTTTGATTGGCAACTATGGGAACATTTCTTCTTCTCAAAACATACTTTCTTTGAACTTGGGTGAGGGAATTTTGATAACCTCTCTGATAATCTTCAATACACTTAAAACCTTCATTTGACATGGCATATTGTTAGTCTTCTGATGCACAAATTTCTACAGAATATTGATCTTCTTAAGTGAGGAAAAAATGTTTTTGATTTTCCTCAAATAAATGATTTTCTCTGGAAATTTATTCTTCATCATCTTCATCAGGGCCTTTAGTATAATTCTATTGGAAAGGTGTCCTAACTTGTTGTTGACTTTGTGGATCCTGACCCCTCTGTTCCCTTTGTTTAATCATGTATTGGGGTTATTGATTTTGACCCATGAAATTAGGATTTATTATAGAAGGTTCAGCTTGTCTATCAGCACTGGACATCTTATCCATCATTTTTTCCATGGCTTTAATCAAAGTATCAATTTTTCCTTCTGATGAAGTGGATGTTTCTTCTTTTATTGTAACTCTTTTTTTTTTTTTTACCTTGGACATTTTAATAATCAAATTGGCCTCTACACTCACTTCATTTATTTGTATTTCTTCCAAATTTGATGGGTTTCTCTCCCTCAGCTGATAGGCCATGTCAGGGTCAAATTCATCAGGATAATGGAGTAAAGCAAGTCCTGGAGGTGGTTTGATATTATAAGGAATTGAATGATAAATTTTACTAAATCTAGCTAAGAATTCTTGGACAGATTCATTTTTATTCCTTTTTAATGCATTATATTCATCTAGGATTTGAAATGGATTTTTCTTCTCTTCCCATTTGGCCATGAATAGATCAATTAGATGTTGTGAAGTACCAATTGTACTAGCTCCAAGAGAGTGAAACCATTTCTTTACTTCTATAGAAACACTTTGAGCAATAATATGCATATTAGCATCATAATTATGTACTTCTCCAAGATCTATAAAATCAGTTACATTAGCCACATGCTGATAGGCTGTAATTTCTGATGTTCCATCAAATAGAGGCAGCCTTTGACCATAATTTTGAGGTAAAGTAGTAAGATGGTCTGGTAGATTCAGTGGGGAAAATCTCACCATGATTAATGGAGGAGGTGGCGGAGGTGTGAATGGTGATGTAGATTGAATAAAATTTTGCAAAGGTAAAGATGGAATGAAAGGAGGAACAAATGATGTAGCTTTATGGGATGGTGAGGTAAAATAAGTACCAAAACCCTACTGCTAATATTGAAAATAATATTTTTCATAAGTTTCTTGAAATTTATCTACTAAGACTTTAAGTTTATAGAAATTGGACCAAACTTCAGTATTAGTTTCAGACTCAAAGGTTTCATAAAATGGTGAAAAAGACTCAAAATCAAAAGGGTAAAAAGTAGCTTCTGAGAGAAAAGTTTCAGACTTGGTTCTAATTGAAGAGTTTTTAGGTGATGGAGAAAAAGCCAAATCTTCAAAGATAAACCTCGTAGGCAGGGAATTTGACTTAATTAGTGGAGGAAAAACTCTTCCTGACTGTGAAGACTTAGTCTTCTATTTTCTCAGAATAATTTCATGATTATATACCAAGGGTGATGGATTAAGGTTAGGGTTAGACCTGGTATATCTTTTAGGAGCTAGCTTAAGATCAAAATTATATATTTTGGCTCAGGTTTTGACTTCAGCCTATTCAGAAAAACTTTCCAAGGGAATATTTAACAATCGTTCCTTGACAACAACGCCATAAATGTTATCACTATCCCCAAATTCCTAGGTTGAAATTAGGAGTGAAGAAAGGTAACCATATGCCAACTTTTAGCTAGGCAGCTAGCCCCACCTAACCAGCGAGGGCTCTCTCTGTTTCACTTTTTAATTATTCAATTTTAGGGCTGAGTACTAGATTTTAGGCTAGATATAAATTAATTTGTTGTAGTATCTGTTTAATGATTTGTTTAATGGATAAAAATTATAATCAATGAAGCTAAAGCTGATTTCAAATCTTGGATTGCAGAAAAATTAGCAAGGCAAGATAGGAAAACTATTTGAGCACATTTAATTTATCATTGGTGCATAGTGGTAGAAAAGAGAGGCGTTTGAATGAGAATTTTACTGAATTCATTCATTAGAAGAAAGACACATTGTAAAAATCCAAATAAACAGAACATATTACTAAACTCTGTTTATAAACTGATAAAATGTTTACACAGAAAGTGAAATGGAAGTGAAAACACATATAAAGGCACAGTTCTCAATAAAAATACCACATGAATCTCACAAAATTGTTGCAACTCCTTTGATTTTCTTTAATAGTAGGTCCAAAATAATACACAAAGTTCAAAAACTCAATTATCCAACAATAATACTTCGTACAATGAAGTATCTATAGAAAAATAAATTACAACAGTTACATTAAAGTCTATCCAAACTGATAGCGCTTTATTTGCTAACTAATTCTAACTGCATCATGGAAATAAATTACATATTTTGTGCTGGCACTAGCTGTAAATGAAATTTTTTGCTGAAGAAGCTAATCACGGGCTATGCTGGCTATCAGTTGATTGTTGATCTGGAAAATTTTGACTTTTCTGCTTTTTCTAATTACTATTGAAGCTCACATGACTTTTCCCAGTGCTCTTCATCAGGGATAACTAATTTAATTACCCCGCGGTAAATTTCATCTCCTTCAATGTATTTGAAAAAGGTGGGCTTCACTAGAAAGACATGTTTGATTTCATACTGAATATAAATGTCATTGCTTAATGCTCCCAACAGTGCCTTTCCTATTAATGTGCCTTTAATATTTGAAAATTTAGAAGTATCCCTGGAAATCTCCCGAATTCTTTTTCCATAGTCATCTCTGGCCATCAATTTATCATTAATTACAAAAAGAGAAGGTAATCCTTTTTGTGTCAGAGACTCTATCCTACTGAAAAATATTTGAACTGTAACCTCCAAACTGTGACATTTTTCTTCAAGTTGAAGAATCAAATTCTTCTTTGTCAGCATATTCTTCACTTCCAGGATGGTTTTTGTTCAGTCATCAATGCCTAATTAATCCAACTCATACCTGTTCTTTGAATTCAGAAATCTAATAATATTGTTAGCTATTGCAGGCTTATCTCTCAGTTGTTCTTTGATTGCTATAATGGCCTCATTTTCCTTTTGTATCTGCTCCTTTTGCTAAAAAATTATCTGTATTCTTGGCAAAATTTCACTGATAGACTCTATGATGTCTGACCAAATTATCTCTTTTACCTAGCCCAAAGTGTTACCAATGGCATATTTTTTTTTCTCTTTCTAAAGCCTTTAAATCAACTTTTTGGCCCTGTGTGCTTCAGTTGCATGGGAACTATTAGCATTATATTTTTGTAATTGTAATAATTTTACCTGATCCTGCAACTTTTTGATCTCCTCTTCTCGAATAAACATGTTTTGAACTGCTTTGGTAAGCTTTGTTGAGATTCAAAAAGATGATGATCTTAATGAAAAGAGTCGCCTTCACTAAGTGGGCCCACGAGATATTTTTGGCGCAAGTCTATTTTTAGACTATGTCTATTTTTAGACATGGTGATCATATTTCAGAAGTTGCAGGATGCTATTTGTGGATGCTTGGTCAAGTTGGAAAAATGGATGAAATTATATTTTTAGAATATTGGGCGAAGTCTATTTATAGATCGTCGATCTAAAAATAGAAGTGTCGATTATTATTATATCTTAATAATAATCCGACAATAAACAACAACTTATTATCTTGGAGCACTTAATTTTAGTGCACAGATTTGGAAAATCAGTGGGCTGAAGGAATTACGCAATTCCTAGGGTTTACTGGTGGTTCATGCATGGAGGACTCAGTTAGAACTAAAGTGGAAAAGTTATGACAGAGTTGGAAGAGTAGTTCATGGAGTTGTTATTCAGTTTAACTCAATTATTGGAGTTAAACTCAGTTGATCTAGTTGTATCTAGTAAAACTAAATGATACACTAGTGAGAGTGGAGTGAAATAGTTAGTTAATAAATTCACAAATAATAACTCATTAATCAACTGAACAAATACAGCAGTTAACTACAGTGCATGTCAGTTCCAGTGGAGACCCAGTGGAGAGATAGGTGAAAGGGCAAGATGGACTATTTGTTGTGACTATAGTGATGCATTGATTGCACCACACACACATTGAATTTTCCAATGAGGATTGCGCAGTCAAGGCAAGGGTAATTTGAATTCATTCAGAGCTATTCTTCAGCATGGATTGCACAGTGGAGGCAGGCTAGCAGGTGGCAAGAAATTGGTGCATGGATTTGCAGATTTCTTCTTATTAGTGTGTGACGATTGATTGTACTAAGAGCTTGATGTACTAAGCTTTGTATGAGATTGTTACATGATCTCCATGATACATAATATATGATAGTTGGGGTTTTCAGCTAAATTCTTTCCCATTAAAAAATTGTGTTATGTGCTATTATTTTTTTATTGCTTCATGTGTTTGCAATTGATTTTAATTTCCACAAAATATTAACAATGGAAGGATTCTGTTATTAGAAAATTATATATTATGGAGCAATGCAACACATAAAATATGCGAAAAAATACAGGCACACAAAACACATAAAACCAGAGAGAGACAGATATACGTGGTTCACCCAGTTTGGGCTACGTCCACCCCGAACAGCCAGTCCTTCCTTTCTATTATCCAGCAAAAATTGAAGAGAAAAAACCTACAGAAGATCTAATGTAATATCCTCTGTTCTCTCTCACAGTCTCCCTATCTATTTCTTGCTCTGAGAATACACACATAATACACAGCCACAATACAATACCCTCATATATACAAGGGGGTTGCCTTCTAGGGCAAAAAACCCTAAACTAAACATAACTTCTACCGTCAGATCATCCGCCTATAAACGGCCCAGATTGAGTAGAAATTACTATACTTTTACAAGGCAATTTTACATCTGTTTTTAGCTTTGGGGGCGTTGCCCCCGAAACCCCCCACCAGGGGGGGCTCTGAAAAGTGCTGCCGCCCCCCCTGGACCCCCCACAGCAATGATTAATTACGGGCAGCGTTGCCACCCCTTTTAAGGTACAGGGGTCCAATGCTGTGATACACAGTAAACAAGATAATCAGGCTCCACACCCAACAATCTCCCATTTGGAAACTGATTGTAGCAACTCCACCGCTGCTTCATTTGTTGGATAATGACTCCTCTTTGGACCTGGCTGTTCCTCATCCTCATCGTCATCCTTGAAGACCAATTGAAACTGAGCAAATTCTCAGTTTCTCCCTGGTTACAACTTTTGTTAGCATATCTGCAGGATTTTTGCTAGTGTGTATCTTTTCCAGCTTCAACTCTGGCCCGAACACTCTAATCGTATGAATGGTACTGAGATGGCGTTTTTGTGGGTCCCATCGAATGATGAGTTTGCAAGATGAATAGCACTTTGGCTATCACTGTATAGTGTGCCCATATCATGCTTCTTACCCAATTCATCCATAAACTTTTGTAACCAAATCATTTCTTTACTAGCCTCTGTAGCAGAAACATACTCGGCTTCTGTTGTTGAAAGTGCAACAACACTTTGGATTTTTGAAACCCAACTGACAGTTGTTCCACCTACAGTAAATACATATCCTGTAGTGCTTCTCCTATTATCTCTGTCACCTGCCATATCTGCATCAACATATCCCTGTAGAGAAATGTTTGAACCACCAAAGCATAATGCTTGATTTGTGGTACCTCTCAAATATCTTAGAATCCATTTCACTGCCATCCAATGTTCTTTACTCAGATTGTCATACCGCCATAACTCCACTTCGGCGTGCAATGATTGTGTTTTGTATCCGATAGCCACACACAGCTTCTCATTCGATGGTATGGAACTTGGGACATATTCTTCTTGGGCCCTGGGGCACATCTCCTTTGGTTAAGTCGAAAATGGCTAGCAAAAGGTGTACTAACTGGTTTTGCATTGTGCATATTAAATCTTTTCAACACCTTTTGTATGTACTCATTCTGAGACAGTGTTAATTTTTTATTTTTCCTATCTCTGGTTATTCTCATACCAAGGATCTGTTTTGCAGCTCCCAAATCCTTCATTTCAAATGAATTTGCCAATTTTTGTTTGAGCACATTTATTTCCTGCATGTTAGACCCTGCAACAAGCATGTCATCTACATACAATAACAATATAATATAGCTTCCATCATTTTTCCTTTTTAGATAAACACAATGATCAGAGTGACATCTAGTATAACCTTGTTCATACATAAACTTGTCAAATTTTAGATACCACTGCCTTGGAGCCTGTTTTAAGCCATACAAGCTCTTCTTTAACCTGCACACCAATTTTTCTTTTCCTTTTACCTCATATCCTTCTGGTTGCTGCATGTATATCTCTTCCTCCAAATCTCCATGGAGAAATGATGTCTTTACATCTAACTGTTCAAGATGTAAATCTTCCGCTACTACAAGACTTAAAACAGTTCTGATTGAATTCATTTTAACAACAGGAGAAAATATTTCATCAAAATCAATACCTTTCTTCTGTGCAAACCCCTTCACCACAAGTTTAGCTTTGTACCTCTATTTTCCTCCATCTTCTTCCTTCAGCCTGTAAACCCATTTATTCTGCAATGCAGTTTTACCTGCAGGCAACTTGACTAAGTCCCAAGTCTGGTTATGCATTAAGGAGTCCATCTCTTCTTCCATGGCTAGCTCCCACTTCTTCCTTCTTTCAACCTGCATTGCTTCTTCATAACATTCAGGTTCACCATAATCAGTCAACAATAAATAATATAATGAAGGAGAGTATCGTTCAGGGGGTCTACTTATCCTGGTAGATCTTCTAACACCACTTTCAAGTGTTTGAGGTGTCTATTACTGTTGTGGTAGTTGCTGTTGCTGTGGTTGTTGATTATTATTATTTTCAGGCACCTTTACTTTTTCAGTTATCTCATCAAGAACCGTGTATTCCTTGCTTTCTTTTTCCTGTTTCTTTTCCTGCAACTGATTCTTATACAAGACCTTTTCATTGAATATTACATCTCTGCTCCTAATGATTTTTTTATTTTCATAATCATATAAGCGATAACCAAAATCATTAACACCATATCCAATAAAGGTACATTTCTTTGATTTTGCCTCAAGCTTGGTTTTATTTTCTTTATTAATATGGACAAAGGCCTCACAACCAAAAGGCTTTAAAAAAGGAGTAGTTTACCATTTTACCTGTCCATGCTTCCTCTGGAATACCACCATCCAAGGAACTTGAAGGCCCTCTGTTTATTAGATAAACAACGGTATCTACAGCGTCTGCCCAAAATTGTAAAGGCAATCCTACATGCAATCTCATGCACCTTGCACGCTCCATGATTGTTCTGTTCATTCTTTCTGACACACCATTTTCTTGTGGTGTTCTTAGAACTGTCTTCTCTCTGCGAATTCCATGCTTTGAAAATTACCTATTAAAATCTTTGCTGCAATATTCACCTCCATTATCTGATCAACATTCTTCAAACCTGGCAACAAATTTCTTGAGTGAAGAATCTTCATTCCCTTCTCACTCATGTGTCTGAGCCTATGATGCCATAATCCTGCATCTGCTCCTTTGGAAGTTAAAGCATTAATAGAGTTAGAAATACCATTGCATAAATACAATGTACCAACCTTTTCACCTTTTGCTATTACCAGCGCTCCTTCGGTGACCTTCCAAGTTTTATCTGTGAAAGTTGTCACACAACCTTCACTGCCTAACTGCCCTGTTGAAATCAGATTTTTCTTCAGATATGGAACATGCCTTACCTCCTTTAGTAGCCATTGGTTTCCATTCTATTTTTTTACAAGAACTTTACCCATTCCAACAATTTTACAGGGTTTATCATCACCCAAACTAACTTGTCCAAAATCTCCTTGAACATAGTCATGAAAATATTTCTTATCAAGTGTGGCATGGAATGAAGCCCCTGAATCTACAACCCAAGAATCAGTAACATTTTCGAAAGAAAGAATCAAAGCATCTTGTAACACATCACCTGTCACATTTGCTTCATGATTGTTTTCTTGTTGTGCATCTCCTTCTTTTCCCTTCCAAGATCTACAATATTTCTTTAGTTGTCCTCTCTTTTCGCATTTCCAGTACACTATCCCCGATCTGGACTTGGATCTGTCTTTCCTTGATTTACTGTGATAACCCGAGCTCTTTCCTTTTTCCATTCTTCTTCCCCTAGACTCTGCACTCAAAGCATTACCCGATGTCTCACCAGAGCTTTTTCACGTATTTCCTCGCTAAGGACAGCATCAAGGCTATCATCAAACTTTAAAAAGTACCAGATAGATCCACAGAAAGTTACTAATGGCCACACCAACCATTCCATCTTTCGGGAAATAACAATAAATGAAAATAGCCCTAACTCATCATCAAAGCTTACCCCTACAGAACTTAACTCACCGATCGGTGTTCCGTATTAAATCATTTAAATGGTCCTAAACAACATCCACTCCTTCCGACATCTTCATATTAAATAATCGTTTCATAAGAAATACCTTGTTTGAGGCCGAGGGTTACATAGCTCTCGCCAACGTCCTATCAAACCCTTCGGCTGTTGTCGCCGAAATATTGAAGGCGACCGACGCCGCAAGGCACAAACCGTACCTGCCTCCGTAGTGCCTTTCATCGAGAATGTTCCGTACTTGTCTCGTCATGGCCGTCGACTTTTCTAGTGATCTTTTTTTTCCGCTCAATGGTAGGTACAGATCTTTCTGATACAGATAATATTCCATCTGCATCTTCCACAACGGGAAGTTTTGGCCGTTAAATTTCTCGACCCTAAATTTACCATCTTCCGCCATTGCTCCCACTCGAACTAGGAACCCTTCTTTCCTGCGAGTTTATTAGCCAAATAGACCTTTAGCTCTGATACCAGTTGTTACAAAATTATATATTATGGAGAAATGAAACACATAAAACATGCGAAAAAATACAAGCACACAAAACACATAAAACCAGAGAGACAAAGATATACGTGGTTCACCCAGTTTGGGCTACGTCCACCCTGAACAGTCAGTCCTTCCTTTCTATTATTCAGCAAAAATTGAAGAGACAAAACCTACAGCAGATCCGCTGTAATATCCTCTGTTCTCTCTCACAGTCTCCCTATCTATTTCTCGCTCTGAGAATACACGCATAATACACAGCCATAATACAATACCCTCATATATACAAGGGGGTTGCCTTCTAGGAAAAAAAACCCTAAACTAAACATAACTTCTACCGTCAGATCATCCGCCTATGAACGACCCAGATTGAGTAGAAATTACTATACTTTTACAAGGCAATTTTACATATGTTTTTAGCTTCGGGGGCGCTGCCCTCGAAACCCCCCACCAGGGGGGAGCTCCAAAAAGTGCTTCTGCCCCCCCTAGACCCCCCACAGTAGCGATTAATTATGGGCGGCGTTGCTGCCCCTTTTAAGGTACAAGGGTCCAATAGTGTGATACAAAGGAAACAAGATAATCAGGCTCCACACCCAACATCTATATTTAGCAAGAAGATAAAATATTGTTAGATCAGAAGAATCTGGATATATACATGCATCTTGTATATAATTTCTACAAGCTTCTCAGTTCCATCTGCAGTGCTTGCTATAGAAGTTTGTGCTATAGGAATGATTGCTAGTGGCACTGCTTCCAAAGGAACCTTTAATGTTTTCATTTCTGCTTCCTTTTCATTTATCATATTTTCTAATTTTGATTTTATCTGCTTTAATTGAGAATTCTTCTCCATTATCAACTTCATTATATCTGTCTTCTGAGTTTCATTTTCGTCAATGTCCTTTGTCAAAGGATTTTCTGTAGCTAGAATCTTTAGTTGTTTTCTCAATGATGCTATATCAACATTTTTCTTCTTGATGATTTCTTCAATTGCATTCACATTGGATGGATCATATCCAATTTTTACCCCTAGATATTCTAGATTATTGATTGATGTGTCCTTTGGAAATGAAGACACCTTCTCCAATTTCAACTGTGATTGTACATTTTCCAATGAAACCTGCAATTTTGATAAACTTAAAGCAGTATTAGTGAGAGTTGATGAAATCATCTCACCAGTTTTCTTGTGAAGCTCCATTTGGTCTATTGGATGAATTTCTTTTGTTTCAAACTCAAATGTAGCCCTCTTGTAATCTTCTTCTGATTTTGGCTATGAGATCTATGCTTGAAGAAATGCAAAATGCCTTTTCCCTTTTCTGAATCAAAGGCTGAAAGAAGTCTACTTTGTGAACTAGGAGTTTGTTTCCAAAACTGGTTATATGTAATTGTCTTCAACATTTCATTCTTTAGTTTTATCTCTTTCAAAGTGTCGAAGATAGTCTTTTCCTTTTCCCCTGTAGTAGTTGTGCTTGCCTGAATGGATTTCCACTGATCTTTAGAAACAATAGAAGTAGTAGGAGTAGTATAAGTGCCTTTATCACTTGTCTTTGTAGAAGTAGGTGTCTCTTCAGTAATGATGATCACTTATTTCTTTGAATCCTTGATGGGATTGACCTTAGGATTTAACTTTGTTTTCTTCCTGTAGTGAATTTTGAACTCTTTGCTAGATGAAGCAATCATTGGAGATGACTGATCTTCTCTAACTCTTTTTCCTGCTCTTTCTTGTGCAATAGGAGTCTGCAATGTTGGTGTAGACAATTTCTTCTCTTCAGCCTCTTGTAGTGTACCTTCTGTCCATTCGATTTCATTCATGTACTTTTCAATCTCTAGTCTAGGTGTATGAAAATATGGTGTAGATTTATTTTCCACCCTCAGTTTGGAAATGACACCAACTGGATCATAATACCATGTAAAACTTGGGCTAAACTGAATTTCTTTAAACAACTTATATGCTTCCTCCCCTTCTATCCTACTATTACAGATAAAAGGACCTATCAGTGTTTTAATTTTAAATTGAGATTTATTTATAGTAAAGAAAAAATGCACCTCATCTGCATTAATCATGTGTCTAATATACTACAATGCAAAAGTCCTCACAGGGAGGAACTTGGGCAACTTTTAAGGGGGAAGTTCACATCCATAAACTCTTAGTTTGTATAATTTTGATAAAGATACCAATTCCCTATTCTAGATTGATCTGAAAGCTGCAATACCTTCCCGATCTCTTCACTAATTCTTGGCTCTAGAGTGTTTTTCAAGAAACTGAGTGTTGGCTGAAGAAATAGTTCCACAAACTATTTATATGAATATTATTTTTATTTCTTCATGACCAATGAAGTCCAGAAAATGATTGATTGTGGATTTCCTTCTTCATTTAGTTTATGTAGGGAAAAATTAAATTTGTATCCCTAAGAGTACAAGAACAAGTAAACTAACACAGAAGTATAACTAAAAACCTCTTTAGTTGTGAATTTCACAAACTGATCATGGATAGAATGTGCAATAGACTGACTGAAATTAAAAATTATGGAGGGTTTGGAATCAATGGAAAATATGGACAAAAACCCTATGATGGCTTTATCTACCCATTGGTTTGAATAATAACCAAGAAGGTAGGAAATGACTCTGAAAATTTGTTTGGACATTTCAGGGAAAATGGAGGGTTTTTCTTAGGTAATGAGTCATTTTCAGTCATGAATAGATCAAGATTTTGAGCTCTCTTTGCAAAATCTAACTTCTGGTATATTTCTATAAAGTCTTCTTGGGAAAATGGGGTAGCATTCTCTATGGTTGGGGCTTGCATCATCAGTTCAATTGTTTGGACATTGATAGTCACTAAAACCTCTCCTGTAGGAGCGATAATAGCTCTCTGGTTTGGCATATAATAGCTCTCTTTTTTGGCATATAACAATATAAATCAAAAAGCTCTATGTTAGACAAGGTCTAATATATTTTTTGATGTTTGCGTGCTAAGGGAATATGATGAAAATCAACTGGAGGATATAATAATAGACTTATTGTTTCCTTAGGTCCTTTATTCTTCGGAGGCGTGGTTGGCTCTATTGGAATGGTAGAAAGCAAGAATTATGTGATAGAAAACATAGGCCGAGACTAAGGATAATATTTGTAACTAAAAGAAAATCAATAGTTGCAAGAGAAAGCTTCAAACACTGATGAATTTGATCTCTAGAGTTCTGGCATTAGTTGTAAATTTGCAAACATGTGCAAAGTAGATTGAAAAGGAAAAGTAAAAGTTTAAACATGCATGCAATGGTGAATTTATGGACTGTTTTTTTATTTCCCATTTGAAAAGGGGCGTGGGTACGTTGCCTAATGATTATCCATTTAATTAATTCGATAACGGTTAGGAAAACACGGGAATTAAGTTGATTGGATGGTTATAGTCCACGTTAGCAATGACATGATTGACAGGATGAGACAATGGTTTAATATTAGAAGGTAAGCGAGATTTCGAAGGGGTGTTAGAGCGGTAAGTGGCTTTGTGTGGGTGGGGGTGTGAAATCATGCGGCTTTGACACGTAGCAGTGGCATCAATGTTCAATACCACTCTTTTCGGACCCTCGCCCTCGATCTTATGTCTCGGACGATGAGGGGGGGACGAAGTCTAATACGAGTCGTTGGATGAAATGGAGATGTGACGGATGATCGGAGAGGTGGAGGGGATTTAACATACGACAGAGTTTAGTGATTGGTGGGGTAGGGGTATGATAAAGGTGACGTGATGTGATATGAATGATAGGCGAATAATGAAATATAACGTGTCACAATAATAATGGAGAATAATTGATAGTGGACTATGACGGTGGAAAAGTACAACTCATATGATTTTAAAACATATTGTTTCAAAGGTTTATTTTCGAAATATTAAAGATAAATCTTTAATATAATGCGATTTCGAAAATATATTTTTTCAACAAAGTTTTTTCATTTCTCTTCAAAATATAGCAACAGAGCATAGAAAATATATGACACAAATTTTATTTAGGACTATAAAAATAGGCTAGCTCCTTCAATTAGACCTTTATGGATGAGATGGAGATTCGACTGCCCTTTTTGAAGTGAAAAACTGAAGACTTTTCATGGCATTTTTTACCCTAAACTTGACCTATATGTGATGGAATGACATGACTTTAGACCTATGAATGGAGATGAAAAAGTGTGAAGGAGTAGCATATATTGATAGGAATCATTTAGTGATCAAAATTATTGCTGAAGACTAAGTGAAAAAGAATTTTTTTTTGACTAAACACCTAATCAAAAATTCTCAAAAGAGCTATCTTTGATCATTGAAAAACTAACTCTAACAGAAAGACCGTGGGATGATTTGCATCATTAGTCCTATTTTCTACCAAACTTGCGAGAATTTGAAACAAATTTGTGTAGCCCTCAATCTTCTAGTCCTATTCACCCAGTCTTGAGCCCCTTAGCTCTAGCACAGGTTTTTGTTGAAGGGAACATGGTTGTCATTTCTTCTATGACCCCAGTGAACATCTCTAGAGATCCCAACATTATTGAGAATGTATTCATTGGAGTTGAATGTTCCCCTAAAGAGATTCAAACTTACATTGATCTCTGTCGATAATTTCAGGATTTGTTCGCTTGGTCTTATGAGGAAATTCCTGGTATAGATCCATCTATTTTCTAGCATGAGATCAGGACTTACAAAAATGCTAATCCTATACGAAAGAAGCTTCATCCGGTCAACCCTAGGAAAGAAACAACTATCAAGGCCGAGGTTGAGAAGCTGATAAAGGCGGGTTTCATATACCTTCCGTTAACTAAGTGGGTTTTGAATCCAGTGCCTTTGGACAGTAAACAAGGAACAATCTGAGTTTGCATTGATTTTAGGGACTTGAATAAGGCATGGCCTAAAGATAATTACCCCACACTATTTATTGATTAGATTATTGATGAGTGTGTGGGGAATGAGATTTTCTCCTTCATGGACAGTTTCTTGGGATACAATCACATTACTATCCATCCTGAAGATCAACATAAGACTTCTTTTATTTTCCCCTGGGGTACATTTGATTACAAAAATATGCCTTTTGGCCTTAAAAATGCTCGAGCTACTTTCCAGTGGGCCATGTACTATGCATTCAATGACATCAATCATATTATCAAAGCATATTTGAATGATTTAGCTACTTGGTCTCGAAAGAGAATTGATCATTCTTCACACCTTTGAGAAGTTTTTGAACGGTGTTGTTATTATAAAATTCGGTTGAACCATAATAAGTGTGTTTTCTTCGTCACATCCAGTCGGTTGCTGGGATTCATCGTGTCTACGGAAGGGATTTGGGTAGATACCTTCAAGGTTGAGGAAATAATTCATTTTCCTCCCCTGTATTCAATTCGTTAGCTTCAAAGTATACAAGCTAAAGCCAATTTCTTTAGGAGATTTATCATTAATTATGTCGAGGTGACGAAAGGATTTATGAGGTTGTTAAAGAAAAAAGTTCCACTCTTTTGGGATAACTTTTCTCAACACTCATTCGACGCTTTGAAAAAGGCACTGACCTCTGCTCCATTATTAAGTCCACCTGATTATAGTAGAGACTTCATTCTGTATCTCGTTGCAGCAGAATCTACTATTGGTATGGTTCTGGTTCAAGAAGATGATGCTCTTTGTGAGCATGTTGTTTACTACTTTAATTGAGGCTTGGTGGGTCCTAAAATCTGGTATTCTCATATTGATAAATTAGCTTTGCCAGTTGTCCATGATTTCCAATAGCTCAGGCATTATATCCTTCTTCGCAAAACTTATGTTTTTGCAACAGTTAATCCATTTCAATTTGCTCTCATTAGGCGAGTGATTGGGGGAAAATACAATTTATGGAATGTCATTTTTCAAGAGTTTGGTATCGAATTCCTGTCTGCCAAATCCAAGAAAACTTTGGTATTTTTGGAGTTGATCTATGAGTTTCCCTGTGGAGAAGAGATTATTTATGAAGAGTCGTTCCCTAATGAACATCTTTTCCTCATTTCTTCACAGGATCCTTGGTATGGAGATCTCATTGTTTATCTCCAGACTGCGAAGTTTCCCTTATATTTTCCGAAAGACGAGCGTTGAAAGTTGCGTCACTTGGCTAAAAGTTATCTTATTATCAGTGACACTCTATATCGTCACGGGGTCGATTCTATCCTTAGACATTTCTTGAATATCGAAGAATTTGAGGATGTGCTAAATGATTGCCACAGTGGAGCTTGTGGTGTTCATTTATATGGGCTTTCTACAGCTCAAAATATTTTGCATGCAAGTGTTGGCGAGGAAAAAGGTCTCTTAGGCAAGACCCAGGTTCAGATTAAAGGCCAACAAGGATTCCACTGTAGTCTAGCACCACGCCGGTATTTTCACCCTGCTCCGAGGAGCAGAGAGTCTCACCTGAGCGTGCTGTGACCTTACTAAGGTTCGAAGTAGATTGATATCATTCTATCCGATTAGATATGTATGAAACAAAACTATCTCAGAGCTTAAGAAAATGCAACAATACATGGGTGATATCCCTTAGAAGCACATTCAGAAAGACAATCAATAAAATTTTTAAATACTACCACACTAATCAATATGGACTACAACATATATTGTGAACAGAAAACTCTGATCATATTATGACTCACTTATCAGCAATAGACTATTACAATGCTCCTCAACATGAGCTTTAACTGAAGAGATTACAAAGAGGTCCTATCCAATAGATTAGAACACAGAGATACAGAGAGAGATAGAAAATAGAACAACATGAACAGAGCTCTCATACAGCTCCTATTCCCTGATTCCTCCTATGCCAACCTTCTTTCTCCTCTGGCTGACTACCTATTTGTTCTGTTGTCAGCGCAACTGATAGTTCTTCCTTTCTTCTCGCTCGGCTATATTCTGCTTCTCT
Organism: Pinus albicaulis; assembly: GCA_034641835.2. Lineage (NCBI taxonomy): Eukaryota > Viridiplantae > Streptophyta > Pinopsida > Pinales > Pinaceae > Pinus > Pinus albicaulis. The sequence goes on from CM076572.1 coordinate 1,395,156,030, forward strand.
CTGTTCATCAGGAGTTCCACTACTTGTCTCTTGCCACATTCTTATACCATCTGTGCTTACTCCTGCAAAAGCCATGCCACATGTTCTTCACTTCTTCGCACCCTTGATAGCTCTCTACCTACCATGGTTGCGTCCCTCCACGTACTATCCGCAACTCAAAACTGTTTGATTTCAAAACAAGGGCCCCAAGAGGCCCCGACGACATCCTATTGACTCGCCCCGAGTCAATCAATTTTCACTATCTCTATTTCCATTGGTCCGCTCGGCTCTGTGTTCTGCTCTACTTGTCCCCTTTCTCTCGACTGTCCAAACAAGGGCCCCAATTCTAGGACCTTTGTGTTTAACTGCTCAAAGATCAGGGATAGCTGCAACTGTGCCATCCTAATCACCGTTTGCTATGCAGTCTCTCCCGACAGTGGGTTTGGCAGCATCCCATCGAAGATATAGGTGTGGAATCCACTTCTAACCTCCATTGCTACTCCTGGAAATGAACAGACTTCTGTGTGGAAGGTTGTTTCATAAATCTGGAACTTTAATGGCTTCATTTTGAAAGTTGATTCTGGTATGCATGTTGGCCTGATAAAGGTTTGATTGTGGGTAACTCCAAACCATATCTGTGCACTATAACCATCGAGCAAATTCCTTGGGATTCTTTGTTGACTCATCACGACATCAACCATTTGGCTGTACCATACTCTAAAAGCTTTTACATTTACCTCCTTCATGATAGGATCCCCGGATACCTTCCAAGGCACGAACTTCATTGCCAATGGTTGTCCTGTTGCTATCTCCATAGGTACTCGAATGCCTGGAAATGTCCATTTCGACATTGCCAGTGCCATAATTAGATATCCTTAGATGAATCTGGTTTTTCTCTTGTAGTTTTCTTCGCAAGATTCAACAACTCGTTCAGCAAAAATGAGCACCAATTCAGTTGTGCCCCCTAGACACAATGCTCTGCAACTGAAATCGTATCCAGCGTGCATTCTCCTTTTGTATAGTGCCTCTTCATTTTACTAGCAATTAAGTAACAGGCGAACTTGACCTTTGGCTAGTTGATCAAGTCAATTTTGGCTCCTCCCCCCCCCCCCCCTCTTGGTATCGTACTTTGTGTAGTAGTCGTTATCTCCAGTCTTCTTTGTCCTCTTGGATACATTCTGGAATGTTGCTGAGACATCCCTCCCTTCCTGTGACAGTCCAGTTAACTTGTGGATGTCCTCCACATGAATTTGGATTTCTTTCCCTAGCCATAGCGAACCATTATGAATTCTTCTCAATAAGAACTTGGTGCACTGCATTGCAACGCCTGCAACACTGAACACTGGGAGATTTCTTAATTTCAGTATGGTAGACTATTGAATGCCCCAGAACTCTGGTAGGACTCTTGCCACTTGTTGCCCTACTTCTATGGCATAATTCTCCATATATACTTGTCTTTTTGTTGCTAGGAACTCGAAATATTCTGTGAGGTCAGTGTCGATCAATGATTCACTGTCGTATTTCCCCACTAGCGATTCCATCTTTTGAACTCCGTTATCGAGCTCTTGCTCCACAACTGCTAGTGTTGCTCTTGTCATTTTGGCTCTTCTCTAATACACATGTAGAACAACTCCTCCTCTTTTCTCTTGAATTCCTTCTTCTGTGTGCCTTCTCTGCTCTTCTTTGGTTCTGCTTCTCTTGCTCCCTTGGATGTTTCTGGTTCTAACTCGGATTTTTCTGAAATTCTTGTGCTTCTTTGCATGCGGGTTATGTAATTAACCGGCATGGGTGAGGTTGATAATACCCCATAACTAATTAATTTCCCTCGAGCCTCGTCCGTGGCTACAATAGTGTGATTAGTTATCGGCTGAGGTGGGTTCTGAAAATGCTAACTGTGGTTTTGGGATTTGAGCAGACGCGATGGTTGGTGGTTATGCCTTATTATGGAAAATTTATTACGGTATGGGTGATGCTAATTATGACAATTATTTCCAAATCTTGGTAATCTTACGGACTGACATAGATACTATGCGTAATGATGATGGGCTGATGTTCGACACGCTTTTCTATCTAACGTGGATGACACGTTGGACACTACCCTTCCCCGACCACAATTGGTTGCGTTGCGATCTCTGTAACACAACTATACTTCTTTTTCTGTTTTTGCAAAAGTGGAAATCCTATCCATGCTCTTCTTGGGTGCGAGAGAGTTATTGATGTTATTCTACCCTACTGAGTCCTCTTGGTTGCGAGAGTTATTGGAATTGGAAATGAGTAATTTACTCTTGATAGGGCTTCAGGCGTGCGTCATTCACCCATCCTTGTAGAACTTGGCCATCCAGTTGTGCTAACCGAACTGCTCCTGAATCTTTGATTTCTATCACGTAAAATGGCCCTAGCCAATGCATTTGCAGTTTCCCTGGGAACTTCTGGTACTTACTATCGTACAGTAGAACTTTTCCCCCGACCTGAAAATTCTTACGCTTGATGTGTTGGTCATGCCAAGCTTTTTGTCTATCCTTCTATATTGTTTGGTGAAATTCTGCCAAAAATCATTCTTCCTCGAGGCCTTGTAATTCCTGCAATCGTTCCTTTAGCGAGTCCTCTTCTGATAGTTGGAGTGACGTTGCGACTAGGAGGCTGGGTATGATGAATTCAGCTGGGACTAATGCTTCTCTCCCGTATTCTAGTTGGAATGGAGTTTGGTTGTTCAGTCGCTTTACCATTTTTCAGTATGCCAATAAATTTGTTGGTATCCACTCATCCCAGTCATCCCGTTGTGCATTGCATATTTTTGTCAGGCCTTTCTCTAGCATTTTGTTGAATGCTTCTACCGTACTGTGGGCTTGTGGGTGATACAGACTTCTTTTATGATGTTGTATCATGAAGCTTTCAAGCAGAGATTTAATGGTGTCATTGATGAAGTGTGTACCCTGGTCGCTGGTCAGGCTCTTTGGACAACTGAATCAGCTAATTATGTTTTCAAATATGAACGTGGCAGTAGTCTCTGTCGTGTAATTTTTTACTGGAAATGCTTCTGCCCACCTCGTCAAATATTTTATCGTTGTTATTATGTACCTCGCCTACGAGTGTCTTGCAGCTGGTGTAATTGGTCCTACAAAATCGACTACCCATTTTTCAAAGGGCTGCAATACTTTTATCGGATGAAGTGGAAGTTCATCTATGTGGGATGGTCATCCCGTTCGTTGACATATGTCACATTTCTTAACAAATTCTTTGATGTCCATATGTACTGTCGGCCACCACAACCTTGCTTGTAGTACCTTTCTTGCCATCGGTTTTTCTCCCATGTGTCCTCCTGCAACCTCACTGTGGCATTCCCATAGTACTGCTTCACTTTTGTGGTCCATGACACATCTCCGAAGAATATGGTCCAGTCCCATCTTATATAGGTGTCCCGCTATGAGTTGATATTATGTTGCTCAAACTACCAGGTGTCTTTTTTGGACTGATGTATATTCTTGTGGACATTGCCATGTCGTGAGGTAGGTTGCTATTTGCTCCAAATATTCTAGGATGGCTTCTACCCTAAAAATATCAGCGTCTGGTAACTGATCATCTAGAGATCCTCCATTTTCTCCATTCTCTAGTTGGGACAAGTGATCAGGCCCTACGTTCAATCTTCTGGGCTTTATAATCACCTCAAAGGTGAACTCCTATAAGAGTGGGAGCCATCTGCAAATTTTTCCTTCTAAGACCGGTTTATTTACCAAATATTTCAAGGTTGAGTGGTCTGTGAAAAATTTAAACGTACCTCCCAATAGGTAGTGGCGGAATTTCTAAAGGGAATACACCATTTCCAATGCCTCCTGTTCTGTTGTGGTATAGTTGTGTTCTGTTGTGGACAATTTCCGACTTGAAAAATATACTGGGTGGTCAATTGAAGTGTCCCCTGGTTGAGCCAAGACTGCTCCATGTGCAATGCTGGAAGCATCGATGTGCACATGAAATTGTTTGTCCCAATTTGGGTGAATTAATATTGGTGCACTTGCTAGTTTTTCTTTCAGGGTATTTAGGGATGTTCTGCAACTCTCTGTCCAGTGAAACTACTTAGACTTCTACAACAACTTCTCTAAAGGGGTTGTTATCTTCGCATAGTTGCGAATAAATCGTCGGTAGTAACCTATGTGGCCCAGTAGTGATCTCAGTTGTTTTACCATTTCTGATGCCTCCATGTTGACTATCACTGCTACTTTGGTTGGGTCCACGCAAACTCCTTGGGTACATACCATGTGTCCTAGCAGACAGTTCCAAACGGTACTACAAAGATACACTTCTTTAGGTTCAACAAGATCTGAAGTTGCTAAACCTATCAAACATTATCCTCAATAATGTTACATGGTATTTTAATAAGTTATAGATTGTCCAGTCGTCCATGTATACCTCTAAGAACTTGTGGATGTACTCCCAGAAAGCGGCTATCACGATGCGAGAAAATACTGCAGGTGAATTTTTCAATGCGAATGGCATCACATTATATGCAAAAGAGCCCGATTCGGTGGTTAATGTTGTATTTTTCTTATCTTCCTCTGCTATCCTTACTTGATGGTATCTTGAGAATCCATTGATGAATGAATACGCCTGATTTCCCTCAACATTGTCTAGGACTTCATCACTAAACGGAGTGGGAAATGGGTCATGGATACAAGCATTTTTTAAGCTCCTATAATCGACACAGACTCGAATCTCAGACTTCTCCTTTTTATTCTATATAAATATAGGACTTACCCACTCTGCTTCCTCTACTGGGAATATTAATCCTGCCTTTAAGATCTTATCAATCTCTACCTTAACTTTTTCCTTCACCCTTGGATTCAGACGATATGGTCTATGTTTCACAGGCCTTCCGTCGGGCTTCAATATTATCCGCATCTCCACCATATCCCCTTTTATTCCCTTTAGATCCGCTACCGATGAAGGGAACAAGTCCTCATATTCCTGCAGCAGACTGTATATCTCCTTAGCTGTCTGTTCATCCCAATAATCTCCAATTGTCGCTAGTCTGGGCTTATTATCTGTTCCAATATTTAGTTTCTTAGTTCTTAATGGTAGTAGGTGGATCCCTTCTATCATCGGTTCTTCTTTGATATCTCTCTCCCCTTTCGTCTCTTCAAAAGACAGATGCCTGAGATCTTCTAGATTATCATCATCCATTTCGTTGTTTATCTTTTGACATACTACCTTTTGTCTGATGCCTAGGTTCAGAAGCGGCTGCTCATCCTCCTTTTGAATTTCTAGGAAGAACAATACCTTCTTTATAGCCTGCAAAGCCTGTGTGACTGGTTCTGTTTTTCCTTCGAACAAGAAACATTGTGTAAATTTATCCGCAACTTCCCGCCATGTGCTGGTCCCTATTTTATTTTCTTCCGTTAGGTACCAGGCCTGTGGAATCAAGTCCAGACAATGGATAAATCTGTGTACCCATAGCTCTTCTAGGTATCCTACGGTTCTCCATTGATCCTAACATTCCTTTAGATGGTTTCTGGGGTCTGAGACCCCTTGGTATTTCTCTTTAACCCGAGGTCTTTCCTTTTCCTTAAATCTCGCTTTCAAAGCTGCCACAACTCTGCCCCATTGCGACAGTGAGTTGCGATGGTTACTCCACCATCTTGCCGATGTGGAATCTAAGGCCATGTCCATTAGTGGTACCCTGTGTCCTTCTGGTGCCTTATCTTCTATTTCTATTATGAAAATGGTTACATCATTCATATTAGATAAATTTGGGTAATCCCTTACCTCAGTCCCGATCCAACTGATTCTTCTGATGTTGGCGCATCTCCTTGTATTGGTCTCATACCCTCCTTGCTACCAATCATCCCAAGATATTTCTGAGCCTAATTATAAGCTTTAGATGTTTCTCCAGTTTACAGAGCCACCTGCTATTGGGTTGATGTAATCTTCCCTTCTTCCTGCGGTCATTTGATAAAGATGATCCATAAGCTGAGCATATTCTCTGTTATCTACAGTCTCTGTGTATCTTGGACCTTGATACGGGTCGAGTGGCTGAGTGACTCCGACCTCCCTGTCCTCAAAGATCATCAGTTCTTTTTTTAGATCTATTATTGCATAATTTTCAAAGACCCAGTCAATTCCCAACAATGCAGGATAAGGATCTTTATCCCCCATGATGTCGATGACCTGAAAGTTCGTATATGTCTTTACTCCTGCAATATCAACTTCAACTTCCTCCAGTCTACCTATGGGCACAATGCAGTACTGGTTCGCCATCCGAAGTTGGATTGGTGAGTATATTAAACTTGGCCTTCCTAATGCTTCCCAGGTTTTCCTTGGTAAAATATTGACATCGGATCCCAAATCAAGCATGGTGTCTTTAATTTGGAAACCCGCAACCTGGGTGTTCACTCGGAACTCTTTTCCTGTCCTTATTTTATTTCTTTTCACTCTCTGTACATACTTCTGGGTTGCGTCGGGTGATTCCCTTGATCCTATGTTCTTCTACACCACGCCTTCCAGGTTCTGCCTTAGCTACTCCAACATTGATGCGTTGTTAACAATCTTTAGGAATAGATGGAACCATTCTTGAATTATAGTACTTGAATTGGCTTGATTTTCATTTTTTTCCTGGGTTTGTTTTAACTCAATACCTTTGTTTCCCCCTAGTTGGGAAAATTTTTCTATTGCTTCTTGAAAAAATTGCTTCTGTCTTTCTGGTTTGATCAGCGGTTTTGGGGATGTTCGCCTGATCAATTTTATTGGGTCCACTATATGTGCATATTCCCCCATTATTTTTCCTCCTCGTATCACTATGGCCACGTTATGCATTGTCTGATTCTCCATTAACCTGGGTTCTTCATTTACTAGATTTGTTCCCCTCTGTCTAGTTCTTTCCTCCCATCTTTTAATGAGCTTAGGGCAATCTTCTGTTGCGTGCGTGTTAACCCGGCACTGGGAACACCAGGGTCTTCTACGAAGTGGACATTCCTTAGCTACGTGTCCTTCTTGGTCACAGTTGTCACATCTAACTGGACCTCTACCCCCTGCTCGGCCTCCTCTCATGCCTCCTCCTCTTCCTTGGGGAGTCTCATTCACTCGGTATGAAGGCCGATCCAGTGGTTCCGCCAATGCATCCAGAGCTCTAAATTGCTCTATGATGTGTGTTGTTGAGGCACAGAACTCGCAGTATGTGTTATTTGGAACGGTGGAATATTTTTGTAATATAGGGCATAGGTGAGGTGGATGACCCATGTTCTTACATATTTCACAATACTCAGTAGTGGTTGGACTTTGTTGTGCAGGGAACCCCATGTATTTTTGTTGGTGGATATATTCCCTGGGTGTTTATTTTCCCAACTCCTCCCATTGGTGGATCCCCCTGTGCCCCTGCCGCTGATGTCCCCCCATTCTGACCCCACAACCGAGGACATTCGGTTACCACATGTCCTTCCATTAGACAGTGTGTGCACCATACATTCAGTCTTGCTGGCCGCATTGGTTGAATTTCCTTGAGTTTCTGTGTCAAGCTCACTATTTGATGCTACAACCCTATTATAGTGGGGTCTTGTGCTGATGTTCCTCCCTTAAACTCTTGCAGATAACCCGCCATGGCTTCTATCTTCATTGCTTTCTCCAGTGCATCCTGTAACATCTCAATCCTCTGTTGAGTTAATGGAGTTCTTGTCAAGGGTAGCAGATATTTGATGAACCAATCCCTCTGATGGTTCAGATCGATTGGATAGCTGAATTTTCCAATCACGTCTTTGGATATCTGCATTAGATCCCAAGTAGTCTCTCCTTCCCGCTACTTGATTTCCCACATTTCTGACAGACCCTGCTGGTCTGTTTGGGGCAGTTTGAACTCCTTAACGAAGTCCCTCTTCACATCTGCTACCACTGGATTCTGATGAGCTTTAGACCACTTTATAAACCAGTGTAGAGCTCTTTCCCTAAGAGTGGTTTGAAATTCTATTAACTTCCCTACATCTGGTGTCTGTCGTGCCCTCCATATGACCTCGCAGTGGTACCAGTGTTGTTCCACATCATCATTACCCCTCCCAAAGAACTCTGGCTACTGGGTAAGTGATCCTACCATGTTCACTTGAGTAGGCGTTACTAAAATTAAGCCGTTGGTTCCTGGTTGTGAAATGGTACCACTAGCAATTCTACTACCAGTGTGTATTACTGCTGGAGAATGAATACTATGCAACTTGCTTAATTCACGCAACTTAACAAAAATTTCACTTAGTGGTTGATAAAGCACCAGGGGAAGGTTGGTACTAGAGCTACTTGAACTTTGGGGAATAGGAGTACCTTGAGATATGAATGCCGACCTTTCTTGGAATAGTTGCTCCATTGCAACATGCAACTCCACATCGGACATCTCCTTAGGGTGCACGTTCGCATCTTCTCCGTCAGACTTCTTTCCTTTCTCCATCTGGGCTGGGTTCCTATACACCTGTCGAACTTCTTTAACGGTCCCTCCTATATCCTGGGGACCGACCTGACTTTCCGCTTCCTTCATCATTTGAGGCGACTCCTCTTTGTCCTTTCGACTACTTTCCTGTCTCTTTAACTCCTTCATCACCATTTCTCGCCACTTCTCAGCGATATGTGCCCTCCGATGTGCTCATCACTCCCTTATCCTATTAGAGGTATTGACATCCATACCCCTACTCCCCTTTTTCACTATTCTTGTAGCATCTCTCCCTCAATCCCTTCCCCCAGCACAGGATTTTTACGCTTCCATCTCAGATTTTTGGAACACCATTAGTCCTTCATCTACCATCAAGGATTTAATCCACAATGGAATCTCCTTCAACAACTTCCCCCTTAACCCAGATCTGAATATATCCTCTGCCCTTGAAAAGGACTGGCAGCACTCTGCTGCAAACTCCACTATGTATCCGTCCAATGTAGATTCCACCCATAAATCTACAGCTCGGGTCAACTCAATATTTAACTGATGAAGGGCCACCAGATCTCCGCGCACCCACTTGTGACTGACTTTCCATGAACTTTTTTTGGTTACTTTGATCTGTAGCCTTCACAACCAGTTATAGAGTTCTTCTGGGAACTTTCCCCAAAAGATATGGTAAACGTTGCTAGCGGATTCAAAAAATAGAACCAGATCTTTGACCGTTTTCTCCCTTTGTTGTCTCAACTCGGCTTGCTGAGTGATGAACTAATCTAGGTGGTTATCCCACCAGCTTCGTATTTCTCTTTCGAAGATTCGAGATACCATGATCTAGCTCCCAAGTGAAATTTCAAGTCCCGACAACGAAACCATTTGTTGGCAAGTAAAAAGGTCTCTTAGGCAAGACCCAGGTTCGGATTAGAGGCCAACAAGGATTTCCGTTGTAGTCTAGCACCACACTGGAATTTTCACCCTGCTCCGAGGAGCAGAGAGTCTCACCCGAGGTGTGTCGTGACCTTACTAAGGTTGGGAGTAGATTGATATCAGTCTAGCCGATTAGATATGTATGAAAGTATGAAACAGAACTATCTTAGAGCTTAAGCAAACGCAACATTACATGGGTGATATCCCTTAGAAGCACATTCAAAAAGACAATCAATAAAAATTTTAAATACTACCACACTAATCAATATGGACTACAACATATATTGTCAACATCAAACCCTGATCATATTATGACTCACTTATCGGTAATAGACTATTACAATGCTCCTCAACATGAGCTTTAACCGAACATATTACAAAGAGGTCCTATCCAGTAGATTAGAACACAGAGATACAAAGAGGAGATAGAAAATGGAACAACATGAACATAGCTCTCCTACGACTCTTGTTCCTTGATTCCTTCTGTGCCAACCTCCTTTCTCCGTTGGCCGGTTGCCTATCTGTTCTGCTATCAGCGCAACTGACAGTTCTTCCTTTCTTCTCACTCGGTTGTCTTCTGCTTCTCTCTATTTATCGGGAGTTCCACTGCTTGTCTCCTGCCACATTCTTCTACCATTTGTGCTTGCTCCCGCAATAGCCATGCCACCTATTCTTCCTCCTTCACAACCTTGATAGCTCTCTTCCTATCGTGGTTGTGTCTCACCATGTACTATCCGTAACTCAAAACTGTTTGATTTCAAAACAAGGGCCCCAACATCAAGATATTTTTGGCTCTAGATTTTCAAAGATTGTGTTGAAGCGATTGAAAAATATCATCCTTGTCAAGTCTATACTTGGAATTTGCATGCTCATCCAGCTCCTCTATTTCCTGTTGTCGTTATCGATCCGTTCACAAAGTGGGGTATTGATTATACTACTTGTAACCCGCCTTCGGCAAAGGGTCATAAGTACATTATTGTAGAAGTAGACTACTGTACGAAGTGGGATGAGGATATGCCTACTTTTGTGAACAATGGTGAAACAACCCTATTTCTATTTAACCAAGTCATTTCTCTCTTTGGCATCCCCAAAGATATTGCCACTGACCATGGCAGTCATTTTCAGAACAGTGTGATGGCTGAATTGGCTCTCAAATTGGGTTTTCGACAAGAGCATTCATCTCTGTATTATCCTCAGGCCCATGGGCAGGTTGAAGCCGTAAACAAGTTCTTGAAGACTATTCTTCAATGGATGATTGATAAAGCTAGATCCAATTGGCATGTCATGTTGTACCCTGCACTTTTGGCATACCAGATGTTTGTCAAGACTGTAATTGAATTCACTCCATTCCAACTAGTTTATGGGCTGGAATCTATATTTCTTGTTGAGAGAGAAATTACTTCCCTTAATCTGGCAGTTGAGCTTCTTCCTGACACTTATAGCCTCGAAGAATGCCTTTTCCTTCTAGACATCTCAATGAGCAACACTGAGATGCAGCTACGATGAAAGAGGCTCATAAGAAACAAGTGAAGGTTCAGTATGATAAGGCAATCAAACCTAGGGTTTTCTTTGAAGGTGACCTTGTTTTCATTTATGCCCAAGACAAGGATGCCTTGGTGGTAGGAAACTTTAAATCCATGTGGTATGGCCCTTTTATTATATAAAAGGTCCTGAAAAAGGGAGCTTATGCCTTGGTTGATTTCAATGGAAATGAGCTGGCAAAGCCCAGAAATGGGATCTATCTAAAGAAGTATTATGCCTAGGCTTTCGCCTAGCATTTTCTTTGTTCTATATATTGTATTTTTTTTACACGCCTGTTTATCGATTTTTGATGTGACTTTGATGGTTTTGATCTTCTTTGGTGGGTTTTTTTGGATGAGATGAGTCATTTTGGCTTTGTCGATGGTGCTAGTAGACATACCCGGAATCTTACTTTCGCAGCTTGGGTAATTCACTATCCATCCGGTCAGTTGCTAGTCTCAAGGGGTGTATGCATTGGTCCTACTTTGAACAATGTGGCAAAGTAAATTGCAGTGGTAAACCTACTCTCGGAGGCAATATCTCTTGGTGTTGATTCGTTATTAGTATACTTGGATTCACAACTAGTAATTTCACAATAAATAACACCTATCGTGTTAGAGACCCATTTTTACATCGATTATTTATGAGAGTGTGTTTGTTACCAAGTTCATTTCAATATGTTACATTCATTCAAATTCCTCGTTCAGATAATTGGATTGCAGACTCATTAGATAATCAAGAAATTGATTGGTATATTAATCCTTCAATACTTTAAAAATATCGAAAACATCATTTATCATTGTACATTTGGGACAATCACACCATATTAAATCGTTATATATATATATATATATATATATATATATATATATATATATATATATATATATATATATATATATATATATATATATATATATAGATATATATATATATCATATTGTGTTCAAAATATACAAAAATCGGACAATCATGTCCTACAAAATTAGGGCTTATGCCCGATCATGTCTATCATAAAAAATATTACAGTCATCCGATCAAATAAAACCTATCCATGTGGGCCCTGCCCAGGATAGGTGTTCCAGAAGAACACTATAGATGTCGCCACATGGAAAAAAAACTGCACCCAGTCACGTGGTACTCCAACCACTCGTCTCTATATAGCCTCAGGGAGATCCTCTATGGCAGCCATAGATACTTGGCGAGTCAAACTCTCTGAGTTTATCTGTATCGCATGGAGGGTTATCCCAGGGTATTCTGCGGCATCTTAAACTTCTCTTCCATGATGGCCATGCCTCAAGTCTCACTGGTCCCATGTATGCATCATGATCCATAAAAATTTGTAAGTCATATTTCCCTAAACAAAAATATTTCTCATTTTCATATAAATTTGAAAAAAAAATAAAAAATCATATAATCAAAAATCATTGTGCGATCTTACCAATCACCCCCCATGTTGCACCAAGTGGAAGGACCAAATCTGGATCTACTACTGAAATCCATCCCACCAAAGGAAGAACTTATCATCCTAAGTAGTTCGGGGGATCTCACTACCCCACAATCTCTTCATCGGGTCTTCCCGCCTAGCTATATGTGGATCACGAGGGATATTGATGGTAGAGATGATCTTGAGGTGAAGCCCTGAAACTCTCTCAAAGAAGAATGTGCAGAGAATGGTACCATAGCCAAAATTATTTATTTTTCTCTATTAGATAGAAGTCAATTGTTTCTTCAGATTTTCTAATGATGTTGTGCACCAATCATATAGTGTGGTCAAGCAATCCACTGCCAGACTCATGCTTCCTCATGAAGCCTGGTGTAAGGAATTTGATCTGGATACCCTCACAATGGTGAAAAGAAGGATATTCATGTGCAAATCTCGCACATATCTAATTGGGATCTATGTCCCCACCTTCTTAGTACCCTCAACACAGTAAACCTGAATATAATCATCGACATTTAGCCCTCCTGTGGGCTTTCCCTATAAATTAACTATTTCTCCTCTCTGAGAGAGTCCAGTTATGAAATAAATGTCTTCAAATTCAATTCTTAATGGCATTTGATCTATCATGAAGCAACCTTCATCCGGATGCCAATAATTCACTAAAATCTTGAGCAATCTTGTGTTAGTTTTCATATTCGGCCTTTTTAAGAATTTTAGTAATCCACATCCCCAGAGAATATCCAAGGATAGCTAGTCCTACATAACCTCATTATCAATTGTGCTATGAACTCTTTCCCTCCAGCTTATTGTCATCTTGCATCATTTCATCCATTAACCATTTAGAAATAAATTTTAAAATTCCTCTCTATGCATACGCGACTTCATTCAGACACAGCCACGTCTATACGTGAGTTCCTCATTACAAAGTCGCGTATATGCAGAGGGTTTAAAAAAAAACATATATTTCTATGGTGAAACTCCCAAAAATTTGATTGAAATGATAAAAAAATTGATAAAAAAAAGGTGAGTATGAGGCTTACTTGATTGATTTGGATCGTTTCAGTGGATGATTGCTCCATTTGCAAGAAAGGGATTTTTTTCTCGTGAGCACTTTCACAATTTATTGATAGAACAAATGACCAAATGAGAGTCCAAAAGGCCTATTTATGTCCAAAATTCAAAATTTTCGTAAATTTAGTTTTTTTTTATATTTTGAATTTGTTCATGACTATTTACCTTTTGTCTTGTAAGTGTTGGGATAAGTTATTTTTCAGGTCCATTCCAGTGATTTTGAGATGATTTCAATTTTTGCTTCAGATCCATGTCTGATGGCCTGTCATGGCAGGTATTTGATTCTGAAATGGCATATAGGTTAGGGAATTCACTTTCCATTGCACTTATGCATCCTAGCCTCTATTCTGAAATATTTCCATAGGTTCGACCCCATCATATTATGATAAATTAACCAATTTCACTCGCCGATTTTTAAATCATAATATGATGGTAGAGCCATCCTTTACATGGGATTCGTATTTAGTTCCTCACTATCACTTGTCACCCATGCTACAATTTTTGTAGGCTCGGGAGTCCTCTTTAGTCCCGCCATGACTTACACATTGAAGCTGCATTCTTCTTTTTCTTTACTATTTTTATTCTGGCCATATACCTTAGAGGCTCCCATTTTGTTGTCGAGTTGTATTGTTGCATTTCATATTGAACATTTGTATATCTTGGCCTTTAGCCGACTTCATTTGGACTCATGTTTAAACCATATTTTGACCATGTCTTTCTTCAAAGTCAACTGTGCAATCACTTAGCCTTCACAACTTGACACCTTTACCCATGGATGGAAAATTCCTCTAAGTGTCACTTACCAGTTTTTGCCACCTTGCATTGAGCATATGGATTGTTCATAACCTGAGTCGACCTTTCTACGATGTCTCTTGACTCATTTTTTAGTCAGCCATCTCGGTCTGTCAATATATTGTTCTATCACATCAGCTATTTGGTCCTTTGCTCGTGCTGGTTTGAGAAGGTCTCCATTCACTTCTTGCCAGTGGGTTTGTCTCTTATCGACTTCGAAAAATTGCTTTGAGATTAAACCAAGAGCCGCACCCTAGCCCTATTTACATCATTGATAGGTGACCTTGTGCTCAACATTTGATCAACATCGTGGGTCTTTGACTGAGTGGTTTCCCTTATGTTCGACTTCAGCCTACATTATCACACCTGGGATTCATGCAGTGCCTTGGTTTCCATTTTATCCTATCGGTGGATTCCTCGCCTCTTTGTAAGCTTACATTATTGGTTGGTTTAGAGGTTTTCTGATGTGCGCTAACCACATTTTTTGCATGTCGAAAATTTACTTCGGGTTGGTTACTTCACTTTGCTTCATCTAATTCCTTCCAAATTTTTTCCCACGGGTTACACTCGCGTTGGAATGATGTGGGATGCCTTAATTCCTTCCTTCCAGCAGATATTTTCCCATCGACTCTGACTCATTGCTTTGGGAACCAGGTCGAGATTCCTTTTGTCAGTACCTTAGGGTTTACAGTCACTAGTGGCAGAATCCTTCACTATTGAAAGTGAGAATACATCAATGTCTCCTGATTGGTAGATTATCTCAAGATTTTGACTTCAACTCATTTATTCACACTTTTTAGATTGTACTAGGGCACCTTGACTCTCATCATCATTATCGATGAGTTGTCTCGCGTTTGTTAACGGTATACATCAATGAACGATAATCAAACGATTTCTCACATGGTCAACCTTAGATCATTTATTCCCATTGTGTAGAATTGTGTCATGGTGATGATCGGTGAAGACCTTGGGTTTGCATCAGCATGTTTTGGTTCACTTTGATAGCTCCTTCATTTTTCTGCTAGTGACACCATCCACCCTTATATGTTGTAATTCATCACAACAACATCTTATATGTTGACACCTGAGTTGCATGTTGTACCATTTGAACACCACTTATGATTTGGTACTTGGAGTTTCAGTTGTGACTTCAGTGATCAGATATCTTTGTAGCGTCATTGATCAGTATTTTATATGTGATACTTGGACATGATTTTGACTTGTACTTTCGGGCAGTGATCAGATGATTCAATATGTACTTTACAGTTTAGCTATACTTGTATACATATTGGGTCCGCTCCATACTTGATATGCAGACACAATTTTCTTTCACTGAGCATGGGTATGCCCACCTCAAACATGAGCTATCTTTCTGATTTCTATCGTTGGTTTTTGGCAGGCTGAAATCTGGTGAATTCCTCTCTAGTCCTTGCAAGATTCTTTCTTATGCACATAATACATTTCGGCCATCATGTACCCCTTCTGACCTCGTATATTAGGGGGAATATGTTATAGCATCATTTATCACCTCTATATACTTGATAAATTATGCATTGGCCTTGGGAAGCCCTTCCATTCAGACTTGATCACACTTACTAAAAAAAAGTATTTAAAAATACATACGCGACTCTGCCCAATTTTTTCCACGTGTAGACGCAGGTCCATCCATAACTGATCTGCGTATGCTATTTAAAATATTAAAAAATATATAAGCTCCCTATTAATGAGGTGGGGTTTATGGGTTTTTCTTGTAACTTAACTACCCCAGCCTGTGGCCTAACTGTTCCCCAACTGAAAAAACTAATTTGAGGAAGTATAAATACACCTCAAGGTAATGGCCTAAGGGAGGAGAGAGAGAATTCTATTTATATTATAGCCTGTTATAGCCCTGGTCAAGTCTGATATTTTCCTGTGCCTCTTGGACTTCCCAGGTTCATGAAACCCTTGTTTCCTTGTGATGTTCACCCCCACTTTATGTGACATCCTTTGTGCACTCTTTATGGAAGAAGCTTTGTGAGGCTAGGTCTGGACGGATCCAGAGGACGGTTTTGCTCGGAGCCGTGGAAAATATCAGGTGATTTCTCCAATTTCTCTTTACATATTATCAATAAAAGAAGCTATATCCCGTTCCTGATGTATTTTTGTTATATGTCTCCTATACATGTTGAATGATATTATAATGGTTTATTTCATGTTATTTTTATGAGATTATATATGCTAACATGCTGACATCTAGGACATATATGTTGTGCAACTACTTTGTGTGCTTTGTCTTGATTGACTTGCAGGTTCTGAAGCACAAGGAGTAGTAAAGGGTTTGCACTGTGCAGGATCGACCTCAAATGTAGGACAAATGGGTAAGGTCGTCTATCTTCAATTTTCTAGTTCAAGCATTAAAATTGATAATTAGAGTGCTTCTTGTGATGATATGCCATCCGCTCTGTTAGGTTCCTCAACCCAGACCTTATGGTAGCTTTTCCTGTAATAATAATATTGTTTCATCCTGATCTTCGTCTTGATCTGATTTAGCTTTTGAGATTACATTTGGTGGTTGAGAATTTGAAGCTTGAGTTTTCTTAAAAGATCTAAAAGGTTTCTTGAAGAAGATTCAGCTACTTGTTTCTTTATTTCAACCATATCATTTGACATAGTTTTAAGAACCTTTTGTAATCCCTCAAGATCGTAATGATACTTAGATGTTTTCTTTTTCGGTTCATACTTAAAAGAAACCTTTTTAGTATTTCTTTCCTCCTATGTAGTTTCCTTTTATAAAGCAATAACTCTCTTTTCTACAGAAAGGGCCTCTTTCATATTTTCTACCAAAGAAGCCTTATTGGATCTATCTACAAAAATTTCTATATTAGAAGGAATATAGGATATATACCATTCAATTTGTACATATACACCTTGTTTAGATGTAGTTGGGATTTTATTGAGAAATTTATTAAATCTGGAGTTGAAACCTTTAATATTTTCACCTAAATTTTCTTTGATATTTGAAAGTTCATTGATGAGAGCAGCAGTAGTACAATCATCACCAAATTTAGTTAGAAACTATTCCTAAAATATGTCCCAACTAGTAATGGTTCCTGGTGGTGGTGAAAAGTACCATGATCCAGTTGATCCTTGAAAAGTATAGGGAAACAATATTAATACACAATCTTCTTCAGAGACATCATTTAGATTCATAGACAACATGTAATTATGGGGATGTTCTTCTGTAGGGAGACCATCGTCTGGATTATACTTTGGCAACCATATTTCTAGATGCTTAGGTAAAGGATGAAGGGGACCGGCTAATTCGTCATCCCCAATATTGGTCCAAGGTATATTTTCCATTGTGTGAATGGGAGGATTGACTTGTCTTGAAGAATGATTTGGAGTGGAGGAAGTAGTTCCAGTGGTGGATTTTGGTGAAGAAGAAATAAACACTGAACTGATACTGCTTGAAGAAGTGCTTATAGTCTGAGAAGAAGAGATATGAATTGATGAAGAAATCGGTTGAGAAGATGTAACGGAAGGAGGAATAAATGATGGAGTTTGAGGGGAAGAAGATGAAATAATATCACTAGTGTATGATTGAGTCTCGGATATCGGATATTTCCTATGCTAAGATTGAAGAGGAAAATCGAAAGGGATTATTCCTATATTTTCACTCTTAGAATGAGTTAATACACCAGTTCCTTGTAATATTGAAGTAGCACTTCCTTTAGAGTTTTAGAAAGCATAGCCTTTTCTGCCGAAATAGAAATTTCTTCCAATTTATTTATTAGGGTTTGTACTTCAGGTGATTTTGGGGTATAATCAGGGGATATTTCTTTGGGAATAGAAATGGAGACTTGGGAGAAGATTGAACAACTCCTGATCTATGGATAGGGGGTTTTGAATGAGGAATATAAATTGTGGGATATTTGGATGGAGAAAAAATCTTTAGATGGTATTTATTTTTTAGATTAAGCCTTGGAGGAATTCATAGTCTGATGGCCCTCCTTCTAGCGCAAAAAATGTTGAGGCCCCGAAAATTGGTGCAACAACATCGAGGACAACCACCCGGTTGGGGACTTGAAAAACGTCCCTTATCTGTTTGATATGGTGGTTCCGACTGGATTTATGGGACCAGTTTCCTAGTGAAGTATAATTGGGTGGATGGATGGTATTATAACTGATTGTAACTTGATAGATGGGAGTGATAACAAGCTTTGAATTAAATAAATATACCTATCTATATCTATCCCAGAATGAATTATCTTTCTGTGTGTTTCAAAGAGATGATCTTTCAGCGAATGCAAACAAAGATTATACAAATACTTAGAGATATGAAAATAATTTAAAATAATTGGTTTAATTAAATATTTAAATAAAACAATTAAATAAGCCTATATCGCATCTATTTAATGCATGTATTGAATATGTACCAAAATATGGCAATCAAACATGTTCAAAAGTGAATTAATGCTTGAATTTTTTAAAAATATACATAATAAAAAAAAATACCATAAGAAAAATCAACTATTTCCCATTTGGAACAGAAAATTAACATAAAGATAAAAGTACCATATATACGCTAACTCTGCTCATTTGAAAAACAATATTTGGTCTCGCCTTTTCTATTAAGAAAGCTTTAAGAGTACAAAAGTGTGACTTCTGTAAAGTCTTCCTTTCAATATTTCAGGACCCCTTCTTAAAAGACATGAATAGGTTTATATAATAAAATAGAGAGTTTAAAAATAGTAATTACAATAAAATCTAAGGAGATTTAAACAATTCTCCTTAAAATAAGTGAAAATAAAAACAGAAACAAAATTTAGTGGGGTGACTTGCTTGAATATTGCATTGTTGTCTCATCAGCCATTCGTTCCTTCAGTTGAAGGAGTTGAGTATAGGCTGAAACTTGGGAGGTTTGCATGGCCTGATGTGCAACTATCTAGTATAAACCGCATATGAAAGTGGAGGCATCATATAGGAAGAATTATCTGTTAGAAAGTGCTACATGAACCATTGGCTATGTAACTTTACCAAGTATTTCCAATACTTTTCCCAGTCTATCTTTTCCAATTTTTTGATGCTTTCCTCTTTTACCTTGGACATTTCCTGCGATTTCCTTATCAAATCTTTAACAATAGAAAGAGAAACAAGAGGGCATCTATCAATAATATTATAAGCAATGAGATTCTGGCTGATTGTTTCAACAATATTATTAGCAACATCTCTAGCTCTGCAGATGGCCCTTTCAGCTTATTTCAATTGTATGTCCCAATTAGTAAATAAATTTCCTTTTTGGAATCCTAAATCCTGGGAAGATTAACCTTTCAGCCATCAGTAGTAGCTTTCTAGGTGACATACTGTAACACTTTGTCACCGATCTCATCGAAGCTCATTCTTTGGTCTACTATTCGATTAATCATTGAATCACTTTTTTCACATAATTCAATGATACTTGAAAACTTTTGGCAGAAAACAACTTTTTGTTGTGCTAGCAGGGTATTCAATTCCAGTGATTCCTTCCTGAATTTATCTATTTTTGGGTTGTCTTTAAATTTCTCAACAGTGAATCACAATTGATGAATTTGAGTATCCTGAGCACCAATTTCAATTTGGTGTTGCAACTTCAATATATCCAAGCTCTCTTGGAGCTGTAGTACTTGTACTTGTAGTTGTTGATTGACATTTTGTTTCTCTGTTTGTAGTTCCTATTCTAATTGAAGGATTATTTCATCATTTTCTTTGATTAATTGTTGAACTTTAGTGGCCTTATCTATAGTAGCAGATGCATAGGCTCTTGTGAACTGGGTCAAACGAGTTAGATCCTAAGAAGGATCTGCTTGTGAATCTTTCCAAACAACCTCCATAGGAACATATCCTAGGATAACGAGTTGAGACTGTTCTGTTCTCATCCTTTTTCTTTGTCTGATAATGAAGGATTTATGCTTGGGACTATAAAATATGTTTAGAGGAATTTCCTCAATTTTCAATGCATTTTCTGAAGTATGGTAGGTCGGGATGAACTCCACTTGTTCCATGCTAACTGACTTGTCAGTTGACCCAGCAGTAAACGAGTTCTGACTTTTTCTTTGAGACATTTGCACTCTTTTTTGATGACCAATAATCATCACTTCTTGGGCTCCTTGGAGTTGTTGACTAAACTCCTTCCATACATCATTAAAGTTACTTGGAAACTCTAAATACCTAGTTTTAACTTCAGCAGATTTATCCTCTTCAGTTTTGCTAAGGACTTTCATATCCTTAGGTGTTTTCTCTTTTTCTTGTTCTTTCTGTGTGATGGGTTGGGATACTTCTAGCATTTTTAAAGGAATCCATTCCAATCTTTTGTTTTTGTACTTATTGAACTTTGAAAACTGTTGTGGATTGAGGTGTGATGTTGCTAACTTTTGAACTATAGAATAAGTGTCGACCAACTTAAACAAGTCATCAAAATCATCTTCTTCATGCACAAAAGGTCTAACTTTTACTTGAGTGGTGAAATCATTGGCAACTTAATTTCGGTCATATTGTCTGTTTGAAATTATAAACAATTTCAAACATATAATTTGATTGACCTCTAAACCTGCATCCTTATAGTTGTCTAAAGTGTAGACACCACAATGAATCGTAAAAAAGAGCCATGAAGCTTTCTTGGTTTCTTTCAGAAATTTAGTTAATCCATTACCGATGGTTTTATAAGCAATTTCTCTTGCGAGAAGCTTCTCTAGAACATATAATGGTAAAGCATGTGGCCGAGCTAAGCTCTAGAATACTCTGACATAGGTAAACAATTCTTCACCAAATCATTTCCCAATGGAGGAGAAGTCAACTTGAGCTTCCTTAGATAACCTGGGGGATTTTTCATTGAACGTAGCTTGAAATAAAGGGAGAATAACTCCATGGAAGATTTTATAGAAATGGTTTTCATATTTTTACTCCCATAAAATACTATGATAGACATGAATGGGGAGAGGTTCTTAGGTAGTCCATTTCCAACCCATGGTTGGAAAATATGAGGTAAAACATACAGTATCCATAATTTAAACGCTCATGTAAAATGGGGGAAATATTTTGGATGAAATAGGTCGATTATTTCTATATTCTAGAATATGGGTGGTGATATTGTTGGAGAAAATGGTTCCCTAGTCCATGATATAAGAATCTGTGACTTGTTCCATCAGGGGAACCCACTCAACTGAAATTTTGTTGGTATCGGGCTTCCTGAAGAGTCTAGAAATCATTTCAGCAACATAACAATAGGGAATAGAAAGGGAGTCAGTAGAATACATACCCTTATCATCATTTTTATATTTTTTCAGATTGATCCTCCTTTTCTTTATAGGATTTGACTTCAACTCATTCTCCTTGGCGAATTGCGCCATAAATACTTTGTCGTAGAGCTTCTCCAGGTCTGGAATGTGATAAATTGACTTCAAGTCTTCACCTTTGAAAGAACCTATCATTGTTCTTATGATCGTCAGGAAATTTTTGTCCCTGATATTGAGGTTGTCGATTATCCATCTTACCATATCAGTATATGGTAAAATTTTGGGGCGCACAACAATCCGGTGTAGAAAGGAGTTGGAGAATTCTTCTAAAGTAGTTTCTGAAGAATCGGAAGCATCTACAATAGATTTTCGTTCAACCCTATGGGATTTATCATCCTCAAATAACTTATACATCACTTCCCAGGAGGAAGAAACGCTTTGTGACCCACATGTTGTGTCTATGAATAGAGGAAGCATTTTTGTTCTTTCACTAACAGTAGCCGTAGGATTTGTGGGTGCAATAGGTTTCTTGGATTTCTTCACAACTTTCGACATTGCTGAAGAGCTCTTTTTATTTAGACTCACCAGTGAACAATAAATAATGATAATTATAAAATAGTCAATCTTGTTTTACAAATAAGAAAGTGTCGTAATAATGGAAATAGGAAGCAAATGAAACTTGTCACGCGAATAATACATAAATTCACTGATCTTGCAGTTAAATCATTTTCGAAAGCATGGGTTGTAAAACTGTTTAAGTTATGAAATTAATGGAAAGTATGGGTTGATGTGACCGCTCAATCATTCCATCATTTAAACGAGATATTTTTTTCATCGCGGATGTTATTCGTGTGTGAACCTTTTTAGAATGTCGATCAACTACCTTTTATCGATTGCAATATCACAATTGCGATTTTGGCAGAAATGAAAAAAGGGAAAGAGTGGTCACGAAGAAAAAGTTTGATGCGATAGAGTATATCACATCAGGGAAATGTAGAGGATGATTTAAATATTTTCAAGATAAAACTGCGAAATGTGATTTGCGATTTGACTACGTGGCGGCAAGGGGTCCTGCTATTTCTTTCTTGTAGATTTTGTTCGAGGAAAATCCTTTTTCCTTTATTAAAGTGCTTTGTTGTATTTCACATCACAATTTGTGTTGAGTGGATTTTTAGGAGCCATATGTATTTCATGCAATATTGCGATTGTGATATTGTGATTGCTTAACATTCTCTGCTTAAATGTCTTTAAAATGAAAACTTAATGTTGTTAAACCCATTTAATTCCTATTTATATTTGAATTAATCACTTAAGGGTTTTATTTTTTCTACTCTAAATTTTTTTAAAAGGGTCCCCATTATTTTCCTAAAGTAATGGGGGTTGTTGAATAGCACAATAGGAATATGGACTACCTGAATAGATTATGCTTTTTAACGAGATGTAGGAGTTATATGGGTGCATAGTGGCTTGAATACCTTCATTAGGATAGTATCTCCACAAAGTATGGAAAGAAACCCTTAATATTAATTTTAGGTGCCTATAAATAATGGAAATGTGCCAAGTCACCTTCTTTTGGGGTTTTAACCCACCAAATGGGATTTTTACCTTCAAACTCCCTTATCTCTCTAACCAGGAGGAACCACGTGGCGTACCACATACCACCGGAAATATAGCTTCAAGGAGAATCCAATGACATGGATATCCAAGCCAAAATAAATTATTTAACCCTTCAAAGCCCTTGAAAAATTTGGGGTACATCCTCAGTCCAGAGAACCCAAACCCTAGGACTTGGGTTTTTAACCATCCAACAATGTAGCTGCTATCTATATATAATCTAAAAATTATTGAGAAGCATTCATTATCCATTCGACATCAATGACTAGTGTTTTTGGTCAAAGTCAAACCCAGTCAAATCCCTGGGTTGACATCAATGACAACACCATCCAACAATCTTCGTTGCTTTGTAATTGATAAAAAGACACAATGGGTCAAGTGGTTACCTGTGGATGAATGGTGGTATAACACTTCCACACTGCAACAAAAATGACCCCATTTATCGCACTTTATGGATATCATCCACCTTCCATCATATCATCTCTAAGAGAAAATTCTAAGGTTCAACCTGTGGAAGATCACATAAAGTATCAACAAAAATTTCCCCAACTCTTAAGGGATAACCTAACTTTGGCTCAGAATTGAATGAAATAGCAAGCAGATCAACATGACAAAAAAATAAGTTTTGATGTAGGCGACTGGGTATTTTTACAACTACAACCATACAAACAAATGTCCCTTAAGAAAGCTAAGAAGGATAATAAATTATCGCCAATGGTCCTTACAAGGTGTTGCAAAATATTGGTACTATGGCATACAAATTGGAGCTTCCGACATCTTCTCGAGTGCACCTAGTTTTCCATGTTTCATGCTTAAAGAAGGTTATATGTGACAAACTTCCAATTCAAACAATATTGCCAGAACTTGACGAGGAAGGAAAAATCATATTGGAACCTGAAGCAGTCATGGAAATTCGACCAATTTTAGAGTATCTCATCAAGTGAAAGAACTTACCAGTTGAAGATTCCACATGGGAGGATGAGAATTTTATATAGAAGAATCCAGAACTACTCAAGCGTTGAGGACAACACTTTTTTGAAGCAGAGGGGCATGTTAGGTCCCTATAATACTAGTGTAGCCCCTTATTTTTAGTGTTAGTGTAGTCCCTTTGTTGCTATTTTTGTGCCCATGTAGTCCCCATAATGTATTATTGTGCCCCATAGAAGCCCACTATTATTATTGTTGTGCCCTTACATTATGATTGTTATGGAGGTTCTGATTATATTGGGACCCCTTAGACTCCTATATATAGAAAGTATGATTTTTCCATTTGAATCATCCAAAAAATGTTCATTTATATAATGTAAATGAGGTTTCCCCCTCGAAGAGGCTAATTTCTAATTCATTGATCTATCTTTTCTTATATTTTGTGAGTTGGTTTCATAAAACACAACTCACAAATAATTGTAACTGGACCCCCCTAAAAATAGGAAAATCCTCTACATGCCTCATCTTTGACCTCTAACTCGAATTCCCTAAGCTAACTTAGTCTTCCTGAGTTAGTTAACTAATACAAGTTGTCATGAGATGAAAGTGCAATTTTTCTTCCAACTTAATTAAGGGAAAATTAAATCAGAAGCCTCATATGGTGTCATTTCTGGGTGCCATTTTCTGTTTACCATTTTCAATGTTTTTTGTTGCCAATTTCAACATGCCTTTTCCAGCAACTCGATTCATTAGAGAAGGGATTCAGGGTGGCAATAAAATTTGAAAGAAAAATTATGGAAACAAGGAAGTCTACCATTCACAACTATAAATATGGAAGTGTTTTTGTTCACAACTATAAATATCTCTGAAATAGTTCAGTTTTGATTGTTAATACTCATGGAGCTGAAATATTCGGGAATATCTTAAGATATTCCCGACATTGCAGAAATTTCCCCATTTGGGATATTACAGTGGTATCAAAGCTTCGAACTTGGCTCAACTTGTGAATTTTGAATTTCAGAGAAGAAGAGGTCAAAATGATGCAGAGGATGATATTGATCTCATCAGTTTTTGGGTTCAGCAAGAACCTTTCCAAGGAGGTTGAGGGAATAGAAGAAGGAGAAGAGAAAGGACCATGCACTTCCTATTCTCACAGATAAATAGAGCGGAAGCA
The DNA here is from genome assembly GCA_034641835.2 of Pinus albicaulis. NCBI lineage: Eukaryota > Viridiplantae > Streptophyta > Pinopsida > Pinales > Pinaceae > Pinus > Pinus albicaulis. The sequence goes on from CM076572.1 coordinate 1,395,181,118, forward strand.
TGGAGAGGCACATACCAGCGTTGTCTTTATCATGAAGGAGGAGCCTTCATCTCCAGCAGTTAAGGAAGCCAGCACATTTGGGGAAGAGACTCTTGCATGCACACAAGACCCTTCCAAACTTTATCAAGGTATGCATGAGTTTTCATTTCCTGTTGGTTCAATACATGCCATGAGGGATTTCATACCATGGCAAGCTGTTTGTCTAGAGCAGGAGACTTTCACTGTGCTGTGCCATTTTGAGAAAAGAAACCCTCATCATCCTCATGCACTATGGATGAGCCATGCATCACATGTGAGGGTGGGGTTTAGAAATTTTTTCATAAAGGAGATTGCATTTCAATGTCCCATGAAATCCAAAAGGAGAAATCTGTTTTGGGACAATGGTAGCTCTTTTGAAAGAGGTACCAAGTGGCAAGATACTTACACTAAAGAACAGAGCCTTGTGGATGATGTGTGCCCAGCGGAAATGTGGAGGATCCATAACCCATAGGTCCCAGGATCATTTCACAATTATTGCACTTGATGGACAAAGGGGATAGCATGGGTGCATCATGATGGGATGGCATTTCTCTTACCGCTCATTATGCTCCCATTTTAGATTGGATATGGTGGAAGTATGGAGTAGCAGCAAACATTCTTGTTGCTCAGACTTTGTTTGAATGTTACGGGAGCAAGAGGAGGCACTAGCATAGTGCAAGAGGATTGCTCTTTGATCTTGGATGCCCAAGTAGCACCATCTTCATGGGAGGAGCTCTACATTTGTAGCAACATGATGGGAGGAGTCTTTGGCAAGATTCATGTCAAAGAGGGGAGCTTTGAGTTGATAGTGGCCCTACTCCAAAGGCCAGCAGCGCTGTCACTTGAAGGCTTCGGTTACTTGTTGGAGTGTTCTCAAAGCCACTTCACAAGTGATGTACTTTGGAGGCATGTAGATGATGAGCATGAAGGAGTAATGGAGGAGAGCACTCCTTACTACATTTTGACTTTCTTGGCTTGGTTGCACAAGCACAAGAAGAGGGATCTACATGCAGTATTTATGGGTTTTTCTTTCATGAATTTTCATGCATATTCTTCATTGATGGAGGAGTCCACTTGGGAGGGAATATTAATGGTTTCATATTAGCATATGGACAGATGCATATCCCAAGAGAAGAAGAGAGGGTTGGCATAACCACTCCCCTACTATGTTGCAGTGAAGGGGACTTTTCACTTGAGCCATTTCAGCTCAAAGGCCAAAGTACATGATGAGGGAGGTAACCATTTGCTTTATGATTCACACTCTCTTACTTTTATGATCAGCAAGTTGTATCAAGGAGGGTCTTCCTTTCTTGCACATTATGTTTGGTTGTACTTATGGTTCATTGCAACAAATACAATGGCTATTTCAGCAGAGGGTTTTGGGGGAAAGCCACATGGGTTTTGGTGTGCACCATTGGCACCAAATTTTGTTTCCATGATCACACCTTGCAGAATGGATGTTGCAGCAAATAAGTGGCTGCAAAGACACTTGTTGCATCATATATTGAGGCAGGCAAATGATGCCCTGTGCTAGTTCCATTCATGGGACTATATTTCACCTCCTTGCTCTCATAAGTTTATGCTTCCATATGTTGCTGGTGGAACGTTGTTCAGAGGAATCATTGTTTTGAAGGAGGAAAATAAATTAAAGATGCCCATTGGGAGTGTGATTCTCCCTACTTTTCATGTTTTATGTTTCAGGAGAAGAAATGGGCAGCCCATGATTGCTAAAATTCATCTCTTTCCTTCATGTGGGAGGAGCTATTTGGAGAGTTTGAATTTTTGGAGGAGGCACTTCATGGATTTTATGTTTGATGGGGTGGCTTGGGTCTCTTTTGAAGACCATTTCATTTTAGCCATATATTAGCAGCAGTCCCATATGTATCATGAGGAGGGAGAGACTCATTGGGTGGATGTGCCCTTTGGGAGGGAAGACCTCCATTCTTTTTGCAGCACATGCTCCAAGGGGAGTATGGAAGATGATATGGTCACCATGTTCAACCGTGTGTTTTTCCATGAGGTGAACAATATGATTTTTTGGATGCCATATGTTGATGAATTCCAACTCATCACATATGAGATTATTTGGGCCAGCTTGATTTTCAACATTGGAGGAGAGGTCCTTGGGGATATAGACTTCATCTTGCCTCTTGAAGGCAACACTATTGCAGCCCAAGTTCAGCTTTCACTCCACATTCATCATAAGTGGAGAAGAGGAAAGCATGGGGTAGGCTATGAAGCTTACCAAGTTCAAAAATTCAGCCCACCTATTTCCCATGAGCACAAGGTGCAGGAGTACTTTCAGGAGTTGCCTAGTTGGAGGGTGACCCATTTTGCTTGGTTGATTGCTTGAGGATGGAGGATCTACATGAGGATATTTCAGACTCCATGCCTTGAGTGGAGGACTTTTTGCAGTTCATCCTTGCTCTTGCTTGAGGACAAGGAATTTTTGGGAGGGGAGGACTGTAATGTTCCAAATTTTTCAATAAAGTATTTGGAACATTAATTTTTCTTTTATTTAAATAAAAGGAATAAAATGGGTGAGGGAGCCCATTTAGAAACATAATAAACACTCCTAAAGTGCAAAAAGTCACTTAAGTGGCTTAATTTAGCAGTCCCAAGTGTGAAAAGGGCCAAAAGCAAGTGAGCTAGACCATAGTTGACCAAAGTCAACAACGTACCCAAGAGGGGAAGCTTGCACAAGAAGATTGCGTAGTTGGATGGAGGGAAATTTGAAATGAGAGAAACTCTAATGTGAGTGGGGTCCATGCATGCCTTGCATAAAAGATGAAGGAGAGCCATTGTTGGGGTTTTCATCTTTGGAGAAATAATTTCGAAGTTGAAGCTCTCTTCAACTAAGATAGCTTATGCTGCTTAGCACAAGAGGGATTCATGTTTAGGAATGCCCTTCTCTTCCATGGGAGGACATGGAGAGATTACTCTTCATCTTCCTCACACCTTGGCTTGAGGCCAAAGTATTCATTTGCAGCTACGGCGTTATTCTTGTAGCAAGAGAACGTTGGAGTTGCTGGTGTTGCAGTGAGGGACTCTCATCATCTCATTTCCGGAGCTTGTTTTGTAGAGGAGGAGCCATCTCTTTCTCTAGGAGATCAGCAAAGGAAACCCCAGAGCTGATATTTCATATTTTGGCATTAGGCCACATGTTTCTTCTCATACCCAGTGTAGTCCCTTCCTCTTACAACATTATATTCAGAGAGGGTTTGCAGGAGGAGTTCATTTTGTGCACTAGGGAGTGCAATCTTCAGTAAGGGGATCAGCCCCTTCACTTGGAGATCATTGGAGGAGGTATCATTGTTTATTACAGCATCTACTTCCTTCTCCTGTGTTGTCTTATATTTGATTTGCAGCAGCTACACTACAACTCTGGTATTTTTCTGTTTTATGTATTTTAGCCAATCCCTTGGAGGATTGATGTAATAATGTTTTCTGGGGTTGAGATCTTTCTCCCCCATCTTTATTTGAGCACATATTGTTATATCATCTCATATATATCAGTTTGCAGTCATTTTCCCTCATAGACTGCGTAGTGACAGAGTAGCTGGGTTTATGTAGCAGTGTATTCACTTGTTTTATGTACATTTCCCCTTGAGGCTGATCTAATCTCACCTTGAGAGGCATTTTTCCTCAAGGAATTTGTATTACATTTGCTGCTACAGATTATGTATCAAATTTTCACTCTTCTTACATTATATGAGGCATTATTTCACTGTTGTTACATATTGAAGTTTTAAGACTGTTGAAGATTCTTTCATTGAGCATTATTTCGGTATACTTGTTGGTGGGAGATCTGAATAACCCCCTTAGGGCTAATTCTTTGAGCTTATATTCTGCAGGGAGTTTGTATCGGATATATTCTAAGGCATCCCAGCATTATATTGCCTTATTTTCACATGGGCTTCCTTATGCAGCGTCCTCATGGACCTTGTTGCAGAAATTCCTTGATAAAAAATATTAGCTTTTGACAAGTTCTATTGGCAGAGTCTGCTAGTGGGCCAAGTAGCCTCTGGATCTCATCCTTCCTTGTGAAGGTGACATATCCAGTAAATGCCCCTAACAGTCAATCTCTGAAATAGTTCAGTGTTGATTGTTAATACTCCTGGAGCTGGAATATTCAGGAATATCTTAAGATATTCCCGACATTGCAGAAATTTCCCCATTTGGGATATTACAGCAGGTCACCTCTAAACGCGTGCACCAGGGCCCTTTTGTCTATACAAAATCAGCACAAGTTCCTGCAAAGTAATTTTTTGGGAGCTCTTCAGCTTTAGCCTGTCATTGAGGGTGAGTTAGGCAATGAAGGAGAGAAAGGGGGTAGTTCCAGCCCAACTTCTCAGCAAAGAAAGAGGTTCTCTACCAAAAAGGCATAACCACATAAACTTGGAAATAAAATTTAGTGGAGTCATGAATCCTGTGTTAGTGTGTTTGGTGCACGAATGTACCAAATCACACTTGCTTAAGAGGGGTGATTTTTACCTCTTAAGTTATTGGTCATATGCAGAAAATAGATAGAGTCAAGCAAGTTAGTGGAACATGCTAAAACATAAACATACTAGATAGAGAAATAGCATGCATATTCAAACATAAAAAATAAACTAAAACAAATAAAACAAAAGCTCTTAATAGAGTCAAACAACTTAAATAATCCAACTGGTGATGCTTACATCCCCTCTTATTGAGTGCTGGTAGGAATAAAGGATGAAACTTTTACCCACTTTCCAAGGACCCTTAGAACTATGGAGTTCCAAGTCCCGATGCAAGGATGTATTTACCTCCGAGCTACCTTGGTGCAAATTCTCCCTCTCTCTACTATAGTGGACTATAGATGTTGGATGGCCAAAAACTGAGTCCCCTCTATCTCTGCTCTGGATCACACACTGCTGGTATTGCTTGGGGAAATTCTGGCTAGCATAAAAACTAAGTCAACGGTCAACGCAAGCAACAGCAGTAGCAAGGACAACGCAGCCAAGGCAAAGTCAATGTCTAGCCTCGAGATTTGTGCCAAAAAATGTGGATTGAGGAAATCAAAAGATTGGAGAGTTTCAGATCAATTTGATCATGCGTTGACCAAAGTCAACGTTGGTCAATGATGCGGTAGAAACCCTAGGCCGAAAACGGAATTTTCTCCTTGCTGCAATTTCCCACATGTGAAGAGAAGAGCCTCCAAGGTGATCGAACCAATCAGATGAGGAGAGAGAAATGCATGAGGATGTGATCAGTGAAAATTTCCTCCAATGTTGACCAATTTATATCCATCAATGAGGGTGTGTGACAAAACTGCTGGGGCTCCAAACCTTCAAGCCGACCTGCACATATTTTGAATAGATTCAAAATAAATGTTCTGCTCATCAAATCAAGATGATCTTTAGATTGATCTTGTACCTCTCTGAAAGAGGATTCCAATAAAAATATTGGCATCTTCATCTGAGCATCACAACATGGAGTTTGGACCTAGTTGTCCAAATTAACACTGCCTCTCAACTAGGGAGAACTCCATGCACCTATGAAATCCAAACATTGTTAGGTCCTTATATTACTAGTATAGTCCCTTATTGTTGTTATTGTAAGCCCCCATATTTTTATTATTGTGCACTTAAATTATTATTGTTAGGTCGGCTAGGATTACATTGTGGCCCCACTAGGATTACATTGTGGCACCATGGAATCCTATTTATAGAAAAGAGGTTTTGTCATTTGTATCATCCAAGAATTGTTCATTAATGTAATGTATTAGAGGTTTCCCCCTCGAAGTGGCTTATTTCTAAGGCATTGATATCTCTTTTCTTCTATTTTTGGAGCTAGTTTCACAACAATTGGTATCAAAGCTTTAGATTCTAGGGTTTTGCTGCACCAAACAAGTCATTGTGTCATTTTTTCTATAACTTTTTTTCTATGAAGGTTCAGAAGCTGATATGTTTAGAGCGCAAAGTCGAAATCCGGAAGAACATTGTCGCAAAATTTCAGAGCTTGGTTCTGTTAGCCACCTATAAAATTTTCCATATCAAATGGTGGCTAAATCTCTTTTAGCCTTTAAGAAATAATTCATGTCCAAATTTTTAATTCTTAAAGTCTTATGAAGATCTTTACTCTTTGAATTAATCTTCACTACTGTTTCCCTCTTTATCCTAAAGAACCTGTTGTTTGCCAATAGAAAGACTGCTTAAATGTTGTGTAACCAGCTCCAAAAATAGAAGAAAAGAGATATCAACGCCTTAGAAATAAGCCACTTCGATGGGGCAACCTCCAATACATTACATGAATGAAAAATTCTTGGATGATACAAATTACAAAACCTCCTTTCTATATATAGGAGTCCATGGGGCCACAATGTAATCCTAGCCGACATAACAATAATAATTTAAGGGCACAATAATAACAATATGGGGGTTATAGGGGTACAATAATAACAATAAGGGGGTTACACTAACAACAATAAGGGACTATACTAGTAATATAGGGACCTAACATGCCCCTCTCCTTCAAAAAGTGTTGTCCTCAACGCTTGAGTAGCTCTGGGTGCTTTTGTATAAAATTCTCATCCTCCCATGTAGAATCTTCAGTGGGTAAGTTCTTCCACTTGATGAGATACTCCGAAATTGATCGATTCCGTAGTTGTCGAGTTCTTGTTTCCATGACCGCTTCTGGTTCCAATATGATTTTTCCTTCCTCATCAAGTTCTGGCAATATTGTTTGAACTGGAAGATTTTCTCCTATAACCTTCTTTAAGCATGAAACATGGAAAACTGGATGTACTCGCGAAGAAGCAGGAAGCTCCAAGTTGTATGCCATAGTACCAATCTTTTGCAACACCTTGTAAGGACCATAGTACTTTGGCGATAATTTATTATCCTTCTTAGCTTGCTTGAGGGACATTTGTTTGTATGGTTGTAGCCGTAAAAATACCCAATCTCCTACATCAAAACTTCTCTCGCTGCGATGTTGATATACATGTTGTTTCATTCGGTTTTGTGCCAAATTCAGGTTATCCTTTAAGAGTTGGAGAATTTCTTGCTGATGCTCAATGTGATCTTCCACTGCTTGAACCTTCGAATTTCCCCTTAAAAATGATGTGATGGATGGTGGATGATATCCATAAAGTGTCATAAATGGGGTCATTTTTGCTGTAGTATGGAAGGAAGTGTTATACCACCATTCAGTGAGAGGTAACCACTTGACCCATTGTGTTTCTTTATCAGATACAAAACAACGAAGATATCCTTCCAAACATTTATTTACTATCTCAGTTTGACCATCAGATTAAGGATGATAAGATGAGCTATGAGCTAATTGAGTACCCAAACAAGAAAATAACTCCGTCCAAAAATTTCCAGTAAAAATGGGATCTCTGTCGCTCACAATAACCCTTAGGCTTCCATGTAGCTTTTGAATTTTGTCCGTAAATGTAGTAGCAACTATACTTGCTTTAAATGGATGAGATAATGCACAAAAGTGTGCATACTTGGTAAGTCTATCAACTACCACCATGATGACATTCTTTCCTTCGGACTTAGGTAAACCTGTGATAAAATCCATTGAAATCTCCTCCCAACGTTGACTTGGAATGGATAAAGGTTGTAGAAGTCCTGGTGTCTTAATTGTTTCCACTTTATTCTGCTGGCAAACCAAACATTCTGCCACAAAATTTTGAATATCAGATTTAAGGCCATCCCAAAAAAATTCTTTCTTCACCCTGTGGTAAGTTTTTAAAAATTCTGAGTGTCCTCCTAAAGGAGAAGTGTGCAGTTCGAAAATAATCTTTTGTTTTAGTTGGGAATTCCTACAAAGATATAAGCGATATTTGTACCATAAGGAATCATTTTTCCAACTAAATGTATCAGATGTACTAGGATCTTGTTGCAACTTTTGAATGAGTGTCCATACATCTTTGTCCTTCTTCCATTCATCTCTTGCTTCGGTTATCCAATGTGGTTGGATAATAGAAATGGCACAAAGCAATGCTTCCACCTCTTCATTCTTTCTTGAGAGTGCATCTGCAACAACATTAAGCTTTCCTTTTTGTAGATTATTTCAAAGTCATAACCCAACATCTTTGTGACCCATTTTTGCTGCTCTTCTGAAGATAGTCTTTGTTCCAAAAAGTGTTAAAGACTATCATGATCAGTTTTTACCTTGAAGTGTCTTCCCATTAGGTAAGTTCTCCATTTCTTTAGTGCATGCAGTATTGCTAACATTTCCTTCTCATAAATAGGTTTCTGTAAATACTTTCCTTTTATTGGACGACTTTAAAAATCAATGGGTCTTCCTTCCTGCATTAAAACCGCACCAATTCCATTTCCTGAGGCATCACATTCCACAATAAAGGTTTTTGTGAAGTCTGGCATAGCTAAGACCGGTGCTAGGCACATTGCCTCTTTAAGACGTTCAAAGGCCTTAGTTGCTTCCGGAGTCCATGAAAATGCATCTTTCTTCAATAATGTTGTTAGAGGTGCTGCTATTCTCCCATAATTCTTAACAAACTTGCGATAATACCCTGTTAACCCGAGAAATCCTCGCAACTACTTTATGGTTGTGGGGACTTTCCATTCCTTAATAGCTTTAATTTTGTTAGGGTCTACCTTAACACCCTCGTGAGATACAATATGACCCAGATATTCCACCTCTTGTACTCCAAAGAAACATTTGGATGTTATTTGCATATAATTGTTTCTCCTCCAATAGTTTGAGCACCCTGTCAACATGTTGAACATGATCCTTCCAAGACCTGCTGTAGATTAGTATATCATCAAAAAATACTAGCACAAATTTTCTAAGGAAGGGTTTGTAAATGGAATTCATCAACCCTTGAAATGTAGAAGGTGCATTGGTAAGACCAAAAGGCATGACCAAAAATTCATAATGACCCTCATGAGTTTGAAATGCTGTTTTTGGAATATCTTCGGTCTTCATTCTAATTTGATGATATCCTGAACGAAGATCCAACTTGGTAAAATAAATTGCTCCATGTAATTCATCCAATAATTCATCAATCACAGGAATGGGAAATTTTTCTTTAATGGTGAGCTTATTGAGCTCCCTATAATCTGGACACATTCACCATGATCCATCCTTCTTGTGTACCAATACTACAGGAGCAGAGAAAAAACTTTGACTAGGTTGAATTATACCTGCCTCTAACATTTCTGCAATCATACGTTCAATTTCGCTCTTTTGGACATAAGGATATCTATAAGGCCTAATGTTTGGAGGAACACTTCCCGGAATCAAATGAATAGCATAATCATGATCACGAATAGGTGGGAGTCCTTTGGGAGTTTCAAACACCTTAGAATGATTGTCCAAGATTTGTTGGAGATCTGCAGAAATAGATGATTTTGATGTTGGAACTTCTAGTGAGCATAATTGTGAAATTACGCCTCGTCGTTCTTTCTTTAGAAGCTGTGTCATGACATTAGAGCTTATTATCTTTCCCAGCTTCCCTGCAATACCCTGTAATTCGACTTCCTTTCCTTCTGAAAAAAATTTCAAGAAAAGTTCTTGAAAATTAAAAGCTACTGTCCCCAAATATTGTAACCATTGTACTCCTAGTACAACATCAGCACCTCCCATAGGAATGGAAAGCATTGGACTAGTCAATACATATTCCCCCATGGTTAGTTTGATATTATGGCATTTTCCAGAGCAATTTATAGTTCCTCCATTTGCAACCATCACTTGACATTCTGGTGCTGGGTATAGGAAACAATTTAATTCCTTGGCCACCTTACAATGAATAAAATTATGGGTGCTACCTGAATCAATCAACACTATTACCTTTTTCTTCTTGATATGTCCTTCTATCTTGAGAGTTTGAGGAGTGGTAATTCCTGCTAATGCATTACACGATATGGTCGGACTCATTTCTTCCTCTTCTTGGGTTGGTTCCTGGTGTATATCCTCTTCTTGTTCATTTTCTTCTTCCTCTTCACAATCTATGTAAAATAATTTCTTCTCGACACACTTATGACCTTTAGTGTATTTGCTATCACAACTGTAGCAAAGCCCTTTTGCTCTTTTTTCTTCCAATTGTTGTGGTGTCAACCTTGTAGGTTGTGGAAATCTAGGCGTAGTAACACTTCCTTCTTTATAGAATTGAGTGGTAGGCTTCCTTGTCGCCATAATTTTACATTCAACTTTTCTTGCCAACCTGAATCCCTTCTCCAATGAATCAGGTTCCAAAGCGCGAACTTCATGTTGGATGTTATCCTTTAAAGTGCCTAGGAAGAGATCAATCCTGTGTTCCTCTGTAAGATCAGTTACCCTTATATTCAATTTTTTGGAAGTCCTCAATGTGCTGCCCCACTAAACCCTTTTGTTTGAGATTTATCAATTGGGTAAAGAAGGTGTTGCTCTTTGTATCCTCATAATGTGCTATCATTTCCTCCGTAAAAATTTACCAAGTGACAATTTTTACGGGAGCAAAGCCATTGATACCATACAAATGTATTTTTTTCTAAATGTAAAGTTGCAATGCGTACCTTTTGTGTGTTTTGCACGTTATGGAGATCAAAATATTGCTCCATCTGTAGTATCCATGTTACAGGATCCTTTCCATCAAACTTCCTCATATCCATTTTTGGAATATGGTGGTTCTTCACGCCAACATTAGAGTTTATGAAATCACGATTAACATTTATTTTGTTCTCATCATGAGGTTCTTCTACTATCTTTTCACCATTAGGAAACATTTCTTGTATCAACTTTGTCAAACCTTCTATGTCTGCTTTTAGATCATTCTTCATGTTTTCCATGTTTTCTTTCATGTCATCCATCTTAGCTTCCATGCCAGCTTCCATGCCATCCATCTTAGCTTCCACGCCTTTCTTCAAAACTTCCACTTCATTTTTTGTTGCTCTTTGCGAGAGCGAAATTTGGTGCACTTGCTCTTGTAATTTTGATAGATCATGTTGCAATTCTTCATCTTCATGAGTCATAGTAGACCCTTCTGAAGGCTTAATGGGTGTTGAATTATTTTTACGGGGCATCTTTTAGAACCCAATACTGATATCTATTCTACAATATGCCTTTGGAATCAATTCAAATTGATTCTTCAAACAAGACTTATGCAATTCAGAAAAAAAAAATACACACCTTTTTCTTTCTTTTGAGAAGCTTGATATTGAAATTGGATTATCTCTGTGATTGCAGCACTTCAATATTTGAATTTCGGTACCAACGTAGCCCTCTGAATTCTCTTTCGAATGCCACAGGTCTGACCTAATTTGGATTCTCCAAGACAAAGTTATGTCCAATCTCCCACAATGACCTAATTATGGACTGGTTCAGTAGAGCGAACTTGTACAACTTGCCACGTGTCACGGTTTCATCCTTCGGCTCTGAAATTGATAGCTAAGAAACTACAGTCCCTGTACTTGTGACCACTTTTTACAGCACTCCAATCCGATGCTCTGAGAGAGAGTTATGAATCTTTTCCCACGATCACCTCTTTGAGATGAAATTTGAGAGCCTGAAAAAGCACTACCTTCCACAGATCATATCTCCGAAAATATTGCGAACCAAGATCTGAAATTTTTTGACGAGTTTCCTCAAGATTTCAACTTCGTACCCTAAAAATTTCAGCTTCTGAAGCTTCGTATAAAAAATGTTATAACGAAAATTCCACGATGACCTGTTTGGAGCAGCGAAACCCTAGAATCCAAAACTCTGATACCAAATGTTTTGTAACCATCTCCAAAAATAGAAGCAAAGAGATATCAACGCCTTAGAAATAAGCCACTTGGAGGGGGCAACCTCCAATACATTACATAAATGAACAATTCTTGGATGATACAATTTACAAAAACCTCCTTTCTATATATAGGATTCCATGGGGCCATAATGTAATCCTAGTGGGCCACAATGTAAACCTAGCGGAAGCCTAATAATAATTTAAGGGAAAAATAATAACAATATGGGGGTTACAAGGGTACAATAATAACAATAAGGGAGTTACACTAACAACAATAAGGAACTATACTAGTAATATAGGGACCTAACATTAAAACCCCATTTTTCATCATTTTCGCTCCTCCTTTACTCATAAATAAACCCCATTTTCATTCTCATTTCCTTCATAAAAATCCTATATAAACCTTCATTTTAACTTTCAAAATCGTCAAACTCCCATTTAAAACCTTATATCTCTCTTTTATTTGGTTTTAAAACCTCTCTTTAGCCTATCGGAACCCTTAGTTTGGCTTTAAAATCACTATTTTTGGGCCTAAAAGAACTCTTCTGAAATATAATAGGTCTTAAGCCCCCGAGGGCTTATGTCCGTTGGCCCTCTGATTCATATGACCTAATGCCCCACAGTCAGGCGCTAAAGGCCTAAAACCCTTCTTCCGAACCCTTTTTCCCCTTTATTTTTTCCACCTTGACAGTTCAATTTTAAAATAGATCTGGACCATTGATCTATCCAGATCAACGGCCATCGGGGTCCACCCTTCCACCTGTCTATCCTCTCTTACCATTCCCTTCGTTAGAACTTTCCGATCCTTCCTCTAATCTAGACCGTCCATTGAAGAGATCTAACGGACAAGAATAAACCCGATCCTTGTGTTTTAACCCAACACTTTCCCACTACACGACAAAATATCCGACGTCATCCTGTCGCCCCACTACTTTCCCCGCTCGTGCAACTTCCCCGTCGTGTGCGATCTGCATTGTAAGATCTGGAGTCTCTGATCCGATGGCGGATGATGCGTTTCGCAAAACTTTTGCGCCCAAGAGTTAACTCCAAAAAAAATTGCGAAACCGGCGGTTTTTAAAAGGACAGGTATCAACTGATGTATCGAATCGCGTTTTTTTTTTTACAAAACCGCATACCACCCAAACGCAATGCGAAAATTGCTGTCGGTTTTCTGCCTTACCACTATTCACCTTCGCTATGTCTTTCGATTTTAAATCTCAATCGTCGATCTCTGAGATCAGACGGTCCTGACTTAATTTCACCCCCGTTTGTCTACCATCCATCTAACCTCCCAAATGACCCCACCGACTAATATCAACCGTTGATTATTCTAATCCAACAGCTCCTATTCACTGTTGCGCCCAAAGTTCCATTTGCACCTCATTAACTATTTTTGCCAAGATTTTCTTGCTCCCACTGCTGCATCCACACATTCCAATAGCTCCAAACCGCCTCCATTAAACCTCTGAAACGTAGTATACCATTTTCACAGGATTTCTTAATAAGTTTATTGTGTTGTTTGCAGGGTCTAATGGTGGTTGTTTTGTGTATTTCTACAGTCACAACGAGGTGACATTTTCGGCCCAGAATGATGATTTTGTGGCTTAAAATAAAAGAAGAAAAGGAGCTGCAGGGCTTAAAATCTATGTTTAAATCATTTGGGGCATGATCCAGGGTTTAACAGAAGCCCTTCAATAGCAGAAAGCCACCTATATAAATCAAGACAAACAGAGTGTATCAGTAATGAAGAATCAATGTTAAAAGGGTGATTAAAGCCAAAGCTTGAAGATCATAGTTTTAATCCACTGAATAAAGAGTGTTTTAAGGAAAAACAAATGGATATATCAGTACGAGAGGCCTCCACTGCCACATCAGGGACTATTTATCCTCTTCGGCTACCAAAGTGACACCTGCAGCCTCAAATAAATCAAAAGAAGGCATAGGTATTGCCTCGTCAGTGATATTTTGTTTAAAGACAGCCAAAGTTGTTGCCGGCCTACCTAAAGAGTTTTAAAGTCAACAAAATATGCCAAGTGGATTAATACTTAATGAAAACCAATTAATACAGATAAATATCAGAAAACTTCTCTATTGAATGCCTAAAAGGCAGAGAAGCATTAACTTGTATTAATTGAACTAGAGACATTTTCTTTCATCCCACCTCCTCATTTCTTCTATAAATACTTCTAAAGAAGATGAGAAGTTGGTTGGTTGGTTATTGGATTTCTAATGTAATAGTTGTTGTATGGAATCATTGTTGAATGTAATAAGCTCTAAAGTTTTGAAGCTCTGTTAATTTATTGAAGAAGTTAGGCTGCGAAGAGAAGTTTTTGCTGTGATAAAACATTGGACTTGAAGTATGTAACTGGATTGACATCAATATACAAGCTGATTTTTGGGATCTTGGTCTATATCATTGGTGAAGTACCTCTTACTGTTATGGTTTTCCTTTCATGTATTCCATTTTGTCCACTTTTCTTTGATAAAGAACAGCAAGCATAGAGCTAGGATTTACTGTTAAAAGTACCCTACTCTCACTGATAAACTTTATCTTTATGTTTTCCTCCAATTGTGTATTTAAGAATGACTTAAGTTAAGTGTAAACATTATCAAGGAATGTTGGTTAGTTCATGTCTTGATGTGCAAAACTTGAAAGGAATTTCTTGAATGATATTTTCATTACATGCGAAGTAGATTCAGACTGGGAAAGTTTATGGTTTGCCCTGTCTTCTAGTTCTTTCTCCAAAGGTTGTTTGAAAGTTTCCCTAAGAGTATGCTAAAAGAAGGCCTAGACTTTAATGCATCTGACTTGATCTTAGGCTACACTTTGTTTTCTTATCTGCTTTCATCCTTTCTCAAAGTATTCTAGTGAGATTATTGGATTGTTGTCTGATAATTTAGCTTTAATACAAGCTTGTCCAAAGAGGTTTATGGTTATCCTTTTCCTTTGGTTGGTTTTAAACAGTTGCTTAAAAAGGCTTTTCTTGTATGGAAAGTTGATAAATCTTTGCTGAAATTATTAGATTTTTCCACTTTCTCAACACTTTTAATGTTCCATTCCATCATTTAATCTAAAATATCTCTTGATATAGATGACTTGCCCCTTGGACCACTCTTTAAATTGTTGTACAACTAAACCCTTTTGTGACTCCATTGCCCAATGGTTTAAAGCTGCATCATACTTATCTTATCTGCTGAACACTTCTCAATATACTTGCATCTTCACCTTTTGGAACTCTTTCATTTCGTGATATTCCATCCAATTAAAGATCATACCTGACCAACCAAACAAACAAAAAAACCCTTGTTCTTAATAACTAGCCTAATATCATACTAAAAGCCTTAAATATAAATCAATCTTTGCACTTATAGAGAGATCCCTCTCTGGATTCAGGAGGGCTAGATCTTAGAATTTCAAAGTGGTTTTTCATGTAGTCTCTGCAGCATTTAGTCTTGCCACTCTACTAAATTACAGAGACCCAACATTTACTGGCGACCATACTGGGGAATTTCTGATGTAATAGATAAATTCACAACTCAGATAATCCCATTTTTAACAATGAACCAATGGTCTTCCTAGAGTGGTTTTGATTGTTGATGGTGAACAACTTTCAAGCCCTGAAATCAAGTAAAAAACCTTCACCTGGTGACTCCACTGAACATCAGTAGGCCTGCTGATTTTCCTTATTTTTCCAAAGACTCCATTGGGAAACCCTTTACCATAACATCATATAGACTCAGTAAAGAAATTTGAAAATTAAGTTTTCTTTGTCAGTAGACTAGTTTGCCTCTTAAAGTTTGTCATATCTGGCTAAACTTTTCTAAATATTGGGTTTGAAAACATAACACTGTGGCTTCAAAAAGAATTCATACTAGGATCCATCCTGACCCAAATCCTCCTAATATAGTTGATAATCCTGAAAGAATACTTAGTAAATTTCCTAAGGCCAAAGCTTCGACTATAGTTAGATCACTCCATAGAGCTAATTCTTTTCCTGAAAACCTTATAGCTCTACAAGATTCACAAGTTGACTTAAGAAACCCATTTAGAACTATGTCACTTGATGATATAGATCAGATAGATTTAGAGTCTCCATCCTCATCCCAAGATAGAGGTGAACATCCTGGTAGTAGAGAAACTACTCCACCTGATTTACATTTCCTTCATAATTTTGGTTCCTCCATCCAAGATCTGCTCAACAATCTTTTGCTGGTCCATCCACATCGATTATCCATACACCCATAGTTCAAACCACACCATTCCATTAACCCCCTCCCATCTTACATCCTCCACCAGTAAACCCCCCACTTTTTCCACAACTTCCTATCATGGCAACATGGTATGCCCCTCTAATCCTTTATTTACCTTTAGTCAATCTACCACAGGACTATCAGTCCAAGATACCATTATTTGATGCCAATGGTACTACTACTTCTTCACAACATGTGGACAAGATGAATGACTATTTTGATAGAAATGAGATTGATGATGAAACTGTCAAACTTAGGTTATTTGCTCAAAGTTTAGGGGGAGAAGCAAGAAAATGATTCAAAAGCTTAACCCCTAACAGTATTAATTATTTCCAAGCTCTCCATTAGTTATTCCTAAAAAAATGGGAAGTTAGGAAAAACCCTCTCCAAATAATTTCAGACCACAACAACCTCAAAAGAAACACTGGAGAGAGTGTTCAAAATTATCGCACTAGATTCAATAGTGTTTATAATGCCCTACCCCCAGAATTAAAACCTCCACAAGGTTCAGCCTTGGCCAAATTTCCTGAAGGATTTGATCCTGAAATGGCTTATCAGCTTAGAGAAAGAGATCCTTTGACTTTAGAAGATATGCAGAAGGGAGCTTTAGCTATGAAAGTGAATCTAATTCAAAAAAGAGCCAAAATGAGGAATGAGAAGAAAGTATCATTTAGGGAGGAATCTGCACCTTCCACATCTAGCTAAAAAATGGAAAGAATGATGGAATAAATGATGAAAAAGATGAGCATACTTGAAAGAGCACAAGCTAGAGAAAACCAATCAGCTCCCCAAAACAGAAATCAAAATCAAAATCAGAATTTTAGGAGAAACCAACCTCAAAACAGACCAAGAGAGGATGATCAACAGATTATACCTCCTTTTCATCAAAACTATGTAATTGAGGTTGAAGAAACAAATGAAAAAACAGAGGAAGATGACATAAATATGTTGGCAGTAGGCAATGATAATTTTGATTTTCATTACAATAAAAAACAAGGTCTATACACACCCTATGATGATAAAAGAACAGAGGATGAATATTACTATCAAGAGCTGGAAAATGTCATCATAGAAACCTCAAAAGAATATGATCTTATGAGTAAGAAGAATCAAGAAACTCCCAAGAACAAAACCTCTGACAATTCTGCAAAAAACAACCCTGTAAACAAACCCAAAGTTACAAAACAAAAAGACAAAACAGTGGTTGTAAATTCAGATCAAAACAAAGAGAAAGGCACTCAAATTAATGAAAAATGATTGCAGATCTTAGCGGCGTTAGTACTTCAGCTAGTGCTCCTATTAAAACAATTTTGACCAATGTAAATAGAGGAAATCAACAAACTGATTTTGTTGATAAAGTGGTGATTAACAAGGCTGAAACAAACATTGTAAAAAATCAGCTGCCTTTTAGTTTGGAACAGGAAATTGCCAAGATTAAAATCTCTATTCCCCTCACTGAATTAGTCACCCAAGATGTCTATAGATCACAAATTTTGAAAGCTTTTAACATAGCAGAAAATAATGACACTGTAAACCTCAATGATGACCAACCAGAATTCTTATTTGGTCCTAAGATTGAGGGAAGATACCAAGAAGGGCCAGTTCCTCCATTTTATGTTAGTTTGAAAATTCATGACAAAATTTTACACAATGCTATGCATGACTCAGGGGCCTCTCACAACTTAATGCCCAAAGCAGTAATGGAGAGTCTAGGCCTTGAAATCACTAGACCATATAAAGATCTATACTCCTTTGACTCCAGTAGAGTGAAATGTTTAGGTTTGATCAAAGACCTCTGTGTAAACTTAGCACAAATTCCAGCCAAATGTTTAGTGATGGATATTGTAGTGGCTAATGTACCCCCCAAATATGGTATGATGTTATCAAGATCTTGGGGAGCAAAGTTACAAGGAACAATGCAAATGGATATGACATATGCTACCATCCCTGTTTTTAATCAAACTAGAAGACTTTATAGGGAATCTCATATGCAATATATGGTCAGTAGCCAAGAGAGACCAGAAAACTCTCCTCTTTATTCTGTACATACAGGCCTTGACTCATTTATTCTTTTCAATCATGAAACATTCAACGAGAAAGAAACCTTAATTGACTTAGTAGCCACCCCTCACTATAACTTAGTGGCAAATGCAGAAAAGGAGGTGGACAAGACAGAACTATCAAAACAGTTTTCCAAATCAGAAAATCATAGCAAAATAATCACAGGTCTAGAGCTACAAAACAGTCATCTATTAATTGTCAATCTTGAGAACCAAGAGAATAATCCTCAACATAATGAAAAACATGAGGAAATAAAACAAATTCAACACAATATTGACTATCAAAAACAATCTAAAAGCACACTAGATAAAGAGGATAGTAGCCAAACTAGTAAATCTGAAACTAGTCCTCTTTGGAGTATGAATTTTGATGGGTCTTGCACTAAGAACAATGCAGGTGCAGGCATATGGATACACAACACAGAAAACAATTATGCTGAAGCACGTTCTTACAGGTTAAATTTTTAATGTTCAAATAACATAGCTGAGTACGAAGCCCTCCTTTTAGGCCTACACTTATTGAAGAAATTAGGGGCTAAAAGAATAAAAATTCATGGGGATTCAGAGTTGGTTATTAAGCAAGTGAACGAGGAATATAGTGCCAAACATCCCAGACTTAGAGCCTATAGAAATGATTTCATGGACTTATTGAAAACATTTGATGAATTCCAACTTATCTTTGTCCTAAGAAACCAAAATTTCCTTGCCAATAGTTTAGATTTTGCTGCTAGAACTTGTCTAACACCTTATGAAACCAAACAATGCACCACCCAAGTCAAATTTAGACCAGCTGTCCCAGACAATGAAAAATACTGGAAAGTGTTTGAGGGAGATAAAAAAATAGAAGACTTCTTGCAGTCTAGAAATGAATTTGAGCTACCAAGTTCAGATTTAGATTATGAAAAAGATTGTCCTATTGAAGAAAATCTACTTGATGAAGAATTAAAGACTTTAGAGATTGTTGATATAAATCTGATATCTAATAAACTTGAACATACAACGAATCATTAGGGGAATTTTGAGGTCTAAAATGGGCCTCCTAAGGAAAATGTACAATCAAAATTCACTTTATGAGAACCAATCACATTTTAGGGGATGACATCATCTCTAATGGTTGAGGTGGCATTGATTGAGTTAA
Organism: Pinus albicaulis; assembly: GCA_034641835.2. Classification (NCBI taxonomy): domain Eukaryota; kingdom Viridiplantae; phylum Streptophyta; class Pinopsida; order Pinales; family Pinaceae; genus Pinus; species Pinus albicaulis. The sequence continues at coordinate 1,395,200,289 of CM076572.1, forward strand.
AGGTACTTACTTGTCACATTCTCAATGGTGGATAAAAACTCATGGTTAACCATGGTAGTGCTCTAAGTACTTTTAAAGTCACAGTAAAGTACTCAAAATAAATGTCATTTCACACTTTTTGAATAAAAATATATTATTGTCATTTCATATTTATTGAAAAAAACAACGCATATCCCTATACATTTATTATATTATATTATATTATATGATTTTTATATAGTATATTAATTACATGTTATTATACAATTTAAATAATATAAATTTTAATTAATAGCATATAATAATTAAGAATTTATAAATTTATATTTATATTTTATTTTAAGTTATTTAAGTACAAAGGAAAAATGCATTAGTTGTTCAATGATAATGAATTTTCTTGAAAAACTCATTCTTATTTATAGTCACATCAATACAATTTTTTTATTAATTTTATTTTGGGACAACTTTTGAATTGAATTTAACTATGGTTACATGGATTGTGGTGCAAAAAGTGAATTGCAAATTCATAAATATTATTTTATTGGTTTAGCTATTATTTTATTATTTCCTTAAGAGGCCCATTTTAGACCTAAAAATTCCCCTAATGATTAGTGTAGATTTAGAAAAAGAAGACTTAGAAATGCTGCAATCTAGAACTCAAAACTTGCCAAAAGGTTTGGTCCCATTAGAAGAATTGTTTGATTTCAATGATGTTGCCAAAAAACCAAAACTGGAACCTGTTGAAACTGAAGTAGAAGAATGTAACATATGCAGTAAACAAAAGCCAAAAATGATTAAATTGTCTAAAACCTTGCCAGCTCACATTAAATTGAAATACATTAAGCGCTTTAAGGAATTTTATGATGTGTTTGCATGGAGTTATGAGGACCTAAAATCATATGACACAGAGATAATTCAACACAATATACCCCTCAAAGAAAACCAGAAACCTTTTAAACAAAAATTGCGTAGAATTAACCCTGTTCAATTACCTCTGGTAGAGAAAGAAATCAAGAAAATGTATGAAGCTGGAATTATTGTCCCTATTAGATATTCAGATTGGGTATCTAATCTTGTGTCAATTAGGAGGAAAACAAGAGAAATAAGGCTTTTTATTGATTTTAAAAACTTAAACAGAGCCTCATTAAAGGACAACTACTCTTTACCCAAGATGGATCATATTTTACAAAAGGTAGTGGGTTCTAAAAGAATTTCTTTGCTAGCTGGCTTTTCAGGTTACAATCAGATATTAGTACATTCTGATGATCAACTCAAAACAACCTTTACCACTTCTTGGGGTACTTTCATGTATGTGAAAATTCCCTTTTGGTTTAATGATTGCTGGTGCTACTTTTTAGAGAGCTATGGATATAGCATTCTCAGAAGAATTAGAATACTTCATCATTATTTATCTTGATGATATCACTATTTTTTCCAAAACAGATGAAGAACACCTAGAACACTTGAGAAAAGTATTTGAGAAATGCAAAAAATATGGGTTATCTTTAAATCCAAAGAAAACAATGTTTGGTCTCCAAGAAAGCAAACTTCTTGGACACATCATATCAAAAGAGAGAATAAAGATATACCCAAAGAGGATTGATGGTGTATCGCAAATCAACCATCCCAGAAACATAAAGGAACTTCAATATTTCATTGAGAAGATTAATTTCTTGAGAAGGTTCATACCCAATCTAGTTGAACTCCTTAGAAACATGACAAATATGCTCAAAAGGGAAGAAGGAGTTAAGTGGACCTTAGAAGCAAAGAAATCATTTGAACTGGTAAAACAAGCATTAACCAAAACACCAGTTCTCATTAGTCCTGATTTTACAAAGGATTTCTTCATTTTTTCATTTGCATCAGAACACACAGTGGTTGTTGTCCTATTAAAAAATAATTTAAAGAGACAAGAGCGGAAAATTGCATTCTTTAGTAAGGCATTAAGAGATGCACCTCTGAAGTATAATATCATGGAAAAACAAGCCTTTGCCTTAGTCAGACCCTTAAAAGACTTCAGAGTTTACATTTTACATTCCCACATAATTGCATTTGTGCCAAATTCAGTTGTAAAAGACATCTTAACCCAGGATCCAGATGGAAAAAGAGGAAAGTGGATTGCTGTGATACTTGAATATGATTTAGAAATCAAGCCCACTAAGCTCATAAAAGGCCAAGGACTAGCAAGATTAATGGCTTAGTCTAATTTTGAAGCTCTTGATATAAACATGATAGATGCATTAGATGAACAGGAGGAATTTCCAACTCCCATTATTGAAGATCATTTTCTATTTTCATCTTGGTATGCTGATATTTTATATGTTTTTCTGAATTTAAATACACCTCCTGGTTTGTCTAAAACAAAGGAAAGATTTTTAAAGTTGAAAGCTGTTAATTACTGCATTTTGGATAAATGTCTATATTGGAAAAATGCTAGTGGATTATTTCTTAAATGTTTGCCTGAGAATGATGCAGATAAGATCAAACATGAGTTCCATGAAGGAGAATGTGGAGGCCACCTCTATTGGAAGACAACTTCCAATAAAATCTTTAGAGCTAGTTACTTTTGGCCCACCCTCTTTCAATATGTCCATAAAATGATTATTGCATGTCATAAATGCCAACTCTTTGAAGGCAAAAGAAAATTGCTTCCCTTACCCTTGCATCCAATCACTGTTGAAGCTCCTTTTCAGTAGTGGAGACTAGACTTCATTGGGGAAATCCATCCAGCCTCTTCTACCCAACATAGATGGATTCTCACTGCAACAGACTTTTTTACCAAATGGATAGAAGTCATCCCTTCTAGGCAAGCCACTGACTCTGTCATCATAAAATTCCTTGAAAATCATATCCTATCCAGATTTGGTTGTCCTAGAAATATTATTACTGACAATGTTGCTGCATTTGGATCCAAAAATATGGTTGAATTCTGTCATAAATATCGGATTACATTGGTCCATTCTACTACTTATTACCCTCAGGGTAATGGGTTAACAGAATCCTCAAACAAGAGTTTGGTAAACATAATAAAAAATTTGCTAGAAGACAATAGGAAATAATGGCACACAAAGCTAGTACATGCACTATGGGCTGACAGATTAACACTTAAAAAATCAATTGGGATGTCACCCTACCAGCTAGTTTATGGAGCAGATGCAATTTTTCCAACTAGTCTAGGGGTATCAGTCCTGAAGCTGATCTAAGAGGTACATTCTAAAGAAAATTATATGACAAGGAGAATACATCAGACTATACATCTTCAACAAACCAGAGAGGAAGTCTACAACAGAGCATTACACAAGCAGGAAAACATCAAGAAGTTGTTTGATAAAATAACCAAAGCAAGTGATTTCAGCATCGGTGATAAAGTTTTAAAGTGGAATTCCAGGAAAGAAGATAAGGGCAAACATGGAAAATTTGATAACTTATGGCTAGGCCCTTATCTCATTCATTCTACTACTGGTAACAATGTTTATTTCTTGCAGGAATTGAATGGAACTGAACTCTTTGGAGGTCTTGTCAATGGCAAGATGCTCAAACATTATTTTTCTTAACTATACCAGTTTGAAGCTTTTTTTCTTTCCATTGTAAATATCATTTTTTGAACATTGCATTCAAAGTTAGAAAAAAGAAAAATACAAAAACAATAGAAAATAAAAGAGGGCAGAGTGAAAACAAGAAGGTACAGCCCCATACCAAAAAAGAGAAACAGAGTCTGAAAATGTGCAAGCTCAAATTCCACTCCTAGAAAACACACTTCTAGTTAGTCATACAGCCTAATCATGACTAATTATCTTTTCAATTTACTGCTGATAGGTTATTGAATTAGATCAGCCAAACAACATAATCTTAGCTTATTAGTAAGGTAGGTTAGGATAGCAAAACAAAGGTTCAAACAAGCTCAAATACTGAACCTATGAGATTGATGAAAAACTGGTTCAAATATGCTCAAAACCTGGACCAGAAAGAGAAAAAAGACATCTCAAACAAGCCTAAAACCAGAGCTGAAGGATAGTGAAGGATGTTTTAGTTTTCAGATCTTAAACCTTCCCAATTTTTTTTAAATTCCGGCAAATAAGAATCTATGTGCAGCTTGTTTTTATGCCATAGATCTGCAGCAAGTCAAATTGCTTAATCTTGGCTTGACTGCTTTTAAATTTTCTGTTTTAGAATTTAGAGAATAAAAGTCTTTCAGACAATCTAATCCTGACATACAGTAGTTTGGTAGAAAAATTTATGAACTCAACTGTTTAAACTGAGTTCATGGAAAAATAAGAGTAGAAATAGATTAGTTTTATGTCTTTTCAAAAGAATAAAATGTTTATGAAAAGAGTTTTCCAATCCAAATGCACTCTGAAAGAATAAAAAATGTTAGGATCATTAGGAATGGGTAGGAAGATATGTTGTTTTGATATAATCCCATTGTTTCAAATTACTGCAAAGATTGTCAGATCAAAAGAAGATCAGCAAAAGAAAAGAAAGGTTGTTGCCCAATGGATTAAGGCACTGGTTTGCTAAAAAGCCATATATCATTAGCCGACGATTCTTGACATCTTCAAGAAGATTCCATCCCCATGTGGAGCCACTGTTAGCCACCTATAAAATTTTCCATATCAAATGGTGGATAAATCTATTTTAGCCTTTAAGAAACAATTCATGTCCAAATTGTTAATTCTTAAAGTCTTATGAAGATCTTTACTCTTTGAATTAATCTTCACTACTATTTCCCTATTTATCCTAAATAACCTGCTGTTTGCCAAGAGAAAGACTGCTTAAAACCCCATTTTTCATCATTTTCACTCCTCCTTTACTCATAAATAAACCCCATTTTCATTCTTATTTCCTTCACAAAAATCCTCTATAAACCTTCATTTTAACCTTCAAAATCATCAAACTCCCCTTTAAAACCTTATATCTCCCCTTTATTTGGTTTTAACATCCTCTCTTTAGCCTATCAGAACCCTCAGTTTGGCTTTAAAATCACTATTTTTGGGCCTAAAAACACTCTTCCGAAATATAATAGGTCTTAAGCCCCCGAGGGCTTATGTCCATTGGCCCTCTGATTCATATGACCTAAAGCCCTGTAGTGGGGCGCTAAAGGCCTAAAACCCTTCTTCCGAACCCTTTTTTCCCTTTATTTTTTCCACCCCGACGGTTAAATTTTAAAATAGATCTGGACCGTTGATCTATCCAGATCAACGGCCATCGGGCTCCACCCTTCCGCCCGTCTATCCTCTCTTACCATTCCCTCCGTTTGAACTTTCCGGTCCTTCCTTTAATATAGACCGTCCATCGAAGAGATCTAACAGACGAGAATAAACTCGATCCTTGTGTTTTAACCCAACACTTTCCCACTACACGACAAAATATCCCACGTCATCTTGTTGCCCCACTACTTTCCCCACTCATGCAACTTCCCCGTCACGTGCGATCCGCACCATCGGATCTGGAGTCTTCGATACAACAGCGGACGATGTGTGTTAGGTCCCTATATCACTAGTATAGCCCCTTATTATTGTTAGTTTAAACCCCTTATTGTTATTATTGTACCCTTGTAACCCCCATTTTGTTATTATTGTGCCCTTAAATTATTATTGTTAGGTCGGCTAGGATTACATTAGGGCCCCATGGAATCCTATATATAGAAAGGAGGTTTTGTGAATTGTATCATCCAAGAATTGTGCATTTATGTAATGTATTGGAGGTTGCCCCCTCGAAGTGGCTTATTTCTAAGGCGTTTATATCTCTTTTCTTCTACTTTTGAAGCTGGTTACACAACATTTGGTATCAGAGGTTTGGGATTCTAGGGTTTCGCTGCTCCAAACAGGCCATCGTGGCATTTGCGCTATAACTTTTTTTCTACGAAGCTTCAGAAGCTGAAATTTTTAGGGTGCGAAGCTGAAATCTTGAGGAAGGTTGTCTAAAAATTTCAGATCTTGGTTCGCAATATTTGAGGAGATATCATCTGTGGAAGTTAGGTATTTTTTCAGGCTCATAAACAGGTCATTGTGGCATTTGCGCTCTAAAATTTTTTTTACGAAGGGTCAGAGTCTGAAATTCATATGGTGTGAAGCTGAAATCCTGAGGAAATTCGTCAAAAAATTTCAGAACTTGGTTCACAATATTTTTGGAGATATGATCTGTGGAAGGTAGTGCTTTTTCAGGCTCCTGAATTTCATCTCAAAGAGGTGATCGTGGGAAAAGTTCAATAACTCTCTCTCTGAAGATTGGATTGGAGTGCCGTCAAAAGTGGTCACAAGTACACAGCCTGTAGTTTCTTCGCTATCAATTTCAGAGACAAAGGACACAACAGTGACACGTGGCAAGTCGTACAAGTTCGCTCTACTGAACCAGTCCAGAATTAGGTCATTGTGGGAGATTGGACACAACTTTGTCTTGGAGCATCAAAATCAAGTCAGACCTGTGGAATTTGAAAGAAGCTTCAGAGGGCTACTACAGGGCTGAATTTCAGATATCGAAGATTTTCAAGCACATAGATAATACAATTTCAATATCGAGCTCCTGAAAGCTAGTAAAAGGTGTGTATTTTTTTTTTCCGAATTGCATAAGTCTTGTTTGAAGAATCAAGTTGAATTGATTGCAAGGGCCTATTGTAGAATAGATATCAATATTGGAGTCTGAAATGGCCTCTAAAAATAATTCAACACCCATTAAGCCTTTAGAAGGCTCTACTATTACTCATGAAGATGAAGAATGGCAACATGACATGTCAAAATTACAAGAGCAAATGCAACAAATTTCGCTCTCGCAAAGAACAACAAAAAAAGAAATGGAAGTTTTGAAGAAAGGCATGGAAGTGAAGATGGACGGTTTGAAGAAAGGCATGGAAGTGAATATGGACGGTTTGAAGAAAGGCGTGGAAACTAAGATGACTGGTTTGGAAGCTAAGATGGATGGCATGGAAGTCGGCATGGAAGCTAAGATGGATGACATGAAGAATGATCTAAAAGCATACATGGAAGGCTTGATGACAAGCTTAAAACCATAAATGATTCTTAATGGCGGAAATATAGGAGAAGAACCTCCTGATGAGAACAAAATAAATGTTAATCATGATTCCATAAACTCGAATGTTGGCGGGAAGAACCACCATATTCCAAAAATGGATATGAGGAAGTTTGATGGAAAGGATCCTGTAACATGGATACTACAGATGGAGCAATATTTTGATCTCCATAACGTGCAAAACACACAAAAGGTACGCAATGCAACTTTACATTTAGAACAAAATACATTTGTATGGTATCAATGGCTTTGCTCCCGTCAAAAAATTGTCACTTGGTCAATTTTTACGGAGGAAATGATAGCACATTATGAGGATACAAAGAGCAACACCTTCTTTACCCAATTGATAAATCTCAAACAAAAGGGTTTAGTGGGGCAGCACATTGAGGACTTCCAAAAATTGAATATAAGGGTAACTGATCTTACAGAGGAACACGGGATTGATCTCTTCCTAGGCACTTTAAAGGATAACATCCAACATGAAGTTCGCGTTTTGGAACCTGATTCATTGGAGAAGGCATTCAGGTTGGCAAGAAAAGTTGAATGTAAGATTATGGCGACAAGGAAGCCTACCACTCAATTCTATAAAGAAGGAAGTGTTGCTACGCCTAGATTTCCACAACCTACAAGGTTGACACCACAACAATTGGAAGAAAAAAGAGCAAAAGGGCTTTGCTACGGTTGTGATAGCAAATACACTAAAGGTCATAAGTGTGCTGAGAAGAAATTATTTTACATAGATTGTGAAGAAGAAGAAGAAAATGAACAAGAAGAGGATATACACCGGGAACCACCCCTAGAAGAGGAAGAAATGAATCCGACCATATCGTGTAATGCACTGGCAGGAATTACCACTCCTCAAACTCTCAAGATAGAAGGACATATAAAAAAGAAAAGGGTAATAGTGTTGATTGATTCGGGTAGCACCCATAATTTTATTCATTATAAGGTAGCCAAGGAATTAAATTGTTTCCTATACCCAGCACCAGAATGTCAAGTGATGGTTGCAAATGGAGGAACTATAAATTGCTCAGGAAAATGCCATAATATCAAGCTAACCATGGGGGAATATGTATTGACTAGTCCAATGCTTGCCATTCCTATGGGAGGTGCTGATGTTGTACTAGGAGTACAATGGTTACAATCTTTAGGGACGGTAGCTTTTAATTTTCAAGAACTTTTCTTGAATTTTTTTTCAGAAGGAAAGGAAGTCGAATTACGGGGTATTGCGGGGAAGCCGGGAAGGATAATAAGCTCTAATGTCATGACAAAGCTTCTAAAGAAAGAACAACGAGGCGTAATTGCACAATTATGCTCACTAGAAGTTCCAACATCAAAATCATCTATTTCTGCAGATCTCCAACAAGTCTTGGACAATCATTCCAAGGTGTTTGAAAATCCCAAAGGACTCCCACCTATTAGTGATCATGATCATGCTATTCATTTGATTCCGGGAAGTGTTCCTCCAAACATCGGGCCTTATAGATATCCTTACTTCCAAAAGAGAGAAATTGAACGTATGATTGCATAAATGTTAGAGGCGGGTATAATTCAACCTAGTCAAAGTTCTTTCTGTGCTCCTGTAGTATTGGTACACAAGAACGATGGATCATGGCGAATGTGTCCGAATTATAGGGAGCTCAATAAGCTCACCATTAAAGAAAAATTTCCCATTCCTGTGATTGATGAATTATTGGATGAATTACATGGAACAATTTATTTTACCAAGTTGGATCTTTGTTCAGGATATCATCAAATTAGAATGAAGACTGAAGATATTCCGAAAACGGCATTTCGAACTCATGAGGGTCATTATGAATTTTTGGTCATGCCTTTTGGCCTTACCAATGCACCTTCTACATTTCAAGGGTTGATGAATTCCATTTTCAAACCCTTCCTTAGAAAATTTGTGCTAGTATTTTTTGATGATATACTAATCTACAGGAGGTCTTGGAAGGATCATGTTGAACATGTTGACGGGGTGCTCAAACTATTGCAGGAGAAACAATTATATGCAAAAAAATCCAAATGTTTCTTTGGAGTACAAGAGGTGGAATATCTGGGTCATATTGTATCTCACGAGGGTGTTAAAGTAGACCCTAAAAAAATTAAAGCCATTAAGGAATGGAAAGTCCCCACAACCATAAAGAAGTTACGAGGATTTCTCGGGTTAACGGGGTATTATCGCAAGTTTGTTAAGAATTATGGGAGAATAGCAGCACCTCTAACAACATTATTGAAGAAAGATGCATTTTCATGGACTCCTGAAGCAACTAAGGCCTTTGAACATCTTAAAGAGGCAATGTGCCTATCACCGGTCTTAGCTACGCCAGACTTCACAAAAACCTTTATTGTGGAATGTGATGCCTCAGGAAATGGAATTGGTGTTGTTTTAATGCAAGAAGGAAGACCGATTGCTTTTGAAAGTCGTCCAATCAAAGGAAAGTATTTACAGAAACCTATTTATGAGAAGGAAATGTTAGCAATACTGCATGCACTAAAGAAATGGCGAACTTACCTAATGGGAATACACTTCAAGGTAAAAACTGATCATGATAGTATTAAACACTTTTTGGAACAAAGACTATCGTCAGAAGAACAACAAAAATGGGTCACAAAGATGTTGGGTTATGACTTTGAAATAATCTACAAAAAAGGAAAGCTGAATGTTGTTGCAGATGCACTCTCAAGAAAGAATGAAGAGGTGGAAGCATTGCTTTGTGCCATTTCTATTATCCAACCAGATTGGATAACTGAAGCAAGAGATGAATGGAAGAAGGACAAAGATGTATGGATACTCATTCAAAAGTTGCGGCAAGATCCTAGTACATCTGATACATTTAGTTGGAAAAATGATTCCTTATGGTACAAAGATCGCTTATATCTTTGTAAGAATTCCCAACTAAAACAAAAGATTCTTCTGGAATTGCACACTTCTCCTTTAGGAGGACACTCAGGATTTTTAAAAACTTACCACAGGGTGAAGAAAGAATTTTTTTGGGATGGCCTTAAATATGATATTCGAAAGTTTGTGGCAGAATGTTTGGTTTGCCAGCAGAATAAAGTGGAAACAATTAAGACCCCAGGACTTCTACAACCTTTATCCATTCCAAGTCAACGTTGGGAGGAGATTTCAATGGATTTTATCACAGGTTTACCTAAGTCCGAAGGAAAGAGTGTCATCATGGTGGTAGTTGATAGACTTACCAAGTATGCACACTTTTGTGCATTATCTCATCCATTTAAAGCAAGTACGATTGCTACTACATTTATGGACAGAATTCAAAAGCTACATGGAAGCCCAAGGGTTATTGTGAGCGACAGAGATCCCATTTTTACTGGAAATTTTTGGACGGAGTTATTTTCTTGTTTGGGTACTCAATTAGCTCATAGCTCATCTTATCATCCTCAATCTGATGGTCAAGCTGAGATAGTAAATAAATGTTTGGAAGGATATCTTCGTTGTTTTGTATCTGATAAACAAACACAATGGGTCAAGTGGTTACCTCTTGCTGAATGGTGGTATAACACTTCCTTCCATACTGCGGCAAAAATGACCCCATTTATGGCACTTTATGGATATCATCCACCATCCATCACATCATCTTTAAGGGAAAATTCGAAGGTTCAAGCGGTGGAAGATCACATCGAGCATCAGCAAGAAGTTCTCCAACTCTTAAAGGATAACCTGAATTTGGCACAAAATCGAATGAAACAACAGGCAGATCAACATCGCAGCGAGAGAAGTTTTGATGTAGGAGATTGGGTATTTTACGGCTACAACCATATAAACAAATGTCCCTCAAGCAAGCTAAGAAGGATAATAAATTATCGCCAAAGTACTATGGTCCTTACAAGGTGTTGCAAAAGATTGGTACTATGGCATACAAATTGGAGCTTCCTGCTTCTTCGCGAGTACATCTAGTGTTCCATGTTTCATGCTTAAAGAAGGTTATAGGTGAAAATCTTCCAGTTCAAACAGTATTGCCAGAACTTGATGGGGAAGGGAAGATCATATTGGAACCTGAAGCATTCATAGAAACAAGAACTCAACAGCTACGGAATCGATCAAGTGGAAGAACTTACCCACTGAAGATTCTACATGGGAGGATGAGAATTTTATACAGAAGCACCCAGAGCTACTCAAGCGTTGAGGACAACACTTTTTTGAAGGAGAGGGGCATGTTAGGTCCCTATATTACTAGTATAGTCCCTTATTGTTGTTAGTGTAACCCCCTTATTGTTATTATTGTACCCTTGTAACCCCCATTTTGTTATTATTGTGCCCTTAAATTATTATTGTTAGGTCGGCTAGGATTACATTGTGGCCCACTAGGATTACATTATGGCCCCATGAACTCCTATATATAGAAAGGAGGTTTTGTGAATTGTATCATCCAAGAATTGTGCATTTATGTAATGTATTGGAGGTTGCCCCCTCGAAGTGGCTTATTTATAAGGCGTTTATATCTCTTTTCTTCTACTTTTGAAGCTGGTTACACAACAATGTGTTTCACAAAACTTTTGCGCCCAAGAGTTAACTCCAAACAAATTTGCGAAACCGGCGGTTTTTAAAAGGACATGTGTCAGCTGATGTATCGAATAGCGTTTTTTTTACAAAACCGCATACCACCCAAACGCAATGCGAAAACCGCTGTCGGTTTTCCGCCTTACCACTATTCTCCTCCGCTATGTCTTTTGGTTTTAAATCTCAACCGTCGATCTCTGAGATCGGACGGTCCTGACTTAATTTCGCCCCCATTTGTCTACCATCCATCTAACCTCCCAAATGACCCCACCGATTAATATCAACCATTGATTATTCTAATCCAATGACTCCTGTTCACTGTCGCACCCAAAGTTCCATTTGCATCTGGTTAACTATTTTTGCCAAGATTTTCTCACTCCCACTGCTGCATCCACACATTCGCACAGCTCCAAACCACCTCCATTAAACCTCTGAAACGCAGTATACCATTTTCGCAAGATTTCTTAATAATTTTATTGTGTTGTTTGCAGGGTCTAATGGTGGTTGTTCCGTGTATTTCTACAGTCACAACCAGGTGACATTTTCGGCCTAGAATGACAATTTTGTGGCTTAAAATCAAAGAATAAAAGGAGATGCAGGGCTTAAAATCTATGTTTAAATCATTTGGAGCATGATCCAGGGTTTAACAGAAGCCCTCCAATAGTAGAAAGCCACCTGTATAAATCAAGACAAACAAAGTGTATCAGTAATGAAGAATCAATGTTAAAAGGGAGATTAAAGCCAAAGCTTGAAGATCAGAGTTTTAATACACCGAATAAAGAGATAAATACTATTATAGAATGAAGACCCAAAGACAAAGATCAAGGCTAATTAAGCCTAAACACATACCAAAAGTAAATTAAAAGTGTTTAAAGGAAAAACAAAGGGATATATCAGTATGAGAGGCCTCCACTGCCACATCAGGGACTATTTATTCTCTTCAGCTACCAAAGTGCCACCTGCAGCCTCAAATAAATCAAAAGAAGGCATAGTTATTGCCTAGTCAGTTATATTTTGTTTAAATACATCCAAATTTGTTGCCAGCCTGCCTAAAGAGTTTTAAAGTCAAAAAAATCTGCCAAGTAGCTTAATACTTAATGAAAACAAATTAATACAAAGAAATATCAGAAAAATTCTCTATTGAACCCCTAAAAGGTAGAGAAGCATTAACTTGTATTAATTGAACTAGAGACATTTTCTTTCATCCCACCTCCTCATTTCTTCTATAAATACTTTTGAAGAAGATGAGAAGTTGGTTGGTTGGTTATTGGATTTCTGATGTAATAGTTGTTGTATGGAATTATTGTTGAATGTAAATAAACTCTGAAGTTCTGAAGCTTTGTTAAGTTATTGAAGAAGTTAGGCTGAGAAGAGAAGTTGTTGCTGTGATAAAACATTGGACTTGAAGTATGTAACTGGATTGACATCAATATACACGCTGATTTTTGGGATCCTGGTCTATATCATTGGTGAAGTACCTCTTACTGTTATTGTTTTCCTTTCATGTATGCCATTTTGTCCACTTTTATCTGATAAAGAATAGCAAGCATAGAGCTAGGATTTACTGTTAAAAGTACCCTACTCTCACTGATAAACTTTATCTTTATGTTTTCCTCCAATTGTGTATTTAAGAATGACTTAAGTTAAGTGTAAACATTATCAAGGAATGTTGGTTAGTCCATGTCTTGATGTGAAAAACTTCAAAGGAAGTTCTTGAATGATATTTTCATTACATGCAAGTAGAGTAAGACTGGGAAAGTTTATGGTTTGCCCTGTCTTCTAGTTCTTTCTCCAAATGTTGTTTGAAAGTTTCCCTAAGAGTATGCTAAAAGCAGGCCTAGATTTTAATGCATCTGACTTGATCTTAGGCTACACTTTGTTTTCTTATCTGTTTTCATCCTTTCTGAAAGTAGTCTAGTGAGATTACTCGATTTTTGTCTGGTAAGTTAGCTTTAATAAAATCTTGCCCAAAGAGGTTTATGGTTAGCCCTGTCCTTTGGTTGGTTTTAAACAGTTGCTTAAAAAGGCTTTTCTTGTATGGAAAGTTGATAAATCCTTGCTGAAATTATTGGCTTTATCCACTTTCTCAACACTTTTAATGTTTCATTCCAACATTTAATCTAAAAGATCTCTTGATATAGATGACTTGCCCCTTGGACCATTCTTTAAATTGTTGTACAATTAAACCCTTTTGTGACTCCATTGCCCAATGTTTTAAAGCTGCATCATACTTATCTTATCTGTTGAACACTTCTCAATATACTTGCATCTTCACCTTTTGGAACTCTTTCATTTTGTGATATTCCATCCAATTAAAGATCATACTTTACCAACCAAACAAACAAAAAATCCCTTGTTCTTAATAACTAGCCTAATATCATACTAAAAGCCTTAAAGATAAATCAATCTTTGCACTTATAGAGAGATCCCTCTCTGGATTCAGGAGGGCTAGATCCTAGAATCCCAAAGTGGTTTTTGATGTAGTCTCTACAGCATTTAGTCTTGCCACTCTACTAAATTACAGAGGCCCAACAGGTTCACAATATTTTCGGAGATATGATCTGTGGAAGTTAGGTTTTTTTCAGGCTCCCGAATTTCTTCTCAAAGAGGTGATCGTGGGAAAATATTCATAACTCTCTCTTTGAGCATCGGATTAAAATTTTGTAAAATATTGCAAGAATTACACGGACTTTAGTTTCCTATCTATCAATTTTAGAGCCAAAGGAGAAAACAGTGACACGTGGAAATTCGTACAAGTTCGCTCTACTGAACCAGTCCATAATTAGGTCATTGTGGGAGTTTGGACATAACTTTGCCTTGAAAAATCCAAATCAGGTCAGACTTGTGGCATTCAAAAGAGGATTCAGAGGGCTACCTCAAGGCCAATTTATAGATATTGAAGATTTGAAATCACATAGATAATTCAGTTTCAATATCGAGCTCCTCAAAAGCAAGAAAACAATGTGTATTGTTTTCGAATTACATAAGTCTCGTTTGAAAAAAAATAGTTTGAATTTTTTCCAAGGGCATATTGAAGAATAGATATTAGTATTGGGTTCTAAAATGCCCCCTAAAAAGAATTCAACACCCATTAAGCCTTCAAAAGGCTCTACTATGACTCATGAAGATGAAGAAACACAACATGAGATATCGAAATTACAAGAGCAAGTGCACCAAATTTCGCTATCGCAAAGAGCAACAAAAAATGAAATGGAATTTTTAAAGGAAGGCCTGGAAACTAATATGGATGGTTTGAAGAATGGCGTGGAAGCTAAGATGAATGGTTTGGAAGCTAAGATGGATGACATGGAAGCTAAGATCGATGAAAAAATGAAAGAAAACATGGAAAACATGAAGAATGATCTAAAAGTAGCCATCGAAGGTTTGGCAAAGTTGATACAAGAAATGTTTCCTAATGGCGAAAAGATAGTAGAGGAAACTCATGATGAGAAAAAAATAAATGTTAATCGTGATTTCATAAACTCTAATGTTGGATGGAAGAACCACCATATTCCAAAAATGGATATGAGGAAGTTTGATGGCAAGGACCCCATAACATGGATACTGCAGATGGAGCAATATTTTGATCTCAATAATGTGCAAAACACACAAAAGGTACGCATTGCAACTTTACATTTAGAACAAAATACATTTGTATGGTATCGACGGCTTTGCTCCCGTAACAAAATTTTCACTTGGCCAATTTTTATGGAGGAAATGATAACACATTATGAGGATACAAAGAGCAACACCTTCTTTAGCCAATTGATAAATCTCAAACAAAATGGTTCAGTGGCGGAGCACATTGAGGACTTCCAAAAATTGAATATAAGGGTAACTGATATTCCGGAGGAACACAGGATTGATGTCTTCATAGGGACTTTAAAGGATAACATCCAATATGACGTTTGCATTTAGGAACCTGATTCATTGGAGTTGGCATTCAAGTTGGAAAGAAAAATTGAATGCAAAATTATGGCGACGAGGAAGCCTATCACTCACTTCTATAAAGATGGAAGTGTTGCTACTCCTAGACTTCCACAACCTACAAGGTTGACACCACAACAATTGGAAGAAAAAAAGAGAAAAATGGATTTGTTAAAGTTGTGATAGAAAATAAATTAAAGGTCATAAGTGCACTGAGAAGAAATTATTTTACCTAGATTGTGAAGAGGAGGAAGAAAATGAAGAAGAAACTTCAAAAGTAGAGGATATACACTAGGAAGAAACCCTAGAAGAAGAAGAAATGAGTCCGACCATATCATGTAATGCATTGGTAGGAATTATCACTCCTCAAACTCTCAAGATAGAAGGACATATCAAGAAGAGAAAGGTAATAGTGTTGATTGATTCGGGTAGTACCCATAATTTTATTCATTGTAAGGTAGCCAAGGAATTGAATTGTTTCCTATACCCAGCACTAGAATGTCAAGTGATGGTTGCAAATGGAGGAACTATAAGTTGCTCTAGAAAATTCCATAATATCAAGCTAGCCATGGGGGAATATGTATTGAATAGTCCAATGCTTTCCATCCCAATGGGAGGTGCTAATGTTGTACCAGGAGTACAATGGTTACAATCTTTGGGGATGGTAGCTTTTAATTTTCAAGAACTTTTCTTGAAATTTTTTTCGGAAGGAAAGGAAATCAAATTATGGGGTATCGCAGGGAATCCAGGAAAGATAATAAGCTCTAATGTCATGACAAAGCTTTTGAAGAAAGAACAACGAGGTGTAATTGCACAATTATGCTCACTAGAAGTTCCAACATCAAAATCATTTATTTCTCCAGATCTCTAAAAAGTCTTGGACAATCATTCCAAGGTGTTTGATACTCCCAAAGGACTCCCACCTATTCGTCATAATGATCATTCTATTCATTTGATTCCAGGAAGTTTTCCTCCAAACATCAGGCCTTACAGATATCCTTATGTCCAAAAGAGCGAAATTGAGCGTATGATTGCATAAATGCTAGAGGCTATAATAATTCAACCTAGTAAAAGTTCTTTCTCTGCTCCATTAGTATTGGTGCACAAGAAAGATGGATCATGGCGCATGTGTTTGGATTATAAGGAGCTCAATAAGCTCACTATTAAAGTTAAATTTCTGATTCCTGTTATTGATGAATTATTATATGAATTACATGCAGCAATTTATTTTACCAAGTTGGATCTTCATTCATGATATCATCAAATTAGAATGAAGACTAAAGATATTCTGAAAACAGCGTTTCAAACTCATGAGGGTCATTATGAATTTTTGGTCATGCCTTTTGGCCTTACCAATGCACCTTCTACATTTCAAGGGTTGATGAATTCCATTTTCAAACCATTCCTTAGAAAATTTGAGCTAGTATTTTTTGATGATATACTAATCTACAACAGGTCTTGGAAGGATCATGTTCTACATGTTGAAAGAGTGCTCAAAATATTGGAGGAGAAACAATTATATGCAAAACATCCAAATGTTTCTTTGGAGTACAAGAGGTGGAATATCTGGGTCATATTGTATCTCACGAGGGTGTTAAGGTAAAAATTAAAGCCATTAAGGAATGGAAAGTCCCCACAACCATAAAGCAGTTGCGCGAATTTCTCGGGTTAACAGGGTATTATCGCAAGTTTGTTAAGAATTATGGGAGAATAGAAGCATCTCTAACAACCTTATTGAAGAAAGATGCATTTTCATGGACTCCTGAAGTAACTAAGGCCTTTGAACATCTTAAAGAGGCTATTTGCCTAGCACCAGTCTTAGCTATGCCAGACTTCACAAAAACCTTTAATGTGGAATGTGATGCCTCAGGAAATGGAATTGGTGTTGTTTTAATGCAAGAAGGAAGACCTATTTCTTTTGAAAGTCGTTCAATCAAAGGAAAGTATTTACAAAAGGCTATTTATGAGAAGGAAAAGTTGGCAATACTACATGCATTAAAAAAATGGAGATCTTACCTAATGGGAAGACACTTCAAGGTAAAAACTGATCATGATAGTCTTAAACACTTTTTGGAACAAAGACTATCTTCAGAAGAGCAACAAAAATGGGTCACAAAGATGTTGGGTTATGACTTTGAAATCTTCTGCAAAAAAGGGAAGTTAAATGTTGTTGCAGATGCACTCTCAAGAAAGGATTAAGAGGTGGAAGCATTGCTTTGTGCCATTTCAATTATCCAACTAGATTGGATAACCGAAGCAAGGGATGAATGGAATAAGGACAAAGAAGTGTGGACTCTCATTCAAAAGTTGCAACAAAATCCTAGTACATCTAATACATTTAGTTGGAAAAATGATTCCTTATGGTACAAAGATCGCTTATATATTTGCAAGAATTCCCAATTAAAACAAAAATATTCTTTTGGAATTACACACTTCACCTTTAGGATGACACTCGGGATTTTTAAAAACTTACCACAGGGTGAAGAAAGAATTTTTTTAGGATGACCTTAAATCTGATATTCAAAAGTTTATGGTAGAATGTTTGGTTTGCCAGCAAAATAAAGTGGAGACAATTAAGACCCTGGGTCTTCTACAACCTTTATCCATTCCAAGTCAACGTTGGGAGGAGATTTAAATGGATTTTATCACAGGTTTACCTAAGTTCGAAGGAAAGGGTGTCATCATGGTGGTAGTTGATAAACTTACCAAGTACGTTCACTTTTGTGCATTATCTCATCCATTTAAAGCGAGTACAGTTGCTACTGCATTTATGGAAACAATTCAAAAGCTACATGGAAACCCAAAGATTATTATAAGTGACAGAGATCCCATTTTTACAAGAAATTTTGGACAGAGTTATTTTCTTGTTTGGGTACTCAACTAGCTCATAGCTCATCTTATCATCCTAAATCCGATGGTCAAATAGAGATAGTGAATAAATTTTTGGAAGGATATCTTCATTGTTTTCTATCTGATAAGCAAGCACAATGGGTCAAGTGGTTATCTCTAGCTGAATGGTGGTATAACACTTCCTTCCATACTGCAGAAAAAATGACCCCATTTATGGAACTTTATGGATATCATCCACCATCCATCACATCTTCTTTAAGGGAAAATTATAGGGTTCAAGCAGTGGAGGATCACATCAAACATCAACAAGAATTTCTCCAACTCTTAAAGGATAACCTAAATTTGGCACAAAATCGAATGAAACAACAAGCAAATCAACATCGCAGTGAGAGAAGTTTTGATGTGGGAGACTGGGTATTTTTATGGCTATAACCATACAAAAAAATGTCCCTCAAGCAAGCTAAGAAGGATAATAAATTATCACCAAAGTACTATGGTCCTTTCAAGGTTTTGCAAAATATTGGTACTATGGCATACAAATTGGAGCTTCCTGCTTCTTCGCTAGTGCATCCAGTTTTCCATGTTTCATGCTTAAAAAAGGTTATAGGGGAAAAAATTCAAGTTCAAACAATATTACTAGAACTTGATGAGGAAGGAAAAACCATATTGGAACCTGAAGTAGTCACGGAAACAAGATCTCGACAACTATGAAATCGATCAATTTTAGAGTATCTCATTAAATGGAAGAACTTGCACACGGAAGATTATATATGGGAGGATGAGAATTTTATACGAAAGCACCCGGATCTACTCAAGCGTTGAGGACAACACCTTTTTGAAGGAGAGGAACATGTTAGATCCTTATATTACTAGTATAGTCCCTTATTGTTGTTATTGTAACCCCCCATATTGTTATTATTGTGCCCTTAAATTATTATTGTTAGGTCGGCTAGGATTACATTGTGGCCCCATGGACTCCTATATATAGAAAGGAGATTTTTTCATTTGTATCATCCAAGAAATGTTTATTCATGATATGCATTGGAGGTTTCCCCCTCAAAGTGGTTTATTTCTAAGGCGTTGATATCTCTTTTCTTCTATTTTTGGAGTTGGTTTCACAACAAACATTGTGCATCATCCCGCCGTAACTTGTTTTGTTGGCTTCTTTAATTCAGAACAGAAGTGGGTCAGTCACAAAGACATCATTCCCAGCTGACAGATTCAACCTAGAGGTTTGAAACCTCTATATGACTCAAAAAGAGTTTCATACCAACCCAAAGTTGGTTTACCTGACCCGAAGTCAGTTAGAGGTCTGAAACCTCACTATACTTGATCCCAAATCAGGTGGTTGGACCGTGCCATCCTAGATAGAGGGTACGGCAATCTCTGATGCATCCATTAGTCTTTGCTACTAGTCTCTAGCTTTTCCCACCTCACTGGCCAAATAAGAGGTACCTCCCATGAGACCGAGACTCAATGGGTAGGATGCATACGGGGCACAGATCATGAGAGGTGAACCAACTCAATCATCATAACGGTGGGGCAGAAGCACACCAACAAGGTTCGTCAAGCCTAGCCCTGTGGTTGCTTATAGCTCCGAGAAGCTATCCCCAAAGCCCCCCAGAGCTCCCAGAGCTCATCGTCCAACAAGACCCTCAACATAGGGTTGTTCCACGATACCAAGATTCTCACGAAAGGTTAGGAACTTGACCTTCCCCAGGGGCTTTGTGAGAATTTTCAAAACCTACTCATCAGTTCCTATGTGATCGAGCCTTACGGCGCCTCGCTGTACCATATCCCAGATAAAGTGGTACATGATATCAATATGCTTGGATCGATCGTGGAACACGGGATTCTCAGACAATCGAATCCCACTCTGGTTATCACAGAGTATCTTGGTGGTATCTAGCACATGCCCGAACAACTCATTAAAGAGCTTTCGCAACCAAACTGCTTCACAACAGGCCATTACCGATGCAATGTATTCAGCCTCCGTGGTGCTCAAAGCCACTGACTTCTGCTTCCTTCTCATCCATGATATCGAAGCAGAACCAAGTGTGAAGCAGCATCTCGATGTGCTCTTACGGTCCACCACACTTCCAGCCCAGTCAGCATCAGTATATCCATGGAGTGTCACACTCTCGACAGTGTATCTCAGCCCATGGTTTATTGTGCCCCGAAGATATCTCAACATATTCTTGGCACCAACCTAGTGAATGTGATGAGGCTCAACCATATGTTGACTAAAAGTGTTCACTGTAAAACATACGTCCGTACGAGTGTTCACTAAGAACATCAGGACCCCTACGATTTGACGATACTCAGTAGGATTTTCTAACACAGGCCCAACAACGCTTCCACTCAACTTCTTAAATTTGATCTCCATTGGTGTCGACATGGACTTACAGTCCACCATACCAAATCTTTCTAGAAGTTTCACAATATATTTTCCTTGAGAAAGGAAAATCTCACCAGGTCTCTGCCAGACCTCCAGTCCTAAGAAGTAGTGCATCATTCCTAGGTCCTTCATATTGAACTCAGAAGCGAGCTCCCTTTTGCACTGATGAATGAGAGGGTCAGCACCTATCAGGAAGAAGTAATCCACATAAAAAACCAAAATGAGATGATTTTCTCTATCAACCTTGAAGTAAATGTTTGGATCAGGATTACTATGAGTAGAGCCCAGCTT
Source organism: Pinus albicaulis (assembly GCA_034641835.2). NCBI lineage: Eukaryota > Viridiplantae > Streptophyta > Pinopsida > Pinales > Pinaceae > Pinus > Pinus albicaulis. The sequence goes on from CM076572.1 coordinate 1,395,221,288, forward strand.
CATCAGGTAGTTATCTATCCTCTTGTACCAAGTTCTAGGTGCTTGTTTAAACCCATAGAGGGCTTTATTCAACCTGTAGACATGGGTGTCTCGATCTTGGACTTCGAACCCCAGAGCTTGCTCCACAGGCACCTCTTCCTTTATCGCACCATGCAGAAATGCGGTCTTCACATCCATCTGATGAAGACTCCATCCTTGCGTAGCAGCAAGGGCTATGATAGATCGGATGTTGGTATATCGAGCCATAGGTGCAAATATGTCATCATAGTCTACGCCTTCCTTTTGAGAGAAACCACGGTCAACGAATCTTGCCTCGAAATTTTCAACACTTCCATCATATCCATGCTTGATATTATAGAGCCATTTCAAGGTGACAACTGCTTTGTCCTCCAGTCTTTGAACCACGTCCCAGACATCATTCTTCATTATGGACTCATACTCTCTCTGCATAGCATCCTTCCAGACTTGATGCTTTATAGCTTCCTCAAAAGATCCAGGCTCAGATTGTACAATAGTACTCATGGTTGTTAGATACCCTTGGTATCTATTCAGCTTCTTGCTTTCACGCAATGTCCCCCTTGGGGCCATATGTCCCTTGGCATCCTCAAGAGTGTCCCTGAGCCATGATGGTCTCTTCCTCATTGAAGGAGGTGGATCAATCGGGTCCATCAGTCCTTCAACAGCAAGCATCATCTCATCCTTCGGTTCTTCTTGATTTCCAGGCCTTGCTTCATGATCTTCCTCATATCTCGGAAGATTGAATACTTTCCTCAAGGAAGCATCCTCATCAAAGGTAACATTGTGGCATATCTCCACTTCCCTTTGACCAGGAATATAGACTCTATAAGCCTTCAAAGTCTCATTGTAGCCCACAAACATTCCCTTCTTCCCAGAAGCATCCAGCTTGCTCCTCTTCTCCTTCGGCGCATGAAAATAAACAGGACATCCAAAAACTCTAAAATGTGAGACGTCAAGTTTCTTACCAAAGAAAACCTCTTCAGAAGTTTTGGGGTCCAGAGCAGAATGTGGGCATCGGTTTTTTATGTACACAGCCGTTTTCACAGCTTTTCCCCATAGAAAATTCGGTAGACCTTGGTCACATAACATGGCACAGGAATCTTCCACAATGGTCCTATTCTTTCGTTCAACAACGATGTTCTGCTCAAGAGTATAAACAATTGTGGTTCTCAATATCTTGATATTCTTCCCAGTTAGATTTTCAACCAAGGCTTTGAAGGTATGGAACCATATTAGAAAGTGCTTCCTTGAACTCAGTGATGTTCCTTGAGGCACCACTGTCTATCAACCAGGCCTCCATAGTGTCGGGTGGAGATGTAGCAAAGAGGGCAGATACAAGAATGAATTCATTTCTTTTATCAACAGCATTTGATTCCTCATACCTGGAATTTTTTTATCTTTTGAAAGGTTTCCCATTTCCATCGAAGGAAGCCCACAATGGTCCTATTCTTTCGTTTAGCAATTCCATTCTTCTCAGGAGTATAGACATTTTTGGTCCTCAATATCTTGATCTTCTTCCCTGTCAAATTTTCAACCAAGGCTTTGAAGGTATGGAACCATAACAAAAAGTGATTCCTTGAACTCAATGATGTGCCTTGAGGCACCACTGTCTATCAACCAGACTTCCATAGTGTCGGGTGGAGATGTAGTAGAGAGGGCAGATACAAGAATGAATTCATTTCTTTTATCAACAACATTTGATTCCTCATACCTGGAATTTTTTCGACCTTTTGAAAGGTTGCCCATTTCCATCGGAGGAAGCCTTCCTCTTCCCCTTGAACCTGTTGTTCCTTTTATTGCCATTCCTCTGGTTGTTGTTGTTGTCATCATCATCGGGAGAATCCTTCTGGAAAGGGAAATCTCTAGCATAGTGACCTGGCTTGTGACAAGTGTAACACTTGCCTTTATTTCCTTGGGTCCCTACACTTCCTTTGTTCCTTGGACCACCAAATTTCTTCTTCTTAGTATGAGCAGTGAAGGCAGCATTTCCCATTCATATTCGTTGTCTGGAATATAGGGATATCAAAAAGCTCACTATTAAAGATAAATTTCCCATTCTTGTCATTGATTAATTGTTGGATGAATAACACGGAGAAATTTAATTCACCAAGATGGATCTTCGTTAAGGATATCATCAAATTAGAATGAAGATTGAAGACATTTTGAAAACAACATTCAGAACTAATGAGGGTCATTATTAATTTTTGGTCATGCCTTTTGGCCTTACTAATGCACCTTCCAGATTTCAAGGTTTGATGAATTCCATTTTCAAACCCTTTATAAAAATTTTGTTAGTATTTTTTTATGATATACTAATATACAAAATGTCTTGGAAGGATCATGCTCAACATGTTGATAAGGTGCTCAAACTATTGGAGGAGAAATAATTATATGCAAACATCTCCAAATGTTTATTTGGAGTACAAGATATGGAATATTTGAGTCATATTGTATCTCATGAGGGTGTTAAGGTATACCCTAACAAAATTAAAGCGATTAAGGAATATAAAATCCCCACAACCACAAAGCATCTTCAAGTATTTCTCGGTTTGACAGGGTATTATCAAAATTTTGTTAAGAATTATGGGAGAATAGAAGCACCTCTAACAAAATTACTAAAAAAAGATGCATTTTCTTGGATTCCAGAAGCAATGAAGGTCTTTGAACATCTTGAAGAGGAAATGTGCCAAGCACTGGTATTAGCTACGTCAAAATTCACAAAAACCTTTATTGTGGAATGTGATGCCTTAGGAAATGGAATTGGTGTTGTCTTAATGCAAGAAGGAATACTCATTGCTTTTGAAAGTCTTCCAATCAAAGGAAAGTATCTACATAAACCTATTTATGATAAGGACATGTTGGCAATACTACATGCACTAAAGAAATGGTGACCTTACCTAATGGGAAGACACTTCAAGGAAAAACAAATCATGATAGTCTTAAATAATTTTTGGAACAAATATTATCTTCAGAAGAGCAAAAAAAATGAGGCACAAAGATGTTTGGTTATGAATTTGAAATCATCTACCAAAAAGGGAATAAAAATGTTGTTGCATATGCACTCTCAAGAATGGATGAGGATGTGGAAGCATTAATTTGTGTCATTTCTATTTTCCAATCTGATTGGATAACCAACATGAGGGATGAATGGAAGAACGAAAAAGAATGTGTGGAAACTCATTCAAAAGTTGCAACAAGATCCCAATACATTTAATACATTTAGCTGGAAAAATCATTCATTATGGTACAAAGACCACTTATATCTTTGTAAGAATTCCCAACTCAAGAAAAATTGTCTTTCAGAATTTCACACCTCCCCTTTAGGAGGGCACTCAATATTTTTTTTAATTTACCACAAGGTCGAGAAGGATTTTTTTTGGGATGGCCTTAAATTTCATGTTCAGAAGTTTATGGCAAAATGTTTGGTTTTCCAACAAAATAAATTTGATACAATTAAGACCCTAGGTATGTTACAACCTTTAGCCATTCCAAGTCAGCGTTGGGAGGAGGTATCAATGGATTTAATCACATTTTTATCCAAGTCTGAAGGAAAGAGTGTTATCATGGTGGTAGTTGATAAATTTACCAAGTATGCACACTTTTGTGCACTATCTCATCCTTTTAAAGCAAGTACAATTTCTACTGAATTTATGGAAACAATTCAAAATCTATATGGAAACCCAAACATTATTATAAGTTACAAAGATCCCATTTTCACTGGAAATTTTTGGATGGAATTATTTTCTAGTCTTGGTACTCAATTAGATCATAGCTCATATTATCATCTTCAATCTGACGAGAAAAACTGAGATAGTGAACAAATGTTTGGAAGGATTTTTTTTTTCTTTGTATTTGATAAAAAAACACAATGGGTCAAATGGTTACCTTTAGTTGAATGGTGGTATAACACTTCCTTCCATACTATAGCAAAAATGACCCCATTTATGGAACTTTATGGATATCATCCACCATATGTAATATTCCCAATTAGCCATGAGCTATTTGTAATATTAATTTTTGTTTTGTTGTCTTTTTTTATGAATAAGAGGACAATGGAGGTCCGTAAGTCTCCTTAATAATGAGTAAATAAATTCCAATGTGAAAAGAAAACATCTTGGCAGATTAATTGAGCACCCTTAGGTGTGAAAAGGGGTTGGAACATCTTGACTGGGTCAACTTTGACCAAATCAACAGCGTTGTCATGCAGGAGTGGCATTCAATGAGGGACAGTGTAGTTTTAGATGGAGACACCTTGCATGGAAGTAGTTTCATAAATGAATGGGGCTTAGGGTTTGGAAGCTAATTTCTTATAAAAGGAAGAGGATGGCAACTATATTCATTATGTTGATGTATATGATATTTCTGAATATATGGTCTATTTAGACATATAGCTTTCTTTGACTGTTTAGCTAAGATTGCAAGTGTCGTTTAGCACTGGGTGGTTCCTGATCGGGAATCCCACCTCTTTCATTGAGAAGCTCTTGGAAGAGTATTGTACTTCACTTCCACATTCAGGCTTAAGGCCAAGCTTCATCTTACATCTACAACGCAGATCCTGTTGAGGGTTGAGTTTTTTTGCAGGTTGCAGCAGTGGAGACCACATTTGGGTCACTTCAGTGCTTATTTTTAGTGGAGAAGGGTTCCTTTCCACTGGGAGGATATTAAGGAAGGCCCTTGAGCATATTTTCATATCTTGGCATCAGGCCATTGATTTATTTTCCCCTACAGCGCAGTTTCTGTCTTGGACTGCATTATTTTGAGGGAGGAGCTGCAGGGTGGTTTCAGTACACCATTTGGGGAGGATGTTTTCTAGTGAAGGGATCAACCTTTCATATAGGAGATCTATTGGAGGAGGCTACATTATTTGTTATATCAGATCAGCCATATCTTCCAGATCTATATGTTGTAGTGAATCTTCAGCCCTAGGGCTTTGATTCCTATCTTGTACATTGGTGTATTGCTGAAAAACCCTTGTGGGGTTCTTCATTGGAGGTTGTATAGTGCCTAGATCTGAGTCTAGTGTATATTTTGTGGCACATATCAGCCCTAAATATTTTGTGTAACCATTTTCTATAGCAGTGCCTTTTAAATAGCGTTGTAGCATTATTCTGGCATTTTGATATATAGTAGCAGCACCTCTTTTGAGGGTTTTGTCCATTGGAGGCTTGTTATATCTTGTTGTACATATGATGGCCCATTTACTATGCATATTTTGCTGCTGATTTTATTATTAGAAGGTCTCCATATTGGCCTCTTTCTTTTATATGATGTTTAACACTGTTATTCGAGCATTGTTCACTATATTCCTACTTTTCCCATTTGGTAATATTACAGTGGTATCGGAGCATAATCTTGGCACAACCTGTGCATATTGAAAAGCTAATATGTAATTTGAAGAAGGAGATCCTCTTATTGATAGAGAGAAGAGGTATCAAAGAAGAAGACCAAAAGTTTGACTATACAAATGATAAAGAATACAAGGGTAAAACCCCTTTATCAAGAGGAGAAGATGAAGAAAAGGAGTTCCCTAAGATTCTTCTCAAAGCTATGCAATACATTGCTAGAGAAATAAAGGAGATGAGGATGGATAGATACAAGGAATACCCTAAATTATTTCAACATGGTGAAGGCTCCGACATTTCTCATCACGAGAGTGATCAACCAGTGCAACAGCAACAAGTTTCCCAACGCTCTACAATGCCTACATTCTTAGCAGTGGGAAATGAAGGGTTTCAAGAACAAGAAAATCTTGAAGACTATTTCATGGAGTATGAGTCTCAATCTCATAGATTCAAGGACAACTTGAGTTTTCAAGAATTTTTTCATATCAAGGACAATAGGAGACCCAGGCATCATGATAGAGGTGGAGGATTCATTCAGAATCATGGTCTACACCGCACTTTGTGTTACACCATTTTTTTGGTCATCTAACCTGTTACTATTAGATGGACCTAAGTACACCATGTAAGAACAATTTTACCTTAAGTAAAATTGATTTCACTATGAAAAATAACTTACTAAACCACCTTTATTAAGTTTTTTATGGTCTAAACAGGAAACCCCATGAGGAAATATTAAATAAATCTACATTTGTTTGATTTTCCTAAAGGAATAATTAGTTAAACAGTAGTTTAATTAATATTCTTGGTCATATTTAACCCAAAACAAAAAAATTAATTAAATAAATCATTATTTTCTAGGAATTATTTAAACCTTATTTAAATAATATTCCTTGTTAAATTTGACTAAATCATCCTTAAATAATTAAATAAATCATTATTTATTTGATTATTACTCAACCACATCCTTAAAATGATAAATAAATCATTTATTTATTTATTATTTACAAATAAAGGAATTTGACCCAAGTCAAATTCTTTTTCCCTCCAACAAATATAATGAAATATTCCATAAAAGTTATATCTTGATTTGGTTAATAATATTTTAATTATGCACTAATATCTAGACTAACTCAATACTTTGTTATAAATAGAAGGGTTTTTCCATTCATTCATCACCTGAGTTGGCTCCTTCCACGATCACTCTCCGAACGTGGGATGGCCACGCCTCCCAGACCATTGGCCTATTCTGCAATTGTCCAATTACTCTTGCGGGCAAGACTGTTTTAATTGACGTAGAAGTTATAGATGCCCCCTTAGATTACAAGATTCTATTGGATCGTAGCTACACCTATGCGATGTCTGTTGTCCCATCTGCGATTCACCGCAAGATGTCATTCCCTCATAACGGAAAGATAGTCACCATTGACCAGTTGACATATTACGAACCGAAGTCTCAGACCTCCCCTGAGTCCATCATCTCTTCGGTGGCCAATAAGCAAATCGTCGATCCTTTGACGAGTGTCTCACCCGGAGCCTACAAAGACTCCTCTTTTCTTGGTACATTCCCTAGTCTCCCTCCTCCTATCTCTGATCCCAGCTGATTGAATGTTTGCATGATGCAATCGTCTCGGGTTGCCCTCAAGCGGCCCACTTCGGCTAGTCAACAGCCTCCTCGCCCTCAATAGCCTACTCCTAGCCCTTTGATTCAGCCTTTTGGACCTCCTCCACCTATCCCTTTACCTACATCTAGTGTTCATGAGCCCATCTACCCTCCTGGAATGGTTCCTCCAAGCGTCAACCATCTTGGAGCCACCCCGCCTAACCATTACCCCTCCGGTCAGATATCGTTCCTAGCTCCCCCTCCTGGAGTGTATTCGATACCTGTCATGGATACCCTCTCTCTTCCTAAAATAACCCTTGGGATTCACGTCTGGTACCTCGATCCTCCAGCCACTACCTCGCCTGGCCAACCCAAACCTTATCTTTCTTTGACCCTGGTTCAACTGGTCCCTATGACTTCTCCCACTGTTCCAGTGCCTCAGCCACCTCAACAGGAACCATCTCCTATTGCGACCACTTCGGGTAAGAAGGGCAAAGCTCACAAGAGGGCATCAAAAGACAAGGCTACCCCGACCGATCCTACTCCTCCTCTGCCTCCATATCCTTGTGCTTTATGTGATGTCATCGGCCATGTTACCCATACTTGTCCTGAATTGCCCCGTATCAAGCCCATGGTTAATGTTGCATTCCTTGAGTCTACGGTACCTGAAGCCTCTATTTCTTCCTCGACTGCAGCCAAGAACCCTCAGACTATTCACACCAATCAAACATGTGCTTTGTGTGATCTCCATGGCCATTATTCCCACCATTTTCCCCACCTTGTGCATTACCGCACGTCTTTGGAGGTAGTTCGAGAGTACGAGGTTGAACAGAACAAATCCGCCTCTCCCGTACTTGCGCAGTATGATGCAGGCCAGCTTGAGGATTTACCCGCTCCCATTGAAATTCCCCCTCCTGATGTCGAGATGATGGAGCCTATGGCCACCATCCTCTACCTATCATCATCCATGAGACCCTCAGTAGAAGTTCCCTTTGCATCTTCCCCTGTTGTTTCACTTGACCTCCCTTCAGCGATCACCCTGGGCTCAACATCAGTAGATCCCTTATCTTCTTGTTCTTCCATCATCTCCCGTGATGATGCGCATGTGAACCTTTCTTCTCATGATGATGAGTCAGGTAGCTTCGCTGCGTCATGTGGTCTCCCTTCCTCCAATCACTCCATCTTCTATTATGATGTTGACATCATGGAAACCTTGTCCACCCCTGACTTCATCTTTCCTGCCCATAAGCGGAATGGCACCCCTGTGTCTATGGTGACTTTTGCAACCTGAGCACAAGCTACAACTCCGGTAGCTCTCACACTCTACCTAACCGTCGGCATGTGAGTAGTAGACATCCTACCCAGATCACTCCCTCTCACGGTGTGTGTTCTATTTCTACTTTGTGCTCGGGTTTCCAGCATTGTTCATGTTAGTATGAATTCTTCGTTGAAGTGTACGAAAAAGAACCACTTTAGCTACGCATAACTAATAGCCCTAACAACAATAGAGGCTACCAAACATCTTCAGATCTGCGATTAGTGGTTAAAATGCTGCAACAAACAGATCTATAAATGGAAAGACATTAAGCAGTAAAGTAAAGAGTTTGCTCCATGCATCCAACAGACAAGACAAGAACACGATTTTTGAATGAATTTTTATATTACAGGGCACCTGGGAGGAAACAAGAAGGTGTATCCAGATCTCCTCAATGGGATGGGTTCTTTGTAGTCCTCGGCACTTCAGATCTAAGCTTTCTCTCTCTTGTAGATGTAGAAAACCCAATGCAGAAAGTAGAGCTCAATGGGAGAAAAATGGTGAAAAATGAGACCAAGTGTATAGATCCAGAGTGATCTAGTAGGCAACAAAAGGTGAAGAATGATGGGGAAAACCCTCCTATTTATAACAAAATATTGGGTCATTCTAGATCTTGGTGCATGATTAAAATAATGTTAACCAAATCTAGATCCACCTTTTATGGAATACTTTATTATATTTGTTGGAGGGAAAGGGTCTTTGACTTGGGTTAAATCCCTTGATTAGTCAAAAATAAATAAATAAATGATTTATTTATCTTTTTAAGGAAGTGGTTGGAAGATAATCAAATAAATAATGATTTATTTAATTATTTGTGGGTGATTTGGTCATATTTAACAAAGAATATTATCTAAATAAGATTTAAATAATTATTCCTAGAAATTAATAAGATAAATAAAGGTTTATCTAATTAATTTCTTTGATTTTGGGTTAAACATGACTGGGAATAATAATTAAATTATGGTTTAATTAATTATTCCATGAGGAAAATCAAACAAATATGAGTTTGTTTAATATTTCCTTTTGGGGTTTCCTGTTTTAACATAGTGAAAGTGGTTTTACTTAGGGTAAAACTGGTCTTACATGGTGTACTTGGGTCCATCTAATGATAATAAGTTAGATGACCAAAAAATGGTGTAACAGATTGCCCCCCAGCGTGCGAGTGTCAGGAGCAAATCGTATGACCGAAGTACGTTGTAAGAATACAATCACTAGACAACAAAAAGGGATGTCGGAGAGAGAAATGTGAGGTAGATAGTGTGCTGAAGGACTAGACCCTGAGGAGACGAGACTCGCAGGTGCAACAAGTCTCTTTTTATGAGAGGGTACCTGTGCTGAAGGCGGCGGGGGAGGCATACCTATGCCCGCCGAGACAAAGTACAACAGAATAGTGTGTCCAGTAAACAAGGGACCGAACCATAGAGTACAGCTGGCATAATCAAGAGCCAGATAAGAATACAATGAAGAGTCTCACATACATGCTGTGCCTGGGATAACAGCCAGGGCTAGTACAATAATATCGGAGTACATGAGATAAATACAACCCAAATGCCCCCCGTAAATGGGGAAGGGCTCACAAAATCTGACTGATACATGCAAATCAAAGAGGTGCTCCAAGTGGCTAAGGCCAACATCATCAAAATCTGGAGCGGCATCGAAGGCTGCAAAGAAGAGGTCATCCGGGCATGTGGGGGGCTACCTGCAGGGCCACCCCCTCATGAGGGCTGAGACATCTCACACACACCCGGGAATCATCAAGAGCTGCTGCCGGATCACTGAGCCATCGAGTATACGGATCTCGATCATGCTGAAAGGAGCTGGAGAAACAATCAAGTCAAAGGGGAAGAAGAGATCCCTTTGCCTGATCCGAGGCACCGAACTATAGTGGAAGCTGGAACCAAGGTACACCGCCCTCTAGACCTGGCTTCTGGAATGGATGAGCTGATGTCGACAGAAGGAGGTCCGCCATAGGTGAGGTAATGAGAGACCCTCAACGAAGGCACGAGAGAAAATAGTAGAGCGACGGACAGACTGACACTAATGATGATGGCGGAATGGACAGGATGGGGTGGCGAATGGACGACTTCCCTTGTTAGAGCATAAAGGGCATGAATGACATGGCAGCGACTGACACGATATTAGAAGGGATAGGGGACAGTGGGGCTGAAGGTCATAGTGTGCGACGCAAGAGAGGGACCAAGCAATGAATGATGGAGAGCAGGAATGGTATACAAAGGGATATGGTATAGACTCTATGGAGGCAAGGATGACTCAACTTGGATGCTCTAAAAAAGGGTGACACGATAGTGCTGCCACACAGTAAAGGCCCCAATGGGGGACCATGGAAACATGAGTACAAGGTGGGCACTCATGACGAAAATCGTCACGAACATGGACAAGTAAGGGGGCATTATGGTGCCCCAAGTACAAGTGTCGTAAGTGAGGAAATTCGATTTTAAGGAGCGGTAAAGTGACCCTTCTTGGACAAAATGTGTCCGGGTGAAGTATCAAATCACCAAAAACTAATAGAAACCCATTTGAGAGCTCGGTGAGAGCTTTCCAGCGGTGCTGACGGTTCGTCGAACAGGGCTACGGTGTGGTCGCAGCAGTCGAAAGAAGAAACAGGGGTTCTCTTTTAATAAGGCAGTTTTCCCTCCAAAATCATTCATTTGCTATTGTTGCTGTGGTGAATGTGGAGAGGAGGGAAGGCCCTAAATCTTGCGGTGAACGTAGCGGACAAACCGACCGTTAGAATCGAGATCTGTCAGTTGGAGGTAAGAGGCCTAACCTTGCTCTTGCATTTTGATGGATTACTTTTTCAGTTTAGGGCCCAACCTTCCAGAAACAACCCCTCCTTCATCTCTACGGTCGGGTCGCACCTTTTGGGGCAAAAAGTGTGACCCAGGATGCAGGTTTGAGGGCAAAAAGTGCGACCTGGTCCAGAAAATGGCAGAAAACTGCGACCTGGGAGATGAGGGAGTTTTGGTGCTGTTTTATGGCTGGAAGCTGGGTTTTGGTGTTTGGTTATGGTTTGCCCGATCTGAACGCTGACAAATGTGATGTGTTTGTGCGGGTATGGCAGATTTACGGGTCAACTGGAGAGAGAGAGATCTGGGGACACTTCGGGCAGAGATCCAGGCGGATCAGGGCGTCCGTCGTGTGTTGGCCAGATTTGGGGTTCTTAAGTTTGTGGAGAACCCATTGATGAGAGCAGGGGAACCGTTACTGGCCCGGATTATCAGTTATTGGGATCCAGATCAGGAGATCTTTGTGGTGCAGGGGCACAGGATCGAAATGACGGTCCAGGACGTGTACTTCCTGACCGGTCTTCCGCCACTGGGGATGGTGGGAAACACACAGCCAGTGTTGCCGCGTGGGCGACATATCATGGAGTTCGTGGAACACCATGGTCGACCGGGTCTCCAAGTCAAGGGGACTCGAATACCGATCGGGGATCTAGAGTGGCTAGAAACTCGTGCAGTGGCCGCAGCTGTGCTGCGAATCCTGGGCAGCCAGGCGTTCCATCACATCACTGGGGGGCAGATGATGTTAGTGGAAAGTGTATTGGGTGGGACCTACTATGGGTGGGCCCAAATGCTGTTGGTGTCACTAAAGCGACAGTTTTCACTATGCAGGCGGCAGGTGAACCATGACTGTGCATATGGGACTTTGTTGTGCACCTTCTTCTTTGAGAAGATCCTGACCTTGAGGCCTCATGTACAGCTTCCAGATGGGGGCCCGAGAGAGCCCAGGATGCGCCGTTGGGGACGGCTACTGTGCAGAGGAGGAGGAGGGGCGGTCGGGCGAGTATTTCAACCAGAGTTTTTTGCCCATTGGGATCAGATGCCTTTGTACATAGACGACTATCCCTATAGTGGGATGAGTTATTGTGGGGATCGGGACCTGCCACTTCTGCCTGGTCGAGTCTGGGGGCCCGATGGTAAGTGACAGATTGCTATTCTTGTATGGGCATGTTAAAGTATTTTGAATAGTAGAGTAAGGTATTGATTCATGTACTTTTGGTATGCAGATATAGCACCGGTGAAACCGGCTGGATATATGGGACGACCGGCAGCGTCTGGGCCTACAGGTCCAAGTGGTTCGAGAGCAGCGCAAAATGAGGATGCAGCTGCCCGGCTGGAGGATATCCGATGTAGATGCGAACGGTTGTTGACCGGAGTATCAGAGCGCGGGTGGCAAGATTTGGACGACCAGTTCATAGAGTCGTGTGTTGGTGTACCCTCGGAGTGGCGAGGTGTCATGCGGCGCATGGCGATAGCCGGTCAGGCGATGCGCGATCTACAGGCTGCAGGGGCAGAGCCATTGGCTCGGGATCCTCCAGATAGTGATTAGGGGTGGGGCATGTGGTGCCCCCTTTGATGTATGTAGGGGCGGGTGGTGCCCCCTATGATGTATGTAGGGGCAGGTGGTGCCCCCAATTTTTGGCTTTTTGTTTGTAACATGCTATGGGCATGTCGTATGTATCAGAGTATATGGACTCTAAATGTATGCTTTGCGACACATATTATGGATATGTATCGTCTTTTGATGGTTGATTTAATGTTATTGTCTTGTATGAAATGTGTGTGATAAATGCCAATCTAGAATATGGTTTGCAATACTATCTACGTAGTGATTCTGGTCTCGGGGTACATGGTTGAAAGTTATGGTTTCAAACGCACGTATTAAGACTTTCACTCGTAAATAGCATCTAAACAGCACAGGGTTATGCACACGATAAACACCATTTAGTTGCATTATAAGAAGCAGGGAATCCAAATGAACGTGCAGATGGAGGATGCGATGAAAGAGGGCATCGGCTAATAGGCCACGCACTGCATCATATTCGGCCTGATTGTTGGTGGCAGAACCAATGCATACCCCGTTAGAAAGAACAAGGTCATGCAAGGGGGTGAAGATGGCCCAACCTGCCGAGGCAAGATTCTTGGAGTAGCGACTTGCACCATCGGCATAACCGATAAAGGGTGTGGACGGGGGGTCCTGCAAAATGGTGTGACAAGACAATAAATGAGGGGATGAAAGGAAATGACGGCAGCGTGAGGGTACAGAATTCATCGAGCGGCAATGGCAGGAGGAGGGGGAAGTGGCAGGATGAGCAAGACTCAAACAAGGTGGTGTATGAGAGCTATCGGAAACATGGTGAGGACTCGGGCTGCGGAGGTCAACAGAGACACCAGTGGAGTGATCTCGAGTATGAGGGGGAATCGAGTGATCAAGGGTCACAACAGGGGAGGATGCAGGCAGGCTAGGCTCCGAGTGTCTTGCAGAGGAGGATAGGTAAAGGATGGTTACCGTAGACTCCGTCATCTGAACATCGGGGGGAGGGATGACAATGGGAGCGGGAGGATCCTCGGGTTGGCCTGAAGCATACTGCGCGAGGATGGGAGAGGCAGATTGATTCTGTTCAACCTCGTACTCTCGAATGACCTCTAAAGAGGCGTGATAATGCGTCAGGTGAGGACAGCGGTGGGAGTAGTGGCCATGGACACCGCACAAGGCGCACGGTTTGTTGGTGCGGAGAGTCTTGGGGTTCTTGGTTACGGACGAAGAGGAGGCTTCAGGGGCCGTAGATTCGGGGAACGCGACTTTAACCATGGGTTGGATACGGGGCAACTCGGGACAAGCATGGGTGGCATGACCGGCGACATCGCACAAGGCACAGGGCTTGGCAGGTTGGGGAGGGGTCGAGTCAGTCGTGGTGGTCTTATCTTTTGGTGCCCCCTTACGGGCTTTGCGTTTCTTCTCAGGAGCTGTCACGACAGGAAAGGGATCCTGTGGAGGTGTTGGGGGCACAGTAGCAACGGAAGAAGCGAGGGGGACCGGTTGGACCGATGTCAAAGCCATGTAGGGTTTGGGGTGACCAGGAGGGGTGGCGGCTGGGGGATCAAGGTACCAGACCGGAATGCCCAAGGTCGGGTTAGGAAGGGAGAGGGTGGCCATGACGGGGACAGAATATACTCCGGGAGGGGGAGCCAGGAAGGGGATCTGTCCAGCAGGGTAATGGCCAGGAGGGACGGCTCCAAGATGGTTAAGGCCAGGGGGAACCGAGCAAGGGGGGTAAAGGGGTTCAGGGATACCAGCTGTAGGAGGAAGGCCAGAAGGAGGAGGTCCGGTTGGCGGAGAAGTATGGCTAGGAACGGGTTGCGGAGGGCGAAGGGGCGGTTGCGGACTAGCCAAAGCAGGACGTTTGAGGGTGGCCTGAGATGATTGCATCATGCAAACATTTGACAAGCTGGGATCAGGGATAGGAGGAGGGGGAAGACAAGGAAAAGTTCCAAGCAGGGAGGAGTCCTTGTAAACGTCGGGGGAGACACTGGTCAGGGAATCGACGGTTTGCTTGTTGGCTACAGAAGAGATGGTGGTCTCAGGGGAGGTCTGAGAGGGAGGCTCATGATATGTCAACTGGTCAATGGTGACTATCTTTCCATTATGGGGAAAAGACATCTTGCGAAAGACCGCAGATGGGACAGCAGACATAGCATAGGTGTAGGTTCGCCCCAAAAGAATGTTGTAGTCTAGTGGGGCGTCAATGACTTCGACGTCAACGCAAACAGTCTTACCGGCGAGGGTGATAGGGCAATTACGAAACAAGCCAATGGGCTGGGAGGCGTGACCGTCCCACGCTCTAAGGGTGATCATGGAAGGGGCCAGCTCAGGGGATCCGAGTTGCTTCCAAACCGAAGCGGACATCATGCAGGTGGATGCCCCCTCGTCAATTATACACCGGGAAACGATGGCGTTCCGTATCTTGACTGGGATTTGGAAGGCGACGGAAGGAGGGAGGGGAGGGTGATCCGATTGGGTGGCGTCGAAAACAATCATTTGGTCGTCAGCAGGATCTACAGCGCCCACGGCAGATAGTAGAGCCTTCTTTTGGGAAGGGCATGACTGGAGGAGTTCCAGCGTGGAAATGGCAGCAGGGGACTGTGCCAAATCATCTACTATGCTATACAACTGAGCGGCTCGACCGGAAGCAGCATTTCGGGGTAATGGTCCCTTGGGAATCTTTGGATGAACCTCAACTTTGGGTTGAGGGATGTGTAAGGGACCATTGGATGTCGAAAGAGGCTCTGCAGAACCTGGAGAGGGAGACTCGGGAGCAGACTGAGCAGGGGGCTTGGGGTACTGGCGAGACCGAGTTTGAAGGTGTAGGTCGACGATTGAGGATGGATCGGAGTTCATCATAAGAATCTGGTAATCAGAAGAACCAGAAAGGGACGGGGGGGCAGCTACCTGGTTGTCAGGTGGTTGGGTAGCCACGAATCCTTGCTGAGGGAAAGGATCGGTAAACACAGCTGGCTGGGTAGTGGCCACATTAGGTGGAGCATGAGGGGAGGCGTGCTGTCCGCGCAATGTGGCTTGAGACTCCCACATCTGCCACATCTGGGGTAAGAGGGGACAATCGTGGGTGTAATGACCATAAACACCGCAACACGAACAGGGCTTGTTGGTGCGAAGCGGCCTGTCCGGCTTGGGATGACTGCCCGGTTGCTGGTTGCCGGTGCTAGGGTCCACACCGGAATTGGGTCCTCGGGTACCAGGGGCAGATTGGTTTTGGTTGCCTCTCCGCCTTCTTTGAGAAGAAGGGGGATTAGTCACGCCCTGCTGTGCAAATACTTGCCCTGGAGGGGGCTGTAGGTGCTGTTGCTGGGGTTGAGGAGGCAAGGGAGGAGGAAGCGCATATGCTGGAGGAGCTGGCGCACCAGGCTGCGGATAAGGGTAATGGGTAGGGTGGGCAACATTAGGGTAAGCAGGAGGTTGGAAAAAAGGAGGAGGCATGCCGTATCCTGGATACATGTTACCGGGAGGGGGAAAAGTGCCGGAGGAGCTGGCCCCTCCCTGAGGGAGACCATAGCCCATAGGAGGTTGGGCGTATGGATGAGAAAGGGCTCCAACGATACCGTCGGCGGAATGAGATGCCCCCGTGGCGTTAGCGCCACCGGGCCTGGGGATGTCAGGAAGAACGGTATAAACATAACCAGACTGAGCCTAGATCAGGTCATATTTCAAAGCTATTTGGAGGGCGGCTTCTTCAGTTTGAGGAAAATGGGAGGCGACATCTTTGCCGATGGGAGCGGGAAGGGTGCGCAGGAACCAGTCCATGTAAACCCGATCTTCGAAGGGAGGGGCTCGACATAAGCTCCGTCTTCGTCGCCATTCCTGAACATGGGCGGAAAGGCGTGTTGAAGAGGCTTGCTTAAAGGAAGTCAAGAGCTCCGTGCCAGTATCGTATCGGAGGGGGAGCTGGAAGTATGACAAAAAGGCTTGGGCAAGAGTCTCAAAGGTGGTATGGGTAGAGGTGGCTTGTTCAACATACCATTTAGAAGCTTCGTCGGTAAGCGTGCGTTGGAACAAACGAAGACGGATGGAGTCATCGGTAATGGAATTGGAGGAGCACCACATATGGAAAGATCGGACATGGTTGGTTGGATCTTCTCCATTAAGGCCCTCAAACTTAGGGATGTATGAGGGGAGCTTGGTTGGCATAGCGGGCCAGTTAGCATTGTGGTGAATGGGGTCATTGATCAACTGATGGAAATCGGGGAGGCTGAGGCCTGCAATGTACGGAAGCACAGGGGTGGCCGGGGTAGTTCCTGTGGTGGTTCCGCTAGTAGTAGGGCCGGCATTGGGGCCGGGAGAACCACTAGCGTTAGGCCCTGGACCAGACATGGTGAAGGGGGCAGGAGAACCGGGAGGAGAAGGAGGACCCGAGGAAGCAGGGGAGGAGTCGGAGTGCGGACTCGAAGGTGGACTGGCTCGACGACGGCGGTGCGGAGCAGGTCGATCAACCGGAAACTGAGGGTGAAGGCCAAGAAGTCTCCGGGAAAGGCGCCTTGGGGGCGCAATGATGACAGGAAGAAGGAAACCGATAGGGGCAGAAAGGGACAGAATCAAATAATGTCAAGGGCAGATAAGGTGCAGTGACAATTGATTTTAGAGTCTTTGCCGGGCGGTGTTAACCAGGCGCTTCTTCGCTTAGGGTCAGTGTGTGGCGTGCGTTAATTTTAATTTTTAAACCCTTTCCGTTTTGAGAGCAAGAAAAAAGTGTGTTGCGTAGCTGAAAATAAACCTACAGAGAACAGTATATAATGCTGAAATAACAGAAAAATAACAGCTACTTGTGCATCTATCTAACCCAAGAAGGTGGGTCTCTCAAAAATAATCTGAAAAGAAAGGGAAAAAACTATGTAAAACACACGGAAAAGGGGCCAATAGATCTAAGGTCAAAAGGGACAGGGATCTAAAGGATAAAGCTGCTGAAAAGAGGTGCAGATCACAGCCAAGAGACAGAGGCAAGGTGGCTGGAAAAAGGGAGGAAATCAGCAAAAAGTGGAAAGGACAGGGAGGAGCAAAAGGAGGTCCAAACAAAACGACAAGAGGTGATTTGAAAGGAAAAAGAGAGGTGGCGGGTCAGCTGGATGCGAACGGAGGTAACGGATGCGGAAAAGAGGGGGCTGAAGCCCTGAAACCGACGGCTGAAACAGCTGAAACTCTTCCACAAAAAGTGGAGGGTACTAAAGCCCTAAGGGGCTGGGTTCCCACTTAGATGAGTAAAAACAGATCAGATCTTGGTCAAGGCGGGCTGAGACAGAGGCTGGAAAACCCTGGCAGAGGCTGCAGCAGAACCCAGAAAAATTACAGAAAAAATGCGGAGGAAAAAAGGCAGGTCGCAGTTTCTGACCTGATCTGAGTGTAGGTCGCAGAAAACAGGCTGAAAAGTGCGACCTGGAGGTCCAGGTCGCAGGTTTAGGGCCAAAAAGTGCGACCCCCCTGTTTCGGTTGTCTCGGCGGCAGATTTTCAGAAAAGTTGCCGTCTCAGTTGCGGCTGGTGTCGCTTACCTGCGCAATAGGGCCAGAAACACACGGAAGTTAGAAATTTTAAGTTTTTAGGGTTTTATGTGAGGAAAATGACATAAAAAGAGGAAAACTAAGCAGCTGAAAAGAAGCCCTAGGGCTTGAAGTAGCTGGATATGCAGGAATATGAAAAACGACAGCGGTCGTAATTTAAAACCCGTGTGGAGTCGCCATTTGTTAGTATGAATTCTTCGTCGAAGTGTGCGAAAAAGAACCACTTTAGCTACGCATAACTAATAGCCCTAACAACAATAATGGCTGCAAAACATCTTCAGATCTGCAATTAGTAGTTAAAGTGCTGCAACAAACAGATCTATAAATGGAAAGACATTAAGCAGTAAAGTAAAGAGTTTGCTCCATGCATCCAACAGACAAGACAAGAACATGATTTTTGAATGAATTTTTATATTACAGGGCACCTGGGAGGAAACAAGAAGGTGTATCCGGATCTCCTCAATGGGATGGGTTCTTTGTAGTCCTCAGCACTTCAGATCTAAGCTTTCTCTCTCTTGTAGATGTAGAAAACCCAATGTAGAAGATAGAGCTCAATGGGAGCAAAATGGTAGAAATGAGACCAAGTGTATAGATCCAGAGTGATCTAATGGGCAACAAAAGGTGAAGAATGATGGGGAAAACCCTCCTATTTATAACAAAATATTGGGTCCTTCTAGATCTTGGTGCATGATTAAAATAATGTTAATCACATCTAGATCCACCTCTACGGAATATTTTATTATTATTTGTTGGAGGGAAAGGGTGTTTGACTTGGGTCAAATCCCTTGATTAGTGAAAAATAAATAAATAAATGATTTATTTATCTTTTTAAGGAAGTGGTTGGGATATAATCGAATAAATAATGATTTATTTGATTAATGGTGGTTGATTTGGTCATATTTAACAAGGAATATTATTTAAATAATTATTCCTAGAAAATAATAAGATAACTATGGGTTTATCTCATTAATTTCTTTGTTTTTGGGTTAAACATGACTGTGAATAATAATTAAATTATGGTTTAATTAATTATTCCTTTTGGGGTTTCCTAATTAACATAGTGAAAGCAGTTTTACTTGGGGTAAAACTGGTCTTACATGGTGTACTTGGGTCCATCTAATGATGAAAGGTTAGATGACCAAAAAATGGTGTAACAGTTCATCATCCTCCCATTTATTGTCTTGTGGCACCTTTCAGATGGACCTCTTGTCCACACCTTATATCAGTTATGTCGATGGTGCAAGTTGCTACTCCCAAAATCTAGCCTCGGCAGGTTGGGCCATCTTTACCCCCTTGAATTTTCTTGTTCTCTCGAATGGTGTATGCATTGGTATTGCCACCAATAATCAGGTCGAATATGATGCAGTGCGAGGTTTACTAGTCGATTCCCTTTCACCTCGCATCCTCCACCTTCATGTTCGTTTAGATTCCCTTATTCTTGTCATGCAATTGAATGGTGTTTATCGTTTGCAGAATCCTATCTTTTTTAGAAGATATTTACGAGTGAGGCTTTTGATGCGTGAATTTGAAATCATTACATTTAGTCATGTACCTATAGCACAAAATCACTATGTAGAAAACATTGCAAACAATATTCTAGATTGGCATTAGCATAGGCATTTAACACAAGACAATAACATAAAACCATCAAAACGATGCATATCCATAATATGTGTCGTATAAAATTTT
This sequence comes from Pinus albicaulis, assembly GCA_034641835.2. Classification (NCBI taxonomy): domain Eukaryota; kingdom Viridiplantae; phylum Streptophyta; class Pinopsida; order Pinales; family Pinaceae; genus Pinus; species Pinus albicaulis. Next base: position 1,395,241,122 of record CM076572.1, read on the forward strand.
TTAGAGTCCATGAACTCTGATACATATGACATTCCCATAGCATGTTACAAAAACTCAAAACTGGGGGCACCACCTGCCCCTACACACTAATCACTATTTGGAGGATCCCGAGCCAATGGCTCTGCTCCTGCAGCTTGTAAATCACGCATCCCCTATGTGTGCTCAACTTAGTGTTCCTAAATTGAGGTCATAAATTGTCAACCAGGGTTAGTAAACTGTTGAAGTGAAGTGCACTATATGTGCCTAGGTATTTGTTTCTCACTACGTTGTGTTTAGTGTTTTTCTGATGTTTTTGGTTTTATGGTTTTATGTTAAAAAGGAAAAGAGCCAAGTCTTGGTAAAGAGAAGTGGATGGTTATACTAAAATAGAACAAATCCTATTCTAAACTCTGTATGGCACTAAAGAACAGAAAATGCAAAGCTTGATAATGACTCATAGCAAGGAAATAAATCACAACATGAACTCAATAACTCATAACATGAACTTATCCAATTCATTCATTAGAAATATGTTGGAATATCTTGAGAAAAGGACAAGTTTGGTGCAAATGAGGTTCCCCTAGGTAAACAATCATCTTACAATATTACAAAGAATCTCATCCATGGCTAGAAGTTTATTGGAACACATTTGGGAAAGATTATTTGTAGCACAATAAGATTTCTACTTTGAATTAACTTGTACTGCTAAGATTAATCCATTCTACAGCTCAACTTGTCACTACTAAGCCTCATTCGAAAGTTAGAGATTTTCTAGAATATTTCTTGGGAAAAAGGCTTATTTGTGAAATTGCAAAGTTTGCAAAATAATCAAGGCCTTAATACTGATATCACTAATTCCTGTCCATATGATGATGCATTAATAGAAAGTCAGAACAAGAGTAGTTTGTAAATAATGAAGGCCGTGAAGTCTAATTTTGACAGTTAATACAACTTAAAGAACAATGGATAACACTGAACTAAAATGCAATTGATCAAACTTGAAACACAGTGACCAAAACTAAACTAGAATGCCATTAACCTAACTTGAAATACAGTGAACTGGAACTGAACTAGAATGCCACTAATCTAACTTGAAGTACAGTGAACAGAGTTGAACTATAGTGCCATTATCAAACTTGAAATATAGTGACAGAATTAAACTAGAGTGACATCTACCTCTGGAGTATTTCAACTGAACTAAAATGCAACTAATTCTATGAAATACTACAGCCCTGTCTCGTTCAAGATGAGTGATATTTTGGAATAGTTTGTAAAAAACAAGTCTAGTTGTATCATTCAATGCAAATGAGCATAAAACATAAAGTTCAACAAAACGCAGTAAGCTCTGAAACACCACAGCTATGTCTTATCCAGAGTTAGTGATATTTTGGAAGAGATTAATAAGAACAAGACTAGCTATAACAACTGATGTAATTGAGCACAAAAACGTAAAGTTCAGAAATAAATGCAATTAACTACTAAAATACTACAGTTATTCCTCATTCAATATTAGTGATGTTTTGGAATAATTCGTAAGAACAGGACTAAACTGTAGCATCCAATGCAAGTGAATATAAAACACAAAGTTCAGAAAATTAATTAAACTAGGAATGAAACAAGGCTAAGTTACTTATCTAAACCATATGAACAAAGCTTCTCAGGTAGCAGGGGCCCTCTACCACCAGATTAGCATGCAAATCTACTCAAGATTGACTCAGCTCGTGCAATAAAGTGATGCTTCTTTCATTAAAGGGAAAATACAGAGTATTACGGTCTTATGAGATCTAGCAACAAAACAAAATCTAGCTAGTTGTTTCTCGGTCTCCCGAGTCATACTTATAATGAAATTACATAACTACCCTTGAGAAAAACAGGGATAAGTGTCTTTCCCACTTCTAATCAAATTAAAACTCTTATTGAAGGTCTTGTACTTTACTGCGGACATCTGTAGAGTCTGTGTCTTGATAGGAAACTGCTTCTTGGTTTTGATCTCTTCTACGTGCATAAACGCTTGGAGAATTTAACTCAGACTTCATGGAGAGCAAGAGATGATGAGGGAGTGTTGTGGATTTCACCCATATGCGTTTTTCTTTGTAGTGACACCTGGAACCTACGTAAACATGAAGATAGCTGCAGAACAGACGACTGGCTACAGAATTTCTATATTCTATAGCTGAGTCTAGTCAAAAATTACTACAACAACAAAACCATGAAAATATAGCAAGTTAGTCATTATATAAATTCTTAAAGCAATTTTAATTAATCCTATTGATCATTTAAGCTTGTAATTGATAAGGGACAAAGGAAATGAAGCGGAATGTGGTGAAAGAGAAGGACATCTTTGGGGCTCAACACCCTGTCTGGCCATCGCCATGTGTCGCATGACCCCTCGTCATTCTGAGGGTAGACCAATAAATGGCTCTATGTACTGGTCATCTAAGTCTTGCCAACCACGCTTTGAAACACTGGTCGGAAGCTTCTCACATCTACGATAGATTTCCTCCAGGAGGGCTATTGCATCCTCATTTTGTGGTGCTCTCGATCCACTAGGTCCAGCAGTTCCTGATACTGCAGGCCGTCCCATATACCCGGCCGGTTTTACCGGTGTTGTATCTGCATAAAAAAAGTGGATGAATCAGTACCATATACAATATTCTGAAACGTTACAATGCACATAAAATATTATCAATTTGTCACTTACCATCAGGCCCCCATACTCGACCAGGCGATAGTAGCAAATTCATGTCCCCACAATAACTCATCCCACTATAGGGATAGTCGTCTATGTACAGTGGCATCTGATCCCAATGAGAAAATAAATTGGGTCGAAACACCCGTCCGACTGCCCCACTTCCTCGTCTGCATAGTAGTCACCGCCACCGGCGCATCTTGGGCTCTCTCGGGCCCCCATCTTGGAGTTGTATACAAGGTCGAAGTGTCGGGATCTTCTCAAAGAAGAGCGAGCACAGCACCATACCATATGCACAGTCACGGTTCACTTACCGCTTGCATAGAGACAACTGTCATTTCAACGACGACAACATCATTTGGGCCCACCCATAGTAGGTCCCACTCAACACACTCTCCATAAGCATCATCTGCCCTCTAGTGATGTGGTAGAGTGCCTGGTTTCGTAGGATCCACAGCACTGCTACGACAACAGCACAGGTTTCTAACCTCTCTAGATCCCTGATGGGTATCCGTGTCCCTTTGACATGGAGACCTGGTGGACAATGGTGCTCTACAAACTCCATGATGTTCCGCCCTCGCGGTAATGCTATCTAAGTATTCCCAACCATCCCAAGTGGTGGGAGACCAGTCAAGAAATATATATCCTAGACCGTCAACTCGATCCAGTGCCCCTGCACTATAAAGACCTCATGGTCTGGGTCCCAATAGCTGACAATCCAGGCCAATAAGGGCTCTCCAGCTCTCATCAAAGGGTTCTCCACAAACTTCAGAACCCCAAAACTGGCCAATGCACTGTGGACACCCTGATCCTCCCGGATCAACGACCGTAATGTGCCTAGTTCTCTCTCTCTCTCCAGTTGATCCGTAATTCTACCATATCTGCAAAAAACCATCATATTTGTCAGTGTACAGATAGGAATATTGTATCCAAACATCAAAACCCAGTTCTCATCCAAAAAACAGCACAAAAACATCCCTCTCTTTCAGGCCGCACTTTTCAGGCCCAATCCCGGGACAGGTCGCAGTTTTCTGCGCAAAACCTGCTACCCAGATCGCAGTTTTTGCCCCAAAAAGTGCAACCCAACCATGAAGAGGAGAAGCGGTCTGTTACTAAGAATGGGGGACCTAAACTGAACTTTAAATCCACTAAAATGAAAGAGTAGGGTTAGGCATCTTACCTGCAATTGACAGATCTCGGTTCCAACTGTCGGTTTGTCTGCTACGATCGCCACAATATTTAGAGCCTTCTCTCCTCTCTACATTCACCACAGCTCCACATGCAAATGAGTGAATTTTGGAGGGAAAATGCCTTATTAAAAGAGAAACCCTTGATTTTTCTTTTTTCTATCGTGGCCAAATCGTAGCTTAGTTTGACAAACCGTCTGTACCATTGGAAAGCTCTCATCGAGCCCTCAAATGGGTATCTATTACTTTTTGTGATTTGATACTTCACCAGGACATATTTCATCCAATAAGGGTCACTTCACCACTCCTAAAAATATAATATCTTCACCTGCAACACTTTTACTTGGGGCACCACTTTGCCTCCACACTTGTCCATGCTCGTGTCAATTTTCGTCATGAGTAACCATCATGAACTCATGTTTTTATGGTCCCCATTGGACCTTTTCTGTGTGGCAGCATCATCGAGTCACCTTTGTTTAGAGCATCCAATTTGAGTCATCATCGCATTCATGGAGTCTATCCCGAGTCCCTTTGTATCCCGTTATAGTCCTCCATCCTTCATTGCTTGGTTCCTCTCTCGTGTCACACATTATGGCCTTCAGTCCCACTGTCTCCTATCCCTCATGATATTGTGTCAATCGCTGCCAAGTCATCCATGCCCTTTATGCTCTAACAAGGGAAGTTGTCTGTCCACTACTCAATACCCCCCATTTAATCATCATCCTTGGTGTCAATTTGTCAGTCGCTCTACTATTTTCTCTCGTGCCTTAGTTGAAGATCTCTTATTGCCTCACCTATGGTGGACCTCCTTCTATCGATATCAGACCATTCATTCCAGAAGACAGGTCTAGAGGGCGGTGTACCTTAGTTCAAGCTTCCACTGTTGTTCGGTGCCTCGAATAAGGCAAAGGGACTCCTTATTTCCCTTTGACTTGATTGTTTCTTAGCTCCAACTCCTTTTATCATGATCAAGATCCATATACTTGATGGTTCAGTGATGCAGCAGCTGATACTGGTGATTCTCGAGTGTGTGTGAGATGTTTTTAGCCCTCATGAGGGGGTGGCCCTACAGGTAGCCCCCCACATGCCCGAATGACCTCTTCATTCCAGCATTTAATGCAGCTCCATATATTTGATGATGTCGGCCTCAACCGCTTGTAGCGCTTTTTTGTTTGCATGTATCAGTCAGATTTTCAGATCCCTTTCCTGTTTACAGAGGCATTTGGGTTGTATTTGTATCTCATGTACTTAGATATTATTGCATAATTCCTGGTTGTTATCGCAGGCACAGTATGTATGTGGGATTCACTATCATATTTTTACTTGGCTCATGTTTATGCTAGCATGTAATATATTGTTCGGTCCCTTGTTTACTGGACTCATTATTCTTTGTACTTTGTCTTAGCGGGCATAGGTATGCCTCCCCCGTCGCCTATAGCATAGGTACTCAATCATAAAAGAGACTTGTCACACCTGTAAGTCTCGCCTCCTCTAGGTCTAGCCCTTTAGCGCTTCGGTCTACCTTATATTTCTATCTCTTTGACTTCCCCTTCAGTGTCTAGTGATTGAGTTCTTACAACGTACTTCGGTCATACAATTAGCTCCTAATGCTCGCACGCTGGGGGGAAATCTGTTACACCATTTTTTGGTCATCTAACCTGTTACTATTAGATGGACCTAAGTACAGCATGTAAGACCAATTTTACCTTAAGTAAAACTGATTTCACTATGAAAAATAACTTAGTAAACCACCTTTATTAATTTGTTTATGGTCTAAACAGGAAACCCCATGAGGAAATATTAAATAAATCTACATTTGTTTTATTTTCCTCAAGGAATAATTAGTTAAACAATAGTTTAATTAATATTCCTGGTCATATTTAACCCAAAACAGGAAAATTAATTAGATAAATTATTATTTATCTTATTATTTTCTAGGAATAATTATTTAAACCTTATTTAAATAATATTCCTTGTTAAATTTGACTAAATCACTCTTAAATAATTAAATAAATCATTATTTATTTGATTATTACTCAACCACATCCTTAAAATAATAAATAAATCATTTATTTATTTATTATTTACAAATAAAGGGATTTGACCCAAGTCAAATTCTTTTTCCCTCCAACAAATATAATAAAATATTCCATAAAAGTTGAATCTTGATTTGGTTAATAATATTTTAATTATGCACCTATATCTAGACTAACTCAATATTTTGTTATAAATAGAAGGGTTTTTTCATTCATTCATCACCTTTTGTTGCCTAAATATCACTCTGGCTCTATACTTTTGATCCACCATCATTGTCATATTTTCCTATATTTTTGCTTGTGAGCTCCCTTTGAGTTCCATTTTTGTTTGGGTTTTCTACACCATCAAGAGAGAGGAATTTTAGATCTGAAGTGTTGAGGACTTACAAGAACTCATCCCATTGAGAAGAACTGGTAACATCCTTCTATGTTTTCCTCCCAAGTGCCCTTAATATAAAATTCATTCAACATATTCTTGTCTTGTCTATTGGGATGCATGGAGTAAATATCATTTTTATTTATTGCTTAATGTATTTTAATGCATAGATCTAGATTTTTGCAGAATTTATCTTGATCACCTAATTACAGATCTGAAGATATTGGCAGCCATCTTTGTTGTTAGGGTTGTTTGTTATGCACAGCTAAAGTGGTCTTTTTTCGTACACTTGCAATTAAGATTCATACTAACACTATGGGCAGATTTTTCTTACCCAATTATAATGGGTCAGCTAAATGCACTGCCAAATCATGGGTAGAGAAGCTTGACATCTACTTCCAGCTGAAAAAAGTACTGGAGATGGAGGCCATTAAGATAGCAGCGCTGCATCTTGAGGGTGAAGCACATGATTGGTGGTTCCATGGCTTGTCTACATTGGGTCATGCCAATGTGAAAACATATTCAGAGTTCACAAGGAGGTTGGTGGAGAGGTTTGATAGAAGAGATCTTGAGGCACCATTCATGGGGCTTGCAAAGCTCAAACAATCAAGTAATCCAGAAACTTATATTTCTGAGTTTTTAAAACCTTCTGTTATGGTTCCTGATTTATCTACAGAAATAAGGGTCTATATGTTCATTGATGGGTTAGAATAACCTCTTCATGGGTTGGTTAAGTCTACCAAGCCCACTACCTTTCAAGATGCCATTGAAAGTGCTAGAGATTTACAAGATGCCTTCCCAAAATAAAAGGCAACATTTCAACATAAGCCCTCTTTTCCATCAAAGGGAAAAGATGAGAAGGCTCCTCTTTCAAAGGAGAGCCAAAATAAAAAACCTCTTGATGATGAAGTCCAAAGAGATTTGAGGAGAAGGAAGATTTGCTTTACATGCCAAGAATCATGGGCACCTGGACATATATGTCCAGTAGGGAAGGCACACTATATAGAAGTCTTCTCAGATGATGAGGAGGAAGAAGAAGATGAACCAAGAAGAGGTCACAGCGCTGACACAGTAGGAGATGAACCAGCACCATCAGGAGATGGGAATGGGGAATTTTCTCCAATTGGAGGGGCTATTGCATCATTGAGAGGAGTACCCAAGTACTCGACCTTGAGGGTTCAAGGTTCCATTTTAGATCAGAGGGTTTTTTTTTGATTGACAGTGGGGCTACCCGCAATTTTATTGATGCCCAACTAGTGCAGAGGAGGGAAATACCCACTAATGATTTTGAGGGATTTTATGTTTTGGTCCCAGGAGATAGAACTATGTAATGCATGCATTATGTTCCATCTTTAACTATCACCATGGGGACATATACATTCACTGATCACTTCTTTGTGGTTGACATACTTGACACCAATGTGATATTGGGTGTGCAGTGGTTGATTACTTTGGGGAAAGTCAGCACAGATTACGAGACTTTACAGATGGAATGGGTGGATAGAAAGAGTGGTAAAACTCAGATTATTAAGGGCATGCACACATGTCCCTCACATACAAATTCCACATAGAAATAAGAGATGGATTTGCGCAGTGGAAGCAAGGACCTAGCAGTCCCATCTATTATGCACATGACCTTGGCTCATGGGACATTATTATTTTGTGGCAAACCACCTGGGAGGCCACCTGATCCAGATTTGGTGAGACATGTCTCACATCATGATGCACCATTCATAGATTCAGGAGGAATGGGAGCATTAGGAGGCCACAATACAATGTTGAGAGTCTTGGGTAGACTCAAGGAGGAGGGAGACATCCTCCCAACATCATCATTACCCACTCTCATTTCAGATTATGCGATGTGGGAGGAGCAACATGGGAAGGATAACAACCTTCCAACATGTACCTTTGGCATGGGAGATGTCAAGGAGAAGGGCAACCATATGACAAATGTTTTTTGTGATAGATCATCAGCGTTATCACTGTGGAGAACAGATCCATATTGGAAATCCCAACTGTTAGTGGATTATTCCAAGGATATTTTTACATGTATGATACTTGATTACCAGCTACATGAAGAGGGCTATTCAGTCCAAGATGAAGTCATATATTATCATGGTATGATATTCTTATCTAGAGCCACCAAGATCAAGGAGAAGTTGCTACAAGTTGCACATGAAGACTTTCTCTTCAGCCATACTTATTCCATGAGAGCCTACAACACTATCATGGAGAGTTGCACTTCGGAAGGTTTTGAAGAGGAACTATATCATCATTTGAAAAAATGCATGGATCATGTGGAAATGGGAGAGATACATAACTCAATGAAGGAGTTATCACAACCACCTCTTTCCTCTTTTGGAATGAGAGGGGATCTATCTATGGACCACTCCATTTGTATGAGCAGAAATTTTGGTAAGGAACATGCTTATGTACATGAAATTTCATTTGATGATTATTTGCATTCCTTTACCATGTATATGTAGGCCATTGCTCCAAGGAGGATAATGCTTCCATATAAACTTCATGGCCAACTTTGGGCCATAAACATTTATGAACATGGCCACTCCCTTGGAGGATATAGGGAGATGCTGTATCATTGTGGGTGCACTCCAAAGGCGCCAAACATTTCTAACCTTTTAAGCCATTGTGAGAAGACTTGGGCAACGAGTAAGTGGTGGGGAAACCATTTACCATACCATTATTTGATGCAGTCAGGAGATATACTGCTTTGGTTCCACATGTGGGACTATGACCCACCTCCATTTTTACATATTTGTGTTTTCATGTACTTGGTTTTGATCCCATACATTGATGATGTACTTCTTATTTTTATGGGAATGATTGGAGAGAGTATAGGAGGATTGTATGTGCCCTATGGGAGAGAAATTCTCCATGTTCATTATGCAACATGTTTCAGGGAGAACATTGGGAAAACCATGTTTGTTTCATTGGATCTATTGCTTCCTTGTGGGATGAATCATTTACATATCATGAGAACTTTGGAGGAGCATTTCATGGAGGGATGGATTGGGAGACACTTAGCTTATAAGGTAAGCTTATCACATGATGGTGTCACCAATGATGGAGAAGAAGAGTTGCAACACTCAACTTGTCAGTTGCTTGACGACAAGAAACATTTGGGAAGGGAGGACTGTAATATTCGCAATTAGCCATGAGCTAGTTGTAATATTAATTTTTGTTTTTATGTCTTGTTTTATGAATAAGAGGAAAATGGAGGTCCATAAGTCTCCTTAATAATGAATAAATCAATGCCAATGTGAAAAGAAAACATATTGGTAGCTTAATTGAGCACCCTTAGGTGTGAAAATGGGTTGGAACATCTTGACTGGGTCAACTTTGACCAAATCAACAATGCTGTCATGGAGAAGTGGCATTCAATGAGGGGCAACGTAATTTTATTTGGAGACACCTTGCATGGAAGTAGTGTCATAAATGAATGGGGATTAGGGTTTGGAAGCTCATTTGTTATAAAAGGAAAAGGATGGGAGCCATATTCATTATGTTGATGTATATGATATTACTGAATATATGGTCTGTTTAGACATATAACTTTCTTTGGTTTTTTAGCTAAGATTTCAAGTGATGTTTAGCACTGGGTGTTCCTAATAGGGAATCCCACCTCTTTCATTGAGAAGCTCTTGGAAGAGTATTGTATTTCACTTCCAAATTCAGGCTTAAGGCCAACCTCATTTTACATCTATAGTGCAAATCCTGTTGAGGGTTGAGTTGTTTTGCAGGTTGCAGCAGTGGAGACTACATTTGGGTCACTTCAGTGCTTATTTTCAGTGGATAAGGTTCCTTTCCATTGGGAGGACAGTAAGGAAGGCCCTTGAGAATATTTTCATATCTTGGCATCAGGCCATTGATTTATTTGCCCCTACAACACAGTTTTTGTCTTGGACTGCGTTATTTTGAGGGAGGACTTGCAGGGTGGTTTTAGTACACCATTTGGGGAGGAGGTTTTACAGTGAAGGGATCGACCTTTTATTTAGGAGATCTATTGGAGGAGGCTGCATTATTTTTTATATCAGATCATCCACATGTTCTAGATCTATATGTTGCAGTGAATCTTCAGCCCTAGGGCTTTGATTCCTATCTTGTACATTGGTGTATTGCTGAAAACCATTGTGGGGTTCTTCATTGGAGGTTGTATAGTGCCTAGATCTAAGTCTAGTGTATATTTTGTGGCACATATCATCCCTACATCTTTTGTGTAACCATTTGCTGTAGCAGTTCCTTTTAAATAGCATTGGAGCAGTCTTCCGACATTTTGGTATATAGTAGCAGCACCTCTTTTGAGGGTTTTGTCCATTGGAGGCTTTTTATATCGTGTTGTACATCTGATGGCCCATTTATTATGCATATTTTTCTGCTGATTTTATGATTAGAAGGTCTCCATATTTTCCTCTTGCTTTTATATGATGTTTAACACTGCTATTCCAGCATTTTGCACTATATTCCTGTTTTTCCCATTTGGGAATATTACACCATCCATCACATAATTTTTAATATAAAATTATAAGGTTCAACTAGTGGAAGATCACATAGATCATCAACAATAAGCTCTCTATTAAGTCCCTATATTAATAGTGTAGTCCCTTATTATGTTAGTGTAGCCCCACTTATTGTTATTGTTGTACCCCTGTAACCCCCATATTGTTATTATTGTGCCCTTACATTATTATTGTTAGGTCGGCTAGGATTACATTGTGGCCCCACTAGGATTATATTGTGGCCCCATGGACTCCTATATATAGAAGGAGGTTTTGTTCATTTGCATCATCCAAGAATTGTTCATTTATGTAATGTATTAGAGGTTTCCCCCTCGAAGTGGCTTATTTCTAAGGCATTGATATCTCTTTTCTTCTATTTTTGGAGCTGGTTACACAACATTTGGTATCAGAGCTTTGGATTCTAGGGTTTCGCTGCTCCAAACAGGTCATCGTGGCACTTTCGCTATAAATTTTTTTCTATGAAGTTTCAGAAGTTGAAATTTTTAGGGTGCGAAGCCGAAATCCTGAGGAAGATTGACTAAAAATTTTAGAGCTTGGTTCGCAATATTTGTGGAGATATCATCTGTGGAAGTTAGGTCTTTTTTTAGGCTCATAAACAGGTCATCGTGGAATTTTCGCTATAACTTTTTGTTTACGATGGTTCAGAATATGAAATTAATATGGTGAGAAGCTAAAATCTTAAGGAAACTCTTCAAAAAATTTCAGATCTTGGTTCGTAATATTTTTGGAGATATGATCTGTGGAAGGTAGTGTTGTTTCAGGCTCCTGAATTTCATCTCAAAGAGGTGATCGTGGGAAAAGTTCAATAACTCTCTCTCTGGGCATCGGATTGAAGTGCCGTAAAAATTGGTCGCAAGTATACGGATTTTAGTTTCTTGTCTATCAATTTCAGAGAAAAAATGATGAAACAATCATACATAGAAAGTCGTACAAGTTTGCTCTACTGAACCAGTCCATAATTAGGTCATTGTGGGAGATTGGACACAACTTTGTCTTGGAGAATCCAAATCAGGTCAGACCTGTGGCATTCAAAAGAGAATTCACAGGGCTATTTCATTACTGAATTTCAGATATTTAAGAGTTTCAATCACAGAGATAATCCAATTCCAATATCGAGCTCCTCAAAAGCAAGTAAAAGGTGTGTATTGTTTTTCCCGAATTGCATAAATCTTGTTTTAAAAATCAGTTTGAAGTGATTCCAAGGGCCTATTGAGCATATATTTCAGTATTGCGTTCTGAAATTCCTCTTAAAAATAATTCAACACCCATTAAGCCCTCAGAAATCTATACTATGATGCATGAAGTGGAAGAATTGCAGTATGAGATATCAAAATTATGGTACCAAGTGCAACAAATTTCGATCTTACGAAGAGCAACCGAAGATGACATAGATATGGAGGCTAAGTTGGATGGTTTGAAGGATAAATAATAGCTAATATGGATGATAAATTATTGGAATATGACATCGAGCATCAACAACAAGTTCTCCAACTCTCAAAGGATAACCTAACTTTGGTGCAGAATCTAATGAAACAACAGGAATATCAACATCACATCGAAAGAAGTTCTGAAGCAATCACAAAAACAAGAACTCGACAAGTATGATCAATTTCAGATTATCTCAACAAGTGGAAGAACTTTCCTGTAGAAGATTCCACATGGGAGGATGAGAATTTTATACAGAAGCATCAAGAAATAATCGAGCGTTGAGGACAACACTTGTTTGAAGGAGAGGGGCATGTTAAGCCCCTATATTAATAGTGTAGTCCCTTATTATGTTAGTCTAACCCCCCTTATAATTATTGTTGTACCCCTATAACCCCCATATTGTTATTATTGTGCCCTTACATTATTATTGTTAGGTCGGCTAGGATTACATTGTGGCCCTCTAGGATTACATTATGGCCCCATGGACTCCTATATATAGAAAGGAGGTTTTGTGAATTGTATCATCCAAGAATTGTTCATTTATGTAATGTATTGGAGGTTTCCCCCTCGAAGTGGCTTATTTCTAAGGCGTTGATATCTCTTTTCTTCTATTTTTGGAGTTGGTTACACAACACTCTCCAACTCTTAAAGGATAACCTCACTCTGGCAAAAATCGAATGAAACAACATGCATATCAACATCACAATTAAAAAAGTTTTGATGTAGGTGACTGAGTATTTTTATGAATTAATCATACAAAAAAATGTCCCTCGAGCAAGCTAACAAGGATAATAAATTATTACCCGAGTACTATTACAAGGTGTTGCAAAATATTGGTACTATGGCATAAAAATTGGAGCTACTTGCATATTCCCGAGTACACCTATTTTTCCATGTTTCATGCTTAAAGAAGGTTATCGATGATAAGCTCCCCGTTCAAACAATGTTTCTAGAACATGACGAAGAAGTAAAAATAATATTTGAGCCTTAATTAGTCATAAAAACAAGAATCTGACAACTACAAAATCGATTAATTTTAGAGTATCTCATTAAATGGAAGAACTTAACCGCTGAAGATCTGACATGGGAGGATGATAATTTTTTACAGAAGCATCAGGAACTAATCAAGCATTGAGGACAACACTTTTTTGAAAGAGAGGGGATTTTTAGGTCGCTATAATACTAGTGTATTCCCCTTATTATTATTATTATTATTTTAGCCCCTATTGTTATTGTTGTGCCCCATAGAAGGCCACTATTGTTATTTTTGTGCCCTTACATTATTAATGTTTTGTAGGCTCTGATTATATTGTGACCCATTAGACTCCTATATATACCAAGGAGGTCTTATCATTTGAATCATCCAAGAATTATTCATTTATGTGATGTAAAAGAGGTTGGCTGCCCCAAAGAGGTTATTTTTTAAGTTGTTTATCTATATTTTATTCTATTTTGTGAGATGGTTGCATAACAAAAACCCTTGCTAACCTCTATGCTGATGTCACAAACTGAGTCGCTCATATCGTACAATAGTTATAACTATTTGGCCTTCCATTGCAAGGTCTCAGCTCCTCCAAGAATCACCATTCATACTAAGGGTTTCACACTCCTTGATGCACTGTACAACACTCCAGATCTAGGCCTACATATCTCCTATCATGACTGAATCAGATCTGAGCAGAAGCACTTATAACTTGGCCTCATTTAATTTTTTTCTAACCTCTCTATGTCTAAGGAACTTCTTTCCTCATTTCCTCTTCTTAATTGAACTCTTTGATGGATAAACTCTACCTTATTCAGTCCTACTCAGCCCTCAACTAGGGTTCCTTTAGACTACATCTATTCTAGCTCTCGTGATCAAATGAGACTCCTTCTCCTTTGACTTGATACCTTTAGCCTCTCCTAGGACTTCTTTAAATAACTTCCCCTATGCCTTGTTTGGAACCCTCTAGATATTAGGGGTTTGATCCTTTTTAGACTTACAGATTTATTTTTTATTTTAATTTTCTTTTTGGAATTTTAAACCCCTTCTTGGGTCTAAAACACCTTTTCTTGGGTTATTTTCCCACAAATCCTTTTGTTACCAAACTCACACAATCCTAATTCCTAGGGTTTTTTGGAATACATTTCGAGCTACATACTTCAACAAGGTCTCCATGCCTCTTAGCTTTTATCAACAACCTGATTAAACCTTCAACCACCAGGATAAATACTAATGGAGATAGGAGGAAACCCTGAGACAAACCCATTTCAACATCAAAAAAAGTAGAGGAAACCCCATTGATAAGAGAAAAAAAATATACAAACATTATACAACACATAACACAATTGATAAAGAGAATCTCAAAACACAGATGAGTCAACAACATTATGATGTATATCCATTTTACCAAATCATAAGCCTTCGATAAATTGATATTTAGAACCATACCCTTTAATTCCTTTATTTTTTGGCTATGAAGGCCCTCCTAAGTAACCCCAATGGAATCATGAATCTACTTGTACTTTGTAATATTCCAAAATTTGCACATAGCAATTTGGAATGTTAGATTTTGCTACTTTCACCTCAGAGAGGAATAAATGGGTAAGGAGGCCCATGAACAATAAAATTATGGATAAATTCCACCTTGGTAAGGAAGGAGATCACCTTAGGAGTTGGTTTTACACTTCCAAGTGTGAACAAGGACAAATTAGATGGGGACATAGTCAACTTGACTAAGTCAACATGCATTCTTGAGGAAGAAGAAATCACTCAAAGAAACTAGCTCAATGTGAACAAGGATCAGCCTAGACACACATATGAGAATAGGATTGAAGATCCCTTAGTGTGAAAAGAGGCATTGCAAGTGGATAAGTTCTAGTTGACCAAGTCAACATCGTTGTTACAAAAAAGGAGGGAAACTAGCTAGGGCAGCGCAGTTTTGAAAGAGGAAGCTTCATGAGGAAGTCACCTCAACATTGTGTGGGGTCCGGGGTGAGGAGGCTCACCAAAGATAAAAGGAAGGCATAGCATCAAAGGGAATTCATTCATGTATTCAGCTATCTTAGTCTTGTGACTAATTGCATGCTTCAGCTGTTTAGCCGGAGTTGCTGCACTGCTTAGTGCAAAGAATTCCTGTGCGGGAATTCCATCCTCAAGGGATCAAGAGAGAAGGATTTGGGCTTCATTTCAACATTTGGCTTGGGGCCATTCATCTACATTCAGCCACAGCGTAGTTCCCTTAAAGAAACTGCATCTTTTATGTAGGGGCAGCAGCAGCAGGGTTGCACCCTTTGATTTTATGCTAGTCTTTGAGGAGGAGGTGCTTATCTCCCTTTGAGAGTGCTAATAAGAGGCCTAGGGCCATTTTCTTGTATTATTCTGTTATCTCATGTCATATTCAACCATGTATAATACAAGAATGTAGTAACTGCGTTATTTTCTGCAATGTTGCTTGTTATTCATACATTTTTCCAGAAACCCTTGTCGGGTGTCTTGTTTCTGCTATATAAGGGGTTAGACCTCCATTTCTTTGTTGTATTATAAATATAAACTCTATATCAGAATTATTTCATCATTTTTTGCAGAAACCCTCATTAGAATAATGCATTCCTTGCTTCAGTAGTTGCTGCATGAGCTAGGCTATGGGGTTTTGGCTTATTTTAGCTACATAGACTTGGGAAATCTGTTTATATGAGCTAGAGTTATTTTTTTCACCTCAAATGCTGCATGTGATTTTGATATCATGTATTATAAGGGATAAAAGTCCCATTTCTCACTTGTATAGCGTTATTTTCTGAAGACAACTGTTTTATGCTCTATATTGTTACATTTCCCCACCCAGGAAGGAGAATATAGATCATCTTGTTGTTGAGGTTCTTTCATCTATTGGTATGATGTTATTGGAAATATAATGAGCTGCTCTACATTTCCATGCTCATGTTTTTCTAAAGCTCCACATTGGTAATAACTCAAATTATTCCCAATAGTGTAGTTGTTCCCCTTTTGGGATATTACAGTGGTATCGGAGCTGCCATCTTGGCTCAGCCTGTGGATTTCAGATCCAATTAGAAGATAAGAAGAAGAGGAGAACAAAATTATGGAGAGGGTGAGCTTACTCTCATCCATTTTCAGATCCAAGAAGAAATAAGAAGAGAAATTCATTGAAACTCCAAGAGGGTTTCAAGGAGGAGAGAGTTGCAGTGAGACCTCTAGAATGTTTTAAGAAGCAGAAGAAGATGCATGCACTTCTTATTCTCATAGAGGGAGTGGAGAGAAAGGAGAACACTTATAGCATGAAATCCTGAGTGGTTATTTGGCAGAATACAAGTGCCAACATAGGGCTTTCAAAGAGACCCTAGATTTTCCTCAATTCATTCAACTGAGAGAAGAGAGAAGACCCTGCAACCAAGGGGAAATTAAAGGTAGTAGATTCCTGTTGTCTAAATTTGATGGGTCAACTACAGCAAGAGCTTGGTCAAGGAAGCTTGAGGCATTCTTCCTACTTCATCCAGTGGAAGAGAGGGAGGCAGAAGAAGTTGCAACACTGCACCTGGAGGGTGGAGCCAATGCTTGGTGGTGCAATCACTTAAGCCACACAAGAGTGACCTATTTTTCTGAGTTCACTTGAGAGCTAATCAGAACCTTTGATGGAGAAATATCAGAGGAGAGTAGGTCCACACCACCATGGTAGGAGGCAAGTACCACCGTTGTCATAACCTTGAGAGAGCATCCTTCTACACCAGCAGTTGGAGCAGCCATTACATGGGAGGGAGGAGCCCTTACAGCACTACAAGAGGTTCCTGCATCTCACCAAGGTATGGGAAGATTTCCACTTTTATTATTGCATAAAAGCTTTCTAAAGATTGTGGAAATATGCCTTCATATGGCCCAGGATTAGACATTATTGCTGAGATAGAGTAGCAGGATTGCACTACGTTGTGCAAGCTTGAATGGTTCAAGAAGCAGATGAACCATCATTTTCATGGACCCTTGTTGAGTTTCACACAACCCTTGAGGTTGGAGTGTGAATGCTTGGAGAATGGAGTGAACTTTGCTCCAAACAAATTCATGCAGAGTCAAATTTCCATCCGGGAGTTAATACATGGGGTAGTGACATCATTTTTGGGAGTAATGAAGAGTCCATGAGTCCTAAATTTGCTTCTGTTATGCAACAATAATTTGAAATGTCTTTACTTGGGGAACTAACATTTTTTCTTGGCTTACAAGTGCAACAAGCAACAAATGGCATATTTTTATCACAAGCAAAATATCTTAAGCAAATTTTGAAGAAGTATGGGATGGAAGACTGCAAACCTATGAGTACACCAATGGTAACTAGATGTAACCTCAGTTCTCATGATGATTCTCCCATGGTGAATCAACCAGAATATAGATCTATGATTGGAAGTCTGTTTTATCTAACTGGGACAAGACCAGACATTATGCATGCAGTTGGGATTGTTGGACGATTCCAAGCTAATCCAAAAGAGTCTCACCTTCAGGTTGTAAGAAGAATATTCAAATATCTACAAGGGACTCAAGACTATGGTCTATGGTATCCAAATAATGTTGATCTCACTCTTCATGCTTACACAGATGCAGATTCGACTGGAAATGTTGATGATCGAAAAAGCACTAGTGGTGGTGCATTCTATATGGGGCCCCAATTGGTATCTTGGTTCAGCAAGAAACAAATTTCCATTGCCTTATCTACAGCAGAAGAAAAATATGTGGTTGCCGCATCATGTTGCACACAACTACTTTGGATGATATAGACTTTACAAGACATTCAAATCAAATGTTCACCTCCCATGTCCATTTTTTGTGATAATACAAGTGCCATTAGTATCTCAAAGAATCATGTTATGCATTCCAAGACCAAGCACATTTCTATCAAGTACCACTTCCTACATGAACAAGTGTTTGAAAAAAAGGTTAAATTGGAGTATGTTCCCTCCAAAGAACAAGTTGCTGATATATTTAATAAACCTCTTCCTAGGGAAGCATTCGAATATCTCAGAAAGAAGTTGGGAGTTGTCTCTGCATCTCTGATCAAATCTGCTTAATTTCAGAAGATTGAAATCAATACGTGGGTTTCATAAAGGAGAATCGCGTATATACGTGAGTTTCGGTGCATAAAACCGCGTATGGGCTTTGCTAACAGAATTTCTCTGGGTCAACATTTCAGAACAGTTGTGATACTGTTGGGTAATCTCTGTTGTTGTTCCAGTATTCATATTTCTGTATCATTCTCTAATATTTTTCTTCTAGATGAAGATGCTTTGATGATTTGGTTGTTGAAGATGTCCAGGATGCACAAACTAAGGGGGAGCACTTGTCTTGTGGAAAAGGATGCATTGTTGGCATTCTAATTAGTTACTGTGTTATGATCTCATGTTTGAGATTCTTTGGTTTTGGTCATAAATAGTCATATCTGTAATTTGATGAAAAGGTCATGTTGAGACCTATGATCTAAAATTTCTATATTCAGTCATGTAAGGACTTTTTAAAATTTGTAAACCCACTTGGTTGGGTAGTTGAGTCAAATATGTAATTCCACTTGGTTGGATCATTGATGTAAGTATGAGTCCTTGGTGATAGGAAAGATCATACTCTGTTGAGTTATATAGTCATGTACTTCATTGAAAAATATGTCTGACGATTCAACATGAACTCAGGGGGAGCATGGTAAATTGAGTGCACATCAGATCTTCAGAGCTCATCTTTCTACAAGGAAAGAGAAACCTTGTTTGGGTTTTGATCCGCCCCTTGACCTTGATGTCAAAGGGGGAGAGTATTTTGGTGGTTGAATAATGGTTATGATTAATGTATTTATCTTTTGTAGTTTGTAGATTTCTGTGGTGAGAGTTTAGAGTTTCTGTTTTCGAAATCTCCACAGTGAACATTTTTTATGTCACAAAAAATATTCACTGTGGAGATTTTGAAACCAGAAACTCTAAATGTATTTATCTATTGTGGTAATCAAACACCTTCATGGTTGCCATCAAGTCCAAAGGGGGAGATTGTTGGCAATATGATGCAATATGTTGTCCTTGATGGCAACCTTCTTGATGAAGTTTTCCTTGATGGAAACCTACTTGATGAGTTTCCTTTTGATAAGAAACCTATGTGTTAAAGATGTCAAATGATGTTTCTACAGGTCAGTTCAGATGTGACAGAGAAACGAATTTCAATAATTTCAAGAGTAGTGAAACAGGAAATATTTCTCAATGTATACGCAGGTTTGATGAAGGCAACCCACGTATGGATGTAATGTATACGCTACTTTTGTGAAGGCAACCTGCGTATACATTCAAAATTAGTATATATGTAGTTTTTATGAAGAGAAGTTGTGTATACACATGGATACGAACAATCCAAGTCGTGTATGTCTTTTGCACTCTAAAATTATGATACCAAGGGGCATTACCATGGTATTAGCCCACAGTATTGAGCGTTGTATTGCCTATTTGATTCCGTCCAAGAATACCATCAGCAGTTGCGTATACACAAGGATATGAACAATCCAAGTCGTGTATGTCTTTTGCGCTCTAAAATTATGATACCAAGGGGCATTACCATGGTATTAGCCCACAGTATTGAGCGTTGTATTTCCTATTTGATTCCATCCAAGAATACCATCAGCAGTTGCGTGGTTTTGACTCATGGTATTGGTAAAGGCTAAATCTATATAAGGAGAAGAAGATCATAGTGAAAAGTGTGCATGAGTAAGGGTTGTAACTGAATAATTATCTCTAAGGTATATCTGCATGGGATGAACTCTGTTTTAATTGATAGATCTGAATCTATGATGCACCCATGGATATAATGATGGTTCAGGATCTCTAGATCTAAAATTACTATGCTCTTGTGTGATCCATTGAAGAGATGATTAGACCTATGACCTGGCACAAGTTTGTTGAAGTCAAGTGAAGAAATCTGGGTAAGTTCTATGGATTTGGTTCATTCTGCAAAGTTTTTATTTACAGATCTATACACTATTTCGTCTCAGTAAAAGAACATATATATGTGGGTTTTCTTCATAAAAGGCGTGTATGGCAGTTAGGGTTTTCTAAAGCTTATTGCAAAGGTTTTTCTGTTATTCATGCTATTTGTCTATTGTCTATCAATGAAGTCTTCTTGTAGATCTGGGTTGTTTGAATATTGTATATGCTACTAAGTTGATTATATGCAAATCTGATCAATGAGAAAATAAACATGGTTGATGTTGACTAACTGATGAAGGGTTCTTCATTTCTAAAGATATCTGACTGAAAGCCTCAGATCTATATCTGAGACTGATTACAGTCTGAAAAACAGTATTCACAAATCTATACGCAGGTTGGTGTGAAGGAAAGCATGTATACACACGGGTTCAGTGAAGCGAAGTAGTGTATGCATTTTAAGTTGATGAATGTTAAGGGTTGAGTTTGTATTTGCATATTTATTCTTAAGTCTGGGTTATTTCTGAGTTCTAGTTACATTGGTCTCACTGCTCTGATTGAAGTACTTGGTAATTTTATGGTTTTTTATGTTTATGAAGATTTGTGTTGATGTTGGTTGATCTAGTATGAAAATTGATGAAACGTGTTTTGCAGTGGTTCTAAGAGTTGAAGCCTTCAGTATGGAAGTAAAAGCTTCCTACCAGTAGAAGTTGGTGTTCTGATTAGGGGGTTGAAGCTCCCTTCTAGTAGTGGCTGGTAAACGAGATTAGGGGGTTGTAGCTCCCTTCCAGTAGCAACTGGAAAACAAGAGAAGGTTGTAGCCTTCTCCAGGTAGATGCCTACATACTAATATGAGTTTGCATCAGTACAATATTGTAAACAGTTTTCCATATAGTAAACATTGAAGACGGAGACGATAGCAGAGGTGGTTTTCTCCTGAATTGGATTTCCACCTTAAATATTGGTGTTCATGTGTGTTTCTCTTGTGTGATGATTTATACTGATGTTACTACACATAATTATTGATTATATAACAGAACCATGACTGGTAAACTGACTTAAAGGTTGTTCCTGAAACTTTTTTCTAATCTGCAAAATTATATCAGTATACGCTAGTTTCTTTTATTATATGTGTGTGTATACATGAGTTGGGTTCATCAAAGCCGCGTATGGAATTCTGTAAATAAAAAGTTAAAATATTTTTAGTAAGCTCTAAATATTGATTCACCGCCCCCCCTTAGTATTTTTCCCAACACATTCTTTGGGCTTTCATCTATGTTTATTATTTCATCCCTGAGAGCAGGGTTGGCTATGAGTTTTCTTGCTAATCTGAGCTTGTTCTTTGTTCTGGTGTGAGGCCTTTGAATGTATGGGTTTGGAATGTATAAAGGTCTCTTTCTCCCTTGTATGACTTTGTTTGACTGTCCTTCTTCAAACTCTGACTCACTGAACTATGTTTCACTGTTATCCTCCTCAAAAGATGAATATGAATGGATCATAGATTTTGTCTTCCCTTTGGCTAAAGAACTAATAGATGAGTAAAGTTGAGATATGGTAGGTTCTTCTACTGTAATAGTCTCTGAAAATTTTATTTTCCCCTTTTTGAGTGAGGAAACGACTTGTGCAAGTGTAGGCTCCTCTGGTGCTAAAATGGCATTGTTTTTTTTATTCTCGTGTATAACTTATAGAACAGGACTTGGTCTCAACGATTCAAGGTTGACTTCCACTAAAGTTCCCTCTGTGAAAATCATTTTTCTCCTATGTTTTCTTTTTGAAGAGGAAGATGCCTCTTCCTTGCTCTCAGATATAGTGTTTTTTTCAGGCAGGGTAGCTTTTTGTTTGAGTTTTTTTGCATGCTCCTGCATGAAATACCTCAAGGTCTATGGCTCCTCAGATGATCTTCTAGTGTAGACCTCCTTGGTTGGTTGCACTATTGGTATAGAAGTGATGATTGGTGTAGAAGTGGTGGTTTGACCTCTGGCTTTCCTAGTTGAGTTCCTAGTATGTCTACTAGATGATATTAAAGATGGACTAGCTTGTGAAGGGGTCAATATAGGTGTAGGGCTTGACTGTTATTCTTGGGCTTTTAACCTTCTAGTCTGTCCTACCCTTCTCCTTGAGTTAATACTGCTAAATCCCTCATTTGCTAAAAACTTTTCCCATGTGGTTCTTTTCTTTCTTAGATGATAAAACACCAATATTTTAATCAAACCTCTATGATAGAGATTATGAAGAGAATAGCCCGGGGTTTTTTGTATTTTTCAATACATTGACAATTGAGATTTATGAAGGAAAAATGGTAGATTCATAGGTTTAGCACCATAGATGTGAGCTAGAAACCTCATATGGTATTTATGCAGAGTATAAAACCTACCCTCACAGGTTATGTAACATTGTACAGTGGTAATGACATCTTTCCACTCAGGTCTAAAATATGAAATATGAATAGTAGGGGTCCCACCGATATTTTCATGTTCAGACTTCAAATATAGATTCGAATCATCTTTAAGAATATTTTTGTTATTCTGGTGCCAGGACTCACATGTAGCTGATGTTTGGGTAGCCCTTGCAATGATAGTCTTTTTGATCCTGAAGGTTTGAGATCCAAACTTGACCTCTTCTCCATCGAATGTCTCAGCAAATTCCTCAGCCACTTCCACATTTTCACCTGAAAACTTCCTTAAAAAATAATACCACCCTGCTACTTTGAACTGGGGCTTAGCATGATGGTCAACAAAATGGGTATCAGCCAACTCTAAATGGTTCACCTTACCACCCTTTCCCATCTTGTTAATAGTTAACATAACCATAGATGCACACCTATAAAACGAGGAACAACAACCCTCCATGAGGCCCTAACTGTTGGCACTTGGAAAAAAATTATTTTGCTAGAAGATAAAAACATTTTGATGTATTTTTCACAAGAGTAAATGGAGACAGAGCTTTGCATGCCCTAAAACTCGATGAGAGGTAATGACACGAAACCAAAATGGTTTAAACTCTGCTTCCAACTCATTTCTCCGAACTCCATCACATTTTTTAATAACAGGTACTTGTACTTCACTTTAATACATTTCATTTGTAATGAGTAGCAATAGATTTGAGTAGCCTTAGCAAATAAATAGCCAACCTTTTTTAATGAATTTTCCAATGAGAAATAGACACCTTTCATATGAGTAACACCTCTTGTTTTAGCAGACCTTTACTATTCAAAGAGAAATTTTTATTTCACCTAATTAATGCTTCTTTTAGCTCCTTGTACAAATTTTGTAGGTAATAGCTACCTTTTTTAAAAAGATAGTTATTCCTATGTTGCTTGTAAAACCATAACTTCTGAAGAAAATAGTTTCCTTTCTAGGAAAGGGTAGCTATTCCTGTGTTAATCCTAACACAACTGATGACTCTGACATTTTGTCTTTAAACTTTGATAGAAAAATCATGGTGAATGAATAAGAATTCTCAAGTTAAACTCATGACCTTAATTACTCAAAGCAGTTAAAAGACTTATTAAAAGAAAATTTACCCTAATGACTCTATGACACAAACAAACTATTGGACTCATAATTCTTTTGGATTTTGTTAAAAATGATAAAAAATAATACACATTTTAACCCTCCATGACCTTAAACCATAGTTTAAGAGACAAGAGAAGGTCAAAGACACAACAACTACAATAGTGACCAGACTTTGAAAAATAGCAGTGCTAACAACCCTGATGGTATGAATCTACATCATGCAAATATATGAGCTAAGGTCGAACATGGTAGAAACCATCTGATTACCAACCAATGAGGAAAACCAGTAACAGATGTGAGGGAATACACCAATAAGGAAAATGTACCACAAGGTACCTATTATAGTCCACTAAGTGTGATTAAATGAGTTGACAGCAAACACCAGTGAACTCGACCAATCAAGATCTAATGATGTAAACCCAATGTCGATCACGAGGAAGCCTGCCACTGAGGTCTGCAAGCTCCAAGGTACTACTAATTCCTAGATCAAGCTCCTGGATAATGAGTTGAAGTCGACATAAGAATATATGTAGAAAGAGGGCCTTAATGTATCCCTCATTAGTTGACACAGAATAGACCAGGATGATGTGATGTATGGATGAAGTCATGGAGCGATGAAGTAAAACTGACACAGGGATGACTGACTCAAAAAAGTCAACAAGATACTGTAAATGAGGACACAAGCTAAGACTTCCCTTGAACACATAGTGGCATGACAAAAGAGTGACTTGGTAGCATGACTAATGAGCACCATGTGATATCATGCAATTATGAAAAAGGCATCGAGGCACACTCCATATGACTGGAAGAGTAACCAGCTGGAGGAGTAAAGAGACTCATACGGATGGTACAGCTCCTAGGAAAGCTAAAATCCAACTATGAGATAATGAAGCAGAAAGGTTCCATATGCAAGGGTGACATAACTGATGCTGCCAATTTGACGACTAATGGAAATAAGTGTTCCCTCCCTTCTCTTTTATAAGTTCCTTTTTCGTAAATTTTTCACCGAAGACCAAAAAAGAGTGTTGGTATCATTTCATGGTCTATATTTTTATCCAAAAATCTCATCATTATCCACCATTTGCCTTACTAAGCCTTCATAAATTCCTTATATCCTATTGAAATTGATTAATATAGTATCATAATTTTTATTTTTACATTGAAATCAATTTTGGGAATTTTTGTGTTAAAAACTAAAAAATTTCAAGAAATTATAGGTTCTGGTAACTTCCTGTAAATGCTTTATGTTCTGACATGTGGCGTGACAGGTAGACCAAAACGAAGGATGAGGGCTTAATCTGGAATGTACACGGATGGCAAAAAATCTATTCAACCTCATATTCAAATTTCCTAAATAGTCGATCAACGCTAGTCAAACCCAGCCATTTCAATAGAAAAATCTGAATCATAAATGAACAAACTTAATATTTTGCTTGTATTTAGGGATTGAAACCAATTCGACTTCTTTTGGAAGTCAGTTAGGCTATTGAGGAATATGAATAACCTCCTTTTTGTTATGTAATTTATGATAAATAGTTAGAAGAAGGATGTTGAAGGCTAGTTGATACGTAGAGAGAGACATACAAAGACATGAGATTTATGTGCCAAGCTTCAAACTTTGTTTTTATGTAATTGATTTCCAGACTTCAATAGAGACAGAGATTCAGTTCTTCATGGTGTTATGATCTAGTATTTTCTCCATTTGAAGTTACTCCAAGTGTGCTTGCAACGTGTGGAGGGCCCCCATGCAGTGTTGGTACACTTTTCTTTATGTTTTCTTTTACATATGCATATTCAGATGTGATAGTACATTTTCACTTAATTCTGATGCTGTAAGTTCATGAATCTTGATTAGAAGTGTGTTTATTGTTTCAGTTATCATTTCTGCTTTATGTTCATGGTTATAATTGAAAAATTCAATTGCTAGATTAATGAGTAAACCTTGTAAGAGGATTTAATTGTTGATTGAATTTGAAATTATTACTTTGATCTCTGTTTTTAAATGAGTTTGATTTAAGTGTTGAAAGAGACTCTGTGAATTGAGTCCTTGTAAGAGTACTAGGATCTCAAACAAACCATAGGAATTAGATAATTGCTTTTAGTGTGTTAATCTCATAAATTGGAAGAGATTCTATGAGCTGAAACCTTGTAAAAGGACTAGAATCTCAGACAACCATAAGCACTCTTTTTTTAGGAATATAGATTTGTTTTAATTAGAGAGGTGTTTAAGTGTGTAAGGAACCAAAGGAAAATCTCTTGTAAAAAGGTATTGGATCCTGCTGCAACAAACCCTCACTTAGGAAATTAGATCCTTCTAGGTCTATATATATTAGACAAGTATCTCTAAGCTTACCTACTCGGGTTGACAAGAAATGAAAGCCTAATCTACAGTAGTAGAATAGACGAAACATTTGGCGTCGTTTCCGGGGAGGTGCAACTAGAGGATTTTAAAAAAATACAAAAACAAGTCTAAAAAAAAACAAACAAAAACATAGACTTAGTTTTCATTCTTCATTTCGTTAAGCCATGATTCCTTATGTCTAGACCTAGGGATGAAAAATACATATTCATAAAAACCCCCCATCCAAAAACTAACCCACCATTGAGAGTAGAAACTGTAGAGAAGATTGAGTTTACAACTCCAGCAAGAAAGGTTACTGTAGAAGAACTTGAGGAAAAACAAAAATCAGGGCAGAGACTTACTCTTATTGAAAGACAAATCCTATTAGCTTATGAAACAAAGAGGAAACATCTACCTAAATCTTCTATGGCAAAACAGAGTAGTAAAAGAACCCAACCAACTCTTTTTGACCCTGAGAAGTCTCAAGAGGAGGAGAAATTAGAAGAACAACTTCTCCTTGAACAAATTGATAATGAAAAAATGAATCAGAAGAACAACCTATCAAAATGACTGAGGAAGGAGGAGCATCAACAAAAGGACCTACTCCGGAACAACTTAGGGAATATGAAAGACAAGAAGAAGAAAGGAGAAGACAAATAGAACTTGAACAAAAACAAAGAAATGATCAAAATCAAAACCCAAGACAGGAAGAGGAGTCAACATTTAAATTTCCTATTCAAGAAGAAAACAATGATGAAGAAATTAAAATGAAAAACATATCCCCATCTGTATTACCAAATTTTTATGGCATGGCATCTGAAGACCCTGATTCATTTTTATTTGAATTTGATATAGTATGTCAAACCTATGGGTATACATATGATGCACACATACTTAGACTCTTTCCTGCCACATTAAAAGCATCAGCACTTAGGTGGTTTATGCGATTAGGTGAACATGCAATGATTGATTGGAATGGTATGAGGCAAATCTTCTTAAGAAAATATCAACCTTATTGTAGATCAAAATATTCCAAAGATGACATTTTTAGAATGAATCAACAAGAGGATGAAACCTTAGAAGAATACTTGGAAAGATTTGTCTACAATTTGCAAAAATCAAAACATAGAACCATTTCTACTGATCTTATTCGAACCATATTCCTAAAAGGCATCTGAGAATAATACTTATATGATCTTAATCTAATGGGTAAAGGTGATATTTCTACTCTACCCTTTGATGAGATTGTAGACTTATGTGCAAATTATTCTAGGAGTAAAGCAAGAAATGGAAAAATAACCATGACATCTAAAGCCACTAAATCTGCCATAGCAAGTGTTACAAGGGCTGAAATAGGAAACCTATTAGAAGAATTTAAAACAGACCTACTAAGCACCTTGGGAAATCAAATAGACACATTAAAAGCAAAGAAAATACAAGAAGAAGAAGACCAATTGATGGCAGTATTCTGTCCAAAATGCAGAAAAAACATGCTTTTAAGGAGTGTCCTTTAGAAAATATTTAGGTTTATGCCTTTTGTACAGAAAATCATGATATTTTTCATTGTTCTAAGATCAAGGTTTTGCAGAATTAAAATTTGGAAGCTAATGCAGAAATGGAGAACTTGTATCTCATGGGAGCTAGAAGACCATGGCAAATGAGACCTCTAGGTATGTTTCAAAATC
This sequence comes from Pinus albicaulis, assembly GCA_034641835.2. NCBI lineage: Eukaryota > Viridiplantae > Streptophyta > Pinopsida > Pinales > Pinaceae > Pinus > Pinus albicaulis. Next base: position 1,395,268,822 of record CM076572.1, read on the forward strand.
CAAATTTACAATTTCCTGCACATGATCAAATGCCTATTCAGAATTCTTCAAACGTTCCTATGCTTTGGCAAAATTGGTCTAATCAACAGCAACAATATTACCCACAACAAAAATGGAGAGGATATCAACAATATCCTCAACCATACCAACAATATCCTCAACCATATCAGCAGTATCCTCAGACATATCAGCAATTTCCTCAGCAATACCCTCAACAGCAAGTTGTCCATCAACCACAAAATCCACAACAAATATTACCTACTCCTCCACCAATAAATCCCCCACAACTACAACTACTTTCTAACTAGCCTCCTAGACCTACTCAACTACCTGCTCAACCTGTAGCCAACCCAAATAGTAGAGCAGACAGACCAGCATATAGTGTAGATGAGGGAACATCTTACCCCATTCTACCTCTGCAGAACATTGAGCGTATGTCTGGTAGAACTCTCCAAAAAGAACCTCCAGCAGCTACAAAACAAAAAGAAAACAAAGAGAATGAAGATAAAACTCCAATTCAAAACAAACAAGATGATGAAATCCAAAATCAACAAATGCAAACAGTGCATTCACCACCTTTTCATGATAGATTGATCCAAGAAAAACTCCCAATGCCTTTACCTCAATTTGATGTTCTAGATGAATTAAAGAATGTCTATGTGAAAATTCCATTACTTCAAGCCATAAAAGACATTCCAATCTACACTAAAGTCATTAAAGAACTATGCCTCAAAAAGCCTGCAAAGAAAATATTTGATTCGCAAACTATCCATGTCATTGGAAATTTAGTTGACCTCATGTCAAATGTTATTTCAATGGAAAAGTATGTTGACCCTAGTATTCCTAGAATTACCACAATCATTAAAAACATTTCCATTCCAAATACCTCGATTGACCTTGGAGCTGCCATCAATGTGATGACACTGGAAACAATGAAAGCATTGTAGCTCACAAATTTGCAATTAACACCAATTATCCTAGAACTAGCTGATAGATCCAAAGTCATTCCTGAAGGGATCTTGGAAGACATAATTGTCTCAGTAGACTCTTGGGAGTATCTAGTATACTTCCTAGTACTCCAGCCAAAGTCCAATTTAAGGGGACATCCTATCATACTTAAAAGGCCATGGTTGGCAACTGCTGATGCATTTATTGGATATAGATCTGGAAACATGATCATTTCTAGAGGGACAAAAAGAAAACAACTTACCTTATACCCATCAGCACAATCTCCAAAAGTAGCTCATAACCTATGGCTTGATGACAAATACAATGACAAAGAAGAAATTCACCTTGTTTTGAGCATTAACCAAATCTATGATTTTCAAGAAGATAACAATGCATATTTGGTAGAATTGTTTATTTATCAACCAGATGTTTCAGAGGAATTAAGAAATGAACAATATAATGTTGCAGATCAACTCCTAGCACAATGTTTTCAACAAACTTGTACCATCAATTCTTTACAAACATTGTTTGAAGATATTTTTCCTATCTAATCCATCACAAGCACACAAAGCAAAACCATAGAGATTAGTCCATGAAAAACATTGAACATTGGAACACTTCTAGACTCATCTCAAGAAGCAAAGTTGATTGAATTATTGATAAAATACCAAAAGGAATTTGCTTGGGACTGCACTGATATGCAGGGAATCCACCCAAAAACTTGCACTCACCACATTTACACAGACACTAACATAAGACCAGTGAGGCAGCCACAGAGAAGGATGAATCCTATCCTTAAGGATATTGTTAGAGATGAATTGCAAAAGCTACTGAAAGTCAATTTCATTTATCGCATCTCTGACAGCCAATGGGTATCTCCATTAGTGATAGTGCCCAAGAAGAATGGTAAGTGGAGAATCTGTGTTGACTACAGACAACTGAACAAAGCCACCCTTAAAGATTATTTTCCACTGCCATTTATTGACCAAGTTTTGGACACATTAGCTGGGAAATCATCATTTTCCTTCCTTGATGGTTTCAGTGGCTATAACCAGTTCAGGATAGCCTTGGAGGAACAGGACAAAACAACTTTTACTTGCCCTTGGGGCACATATGCTTACAATGTTTTACCATTTGGACTCTGTAATGCTCTAGCTACATTTCAGAGAGCAGTATTAGCTATTTTTTCTTATCTAGTTCATGATCGTGTTGAAGTATATATGGATGATTTTTCAGTATATGGTAATTCTTTTTATCATTCATTGCAAAATCGTGAAAAAGTTCTGAAAAGATGTATTGAAGCCAATCTGTCCCTGAGTAATGAAAATTGTTTTATGATGTTAAATGAAGCGGTAGTATTGGGCCATTATATTTCTTCAGAAGGAATTAAAGTAGATCCATCCAAAATCCAAATCATTGTCAATTTTCCAATACCAAAAACTTAAAAATATGTGAAAAGCTTTCTTGGTTATGCAAGTTATTACAGGAGATTTATTGAACATTTTAGTAAGATAGCTTTGCCTTTGTTTAAGCTTCTTGCAAAAGATGTATCTTTCAAGTGGAATGAAAATTGTCAAAAAGCTTTTGAAACACTTAAAGAGAGATTATCCACTACTCCAGTACTAAAAGGACCTAATTGGACTCTACCCTTTCACATCTTCATTGATGCATCTGATACAGTAGTAGGTGCTTCATTAGGACAAAAAGAAGAATCTTTGAATTATGCCATCTATTTTATTAGTAAGAATTTGACACCTGCAGAACTTAACTACACAGTAACTGAGAAGGAAATGCTTGCAATAATACATGTTTTGAACAAATTTCGTCATTACATAACTGGTTATGAATTTTTTATTCATACTGACCACTCTGCCATTAGGTACCTAATGAACAAACCTATAACTAATGGTAGAGTCACCAGATGGTTACTATTATTACAGGAATTTAATGTTACAGTGTTAGACAGACCAGGTAAAGAGAACCAGGTGGCAAACTTCCTTTCCAGACTCGATAATCCAGGTGAAGTTGTTCCAATTGAATATTCTTTTCCTGATGAACATTTATTTGCAATTTCAATATTGAATCCATGGTATGCTGATTTAGCTAATTATCTCTCAACAGGGAAGTTACCTCCATCCTTCACTTCAAAGGAGAAGAAAATACTAATCAAGAAAAGTGCCAGATACTCATGGGTTAATGGAGATTTGTTTTACATTGGTTATGATATCATTATTAGAAGATGCATAAGAGATGATGAAATTCTTGATGTATTAAAATCTTTCCATGATGAACCTTGTGGTGGGCATTTTGCAGCTAAAAGAATAGCATTCAAAATCCTCAGTCTTGGCTATTATTGGACATCAATTTTCAAGGATTCAAAGAAGTATGTAAGAAGTTGTGACAGTTTCCAACGCATGGGCAGACCAACTGGGCTCTAGATTTTGTTGGACCCATTAATCCACCTTGTAAAGGTAAAAGTACATCTTAGTATGTAATGACTATGTAACCAAATGGGCTAAAGCAAAGGCACTTGTCAGGGCAACTGAGCAAACAGTGGTTAATTTCCTTTTCGAAGAAATATTTTTTAGGTATGGAGTGCCTAGAGAAATAGTAACAGACCAAAGTACCCAATTTACTGCAAGATTGGTTCAGGACATCACTGAAAAGTAAAAAATAAAGCATAGGAGGAGTACACCCTACAACCCACAGGCCAATGGCCAAGTGGAATCTACAAACAAAACTCTGGAAGGAATCATAATCAAAACAGTGGCAATGAATAGAAAGAACTAGGAGGAAAAGCTCAAGGACGCTCTCTGGGATTACAGAATCACATGGAAAGATACAATAGGATTTACACCATTTCAGCTGGTGTATGGTAAAGAGGTAATGCTTCCTATTGAATTTCAAATACATGCTTATAAAATGGCTGCAGATTTAGGCATTGATCTTAGTGAAGCTCAAAAAGAAAGGATCATGCAATTGAACCAGTTAGATGAATTGAGGTAGCAGGCAGAAGAAAGAACAATCTTCATGCAAAAACAAAGGAAGCAGTGGCATGAAACACACATTAAGAAGAAAGATTTTAAAGAAAGTGATTGGGATTTACTATTTTACTCCAAATTCAAAGATCATAAAGCCAAGTTCACAACACACTGGATGGGCCCTTATGAAATTGTTCAAGTTTTTTAAAATGGATCAGTCAAACTTACTACCATTGACCAAGAAGGAAGAACATTTACAGTCAATGGACATAGGCTGAAGATCTATCATAAGCCCATAAGCAGAGAATACTTCATTCAGACAGTATCACAGCAAAAGGAGGTTGAGATAGTACAGCAATCAGCCATAATATCTCTACCTTAGTCATTTCAATTTCTTAAATTTAAAAAAAAAAACATTGTTAAAAAAAAAAATAAGATAAAAAAATTAATAAAAAATAAAGGTTTAGATGTGAAAACCAAACTCTAGAACACTCTAAACTAGAATTCTTACAGGAAAACCAAGAAATTGGCCAGTAAGAATTCATTGTTTTTCAAGTTTTTTTTTTGTCAATTTTCAATAATGACTTGAGGACAAGTCAATGAATCAGGGGGGGAGAAGAAACAGTGAATTTTCCTTATTCATCTCCTCATTCTCAAAATTTCAATAAGGGATTTTTTTTAGTAATTGATTGTTTCAATAAGAAGGAGTTGTTTTGTTCTAATCAGCAAAGGGACATGTTCTTGCAAAAATATGCAGTGGGACCTGTTTAAACAAGATTATACAGAGGGACCTGTTCAAAGGTTGCATCAATGGCACACAAGGCAGCATCAACATATTTCAAGGCTGCATCAACAATTTTCAAAGGTTGCATCATCAATATTTTTTACAACACCAAGAAGGATAGAAGCTGCATCAACATGACTTTTCAGATTTCAAGGGACCTGTGTATGCTCATTTTCAAGGAACCTGTTTATAATACAAATACCAATCACACCTGCACAAAGCAAACCAGTTACACCTGCAAAGAAGCAAAATCAGGATTATATCAACCAGCAAGTGTAAAGGACTGTAAGATTTTTGTTTTTAATACTTAAATTCCTATGATTATTTTAGTGTTAAATAATTAATTCATGGTTACTTATTAATATCAATTTCATAACCCATATCGACCTATACCATTACCCCTAAGTATCTTAATCTATGCTATCACTCTTAAAAACCATGGCGCCCATAAGCTATCCTATATGCTTAATCGTTTTATATGCCATCTCTATATCAAAATGGTACTTAAACCTTAGCCTATCTCTCTACATACTCATCTCTATCTCGATACCACCACTACTTTTATATCTCACCACTATAAACCTTAGCCTATTTCTATGCTGGCTATACCCTTAAACCTTTTCATAAGCCTTTCAAATCAACCACTGCCATCAATGTACCAACGGTCTATAAGGCCTCTCCGCGGCCTTATTAGACACTAAATGAGAAGACATTTGTTTAACAAGACTTCTTTCAATCAATTTCAATTCATTATGACTGCCAGCTAGTACAAACGGTCTCCACGGCCTTTACTAGACAGATAAACCACCAATGAATATATTCACCGTAGCTATCATTCCATTCCAACCATGATCTGTATTCTCTGCAACCACGATCTGTATTCTCTGTAACCACGACTACATACCCTGCAAACAAGATTACGGGCTCTGCCAACTAGACGCCCATATTCATATCAACCTATTTTCATGATAGCAGGCTAAAATTTTGAAAATATCCATTCACAAAGGTCGGAAAAAAGTCTGAATTAAGGTTGATTAAGTTCGATCTCTGTGGTTTAAAATATAAATGCCGAGAATATAGGTATCCAACTACCAGAATACGTTGGTTGGAAAAAGGGAGAAAACATAGGCGTTGAGGATTATCCAAAACAAGAAGGTCAGCCCAGAAATTTGAGGACAGCTCAGAAATTCGAAGTCAGCTCAAAAATTCAAGGACACCCAGAAGAACGCAACAGAAGAGGTATCAGTTAAAAACCCTGGTTAAATTTTTTTTAAATAACAGAGCATAAGAAGGCAGGGTTACAATAGAGAGATTTTAATGGCAAATAGGGCATGTTAGAGTCGGTCTTGTCATCCCTCCGTCAGAGATCAGTTCTCTTATTGCATTTCATTTTTAGGTGTCTCATTCAGCTCATTTATCTACATTCCATTAGGGGCATGCCATTATCTGACAGAAGGGCTTTGTTCTCTCGTTTCCCTCATGTTTGTACCTGCCGGGTTGGTCAAAAATTATCAAGATTCATTAAAGTTGATTTCAGTCATTTACAGTCATAGATGGTCTTCTGGTCAAAAAGAGTCTTTTCAGTTTCTAGGTCTAGGGTTTGGTCTTTAGAATGTCAAATAATGCCCGCAGGCCATGAGGATGTCTTCAATAAGTTTTCATTTCAAGATCTTCATCGTCAATAAGGCTCGAGGATGTTTCTTCTTCAAAATTCTGTTTTGAAGAAGAAATCGTCAAATTTGTTTTTGTAATAAATATGTATTTTAAAGTTTTCCGCCATGAAGTACTTCAAATGCAGACTCTAGTCATCCTTTGCCGAAGTCCAATGCCACCATCCCTGCAAAAATCAACCAAGAAAACATCATTTCAAGCCAAAAAATCAAAAGGAAATTCGAAAAAACAGAGTTGTATTAAAATGTGAAAAAGTGTCGATGTGAAACATTATAAAAATGGGTCTTTACAAGGAAAAAATCAAAGCCATGTCTTTATGAAGATATTTCTATGTGTATTGAAGTCATTTGCATTTCAAAATATCATATGAAAGCCGACTCAAGCAGTAGAAGGGCAAAGCTGTCATTTTGAAAAACCAAGACTGTGTTCAAGTCTGCGCGGCACATTGGGTAAGCGCGCGACGCACTCGGGTTGCGTGACGCATTGGGCGTTTTGCTACCGTGTATTTTTCCTCTAGCGCGGTGCATCCACAGGACGCGGCACACTGGGCTTGTGCGCGGCGCACAGAGCCTCCAAGGCACAATTTATCACCGCTCCATAAAAAATCAAATCGATTCAACTCATTTTTCTTCAAGTAAGTTCGACCATGCTTGTTCAGTGAGTTTAGTCATGTGTGGTGTGGTTTAGAGGCAAAAAAATTAGAGTGTGGTTGGTGAAAAAACAAACCCTATATCCATGTCAAAATATGCTCTCTTAGGGTTTGAAATGAAGTGTTGAAGTTTAACTATTGGTGCTAAACGCTCCCACCCCATTTTTCATTCGTGTTCCCATCACTGTTATCATACTGTTATCATAATCCCCTCTCCTATTCCCTCTGTCCCAAAACAACCATATCCCTTATACCCTTTGTTCCCATGTTTCATCCTCAAACCCTACCACTTTCTATCACTTCCCTTCCTTCATATCAGTTATAAAATCCTACTTCCCAAAACATTCAAGGACTGTTTTGCATGCCTTTGGTTGGTGGACAACCTTAAACCACCATCTTTGGTTGATGGACAACCTAAAACCATCATAGGTAGTAGACCTCCCTTCTTTTAGGTCGAAGGTCTCCCTTTCATATATGAGGAACACTTCCTCTAGCGAAGCCTATATCCATGTCAAAATCTGCTCTCTTAGGGTTTGAAATGAAGTGTTGAAGTTTAACTATTGGTGCTAAACGCTCCCACCCCATTTTTCATTCGTGTTCCCAACACTATTATCATATTGTTATCATAATCCCCTCTCCTATTCCCTCTGTCCCAAAACAACCATATCCCTTATACCCTTTGTTCCCATGTTTCATCCTCAAACCCTACTAATTCGACTTTGTTCATACAGCCATATCGATTCTCAAAATCCTGCTTCCCAAAACATTCAAGGAAGTGATTTTGCATGCCTTTGGTTGGTGGACAACCTTAAACCACCATCTTTGGTTGATGGACAACCTAAAACCATCATAGGTAGTAGACCTCCCTTCTTTTAGGTCGAAGGTCTCCCTTTCATATATGAGGAACACTTCCTCTAGCAGAAGCCTATATCCATGTCAAAATCTGCTCTCTTAGGGTTTGAAATGAAGTGTTGAAGTTTAACTATTGGTGCTAAACGCTCCCACCCCATTTTTCATTCGTGTTCCCATCACTGTTATCATACTGTTATCATAATCCCCTCTCCTATTCCCTCTGTCCCAAAACAACCATATCCCTTATACCCTTTGTTCCCATGTTTCATCCTCAAACCCTACCACTTTCTATCACTTCCCTTCCTTCATATCAGTTATAAAATCCTACTTCCCAAAACATTCAAGGACTGTTTTGCATGCCTTTGGTTGGTGGACAACCTTAAACCACCATCTTTGGTTGATGGACAACCTAAAACCATCATAGGTAGTAGACCTCCCTTATTTTAGGTCGAAGGTCTCCCTTTCATATATGAGGAACACTTCCTCTAGCAGAGCTCAGCAGGGTATTTCCATTCCGGTTTCTGAAGGATTCCTATGCACCATTGATGAAACTCATCATCAGATACTTCAGCTGTGAGGGTTGTTTCTCACGTCTTTATGCATATCACATCAGACTTTTGATGCATTTTACGAGAGTGAGACTGATGAGTATTCCATATTTCATGTGTTGAAACATAGAGCGGATGATTACCCTTGTGCAGAGGAAGACTCCAGAGCAGCAGCATAACAGCATTTATCATTATGCGCTCATCAAAATCATTGTAGTACATCAGCTTGGATTGCAGGGCATCGCATGGGATGAGTTAATTTCCCGTGACTTCTTTGCAGCCCCCCAGCCTCCTCCCAAGATTGTTCATGATGAGGGAGGGCCTTCACATCAGTTTTAGGTTCTCGAGACTGAGCCGATCAGTGCTACAGTGTGTGTGACATATCAAAGAGGCCACAGAGCCTTATTTGCAGCAGCACGACGAGTACTATCTCCACCAGGGGTGGAAGGGGTCTCGTTACCATCATCAGCAGTGCGAGTACTATCTCCACATGGCGTGGAAGGGGTCTCACCTTCTACATCAGCACAGGTACAGGACATAGGCAAGAGGCCTATGCACGATGAGGGCCCTTCAGGAGGCCAAGACACTAATTTTACACTCATCGATGTTGATTTGAGCTCTCCTAGCTCAAAGAGAAGAGAGACCATCCAGGAACAAAGGGCTGAGATCAACACATTGACCTTGAAATTGCAGAGAGCTCAGTCGATTATAAATTATTTGGAGCAGCGGAATAAACAACTAGAGGATCAGCAGACACTCACAGAGTTGCGGAGGATCCGTGAAGATCGGGAATTGGCCCGAAAGAGACCAGGTGACATGACACCTTTTGAGCGGAAGATTTGGCTTGAGAGAGTCAACAGACATCTTGAGAAGCTGTTGGCAAAGGCCAATAGGGACAAAGACTTGCTCAGGCACATGAAGAACCACTATTGGGCCCGCACACACGTTTGTAGAGCTAGGATGAAGATCCTGAAGGCGAGCTTAAGGAGAGCACTGAAACGTCAGAAAATGCCTGATCCACTCCAAATCTTGGCCGAAGCTTCCTTGGCTAAGCATGGGACATGATGAGGGACCTTTTTGGTCACAAAACAGATTTTTCTGCCCGATGCGTCGCGCCACTTGGCGCGCGCTTATGATTGGGACATCTTCTGGAGGAAAACTTGACATTTTTGGATTTTTTGTAAAAATTTATGCATGCTCAGGAATGTCTAAGAGATTTCATCAAGTTCTGGGTGGTTTAAAGGGTCAAAAACACCTTGAAAATGGCCTTTCTGCCACCTTTTGCACACACATGAACCAGTCTTGGGAGATTGAAGTTTTGGAGGGGCAAATGACATCCAAATCCAGAAATTCCACTTGGGTTGGATAGTAGACAGACAGGGCTTTCCAATGAGCTATCTTACGCTCGATTTGGACTTCAGGAAGTGCCTCAAAAATAGGCTCAAAGTGGCACAGCGCATTGAGTTTTCTGGCGCGGCGCATAGAGGATTTTGGTCCAATTTTTACTTTTCAGCTCAGAAATTCGCCTAGTTTTGACTAGTTTTACTTTTTGATGTAATTATTGATCTATCTTGATGTAATTTGGTGACTATGATGTAATTTTGGCTCATATTTACTTGTTATAGAGGATTCATTCACTAAAAGGTGAAAATTAGATGAATGAATCAGTTTCCTTCCATATAAAGGCAAGTTGTTTGATTGCCTAGATTTCAGTTCCTTGTTTAGAATTGGTTGAAACAACTCCTAGAAGGATGAGCTCGACCCCTAGAGGCATGGGAAGGGGTTAGGATGGTCTATATATTGTATTTTCTGAGACATTTTCAGGGTTGAACTCTTGGGAAAAGTTTGGCACCTCATTGTATATTCATTTCGACTTTTAGCAAAGGAAGGCACGAGGATTTTGCAGCACTTGTTGGGATCCTTGTGGCTCTGAGTTTCAATGATATTTTTCTCCATGTATCAGTAAGTTTCATTAATGTTATATGTATGCCATTTCCTTCCTCTTTGCTTCTGAATTAAACAAATGAGTAACTAAGGTAGAATTCATTAGTTTGCTGGTGCTCTGCCTTAAACTTTTGTTTAGTTTTATATGTTTTCCTCCGTTTGAAGAGGATCGTTGCACCTTCTTGCCCTCTTCAGCTCCTCAGCAGTATTTTCTATCCATTCATTGAATCTAAGACATAAAAGCCATTGTCTTCCCTGCCCTAACTTGAACTCTACAAGAATTTGGCCTCATCCCCAAGCCCAAAATTGCCTTTTCCGTTTTCCAACAAAACCCCTAAAAATCATCCCAAATTCCTTGATTAATATACCTAGCCTAAAATTAGCACTCATTTCAGTCATCTCAGACCCTATTGATACATTTTTACTGAGATTGACCTGGAGAGAGCCCTCTCCTGTTCTGGTAGGGCTAGCTACCAAACTGAGCGTGGTTTGGTATTACCCTGAATCCTGCCTTCCTTCAGCCTAAGGTGGATTTAGGAAATAACAGGGCAGAACCAGAAAATTTTGATAGTTAAAAATTTCATGAAAATTGTTTGAAAATCTTAAGAGAAAAACAGTGGCTACACTTCTTAGAAAAAATCAATGGGTATAATGAAGAAGTGAAAAAACAATTTGCTTATTTGTTCACTAGAGAAAGAGCCACAGTAGGGAGTCTTTCCTTCAGGGTTTCAGAAGACATTATAGCCCAAATAATAGATATCAGTCCAGAGGGTGAGAAATACTTTAAAACAAATCAATTCAAGGAAAAATCATGGGCACAGTTCATGTCTAGATCAAGAGTGTCTTCAGTAAATTGGAAAATAGGAGTTCCTAGGAGTTGGCTTATTCATCCCTGGGATGAAATGGTCTATATCCTTCAAAATTTTATCACATGTGAGGGCAGATATAGTATAGTGTATTTGTATCATATCAAGGTCTTGTTGCATTTGAAAGGGGAATGTACCATCAGTCTACCATATTTCCTTTTACAGAGCTTAACCAAAATGTCAAAAACTATTCAGAAGCATAAAGGTAATATGGATAAAAGTTTATGTCATTTTGGTTTGATAAAAATTTTGATTGAGTCTGAATTACAAAAGACAGGGATGACATGGAAGGGATTTTTAATCTCCAATGGAATCAAAACTAATGAAGAAGAATAGGAAAAACAAGGGAATACAAAATTCATAGTTGATGTGATTGAAATAAATGATGAAACTCCTGAATTCACATCAAACATTGTTGCCCAGCCTAGTAGTTGTGTAAGAACAACAAAAATGAGATAGGAAGATGCTAAGAGAGTTGCAAAAGACAAAAATTTTACCATCTATACAAGAAAATCTAGAAGGATAAAAGGTAAGACAATGCAAGAGAATGATGACCTACATCCAGAACAGGATGCAGATATACAAGAAATGGAAATTGAAAGCAATAAGGAAGAAGAAAAAGAGAAAGCACCCTCAAACAGAAAGCAGAAGCAACTAGAGAGGCAGATTGAAGACTTGCAACAAGAACTCAGGGAAACAAAGGTATTAGAAAGAGTTTTGAAGAAAGAGAATGAAGCACTGAGAGAACAAAGCAAGAAAATTCAAAGGAAAAATGAAAAATTGAAAAAGAAAGTACTAAAACTCAAAGCCAATCAAACTGAAATCTGTAAATGGGTTGGAAAATGGTATAGTCAGAAGAAAGAGCTCAAGGCAGAGTACAAAAACATGAAGATTGAATATCAAGCTCAGAAGAATGTAGATGTTTTATTGCAAGTAACAGAAGCAGCAAAAAGAGGAAGTTCATCAGGTTAGCATGAGGACATGCAAAGTCTTGTGTTTGGGGGAAATGTTGGTATCATTTCATGGCCTATCTTTTTATCCAAAAATCTCATCATTATCCACCATTTTCCTTAGTAAACCTTCATAGATTCCTTATATCCTATTGAAATTGATTAATATAGTATCATTATTGTTATTTTTACATTGAAATCAATTTTGGGAATTTTTGTGTTAAAAACTAAAAAATTTCAAGAAATTACAGGTTCTGGTAACTTCCTATAAATGCTTTACATTCTGACATGTGGCATGACAGGTAGACCAAAACGAAGGATGAGGGCTTAATCTGGAATATACACGGATGGCGAAAAATCTATTCAACTTCAGATTCAAAGTTCCTAAGTAGTCGGTCAACGTTGGTCAAACCCAGCCATTTCAGCAGAAAAAATTTGAATCATAAATGAACAGACTTAATATTTTGCTTGTATTTAGGGATTTAATGTTGGGTGTGGAGCCTAATTATCTTGTTTATTTTGTATCACAGCGTTGGACCCCTATACCTTAATGGGGCAGCAACGCTGCCCGTAATTAAACGCTGCCTGGGGGGTCTAGGGGGGGCGGCTCCGACTTTATGGAGCCCCCCCCTGGCAGGGGGTTTCGAGGGCAACGCCCTCGAAGCTAAGAATAGATGTAAAATTGCCTTGTAAAAGTATAGTAATTTCTAGTCAATCTGGGCCATTCATTAGGCGGATTATCTGACAGTAGAAGTTATGTTTAGTTTAGGGTTTTTTTCCCTAGAAGGCAACCCCTCGCTTTTAATGAGGGTATTGTATTGCGGTTGTGAGTTGTGTGTGTATTCTCAGAGAGAGAAACAGATAGGGAGACTGTGAGAGATAATAGAGGATATTACATCGGATCTACTATAGGTTTTGTCTCTTCATTTTGATGGATAATAGAAAGGAAGGACTAGTTGTTCGGGGTGGACGTAGCCCAAACTGGGTGAACCACGTATATCTGTGTCTCTGGTTTTATGTGTTTTGTGTGCTTTCCTCATATTTTACATGTTGCATTGCTTTGTAATATTTAATTTTCTAACAACTGTTATAAGAGCTGAAGGTCTATTTGGCTTATAAACTCATAGGAAAGAAGGGTTCCTAGTTCTAGTGGGAGCAATGGCAGAAGATGGTAAATTTAGGGTCGAGAAATTTAATGGCAAAAATTTCCCGCTGTGGAAGATGCAGATGGAAGATTATCTGTATCAGAAATATCTGTACCTACCATTGAGCATAAAAACAAACAAGTCGACGACTATGACAGACGCAGAATGGGATATTCTTGATAGAAAGGCACTCGGAACAATACGGTTGTGCCTCGCAGCGTCAGTAGCCTTCAATATTTCAAAGGAAACAGCAATAGAGGGTTTGATTAAGGCATTGGAAAAGATATATGAGAAACCCTCAGCCTCAAATAAGGTATTTCTTATGAAACGTTTATTTAATATGAAGATGTCAAAAGGTGGATCTGTTGCAGACCATTTAAATGATTTTATCTGATTGCAGTGGATTAGGATATGTAAAGTACTTTGATGATAGAGTTGAATATTTTATTTACATTGCTCATTTCAGAAAATTTGAATGGTTTTATTCCATAATGCATTAGTAACTGTGTCTCTAGATCTAGTACTTTAAAGTTTGAAGATGTTGTTGGTGCTATCCTTAGAAATCGTGGAAAAAGCTGATGGAACATGGGTAATTCTTTGTTTCTTTGAGATCGGAGTAGGTTCTGTGATATGGAAGAGAAGGAAGCTGGGATATACCGCATTAAATCAGAAAAGGCAAATCCGAGGTCTAGATCGGGGATAGTGTCTTAAAATGTGGAAAGAAAAGGACACCCTAAGAAAGTGTAGATCTCGGAAGGGAAAAGAAGGAGGCATGGCAGAAAAATCTATTGAATCAAAAAAGTGATGTGTTACGGGATGCTTTGAATTCTTTCTTTCAAAAATGTTACGATTCTTAGTTATGGGGGGACTCATTCCATGCCACACCTGATAAGAAATATTTTCATGACTATGTTCAAGGAGATTTTGGACAAGTCTGTTTGGGTGATGATAACCTTGTAGAATTGTTGGAATGAGTAAGGTTATTGTAAAACAAAATAATGGAAACCAATGGCTATTAAAGGAGGTAAGGCATGTTCCAGATCTGAAGAAAAATCTAATTTCAACAGGGCAGTTAGGCAGTGAAGGTTGTGTGACAACTTTCACAGATAAAACTTGGAAGGTCACCAAAGGAGTCCTAGTAATAGCAAAAGGCGAAAAGGTTGGTACATTGTATTTATGTAATGGTATTTCTAACTCTATTAATGCTTTAACTTCCAAATGATCAAATGCAACATTATTGCATCATAGGCTCAGACACATGAGCTGAAACCTTGTAAAAGGACTAGAATCTCAGACAATTATAAGCACTCTGTTTTTAGGAAGATAGATCTGTTTTAATTAGAGAGGTGTTTAAGTGTGTAAGGAACCAAAGGACAATCTCTTGTAAAAAGGTATTGGATCCTGCTACAACAAACCCTCACTTAGGAAATTAGATCCTTCTAGGTCTATATATATTAGACAAGTATCTCTAAGCTTACCTACTCGAGTTGACAAGAAATGAAAGCCTAATCTACAGTAGTAGAATAGACCAAACAAAGAGATAAAAGTATACAAGGGGAAACCTCCTAGCCAGAGTAGATTAGGGTATTAATTTTTCGCAACTAGCCTATCCCATTGCGGAAAAGGGTTAATATTATACTGGGTAGACAACACTTCAAGTACTTTAACGAGCATGAAGTAGACAAGTTCACTCGACAATCGTTTCTAATTTAAGGAGTCTGAAAAGAGATTAAAGAAAACTCCTCCTAGAGTAACGAGTGGTATAAGGGATAGCAATTGGTTTCGGTAATGGTGGAACTACTCATGACATAAGTGGACAAGAGGTTGGCTAATAGGAAAAATCATTGCATTGATTCCCCCAAGAAAGGGAAAAAAACCAAGTGAAAGCAGATGATAGGGAAAGCAGATTATGGTGATGGAATAGAGAATCCAACGCTCAAACCGCAAAAGTAGGATGATAAAAAATGGAAATCACGAGGGATAAAATGTGGAATCCTCCTGGGGTATGGCCATAAATATGATGAAGAATAGGACATGAAGCTCAAATTCTAGGTCATGGCAAATTAGAATGAGGGATTCCAAAAAGAGAATAAAATGACTACATGGGCACCAAATCGTCAAGAAGGTGCTAACTAGGGTATCCATGAGTAGGTAAGCTCTATCGCTAGGCTACGACATGCATACAGGAAGTGGCAAAATTTGCAACTTGATGGGGTCAGACCTAAGGCATCAAAATAGTGTTGATGGTCAAAATTCATTATCAGTGAAAATGACCTAACCCTATATGCTAGTAAAGGAAACATACCTAAGGTACAATGGATGTCGCAAAAAAAACACCACCCTATCATGTAAAAACCATATAGATAGACTAGACCCATGGTTAAATCATATAATGAAATAAATAAGCATGGATAAGGTAAAAACAAGACCATATATTTTTGGTTTTTTGAGTTTTATATTTTTTTCGATTTTTGGCATAAATAAGGCATGATGAATACTTGCATCACACACCAAAACAAAGAGGGGATAAATCATTACACTCTTATATATAATATGTACAAGCACAACACAGTCCAATAGGTCTTGCTAAAGGGTGCCCACAGCTAGGCATAGGGCAAGGGTTTCTATACGCGAACTTATGGAGGGCAAGGTAACCATATGGCTCACCAAAGTGGGGCCATGCCAAAGGAATTCAAACTGCCCAATCTGGAAAATTTGAGCATGCTAAGAACATTCTAACATATTCATGCTCTCAAAATTATCCTGAACACCTAAGGGAGGATTAAGACATAAAGATGGTACAAGACTCTCGTCAACGGGTGGTAAGAAGTTGGACAATTCGTCAGAAATTTCGGTAGTATAATACCAATACTTGACTCAGTCCATTGGTGGAAATGCCAAGGAACATAGGGAAGGTTCCCCCTGGGTTGATTCAATATTTGTGTTGCAAAGCTCCACTTTTTCTGAATTAGGGAGACTAGAGTCAGAAAGAGGCATAACCTCACTAATATTATCAATGGATAGATCCATGACCTCCGAGTTGACTAATCAGGGAGGCTCATCATCAAGGGAGTCATGTGGAACAAGTGGAGGGGTGGACCGTTTGGGAAAAAGAACCTGATCATATTCCATATTGCGATGGATTTTCTGACCAGTGTCAGGAGGTACTGACAGTACTATCGGAGAGGAAATCTCTTCCACAATAGGTGGCGGAGGGTGCTCACTAGCTTGATCAACTTACATAGAATCAAATGACACCACCCATGGATCAGGAGGTCTATGGATTCCATAGGTACGAGAAGAGACCATACTCATAGGATATTTCAAAAGGGATGAAGGAATGTTGGGGGTGTTAATTTAGTAAATACCCCAATAAGAGATGAGATTTTAAACAAACCTGCACCAAAAATCTGATACTAACCAGTGTGGTTTCCAACAAGTGGAACTGAGTTCCTCGTAGTGGAAATTTGGTTCAATGACACGCAGTATTCAAGCTGATCAATGGTGACAATATTGTCTTCGTGGGGAAAGAAAAGGACATCAAATACATATGATACAATTTCATTAATGGCATAAAACCAACTACGACCAAGGAGAAGGTTATAGTCCAAAGGAGCATCGACAACTTCAACATCAACATACACAATATTTCGACCTAACTTAATGGAAAAATTGGGAAGGACCCCCTTTGGTATGAAATTATGACCGTCAAAGGCTTGGAGAGTGGTGTTGGATGTGGCGAGTGTTGGATAGCCAAGAGCCTTCCAACAGGATACTAACATAACACATGTGGAAGAGCCCTCATCCATCAGAGTGTGGTGGATATTCTTCTAAAATATTCGCACAATAATTAGGAAAGAAATGTGATGGAAAAGGTGAGGGAGAACTTTCTCAACATTGAAAGCGATGAGACTAGAGTTTGATAAATCAACTCCATCGATGGCACACAACAAGGTTTTGCGTTGTTGAGGACAACTTTGGAAGATCTCCAAGGAAGACATGGCACAAAGAGCCTAGGAAGATATTCAAAAATAATGTAATTTTGAGTATCCCTCATATAAGGATTGTGTGTCGTCTTACGGAGAACACCCTTAGGGGGACGATAGACAGGTTTTAGAGGCTTATCCAAAGTGAGAGGTCTAGTGGAACTAGGTAGAGCTAGTGAGTCCTTAGAAGGTGAACTCGACTCGAGAACATCATAGGATTTGGCTCGCATAGTCACATTAACATATTCCTTGCACATGAAGATAGATGAAATATGAGTGGGATGGGAAGAGGACCCCTCGTTGCCCCCATGCAGAGGTCGAGAAGGTTGACTGACCATCTGTTGTTGAGGTTGTGCAGAGAATGGATGAGTCAAAACAGCAGGCTTTTGAGTAGACGGTGGTGAAAGAAGTCTACGGACTTCATCCATTCGAGGGCACCCATGAGTAAGATGATCACATTAACAAATTGTACAGGGAAACTTGACTTTCTGGCGATGCTCAGTGGTGTCCCCTCCATGACTCTGAGAATTTGTTTGAGGCTCCTCAGCATTTTGGTTCGATTTTTTATTTCTCTCATTATTATTTTTTTCTTACCACCAGATTGGGGCTTGTTCTTCTATTGATGGGAATTAACCATGCTAACATCGGTGGAATACTTAGGGGGGGTGCCTTAGCAGATCCAGATGCACTTGTTGGGGCTTGAGATGTAACAATCAATTTCGCAATATGGGCAGCAAGTTGGCTCATGGAATTGGAAATAAACCCAATCAAACCATCGGCATGTGGGTCAGGAATAGGTTGAGAAGGGTCAATAGAAGGCCTAAGGGAATTTGGAAACACTTCATACAACGTACAGGATTGTGAACAGATGATATCCAACTGTTGGGAATAAAAAATTGCTTGCTTCTCGGTAATGACTTAAAACATAGACACATCCTTGGAAATATGAGGCCAGAGATATCAAATGAACCATTTACAAAAACATTCATTGGGTAACTTGGTTCTCACTAACCTCTTGCGATGATGCCACTCATGAATGTGATAAAAAATTAGTGTGGCATCATTTTGTTTAGAGTTTGATAAGAGGTCAGATTCGAGATCATACCAAGTAGGCAACTGGAAGCGTGTCAAGAAATTTTGAGCTAGGGAGGCCAAGTCACTTTAGGATGCAGTATCTAACTCGATATGCCACTTTGCGGAATCCCCAATTAATGTTCGCTCTAAGTTTAACAAAAAAATCCACTAGAGAATTAGATGAGTATGATGGATTCTCCCCGTGCTTCCCTTCAAACTTGGGAATATCTGATGGTAACTTGGAAGGCATGGGTGGCCACTAGGGATCATGATGAATGGGGTCATTAGTCAATTTGGCTAAATCTAGAAAATCAAGAGAAGATAAGAACAGATTGTGGAATTGACTAAATGGACATAGGCAGGAGAAGCCCCTGACCAACCTTATGGTCCCCCCATATAAGGATTTCATGGATGCACTTGTTGGTGTAGAAAAGGCTCACCCCAGAAAAAGGTTGTTGCGGGCCAAAATGACTGGTAAATGGATGTTTCCCCCAGGATAGGAACCTATGTAGATCAATGGACCCTCAAGATCAAGATTTCTTATGGGATTGTACCCAGGTTTAAAATAAGTACCACTTTGCATAGTAGGACCAACATAAAGAGGATAACCCGAGTGGGAGACGATACTGGCAGCGAGGTTTCCCCTAGGTAAACTAGCCCCTCTAGTAAATGTATTGATAGGTGGTGCCCCTCCAAAGGGAAAACTATACCAAGCTTGTGGCATACTAGAAGTTACATTTCCCCCAGGGTGACTAGGGACAACTGACAATCCCCCCCACGTATTTCCTAAAGTAACTATGCCTAACTGAGGAATAGGAATGGTTGTTTGGGAAAAGCTCAGTGAATAAATTCATGGACCTACCATATAACTAGGTTGAGGTACCATGGTCGGCATAGAAGATGGTGTGGGCATGGAAACATTCAGGAAATTGGTAGCAGCCATCAGACGAGACTGGTGGAATTCCCCAAGAAGAAGTGAGAGGCGTGGATGGAGGAGTAAAAGTGGCCCCACTAAGAGCTGGAAATGCTCACATGGCAGCTAAGACTGCTGATGCAGAAGGTAATGAGGTCTCAGACTCCACCATAGGGTAAAGAGAGGACAAAAGCACATGAATATAGGCTAGTGTGGAACCATCCAAGTTCAGATGCAACAACGTAGTATCTAATGGATCGGTCAAAGGTGGATTGATAGGAGCATTAGAGTCATCTTCCAAAGTCTCAATAGAGACTAAATCACTATCAGTGGGACCAGGCATAGATTCCAATAATATGTAATGGTCTAAGTCTGGAGCGTCAACGGGCGCTCTCTGTGCATCATAAATGAGTCCACTTCGTTCAGGAAGTAAACCTTGAAAACAACATCACTATCGACGAACAAATTCAGTCAGGGTGGTAATAATTAAAATACAATTATGTTAGTGAAAACACCCTAGGGTCAAAACTACTGACTTAGACCAAACAACACATACTAGAAACGTCCTAAAAGATATCACATGCAAACCAAAATACAAAGAAGCTGGCGGTGGAATAGATATACTAGCGACCTGCTTCCCATCCCTTTTAGCTGTGAATTTGGTACAAGTGCCCTCACAAGATGTGGAACACCCCTCGAGAGGACTAAGAGAGTGTGACTAATATCTCTCCCAGGTACAGAGAAGACGACCTTGAACCTGCACCTGTGTATGAGCCCTAGAAATAAAGGCCACTATGGTCACCACCGACAATAACATGACCTGGGGGGATAGTAACAGGACAAATCTACACACAAGGGTAGGAAATTTAACCCCAAAAAGGAGCCAAGACCGAATCCCCCTTGAGAGTTACCTCCCAAGTGGTTCCCAAGTGATAAAGACACCATTTGTATGCGTGAAAATTTTTTTATATCACGCCACCTGAAACTAATCGAAATGGGTCATGTCACCCCGCCTAGCCCATTTGCGACCTCATGCTTAACCCTCTTGTGATAAGGGCTTCCCACACTGCACTAATACGAATGGATTTTACTCCCTACCGCAAGGTGCTAAGTTTATTTTTTGGTCTAGGAGAAGTTAAATCACACTCCTATCTCCAAGACCCTAGCCTAAGCTAGTGTTGCTGTACTACCAATGAAAGTAAAAGGAAAATCTAGTTAATTTTATTATCGCGTTGATTTTAATGGTTGTTTTTTACACAAACAGGATGCGGCGTGAAACTGAGATGGTGTGTAAGACTCTTAGTTAGTCACCCTAGTGCAGCTATATGCAATTTTTGTTTTCACTTTGATGAATGCTAGCTACAAGAGGGTAAGAGTTTTCAAAACACCCCAATTTCTATTATAATGCACTTTTCACTAGATCTTCTTGAATTCAAAATATCCCAATAGTTTGTGAATTAATGACCCAAAAACAAACCGAAAAGAGACCAAAGCAAGAATTCATAGCACTCCAAAAGCGAAACAGCGAGGAAAACAAATCCCAATAAAACACACTCAAGGCAATCAAACTGAAAGCCAAAAGTGAAAAAAAGAAGGAAATGTAAATAATATAGGGCTATAGCACAATTGCTCAATGAGGGCCAATGTTCTACAATGGTAAAAACCAGACCCTAGAGGCAGGAAGGCCTAAACAAGATCAAATGAGAGTGATGAAAAGCAATGAAAACACACTCAAAATAACTTTTCTAGATGACAACTACACAACCAATCACAACATCAACAATTGTGACAAAAATAATCAAGAGAAGAAAGAGATCACTAAAAAAAAAGTGAAAAAAGTGCACAAATGACATAAAATTTTTAAATTGAGATATGAAACAGATCCAAGTAGTCACCAAAAGTATCCAAACAGATCTAAAATTGATATCTATAGATGAGAACACTAGTCCTCAACCAAATCGCACAAAGATTCATTCAATGGAACCTTGAAGAACATAAGCAATGGAATATCCCAACCGATGAATAAGAAATGGCTCAAATATGAAAAATATCAGCAGCTAACAACAACAAAAAAATAATAGATCCAATATATCTCCAATAGATTAGCAAGTTCTGAAATAAAAAACCTGAAAAATTAAGCAAATAAGCTCAAGGAAACCCCAAAATTGGGAAAAACTGATAGAAAATAGGTTGAATTTTCAACCAGCCATAACGTCCTCATACAGACTCAGTTTCAGGTGATTTTGTTTTTGTTTTGAGGTAAAATTTAAAGAGGAATACAAATTTGTAATTATTTTTACCCAGATATTATAGAAAATAACAAAAAAAAACCGAAAAATTAGTTGTGTGCAAGGGCAAAAGAAAAACAAACTAACCAATTTCAATTGGCCATAACTCCCTCATACAAAGTCCGTTTTTACTGATTTTTTTGTTTTTGTTTTTGGATGAAATTCTGAGATGAATCCATTTTTTGGTCAATTCAATCAAATTCTATACAAATAATTCAGAATTTGATTTTAAATGCACGATCTATTATTCTCTCGTATAAAAAACAAAAAACAAAACTCTAGAGCTAAGATCAACTCAAATTTGAACCAAATAAAATAAATGGAGATCAAAATGAATCTACAAAACTACAGAGAATGCAATGGGAGGCCAAGGAAGAGATAAATAAATAAAAATCAGAGGAAAGTGGACACAAATCAAGTATGTTCTCATTGAAAGCACCAATTTTGTTGCATCTAAATTTGCAAGGATTTGTTTCTTCGTGATCTAGTGTCTGATTAAATCACCAGAAAAAAAGAAACAATACCAATGAAACAATAAAGGGATCCCAATCTTGAATGATCAACCATGCAGCATGCAACTAGTTATGTTATAAAGAAGAGAGATCGCACCTGAAGACCTCGCAGGTTGGGGAAGGGTTTTGAGCTCAATGCAGATCTTGCACTCCACTTGAGCGATCTATCACATCCACATCCAATCTCACCCCTGCACAGAATCACAGCCAAATAGAGACGATAGATGATATTCCTCATAATATCATTAGATCAAAAGCAATAAAAACCGATTATAAGATTTGCTTAATACATAATCATATACGGGAAGGAACATGAATTTTTAATAATAATGTTAAAGAATACAACGCTTATACCTTTGCCTCAAAACTTTCTCTCCTCCAGCTTGTAGGATGGTATCCTCTCCCAATACAGGGGAAATCTCACCCTATATTTTGGATACTCTCCCTCCAAAGGCTTTCCTCTTTGTGAGATTGTATAAACTCATTCAATCCTTTGAGATAATGTATCTAGACGCCTAGGGGCTTGAGAAGTTAGGAAACTTCTACAATAATGGACCCCTAGCCAACTCATACACAAGTGGGTCAATTTGATCTACTTGGGAATGGGAAACTCTAGAAACCTTTTTCACAATTATGATATTTTTCTCAATTATCTCAATTATGAAATAATTATTATCTCATAATTAGAATTTTTTGGTAAAATAATTATGAGAAATTGCTCAATTATGTAATTTCACCCTTTTATGTTATGAAACCAGCTCCAAAAATAGAAGAAAAGAGAGATCAATGCCTTATAAATCAGCCACTTCGAGGGGGCAACCTCCTTTACATTACATAGATGAACAATTCCTAGATGATCCAAATGACAAAACTTCCTTTCTATATATAGGAGTCCATGGGGTCACAATATAATCCTAGCCGACCTAACAATAATAATGTAAGGGAACAACAATAACAGTAGTGGGGTTTTATGGGGCACAATAATAACAATATGGGGACTACAGGGGTACGAAAATAACAATGAGGGTGCTACACTAACAACAATAAGGGACTACACTAGTAATATAGGGGCGGGACCTAACATGCCCCTCTCCTTCAAAAAATTGTTGTCCTCAATGCTTGAGTAGCTCTGGATGCTTTTGTATAGAATTCTCATCCTCCCATGTGGAATCTTCAGTGGGTAAGTTCTTCCACTTGATGAGATACTCTGAAAATGATCGATTTAGTAGTTGCCAAGTTCTTACTTCCGTGACTTCTTCAGGTTCCAATATTATTTTTCATTCCTCATCAAGTGCTGGTAATATTGTTTGAACTGGAATTTTGTCACCTATAACCTTCTCTAAGCATGAAACATGGAAAACTGGGTGTACTCGAGGAGAAGCAGGAAGCGCCAATTTTTATTCCATACTACCAATATTTTGCAACACCTTGTAAGGACCATAGTACTTTGGCGATAATTTATTATCCTTCTTAGCTTCCTTGAGGGACATTTGTTTGTATGGTTGTAGCCAAAAAAATACCCAGTCTCCTACATCAAAACTTCTCTTGCTGCGATGTTGATCTACCTATTGTTTCATTCAATTTTGTGCCAAATTTAGGTTATCCTTTAAGAGTTGGAGAACTTGTTCTTGATGCTCGATGTGATATTCCACTACTTGAACCTTAGAATTTTCTCTTAAAGATGATGTGATGGGAATTGGATGATATCCATAAAGTGCCATAAATGGGGTCATTTTTGCTGCAATATGGAAGGAAGAGTTATGCAACCATTCACCCAAAGGTAACCACTTCACCCATTGTGTTTGTTTATCAAATACAATAGAACGAAGGTATCCTTCCAAACATTTGTTCACTATAACAATTTTCCCATCGGATTGAAGATGATAAGATGAGCTATGGGCTAGTTGAGTACCCAAACAAGAAAATAATTCCTTCCAAAAATTGCCAGTGAAAATGGGATCTTTGTCGCTTACAATAATCTTTGGGTTTCCATGTAGCTTTTGAATTGTTTCCATAAATGCAGTAGCAATTGTACTTGATTTAAATGGATGAGCTAATGCACAAAAGTGTGCATACTTGGCAAGAATATCGACTACCACCATGATGACACTCTTTCCTTCAAACTTAGGTAAACCTATGATAAAATCCTTTGAAACCTCCTCCCAACGTTGACTTGGAATGGGTAAAGGTTGTAGCAGACCCGAGGTCTTAATTTTCTCAACTTTATTTTGATGATAAACCAAACATTCTTCCACAAACTTTTGAATATCACATTTAAGGCTATCCAAAAAAATTATTTATTCACCCTGTGGTAAGTTTTTAAAAATCCTGAGCATCCTCCTACATGAGAGTTGTGCAATTCCAAAAGAATATTTTTTCTTAGTTGGGAATTCTTACAAAGATATAAGCGATCATTGTACCATAAGGAATAATTTTTCTAACTAAATGTATCATATGTACTGGGATATTCCTACAACTTTTGAATGAGTGTCCACACTTCTTCATCATTCTTCTATTCCTCCCTTGCTTCAGTTATCCAATATGGTTGGATAATAGAAATGGCACAAAGCAATGCTTCCACCTCCTCATCCTTTCTTGAGAGTGCATCGGAAACAAAATTTAGCTTTCCTTTTTTGTATATGATTTCAAAGTCATAACCCAACATATTTGTGATCCATTTTTGCTACTCTTCTGAAGATAGTATTTATTCCAAAAATTATTTAAGACTATCATGATCAGTTTTTACCTTGAAGTGTATTCTCATTAAGTAAGGTCACCATTTCATTAGTGCATGTAGCATTTCCAACATTTCCTTCTCAGAAATAGCTTTCAATAAATACTTTCCTTTGATTGTACAACTTTCAAAAGCAATGGTTCTTCATTCTTGCATTAAAACAACACCAATTCCATTTCATGAGGCATCACATTACACAATAAAGGTTTTTGTGAAGTCTGGCATAGCTAAGACCATTGCTAGGAACATTTCCTCCTTAAGATTTTCAAAGGCCTTAGTTGCTTCATGAGTCCATGAAAATGCATCTTTCTTCAATAATGTTGTTAGAGGTGTTTCTATTCTCCCATAATTCTTAAAAAACTTGTGATAATACATTGTTAACTCGAGAAATCGACTCAACTGCTTTATGGTTGTGGGGACTTTTCATTCCTTAGTGGCTTTAATTTTGTTAGGGTCTACCTTAACACCCTCCTGAGATACAATATGACCTAGATATTCCACCTCTTGTACTCCAAAGAAGCATTTGTAGTTTTTTGCATATAATTGTTTCTCCTCCAATATTTTGAGCACCCTATCAACATGTTGAACATGATCCTTCCAAGACTTGTTGTAGATTAGTATATCATCAAAAAATACTAACACAAATTTTCTAAGGCAGGGTTTAAAAATGGAATTCATTAACCCTTGAAATGTAGAAGGTGCATTGGTAAGGCCAAAAGGCATGACCAAAAATTCATAATGACCCTCATGAGTTCAAAATATTGTTTTCAGAATATCTTCATCCTTCACTCTAATTTGATGATATCCTAAACGAAGATCCAACTTGGTAAAATAAATTGCTCCATATAATTCATCCAATAATTCATCAATCACAGAAATAGGAAATTTATCTTTAATAGTGAGCTTATTGAGCTCCCTATAATCTAGACACATGCACCATGATCCATCCTTCTTGTGCACCAATACTATTGGAGTAGAGAAAGAACTTTGACCTGGTTGAATTATACCAGCCTCTAGCATTTATGCAATCATATGTTCAATTTCGCTCTTTTGGGAATAAGGATATATGTAAAGCCTGAAGTTTGGAGGAACACTTCCTGAAATCAAATGAATAGCATGATCATGATCACGAATAGGTGGGAGTCCTTTGGGAGTTTTAAACACCTTGGAATGATTGTCCAAGACTTTTTGGAGATCTATAGAAATAGATGATTTTGATGTTGGAACTTCTAGTGAGCATAATTGTGCAATTATGCCTCGTTGTTCTTTCTTTAGAAGCTTTGTCATGATACTAGAGCTTATTATCTTTCCCTACTTCCCTGCGATACCCCATAATTCAACTTCCTTTCCTTCTGAAAAAAAATTCAAGAAAAGTTCTTGAAAATTAAAAGCAATAGTCTCCAAAGATTGTAACCATTATACTCCTAGTACAACATTAGCACCTCCCATTGGAATGGAAATAATTGGACTATTCAATACATATTCCCCCATGGTTACCTTGATATTATGGAATTTTCAAGAGCAATTTATAGTTCCTCCATTTGCAACCATCACATGACACTCTGGTGTTGGGTATAGGAAGCAATTCAATTCCTTGGCTACCTTACAATGAATAAAATTATGGGTACAATTAGGGTCCTATAATAATAGGATTCATAATTTTGAATTGACTATGATTAGTCTTGTAATATGTACATACTTTTCTTTCTGCAAATTGTTTTCCCATATTAAAAATTTAAAAATGTAAAGAGGGTAAAAATTCCTAAAAAAAAATCAAAGGACCGAAAGAAAAAGATCAAAAAGAATATAAAAAATGAATCCCAAACAAAAAAGAGATAAAAATATATCATGAAAGTGATGTAAATTCAAATTCCACTACTTTTTACTTTACTTTGCAAAATAATATTGTGTGCAGCTTATCAAAAATGCCACAATCCATGAAGGTCAAACTGCTTAATCTTGATCTTTCATGCTTTAAATTTCATGCTGATAGATAGAGAATAAAGATCTAGCCAAACTGTTTAATCTTGGCAGATCAGTAGTTAGGTAGAGAATAATAAATGAGCTCAACAATTTAATCTGAGCCATTGGAAGTAATAAGGATAGAATTAGATAGTTTGTTGTAAAAAGAAAAATAATAAGGGTTTGCAAGCTCAAATGCACCCAAAGAAATGAAGAAAAAATGTTAGGGTAGCTAATAGGTAGATAGAAGCAGTTTTCACAAGGCATGGATAGCAGAAATTGATCATTTCATATTTACTAATTTCTCTCTAAATTCATTTTCCCTTGTAAAATTACCCGTTCCCCTTCATTTTAACCCTGTCCCCTAACCTCACTATTTTTTCCCTTACAAAACCCCTTTTCCTGAGTTAAAAATGCAAATTTTCCTTTAGAAAAGTAAAACCCTTAATTAACTTCCATTTTCATTCAAGAATACACCAAAAACCCCTAAAATACCTTTATCCTAAGTCTAAATGGTTAAATTTATATATTGGGTCCCACTACGAAACATCCCTCCCCGATATAAGTTTTTACATTAAAACTTAGTGATAATCCCGTACCTATTAACATTTGACTTTATTTATTAATTCTCATATACACATTATCCTATATTATATTAATTCCCTTTATATATATTTCCCCAAGGCTTGTTTTATTTTATAGCCTAAGGTTTAAATTTCCCGCATTTGATTTATTTTGGGCCCACTTGTTATAAACCTCGCCTATACATAGGTCCCACTTTCCTCTAACTCATTGGCTATATATTAAACCCACTCATTATAAACCCCAACCATATATATTAAGGCATAACTTATATGCATACAAATCATCACATGACATTAAACATGTCCCCACGCCTATCAAATCCCCAATGGATCCTGCTCATTCGCCCAACTGTTAGATCAACTCTGATCAGATCCGACGACCAGTAATCCTTTTCGCACGCTCGAAAGCCCGATATTTAACAACCCCGAGACCTTGCAA
Source organism: Pinus albicaulis (assembly GCA_034641835.2). Classification (NCBI taxonomy): domain Eukaryota; kingdom Viridiplantae; phylum Streptophyta; class Pinopsida; order Pinales; family Pinaceae; genus Pinus; species Pinus albicaulis. Next base: position 1,395,296,652 of record CM076572.1, read on the forward strand.
AATGTGTGGTTTTCGGAGCCCCACTCCCTGCAACGTGTCAACTTTCCATTGCATCGCATCCTCAGAAAAAAATACCACTTACCACCTTCGGCAGATGCAAAAACCACAAGCTGCATTCCTGAACGTTGCGGCAAAATTGTCCTGCCTTTTGAATTAACCCGCGCCTTTTCACCATTTTTATGTTACATTGTGCACGAATAGAGCATTTTCGACCTATTCTTGAGCTAAAGAACAGCGGTTGACCCTGTTTTAAGCCAGACTTCAACAGAATTCAACCCTGTTATTGCTACAGTCGATGTAGAACCTAATTGAAGTATTATAAAGATCAGTAGAACCTTAGAAAGCTTCTGTTGCATCCAGAAACACCCCTGCAAGCAGAAAATCACCCTTTCCAGGTATTCCTCAGTGCAAAGGCATGTTCCTGAAGCTAAAAGAAAGTAATTCAGTAATTGAATCAGTTTAGTAGCCTTTGCAGACCAAAAGAAAGCCCATGTTGCCTTCCAATCCATTTTCTGCAGGCCCTAGGCATCTTTTTACAGAATTCCCAGGTCCTAAGACTATTTTGATCACAGAGATTAAATTTAACCAATTAAAGCATTTTAGACCAGGGGAAAGGCCCTTGTTTCATCTCAAATCATTCTGCAAACTGTAAATATCTTTCAAAGGTGCTCCTAAAGGCCTTAATCTGTTTTTTTTTAAGCTAAAAGAAATAATTAACTCATAAATCAAACAAAACAATGGCTTCCCAAGGAATTTTAACTGCCAATCCTCTACAACCTCCAGTTGTAGATGTAGAAAACACCCCATTAGCAGACAGAGATTTTAAAATTAGTGACCCTTTCACTTAGTTTAATCTTCATGAGATCCACTGCTGGAGGCATGACAAATCCATTGACCAAGCTGATGAAGTTTTCATTTGGGAGTCCAATTTTCCCAAGTATGTTGTCCGACAGACCTTCCAATATCTATATGTGATTAGACTTTTCCAAAATTGTTATTTCCCTGATCAAAGAGCCATTATAACCCTTGGAAAATAAATTATGTTCACTATCATAGCTGAGTCAATTAACCAAATGTTGCAGATCTGACCTAAACCTTGTGAAACCCCTTTATATATTGAGACCCTACCACAGTTGTATCTGAATCTACACTTCCCCAATAGGTTCCAGATATTCCAGAAATTCATTCCTTCATCTGTAGAAACTCCCAAAACCAATCCTCCTTATCCAGCAACCATATTTTCTGAAAGAACCAGACATATTATTAGCATGTTGTCTTTTATTCTGGGTTATTTCATAGATGAGCATGTTGATGCTTCAGTCCTAGGGTTTTTGTCTATTTTCACCCCTGGTCAGCCTCCTGCTACCATTTTTAATTTTGCTCAGTATCTTGCTGACTCAATTCATGAAAAACTTGTCAAAATGCCTGAAGGTATCTTCAAATATTCCTCAATTTTATTCCACATGTTTCTGTACTTTCAACCTGATAGATTTGCTATCAATTTTCAGAAACTACATGTTGAAGGTAATCCATAGTCAATTATATTTTGGACTCCATTAATTAGGAAAGACTCCACACAGTCCACCTACACAGAATTCATTGACTCTTTCATCCATCGAATTGTCAACATGTTGAACAGCAGTAGTCAACCAAGAGTCAGTGATGAGATTAAAAAGATCCTGCAATTATCAGAGCACAGTAGGATAGGAGATTGGTACCTATATCAGAATCACACAGAAATTAGGGTATATGGATCTAATCGTTTTCCATATAAGCTGCCCAAATACCTCCCAATGAGGTTACTTTCCCTTGAGTATATCAAGCAGATCCTTAATTCTAATGCAGTAAATTTCTTGGTAGCCAAAAAGAAGATACAGTTCAAGATAAAGAATCAGGTTGGCCCTTTTATTTGCAACAGTAGAGATGCAGGTCCACGGACAGAAAAATATTTGCAGGAGTTTAATTTCAATCATAGTTTTCAGTGGTATTATGATCCTTTAGGAGTAATAAGAAAGTTAAGATTCAAATGTAAATTAACTCCTTATGTACATGAGTAAAAACCAGACATTGAGAAATACTCCAATCAAACTGAATGGTTGGATAACACTTTAACAGAGTCAGAGAAGCAAGGTGATACTAGTTCCATCTTGCAGACTCCGACCCAATAAGATAGGAACTCTAAAAGAGTCAGAGAAGAAGGATCATACTCAGCACAAACTACCACTGAAACAAAATTTAAATCTATGTACAAGAAGAAGCCAAAATTAAATCTTGTAAATGAAGAAGTGGAAACTATTGAAGTGATTGACACAGATACAGTGGAAAAGGATAATGCAACACTTGAATTTTCTGAAGAAACACACCAGCCTTCAACATCAAACACTCAAATGACTCAAAAGCAACATAGTGTTGAAGTATCTTCATCCAACAAGCCATCAGAGAAAGTGCATGACATCATGCATAAGTACAAAGAAATAAATATCAGAAATGAAGCCTAGTGACCAAAGTAGATTTCATTTTGCGTTTCAATACAAAACTAGAAATATGCAGATGACCTTCTAACAGCCAACAGTTAAACATCCCAAATCATTAGCATATTATAAAAATACATCATATGAAGTTAAAGCAAAATATCTTCATCATATTGACTAGATAAAATTTCACAAACAAGCTGGTGAAATGTTGTATTCTAGAATGACAAATAAAGTCATGAGTGTACAGAAGTTGCAAAACACTCTTGGGAACATTAGAAATCAGCTCAAATTAGAAAAATAATCTTCACGGGCTAAAGACAACAAAATTAAATCTTTGGAAGATTTAATTATTGAAGTAGGATATGATCCTAATAATGTCAAAGTTGCAAAAGAACTGATATAGAAAAAGAATGGTGTAGGAATTTACACGATAAGTTCTGTAGATCAAGAACCAAAGGTCATCGCTCAAAAACAGATCACAAATCAGTACACCAATATAATCATGTGGTTAAAACCCTCAAAGAGGGAAATAGTCCATTGCCTGAGCCAACGCGGCTACTTCAGGCAATTTATTAATATACAAATAAAAGTTACATATGTTTCTCTCATAAACGGTTATCGGACAAATGACCCTCCATGCTCTTTAAATAGATATCATGGACCAATCGGGTGTTAAACCACGAATCAAGTGTCGATAATATCGAGGAGAAAGATAACCGTCAGATCACTACAAATCGTGACCGCTGGATTACAAGTTACAAATGTACATGGTAAAGAAACACACTTTACCTAACTCTACACTAGACTAAGTTATTCTTAACTATTTCCTATGTGTCGGAATAACTTAACATCCCCCCTTAAGAACAACTTGGGATAGGATTGAAGGATTTACAAAGGTGACACAAAAGGAGCCTATTTCCTATGTGTCGAAATATCTTAACATCCCCCCTTAAGAACAACTTGGGATAGGATTGAAGGATTTACAAAAGTGACACAATAGGAGAAGGAATGAGGCATTAGAGCCTATTCCCCCTTAATAGCAACTTTCCTGAACTCCAAGCATGGATCAAAGTTTGGTAAACTTCGCTTCTGTGAGAGCCTTTGTAAAGATATCGGCTACTTGATCATTGGTTGGACAGTACTGCACTTCAATAACACGATCATGAATAAGCTTTCGGATGAAGTGTATGTGGAGTTCAATGTGTTTCATATGCTAATGTTGAACTGGATCTTTACATAGCTGAATGGCACTCTGATTATCACACCAAAGTGTAATTGGATGTTGTTGATACTGCACCACGATACTCCGCTTCTGCTGAAGAAAGAGAGATGGCACTTTGTTTCTTACAAGACCAAGTAATAGGTCCACGATACTCTGCTTCCGCTGAAAAAAGAGAGATGGCACTTTGTTTCTTACAAGACCAAGTAATAGGTCCTGAACTAAGAGTGAATACATAGCCTGTAGTAGACTTTCGATCATTAGGGTCACCAACCCAATTAGAATCATTGAAACCAATCAACAATGGAGACGCTCCTACACTGTAATGAATCCCGAACTAAACTGTACCTCGAATATATCAAAGTATTCTTTTAGCTAATTTCTAGTGACTTTCAGGAGTTTGGTGCATAAATCGAGCGACAAGACCAACAACAAATGAAAGGTCAAGATGGGTATGGGTTAGATATAGAATTTTACCAACAAGTTGACGATATAAGGTAGCATCAACTTCATGGGTAATACAAGTGACTGAAAGCTTGACTCCAGACTAAAAGGGAGAAGGGGTGGCTTATAGTATTCCATGTGAAAGTGGTGTAGAATATCACAGGCACACTTGGAATAAGAGAGGGAAATGCCTTCCTTGGATTGCAAGACTTGAAGACCAAGGAAATAATGCAAGTGTCCTAAGTCTGTCATTTCAAACTTCTTTTTGAGGCTAGACTTCACATGGTTTATATGGTTTGGATCACTAACAGTAAGGATAAGATCATCAACAGAAAGAACAAGGATGGTGAAGGAATTTACCACTTTCTTGGTGTAGACAGTGTTGTCAGAATGACACCTAGAAAAGCAATTATCTAATAGAAATATATCCATTTTGGCATACCAAGCCCGAAGATCTTGTTTGAGACCATAGAGAGACTTCCTAAGGCGACAAACAAGGCTAGAGTCGTTTTGGATAAATCTAGGGAGTTTTTCCATGTAGATTTCTTCATGTAAATCTCCATGTAAGAAGGTGGATTTAACATTCATCTGATGGACTTCCCATTTAAAGGAGGCAGCAAGGGAAAGAACAAGGCAGATAGAATTCATTTTGGCAACAGGGGAGAAGGTTTCAGTATATTCAATGCCCTCAACTTTTGAAAATCCTTTAGAGATAAGACAAGCTTTATGTCTATCCACTTTTCCATCTGGTCCAAGCTTTGTTTTGTAAACCCATCTGCATCTGACAAGTTTTCTTCCTTTTGGAAGAGGAACAAGATCCTAAGTATCATTCGCCAATAAGGAGCGATAATCTTCATTCATAGCTTCATCCCAATATGGATGACCAGAGGCTTCTTCAAAGGTTTCTGGATGAGGATTTTCTGGAACTTGAGCCAATAAGGAAGAGGCTCTTTCAAACTGAGAACATGTACGTCGTCGATCGGCAGGGTCACCTATAAGAGAACCTGCTGCATCCCGAGTAGAGTGGACCCATCTTGGAAGCGGTGGAGTAAAAGGAACAATTTCAAGAGGTGGAGGAGGATTTTCATCCTCGCTGTCATCATCTAAACTAGAAGTAATGCTATTAAAAATAGAAAAGAGAGAGAGAGGTGGCACATATGCCGAATCAGGCTCACAGGCCAAAGGTGGCACACCCGCCGAACTAGGCTTGCATGCCGATATATTTTCATCAAATTTTACATCTCTTATAATGATTATATTTTTGGATTTTGGTTGAAGAAGTCTATATCCTTTGACATCTTCAGAATATCCAACAAAAATGCATTTTTCACTCTTAGGTTCTAAGGCTTTATGTTTCGCATCTGGAATATGGGCCCAAGCATCACTTCCAAAAACCCGAAAGTGACTTACATCTGGTTTGATTGAGCTCCAAGCTTCTTCTGGAGTTATATTCGTTAAAACCATAGTAGGAGTGCGATTTACTATGTAATTTTCACAGTTAATGGCTTCTGCCCAAAAATTGAGACCAAGTCCTTTAGATTGAATCATATAATTATCCATTTCTTTTAGGGTGTGATTCTTCCTTTCAACTACACCATTTTGTTTTGGAGTATATGGAACAGTATGTTGCAATTGAATATCATGCTCAGTGCAGAAGTTGATAAAAAAAATTTTAACATATTCTCCTCCATTGTATGATCCTAACTTAAGAATTTGATGTCCAGATTGTTTCTCAAAAAAGGCCTTAAAGGCCAAGAACACGTTAAAAACTTCACTCTTGAGTTTTAAGAAGTATAACCAAGTGCGTCTGGAAAAATAATCAATGAAAGTTAAGAAGCAATTGCAACCAGAGAAAGAAACAACATGAAGTGGACCACATAAATCACTGTGCACAAGCTACAAAGGGGCTAAAGCGTGCCAAGAGGCACGTTTGTCAAAACTATCCCGATGATGTTTTCCGAGTACAAATCCAGAGAAAACACCATCTCGGCAAGATACCATAGGAAGACTCGTCACCATATTTTCCTTACATAGAGTTTAAAGAGAGCAATAGTTTAAGTGATCAAATCGTTCATGCCAAAGCTTGTTCACTTCATCATTATGAGCAACAAAAACGGAGGGAAGACATGATGATCCAAAGTTGTCAAACTTATACAACCTTATGGAATCATCAGCAATGCTAGTAGCTAAAATATGTTTAGGATTTTTTAGGTCCTTGATTACAACATCATGAGGTGATAATTCTACTATTTTCCCTTCACCTGAATGAGTTATCTGATAAACAGAGATAAGTTTGCATGACAAGGTAGGAACACATAATACATCATTAAACTAACCATTATCGAGATGAATGGTTCCAGATCCTACAACATTAAGAGGTCTATCATCACCAACATAAATATGTTTGTTGTTACAATCATTTAAAGAAGAAAACATAGCTTTTTTTTTTGGCCATGTGATAATAAGCTCTAGAATCAATGAGCCACTCATGAGAATGAGAAGAGGAAGATACATTTAATACATAACCATATCTTGATGCTTGACAACCACAAGCAGAAAGTGCCATTCTTGAAGATGAAGGTGAAGAGTGCTCCAAATTGATGTTGTGCTTCTTCATGGCTGCTTCTAAGGCTTCCATCTTCTTAAAACATTTGGGCACTATATGGCCATCACGATTACAAAATTTGCAATGTCTATCGGTCTTCTTCCCTTTGTTTTTATTTGCCTTATCATTTTGGTGAGTTGATTTTTCAATTTGTAGTTGAAATTTCTTAGGACCCTTGTTTGGTTTCGGATCATATTTTTTAGGATACTGCTTCTTGGGATTCTTTTGATATGATTATTGTTGGGCTGCTAAGGATTTCTTAGAAGCATTTCCAGGAGTGATAAGACCAAGGTGTAAGAGTTTTTCTTGTTCTCTTAGCAAAGAATCACAAAAGGAATAAAAAGAGGGATTCTTGTAGGTGGTTCCTGAATAAATGATGGCTTCTCTAGTGGAATGGAAGGTGGAAACAAATACAAAGTATGTAGGGCCAAGCTTAGCGAGAATGCAATAGATGAAGCTACTATCTTCCTTTTTGACCTTACAACCTTCTAAAAGAAGTCTAAGGGTCATGAATTTGGACAAAAAGTATTCAATAGAGAAGAAATTATTGGGGTCAAAGGTAAACAACTCATTTTCAAGTTGATGGGCCCTGATTTGATTTTGAATGCCTAAGACAATATTTAGCTTGTCCAAGGCTTCATGAGGGGTTTCAATGTCAAGGATATGAAATCGAAGATCTTGAGAAATGGACATTCCTATCAACCCTCGTGTTTGGTCTTGTTTATTTTCCCATTTAGTGACTTTATCATCATCATAAGGTTTAATTTATACTCCTATGGCTATTCTATAAAACCCTTTACTTCTAATTATATCTACTATGTGAGGTAGCCATTGGAAATAATTGGTGCTGTTAGGAATAATCGAGCATGCACTTTCCATTTTTTTTTAAACTGAAGCTAATAAAAGCTGAAACTAACTACTCCATGAAAAGAAATCGAAAAATTAGTCCGTTTCAAAAAAATGGCTCAAAAAACTGTTTTTGAATGAAGAATTTATGCCTTTTTGAAAAAATGAGTTGAAGATGTCGAATAGTTACGGGAACGGGATGAAGTGCGGATTTTTTTAAAAAATATCTGCCCCTTTTAACAAAAAATTTTTACAAAAGAAGCTTGAGAAGGAGACTTGAACCCAAGACCTTTATTCTTATAAACTAACTCCTCACCAAGTGAGATAGTAAAAATATTATGTTATTGTTTGTAAGGAGGAAGGGTTTTTTCTTTTTTGTTACTCTATGGTGTGCGTGCCTTTTCCTGCACAAAAAAACAGAGCAAAAAAAAAACAAAATGCAAGCCTTACGGCAGAATGTTAGATTTCGGTTAGCCTTACTAGCAACTAACAATTTTTTCACTATTTCTAATTTCCCGAGATCGCACAAAGACACGGGGAAAGAGCATGCATAGCAAAATAATCTCTTTTCCTGTTTTTGATTTGCCAAGATCGCACGCAGCACAGAGAAAAGAGAATACACAGAGAAGAGGGTATAGATCTGAAAAATAAATAAAACCTATAAAACGAAAATAAACAGATGGAACCGAAATAAGCAAAACTATTAACAAATATAACTGCAAAACAGATGCTTTATACCTCCGGATCTAAACTATCATAACTTGGGCAGCCATAAACCTTTTCGCATCAAACGAAAGACGTTCCTCACTGTAACAAACACTCTGGAGACAACAGAGTAGTTCTCCAAGCCCAAAAATATTCATAAATAGTAGATCTACAAAACGGCATTCGCATGCAATCAAACCGGCTTCGGATTTTGATCAACAACGGATGTGGCTCTCAAAATAGCTCTGATACCATGTAGGAATTTACAGGGTAAGTTCCGTAGATCAAGAACCAAAGGTACTCACAAATAGATCACAAATCAGTACACCAGTATAATCACGTGGTTAAAACCCTCAAAGAGGGAAACATTCCACGACCTAAGCCAATGCGACCACTTCAGGCAATTTATTAATATAAAAAGAAAAGTTACATATGTTTCTCTCATAAACGATTATCGGACAAATGACCCTCCATGCTCTTTAAATAGAGATCATGGACCAATCAGGTGTTAAGCCACGGATCAAGTGTCGTTAATACCGAGGAGAGAGATAACCGTCAGATCACTACAAATCGTGACCCTTGGATTATAAGTTACAAATGTACATGGTAAAGAAACATACTTTACCTAACTCTACACTAGACTAAGTTATTCTTAACTATTTCCTATGTGTCGGAAAATCCTAACAAATGCAGACATTGTTGCATTAAAGAAGCAACTAAAATTGCCTTCTACTGAACATCCACAAGCAAAGGAAGTGTTAGAGGATGCAAGCCAAAAAGATGAGATAATGAACCTCATTCTTCAGTTAACTACCCAAATAAAAGAAATGGAAAATGAGATGGACAAGTTAGTGCAGGAGAAAAAGGCCAGAACAGAGTAATTTCTTGTCACTGTTATTCATGTAGTCACTACTATTGTTCCTTCCACATTAGCAGAATCATTGGCCCCTTTAGTTTCAATGGCTACAGCACTTCCTGTCACATCAGCTACTACTTCGACAACAGAGTCATCTACAACAGTAGCACAGTCTACAGATGAGGCAGGAAAACTAGTAAAAGCAATGCAGAAAATGTCTATTCATAAAAATTAAATCAACAGACTTAAAGAACAGTTGAAAATTCTGAGTGATGAAAAGAAACTAGTCCAAATTATGCACAACAATGAATTTCAGAAAAGAAATAGGTTGACAGAGAAATTGAAAAAATTAGAGAAATATTTAACTCTAAAAGAACCAATGGCACAAGTCAAGCAGCAGCTTTGGGCCAATATCATTGAATCTGTCAATGATATTTGGCCATCCATTCAAGTTATCTATGAAAAAAAATATCTAATCAAAGCAGCAGGTGAAGCCATCCAGAAAATCAAAGAAGAACTTGGTAAGAAGCCAAAAGAGGCTAATGAAATCATAAAATTCCTTAATTCCAAGAATAAGAAGCAATTAGAAAAGATTGAAATTAGTGACAAGACAAATACAATTCTTAAAGTTATGAAGGTTATTTCAAAGAGAAACTTAATGATACGGCTAGAAGAAAAATGTCAAAACATGGAGCTTGGCATAACTAGATTCATGATGAAGTTTGATATTCTGAGATGGAAAGGCTTGTCAAATCCACTGGTTATTAATGACAGGTTGATGAAGCAAGAGGATTATGATAAAAAAATCAGAGAAGTAGCTAAAGAACAAGCAAACAATTTAGCCCTGCAGGTAATTCCAACAGGGAAAGTACTTTACAAGAGTTTTTAAAACCTTTTTTACCTGCAACATGAGGTAAAACATTTATTCATCAACAAACCTACATTTTCAAAGTATACAGAGACTGATGAAATATTCAGAAGGATGGTGAAAATTAAGTTACCAAATGCAGAGAATTGGGAGAAATTAATTGATTTACTGTGAAAACAGTAAAGGTTTAAACAGATAAAACAAAGCAGTAACATTTTGCAGTGAAAACATGATAGTAAAAGAGTATCAGATTTTAAAGTGTGTCAGTTGAAAGTCAGAGTCAAAGTTAAAACATAAATTACAAATCAGAGTAAAATTTTCCATCGTAAATGACACTCAACTGCCTACCAAACATCCAGCGTTGAGCAAACAGCCAGAGGCAAATCAAAAAAAGATCAAAGACAGCAAATAGAAAATTCAATAAAAATAAGGGCAGCTTGCATTAGTTAGATAGTTGTCTTTATCTTCTTGCATGAAGATATTTATTTTTCCTTGAATAATTCCTAAGTTTGTTTTAGGATATTTTGTAAGATTTTTTGTATAAATACTTCACATTTCAAAGTATTGAGGGTGGATTGTGGATTTCTAAAACACTTCTATATATGTACTGATATGAACCAGAGGGTTCTTTGTACTATTTTCAAGTCAGCAAACTAGATTGAGCAATAAAGAGATTATATTACAGGATTCACATGTCGGGCCACTTCAATGAAGTACTCTCAATTGTTCTTTGTTTTTATATGAAGTTTTCACATACTTGCATGTTTTCTAAATCTAAATGTATAACAGGAATGTTATTTCAGAATATGTTTAAAAGCACTCTGTCTTAAACTGTTATGTCATTTTCATGTTTTCTACTGATATCAAGATTAAGGAATTCTTAATTTCTCCCTAGTTTTGATTGACCTCTTCCATTCCCCTCATTATCCGGATCTGAGAACCCTTAATTGCTCTCTCATCCTAATTGAAACCATTTTCATCATCATCCTAAGGATTTGAAGTTACTCGGTTATCTTTCCCTATGAACACTTCCCTTTAGAACCTTGATTCTGATATGACTGCTTGATACATTAACTCCATTTTCCCAATGGAATACAGACCTACATCTATCCATCTAAACCAGTGATTCCACCACCAAACCAAACCCAAAATCAAATCACAAGTAATCTTACATAACTAGCCTAAAATAAACTAAAATCAACAAAGATAAGTCATATAGAGAAAGCCCTCTCTGAGCATTAGGAAGGTTAGATCCTAAGGCTTAAAAGTAGGTTTGTGGTTACCTCTAATATTCTTTAAACCAAAAAGACTAACAACCCTTGAGAATTATTGGCGTGATAACATACTGGCGACCCTACTAGGGAACTAACCAGTCCTCGGTGTTTAAAATAAATCTTAAAAGAAAATACTTTTACTTATCTTTTCACCTAAATATTGTTTTAAAGGGTTGTGAGTAAAATTTTCAGTAAAAAACTAAAATTTTGGCTTCCAGAATAATCTACTATACTAGGTCTAATCCTGATCCAGAACCTGCTGTAATAGTAGATAATCCTAATAGAAATTTTAAAGAAAACCAAAAAAGTAGAAAGTTTAGGTAATAAAAATCCATTGATCAAGGAAAATTCTCTTCCCAATAAATTATCAAGTTTACAAGACATTGAATTTGATTTAGTTTTTTAGCAATCTTTGTTTAGAACTAAATCAAAAAGTGCCATCTAGGATAGTGTAATAGATCCTGATTTCATTTCATTTATTGAAACTAAGAAGGAAACTATTTCACTTGATTCAGATCAAAAAGCTCTAGAAACTTATGATAAACTTGATGCTTTAGTGGCAACTTTGAGTAAGGAAATTGATGAAGCATATTTTCAACATTCTTTTGAATTGACTGCTTTATCTGCTTATACCCCTAAGCCTTCTACCAGTCATTTAGAGTCTGTAAATTCAAATTTATTTAGTACCACCTCATTTATTATTTCCACTGAATCCTTCATCCCTAAGCTTCCTCTTCAACCTAGAATTTCATTTCCATCCCCAAATACTGCAAGTTCATCTTCTAGCACTGTTGCTGCATTTTCAAGCACATCAACCACATTTCCAAGTAAATCTTCTAGTGTACCAACCTCATCTACAAGTACCTCAACCTCATCACCAAGCACCACACATTTACCTCCTAGTCCAGCCAGAATCTTATCCATGGCTGCCAGATATGCTCCTTTGGTCCTACCAGGGAAGTTACATAACATGCCCTAAGATTATCAAAGAAAAATCCCTCAACTTGATGGAACTGGTCAATACATTTCTCAACAACATGTTAACAAAATGACTAATGACTTTGAATTGCATGAAATCGATGAATCTGATGTCCAAATGAGACTGTTTGCCCAAATCTTAGCTGGAGAAGTAAAAAAATGGTTTAAAGCTTTACCTGCTAATCATATTGTTGATTTAGAAGCCTTCCATAGATTGTTTATCAGTAGATGGGAGAAAAATAAGAATCTTTTACAAATTTTTTCTGAATATGAACACATAAAAAGAGGACCTAATGAGTCAGTTCAGGACTATTGTACTAGATCCAACAGTATCTATAACGCTATTCCAACAAACATTCAACCCCCACCAGATCTATCTTTACTCAAATTTCCTGATGGTTTTGATATGGATGTGTCATACCAATTGAGGGAAAGGAACCCACAAACACTAGAAAAAATTCAAAACATTGCAGTTAGTGTAGAAGACAATTTGTTAGCCAAGAGAGCAAGAATGAGAAATGAAAGAAGGGTAACAATAAAAGAGGAAAACATCAGATAGTAAAATAGATAGTTTAGAAAAATCCATGGAGAAAATGATGGATAGATTAGAAAATATGGAAAGGAAACCATAGTGGGATAATCAACAACAAGGCTCTCAAATAATAAATCCCAACTTTAGAAAAAACACCAACACTGGTAAATCTAGAGAGTCAGCACCTTATCAAACAATAAGACCACCTTTCTAAAAAAACTATGCTGAAAGTTCTCACCAAAATGAAGGTGACGAAGACACTAAAATTAATCTAATGGGAATCAATTATGATAATTCCATTTTTCTTACACAATAAGAACAAGAATTATATGAATTACAACAGTTACAGTTAGAATCTGGAGAGTCTTTTGATTATAAGCAAGGTTACGAGCTTGCCATTAATGAAGTTCACAAGCAATATAACCTTAGGAGTAAGAAAAAGGTAGAAGCCCCTACTAATAAATCTACCCAAACTCAGACAAAGAAAACATTAGAAGCTCCTACAACCAAAATACTTCAAATTATCCTTAGGGAAACCCAACAAAATTCTAATTCAAATCAAAAAGATTCAAGTCCTGATCAGAAAAATTCTAGTCCAAAAATTACACCCAGTCCTAAAATTTTAGACATTACAGATATTGTTGTTCAAACACCAGCTGATCATCAAAAATATACTGCTGCTAAAACAACAGCCTCTACTAAAACTTCACCTGTTGATAAAACAACAGTTGATCCTAAAAATCTTTTATTGTTCAAACTTCAAAAAGCACTAAAACAGTTGATCCTAAAACATCTGCTGCTTATCCAAAATTAATTGATCCTAAAACTTCAAAATCTGCAAAAACAGTTGTTGAAACTTCAAAATTTGCCAAAGTTACCACTGCTACTCAAACTGTCCTTGAAAAGAAGATTGAAAACATTAAAACAATTGAAACACAAACAGAAAATGAAAAACCAACTGTAGAAAAAGAAGAGAAATACACTCAAACTGCAGTTAGTAAAGAATAATTCATTCAGTTAGGAAAAACACAAGCACAATTCAACATCCAAACTGAAAATACCAATTCCTTTGACAGAATTGGTAAAACATGATTTATACAAATCATAGATCACTGAAACCTTGAACATCAATGAAGGAAAAGACTCTATAAATCTAAATGATGACCAACCAGAACTACTATTTGGTCCTGAGGTAAATGGAAAATACCAAGAAGGTGGTGTTCCTCCTTTTTACATTAGCTTGATTATTCATGATCAAATTTTACATAATGCTATGCTAGATTCAAGAGCCTCACACAACTTGATGCCAAAATCTATCATGGAAACATTTAATCTAGACATCACAAGACCATATAAATATATTTTCTCATTTGATTCCAGTGAAGTGAAATGTCTAGCCTTAATCAAATATTTATGTGTCATTTTAGTCCAATACCCTGGAAAAAGTATAGGTGTGGATATTGTAGTAGCTGACATCCCTCCAAAGTATGGAATGTTATTATGTCGCTCATGGGGAGAAAAACTGCAGGGATCTCTACAATTAGACATGTCTTATGCCACTATTTAAGTATTTGGTCAACCCAAGAAACTTTACAGAGAAACTCTAATGAAGTACATGGTCAATAGTACAGAACAACCTCAGAACTATCCAATTTACTCTGTACACTCTGATATGGATTCCTTCATTTTATGTAATTCAAATTCTGGCATAAATAAAAACACAGCTTTAAAATAGAAAAAGAAGAAGGTTGAAAGTGACAACATATTTCATGAATCAATGTGGCACTTAGACTTTGATGGTTCAATAAGTAAACTAGGAGCAGGAGCAGGAGTTTGGATTCATAACATGGAAAACAATCATTCAAAAGTTCATCCCTTTAGATGAAACTTTAAATGCACCAACAACATGGCAGAGTATGAAGCTTTGATTTGAGGACTACAGATTGTTAGAAATTTAGGATGAAAAAGAGTTTCTATCATGGGAGACTCTGACTTAATTGTAAAACAAATTAGAGGAGAATATTCTGTGTATAATCCTAGATTAAGCCAATATATAGAAACGGTTTTAGATCTCATCAAAGAATTGCTTGAATGTGACTTTGTTGTAATTTCTAGAAAATAGAACATACAGGCACACAGTTTAGCAACTTTTGCTAGTACCTAATCTACCTTTTCAGCCAAATCACCAATATACAGCAAAGGTAAGACACAGGCCTACTATACCAAACAACTTAAAATATTAGCATATTTTTACACAAGATACTCAAATCTATCACTTTATGAAAGCTGAGGGAGAATTCCAGAATTGTAACATAGACACAAATTGTACAGTAGATGATAAAATAGACAGTGAGATAGATGTAAATAATTTAGATTTCACTGAACCCACTAAGTTCACTCAAGTAGAAATAAATAAACTAGAAAAGGTAGATATAGAAGAAATAATAGATGATGATTCTGACATTTTAAACCTTAAGAATAACTTGTTACCTAAGGGATTAGCCCCATTAGAAGATCTTTTTTATTCAAATGATGTTGCAAGAAAACCACAAATGGGATCATTAATATCAGACATAGAAGAATGCAATATAGGAACAGAACAAAGGCCTAAGCTCATCAAACTTTCCAAAGCTTTACCTCAAGAAGAAAAACTGAAATACATAGCTTTGTTTAAGGAATTTTAGGTTGTATTTACATGGAGTTATGAAGACTTGAAATCTTATGACACTAGCATAATACAACATAAAATACCTATCAACAAAGATCAAAAACATTTTAAACAGAAACTTAGGAGAATCAATCAATTTCTAATGTATTTGATTGAAAAATAGGTAAAGAGGGTGTAAGAAGCTCAGATCATTGCACCTATCAAATAATCTGATTGGGTTTCAAACTTAGTTCCAAACAGGGGAAATCAGAATTTGTATTGATTTCTGGAACTTAAACAAGCTGTACCTAAAAGATAACTACCCTCTTCCCAATATGGGTCATATTTTACAGAGGGTGGTTGGTTCATCCAGGACTTCATTACTCGATGGATTCTCTGGGTATAATCAAATCTTAGTTCAACCAGAAGACCAACCAAAGACAGTGTTTACTACTCCATGGGGTACTTTCATGTATTTGAAAATGTATTTTGTATTAATGAATGCATTTGCTACATTCCAGAGAGCTATGAACATAGCTTTTGCCAAATAAATTCATGATTTTCTTGTAATTTATCTAGATGATATAACTGTATTTTCAAAAATAGGCAATGAACATCTAGATCATCTGAGACAAGTGTTTATTAAAAATGTAGGAAATTTGGTATTTCTTTGAATCCCAAAAAGACTCTCTTTAGACTTGAAGAAGGTAAACTATTAGGACATATAATATCAAAAGAGTGAATTATGATAGACCTAGCTAGAATAAAAGCCATTTTGAACATAAGTAATCCTAGAAATATTAAGGAATTGCAGGATTTCTTAGGTAAAATCAATTTTCTCAGAAGATTCATTTCAAATTTAGCAGAATTAATTAAAGAACTCAATAACATGTTGAAGAAAGACTCAGCACTTAAACGGACAGTAGAGGGCAACCAATCCTTTGAATCAGCAAACAAGCCCTTACAAGAACACCAGTCCTAATAAGTCCTGATTTCAAAAAAGACTTTTCTATTTTTTCTTTTTATTTAGAACATACCATTGCTGCAGTCTTACTGGAAAAGAATGATCAGGGCTATGAACAGCCCATTGCTTTTTTCAGCGAATCACTAAGAGATTCCACACTAAAATATAACATAAAGGAAAAAAAGGCATTGGCTTTAGTGAAGGCTATCAAATACTTTAGAGTGTACCTCTTATATTCACACATCATTGCATATGTCCCAAATTCAATAGTAAAGGACATTTTGACTCAAAATGGACCTAATGGTAAGAGAGGCAAGTGGATTGCCACCATTTTGGAATATGACATGGAAATTAAGCCCACCAAACTCATTAACGGCCAAGGTTTAGCCAAACTCATGGTTGAATCAAACTGTCATGCCTTGGATATAAATTTTATTGCCCAGTTAGATAATCAGGAAGAGATGGCGACTCTACAGATCAGTGAAGCTTTCTTAGATTCACCTTGGTATACATATATCATATTTGTATTATTAAACTTACAAGCTCCTCCTGGATTGTCAAGAACTAAAGCTATATTTTTAAATTTAAAAGTAAAGAAATTTTGTATCATAGATAATGCTCTGTTTTGTAAAGATCATGGTGGAATTTTATTGAATTGTTTACTTAAATATGAAGCTAATAAAGTTATGGAAGAGTTTCATGCAGGTGACAGTGGAGGACATATTTACTAGAAATCAATTGTAGACAAAATCTTGAGGGCTGGTTTTTATTGGCCCACTCTCTTTGAAGATGTAAGAAAGTATGTGACCACCTGTCACAAATGCCAGATCTTTGAAGGGAAGAAAAAGCTGCTACCTTTACCCCTTAAACCCATCTCCACAGAAATGTCTTTTTAGCAATGGGATCTAGACTTCATTGGTGAAATTCACCCACCCTCATCAGCTTAGCACAAATGGATTTTGACAGCCACAGACTATTTCACCAAGTGGATAGAAGCCATTCCTTCTAGACAAGCCACTGATTCTGTCATGATCTCATTCCTAGAAAACAATAAACTGTCTAGATTTGGATGCCCTCGAAATCTCATTACTGATAATGCAGTTTCTTTCAAGTCTAATAAAATGATTGACTTCTGTAACAAATACCACATTAGCCTTGGCCATTCCACTGCTTATTACCCTCAAGGTAATGGTCTTGTTGAATCCTCAAATAAAAGCCTCGTTAATATCATCAAGAAACTACTAGAAGACAATAAAAAGACCTGGAACAAAAGGTTAGTTAATGTCTTATGGGCAGACAGACTTACCACAAAGAAGTCCATTGGTACATCACCCTATCAGCTTGTATACGAGATGTATGTTGTTTTTCCATCCTCTTTAGGAGTGCCAGTGATGAAGATGATCCAAGAACTGCAAGTAGAAACCAATGATATCCAGAGAAGGATAAATCATACCATACACTTACAGAAAACCAAGGAAGAAGTCTATGTCAAATCACAAGTTATCCAAGACAATATTAAAAAGATATTTGACAAGAAAACAAAGGAAGATTATTTTTACATAGGTGACAAAGTTCTTAAGTGGGATTCCAGGAGAGAAGAGAAAGGTAAACACGGTAAATTTGATTTCCTATGGAAAGGTCCATATGTCATTTATGGTTACATAGGTAACAATGCATTCTTTTGGAAGGAGTTAGATGGATCAGATCTACCAGGTGGACCTATCAATGGTAAGATGTCAAAGCATTACTATTCTCCAGAATAATAGTAGTTCACTTTGTTTACTTTTCTTATTGTACATAACATTGTAGAGTTTTAGATTGGATTGGATGTTTTTCTTGCAAATTTGAAGCCTGAAGAGAAGGCCATAAGCTTTGAAATACAAAATATCATAAGTATGAATATGTAGAGCTTAGAAAACAGTTCCAAAGCAAGGCACAGTCAAAATTCAAAGGCTACTGATATTAAAGTTCTTGACATTTCACCAGGAAATGCCATCCCCATGTGGAGCGACTGTTAGGGTCCTATAATAATAGGATTCATAATTTTGAATTGACTATGATTAGTCTTGTAATATGTACATACTTTTCTTTCTGCAAATTGTTTTCCCATATTAAAATTTTAAAAATAAAAAGAGGGTAAAAAGTCCTAAAAGAAAAATCAAACGGTAGGAAAGAAAAAGATCAAAAAGAATATAAAAAATGAACCCCAAACAAAAAAGAGAAAAAAATAGATCATGAAAGTGATGCAAATTCAAATGCCACTACTTTTTACTTTACTTTGCAAAATAATATTGTGTGCAACTTGTCAAAAATGCCACAATCCATGAAGGTCAAACTGCTTAATCTTGATCTTTCATGCTTCAAATTTCATGCTGATAGATAGAGAATAAAGATCTAGCCAAACTGTTTAATCTTGGCAGGTCAGTAGTTAGGTAGAGAATAATAAATGAGTTCAACAGTTTAATCTGAGCCATTGGAAGTAATAAGGATAGAATTATATATTTTGTTGTTAAAACAAAATAATAAGGGTCTACAAGCTCAAATGCACCCAAATAAATGAAGAAAAAATGTTAGGGTAGTTGATGGATAGGTAGAAGCAGTTTTCACAAGGCATGGATAGAAAAAATTGATCATTTCATATTTATTAATTTCCCTCTATATTCATTTTCCCTTGTAAAATTACCCTTTCCCATTCATTTTAACCCTGTCCCCTTACCTCACTCTTTTTTTCCTTGCAAAACTCATTTTCCTAAGTTAAAAATGCAAATTTTCCTTTGGAAAAGTAAAACCCTTAATTAACTTCCATTTTCAATCAAAAATACATAAAAAACCCCTAAAATACCTTTATCCTAAGTCTAAATGGTTAAATTTATATATTGGGTCCCACTACGAAACATCCCTCCCCGATATAAGTTTTTACATTAAAACTTAATGATAATCCCACACTTATTAACATTTGACTTTATTTATTAATTCCAGTATACACATTATCCCGTATTATATTAATTCCATTTATATATATTTCCCCAACCCTTGTTTTATTTTATAACCTATGTGTTAACACTGGAAAATCGTACAGCAGAAGACGACATCAATTAATGTCGAGCCCAAGGATTTACAGGACAGGAATACATTATGGAATCAAGAAGTATTTAAAATCTCTAAGGTTTTGAGAAAATCAAATTTTAACTAGTCATAAATGCTCAAATGCACACTTGTTCCTTCGAAAAGAGTGCCTTTTGCGCGCCCTTTTGCCCGAAAAGTGCGCATTCCTAGAAATGGAAAAAAGCCACTTTCCGGGACCACTACAAGCAAATGACAGTTACTCCTTATGTGAAAGCCACCTAAGGACAACGACCAACGCCTCCTTAGACATTATGTGAGCACATAAAAGAATATTTGAGCACATAATGAAATCAAACCTCCCTTGGGTCACCATCCATCATATACCAAGGGAGGGAAGGAGGATTTGAATCTCACCTATATAAACCCACCAAGAGATGAACAAATGGTGATCACAAGGTTATGCTGGCCAAAGTTTCCCAAGCAACACCAGCATTGTGTGTGACCCAAGGAGATGGAGCTAAAGAGGACTCGATGGTTGGCCACCCAACATCTTAGTCCACCATAGTAGAGAGAGAGAGGTAAACTGCGTCAGAAGGCAGAACTTGAAAGACAAACATCTTTGCATCGAGACCTAGAGCCATTGCCTATAGGCCCTTTGGCAAGTGGGTAAGATTTTCTTTTATTCCAAGAATTCAATAAGAAGAGGCCATTGAGCCATCGTTTGCATTATTACTGTTTGGAACTCTCTATATAGCTTCTTTTGTGTTTTTATTTTTAGTTGTTTAACAGAGCATACTTCAGCATATTATTTCATTTAAGTTTTATGCTTTTGAGCTCCCCCCACATGTTGTCTGTTACCAATAGTTTAGATAGTATACCACACTCTCTAAGCTCACACGATTTTGTACACCAGTGTGTTGAATCCACCACAACAGGATTGGCGACTCCACTGACGTGTTTCAAATTTATGTGGTTGTGCCATCTTTTGCAGGAGACCCTTCCTCTATGCTGGAGTGGAGCTAACAGTCCTCTGAACCATCTTGCAGTCCCTAGACTCACTAAGGTGACAGACTGAAGAAGGCAGCTCCTAATATTTTACTTGCAGGAATTTTGCACGCAATTTTTTCACACAGAAGTGCATTGCGCACATTCAGGAGTGACCTGCGCGCAGGAAAGCGCACCTGTCAGAAGTTTTTGCGTGAAAATTTCAGAGAGATTTTTTCTCCCTATCTTCTGCATTTTTTCTGCTTGTAAGTGTGTTGGGTAGCCCCTAATGTATCTTCCAACACCTGTGTTGATACCCCACAGCTTCTAAGAACTAATTTTTTGCTGCTTTTTGTAGGCATTTAGTTAGTTTTCATTTAAGTTGGTTTTTTGCAAAAAGTGTTCACATAGTTTAAGTAGGGGGCGAATTAACCATTGTTTTTCGAACAATTTATGTTTTTTTCAAATTTTGGTATGCACACTTAGTTTAACTAGTCCAAGTAAGTGGCTCGTGACCACACATGCATAAGCTAGTGTAGAAATTGTTTAGTTTAAATTTCAATTTTTGCATTTAGGAAATTGCGGGACTAGGATTGAATCGCAAGTTAGAGCAAGTAACCTCTGTTGTCTTTGCACCATTTGGTGACCCTAGACAAGTATATGAACACTCTATATTTTTGATTCGCCATCTCCCTTTAGTCACTTACATAGACTAACTAGGAGGCTTTGGAAGCGGCCCATTATCCCCAAATGCTTTCTATTTGAGCAAGGAACAACGTCACATAGTTTAACTAGGGGATTTTTGTAAAGGATCGTCGATATCCATATGTTCAAATTATGAGATTGTTCACCATACGCTCACACACATTCACCCACTAAGAAAAGAAATCCACCTAAAAATAACTTAAACCAACTCACTAAATTCTCCCCACAGGGGCCACAAGAGAAATTATAGATTAAGTTAGGATCAAGGGGGTAGGCATCCAATAAGCCGCCTTGATCATGCTTCACATTTGAAAAATAAAAGTTGCATTTTTAGGGAGCTTTAAAATCCACCTATCAGCCCATGGAAAAGAAAACCCGAGCGCGGTAGAGACCCGATTCAGAGGGGGTTAGGCTTAGCTATAGTGCATGCAGTATCAGTTGGAGCTACCTGAGCCGGCTGATACTCGGTACTATTAGCTGACCACCAAGAAGTCCAAGACTTGAATGCTCACGTGGGACGGTGGTTCTTAGTGGCCAAATCTAGGGCATCCTTTACCCTATAGGTGACGGTGCAGGCAAGCGCCAGACCCTCTACCTTACCTTGGTTGATTCTCTTCGGCTGACTAGGGGCGTCGCCAGCTCTTACGGGACGTTGTGCCAGCACTCGCAAGAAATCCTCTCAAGGCCCAGTTACTTTTGAGTGTGTGAGGACGTATTAAGTCTTCTAGGATTTTGAGTATCACGCGCAAACAAACAAAACCATTTTTTTTCTTGATTGATCACATAGCTTAAATTAAAGGAAAATTCATTTCATTTTCTCTTTTTTTTATGTATGTCACCATAAATTTGTCGTGATCACAGACTCGATCCCCTCGAAATTTTTTTCCAAAACCTAACCTGGTCGACACTCAAATGGTTCCAATGGAACCTCGTCGGTCCAGGCATCTTTTGGACCTCCCCCCATTATTGGGAGGGGTTCCAGGTCTTTCGCCGTTATGGCAACAAAGACGGAACTTTGCCACAGTAGTTGGTTCCTCCTTTCTTGGAGAAACCTTAGTTGGGAACCCTAGCCAGTCTCCCAATACCACACCGTACACCACTCCCTCTGTTGTGGATCATTTTCTACATATCCTTTTTATAGTTCATTTCGAAATTTTAAAGAAAAACTAAAAAAAAATAAGAATTCGAAAATGTGCTATAGTATGAAGTTGTTAATACTTTAGCATAAACAAAAAGAGGAATGCAATGTATTTCTAATTTTTCTATACATGAAGCGGTCGCCAGCCTTAGGTCGATATATATATATTTCAAGGTTAAGACCCAAGCAACTTCCGGAGCGGAAGTCACAATCACACAAAGAAGCTTACGGATAAGCTATTGCGGGGGGTGAATCAGCCCGTCGGTTATCAAATCCCGACCCCCCGCAGTTGACCAGTGAGATCTTGGAAATGTCGTGATCAACGGCTGGGATTTATTACGGGGGGTATGGATCAAACTCTTCCGCCGTACTCACAGACCCCCCGCAATGACGTCATCAACCGAGATGGAAAACAGCTGTCATCCACTGTCAACTATTTTTTCACGTCACTCCTGCATTTATTATGGTTTCCATAGCCTATAAAAGGGGTTCTTCCGTCCCCTTTTGATTTATATGTGACTGTTTGCCCTGTTTAACCGCGTCCCGCCACCTTTGCATTATCCATTGCCTCGCGAATTGCTTTTGAATTCCTGTCAGCCATGGCCAAGCGAACATCGTTGTCTGGTTCATCAAGTCTCAGTCCCCTCCTAGATAGCGAAAAAGATGTTCATGATACCGCGTCGTCCGTCAACCACCCCCTATTACATTACCAAGTAACCCTGAACATTGACAAGTCCCTTGTGTTCTCTGCTATGAAAAGTTCGGGTGTGTTGTCCGCTTGTGTTCCGAAAACTCACTTCTTCCCCGAATTCATTTCTTGGTTAGTTTCGTCTATGTACCCTGGCAAGTGTTTCGTTATGAATTCTCAGGGGGAAAATATCCTGCAGGTTTCAACACAATTAATACGTCAAGCATTATGTTTTCCAGAAGATGAGTCTGCATTACAGTTCTCTGAAGATTCGTTGGCTCAGTATTTCGAGGAGCTTTCAAATGAAGAGTTTAATCGTTGCATGTCGTTTTTGATACCAAGTCCAAAGAAAACTCAATTTGAAGCAGGAAAGTTCAGTTTGGAGGCGTTCAGTGTTCAGTATAAGCCAGTTCTTAGCTGCATTATGGAGATTTTGGGAAGAGATGATGATCACGAAATTGATAAGGCAATCTTGGGGATGTTCGCTCTTATGATGAAACCAGGGGTGGTGCTAGACATCCCGTATTTTTGGCAGGAAGTAGTAAATTCCCAATTGATCGTCTTCCCTCTAACAGGTTTTTTCAGATTTCCATCATTGGTAGTTTACTTATTTTTATATCAAAATGTTGAAGATTTCATGAGTGTGGGTTTAAATATAATGGATAGTAATAAAAATAAGCAGTCAGTTTTATTCTGGACTGATATGGTTAGAAAAGAAGAGAACGAAGGCGGGCTATTTGAATTTGCTGACCATTTCATGTCTACTGCTTATAAAATTCTGAATGGAACTCTTCCTCCATGCTTTCTGCCAAAGGCCCAGGAGTTCCTACAGTTAGGACCCAATTGTAAATTTGGAGACTGGTTTGTTTTTGAAGATTACTCTGAGATAAGGTTGTATGGAGTTAGTATTGAGCCCTATAGGCTCCCAACCTTTGTTCCCATGAGACTTTTTGCCCTGGAATTTATAAGGAAAAGTCTTAATGTAGATCAAGTTCATTTTCTGCCCATGAAGAAAGGATTGATGTACAAGTTGCCTATGAGTGTAGGCCCTTTTGTTGTTAACACAAGACAAGCTTTTGTAGAAGTATCAAAAATATTGGAAGGGACGCAGTTTTTGTTGGGAGAGAAATGGCCCTATGATCCACATGGGATAATTTCTCAGAAAAGGGTTGAGAATGGGTATGCTGCATTTACTCATGTAAGTAAACCTGATTTGGAGAAACTGGCTTATCCAAGAGGGTCAAGTTCATCAAAGACCAGTATTCAAACACCTGCAATTTTGGAAAGAATGAGCAAAAGAGGTAGAGAGGATGTTATTGAAATCGATGATGAGGAGCCCCGAGAGGAAAAAAGGACCAAACTAGCCGAAGACCATTCTTCCAATTCACCTGGTTTTACTCTCCAGGTCAATGAAGAACAAGATTTCCCCTCATCTCCTAGTAGACAAGAGCTTCATTTGGAAAAGGCTCCTTCCATGAAGCAAGTGTTCACACAGATTGAGGAAAGGAACCAGAGGATAAAAGCCAATATAGAAGCACAAGCAGAGCACCATATACCTGCTGACCAAACTAGACTATTGACTGTGATGGATCTGGAGAAAGATCAGTTTAAGATGGCTCTGTCACATCCGATAGGAATGTCCCTTGGACCTTCGGGCAGCTTTAAGGAGTTAAACATAGTCATGGATGTTAAAAAAATCCCCTTGTGGGACAAAATGAATCTTCACATGCAGACCGGTCAGCTGATTGTAAATGATTTTAGCAAGACCAATGCTACAGCATTCAAGACTGAAAACATGCTTGCAAAGGTCATCAAACAATGCAAAATGGAGAAAGCTAATGCAAGGGCATTAACAACTCAAAATGAAGAGCTGAAGAACATCATTATGAAAATCGGTGTAGATCCGAATGATAAAGCCGCAATTCAAAAACTTATGAAAAGTGCAGAAGCAGAAATATCTTCATTAAGGAAAAAGTTGAAATTAGCAGCTACAGAGCACTCATTGGCGGCCGAAGTAGCTGCGGTTGAAAAGGAGAAAGAGGAATTGCGACAGCAATTGATGAAGAAGGACGAAGAACTCACTAAGGTAAAGCAGACTGCTATAACCTTACAAAATCAAATCGACAACCATACTTGTACTTTTGATTTTTCTGCAGGTGAAGCTGACCCTCAAGCCCAGCTTATTCAGCTAAACACAGAATTAAAGATGGCGGAAAGAGATTGTAAACAAGCCCAGTCAGAATTGGTGATAGTTACCAAGATGATGCAGGGATGGGAAGAAAAAGCACAAGAGAACAAGCAGAAGCTACAGAAAGCTGAGGATGAAATCAAAGAGCTCAAGGAGAAATTAAAGGGAAATATTTCTCTGATTAAAGCTAAGGATATCATCTGGAATGAAATTATTTCAGAAATGCAGTCAAAATGGGATTCCATGAATATAATTGCCAGAGAGAAAAACATTGTTTCAGAGCATGAAAAGGAGCTATTATCGGAGAAGCAGGCCGCTATTAAAAGAGCGAATTGGGCCAGAAAATTCATAAATTTGATTAATGCCAAGACAGATGAAGAGTTAAGAGATATGGGGATACAGGATAGGTACTTCTATGCTGAAGAGGTAAATAAAATGATCATCAAAAACGACCTTCTAAAGGCCTCAGAGAAGTAGTTACAGGGAATTAAAGAGATAATTAAGAAATTTGATATATCATTTGACAAGTTGACGAGAACAGGTTTGCCCTCATGCTGGACGGAGAGAGGGGAGATTATGTCCTGGAAATTCTATGAAGATCAGTTGATATTTGCAAAAAGCAGAGCAGATGGCCGGTATGAGAAGACACAGGTTTTGAAGGGAGAAACGGTATTTAATTTCTTACAAAGGCATGTCCTTCTGCTATGGATGGTGAAGACATTGTTCACAGGTAATCTTACTCACAGTCAAGTTGTTGCATTTACATTGGAATATCATCGTTAGAAGAATGCTCCGACGACTCAGGATAAGCTCTGGAAAGAATGCAAAAGATTTTCTATGGACACAGAAAAAGGAACTCCAGCCACTCAGCCACAAGTAGCCGTTCAGCCTCCAATAGTCATTGAGACAGCCAATATTTCAGGAGCAACAGCTCCCTTAGATTAGGGATTATCACATTTTATCATGTTTTAAATGAAGTCATGTAAATGTAATAGAACTTTACGAGGCATGTACCTCCACTAGGTGAGCAGTTAAGCAGTTAGAGTTAGTTAGAATCGGTTTCATTACTGGAAACCATTTTGATCATATTGTATTTAAAGACAATTGAAAGAATGAAGAAGGTTCCGAGTTTTTGGACCTTGAAGGCTAACTTTGTACTGAAAAATATTGAATGAATGAAAAATTTTTGCAAGTTTCCATCATTCCATCTGTGTTGAAGAGTTTTCTTGGTTTTTCATTTCATTTTCATATCTGTGAATAAAGTAGAGTGATTTGAGCTGCAGGTCTCTTGATATTTGTGTATCTAAGAGTTAAACATCCTTAATGGGCGCTCCTCTATTTTAGCTTTATTGTTGCTCACTTCTTCAGGATTTTATAATGGTAGATTTTGTTTTCAGCAGCATATCAATTTAAAATCCTTTTCTTTCTTCGTCTTTCATTCGCTCACTTCAATATAAAGGGAACATGGCATTGCAGAACTTGTAAAGATTTGATATTTGGGAAATATATCATTAATATTTGAAGGTTTAATTAACAGAGACAAACATACGTTTTTTGTGACATAATCTTTAATGTCTTGAGCACGGATTCCTGTACACAGCAAGGAATTGTTTCTCAAGGAACAACACCCTCCTCATCCCCTGGGGGGAAAAAGAGTGCATCCCATACAGGAAGCCAGCTGAATTCACAACCGGGTATGTCACAGACTAACCCTCGTTCTAACCAGAACTTCGTGTCTTCACATGTTTCCATGGCGTCAACCTCTCAGTCACCCTTCTTAGCGGTGTTAAATCTACTGGATTTGACCAAGCTCACCAATGACCCCATCGCACATGACCCCAATTGGCCTCCCATGCCTACGAAGCTCCCTTCAGACATACCAAATTTTGAAGGCAAGCAAGTGGAAGACCCAGGGAATCATATAATGACCTTTCACCTATGGTGCTCATCGAATATTATCATTGACGATATTATTCGATTGAGGTTGTTTCAATGCACTCTTACGAGAGTGGTCGCGAAATGGTATGTCGAGCAACCCCTTGCTTCAAATAGAACCTTTAGTGCCCTCGCTATTGCATTCCTCACATACTTTCAGTTATCCATTCACCACGATTCGGGATTCGAGTTACTGACTCATTTCAGACAATCCCCCTCTACCCATATTTCTGAACATCTCCATGAGTGGAGATGGCGTCACAGCTTATGCAAAGCACAACTCGACGACCGAGTCCTTTTAGATCTATTCTTGAAAACTCTAACGGCGGCGATTTCAAAGGATGTGGCGCAACATAACCCCACATCCGAAGAGGACGCAATCAGTAAAGCCCAACAGCTTGAACTGATCTACACGCAATCAAGATACATATACAATATCTTGCCCAACGCCCCGCGTCTGTAATATTATCAAGAATTGTTGGCACGTCGAACTCTACAGATGGACTTATTGGGTCAATTACCCAAGGGTACCTAGGCAGCAACAATCAAAATCCCGGTTACACAAATGGGTCTACCCAGAACATGTCTCAACTTGGATTCCAAAGTCATCATATGCAGCAGCAAAATTTGACTAGTAGGGCGCCAGCGTATCACCAAGGAGGACCTTACCCTCTAGCTGAGGGGAGCTAGAACGCAGAAAGAAAAACTGATAGAAGAACTCCCCCCCAACGGCCAGGTGAAAACATGGGATAGCAGTATGCTCTGTCCCAAGCACATAACCCACCGACGCAAAGCAATGCACAGGTGAACTTTTTGCAGCCGTCCCAAAATCAACCACACCAATATGATCAGGAGAACTACCCTCCTAACGTGGTTAAAAGAAAGATATAAAAAAAAAACCCAAAGGGAACCCTGGACAGGGGGCAGCAACCCACAGCGCCCACGATCCCGGGCTGGAGATAACTCCAATCGGAACCAGAACCAGGAGCCAAGCAATGCCCAAAAGCAAGGAAAGAGGCCACCTCTACAAACAAACCATTCTTGTTCAATATATGGTGAGTACGGGCACTATACTCACCATTGTCCCAAACTCCCTAAACTTAAAAATCTTCAGAGTAACCGAGGACAAGGAGGATCTTCCCAAACAACTGCGATTATGCAATAACCCTTCCCCCATCAAGGAACGGTCAACACCCAGCAGCAAAACCCCAACGATTCCGAGAAAAAAAACCATGAAATTTACATGGCTGGGGAAGAAATGTTTTTCCAAACTCGGAATCGCAGCTATGACACCCCACTAGACACCAGTACGTCAGGGGCTAGTATGAGCGTGCCGACGGCACCTTTAACCATTCCAAAGATTCCTTTGGAACCATTGCCAAAAATGGTAAAAGGGCCTAATAGGCGAGCAGGTAACTACTCCAACGCAGTCCACAATTACAGCATCGTAGACTATTAAGCCCAATCACCTACTGCTATGTCCGCTTTGTAGGTACTGCAGTCATGCTCGAAGCAGCGAAAAGCCCTACTTTCCGCATTAGGTGTCGTCGACCCTGCCAACACGCGCATGATGGCTTTTGACTTAGACAAATCCACCCCTAGGCTTCCCTCCATGGTCGCCTTCCAGATACCAGTATCAGTACAGAATATCACTATTCACCAATGTGTCATTGACGAGGGTGCATCCACATGCATCATGTCAAAGAATGTATGGAAAAATTTAGGAGCCCCCGAACTCAAACCTTTCGTCATCACACTCAGAGCATACGACGGTCGTCCCTCGACCCCCGTCGGTCTCTTCCAAAATGTACTGGTCTGCTTAGCTGGAAAAATGGTCCACATAGACATCAAAGTCTTGGATGATCACTTGTATTACAATATACTCCTTGGGTTGAGTTACATGTACGCCATGTCTGCCATAGCATCCTCCGTTTTCCGCATCATGAGGTTCCCCCACGAGGATCGAATCATCACAGTAGACCAGCTGACGCACACTGAAAAGCGTCCCTTTACCAACACAAATATGGTTCTACCCTATGTACATATAGCCACAGATGGTCTTTTACGGTATCAAGAATATGGCCCTGGCCAATTCAAACCATCGTCCATCCTAGGGTCATTCCTAGGAGATCCTCCTATTATCCCTCATGTATCGCCCGATGCCACAGGGGCCTCGGTATGCATGAGCACCGAGGTTAGTCAGGACACGGACTCAAGCGATAACAACACTGAGGCATCAGCTACTGTAGCCTCCCTAGTCAACGTCGCCTCCCAAACTCCTTTTCTCTACCCACCTCCTAGCTTCACCTCCCAGTAGGTCTTGGAAACACTGGTATTACCCAATATATCGTTGGAATTCCCAGTATGGTATCTCGTTCCCCCTCCAGGAACGTCAGCTACCAACGTTACTGCATTTGGGTTAAAGCCCCCCGGTCCCGAGGAGCCCCAACCTACCCAAGTAGCAGTCGAAACCACCCCCGCAAGGGAAATCCCCACTGCGAAACCAACGACCACGATAAAGAAAATTGCCAAGAAAGGAAAGAAAGTGGTGACCCACACCATGCAGAGGGAGTCATCAGCCTGTGCTATATGTGATGTCACAGGACACCCTACTCACATATGCCTGGAGTTGGACGAATTAAAACCACTCCTCGACTGCGAGGCAGGCACCTCAAAACAGCATTCCCATAAAAAGGAACTTTCCACCAAAATTACAGGTAGACCGTTGCGTACCAATCATGCATGCGCTATCTGTGGCATCAATGGGCACTACACCTATCGTTGCCCAGAGGTCCCGCGATATAGGGATGCCTTACGTGCAGTCAAGCGATCCTATCAAAAGGATCCCTCCATCCAGGCATCTGTAAATGAACTGTGTACCATCCGGTACCTACAAGAGGAACGAAGGTCACCAGATTGACAACCATTTGTCCCTCCTCCACCCAAGCCACCATACACCACCCAGGGAAAGGGAAACTTGGTTTCCTCATCTTCTTGAAATTCAGGCACATCGATTACTGCAGATGGCTTGGTCAGGTCTTTGACCTAAGGTCACCTAGGCAGCAGTAATCTGTATTCGGAGAGATCTTAGACGAGGGGAACTAACTAGAAACGCCCTCCCCCATGATCTCAGTCCAGGGGAAACAACAACTAAAATCAAAACTAGGAGCCAAGTAACAGCTCTCAGCAAACAGAGGCGATGCCACACATTCGCTTTCCCAAGAAATATTTTTTCAAGCGCCGGCGGGTATGCACCCTCCCATCTTCCTTTTCAAAATTCATGTTTTTCAATAATATTGGATGAGAAGAAGATTCTTTCACTTAAGGTAGTTGTTAAGGTAGTAAATGGTTGGAGAACACTTTGACAGAGGCAGAGAAGCAAGGTGATACTAGTTCCATCTTGCAGACTCCAGCCCAAGAAGATAGGAACTCTAAAAGAGTCAGAGAAGAATGATCATACTCATCACAAACTACCACTAAAACAAAATTTAAATTGATGTACAGGAAGAAGCCAAAATTAAATCATGTAAATGAAGAAGTGGAAACTATTGAAGTGATTGACACAGATATAGTGGTAAAGGATAGTGCACCACCTGTAGTTTCTGAAGAAACACACCAACCTTCAACATCAAACACTCAAATGATTCAAAAGCAGCAAAGTTATGAAGTATCTTCATCCAGCAAGCCAATAGAGAAAGAGCACGACATCATGCAGAATTAAAAAGAAATAAATATCAGAAATGAAGCCTTAAAGGTCGATACATATACTCAATACTGGAAACAGTCAACTAGTGACCAAAGAAGATTGCTTTCTGCATTTGACTACAAAACTATAAATATGCATATGACCTTCCTATAGCCAATAGTTGAACATCCAAAATCATCAACAGATTATAAAAAGACATCATATGAAGTTCAAGCAAAAGATCTTCATCCTATTGACCAGATAGTATTTCACAAACAAGCTTGTGAAATGTTGTATTCTACAATGACAAATAAATCCATGAGTGTACAGAAACTGCAAAACACTCTTGGGAAAATCAGAGATCAGCTCAAATTAGAAAATGCATCTTCACAGGCTAAAGACAACAGAATTAAATCTCTTGAAGATTTAATTATTGAAGTGGGATATGATCCTAATAATGTCAAACTTGCAGAAGAACTGATAAATAAAAATAATGCAGACATTGTTGCATAAAAGAAGCAACTAAAACTATATCCTACTGAACATCTATAGGAAAAGGAAGTGTTAGATATTGCAAGCCAAAAATATGAGATGATGAACCTCATTCTTCAGTTAACTTCCCAAATAAAAGAAATGGAAAATGAGATGGACAAGTTAATGCAGGAGAAAAAGGCCAGAACAAAAGAAGTTCATGTCATTGTTATTCTTGTAGTCACTACTATTGTTCCTTCCACATTAGCAGAATCATTGGCCCCTTTAGTTCCAATGGCTACAACACTTCTTGTCACATCAGCTATTCCTTCAGCAATAGAGTCATCTACAACAGCAGCACAATCTACAAATGAGATAGGAAAAATAGTAAAAGCAATGCAGGAAATGTCTATTCAAACAAATGAAATCAACGGACTTAAAGAAAAGTTGAAAAGTCTGAGTGATGAAAAGAAACTAGCCCAGATTATGCACAACAATGAATTTCAGAAAACAAACAGGTTGACAGAGAAATTGAAAAAAATAGAGAAATATTTAACTCTGAAAGAACCAATGGCACAAGTCAAGCAGCAGCTATGGGCCAATATAATTGAATCTGTCAATGATATTTGGCCATCCATTTAGGTTATCTATGAACAAAAAGATCTAATCAAAGCAGCAAGTGAAGCCATCCAGAAAATCAAAGAAGAACTTGGTAAGAAGCCAAAAGAGGCTAATGAAATCATAAAATTCCTTAATTCCAAGAATAAGCAGGGATTAGAAGAGATTGGAATTATTGATGGGACAGATACAACTCTTGAAGTTAGGAAGGTTATTTCAAAGAGAAAATTAATGATACAACTAGAAGAAAAATGTCAAAACATGGAGCTTGACATAACTAGATACATGATGAAGTTTGATATTCTGAGACAGAAAGGCTTGCCAAATCCACTGGTTATTAATGACAGGTTGATGAAGCAAGAGGATTATGATAAAAAAATCAGAGAAGTGGCTAAAGAACAAGAAAACAATTCATCCATGCAGGGAATTCCAACATGGAAAGTACTTTACAAGAGTTTTGAAAGCCTTTTTTGCCTGCAACATGAGGTAAAACATTTATTCATCAACAAGCCTACATTTTCAAAGTATATAGAGGTTGATGAAATATTCAGAAGGATGGTGAAAATTAAGTTACAAAATGCAGAGAATTGGGATAAATTAACTGATTTACTTTGAAAACAGTGAAGGTTAAAACATATAAAACAGAGCAGTAACATTTTACAGTGAAAACATGACAGTAAAAGAGTATCAGATTTTAAATTGTATCAGTTGAAAGTTAGAGTGAAATTACAAATTAGAGTAAAAGCTACCAGTGTAAAGGACACTCAACTGCCTAACAAACATCGAGCGTTGAAAAAACAGCCAGAGGCAAATCAGCAAAAGATCAAAGACAGCAAACAGCAAATTCAATAAAAGCAGGGGCAGCTTGCATTAGTTAGATAGTTGTCTCTATCTTCTTGCATGAAGATATTTATTTTTCCTTGAATAATTCCTAAGTTTGTTTTAGGATATTTTGTAAGATTTTTTGTATAAATACTTCACA
The DNA here is from genome assembly GCA_034641835.2 of Pinus albicaulis. NCBI lineage: Eukaryota > Viridiplantae > Streptophyta > Pinopsida > Pinales > Pinaceae > Pinus > Pinus albicaulis. Next base: position 1,395,329,524 of record CM076572.1, read on the forward strand.
TTTCAAAGTATTGAGGGTGGATTGTGGATTGCTAAAACACTTCTATAGATGTACTAATCTGAACTAGAGGGTTCTTTGTACCATTTTCAAGTCAACAGACTAGATTGGTGTTGGCTGGATAAATCGATCTTGCGGACAAGATCAATCTCCCTAGTGTCAGAAAACAATCTAGCAACAAACGAACAACTAAGCTTTTCTTTCTCTAAATATATTCGTTTTACAAATAAATGCTATGAAGGTGCTGATCCTACCTTAGATCCAAATTCTTATTTGCAGTTGTGAAGCTTCCGTTGCAACAATAGTCCTTCCGTCACAACAAGAATCCTTCCATCGCAACAAGAGTTCTCTCGTCGCAACAAAGTGTCGTCTTTTTGTCGCAACAAAGAGTCGTATTAAAAGACCTGTAATCACAAACAAGAAAATATCAAATAGCACATGTATAAAAAATAATTATAAAACATATTCATCATAGTGATCAAGGAATCTATGAAATAAATTATTAAACGACATCTTATTGAAATAAACAATCGAACAACAATTTATTGAGAAAAACAAAACTTGATTGTATTAATCTTAAAATAACGGAAGAACCTTACAACCTTAAGCCTTGATGTTTGAAAAGGCCTCCCGGGGTCCGAAGCAGGAGTCTCCTCTACTCTGATAAGTCATACACTCTTCCTCCAGGAGCACAAAGAGGTATGTGATCTTTCCTCTCAAAAGCTCAATAGAAAGAAGACTAAATCTCAACAGCACTTCAACTCAAACACACATAAAGCTTTAACTCCCTTTGAGGCTGCCCAATGCCTCTTTTTATAGTGCAAAGGAGGAGGTTTCAGTTCCAACTATGAAGGGATAGAATCCTCCTTCAAATGGATAAACTCCTCACATCAAGGGGTTAGCTCCATAAGGTAAGGGATACATGAATCTCAAAAGAGCGGTTCTGCCACCGCAAGATTCTTTCTAGAGGCTTCTAGAATTTACTGAAAGTGAGCATTTTTTAGTTTACTTGCACCTTTTTAATATTTTACAGGGGTCCGCACCCATAACACAGAGAAAGTGCGTCCAGGTATGCATGAGTAATGAACATTAGGTGCGGGACCGCAGGCAAGATACAGAGAAAGTGTGATACCAGAGTTAAGGATATTATCAAGGACTTTTCTCTTATTTTCAAGGCTTCACATTAGGAACTGATGTGTTGGACTTGCAAATGAGGAAGTATGAGTGATAATGAGCTCATACAAATAGCAGAATTTCAGGATGACAATTTTTATTGTAACAGATTGCCCCTTAAAGTGCAAATTTTGAAATAGATGAAGCTGAAGTCTGTCATTTATGAAGAGTGCAGTACTTTATCATTTCAAGGAACATCCTGTGGGCACCCCAGTCATAACCTGTAAAAACATTCAATGAAAAATATATATATGTAAACATAATATCGTTGAGGTAGGCATTCCCATACTCAGATCAAAACTAACTAGAGAACTAACTAAACTGTTCTGATACAGGAATGATTTTGTAGCACATCAATAGTATAGACATATGTAGAGACAGTATGGACGCAGCCATCTATTTATGAATATTCCACTATAAAATGAATAACAAAATTCCTTGCAGCTTGGATGGTAGAAATTAGATCCAGGGTCTTGATTTCCGCTTCTCGAACTAGTACAATTCTATCCATGCAAATGAATGTGTCGAAGTCGAACATGGTAGAAACCACTTGATTATCAGTCAATAATGTAAAATGTTAACAAGTGTAAGAGTAACCACCAGTAATGTCAATGGCTCTCAAAGTACTCAGTACAATCCATGAAATGTGAATAAATGAGCTGAAGTCGAACATGTCACGGAATCATTCGATCGAAGGTCAATGATGCAACCTGTCGTCAAAGGCGAGAAACCTGCCATTGAGGCATGCAAATTTCAAGGTATTGATGATTTCTAGATCATCTTCCTAGATAATTAGTTGTCGTCGATAGAAAGAGATCCGTCATAGGCAAGCCCATAACACGAAATCATAGATCAAGTTTTTGAATAAATACATTGGCAAAGACTAACTCAGGGATGGTCAAAATGGAAAACAAATATTTTGCAGATGAATTGTTTGTTTGAACTGTCATCTTGAACACATAATGACACTGTAGATGGCTTGGTGACAATTGACCCAAAGCTAATACCTAGAAACCAGCTGAAGACTTTCAAAATGGTTTGATTAACTGTTAGGCAAAGGATTTCCCAACCCAGGTGAACAAAAGTGTCATGTTCAAGAGTGGTTAACGGCTTTTCAAAAAATCAAAATACAACAAACAGGTTCGTTTTTCTCTCTTTTCCCCCACCATTTCTGGCAAGTACCTCTTTATTTTTGACAAGCTTGAAGAGGATAACATTTGCTTGTTTATAAGCTCATCCTTCGAATGAGTCCAACTTAGTTTAAGATTCAAACCCTAAGAAGGAGTGGTTCGTTCCTATTTTTTTTTAAATTGAACAGGTCCTTTACTATTAAATTTTAACGAGTCTAGTATAGGAGAAACTCAGTGTTTTTCAATTTTAGGGAGTCAGAAGAAAAACTTAAGAAAACTCCATGGGTGTACTTTTTCGTAAATTTAGTTTCTCGAGCCCAAAAAAGGATAAAATAATGCGGGAGAGAACTGTATTGACCATGATTAGTCAACGTATACCTTTTTCGTAAATATTCAATTTCAGTCCGTAAAAAGGGTAAACTTATACTGAAGAGACGATCATTCATTTACTTTAACGAGTTCGAATAATCAAGTGCTCGGCAATCTTTTCATGTTTAGAGAGTCTGAAAAGGGCTTAAAAGAGGACTCCAATGTTTCATTTTTTCGTAAATTTTGAAAGAGTTTGAAAAAGTAATAAAAGTATGCTCTTTGTTGAAAAATGATCAGTTTTCCTAAAAAATCCAATTTCTACACAAAAACTCGAAACATTACACATACCTGTTTAAGATAAATAAAAATGCTTTCAAAAACAACCTTTTTAAAGTGAAAAATAAACAAATTAAAAATTCATTTATTCGAAAAAACTTATAAAAAGGACTTTTCTAACTTCATTTTTACCATTTGTGTTCAGAATGAAAAGTAAGAGCTTTGGGTAAAAAAGTTCCTGCAAAGATTCTGGAAAATCCGTGCGACGAAATTGAGAACCGTCAGCTCCAAGTAATCCACGACTCCTCATCTTGCATTTCATCTGTTTTCATTTCATTTTTAGGCCTTAGATTTCATTTTTTAAGGAAAAAATATGTTCAAAAAATCGCCTGCGGGGGTCCGCAAGTGCAACACACGGGCCCTGCGGACCCCGACTTTTTCCTACATAGAAAAAAGTCATGGCTCCGCAACTGTTCCACAGTGCACGTGCGCATCTACGCACTGTGTATGAACTTCAGGTGCGGACCCCGCGCAATGAAAAATTAAACTTATTTTTCTCAAATTCTGCCCAAAAAATTTCAAAAAATCTTGTTCTAATATATCTTTTTATTCATTGTAGGACATACAAGATGCTTATTTGGAGAGAACGCGAGCATGAAGACGTAGATGATGCTGTAATGAATCATTTGCCTACAATGCAGGCATTGAGAGCATGCGGTTTGTATAAATTTTGGGCCATCCAAGGCATGAGGGTACAGGTAGACCTCCTAACATGGCTGGTGAACAGGTGGAATGTACAGGACCAGTGCTTCATTATTAGCGGTCACCGGCTCGAACTTGAGCTGGAGGATATCTATTTTTTGACTGGTTTGTCCAAGAGGGGCGAACAAATTTCTCTGTTTGGGACTAGGCCAGGTGGCCAGTCTGTCGCTAGTCTTCGACTAGAGTTCTGTGATGATCAGGCAGACCCTCGGGACAAACGGATTGACATAAAAACTATCATCCATCTCGAACTTAAATTTATTGCATTTACTGTCACCAGACTATGTGGGAGTGCAGTATTTCATGTGGCTACCGGTTCCCAAATGCGCATTGTTGTAGATTGTTTTCGAGGCACCATTTTCAACTGGTGCAAAGCTGTGTTGTCCAATGTAAAAGGCCAACTAACCAGAGCAAAGAATGGAAAGCTCAACAACTTTGGATATGGATCCATTGTAGTCACCTTTTCTTTGGAGAGGATCCCCATGTTAGCTCCGCAAAACATTCCTGTTGATGCTGGTCGACCTCGAGAACCTAGGATGGTTCGTTGGGTTGCATTGATGGCCCGTCACACTGAAGGCGTCGAGATTGTTCGATTTTCTTCTTCATATTTTCGTTGGCTGGAACGCCAAATTTTTGTCATAGAGGACTTTCCATATGCTGGGATAGATTTCCGCGGCGATCGAGAGATGGTTCTCCCAGCAGGGGAACAGTGGGATGAAACAGGTAAAAATCATTTTTAACAATTTCTAAGTTCTAATTTTATTTTATTTTTGTATTTTGACCGTCCAAAACTAATAATCAAAAGTTTTAAATGCAGATGTGGGCCCACGGCAACCAGTCCATCTCCAGCCTTATGAAAGGAGGCAACTAGCTGCAGCTGCACCAGCCCCAGAAGGCCAATCAGCGGAGATCCTATCTGATTTAGAGCATCACTTAGAACGCCTGACTCTAGACATACCAGAGACCAACATAGATGATATTCTGCTAAGATTACAGAGATATGTGATTGGTGTCCCAAGACCTTTTAGAAGGTTCCTATGTAGGGTGGCCCGGGCAGTGGTCTCTTATCGTGATCATCATCAGGGATAGGATGATCGTTTTGTAGACTCATATTTTTTACTTTTTGTATTATCATTTTTGCCGATCATAAGGTGTATTTCAACCTATGATCGAAGATGATGTATATTTTGAAAACAAACTTTATACTATGATATATCACTATTACCGGCTATCTGTGTACATGTTATCAAATGTTAATTAATTTACTATTTTAACTATTGCAAATGTATATTTATTGTACTACAAGCAACTGCATCTGCTAAAGTATTTAAATGTCTTGGAATATGTTGATATTCAATGTAATCAAATTCACGCTCCAAGAGACGAACTCTTAAAAATAACTGTAATAACACTGGATTTCTAATGGCATAAACCCTGTTAAGCTGTAATACAACAAGTTCAGAATTCAACCTAACAATTAAACCCCGAATTCCAAACAATATGGATTCAGATAATAACTCAATCACTGCACTATACTCTGCAATGTTATTCGTTGTTTGACCGAGGCTTACCCCATGCATGGATACTAACTCGTCAGAGGGTGAATAGATAACCCAAGCTGCGGAAGAAATGTTTCGTGTACTACGACAAGCACCATCAGCAAAACCAATGTAGGTTTGAAGAGACGTCGGCATTTTCAATATCAATAGTAAAACTCAAATAAGCAAGAATAGTAATAAGAACACACTCTAAACTAGGCACGCTTTTCTAATCTAAGACGCACCAGCAGTAAAGAATCTAATCTAACTAAAAAAAATCTCCACACCAAGTTTAAGCATAATATTTCTTCAAATAAAGCCCATTTATGGGTTTATCTAAAGAAACACCATCAAAATCTATCAGCTCATAGGCCCCTTTTTCCAACGTTCGCTTAACAATGAAGGGACCATGCCACATAGGCACGAATTTTCCAGCCCCTAGCTTATCGTTGGCTTGATCGTACACTAAAACTAGGTATCCTTCTGAAAAACTACGAGGGGTAACATTTCTATCGTACTGAGCTTTTATTTGTTTGACATGAGCTTCATTTGCTAATGCAGCATTTCGTCGATTCTCATCTAGCTGAGCCAAGTACCAAAAATTCTTCTCCTCTTCAGATGTAGCTGGGAGTAATTCTATGGCTAATTTCAATGACGGAATTTCACATTCAATAGGCAACACAACTTCCAAACCATAAACCACTTGAAAGGGAGTGAAACCAATTGATGTTTTTACTGAGGTCCGATATGCCCAAAGTGCTGAAAATAACATGGAATGCTAATTTGACTTATAAATACCAATGATTCGTCTAATCATAATGACTAGAACTTTATTGATAGCTTCAACCAGACCATTAGCCTGTGGGTAATATGGAGTAGAACTATCATGGTGCAGGCCAAGTTGATCTGTCAGTTCAGTCATCATGATATTCCAAAAATGACTTCCATGATCTGTAATAATGGCTTGAGGAACACTGAATCTAGCAATTGTGTGATTGAACACGAAATTTGCAGCAGTCTTGTCGTCTGCCGAAAATGTAGGCATCGCCTCGGCCCACTTAGTAAAATAATCTACCGCTAATATAATATATGCATGCCCCCCAGTCGAGTGAGGGTTACATGTAATAAAGTCAATACCCCACTTTGCGAAAGGACCGACAACAATTATAGGGTGAAGAGGAGCGGGTGGTGCACGCATTTTACGATCAAAGACTTGACAATTATGGCATTTCCAAACTGCATAGATACAATCTTTGAATAACGATGGCCAGAAATAACCAGTGCGCAATATCTTTTGGGTTGTGGCATACCCAGACATATGACCGCCACATGCTCCATAATGGCAGTAATTTAGAACATTTTCAGCTTCTTCATGAGTAAGACAGCGTCGAAAAACAGAATCCGCTCCACGACGATAGAGTGTATCACCAATAATATTGTATTTTTGGGATTGGAAACGTATTTTCCGTCGCTGAGATCGTGAAATTTCAGGCCGAAAAGATTGGGTTTTGAGATAAAACAATAATATCCCCATACCATGGATCAAGAGTACTGATAAGAAACAATGATTCGTCTGCAATGGGCTCCTCCGCCACAGTTAACTGATCTATTGTAACTATCTTTCCTTGATGTGGAAACTTGATAAGCTGAAAAACCGAAGAAACAACAGCAGTCATAGCATACTACCAACTGCAACCCAGGAGAAGGTTGTAATCTAGAGGGGCATCAACCACCTCCACATCTAGATTTACGGTTTTGCCTTCGACCCCTATAGGTAAATCCTACAAAATACCGAAAGGATGGAACCCTCAGCCATTAAAAGCCTTTAGAATTGTTGGAGACTGATTGAGTGTAGGAGAACCAAGAAATTTCAAACACTAGATCGACATAATACATGTAGAATCCCCTTCATCAATCACAGTCCGAAAGATCGGTCTGTTTTTGACTAAAACTGGAATCTGGAAAGCCATTTGATGAGGTAGGCGAGGTGTACTATTCTCTAAATCGAAGATTATAAGGTTTGAATCCTGAATATCAACAGATCCTATGGCAGACAAAAGTAATTTACGTTGTGCTGGGCACGATTGCAGCACTTCCAAAGCCGACATTGCTGAAGGGGAAATAGCTAAGTCCTCAACAATGTTGTAATTATGAGCAGCTCTCGCATGTGGATTGAAAGCTGATTTACGAAGTACACCTTTAGCAGGCGGTTTGATTACTAAGTCTGGATTGGGTTTCTCGATCTGTAGTGGATCAGAAACGGGAGGAGGTGTAGTTGATGTGTTTGAATTAGAAGATTCTACTTCTTTACCACCAACAGGATTTTTATTACCATAATCTTGCGACCGCGTTGCAATCCTAACGTGAGACATCATCATAATAAGTTCTTCTGAGACATTCGAGGTAGAACTAATCATCTTACTGTCTTGAGTGGGAAAAGGATCCTTCAAGATAGTAGGTTGTTGATAACCTTTAACGAATTTCGAAACCTCTGCTCGATGTGGAAATTCCTTAGTAAAATGATCCTCGTCACAAATGAGACAAGGATAGCGAGGCTTGCATTTTTTGTCATTAGATTCAATTTTATCTGTTTTCTCTTTTGAATTCTTTTTATTTTTATTCTTCCGCTTCTTTTTACCGTTAGATTTGGATTTGGCCGTAGATGTCTCTACGACATGAATATCGGCAGAAATTTCAGGAGAAGACTCTCCTTTCGGGGAATCAGGTAAAGTTATTATAGGAGAAGAATTATTTGAATATTTCTTCTTGCTTTAATATTAACTGTACCAATCATACCATCAGCGGCATGAGACCCTGAAGGAGTTGCAGTTATTTGACCTTGTTTTAGAAGATCGGGGATTTTTTCATGTAAAGTACCTGACTGCGTATAAACGAGGTCGAGATACTGAGCTTGAGCAATGACCTGCTCCTCAATAACAACTCCTGCCTTAGCTACATATTTAGTGATTTTGGGTAATAATTATTTAACGAACCATTCTACCAAAATTTGATTCGGAATGTAAACTTTCACTAAACACCTTCTACGTCGCCATTCGTGAATATGATCAGAAATATACGTGGACGTGGATTGTTTTAGTGAAGTCAAAAGTTCCGTGCCATTGTCGTATCAGACAAGCAACTGAAAATGAGTTAAGAAAGCAGTTGCTAACTGACTGAAATTATTAAAAGATCCTCGTGGTAACTCAATGTACCATTTTGCAGCAAGACCAATAAGAGTTCTTTGAAAAAGACGTAAGCGAATTGAATCATCAATTATTGAATTAGACGCACACCAGAGGTGATAAGTCATAACGTGATTTGACGAATCCTCTCCTGACTTACCCTTGAATTTGGGTATATCGCTGGGCAACTTATGCGGCATTGGCGGCCAATAAGGATGATAAAAAATTGGATCATTCATAAGACGTGTCAAATCAGGTAAATCCAAAGTTGCAATAGATGGTAACTGACGGTTAGGGTCACGAAAACCTTGCGTAATAAGACCCGTCCCGGGAGGAGGATATCCAGGATAGCCTGGAATCGGATTTGCATTAGGAATAGTATAACCCCTCGGAAAACCAGGATTAATTGGACCAAACTGGGGTTGTTGAGGCTGTTGATAAGTATAGCCAGGGTACGGTTGATACTGATAAACTGGGGTTTGTGTAGTAGAACCGAATTGATACTGTCCCTGGTACGGTTGATACATAAATTGCGGTTGACTTGTGAAAATCGTACTTGTACCAGTTTGTCCTGTAGGTATCTAGACCGAAGTCTGAACTGAAGGTCCAGACTGGGGCACAGAGACTTGAGGGATTTGCACGGATGCAGGGATAGAAGAACTCGGAGATACAGATACTCCAGAAACAGGTGTTATAGGTTGAACAGATGTTGCAGCAGTTGCAGCAGTTTGAGGTGGAGTCTGAGGTGTACTAGGCCCAAACTGCTGAACAGAACCAAGTGCAGGGATTTGAACAGTAGGCTGGACAGGTTGCTGGGTTAGGCCAGAAACCATAGGTTGTCCAGGTTGAGTAGACAAATGCACATTAGGTTGCATAGTCTGTTGAATTTGGGACGGATCCCATACCACGTTTATTCCGGGGTATTGTCCTGTAGAAAGTTGAACGTAAGGACCATAACCTGGTTGAACGTAGGGTTGATAATTAAGCGGTAAATTTCCAGCTCCTTGTACAAATGTTTGACCAGAAGGCGGTTGAAAACCTTGTGTTGGGTACTGACCTTGAGGTTGATAACCCTGAAGCGCGTACTGAATCTGGGGTTGATAAGGACCTTGAGGAACATATTGAGTTTGTGGTTGACCTTGGGGTATGTACTGTCCTGAAGGTTGATAACCTTGAGGTATGTACTGTCCTTGAGGTTGTTCTCCAAAATAATATTGTGCTACAGTTTGTCCTAGGAAAAAATTACCCTGTAGTTGCCCCCCAGGCGGTAATTGACTGCCTTGAGCTTGACCCGCAGGCGGTAATTGACCACCTTGAGGTTGAGGATTTGGAATGTTACCAGACATCATAAAGATTTGCTCTACGTTCGACGTTTCAGTTTTAATACCATTAAGACCAGATGATAATACTTGTTCGATCGGTCGAGGAGCTGCTCCTGAGAAAGTACCAGAAAGAGCCTGATACCCCAAAGGAACAGATGGACCACCGTGTAAAAATGCTTCCGGTGATTGGGAAAACATAGATGACTCTCCTGCCATAATGGCTGCAGGATAATAACCTCTGGGTGTAGGATGAAACAGAATTCGAGGTGGAGAAAAAGCAAGACTCGTGTTTTCTAAAAAGTTTGTCAAATATAGATACCAAGTGTTAGTCCTAATAGGGCTGTAGAAAATGGATTCACGCTCCCCAAGATTCAAATACTGTGGGGATTCGGGAAGAGATACGTCTTCGTCTGGATTAGTAAGTTCTTCAATGGAAATAAGGCCAGATGGAAGATCTTGAGTAACAATACTTCTTACCCTAAGTGAACCAGGATTGCTAGAAGTTGGAGTATTAAATCCTGAGGATGTTTCGAAGACAAAATATTCAGTGTCAGGTTCAAAGATGTCAGGTTCGTCAGCTAGTTCACTAGAAGGGGAAATACTACCAGTAACTTCAGAAACTGAAATCGGCTCAGAAATGTGTTCTGTCGTGGGTATTTGATGATCAGGATGAACAACTATAGATGAACTTCCAATTTCTATTGATCTAATTCTACTGCTACTAGATGATACTAGAGCACGCAGCCCTTCAAGCTGACTTAGTGAATGTTCAGGGGGCTTTCCCTGAAGTCTCCGGGATTGTCTCGGTAATTCTGCCATGATTGAATATTAACTATTCACACGCAAACAAAGAAAATTTCAATAAACACCTAAAGTCTCTAAAGAATCAAACAACTGAATCACACGCCTAAAAAATCTAAGAGTTCAAACCACACACAAACAGTAACTTCTCGTACTAAAAACACTAGTTGGTGATGAAATCCAACTTAGTAGAAATTTAATACAGAAAGGGCAGTTGGAACAGTTACCCCAACAACCTGCTTAATGAAACAGACTGGCACAAGTTTCTTCACAAAACCATCTCGAGTGAAGAAAACCCTCCAGAGAGTCCAAGTGAGTCTAGTCGACGTCTATTCCAGGTACAATGAGATCTTTCCTTCACCGTCACCTTAGGAAATAATCTTAAGCTTATGGACACTAAGGTTACCAACAGTAACAAATACAACTGGGGGAACAGTCTACGATCTGATTCCACGCGCAAGGGAAAAGTAACAAAGCTCAATCCCCTTGAAGTTTCCTCGACATGGTCAATCTGAGGTTTATCGACAAGTGACCCCAGGCTCCTTGACAATGGTTAATCCGAGGTTTACCATTTGTAATGCTCGCAAAACCTTCTATCTTCCCCAATGAAACAGAATTGATTGTCTCAAAGGATCGAACATGATCTCGTGATTAACTCCTTTAAGAGAAGCTTCCCAGATTGTACCAATTACAATTGGATTTATTTCCTACCGCAAGATTTATCTACTTTTTTTCTTTTTCTATCTTGGAGATTTAATTACTCCCTACTCCAAGATACTAGCCTAAGCTATATTGGTGATAAGAGCCCTAGAAATAAAAAGATTACTAGTTCAATGTTAATTAAGCGTTGTTTTTATGGGTTGTTCGTTAAGTCAATAGGTATGGAAATGAAACTTTCATGGTGTGAAGACTCGACTTCCAAAAAACATTAAAAAATGCACCTAAAAATGATAATCAAATTGTTTTTCCTTCAATGAAATTCTAACTAAAGAAAGAGTTCGAGAATGAAAAAATTTTAAGAGACAATTCTTTCTTTGAACATGAAGAATGAATGAAAGAAAATCTTTTTGCTTTTCAATAAGAACTCAAAACGAGACAAATAATCAATGTTCACAATAAATCCCTTTTCCTTTCAAGACTTTGAAACTACAAAAACAACTTTTCTTCAAAAGAGATCTACAAATTCTAAAAAGAACTCAAAACTACGAAAAACTAATTTTGAGATCGAAAAAGTTTGAAAAATCTAATTGAATAAAAGCTTTAATTTTTTTGAAAATGTCTTGCTTAGTTATTCAGTAAACTAAGGATTCATTTGTCCAGAATAACAAACAAATCAAAAAAAATCCAGATATGTTTCCTTTTGTAAAAATTAAATTCAAAACTTATAACAAAGTTTGTTCGAAGATTTGCAAGGAAACAACTAGATCTATTTCTTAAAAAATGATGGATTTCACAACCAAGTCAGACTCATCAAGAAGAAAAAAAGACTAGTGCGATCTAAGGTATTTCAAACTTCCAATCTTTGAGCCACTACAAAGACCAAGTGAAAACCAAGCCAAGTATGCAAAACTTCTAGAAAATCACCCAAAACACAAATACTGTTAAAATTTACTTGCAAGAGGTTTTTGACAGGAACAAAACAAATCTGGGCAGAGACTAGAAACCCTAAATCAATCTAAAGATAAACTGGAAAACGAAATCTGGAATTTTCAAAAATTTTAACAGGGTCCGCAGGCTCCAGAAGTAACAGGTGCGGTCCCGCACTAGTTACTAAAGGAAAGTGTGAAACAGTGCGCACTGTGTAGGAAAAAAAAGTGCGGTCCCCGGAAAAGTCCAAGAAAAATAGAACAAACTTCAAAAAATTTAAAAACAAAGTAAAGCTAAGCTAACCAGGCAAGTATCCATCAATCAAAAACTAGAAAAAAGTGTTTTCTCAAATCAAAACAAAGGAAAACCAAAACAGCAACCTATCCCCAGCGAAGTCGCCAATTTGTTGGCCGAATAAATCGATCTTGTGGACAAGATCGATCTCCCTAGTGTTAGAATACAATCTAGCAACAAACGAACAACTAAGCTTGTCTTTCTCTAAATATATTTGTTTTACAAATAAATGCTATGAAGGTGTGATCCTACCTTAGATCAAAATGCTTATTTGCAGTCGTGAAGCTTCCATTGCATTAGTAGTTTTTCCGTTGCAACAATAGTCCTTCCGTCACAACAAGAACCCTTCCGTCACAACAAGAGTTCTTTCATCGCAACAAAGTGTCGTATTTTTGTCGCAACAAAGAGTCGTCTTAAAAGACCTGCAATCACAAACAAGAAAATATCAAATAGCACCTGTATAACAAATAATTATAAAACATATTCATCATAGTGATCAAGGAATCTATGAAATAAATTATTAAACGACATCTTATTGAAATAAACAATCGAACAACAATTTATTGAGAAAAACAAAACTTGATTGTATTAATCTTAAAATAACGGAAGAACCTTACAAACTTAAGCTTTGATGTTTGAAAAGGCCTTCCCAGGGTCCGAAACAGGAGTCTCCTCTACTCTGATAAGTCATGCACTCTTCCTCCAGGAGCACAAAGAGGTATGTGATCCTTCCTCTCAAAAGCTCAATAGAAAGAAGACTAAATCTCAACAGCACTTCAACTCAAACACACATAAAGCTTTAACTCCCTTTGAGGCTACCCAATGCCTCTTTTTATAGTGCAAAGAAGGAGGTTTCAGTTCCAACTATGAAGGGATAGAATCCTCCTTCAAAGGGATAATCTCCTCACATCAAGGAGTTAGCTCCATAAGGTCAGGGATACATGAACCTCAAAAGAGCAGTTCTGCCACCGCAAGATTCTTTCTAGAGGCTTCTAGAATTTACTGAAAGTGAGATTTTTTTAGTTTATTTGCGCCTTTTTAATCTTTTACAGGGGTCCACACCCATAACACAGAGAAAGTGCGTTCAGGTACGCATGAGTAATGAACATTAGGTGCGGGACCGCAGGTAAGATACAGAGAAAATGCGATACCAGAGTTAAGGAGATTTTCAAGGACTTTTCTCTTATTTTCAAGGCTTGACATGAGGAACTGATGTGTTGGACTTGCAAAGGAGGAATTATGAGTGATAATGAGCTCATACAAATAGTAGAATGTCAGGATGACAATTTTCAGTGTAACAATTGGGCAATAAAGAGATTATATTACAAGATTCATGTGTTGGGCCACTTCAGTGAAGTACTCTCAATTGTTCTTTGTTTTTATATAAAGTTTTCACATACTTGCATGTTTTCTAAATCTAAATGTATAACAGGAATGTTATTTCGCAATATGTTTAAAAGCACTCTGTCTTGAACTGTTATATCATTTTCAGGTTTTCTACTGATATCTAGATTAGGGAATTCTTAATTTCTCCCCAGTTTCGATTGATCTCCTTCATTTCCCTCATTATCCGGATCTGAGAACCCTTAATTTCACTCTCATCTTGATTGAAACCATTTTCATCATCATCCTAAGGATCTGAAGTTACTCAGCTATCTTGCCCTATGAACACTTCCCTTTAGAACCTTGATTCTGATCTGACTGCTTAATACATTGACTCCATTTTCCTAATGGAATACAGACCTACATCTATCCATCTAAACTACTGATTCCACCACCAAACCAAACCCAAAATCAAATCACAAGTAATCCTACATAACTAGCCTAAAATCAACTAAAATAAACAAAGATAAATCATATAGAGAGAGCCCTCTCTGAGCATTAGGAAGGCTAGATCCTAAGGCTTAAAAGTAGATTTGTGGTTACCTCTAATATTCTTTAAACCAAAATGACTAACAACCCTTCAGAATTATTGGAGTGATAACAGGTATTATCCGAATCAATCAACAATGTTACATTTTTCTTCTTGATATGTCCTTCTATCTTGAGAGTTTGAAGAGTGGTAATTGTTGGTGTCCCGTGTTTTGATAGTTTGGCAAATCAAAAGACAAGGCAACATCAGAACCAATCTTTAGAGTTACAGGATCTAGTCCTCCTGCTCTCAGAGAGGGATCTCTCAAATTATTTGTTTTTGCAAAGGTTTATCTTGTGTGCTTTGAGTATTGGTTTTAGACTAGTTATTAAGTGCAAGTGTTTGTTTATTTGTTTGGTTGAATTGACACAGTAGAACCTAAAAGGTCTAGGAAAGAAAGATAGAAAGGGGAAATGTCAGCTTGATTGGGAAATGGAGTCAAAAAGAGGTCATGAAAAACTTATCAATGGATATGGGATATCAAAGGGAAAATCTAATTTGGCCGCAGGATCCTTAGGTTTTGGAATGAGATGGACATCAATGATTTGGAAAGAGAAATTTAATTCTCAACAAAGGGAATTTGAAAGCACAACTTGAACAATAAAGATCTATTTGATAGACAGGGCTAACCATGAATTCTACAAATCGCACTTCAAGCAAATAATGACTTCAAAACAACTTTTAAAATGAAATCTAAGATTTTGGGAACACCCTATTTCCTCAAAGATTTTCTTTCAACTGACTTAGAAAACATAAAATATTCACTGATAATTACGATCTTAGAAGAGGGAACACCTAAATACATCTATGATCACAACTATAAAGACCTTTAATCCAACTGTTCAAGCAAGGACAAAGGGCAAGATCAGAACAGACCTCCTTGACTCACTGTGAACAAAGAAACTTCAAAGGGAGACTTCAATAACAGTCTTTAAGTGGCAGCAGACAAGCAGGGAGAACCATAAATCATGCTGAAACCAACTATTCGAACTATTAAGGAAATAAACAAGCATGAGGACTAAAGAGAGAGAATAGAGACTCTAAAATACCTCAGCAGAAGAAAACATAAAACAGTGAAGGATAAACAGGTCTAAGGTGCTTCCAAGAGTCATTTCTTAGCCTAAAACTTTTATCCTACTGTAGTAAGAATTTATGGAACAAAATGAAAATAGGGGAAAACATTAAACAGTTCAAAATACTTCACCAACAGCCAAGCTCATGGATCTAATGATAGAGCCTTCTCAAGAACAAGCATGCAACAAACATTATCAAGGCTTCCAAGACTTCAATTTCTTCTTCAACTTCAACAGACTATGTATTATTTCAGAGAGTTTCAGTATTACAACTGGTAATCAAAAAATCAACGTTTACAATGAATTCCTCAACAAGTTTTTATAGAGGAAAGAGGAGGTCGAAAGAGAGAAAAGATCTTCTGAGTTCAATTAATAAAGTTAATGCTTCTCGTCCTTTGAGGGGCTCAAGGGAGAAGTTTTTCAGATATTTTCCTGTATTAATTGGTTTGCATTAAGTAATTTAAGCTTGTTGGAAGCTTATGCTGACTTTAAGGCTCTATGTCATCTTTTGCAATAACTCTGCTGATAGTTTATATTAGCTTCTTTGATTCGAAATAACTATTCCGCAGTAAGGGGCAGATATGCTCTGTTTTGGTCATTACTTTGGCCTTTGTTTGAATGCGGTGAATCCACAGGTGGCAATCTGGTAGCTGAGAGGAATCAATTTTCCTCTGTTGTGGCGGTGGAGGCATCCTCTGTATGATAAATATCCTTGATTTGTATTTAACTGTGTTTAATTCAATGGATAAGGCCTTTGATAATCGATTTTAGTCGTAATCCATTAAACTGTATAATCAATGTTTAATCCTTATTTTATGCTCTGTTTGCATCTTTGACACTAATACTCTTTGATTTGATTTAATTCTTTGTGTCTTGTTGATATGTAGGTATGTACGAGGTCCACATGGCATCAATGCCCATGAGTCATTGATGAAACGTGAAATTGAACCCTGTATATGGCTTTCCTTTTTTATGGACGAAAGTCTGGAGGATCTTCATCCTCGGCTTTCATTTTCTTTTTAAAATATTTGAAAAGCCCTTTAAATCCTGCACAATACAAAAACAATTAAGAAATCATGCATATTTGGTGAAAACTGCTTTGGAGGTTTCGGGTAGGAGCATGTCCATTGGATGGCAGCATCCAACGGTGGAGATTTGCTGCAGAGGTGAAAGGAATGCGGTGGGAGATTTTTAAGTTAGAGTCATTGATCTATGATTGACCAAGAAGATCAACGGTGGAGATTAGAAGTGAATTAATATTGCGAAGGGGTCACACTGTTTATGAAAATAGGAGAAAATGCGAAGAGATAAGGTTAAAACCTTTTGGCGGAGGAAAATGCAAAAGAATTGAAAATGGGGTTTCGGGATGATCGTGGGCCGTCGAATGAGATCAGGCCACGAGATCAACGGCGGAGATCGCACGTTGAAAACCCTTTGGAGAGGCGAAGGGCGACGGTGTATGGCCAGATTAGATCTGAGTTGTTGATCTGCAAAGATCAATAGTGGGAGGTGCGCGCGATAAAACACAATGGAAAAGAGGGAAAGTGGTTTCAGGGATGAAAACCACGGGTTTCGCGCAGGGAAAAGGGGGGGAGGCAGTTTTGCATTTTTGAACGCGATGTGTTCCTGCCTGACACGTGGCTTTTTGAAACCACTTATATCGTGCAACCCTCAAGAAATTAACCCTTGTGCTTAAATTTCGCGATTTAGAATGTCGGCCGTTAAATCCGGGGCCTCAGATCTAATGGTGGGGAAGCGAGCGTGATATAGGCAAGATGCGCGGGCAGAAGGGAGATGAGCGGTTTTAATATGGGTCGTTGATCTGCAGAGATCAACGGCTGAGATTGGTTAGAAAACATTATAGAGTGGGGTCGTATGTTTTTAACCAAAGTGGAGGGCTGCATTTTGGATCGTCCGATCTGGACACGTGGATGATCCAGATGCAATCGGAGGCATGCGATCAGCGGGGGGAAGAACTTGTATGGCGCCGATGCGATTAACTATGGGTCGTCGATCTGCAGATCAGATCGACGGTGGGGAGTGAATCGGGGGAATGACCAATCGGAAGGGAAGAGCAATTGCGCCCGATAAAATCTGCGATGCGAGGTTGCACTGATCGTTGATCGGCTTTAGATCAACGGTCGGGAAAGGGTTAGATTAATGAACGGCGGGACCCCTCATAATATAAGTAAACAAAAAATTTAACGAAATACAAAGGTTTTTAGCTATCGAGTGGGTTATATATATATGAAATGGCTTAGCGCCCGATTGCAGGACCGTTGGTTTATATGGAAAACAATAAAGGCCCGGGGCTTATATATAGAAAGGGCCAGTCGTAATCGGGATTTCAGAGCTAGTCTTTCAATCTACCCATTGTAATTCTCCGATGCGATTAGCGCCTCGGGACTTTAACTCTCGGTCCCGAGCGTAAGTTTATATGTAGAAAAACAGAGGGCAGGAGTTTATACAAATGGGGCTTAATCGCATCGGGACTTTCGATGTGGGGCTTTTCAATCTACCCATTTTTCATTAAAAACATTGTTTCGGCGGGTTTAGACCAAACTTAGGAAAAAGTGGGTTTATTGAATTTACAAAGGGAAATAACAATCGAGAATGGGTTTATAAAATGTTTAAGCACCTGATTGCAGGCCCACATGTTATATGAAATAATAATATGATCGGAGGTTATAAACAAAAGGGCTTAATCGCATCGGAGATTTCATCATAAGAAATAGATTTGTGTGCTCCAATTTTTCCAATGCAATAAGCGCCTATTGGGCTAAGCGCTTGGTTCCAGCACCAGGGCATATGGTGGGGAAGTGATTTAGACTTAGCCCAAGGGGGCTTAAGCCTGCAGCTTAAAGAACGTACTTTTTATGAAATTTTTCACAGTTTTTGATGGATTTGGGGGTTTCGGTAAAGTCTAAAAATGAGTTTTAGAATTTGTAAAAGGGATTTTCATGAAGGGAATAAGGGAAATCATGAAAAATAGAGGGAATTTCATGAGGGTAAAGGGGATAAAATGAAGGTTATTTTTTGAGTGGAGGAAGGGGAAAAAGGAATTTTGCAGCAGTCCTTTCCCTATGAAAATGGCAGATTTTCAAAGTTAAAAGGGAAACAGCAGTGACGATTAACCAAAGGATAGAAAATCTTCAGCAGAATTCAAGCACCAACAATTTTGGCAGTAAAATTTTTTCTTGAAGGTTGTCCTAAATGATTTAGCCACCACTTGCTATCACAGAATTTTATAGGTGGCTAACAGTAATTATTTCCAATGCATTACAGGATATGGTCGGACTCATTTCTTCTTTCTCTAGAGTTGGTTCCTAGTGTATATCCTATTATTTTGAAGTTTCTTGTTCATTTTCTTCATACTCTTCACAATCTATGTAAAATAATTTCTTCTCAGCACACTTGTGACCTTTAGTGTATTTTCTATCACAACTATAGCAAAGCCCTTTTGCTCTTTTTTCTCCAATTGTTGTGGTGTCAACCTTGTAGGTTATGGAAGTCTATGAGTAGCAACACTTTCATCTTTATATATGTGAGTGGTAGGCTTCCTTGTCACCATAAATTTACTTTCAATTTTTCATTCCAACCTGAATTCCTTCTCCAATGAATCAGGTTCCCAAAGGCAAACCTCATGTTGGATGTTATCCTTTAAATTTTTTATGAAGACATCAATCTTGTGTTCCTCTGGAATATCCGTTACCCTTATATTCAATTTTTGGAAGTTCTCAATGTCCTCCACCATTGAACCCTTTTATTTGAGATGTATCAATTGGCTAAAGAAGGTGTTTCTCTTTGTATCCTCATAATGTGCTATCATTTCCTCCGTAAAAATTGACCAAGTGACAATTTTTTTACGAGAGCAAAGCCATTGATACCATAAAAATGTATTTTGTTCTAAATGTAAAGTTGCAATGCGTACCATTTGTGTGCTTTACACATTATGGAGATCAAAATATTGCCCCATATGTAGTATCCATGTTACGGGATCCTTGCCATCAAACTTTCTCATATCGAACTTTAGAATATGGTGGGTCTTCGATCCAGCATTAGAGTTTATGAAATCATGATTAACATTTATTTTGTTCTCATCATGAGTTTCCTGTACTACCTTTTCGTCATTATGAATGATTTCTTCTATCAAATTTGTCAAACCTTCCATGTCTTCTTTTAGATCATTCTTCATGTCTTCCATGTTATCTTTCATTTTTTCATCTATCTTAGCTTCCATGTCATGCATCTTAGCTTCCATGCCATTCTTCAAACCATCCATATTAACTTCCACGTCTTTCTTCAAACCATCCATATTAGTTTCCACTCCTTTCTTCAAACCATCCATCTTAACTTCCATGTCTTTCTTCAAAACTTGCATTTCATTTTTGTTGCTCTTTGCGAGAGAGAAATTTGGTGCACTTGCCCTTGTAATTGTGATATCATGTTGCACTTCTTCCTCTTCATGAGTGATAGTAGATCCTTATGAGGGCTTAATGAGTGTTGAATTCTTTTTAGGGGCCATTTTAGAACCCAACATTGATATCTATGCTTCAATATGCCCGTGGAATCACTTCAAACTGATTTTTCAAACAAGATTTATGCAATTTGAAAAAAATGCACACCCTTTTCTTGCTTTTGAGGAGCTCGATATTGAAACTGTTGTATCTCTAGAATTTTGGATCCCCAACATTGTATCTTCGGTCCTTTAGTAGCCCTTTGAATCTTCTTTCCAATTCCACAGGTCTAACCTGATTTGGATTCTTCAAATAAAAGTTATGTCTGATCTCCCGCAATGACCTAATTATGGACTTGTTTAGTAGAGTGAACTTGTACGGCATGCCACATGTCATTGTTTCTTCCTTTGGCTCTATTAATTGATACACAGTAAACTATAGTCCGTGTGATTTTGACCATTTTTTACAGAATTCCAATCTGATGCTTAGAGAGAGAGTTATGACGATTTTCCCAAGGTCACCTCTTTGAGATGAAATTCGGGAGCCTGCAAAAACCCTAACTTCCACAGATCATATCTCCGAACATATTGCGAACCAAGATCTGAAATTTTTACACGACGTTCATCAAGATTTATTTACAAATGGGTTTTTTTTTAGCTTCTAAACCTTCGTAGAAAAACAATTATAGCGAAAATTCCACGATGACTTGTTTGAAGCAGCAAAACCCTAGAATCCAAAGCTCTGATGTCAAATGTTATGAAACCAGCTCCAAAAATAGAAGAAAAGAGAGATTAACGCCTTATAAATCAGCTACTTAGAGGGGGCAACCTCCTTTACATTACATAAATGAACAATTCTAGGATGATTCAAATGACAAAACCTCTTTTATATAATTAAGAGTCAATGGAGTCACAATATAATCCTAGTTGACCTAACAATAATAATGTAAGGGCACAACAATAACAATAGCCGGGTTTTATGGGGCACAACAATAACAATATGGGGACTATAGGGGTACAACAATAACAATAAGGGGGCTACACTAACAACAATAAGGGACTACATTAGTAATATAGGGACGGGACCTAACATTTTATCATGGGATAAATCTCACATAAGTAATATTAAAAGTGAAAATGGATGCATTTTAGCCAAGCAACTGAGGTAAGTTGATATTGGATTTCTCTCACTATAATGGAGTGGAAAATAGGGTTATAACACAAAAGTTACAAGAAAATTTATAGATTTTGCAGGAATTTCTGAGTGTAACAAAATTTCAAATTTTACAGAAAACTTTTTCAGAATTTACAAGAAAATTTACAAAGTTTGTAGGAATTTTTGGTTGTAACAAAATTTCAAAGTTTACAAGAAATTTTATTTTTATTTTTTTTCAGAATTTACACGAAAATTTACAGAGTTTACAGGAATTTCTGAATATAATGAAATTTCATAATTATGACAGATTACAAGAATTGCAGACTGTTTAACATTTCATATTTTTAATTTACAGGAATTACAGTCTGTTCAAAATTTGAAGAATTTTCATATGGTTTAGAACCTTCTACCGGATCTGATGCTCCAGATGACTGCCCCCTAAAATACTAAAGAAAATCAGGATGAAAAATAAAATGATCGATTTGATTTTCATCAGTGTTTTCTTTAAGATTAAATGATTTCTTAATAGTTAACAAAGGTTGAATTATTTCACCATTTACTTCCTTTTCGTCAAACCAATGAACTTTCTTTCATTGTCCTTCTGTTTTGGTAGGGGGATATAAAGTAATGTCTTTAATTTCATCATCATTTCTTATTGTCATATTTCCATAACGACAACTAATATAAGCGTTAGCAATTGCTAACCATGGTCTTCCTAAAATTAGAGGATGTCCTCATAATGTATATTTGGGTTGAATGATCATAAATCAACTCGATAAGCCAATGAATCAATGGAAACAATGATGTGTTCTGGTTTAATTTTTTATCTATCAGCCAATTTTAACATTCTTGGAGTTGGTCTAATGTTGTCTATTTCTAGGATATCCATGGTTTCTTTAGTCATAAAATTTATAGCAGTTCCCTAACCAATGAGCATATTAGGAATGGAAAAATATTAATTGATATTGTTACAACATGAATACATGGACCAACATATTTTTCTGCAGTAATTTTTGTAGTCATTAGACTTTCTAATTTACTTATGACTTTTATAGTTAATGGATCTTGTTTCCTTTTTCAAGTTCTTTTAGTGCATAATTCCCTTATAGTTTGGTATAGATTGGTATATCTTTTATTCCTCTAAGAGAGAGAATATTTATAGTAATATTTTTCAATTCATCAATTCTCACTAACCTTTTTGGATCTGTTAATGGAGAGTAAAGATCAGACTCGGAACAGGATCTAGTATGCTTGTATGAAGCCAGGTTTACCCAATGGAGTCATCAAGTGAATGATATTATCCAGCTAACCTCTTATTCACCTTTAAGAAAAAAGTTTTAACGTTGTCCCAGGGAAATAGAACTTCAAGATTTTGATCCTCGACAATGGCGCCAATATGATGTTGCCTCTTGTAGATAGTTTTAAGCTAAGGAACTGTGCCAAAGCATCTAAAATAAAGTTTTTATTTTATATAGATCACCCATACTTTAAACTTTTAAATGATGCAAATCCTAAGTGTTTCTGAGAAAACAAAAGGGTCGATTCTTCACCCTTAACAACATTAAGCTTTAAAATTATTTGAAAGGCATAATTTTAAGAAGATATATAATTTATTAAACATTCAGATTGAATATTTAACTTGTCATGTACAGTAGATGTGTGTAGAAGTCTTCTACAACCAAACAAACATATCCAAACAACAACAGAAGACAACAATTAAAGGATTTAGCGGAAGGATTTAGCGGAATTAACTAAGACATACAGTTTCAGTTAATTAATCTCTTTAAATAATTATAACTTTGCACAGACTTTTAGAGAGATTGACATTCAATCTAATCCTACCCAAACTTTTGTGTTACTTTGAACATGTGTAGAGAAAATAAAAATGAAAACATGAATGAATAACTATAAGAACTCCATAGATACACAAGTTGTTGAGAATAAATCCAAAATCCTTCTATTAACTTCAGAGATAGCTTAGAAAGTTACAAGCATGTCCAACGGTTCATCACAAGGGTTCAACCCTTTCTTCTTTGAATTACAAAATATTTATAGAGTTTGACTTCCAACATATCTAAACTTGAAATAAAATTTATTACAAAATATAATATTATCCAAAATAGTTGGGATATTACAAAAATAAAACTGAAAAATAGTAGACCTGAATTTATTTGAACATTCTACACATATTTCGAGGGTTTTTGTTGATGATTGTAGCTAGAAATCTATTTTTGTGTTCATGGTCTCTGTTAATCTGATGTCTGCTACTAAAATTCTTCTTTTGGTCTATTCGATGAGCTCACATAGTTTATCCCGTCTTTTTCATCAGGGATAGAAAAATTTAACAATTTTATGTATGCCTCATCAACTTCAGTATATTTTTCATAAGTAGGTCGAGTTATAAACAAATACCTAATTTCATGTTGAATTAGCAAATCATAATTTAAACCTTCAATGAAAGCCTTGCCAGTTATAATTCCATTGATTTTGGAAAACTTGGTCATGTCCACTGCTATGTCATGTAACTTGTGTTGATAAGTTTCAACTGGAATCAATTTTCCACCTATATCCTGCAAACTTTGGAGTCCTTTCTGATGTAGAGCATTTAATTTCCTATGAAAATTTTTGATCTGAACCTCTAAACTCTGGCACTTATTCTCAAGCTGCAACATCAAATTCCTCTTGGTTATAACCTTTATTGCCTCCAAGACAGCTTCAAGTTTGTCTTCAATGTCGAATTCTTGAAGTTCATCCTTGGCTTTAGAATTTAAAACTTTAATTATCCTTATGGCATCTCTTGGTTTGTGGTCCAGGTCCTCTTTTATTTATGCTACTTCTGCTTTTGATCTCTGTAATAAATCCTCCTGTTCAAAAATAATTTCAATAGATATCCATAACTCAGTGACTGATTCATTAATATTAATCCAAATATTTTCTTTGGCCTGAGCAATAGTTTGTGCAATTAAATATTTATTCTCATAAACTTCTAGTTGTTGAGTTAACCTATAATTCTTTTGCATCTCAGCCAAATATGAATTATCAGACTTAATTTTTTGTTCTTGAATCTTTTGGAACTGCATCTTGAGTTTTTCAATTTCTTGATCCTTCAAAGATAAGTCTCCCATGGCCTGTGGCAATTTCTCTGTTGAATCAATAGATTGTGTTTCTACTGTGATGGTTGTTGTTATAGATGTCCCTGTAGTTGAAGTACATGTTGTAGAAGGTGTCCCTATAGGAGTGGCAGCTGAAATATTGGGTTGTTGCGCTTTTTCTTTCAAGAGTGTTATTGTGTCAACTTCCATCTTCTGAATTTGAAGATTTTGTTCAACTATTAATTTAAACATATTTTCCTTTTCCTTTTCTAATTGACCTACTTCCTTAGCTTGTGGATGCTATATAGTAGGAAGCTTAAGTTGCTTCCTCAATGTTTGAATATCAGCGTTTTTATTCTTTGTCATCTCTTCTGCTATTTTGATGTCACTAGGATCATATCCTAGTTTAATCACCAAATATTCAAGTGACTTGATTCTAGTATATTTGACCAAGGATGAGATTCTCACCATTTTTAATTGTGTGTGAATATTATTCAAGGAATCTTGTAGCTTAGAGGCTTCCATGGATGAACTTGTTAATGTAGAATATGTTATCACCAAACTAAGGTTGATGGGTTGTTCAGTCAATTCAATGTAATTGTTTCAAACCACTTATGGTTGGAACTTAGCATTTCCAACCTGAGAGGGCTCTCTCAAGGAAATGTATAATTTTCAATAAACAATGCTTAAAAAAAATGGCTAACTCTTGACTGTGTTATGAATGGTTTTTAGCAGGTGAAGGATGTGAATTAATGGCTACCATTCGGCATGGACTCAGAGTGAAACTCAATTACATAGAAAACATATTTCATGGAAGCTGAGGCATGTGTACTCCATCAAAAACATAACTTGAACAGTAAACTAGATGTATAAAGGAAGTTGGAGCATGTTTAACCATGAATTCCAAGTGATTACACATAAAGCAAACTAAATGAACATTAAAAAGGTAGATAAGATAAACACATATAAGAGTACATGAAGAATCTCGAGTCTGAGAGAAGCTTTCTGCAACTGTATATTACTGACTGAAAAATATTACGAAAGTAGCATATGGCATAGCATCAATCAACCCCCTCTAATTCTCTAATATCCCTATTTACAGAAATAGACACCTTTACATGTAGTCTACCACCTTGGCCAGACCTTCGAAACTTCTATAGACACCTTATTCAAAAAGGAACAGATTACAAGGAGAGAATATAGAGATATTTATGTTTACAAAGAGTTTAAAACCTAATAGGACTCTACGACCATTTACTTCACTAACAACTTTTAAATGACCCATAGATGATGATATTTATCGAACAAGACAGCTTTTCCTGAGGTGGCAATGACCATGACTAAGTAATAAATAACCACATTGAAATCTAGGGTCTGCTTCTTGGATTTTAAAGATGTGCTGTTGTGTTTGATTATGTGTCAAGAATGATGAGCTAGCATCCCAATCACCTTCCTTACTGAGTGTTCTCACCAACTGGAGTCTCCACTGATATACTTTAACATATCCAGATGGTTGATGTGCTCTAAAAAACATTTAATGCTTCACAAACATCAAAATTTTCCCTCGTTGCAAAAACAGAATTCTTTAGGCAAGTCCATAGCGAAGAGTTTGTAACGTTCTTCACTTGGCAACTTCTGCAAACATTTTGACTTCTTTACTCATTGGGGGGTCTTCACTAAGTCAAAAGACTTAAATACATGCCCTTACTCACTTCTCTTATGAAAAAATTTGGAAATTATAACATAAATTAATCTTCAGCGAGTTCGTAGCGAAAACTTGGCTTTAAACCTGGAGTACGCTACGAACTTGCTTGATATTTTGCAGATTTTAAAATTTTCACTTCTTTCCTCCAAAAATTTTCCATAGCTATGTGAAATGATGCGAGGAAGCATCATAAGACAAAATTGATTTAAAAATATGTCTTACCCTCCTCAAGAGGCAGCAGGTTCATCCTCAGCAGATTCATCAACCACTATCATTTTCAAGCCTTTCTTCTTTAGCTATGTCTACACCATTTCCATTTGAATTTCTAGCGCTTTAACTTGATTTTATAGCTTTCTCCTCTCTCCCTGTAGCCACCTGTTTCTCCTTATGGTGTGCTTCATCATTCTAAACAAGGGTAGTGTTCTTTTAATCATTTTCTTAGACTTTTCTGCCACTTCATCATAAAAATTGATTTGCCTGTTGCCCTCTTTCTTGAAATTTGACGACTCCTTCCTTTCTTGTTTGAAATCTTCTAATTCCAACTTGGTTTCTAAGACCTCATCTCTTACTTCTTTAAGTTTCTCTTTAAGAAGGTCCACTTCAGATTTCTCTTGGATTTTCTCTTTGCCTTTTTGTAACTTAGTGATTTCAGCTTTAGTTGGGGATAACTCAATAATCTCTTCCACCATGGGTTGCTTCCCCTTCTCTGTCTCCTTATGCTTCTTATCAAACTTCACACCCTTTGATAGTTGTAACCTAGTAAAAGTTTTTCTAGGCTTGAAGACAAAACCTGAGTCCTCACTGGAGAAATCAAGCTTTTTTGCATGAGACCCTTCTTCCTCATTTTGGTTCCTTTAATCTCCACAGGTTTAACCACGGGGGTTTCTTCAATGTCAATAGCCTGCAGAGTGTCTTCCAGTTTACCCTTTCCTTCTATCTAACTCCTCGCAATTCTCCTATGAGTCCTTGTGTCAGATTTTAGCTTGTTGCTTTTATATGTTGGCTGAGGTGCCATTGTTTCTTGCAAATGTTCAATTTCTACCTCCATGGGTTCTGTTATAGGCTACATTTCTTCTTCAGGTCCAACCTCTACTTCAGCTATGGGCTCTTTATCCTTTTTTGGAGTGTTTGTCTTTAACTCGGATGTCTTCTTTGGAGTAATCACATCCACATCATAACCACTTAAAAACAAAAAGGTATCCCAAACCCTATTCAATTTCTTCAATTCTTCCATTACCAACAACTTAATTAAGCCATGATGAAATATAGATGTCTCACTACTCTCATGCTTGACTTGCACTTTATCAGAAATCTTACCTAAGCTTCTGAAAAGGAAAAATGGAAGATCTATGAGTTGTTTACCTGTGAAGTGGAGTAAGATCTTGAAATGGTATTGGTGGATCATGTGAAATATACCCTCACATGTGAAATACTTCTGGATTACCATCAATAGCTTTGAATAATTCTCCTCAAGGCAGCGTCTAGTATGCCTGAGGTCATATCCACTCCCACATGCTCTCGCTTTAGAAATTCATCACAATTCTGCAGTTTAAACTCGGTGGCCTTGAACCATTCTTCTCCTGACCTCGGGATTTTTGTTGCTTGAGCAATAGTCTCAAGGGAACTGTAAAACTCAGTATGCCAACCTTTGAAGTTATTCCAACAAAGTTGACAGCAAAATCTTTGGATACTTGAACATGGTACCCCTGCAACTTTTGACAGAATCTCATGCAGCCAGCATTGGTGAAGGCTTGTGCAAAACTTGGATCCTCCATAATCAGTTGCAGGTCCATAGGCTCATATCTAACTATTGAACCTCCTTTGTTGGTCTTCTTATGTGCAACGATATCCTCCAAAACAGCGTTGCCCTGCTTGAACTCTTAACACCTACAAAAAATGTATATGACATCAAGTTGTTTGTTGAAAAAGGTGGAAACTAACCTAAGACAACAACTAGACAAAAGCTAAAAGATAAAAATGTTGGAAATGAATCAAGAAGATCACAAGGATCGAAAAGCTAAGTGATGTAGCTCGAATGGATGAAGGCTAAATTAGGAAAGGAAAGTGGGAGGGAAAACGGAATGGTGGTGGTGTGATGATTGCCAAGCATGAAATGCACCGAATAATGACTCATATCAAATATGCACATGATGACAAACTGACCCCTAACCACTAAAAAAATTACAACTCATCGATCCCCATACCGCTTGCAGAAAAACACAAGTTCGTAGCGAATTCAGTTATTGGGATGACAGATTCGCTACTGAACTGTTAGGTGAGTTTTGTGCAAAACATTATGTTTTGCACAGAAAACACTGCAGACTCAGGTAAAAAGTGAGAAATGTCAAAAATGACTTAATTAACCTCATGCATTCGAATTTTTGAAATTTACCTATAACAAGACCTTAGTCACATGACTGATAACCACTTAAACCCTTTAGGACTATACACCAAACATGAAATTTGATCAATTCTCATGAATTTATTTGACCAAAACAACTTGACCTAACTCAAAATGACACTCCTAACCAACCTAATTTGTTATTAATGATAACAGAATATATCATTTCACGTGCCTACTTAAGAAGGTCAATTTGATCAATTGCATGAATTTTCTTAGTGTCAAAATCAAAAATGGATGTTTTATACCCTTCTGCAATTTTAGGGACTGGAACTTTAAGTTCTAAGAAGGCTAATTGAAACTATCCCTTTTCAGTATCAAGTGCAGACAAAAGTCTACGCTCAGTAGTCGAATACTACTTCCAAAATTTAGAATAAGTAATTACCTTTAATACTTCATTCTTCCTTTTTATTTTTATATATCTAGCAAAAAAAAATTGATGCACTGTATCTTGGGAGACAGATGATACAGGAGAATTTGCTGTGACCCCTTCAATCTGTGGAAAAGAGGTAGTAGGAAATCCCGATAGCACTAGTGTAGCCTGCTCCTATGAATTCTTTCTTTTTGAGGTTTCTTCATGAGTGTTTGTTATTTTTCTCCTTTTGAAAATTGTGAAACCTGTATCTTGATCTTCTAAATCTGTAGGAGATGTATTTTCTCTTGATCTTTTGGTTTATTTTTCCTGAGGAACTGGAGTTTGTGAAATTTTTTGACTAACAATTTGTTTCTCGGCTTCATGTAATGAGTTATCCTGCCATTCTTCCCGATTTGCATATCGTTCAATCTCTGGCCTGGTTGTATGTACATAAGGTGTTGTTTTCTGTTCAACCCTCAACTTTGAAATAATCCCCAAGGGATCATAGAACCAAGTAAAACTCAACTTGAATTTCATTTTATTTAATAAATTATATGCCTCCTACGGTGTTGCTCTGGTATTGACAATGAATGCTCCAATCTGTGCCTTTAGTTTTAATTGTGTTTTTTGCTTCCTTGATACAAAATGAAAATCGTCCATATTCATCATCTTCCTTATGTATTCTAAGGCAAAAAGCCTTAATGGCACAAACACTGGTAACCTATAGGGAGGGATTTCAGAGCCATATATTATGATCTCTATATAATTCTGATAAAGGTACCAGTCTCCAACTTCGGCTTACTCAGTAAGGTGCAAAATGCTTCTAATTTTAGGAAAAATTATTGGTATTACATCATTGCTGAGAAGACATAAAGACATATGCAAAAATTATTTTTCAAAGTCACTAAAGGAGTATTCTTTTGTATTCTTCCTTACCAAGGAAGTCCAGTGAATAATTGATTGAGGCTTTCCTTGTGCATATAACTTCTGCAATGTATATTTAAATCTTTCTGCTTGATGAAATAAAAGCAAATACACAAGAACTAATTGATGCTTGAATGACCCTTTGACAGAAAACTTTAGAAATTGATTATGAATGGTGTCTGATAAGAACTGACTGTTTAAAAATTAATGAAGGCTTATTTCCCCCAGAGAAAACTGACAAAAATCCTAGTATCACTTCATCATCCTATTGATTTGTAGGGTAACCTAACATACAAGCGGCCATGGAAATACCCTACCTAGACATTTCTAGAAAATTTGAGGTGGAATAGGGTGGATTTGTTTTAGGAAACTCAAAATTTTCAAGTAGGAATGACTCAAAGATACAAGCTCGCTCGAGAAATGTAAGTTTTTGATAGATCTCCATTAGGGAATCAGTGGACAAGGGGTGCAGGGGAGCTTGGAAATTTATTTGGAGTGCTTGGCATATCGATTCAGGTGTAATGGAAAATAAAACTTCATTGTTTTGGGCAATTACAGCCCTCTGACTGGGAAGGTACCTGAGATGGCACCAGTTGAAAAGATATGGAAAGATATGAGTTTAGGGAAAGAGAAATTGGGGCAAGTATGACTCTCGGATACTTAATTCATCACTAACATCTAGGAATTTTTGGTTTTCCTAGTTGAGGAGTTCATACAGATTGAACTCACATTGGGTCTTTGATATTTTGTATTGTGTATCGACCAGAGGGAGATCGTCTAGGTTGATGACAAAGGACAATGTAGGGATTTCTACAACCAATTTTGATTTGCCTTTGTGAGAAGACATTGTAAACAGTAAAATATTAGCTAAGGTGGCGAACTACTAGGCTATGGCGATCA
Source organism: Pinus albicaulis (assembly GCA_034641835.2). NCBI lineage: Eukaryota > Viridiplantae > Streptophyta > Pinopsida > Pinales > Pinaceae > Pinus > Pinus albicaulis. The sequence goes on from CM076572.1 coordinate 1,395,359,869, forward strand.
CTGGCATAGGAAGTTGACTATGCACTTCTGAAATTTGGGGTCGCACTGGTGTTGTTGAAACAAGAAATGGTAAAAAAGAATGTGCAAGGTGACAAGATTTTTTAAAAGAGGAGATCATAATAATTTTGGCGCGTCTAATTAATGAAACTAGACATTGGCGTGAAGGATTAAATGATCTAACAATCATTTGATGGGAGTTAATAGGAGAGTGACAAGTGGCGGAGTATGATCAGAGGTGAACGGAAATGAAGAGTGGTTTTCGAAGGGGGGGTGGGCAGTTAGCAGTATTGGAGTGGGGGGTCCCGAACTTACTGTGGAGCTACCACATATGGTTCAGTGGTTTATGCAAATCAATTTTTCAAACCCCCCCCCCCCTTGTTAACTTCCAAAAGTGTAGGGGGGTCCCAAATCCATCCTCTGACGTTGATCCGGGGGGGTGATCTTATCTATTGCTTTCCAATCGCATTTTATTACTAAACGACAAAATGTCAAATCATACTTTATTTAAAATAAAATAATCCTCCAAATACGTAAAGTAATAAAAATAATAACAATAAAATAAATCAAGTGGCATTTTAACTGTCGTGCCCACTTTAGGGATTTTTTTCTTTTTCTATATATATATATATACCTTTTTCTTTCTTCTCTTTTGATATTTTTTTAAATTTATTTCTTTTTCTCATTTTTCTTTTCATTTCTTACTTTCTTTCTTTCTTTTTTCTTATTTTTATTCTTTTTTCTAATTTTTTTATTTCTCTTTTTTCAACATAAAAGGAAAAAGTAGAAAATACACTATGGTAAAAATAAGTTACAACAATGATGGTTGATAAATTTACTTAGGTTTCCCACTGTATACTAGTGAAGTCAACACACAAGGTAGCCAACATTCTAGAGATATTTATAAGGAAAATTGCCATACTACATGGGCTACCTAAGGCAAAGATTTCAAATAGGGATCCCAATTTCACTTCCAACTTTTGAAAGGGTTTTCTTAAAGGATTTGGAACTAGTCTAAATTTCAACACAATGTATCACCCAAAATCAGATGGACAAACCAAGAGGGTTAATTGGGTGATTAAGGATATTCTTAGGATATATATGATACACAAATCATCCAAATGGGAAGAATAATTGCACTTCGTGAAACCTGCATATAGAAATGGATATCAAGCACACTTGAAGATGAATCCATTTGAAGCTTTGTATAGTCACAAAGGGAACACATTTGTGTGTTGGGATAACATATTGGATAGTGTCGTTGTTGGACTAGAGTTGATTAGGGAAATGGAAGAGAAAGTGGAAAAAAAAATAAACAAAACTTGAAGGTTATATAAGATAGACATAAAATTTATGCAGATAAAGGTCAGAAAAACAAGGAATTCAAAGTAGGAGAGCATGTCTTCCTAAAAGTAAAGGTTATAAAATGTTATTTAAAACTAGGAAGTTTCTCAAAGTTGACAACTAGATTTTGTGGGAAATTTGAGATTCTGGAAAGGATTGACCTAGTTGCATATTAGCTTGCATTGTCTGCATCCATGCATATTCTGTTAAGTCCCTATATTAATAGTGTAGCCCCTTATTATGTTAGTGTAGCCCCCCTTATTGTTATTATTGTACCCCTGTAACCCCCATATTGTTATTATTGTGCCCTTACATTATTATTGTTAGGTCGGCTAGGATTACATTGTGGCTCCACTAGGATTATATTGTGGCCCCATGGACTCCTATATATAGAAGGAGGTTTTGTTCATTTGAATCATCCAAGAATTGTTCATTTATGTAATGTATTGGAGGTTTCCCCCTCGAAGTGGCTTATTTCTAAGGCGTTGATATCTTTTTCTTCTATTTTTGGAGCTGGTTACACAACATTTGGTATCAGAGCTTTGGATTCTAGGGTTTCGCTGCTCCAAACAGGTCATCGTGGAATTTTCGTTATAACTTTTTTTCTACGAAGTTTCAGAAGCTGAAATTTTTAGGGTGCGAAGACGAAAGCCTGAGGAAGATTGTCTAAAAATTTCAAAGCTTGGTTCGCAATATTTTCGGATATATGATATGTGGAAGTTAGGTCTTTTTTCAGGCTCCTAAACAGGTCATTGTGGAATTTTCGCTATAACTTTTTTTCTGCGAAGGTTCAGAATCTGAAATTCATATGGTGCGAAGCTGAAATCCTGAGGAAAGTCATCAAAAAATTTCAGATCTTGGTTCGCAATAGTTTTGGAGATACGATCTGTGGAAGGTAGTACTTTTTCAGGCTCCTGAATTTCATCTCAAAGAGGTGATCGTGGAAAAATTTCAATAACTCTCTCTCTCTGGGCATCGGATTGGAGTGCCGTAAAAAGTGGTCACAAGTACACGGACTTTAGTTTCTTGGCTATCAATTTCAAAGACAAAGGATGAAACAGTGACACATGGCAAGTCCTACAAGTTCGCTCTACTAAACCAGTCTAGAATTAGGTCATTGTGGGAGATTGGACACAACTTTGTCTTGGAGAATCCAAATCAGGTCAGACCTGTGGCATTCAAAAGAGAATTCAGAGGGCTACTTCAGTGCTGAATTTCAGATATAGAAGAGCCGCAATCACAGAGATAATACAATTTCAATATCGAGCTCCTCAAAAGCAAGTAAAAGGTGTGTATTTGTTTTCCGAATTGCATAAGTCTTGTTTGAAGAATCAAGTTGAATTGATTGCAAGGGCATATTGTAGAATAGATATCAGTATTGGATTATAAAATGGCCCCAAAAAAGAATTCAACACCCATTAAGCCTTTGGAAAGCTCTACTATGACTCATGAAGACGAAGAATTGCAATATGAGATATCAAAATTACGGTACCAAGTGCAACAAATTTCGATCTTACAAAGAGCAACCAAAGATGACATAGATGGTTTAAAAGCAGAAATGGAGGCTAAGTTGGATGGTTTGAAGGATCAAATAATAGCAAATATGGATGATAAATTAGTGGAAGATCACATCGAGCATCAACAACAAGTTCTCCAACTCTCAAAGGATAACCCAACTTTGGTGCGGAATCTAATGAAACAACAAGAAGATCAACATCACATCGAAAGAAGTTATGAAGCAGTCATAGAAACAAGAACTCGACAAGTACGATCAATTTCAGAGTATCTCAGCAAGTGGAGGAACTTTTCTGTAGAATATTTCACATGGGAGGATGAGAATTTTATACAGAAGCATCAAGAAATAATCAAGCGTTGAGGACAACACTTGTTTGAAGGAGAGGGGCATGTTAAGTCCCTATATTAATAGTATAGCCCCTTATTATGTTAGTTTAGGCCCCCTTATTGTTATTATTGTACCCCTATAACCCCCATATTGTTATTATTGTGCCCTTACATTATTATTGTTAGGTCGGCTAGGATTACATTGTGGCCCCACTAGGATTATATTGTGGCCCCATGGACCCCTATATATAGAAGGAGGTTTTGCTCATTTGAATCATCCAAGAATTGTTCATTTATGTAATGTATTGGAGGTTGCCCCCTCGAAGTGGCTTATTTCTAAGGCGTTGATATCTCTTTTCTTCTATTTTTGGAGTTGGTTACACAACATATTCATGTTGTGTTTCATGTTTTTTTAATTAAAAATGTCCCTGATGTTAACCATGTGATTACTTGGAATATGATTCATGCGAAATGTGAAGGGGACTTTCAAGTAGAACCAATATGCATTTTGGACCAAAAAGTCAAGGAACTTTGGAAAAAGGCCAAGGATTTGTAAAGGTCCAATGACGCTAATACAACCTTCAAAATGCTACATGGGAGTTAGAGTAAGCCATGCAACAAGCATACCTGCACTTATTTTGTTTGTACATGTATATAATGTTGTTTTTCCACGATTTTGGTGTTTGGGATAGAATATTAAATCTATGATGCTACCAAACCAAGAATCAAAGCGATACTCCTTTGCACAGCGAAATATAAACAACAGTAAATCTACTAATGCACAAAATATGAACAACTTTTTACAGTTTTCAACCCAAATTCGTTATATTAATCAGCATATAATACAACAGTTTAGGGCTCCCGTACCAAGGATAATGGCCCTCATATATCCACTATTACAAGAATACAAAATTGGGGCATGGTGTCAGTCCATTGACAACCATTCTAGCCTCAAAAAGATACTCCGACCATCTGGATGTCGCATGTTGTCTCAGCTCCTCTTGATCGTACCATGTACCTCCTGGTCCTTCAGCTCTCAGTTTGTAGCATTGCCTCTATCAATTATCCAAGTCCATCTAGTCATTGAATCTTGGTTGTTAATCTTCTCTCTAGTTGTGCCTTAGTCCATCACAGGCACAACACATCGAGACTATTGTCAAGTTGTTCACAGCCCCACTTGTTGTTGAAGATTGTAACTAGGTTTGGTCTTCATAATTTATATTTATTGTACTCATCAAAAGAATTGAAGAAAAAAAAATATATTATTATTTTGATATTTATTTTTATTATTAAATGACTTATTAAAGCATGGGTTTCATGCTTGGGTCATGTTTAGTATAAGGTCCCAATTACGGACTTCTAGGTTAGTCATTACAGATTAATATTGACCCTCCTTAGGCTATTGAATCGTGTAATTAGGTTAATTTTTTAGTCAAAAGTGGTATGGTATCCCTCCACATCAAGTCGGCCTCAAGGAAAGGAATTCAAACTCCACAGAAGGCTATATATACAGGAAAGTCGAATTCATTTGTCCACCAATTCACTACATCTCACAACATCAAGGGAAAAAGTGCGAAATTGAAAAAGGAGGAAAAAGAAGTGCGAGTTGGGTCTATCTGAAACAGAAAGAGAAGATCGAAATTTTGGTGAAGGAATCTCTCTGTTTCATGGTATCTCTTAGGAGATCGAAGTCTTTGAAGTTTGGAAGTTGCTACTGCTGCAAATCTGTGAAGCTGCTAGAAGACTGGTTGGTATTGCTGCTAGGTCAAAGATCTGGAAGGCTGACTTGGTGTGGAGGGAAAGTTTGGCTCATGTCTAGGGTTAAGAGTCTCAAATAATGTATTGAAAGGAAGAATTATCTTGACCGGGTTTTCCCCTCGAGGGGGTTTTTGCCCTGGCATAGTGCCTATATCTTGTGTCTCTTCTTTTGATCTTCATACACACATAATATGGCAATTGCTTGATGAAAGATAAAGATAATAAAGCAGTAAAGAAGCCAACAAAATCACAAGTAACTATCGAGATCGAAGAGTCAACCCCTAATATATATCTGCATTGATTCTTCAACACTTGTGAACAACTCTCACCTGCCCACTATCATTGCTCAGCTACTCAAGGACTTCATCGCACTATGGTCTTCTTGCGATGCTCCAATGAAGACCAACATAGGGTATGGAGGGTTTCCACCTATCACTGCAAGATGTCCATCTCCCATAATGAACACAGGCTAAGATGATTTCCCATCATCTGTTGTAGAAGTCCTTCTCCACACACAATACTAGGGCCACACAAATTGCTCTTGGTTGATCAGGCCCTTGAGCTTAACAACTGCCACTCTAGCAACCCCCTAAGTCCATGAAGATGGTACACGTCGGGCTCCAACTTGGGCACTATCACGCTGCCCTCCAACAAATCACCAGTGACCAATGTTGTTGTAGCATCTTCTCCTAGTTAGGGCATCCAATCATCTAGAAGACCCTTCCACATGGCTGTTAACAGACTCCTCAAATATGTCCACGCTAGGACAGTATATCCTCTAGCATTCAACCATCAACCAAGGGTCCATCTACAACTCACTGTTGATGTCCCCTTGCCTTGGTTTTTGTGCTTTTAGAAGATTGGTTAAGGCACACCAACAACCCTAAACCTTTGTTCCAGACCTGTTTTAACTTTTCCAATTAAGTTTCCACCTTTGTTGTGCTTTCGAGCCTTCAAAATATTGTATTAGGGCACAAGGTTATTCCTCAACGTGCCCTACAGCTACCTGCTCACAACAACAAGATGAATCTCCCCCTAACTCAAGGAGAATGTATCTGTTTAGGTTGCGGCCTCCCTTCAATAGTTGTGTCTCAGTGAGGAGACCCTCACAAGGCCTCACGACCCTACAAATCACCTCCCCACAGTGTTGTACCTACAACACTCTCCTGTGGCCAATACACAGAGATGTAAAACACCAAACTAGCACAGAAAACCCTTACTACATACCTCAAAAATGTGGCTTAGCTTTTGCAAGGGATCCTCTCCATAACCAATCCAAAATTTCATCCTCTAGGTCTCCTAACAAGCTGCCTGAAGACCTTAGATACCTGTGGCCCATCTCCTTGAGAAATATGCACTTCAACAGTAGTCCAAGAGCCTCCACAAACTCGATTTCCTAGCCTCAGATTTTGTTGTCCTATTTCAGAGCTATTTGATGATTGACTTGGATGTTTATTTTGCCTCACACTTGACCTATACTTATATGCATCAAGTGGCTCCAACGAATTTGTCGTTGGCCACCACTTTGACCTCAAGCCAACTTGCCCAATCTAGATAAATTTACCCACATATCTTTAAAAAATTATATCTCAACTCTGAAAACTCGGAATTCGATGATTCTCAATGCATTGGATTTGTCTCGACATCCTCTATCATCTCCCTCCATCACATGTCAAAGTTTCGTCACGGTTTTGGCCCAAACATCGATGGGTGAAAAACCCCAAGCTTGGGTTTCAAGCCCACAAGACCACTTGTGGAGCTCCTTCCTCCAAACCCTCGATACTCAAGGTTTGAAGTACCTCCCAACCTACAAAAATCAACACTCCCTCTTAACGAGGGAGGTACTTCCAAGACTAGGAAGTAACCATCATCATCCGACGACACTAGCCCATATGGATTCCATCAGTGCAGCATACCCTATAGAATGAACCATGCAATCTCAGTAGTGCCTTTGCCTCATCACATATGACCCTGAAGATCTCAAACCTTCATAAGGCTACTCTCTCTGAGGCTAGACTCCCTCTAAGCCTACACAATATCCACTGGCTCAATCCTGCAAGCACTCATCCTCCTGGATCAAATACCACTCGTGCAAATCCCTCCAATCTCGGATATGCAACATCACGATCTGATCAAGACTCTAGCCTACCAACCTGTAATCCATCACATGAAGCCATCGTGATCATCCTGATCTCATTCATGCCAAAGCAATCCTCAAGTTGTCCCAACCATCCATGACAAGTCATAGGAATTCCATGATCAACAACTTGAACTACAACAAACTGTTGTTCACCAAGCTCACCACCAATCCACCAAAACTCCCAACCCATCTCACCATGTAGCCTATAAAGACCGCATCTCCATGTCTTCAACTGAACCCTTTGCTCCATGATCTAGACACCCACAACACCTTCTAAGTTGCTTTGATGTGCACACCCTAATTCACTGTCCCTCAAAGTAGCGCAGACATGCTCTGATACCATGTTTTTTTTCCATGATTTTGGTGTCTGGGATAGAATCTTAAATCTCTAATGCTAACAAACCAAGAATCACAACAATACGACTTTGCATAGTGAAATATAAACAATAGTAAATCTACTACTACACAACATATCGACAACCTTTTACAATTTTCAACCCAACTTCGTTATATTGATCAACATATAATACAACAGTCTAGGGCTCCTATACCAGGGATAATGGCCCTCATACATCCACTAGTACAAGAATACAAAATTGGGGCTTGGTGTCAGTCCATCGACAATCAATCTACCCTCAACAAGAAGATACTCTGACCATCTGGTTGTGGCATGCTCTCTCAGCTCCTCTCAGTCGTACCCTGTACCTGTCTGGTTCTTCAGCTCCCGGTTTGCAACACTGCCTCTATCAACGATCCAAGTCTATCTGCTCACTGAACTTCGGTTTTTAATCTTCTTTCTAGTTGTGCCTTAATCCATCAAGGGCACAACACATCGAGACTCTTGTTGAGTTGTTCACAGCTCCACTTGTGAACAACTCTCACCTGCCCATTGTTGTTGCTCAGCTACACAGGGACTTCAGCCCACTATGGTATTCCTGCGCTACTCTAATGAAGCCCAACATAGGGCACGAAGGGTTGCCACCTATCACTGCAAGATGTTTATCTCCCACAATGAACATGAGCTAGGAGTATTGCTTATAATATGTTGTATAAGTCCTTCTCCACACACAAGTCTAGGGCTATAAAAATTTCTCCTTGTTGATCAGACCCATTATCGCTCAAAATGGATAGGCATTGCGACAACAACTCAAGTCGAGGGCTGTCACACTGATCCTCAACCTGATTCGTTGTCACAATGCCTGTACATTTTGAGCAACGACATTTTTTGGCACCATTTCCAGGGAGAGCCGTAAGGCTTGAAAACTACTTCAACAAATTGAATCACCCACCTTCAGAATTGATACCAAAGCCAACTCAGAAATCGCTTCAAGTTTATGACAAGAACTGCAAATTTTTTGAGTATTGGTGAGCAAATTTAAAGGTTGTTTGAAGACTTGTCAAGGTAGAGTGAATGGAGGCAATGGCGATAATGGAAGAATTTTGCAGCAGGAAAATGAGGAAGGGAAGCAGAAAAGGAAAAAGGAAGCGTGAGGGTTATGGAGCAACAACAAAAAAAAATTGGGGCACCATTGGGATTTAAAAGCTTTAACTAATGCCCAATCTCACAAAAAATTTCTTCAAAAAAAAAAAATTTGGGATCTGGCTTTTTCGCTAAATGATTTTGTATCATTGCCTTGCAAATAAATTCAAGACTAGATCTCTCCCTCCAGGGCCTAGATCTATCTCAAAACCCCAAAATTTTTCTTGGATAAACTGATATCTTTGCTTACACAAATAAACATAAAATATCCATGACCCAATGTTTACAAATTAAAAAAAAAAAAAAAAAATCCAAAAACCCCAAACGAGTTAGAAAATTAAAATTACTTCAAATCTAGACAATAAAAATACAAATCTATCAAATCTGAGGAGTATGAGTCCAACTCCGCTCCCAAATCTATAGATTAAAAGCTCTAATTAAAAGCTCTTTCTAGCCAGATTTATAAAGATGAATAATAAATTTTAAATGAGGTACTAGCCAAAAAAACTCTACACGAGGAAATTCGTAAGATAAGTCTGGGGATTTAAATTAGGAAGGATCTTCAGCTCTTATGCATTGGAATTCATCTGATCTAGTCGAGGACTTCCCCAAACGCCCATTTTTTTCAAATACAAAATATTTATGTACACTTAAGATTAAATCGTCAGATTAATAGAGATGTAAACTAACAATGTAATCTTCAAGAATTAGAGATACTTGTTAATTCAATTAAATTATAATGTTATTTTAAATCCAATAATCTATGCAAGATACATATGCAATAGATTATTCCACGAAAGCTATTAATTAGCAACTTATAAAGATAACATTCAGCAAACCATTAAGAACAATATTACCATAAGATGCAGGAGAGAAACACCACCATCAATGAAAACCCCAAAGACTTTGCATTATTATTATTCCAGAAAAATTACAAGAGAGTTTCAAGGTTCAATACACGATCGAAAGATCGGATCTTTTGTGTGAAAAATGACCTCTAATTTATAGATAAATTCTCCAAACAGCTAGTTGGCTTGATCCCCGTCAAACTAATCTCGACCGTTGATAAAGATTTAATTATTTTTTAATCATCACTGTCGAAAATTTTTATTTTTGAGAAAAATTCAAATTTTTCATTTAATTCATTTTTAATTGACTCAAAAATAATTATTTTGAGTTAATTTCCTCAAAAAATTGATTTTGACTAAACCAAAATTTCTTGAAATTTTCAATATTCCCTTGGTGGGGAATTCCAAAAATTAATTTCTATACGACCCTCGAATTTTTTATTTGGAGAGTTTATTTTTCCTAAGACTTAACCTTTTGACTCTAATTAATTAAATTTCTAGCTTAAAATTTTAATTTATTTTTGCCAAAAATTTTAACTAGTTAACACATGGAGGGATTAATTATTTTTCCAACCTTCTAATATTTTAGTATTATGGCTAAAATATTATTTACATAAGATGATTACATTTTAACCCATGAAGGGGGAACAACCGTTCGCTATAGACCTTCGATATTTTACCAAATTATGCGACTCAAATATAATCTAATAGAGCAAGTGGTTTGTAATAAAATAATTTAGCCAATTAGCTAAAATTATTCTCAAATCACTTTTACAAGGACTCGATTAGAACACTAGGTTAAGATCTTGACGACAAAATTCACCTTAGCTTTGGGGTGAGGCTGGAGAGAAAACTTTGCTGATCATTTATGTCTAGAAACATAGATGAATCGATGAGACGAAAAACCTCATAGGATGAAAATTGTCACCAAAACAATAGGTTTACCTAGGTCGGTTACATATCAATATGGTATTATTAAGATCAGTTACATTACAAACATGCAGAATGGGTTTATAACTTTGACAAATGACGACTGATGATCATGAATCTAGGATGATCTGAATGCTCGAACATGATGTAATCCATTTGCGAAAAATTGTACTGTTATAAGGTAGTTGACACAGAGTGGTCAACATCTGGCTCTACATGGGGACACATTGCTTCACTAAAGGAATGCGAGAATCCAGAATCTGCACCCAAGCAACACACAAAATCATATAAGTAGCGTCCATCCAAATATAATCCAAAAATCATCATATCACTTTAGGTAAGCAATAACATTTCTACTACCAGGAAATGTAAATCTAATCTAAAGACAGAAATAAAATGTTGAAATAAAAACTAGAAGTAAATAAGAAGGAGTAGGGTTAGAAATACAATACAGAGGATGCCCTATTGCATCATATGTGTTCAATAAAGTCCTTCTTGAGCATCTACCTGTTCTTTGGCATATCCATAGGTTGTTTCTTAGATGTGTCATGTGCAATCTTAATCATTTTGGGATACTGACCCATCTCAATTTTGTGTTGTATACGAGCATCAAATTTATCAAGCCTCTTTTGTTTTTGGCTTCTAACTTGTTGAGGAATATTCCTACTTGACATTGATTATTTATCTTTTAGATCCTTTTTCCTTCTTTGTTTTTTTCTCTTCTTCTTGGTAGACCATGGTGTTGATGATAATGTGATCAAAGTAAACCTTTCTGCTTGATCATGGAAATACTTACCTGGAAAATTTAGAGCATCAAAAACTTTTGTAACATGCCTTTCTCTATTCTGCATATGTTTTATCATGAATGATGGACCAGTCCCACAAGTGTTATGACTAAGACCAATTCCTTGATTTTTCCCAATAGTTATGACTTGATCTTTTTCATTTTCCTTTCTAATCACGTCATTCTCAGCTAAATCTTTCTTAATGGGGTCAGCCACTTTCTCATGATATTCGCAACAAGATGGGACCTGCTTTAGTAGGCTAGCAGGACTATGATCTGTTGAAAGCTCCTCGGTTTTCTCATCGACCAGCGAGTAACAAGCTAACCATTCCAGGAAGCCCGTAATTCCGCCTGATGTGTTCATTTTATTGGATTGCCATCTATCATCTGGATAAGGTTGAAACTTCTGTACCTATAATCTTTCCATTTCCTCCAACCTTTTATGTATGGAACTCATTTTCCTGGCATGCCTTACTATTAATTCCGCTTGATTGAGTTATGATTTCACGAATTTGTCTTGCAAATTGATCTGATTGGCCTCCATAGTTTTCATTTCCAATGAGTGATTGTCCTTCATGGTAGTCATTTCCTGAGTGTGTCTTGCTTCCATTGCAATCATATGATTTTGAATAATGGACATCTGATTAGAATGATTAACTTCCATTATCTTTAACATGTTTTCCATGGCATTCATTTCCTTGTCATGGCTTTCCTCCATATTTATTATAAATTGTGAGAGTTTTTATTTTATGTCTTTTATTACCTGTGCATGACTCACTTCCATGGCTTTTATCCTATTTTGAAGATTGATCTGGTTAGCTTCCATGTTCTAAATCATTTGTGTATAATTGAGTGGCATATCCTTAATCATCTGAGTTGATTCCTTAACAAGATGTTCATGATCTTCTATAGCATGTGATATTCCTTACCAACAACATTAATTTGATGGCTCGTCTTTGCCATTCTACTATATATGATTCTTTTGACAACATGGCAAGTAACCTCTTCATGAAGAGCATTACAGGCTCTACAATAAGGTGGAGCTTCATCCACAAGATTAGCATACTCAACTGGATTTGGTGGTCTCTGCTCACTAGATAGACCTTCTTCTGCCAGGGATTATTATTTCGATTATTATTATTTCTAGGTTGGAAATTATGTGCTTGAGATCCTTCCATTTGGACCAACGTAGCCTGCAAGGCATTTATTTCCTTAGCATGATTAAATATTAACTATGTTTGATTAAGTTTCATGCTTTCAAGTTTCTGCATCAATTTCTACATGGGGTCATCATCAAATTCATTAGATTCTTTAGATTTACTTGGACCTCGTCAAAACTTGGAATTTCAAACTTCCCAGATGCTTTCTTATCCTTTTCAATTTCCTCAGCTAAAACATGGGCATCCCTATAATCATTATTTTTAGCTCGCCTCAACTCATAAGAAGTATCAGTATTTAAGGCATCAATATAAAAATCCAAAAGAGACCTAGCAAGAGGTCTATAATCTTGAGGTAATTCTTTAATAATACCATTAAACCTCTCATTAAATTCCTCTACGGTTTCATTTTCTTTCTTCTCTATGATGCTTATAACTCTAACCAAGTGTATTTCTTCTCTCTTGCCTCCATATTTGTCCTTAAAAGCATTAATAATCGATTGTAATGAATTAAACGAATCATCAGGCTTTTCTATAAACTAATCCAAAGCATCTTCCTCTAAGGAAAGAACAAAGAGGCTCATCTTCACATCCTCATGATTATAGTCAACACTTCTAACATATTTACCCAACCAAGAGCTAAAAGCTTTTAGATGAGTTGTAGCACTAACCGCATTATTTCCTTGGAAAGAAGGAAACTTGTCAAGGCCATTTGGATAACCTTGAATGTTAACAAAGTTACAAGGGGCGAACAAGTCCATGATGTCTTGCTCAAAGGAAGAAGGAGAGGCCAAATGGATGCTAGAGGGAGAGATCCTTGCTCAAGAAAATCAATAGATCCACAAGAAGCGAGCTTCTAGCAGAAATTCTTGTAAAAAATGAAAGAAGTGGAGGAGTTGCCATTTGAACATGAATCTAGCTCTAAGATCCAAAAGGCCAAAACCAAAAGATTAGTCAGGGAGAAGTAGATGGATATCAGGGAGGGCTTCCTGTCTGAGGAAAAAGGATGAATAAGTGGAGTCGCCACCCAAACAAAAAACCAACCGAAATGTCCATGTGCTAAAGGTGCGGATAGAGAAGATGAAAGGATTAGTGAGATGATGAAAAGATAAGGTGACGAAAATATGAAGAAATATAATGGTGTCAGAAAACGTTATGCCGCTTGACGGGCTAATGAATGGCAGAAAAGATTAGATGATTAGAAAAATGTCGTTAGGACCAAGGACAAAAAAATTGTCCCCGACAACAGTGCCAAAAAATGTCGTCACTCAAAATGTATAGGCACCACGACAACAACTCAGGTCGGGGATCCCAACCTGAGTTGTTGTCGTGGTGCCTATACATTTTGACTGACAACGTTTTATTGGCGTCATTGACAGGGAGAGCCCTAAGGCTTGAAAACTCCTTCAACAAATTAAATCACCCACCTTCAAAAATGATGCCAAAACCAACTCGGAAATCGCTTCAAGTTTATGACAGCGGCTGCAATTTTTTTATGAGTTTTGGTGAGAAAATTGAAAGGATGTTTTGAAGACTTGTCAATGTAAATTGAATGGAGGAAACAACAACAATGGAGGAATGTTGCAGCGGGAAGATGAGGAAGGGCAGCGGAAAAGGAAAAAGGAAGTGTGAGGGTTATGGAGCAACAACAACGTAAATTTGGGCAACATTGGGATTTAAAAGCTTTAACTGATGCCCAATCTCACAAAAAGTTTCTTCAAAAAATAAACCCAGATCCGGCTTTTTCGTTAAATGATTTCGTATCACTGCGTTGGAATTAAATTCAAGGCTAGATCTTGCCCTCCAAGGCCTAGATCAGTTTCAAAACCCCAAAAGTTTCCTTGGATAAACTCGGATCTTTGACTGCACAAATAAAAATAAAATACCCATGACCCAATATTTACAAATTTAAAAAATTTAAAAAAAAATAAAAAGTTAAATCCAAAAACCCCAAATGAGTTAGAAAATTAAAATTAATTCAAATCTATAAAATAAAAATACAAATCTATCAGATATAAAGAGTATGAGTCCAACTCTGCTCCCAGATCTATAGGTATAAGCTATTTCTAGCCAGATCTATCTATTGAGTACAATTTATAAATATGAATAATAAATTTTAAATGAGGTACTAGCCCAGAAAACCATGTAAGAGGAAATTCATAAGATAAGTCTAGGGATTTGAATCGTGAAAGCTCTGCAGCTCTTATTCATTGGGGGTCATTTGGTCCAGCCGAGGACTTCCCCAGACGCCCAATTTTTTCAAATACAAACGATTTATTCACACTTAAGATTAAACTGTCAAATTAATAGAGATGTAAAATAACAATGTAATCTTCAAGAATTAGAGATACCTACTAATTCAATTAAATTATAATGTAATTTTAAATCCAATAACCTCTGCAAGATACCTGTGCAATAGATTATTCCACGAAAGCTATTAACCAGCAACTTATAAAAATAACATTCAGTAGAACATTAAGAACAATATTACCATAAGATGCAGGAGAGGAACACCACCATCAATAAAAACCCCTTGACTCTGCTAGGAGAGAGTCTAAAAGGAGTGAGTAGGGATCAGAGTGATAGCCCCCACTCTGAGCGTTGCACCCTAGGTGTACACTTTGGGCGACAACAAGACCCTTGAGCTCAACAACTGCCACTCTAGCAACCACCTAGGTCCATGACGATGGTGCACATCGGGCTCCAACTTGGGCATTATCAAACTGCACTCCAACCGACCATAAATGCCCAATCCATGTCCACACTTGCTCCACTCTCACGCTGCCCTCCAACAGATCATGAGTGACCAATGTTGCTATAGCATCTACTCCTAGTTAGGGCATCCAATCATCTAGGAGACCCTTCCATATGGTTGCTAATAGACTCCTCGAATTTTTCCACACTAGGACAGTCTATCGTCTAGCATTCAACCAACAAATAAGGGTCCATCTACAACTCACTATTGTTGTCCCCTTGCCTTGGTTTTTGTACTTTTAGAAGACTGGTTAGGGCACACCAACAGCCCTAAACCTCTGTTCCAGACCTGTGTTAACTTCTCCAACTAGCCTGCCACCTTTGTTGTTCTTTCAAGCCTTCAAAACATTGTATTAGGGCACAAGTTTACTCCTCAACGCACCCTACACCTACCTGCTCACAACAACAAGATGAAACTGTGCCAAACTTAAGTAGAGTGTCTTTGTTCAAGTTGCGGCCTCCCTTCAATAGTTGTGGCTCAGTGAGGAGACCCTCACAAGGCCTTACTGCCCTACAAATCACCTCCCCACAGTGTTGTACCTACAGCACTCTCTTGCGGCCCATATAGAGACATGTAACACACCAAACTAGCACAGAAAACCCTTACTACATACCTCATAAATGAGGCTTAGCTTCTGCAAGGGATCCACTCCATAACCAGTCCAAAAACTCGTCCCCTAGGTCTCCTAACAAGCTGCCTAAAGACCTTAGATACCTGCGGCCCAACTCCTTAAGGAATTCGCACTTCAACAGCAGTCCAAGAGCCTCCACAAACTCATATTCCTTGCCACAAATTTTGTTGTCCTATTTCAACGGTATTTGATGATTGACTTGGATGTTTATTTTGCCTCACACTTGACCTATATTTATATGCATAAAGTGGCTCCAACAAATTTGTCTTTGGGCACCACTTTGACCTCTAGCTGATTTGCCCAATCTAGACAAATTTACCCATCATATCTTCAAAAATTCATATCTCAACTTTGACAACTTGGAATTCGATGATTCTCGATGCGTTGGATTTGTCTCGACATCCTCTATCATCTCCCTCCATCTCATGGTTTTGGCCCAAACATCGATGGGTGCAAACCCCCAAGCTTGGGTTTCAAGCCCACAAGGCCACTTGTGGAGCTCCTTCCTCCAAACCCTTGATCCTCAAGGCTTGGAGTACCTCCCAAGCTACAAAAATCAACATATAATGCATTAGGGATAATGCATAAATAAGGGTGAGGGGAATGTAACACTCTGAGAATGCCCTTTATATTGTATTTCTACATATTTCTACTAGGTCGGCGAGCCATGTTGTGTTGGGTCTATGTGCCCATGTGAATACACTTGTTTTGGGGCTTGCATGCCTATGTTTATATGTTTTGAGGATAGAGTGTTTGTGCGATTAAGGCTAGTGAGTCTATTAATGTAATATGTAAAGCATAACCATGTTAATAAAATACATCACTATTGTAGATCAAATCAAATAGGAGAGATGGGCAGATAGGACTCCACAAAGGGAAAGGTAAGGGGGTGGAGCCATGACATAGTTTCTCAGACATGGAAATAATATTAATATTCCAAAAAAAGTGTTATGAACATAACCCAAAGTTGTGAGGACATGACATAAGTCTACAACTAAAAATTGAGGGGGAAGTGGTCTACGTGAGTCCCCATGTGGAAGGGTGAGTTCCCCATGTGACCTTGGTAGAAAAAGCTCATGCATACAAAAGTTGTGATCCCATCATTCTTGCGGTTATTTTTTGTATCACTCAACCATCATTGGTTGCTAGTGCCCTGTTGGTTCATCCTTGGATGGTTGCTAGGCCATTGTTAGCATATTGTTGGTTTATTCTACAGACTTGAGGGTAAGTGAGCCTGAATAACTACTGGACTCCATAACTTGGTAAACTGTTGTAATTCTTTGATGGAATCATATGGCCAATTCCCCTCACTCGTTTATGGTAAGGCAAGAGCTGAGAAAGGAAATTGGTTGGGTAGAATTTCCCAATGTGAGGCTAGAGGGGTGCCTGGAAGACACCTTCCCCTTACTCGTTTATGGTAAGGCAAGAGCTGAGAAAGGAAATTGGTTGGGTGAAATTTCCCAATGTGAGGCTAGAGGGGTGCCTGGAAGACACCTGAGGGCAGCTGGAACTCCCGGAGCAGCAGTACTTTGAAACTTCCTGACTGGTCTGTACTTGAAGCCCAAGAAGTGTAGTACCAGAGCCTAATGGGATGTAGGGGCAAAGGAGTGCACTGTCTTGGGTTATGCAGGTTAAGGGCCTTGTCAATAGGGCCTTCCTATGCATATCCCACAATCCTGATTTTCCATGATATCAAATCTCAGTCATGCATTCTATCAAACACTGTGTGTGCATAGTCCAAACAATCACACATTTGACATATAAATTGATAAGTGCATTGCCTATAAAATTATGGGACTGGACCCCACTTTGAATTATGTATTCATGGACCTCCTTGCCATTTTCTAGAGCTGCCAAAACTCTACATGTTGGAAAAACACCATAGAAAGTGAAGTGTAGAAGGTGAAGTGATTCAGTTGGATGCCTGCTCAAAGCATTTACTAATTGCTTGCAAAGCCTCCTCACTATGTGTGCGGTATGCATAGGCTGCTATCATGGCAATTAAAGGGACCTTATTCCAAAAATGTGTGGCTTGAAGGATTTCAATAATGTGGGTATGCAGTCTCTGGATTTCAATCAATGCTGCTTTGTTTTTCTTCTCAATGCAGACTTGAACAAGGGAACAGAATACCTTGGAGGTCTGTAACCTCCAAACTGTGCAGCATCTTTTTCATTTGACCCTGCTTACAAATTTTTCCAATTCCAAAACACCCCCATTGTCCACCTATCCATGGCACTATCATTAGCGTTCACATTCGTATTTGCAGGCAGTAGTTGTTCTCGTGGTGCTCCTCCTCCTCCTCCTTCAAGGGCAGGAATGATTCTCTAATTCTCTTATTTTTCTTACTCTTCTCAGAGTTGAGGTTGGGCTTCACGCTGGTATCATTGTTGTTGTTAGTTAAAGGAGGAGCAGGTGGTAGTTGAAGGTCAAGTATGGGCTGCAGAAAAGAAATCATTTTCTTCTTCTTGTGATTCCAGAGTGACTCTGCCAATCTTGCTGTCGTTCCCATTCCTGCTCCCATTCCCCTTGCTTAGAATATGTACCTGTCACCACCCACCATCATGGATATTAAGGGATATCAGAAAATGAATACATTCACATACATGTACAATTGGAAATTATGTGGTCTGGTTTGGATTGAAGGGTGATTGAGATAAAAAGCAATTAATTACACCAACGGCTGCTATCTCTGGCACTTGCTTTTGATTTTACAAACATATCTGATTGGATCCTGAATGAACTATGGACGCGGAACAATATAACATTTATATCGACCATTACTACAGTTAAAATGCCATTTGTTTCTCCCTTTTTTAATTGTTAATAGAAAATAGGAGTGGCTTAATCATTCTTACAGATTCGATTGAGCTATAAATAAAATACTAGTTTGTCATGGCCCTGTAGCAAAATGCACACCTTTGTTCTTATAATCTTATTAATTGTTTTTGAGTGCAATATAGATGGTGGGATCTCAACTTGCAATCTGCGAGGATGCTGATCCATAATTTTTTAGATGGTGGATCTCAACTTGCAATCTGTGAGGATGCTGATCCATAATTTTTCAGGACTCGATGAAAAAACTGTTGTGTCAAATCACTCGGAGTTCTCAACCTGAATCTAGGTGTTTGCTTGCGCAGTTTTATTAGAGTTCCACATAACAATTCATGAATCAGCAAATCACTGAAAGAATTAAAAATACATTAACAGGTTCTTACCAGATTTCTTGGCGATGCTTTAAGAATTTTAGGGATGCAGTCACAAGAACAGTCACAAACTGATACAACTATGGGTATGCCCAACAAGTCATCAGTCTTCTTGCTATATGCCCCGCCTTCTTAGGCATTTCTGATGTATAATACTTGCGCACCTGCAACATTAGTTGTTATTTAGCATTTTTTAGGTGTGCAAGAAAAATCAATGTGAGACTAAGATAATCATAACGTTATCATAAGCCAGTAGATGCACAAATTAATAAGAACAAATGCACTATCTTCTCAGCATTAACAGAAAATATACTGTTACTATTTTATGATTGACAATATCAAGAGACGATGATAACAATAATCAGAGATGAGAAAAGAATATCCGTGTTCACACAAGACACACTGTATTTTTATTGAACAGAGAAAACGCTCTTAAGAGAAAAAAACTCCAGCATATTTAACACCAAAACATGAAGATACAAATTACTTTGATCTTCCTATATATTGATCTTTATAATCATTAATGCAACAGCTAATTTGCCTCCACCTTCTTCCAAGCTCTGCCTGAACTTTGAAGATGTTTTCCAACTGTCATTCTTTCGCTGTTCAGCAGTCAGGGCTGCCTGGTGCCAATGTCTTATTTTCAGTTATTTCCCCAATCCTTTATGGATTAGACTTCACTAATTTTGAGGTTTTTGGTCCCATAAAACACTCAATAATTTGAAGGACTTGATCTTGTTAAGCTCTGTCTCTTGCCTTTTGGTTCTCATATCTACCTCTTGGCTTTCGGCTTAGGCTCTGGTTTTGGCTCTCAGCACCAGCAATATCTCCTAGCTTTGGCTCCTGGCTCCAGCTCTGGCTCCAGTACTGGCTGCTGCTCTTGGCTCTTCTTATACCCACTGAAGGTCATTACCATACATGCCTTTTTCTCTCACGTAATTGTGCAACCACTCTGATTATATTTAGACCTAGTTGCTTCATTCAATTTACTACGTCAAGTTCATTCTTCTACAATTTGAGTGCAGGTTGAACTCAAATTGGATTACAAAATATTAGAGGGCAAGTTGATCTCAGGATACTATTTGAAACAGAGTTGTGATAACAAGAATAGTTATGTAATATAGATCATAGATGGGCTGCTATGCCTAGTCTAGTTGCAATAGTGTCGTGACTCAAATTTCAGTGCCATGATTAGGCACTTGTGTGTACTGCTACCTTCTGTCAAATATCTACAACTTCATCTAACCCCTACAACATAACAATGCGTAGGAGACTCATACACTCCAGCAGGTAGCATTTCTGAATTTCTGGAAAAGAATAAAATTGTTAAGACCCTATTCCAGATTTGGTTAATAAAGACTGTAATGATTTCTCTGTTAATGAATTCAGCATTGGTTTTTTCTAATCATTAACCATGGTATATCCTTGGGAATAATTTGCCTTTGCCTTTCTAAAAGACCTTCTAATTCAGCTTTTAGAATTAAAGCTGTCCGAGTCAGCAAGAACCAAATTTACTCCTTCCCTGAAAGGTTGACTTTATAGCTAAATCTGAAGCTTGTCACCATCACCAATAATCCCCACAAGAGCACAGCCCATCCTTGAAATGGTGGAAACGGTTTGCATCCCTCACAATAATTTCCCGTTCTACAATCTTGGAGATGAACTTGGTAGCAGAGTGACAGTCACCACATACTCGAAGGTTCTTAGTTATACGTATTGTTGTTCCAGGGGAAGTATTCATAATGCCAAATGCAATAGCCAGCTTCTCACTATGGTGGCCAAGAATATTTTCCTTCTGTTCCTCCTCCACATCATGCAGTGCAAAATCTATCTCAGGCACATAGCCCGCATCCATCATCCTCCCAAACAATTTCTCCAACATGTCATATATGTTTTCTGATTGTGGATGTGATTTGTCACCCACAAGGAAAGCATACACCTTACCATTAACCTCAATCCAACTGCTTCCTGGCATCTTTTGAACTCCTTGGTCTTTCATAGTTTTTCGCACCCTTTTTACATCATCCCACCTACTACATGCAGCATATATATTTGAAAGTAGCACATAATATGAAGCACTTTTAGAGTCCAATTCAAATAGGGATTTTGCCACACGTTCCCCTAGATCCACATTGGTATGGGCTCTACAGGCCGCAAGCAAACATCCCCACACAGAAGCTTCAGGTTTAATTGGCATATTGTTAATAAACTGCTCAGCCTCATCCAATCGCCCTGCCCGACCAAGAAGGTCAACCATGCAACAATAATGTTCCACCCTAGGTATGACGTGATAATCTCGACTCATGCTATCAAAAATTTGCCAGCCATGATCCACCAAGCCAGCGTGGCAACATGCAGAGAGAACACCAATAAAGGTGATATGATTTGGCTTCATGTTGGACTGTTGCATTTGCTCAAAGATTTGCAGGGCCTCCTTCCCAAATCCATGTGTGGCGTATCCTACAACCATAGTTGTCCACGAGACTGTGCTTTTTCTAGGCATTTTGTCAAACCCTTTGCGTGCATCCTTTATGTTCCCACATTTGGTATACATGTCTACAAGAGCATTCCCAACAAAGATTTCAGACTGAAATCCACTTCTAATAATTTCCGCATGAACCCCCTTCCCATGTTCCAGAGCTGCCAAGTGGGCACATGCTGGAAGAACACTAGCAAAGGTGATTGAGTTTGGTTTCACCGCTGTTAGTTGCATTTGTTGAAATAGTTTTAGAGACTCGTTAAAATAACCTCCTTGTGCAAATCCTGCAACCATAGCATTCCAAGAGACCACATTGCGTTCAGTCATATTTTCAAAGAGTTTCACTGCCTCATCAATGTTTCCATTCTGTGCATATCCTGTGATCATTGAATTTGACGATACCATGTCCTGCTCCGGTAGTTTCTGAAATAGCTTTGCAGCCTCATCAATATATCCATTCTGTGCTAATCCTGCAATCATTGCATTCCATGAGACAAGGTTTTTTTTAGGCATTTCCTGAAAGAGCTCTAGGGCATCATCAACCCGCCCATTCTGTGCATATCCCGCAATCATGGCATTCCACAACACCACATCCCGTACAGAGATTCTGTCAAACAAACTGCGAGCATGATCCAAACTCCCGCATTTAACATACATGTCTATAAGTGCACTCCCCACAAAGACATCAGACTGAAATCCATGACTAATTATGTCTGCATGGACCTCCTTCCCATGCCCAAGAGCTTTCAAGTTAGCATAAACAGGGAGAACACTGGCAAACGTGAACTGATCAGGTTGAATGCCCACCTGCTGCATTTGATTAAACAGCATCAACGCCTCCTCATCATGCCCATGCCTCGAGTAAGCTGCAATCATCACAGTCCAGGAAACCACATTTCTCTCTGGCATCTTCTCAAAAAGCTTTAAGGCCTCATCAACAGGGCCTTCCTCTGCATAACCTGCAAGCATGGCATTCCATGATATCAAATCTCGCTCCGGCATTCTGTCAAACACTTTCCGCGCAGAGTCTACACAGCCACATTTAACATACATATCGATGAGTGCATTGCCTACAAAGTTATCAGACTCGAACCCACTTCGAATTATGTCTTCATGGACTTCCTTGCCATTTTCCAGAGCTTCCAAATCTCCGCATACAGGGAGAAAGCTAGAAAATGTGAAGTGATTGGGCCGGATGCCAGCTCGAAGCATTTGATAGAATACTTGCAAAGCCTCCTCACTATGGTTTCGGCTCGCATAAGCTGCAATCATGGCAGTCCAAGAAACCACATTCGTTTTTGTCATTTCATTCAAAAGCTGGCGCGCAGAGGCGAGACTCTCATACTTGGTATACATTACAACAAGCTTGGTGCCCAAAAATGTATGTGGCTTGAAGCCTGTTTCAATCATGTGGGCATGCACTATTTGACTTTCAATTAATGTTGCTTTCTTTTTCTTCTCAACGCAAGCCTGAACAAGAGCACAATATGTAGAACTGTCTGGAAGAATCCCTTGGAAATCCATAACCTGCAAACTGTGGAGAGCCTCCTTCAATCGCCCCTGCTTACAAAATGTTTCTAATTCCAAATCATCCCCATTGTCCACCGCCTCAACGGCGCTACTACTCCTAAAATTCTGGGCATTTCCATACACATTGGTACTCAAAAGTAGCAGTTGTGGTGGTTTATGATCAAGTATGGGCTGCAGAAATGGAAGCATTCTCTTGTTCCACAATGACTCTGCCAATGCTACCGGCATCCCTGTTACCATTCCCATTGCTTCGAATATCCACCACCCCTCACCATGGATGATAAGAGATGTATTCAGATACATACATTCATACACCTGTGTAATTGGGAAAAAGTTTGTCTGTTTCGAATTGGAGAACCGGACCGCCGGGATGAGAATGAATGAATTATGTCTCTTATCTTTATGACTTTGGTTCTGTATTTATTTCCCCGGGGCATTGTTTCGGGGTTTCTGGGTTCATATGGCCTGGCTATCAAACACTACCACCGCAGAGTAGGTGTGTTTCAGCGATCAGTATGTTCTCGCTTCTCAAAGATAATTTCCGAACCCCTACAGCTTCTGCCTGCTGATCTTAGCTTGCCCAAACTTTGTTTCCCGACTCGTTACACGTTTGTCATTGCTTACGGGATATTTGGGTTCAAGGACCCCTATTTGTAGTTTTCCTTTTCCTTTTGCTTTGGTTGTTTTTTCTTACATGCTTTCATTGCTCGACTTTTGGATGTGGGTTTGTAGAATTTTTATTTTTTAATTATTGAACGCACATGATTAAGTGTTAGTTGTATAAAGGGTTGTCTCTCACTAGTCACAAACATTTTAATGAATATTTTAATTAATATTTAAGTGGTTTAACGATAAGTTTTGCTGGGTGAAACTCATGAGACGGAGGTTCAAATCCTATTGAGTATATGGCATGTTATGATCTGGCTCAAGGAGTAGGCTTCCCCTTTCTCGCGAAGTCTCGGCTCTTGCTAAATCATAAGATTTCGGTATGTTTGACTTGTAGGCTGTTGGATATACTCGCTCTTGCTAAATCATAAGATTTTGGTATGTCTGGCTCCACGAGGATTGATCCTCGGACCTCCCTTAGATTAGTCTAAAGAGTTACCGATTCACCATGGTTTAAAAAAAAAATTTATTTAAGTGGTTGGGCAAGGTGTTAGGGGAATTGGTTCATCACTCACATACCTTGCAGTTTGGTAAATTGTTTATGCTTTGTAATTACAAAGGATACACACGTTTAAAAAAAAAAAAAAATTATTTCTTTCACAAGTTTATAATCACATTGACGTTTCATAATCAACTCTCTACCTGTCAAACGATCATGAATCAGGTAGGGTATCATGTTTCAACAGCAGCTCTCAGTGTCCACCCGTCAAACCTTTATGAATAAGGTAGGTAAGAAATATTCATTTTCTGATTAAAATTAAAAAAATAAAAAATAAAAAAAATTATGTGGCTTCTTGAAGGAATGAATTAATTTCTTTGGGAAAGCACAACCCCAAAGGTTTTTGGCAGGATCTACAACAAAAGAAAAAGAAAACATATAATAATATATTAGTTGTGCAGTGGTTAGATTATGCGAAGCTTGTATATGAGAGAGATAAGGGGAAAGTAAGCCCCCCATAACCAACACTACAACCGAGTTATTCTCTGTGGAGGAAGTCAAGCGGGGTATAAAAAAATTAGCAAGTGGTAATGTTACACGTCATTTTTTCGCTATGACATTTGACTGTCATCATGGGTCTATCACCATCCATATCATGCTCCCTTAGAAGTCAAAGACATTCATGTTCCTAAACCAAGTCTTGGAAACTAGAAAAAAACTCTTTAAAACCTTTAAAAGATTACTTGTGCGCTTTTTGTGGCCATTGCCTACACATGAGCTGATACTTCTTCTATTAGCCGCGGCGATCACCGCTCTATTTGCCAATAAAAACTACGCACCCCCATAAAAAGGAAGTAAACACGAAAAAGTAACTTCTAGAAGTCTAGTTGGTCGAATATTCTCCCAACTAGAAGCCTCTAGAGTCGCGTCATTTCTAGCTTTATCCCTCTACTCATGGAGCTTATCCCTTGGCTAGAAGAACCCTAATCCCTTCATTGGAGGATCTCATCCCTCTCTTGATGGATCTAAAACCTCCTCAATCTCTCTATAAATTGAGTTGAAGTTTCAGGTTGAAGGGTAGATTTTGTACTGCTAGTGGAGAGAGTTCATAGAGTTCATATATTTTGAATTGGTAGTTGTTGGTTGTACATTGAAGATCACACCTTTGTACACAAAACTTCATGTTGGTCATTCGAGAGTGGAAGGCTTGTCAAACCGAGGATACGATTGCGCAGACATATGGGAGAAACCTGTACAACATCAAGGTTGAGGTTGTAAGATTGTTTTTTTTTTCTTGATGATACATATGGATCTCTTTTTCTCATTGTCTTGTTTCTAAATTCATTGAAATGATGTCAATACTTAGACTCCTTGATCACTAAGTTGAATTGGTATTTATGATTATTATATATTGCAAGTGCTTTGATCATTTGCATTGTTTGTGATTGGAGGTTCTTCTCAGCATTGAAGGATTTCTTTGGAGTGAAAGGAAAAAGGCTACATCAAACGTCTCGATTGAAAGGTAGGAGCATAACATTCTCATTTCTAAGTTATAATAATCTAAAATGCTAATAGTTTAGAGAAAGAGGCATTCAAATGGTTGTTTGTTTCTAGTTACCTGTTGGGGTACTAGGGATATCGCTCTTGTCTGCAAGATGGATTAATCCACAAAACAAATTGGCAACTCCGTTGGGGATGACAAGTTTAGTTTTTCTTTGGTTTTGTTTGGTTTGACAGTCTAGCTTTCCTAGTTTCACTTTTCTGAATGTGGTTGAGTATATAACCTTTTAGATTCTATGAACTAGAAAGCTTTAAATTTGTTTTTCCAACTTTTCTCTACCTTGCGCAGTTTTATGTGGAAAACATAGCGGAAACCTATGCAAGTTTCCAGTATAGTTTAGTGCGCATGCGCACTGGTTTGCACTAAAAAACTGCACACCCCCTGGGACATTTTGAAAAAATTAAGATTTTCTCTTCCAAAGTTAGTTAACCAATTTCTTAAGGTTTAACCTGATCTATACCAACTCTCAGAGTATGTCTACGAACTCTTCCTAAATACCTTATAGTCTTGTTTGATAAATCATCCTTTTTACATAATTTAGTTAGGGTTTGCCCATATTTCTCTTTTTGGAAAATAGATTCATTGCCAAAGATCATTGGTTTTCTGTTATTTCCTTCTTGAGACACCGGGATTCTTGTCAGCCTTACTTATTTGAGTATTTGTTTCTTACTCGATTGCAAAAAGGAAAAACTTCTAGATTACCGAACTGTGATTTGTCTTAAACTAGTCTTTTATGATTTCATTTCTGCTAGTTCAAAGTGGAAAACATTTTAGTTTGCTTTCGACTAAGAGAAATCATTAAAAGACACTCATATGTATCTTAATTAGGATTATTAGTTAAGAGCTTTGTTTTTCTTTGAAGTTTTTACACTTTTTAGGGTTTTTATAAGTTGCTTTTCTTTTGAGAATGTTTGTTCATCAAAATTGTAGTTTTTGGCTTTGTAATCAACAAAAATTTTCATCACAAAAGAGATATTGGTCATGCTTGGAAATGAAATTGTTTTCTTGACAAAAATAAATCTTATGTGAAGTTTTAGGAAGCTTTTACTTTTTGAGTCCAAAACTCCTTCAACTTTCTCTTAAATAGAAATTCATCGAAATAAAGAGTTGCATTTTCATATTGATGCATTTAGAGTATTTTGAGTCATGTCACAATATCATCAAGTTTCATCTCCATACCCCTCTTTGTAAATAACACCCAAATCAATACATCGCTTAATAAAATTAATCTAGATATCTTTTACATTTTCTAGGGCTCATTCCACCAATTTAGCTTAAGGCTAGTGCTTTGGAATAGGTTGTAATTCACATTCCAAAGCAGATAAAACAAACAAGTAGCATCTTGCGGTAGGGAAATCCAATTGTTACATTTCTGCTCTGGGAAGCTCTTCTTAAAAGAGTCAAGCACGAGGTCATGTCGGACCCAGTGAGGCAATTGTACCTACTTCATTGGCAAAGATAGAAGATGTCCATGTAATACAAACGATAAACCTCAGATTGACCATTGTCGAGGAGCATGGGGTCACTTGTTAGCAAACTTCAGATTTACCATGTCGAGGAGCTTTCAAGGGGATTGAGCTTTGATACTCTGCCCTTGTGTGTATCTCAGACCACAGACTGTTCTCCCAGGTTCAACTGTCTCAGTTGGTGACCTTAGTGACCATAATCTTTAGGATTTTTCCCAAGGTGACGATGGAGGGAGGTCCCACTGTACCTGGAGCAGATGTTGACTAGACTCACTTGGACTTTCCGGAGGGTACTCTTCACTTCAAGATGTCATAGTGAAGTTACTTGCACTGGACTATTTCATTAAGCAGGTTGTCAGGGTAACTGTTCCAACCGCCATTTTTCCACATTAAACTCTGCGACGTTGGTTTCATCGCCAACTAGTGTTTTTATTGTGGAAACATATTGTTTGTGTGTGGTTTGTCTCTTAGATTTTGTAGGCGTGTGTTCATTTGTTTGATTTTTAGAGGCCTTAGGTGTATTCTTTTGAAATTTTTTGATTTCGTGTGTTAAAAATATTAACTGCGGTTGAATTATCGAGACATTCACGTAGAATGCAGGGGAAACCCCTTGAATATACACCGAGTCAATTGGAAAAAATAAAAACTGAAAGAGTTCAAAAATCAGGAACCAAGTCTATTGAACAAGGAGAGACTTCCATTGTAATACATCCTTATTTCGAAGTTAATCAACCTCAAATAACTAAAAAAGATCAAGAACAACCAGAAATTGTTGAAGCAATTACAGTTGAATTTGTTACTTGTGAGTTGTGAGATACGCAATTCACTGAACCTGAAATATTTGAGCCTGAATCTGATTCCATTTCGTCTAAGTCACCTTCAGATCTCATAGCCCTGACTCCTGGTCGTCCTCATTCACCTCCAGTGCAACTTCTTATCACTGATAATGTTCCTCCTGGCCTAATTAGCATTGAAGAGATATCTGACGTAGAAGAATATATTACACTTCCCTCTCGTCAAGAATATTTAGATCTAAGATTTAGTGAACCGATTTACCCTTTCATTCCTTTTAAGACCGGATCCTTGGTATCATCAATTTACCGATTTTCTACACAGCTCTGGTTACACTTAGTCACCATGTTGAATATCATTCTACTCTTTGCCCAGAAATATTAACATGGCTTCTTAAAGAATGTCTATTGATTCATCTATGTTTTCCTCTTCACCAGAAACATTTTTGTATGGCGGTCCTTCTGTTCATGCTAGGTACCAATCGCTTTCTGGCACTTTCTCAGGAGCATCTCCATTCTCCAAAACTTCCACCATGTCAACTGGTTTATTTGATTCTAACACCAAACCTTTGACAACATAACATGTCTATATGTTTTCCAGGAATATCCCTCAAGCTATCTCACTAGGTGGCTATATAGCGCTTAGGGGGTAGCAGCCTCTCCAAGGACAACAGTCTCTCCAAGGGCAGCAACCTTTCCAAGGACATCAACCTCTTCAAGGGTAACAACCTTTCCAAGGGAAACAACTTTTTCAAGAGCAACCGTCTTTTCAAGGAGGACAACCTTTTACTGGAACCCATCCCCTAGTTGTAGGGGAAAAATATTCATGGTAATTATCAAACTTATGTTCCAATGCCTCAAACTAGTTATGGTCAACCTCATGCATCACAACCTTCAAAGGGAACTCCTTACCCAAGGATAAATACTATGTGGAACCCTTTGTTCACTCAACAATCTTTGCAACCTACATTGCAAGTACCTTATAATCAACCTGCTCAGCCAGTTGGACAATTTGGTTTTACCCAAGTCCAATAGCTTGTTCAAGGTGTGCTTCAAATTACCCCACATGTATCTGTGCCATGTAGTCAGAAAGCTGGTCCGAGTACTCCTAGTACTCCTATCCAATCTGTTGTGAATTCAACAACCAAGTACACATATCTCGAGAGTTTCTCAAACTCCTATTGTTACGATCCTTCAAATGAAAACACCAAAGGTTACACAAGTGATTCCTCAGATTACTACTCATCAAACTAGACCTACAGTTCAGCCTATTCCTCAAACCTATATAGGACAACCTAGTGCAACAATGGTACAAACAATTCTACCTTTTACATGTCAAATTTTTCAAGGACAACCCTTTGTTTGTCAATCTATTCAAGGGAAACCTTTTACAGGACCAACTATTCAGGGACAAACTTCAACAGGTCAACCTTTTCAAGGTCAGTTTATTCAAAGTCAACCATTTCAAGGGCAATTACAATATGGACAAATGGACAAAATCCAATTTACCAGAGTCAACCATACCCTGGTTATACATATCAAATACTAGCTCAACCTCAACTTGGTATAGCTAACCCTAGATACCCTGGAGGTATACCAATTCCAACAGCTCGGGCTATCCCAGGTTTTCTTGGATATCCTCCTCTAGGTATTGGCATTGTCCCTTAAGGTTATCAATTCGCTCAACAAGACCCTAACCGACAGTTACCATTCATTGCAACTTTAGACTTACCGAACTTATCTTGGCTAACGAATGATCCAATTTACTATCTTATGTTTTGGCTAGCAATGCCTACTAAGTTTCCTAGTGACATTTCAAAGTTTGAAGGTAAATCAGGAGAAGACCCCTCGAATCATGTGATGACTTATCATCTGTGGTGTGCATCCAATTCTTTAATCGATGATTCGATTCGTTTGAGACTTTTTCAAAGAAATTTGATCAGCTTAGCCGCAAAGTGGTACATTGAGTTACCATGAGGCACTTTCGACAATTTCAATGCTTTGGAAAAAGCCTTCCTGACTCATTGTCAATTTTCAATCCGTTATGATAATGGCACAGAACTTTTGAACTCATTAAAACAAAGTATGTCTACGTACATTTCAGATCACATACACGAACGGTGACATAGACACCGCTTAGTCAAAGTTTTCATTCCAGATCAAATTTTGGCTGAATGGTTCATCAAATCATTAATTCCTAAAATTACTGAAGATGTAGCTAAAGGAGGCATTGTAACAGAAGAGCAAGTCATCGCTCAAGCCTAATACTTGGACCTTGTATACACACAGTTCGGTACTTTGTAGGAAAAAATTCATAATTTACCACGCCCAGGTCAACTCACTGCAACTCCTTCCATTTCTCATGCCACAGACAATGTAGTTGGTACAGTTAATATGTCAAATAGTAAGAAGAAATCATCTAAATCTATTTCTCCAATCATAACCCTACTAGATTCATTGAAAGGAGACCCTTCCCTAGAAGCTTCTGCCGAGATTCATGTCGTAGAATCATCACAACCAAATATAAATCATCTGGAAATAAGAAGAAAGGGAGGGGTAAAAATAAACAAAACACTTCTGCCAAAGAGAAAGAAGAAAAAACCGAACCATTAGACGAAAAACGGAAACCTTGTTATCCTTGTCTTATCTGTGACGAGGATCACTACACCAAAGAGTGCCCACATCGGGCTGAGGTATCCAAATTTGTCAAAGGTTCACCCACACCCGTTTTCCATAAAGATCCTTTTCTGTCATAGGACAACAAAATGATCGGATCTTCTTCCAATTCATTGGCAGATATCCTGATGATGTCCTGGGTGATGGTTGCCACATGATCTCAAGACTATGGATCTAAGAGTACTGTAACTGGAAAGGAAATTGAATCATCCAGTCAACCTCCAGTATCAACTCCTCTTGTTTCTGAACCATTACACATTGAGAAACCTAATCCTGATTTAGTGATTAAACCACCTACCAAAGGTGTACTTCGAAAATCGCCTTTCAACCCACATGCGAGAGCCACTCAAAATTACCATATTGTTGAAGATTTGGTCATATCCCCTTCAACAATATCAGCCCTAGAAGTGTTGCAATCTTTTCCAGCTCAAAGGAAATTACTATTATCAGCTATAGGAGTGATTGATCCTCGAGATTCTAAGCTCATTGTCTTTGATCTTGAAAACTTTGTACCTAGACTCCCACATCAAATGCCTTTTCAAATTCTAGTTTTAGTCAAATCTAGGCGAGTTTTTCGCACAGTAATTGATGAGGGAGCATCTACGTGCATTATGTCCTTAGCTTGTTGGAAAACTCTTGGTTCTCCACCAATCAACCAATCACCAACGATTCTTAAATCCTTTGATGGAAAAGGTTTTTGCTCATTCGAAATACTCCAAGATCTGCCTATATTGGTAGAAGGAAAAACTGTAACACTTGAGGTGGAAGTTGTTGATGCCCCTCTTGATTACAACCTTCTTCTAGGTCGAAGTTGGTCTTATGCTATGACTATTGTCGTTTCATCAGTCTTTTGAATGATCATGTTTCCTCATAAAGGAAAGATTGTTAAAATTGATCAATTTTCTTACTTTTCTTCAGCCCCTACCTCTACATATAGTATCCAACATGTCAGAAAAACAGTTATCCCTTATAAAGATGTTGGGGTAGGGCTAGTTAAAGATTCCGTTCTTATGGGAAATTTCGCTATACCTCCACCTAGTGTAGCTTGAACTATTGCTAATGTCATATTGATTACATCAAGCACAATGCCATTTGATGACACATGTAATGTGCCTTTAGAATCAAAATTGGAATCTTACGACGACAAGATGCCTTTAAGTCATATGAATCGACATATGTAACGATATAATCATTTTATGACATTTCATGAACTAGTATTGATCAAATGGGTGTGGTCAGTGGAGAGTCTTCTTCTTTATCAAGCTCAGCCATGACATCATTTCCTGATCCTTTTCAAGAAATGTTTTCAACTAATGAAAATATCCGAGAAATCTTGCCATTGAATGAATTACCATGGGACGATCTTCATCATCGATCTTCTTTTTTACCTAATCTTGATAGAATCACAAATGAATTTTCATCCATCTTTTCGATTGATTATGTCAAGGAACCTAAAAATCCTATGTCAATTCTTCATTCGGATTTTGAGACAAATTTAGGAAATATTTCCGCCACAGTTCCTATTGACATATCAATCAAAGCTGGGATAACTAAAAACATTCGTATAGGCACTTCTTGCTCAATTGAAGAGATCAATTTATACAAAGCCCTATTTCAGGAATTTCGAGACATTTTTGCCTAGTCTTATGAAGAAATTCCAGGTATTTATCCTAATATTTTTATTCACGAAACTAAGACATACCTAGATGCTAAACCTATTAGATAGAGATTATGTCCAATACATCCGCGAAAAGTTGTTGCAATCAAAGCTGAAGTTGAAAAACTTCTTCATGCAGGATTTAGTTATCCTATTCCTTTGATGGATTAGGTATCTAATATAGTTCCAGTAACCAAGAAACAAGGGACTATTAGAGTATGTGTCGATTATAGGGATATTAACAAGGCCTATCCTAAAGACAATTATCCTACCCCTTACATCATCCAATTGTAGATGATTATGATGGAAATGAAATATTTTCGTTTACGGATGGATTTTCTAGCTACAATCAAATAAATATACTCCCTTTTGATCAGCCCAAGGCAGCATTTATATGTCCATGGGGAACATTTGCATACTATAAATTACCATTTGGACTGAAAAATGTTGGCGCAAATTTTCAAAGAGCTATGTCTTACGTGTTTCACGATATCAAACACATTGTACAACCCTACTTGGATGACTTACATGCTCATTATTTACGCAGATAAGATCATCCTACACATTTACATGCCATATTTATGCGATGTAGGCATTACAAAATTCGTTTAAATCTTCACAAAAGTGTATTTTGTGTACAATTGGGAAGCTTACTTGGGTTCTGTTAGCACTCCACTAGATCTCTGAACGCTGAGAAGGAGACCAACAAAGGTAACCACAAACCACTTTGACCTAGTAGCTAGCCCTACTAGGCTGAGAGGGCTCTCTCAATGATATCACAGCTAAATTGACTAGATCATGGAGATTTTAGGCTAGGTGTAACATGCTCTATGGTTTGATTGATTTGGATTTTGTGCTGGATGGTGAATTAGGTCTAGGAAAATCTAGGTCAGGGCTCTGAAAATCAGATTTGCAGAAATGTAATGGGGCAAGGTAGGCACACACATTAGAACTTTAAAGGTATATTTGTGAATATGGTAGATTGATAGGCTTTCAAAACGAGCATGAACATCATGAATTCGTTTATATCAGAAAAAAAATGAACATAAATTTGAAAGATTCTCCAAAATAGAGCATTGAATCAATGAATTTTGTTTATCAAACTTAAAAATCAAATCGCATAAGACATGGAAATGAAGATGGAAGGTACAATACTTTCAAACATATGATAACATAAGAAGAAACACTGCTAAAACACATACCACATGAATCCCACCACAATAGTTGCAAATTTTGTCTATTAGTTCCTGCCAAAATTACTGAATACACTAGTGTTCCAAGCTCAATTTCACAACACCCAACCCTTGAAAATGAATAAAAAAGGCCTCATATAGCTATTGAGGTCGAAATCCTCCCTTGGATGTCAAATTTTCCAGCAAGAAAGTCAAATACATGCACCTATCTGATCACTGCTACACACTAGGGAGGTTACTCAACCATTTCCTCCTTTTTCTAAACCACTTGAGACATATACTCAAATACACAATAAATGGAGGATAAGACACCTATTTACCTCCATATTTACCATTTACATTTACATTTTGAATTTTACATTCATCTTCTTTCACCTTTTGACTTTTACAAAAGTCAAACTATAAATTGGAGAAAATTACAAAGTGAAAATTTAATTAAAATCCCAGAAAATTGCAGAAGCGTAGCGCCACCTTGGAGACCATTTTTAGGCACCTTCCTGAAGTCAAAATTGAAATATAAAAGAATGGTAAACTATCCCTAATTGTCTAGTTTCCATTAAATCTTGAATTTTTGAAAATGACCCATGGGAAGGCCTTCAAAAACTCATTCTTCCAAGGTGTCTCAAGAAGCGTCGCGCCTACTCCAAAACAGTGGCAGAAGCATAGAAATGAGGTGGTTTTTTGAATTTTTCTTAAAAAATCGATCTTGTCATGGAAAAAAAACTCCAGATATGGCATGTACTCATCATTATCTATCCATCCATGTAGATAATAGCTTAATTGGATGCCCAGGGAAAAAGGGTCGCACCTCGGCACAACCTTTCTGTGTGTCATTTTCTGCAAAATTTATGGGTTTTCTAGAAACATAGGTCTCAAATATGGAGCAATATCTCTCTAAACATGAGGTTTTTTGAAAAAATGAGAGAGGAATTTTTTTTTGGCATGTTAGGGACAAAAACCTCATCTAGTTTCCTAATATGCTTCTCTGAATGCTCGCAATCTTCTTTGAAAAAAGGTGAATAAACCTAGAAATTGCACAGTTAGAAAAATAGGTTGGGAAGATGTGAATGGATCTCTCATTATATAATACATGCATAAAAATTGAGAGAGATTTTTTTCTTTTGCATGTTAGGAACAAAAACCTCCTTTAGTTTCCCAAAATTCAGCTCCATTTGTTCACAATGTTCTTTGAAAAAGATGTCTAAAACGTGATTTTTCTAGAAAATTTCACAGAAAGGTCGTGAAAGGTCGCACCAGACCAGAAAGGTCATGAAAATGTCGCACCAGACCAAAAAGGTCACGAAAATGTCGCACTAGACCAGAAAGGTCGCGAAATGGTCGCACCTCTCTTAAACTGCAGAAAAAAACCCTCCTTTTCTCACAAATTTCGCCTTCTCTTGATTTGCACACTGATGTCAAGGGGAACACAAGACATAAAGAGTAAATATGAGTTTAATTTAGCTTTTCCATAGGCCTTTATAATTTGCTTTTGATGTCTTATTAATTAATGAGGTATGATGGCCCACCTCGCCAATTCAACTTTCCTTTAGCCTTTTGAACTTTAGGACCCTTTTTTGGAATTTTGGAACTTTAGAACCATTATTACATATGAAAACATAAGTTACATTTTAAATAAAAAAAATTATTGAAGATACTTCCCTATTACCACTCCTCCAATTGCTAGATTTTATGCATGAAATGGAAGTTTGGTGACCTTGAAACCCTAATGACCCTCTTAACTGAATGGAATCATGATGGAGATTACTGAAATGATGATGACAACCTCTGAATGATGATCCACTCATCTTATTTGATGACATGAACCAACAATTTAAATTTTGGAAAGAGTGGAAACAATGCTAGACCTAATGCCAAGCGACCAAATTTTTTCTTGAAGACTTATTGAAATGACAAAAATTTGACTTAGGGATCCTATTAAGACATGATAAGATTCCATTTGATCACTGGTGATAGGATGCAAAGACTAACACGAACATTGGCTCCATCTAAGGATGGAAACTCTTTGGAGGTGTCAAGAACATCGTAGACCAAGTAGCCTAACTGTTGGGCATGGAATCAAAAGTTAAAAACCAGACTGAATACTGAAAAATCGACATAATAAACTAACTCAAAACTGGACTGACTAAAATAAAAACTTACAAAACTGATTGATGGCAGCATATCACTGAGACTTGAATGCTTAAAATCCTAATGACAACCACATGCCTGCTGAATACATATGTACAATCATGTGAAGTGATCCTTCCAGTGTAACCAATCCAGCAGATGGCTACTTAAATTATGCTCTCACTTTCCTTGCGCAGATAGAAAAAACAAAATATAGGCAACTTCGAGCGTGCATTGAAAATGTCCTCATGATCAATAAATGCAAGAAAATATATTATCCCTATTGACTGCAAAAAATCATGGTAAGGATCTTCAATAATTTAAAATGTTACCTTGTCTCGAGATCCAACAAAAACACAAGCACACCCTTCATTATGATCTGAAAGAATACTTGGTTGTTGATCCATAGGAAGGCATAGGGAAGTATGACCTTTTGCTACCAGAGTGTTGGTTGTAAATTCCTGAAGCATGGGCAACTCTGACTCTATCTCTTGCACATTGTCTATCTTAGGCTCTGTTGTACGGTACAAAAACCCTCCCCATTTCTTAATTTTAGAATAAAATTCATTTAGAAATAGGTTCCCTTTCTTTTTAGATAAAAATAAAAGACTTTGAGGAAATCTGATTATTTTAAAATAAAACAATAAAAAATTCATTGTTTAGAAAAGCATGTATCGCATATCACATACCACAAGTGCATATAATCAAATGTGACATTGAATTTTTCCGATCCGATTGAACTTAAATCTTATATTGCATCGGCACAAAGCATACAATTTCATGTTAAAAAGACCGATATGATAAAGTAAATCGCAATCGCAAATCGGTAAAGTCTTGAGTTGTCATATTTCCTTTGCAAAACTTCGATGCGATGTAACTTATCGCAATCGCATTTTGAAAAGGTTATTTTTCATTCAGTCTATTTTATAAACTCCGATGCGATACAACATATCCCAATCGCATTTTGAAAAAGCAAAGATTACTTGTTTTATAAAAGTTCAAATGCGATGGATCCCACCATCATTGCAAAGGCATTTCAGTGAAAATCATGAACAACTCAATCCCTTTGGAAATATCTGATGCGATATACCTTTATCGTTAATCGCAAATCGGTGGAAAATATGAGATGTTTTTTCGTTTTCCTTTCAAAAACTCTGATGCGATGAATTGTCAGTCTTTATTAATCGCTATTTTGCGCCACACATATATTATTTATCGGTTAATCGCAATCGGAAAATTCAAAGGGAAAGTTTTACATTAACATTTCAATATCGCCAATCTCCGATTGTACGAACATCATTAATTGAAAAATCAAACGAATTATGGTAATTGATTCTCATATCAATGCGTGAATGTGACTTTTCTTTAAGGCATTCGTTTTTAATATGTGGTTAATCAATTTGGGATCATTAATAAAAGTATTTTCGCATAGTTGTTCTCCTAACTTCATTTCTTCCCACGTCTAAAAGGTTTGTCTCATTTGCAGAGCTATAAAACATCCAACCCTTTTGTTCTTCGAATTAGTGAAACGATAGCAGACAAAGAAGATGTCTAAGAAGCTTAAGAAATCAAGAACTGTTGCCGCCTCAAAGACCGCTGCCACTACCACAATGCCAAAAGAAAAGCTAGCCAAGATAAAGCTAGTTACAGATACTACATGCCAGGGTCTCGGGACCCTACAGTTACAGAGGTAAAGGCAACGGTGCCAGATGAAGAATCAGATTTAGATGACAATCCCCTTAAAGAGCTCACAAATTTTTTTCTTCATAGAATTGCAGCTCGAGCAAGTGTATTCCCATATTATGACATAATACGATGGGTGATAGGCAACACCACCATCACAAACAGAACATTCGTAACATTTGGGGGAAACATGTTTGGGTCCTTTAGAGCATAAGACATCAAAGCAATGTACCATCTGCCAAATCCTCAAAATACCTACAACAAAGCCTTCATAGAAGACTTCACCTCAAGCAATGAAGTTGAATCAGACCCAATTAGAGAATGGAGACAAACTCCAGGCAAACATAAGCACGATGCCTTAGGTATGTATTCTGTAGAGTCTCTCGCACCTCCATATTGCTATGCTGCTACAATGATGTGCAGACTCTTTGGGAGTAATAATTCGACAAGGTTTTCTATTCAAATGGTAGCCTTGATTGAGGCCGCTGTAGGTTCTGTTGTTATGGATTGGTTAGCTATTTTATCCGAAAAAATAGCAAATAAGATTTTGGATTATAGAAGAAATAAGCATACTGGAAATGTTCCCCCATTTCATTTATGTGCTTATATTTTATATGCCTTGTGTTTTAATTCTGAATTCCCTATTCTGGGTTGGAAATGGACTTCACAGGATCCTGTCCCAATTCACATTTACCATAAAAATTTGTGGAAGGCTTATTTAAAGAACCATGTATATAGAATTCTCCACGGCTTCATGTTACCTATCTATCAAACCATTTTTAACCAATTTCCTCCCCGACTCTCTGAAAAGGCAAAGCTTGATATATCCCTAATCGACAATTGGTTGGAGAAGAAAAGTTTACCTATATTAGGGTTTTTGGAAGCATTGTTGAACCTCATGTCTTACCTCTATATGTCCCTAATAAACTTTTAGCTCAAGAAATTTCTTACCAGTTGACAAAAAAAGGGATGTCCAGGTGTTTAAAGAATTCCAAAAAAATAATGTGGCTTACTTTTCCTTTCCATTGTGGAACCTCTACCCTTAATTATTTTAAGCATGTTGAAAAAGAAGTCCTTAAGATATGAGATCTTAAGCTTGCAACCGTTCCAGGCAAACAATATGATCCAAATAAAGTGGCTTTTGATTTCACAACTTTAGTCCAAATAGCTAAGTTTGAGCATGAGCCTGATGACTTTGATGATTTATTTGTCTCAATTGAGAAATTTTCCCAAGTTTATGATCTAGCTAAATCTAAGTTTCAAGAAGAAGATATGAATAAGTTTATGCAGTTCAGAAGCCAGAGATTACTTAAAGTTCCCCTTGACCAGCTGAGGATTCCTTTACAAGCAAATGAAACTATTGAAATAGAACAAAAGAAAAAGGAAGATACAACCAGAAAATCAGAAAAAGGAGTGACAACCAGCAAAATTGATGTGCATTCAGAGAAGGAAAATACAGGTGGAAAGCCTGATGTGCAGTCTGAAAAAGAAGATACAGGTAGCAAGCCTGATGTGCAGTCTAAAAAAGAAAATACAGGTAATAAGTCCGACGATCAACTTGAAAGAGAAAAGACCTCACAGAAAGAGGGAAATTCTGCTGAAATAATTATTACTCCCCATTTGCTACAACGGTATGAGCAATCCGCTCAGAAAATAGGAGAACAAAACAATCCTCAAGTTGATAATATGAACAATCAGGATATTGAGATTATTCCTGAAGACCCATTTGAAGAAATTGTGCTAAAAGTTGAGGACATACCTCCTCTGGATATCTTTTATAGCCCTAAGCATAGGGTTGTTGTCAGAAAACAAAGAAAGAGAAGGAGGATTGATCAAGGACCACTTGCAACTTCACAAGTTGAGTTAATGAATGTTGTTTGGAAGAATACTGAAGTGAATCCTTCAGAGGATCTTACCAAACTATCATAATATGCAGGTGCCTATAGTGCATCCACTATAGATAAAGCTACTGAAGTCACTCAAATGATAAAGCAAAAAGACTTACAGATAGCATTGCTAGAGGAGAAAACAACAGGTGATCAACAAAAGATATTGCAGTTGGAGCAGCAGTTGGAAGAAGAAAGACTCAGAGCCAAAAAATTGGAAGAACATCTGAGTATTGAAAAGAAGAATCTTAATCAACAAGATACAAATAAACAACAACAGTTGTCTCAAGAGGTATCCAAATTATAGACCTTGCTGCAAAATGAAAAAACTGCCAAAGAAGAGCAAGGTAAAATATTGCAAGCAAGATTGGATAAGTTCAAGGATTACCCTAAAATTGACCAATTTAAAATAGAAGCTCTGGAAACAAGTAAGCTATTGTCTCAGCAGTTGGATGATCTGTGTCAAAAAATTGCACAAGCTGAAACTCTATGTGAAATAACATTATCCCTCATCGATGAAGCAGACAACATAAGAATATAATTTGAAAATGCAGATGAAAATATTTCGGAATTTATTTCATGGCAGGACTCAGAACAAGGAAAGAGTGAAAATCTTCCCAGGATCGAAGAAAGGCATAAAGAAATTTTGTTTTCTAAATGGGAATCACAGCTGATTAAAGAAGAACGTGCTACATCAAGGGCAAGAGCCATAATGAACAATCTGACACAATTTTTTAATGATAGTCTATATGCAGCTAATTTAATTTCAAATTGTACTTCAGGAAAGCTGCTAAGGGTAAAAGAAATTGATACTAGGTGGAAGCAGGATATAATCAACAAGAATCAAAAGATCAGCAAAATACAGGAAATTACATGGGATGTCCTATGGACATATTTGATCAAACCACGCAATCAGTAGATGGCAATCAAATTCCTTTCTAATGCCATTAATTACATCATTCCAGAGCTATCCGATGCCACATACACCAGTCAGTTGCATTCAAGGCTGAGTCATCCAACCGAAGATATGCTTAAAATTTGCCAGCTTAGCACATTGGGGATTGAAGAAATTCAATGAGTCTATTTTATTGGATATCGCATGTCTATTCTTGGATCTCCTATGATCATTTCTAGCATAAGTTGTAGTTAATTTGTTTTCTGAATTTCCTGTTTAAACCCCTTTCAAGCATTTAGAAAGGGGTCCTGAATTTGTAATATTTTGGCTTTGGATAATACATTTCTGTACTCCATTGACTATCTTATTTTTTATAAAGGATCACATTCTGTGATTTCATGAGGAATTATTTTTTAGAGTTGCATTTTTGTACCTTGAGTGTTCTAATTTAAAGCGCAAGATTCCTGTGATTTCATGAGGAATTATTTTTGAGAGTTGCATTTCTGTACCTTGAAAATTTTTCTAAGTTAAAGCGCAGGATTTGGATATCGAATTGCATCAAGAAAATATCTTAATGAATATGGTATTTCTATTGATTTAATGTTATTTTATTTATGTAATGAAGTATTCTCTTTGAAAATTTCTATCATATATATATGCTTGTTTCTCAAATATTTCTTTATCATATCATTTATGAAGATATAGAAATATTCATCTATCATAGTATGTGAAAATGATATATAGAATTATGAATGCGATGTGCTATCCTAACCCTATTTAATTTCTTAAACAGAGTTATCATTATATGATATTGCATTTTTCTATTGAACAATAATACATTTTCATGGTTATTTGTTTAATTGAAACAATATTTAAGTCGTATTCATATTTAATACTCGGGTTAGTTTTAGAATTATTTGCAAGTTATAAATTAAGTTAGACAGATTAGCTTAGTTAGTTAGTTCCATTTATCCACTTGCACAAACACTCCATCACCAATCCATTTATTATTATGAAACTGGTCCTATAAATCTAGTCGGAGCCACCACACCAAATGGAAAAGGAGCTATCCTAAGGTCCGGACCGTGTGGTTTTCCCCCAATGTTTGAAGCAATGATTTTCGAGGCTTCAACATTTTGGCGCTAGAAGGAGGGCTTAAGCTATGAGATGTGGAAATGAAATCCAAATCTCTGAGGCCATTCCAAGAAGAAATTCTACCCTCATCACCTTCTTCCATTCCTCACACATCTCAAATCTCTAGGGAAGAAATTGAGAAGAACATCAATACACACACTACTAAAGCTTTAGATCTGTCAGACAATCAACCTCCCGAGTCCCTTGAAATACAAGCTTTAGTTCATAAACTCGAAGGGTTCTCATTATCTTTAGAAGGTAGTGTTACATCACAATTCATATCTTCAAAACCTCTTACTAGGTCATAAAGCGAAAAACTTGGTATTCCTCCAAAGGAATTTCCTTTACCTAGTCGAGTTAAAACTAGAAAAACACCTTCGGAATAAGGTAGTAATATGTTGGGATAATAGTCCCACTCAGGTACTCAAAATGGGTTTCGAATCTTATATTTGTGAGGAAGGATATAGGAGAAATTAGGCTCTGCATAGACTTCAAAATTTTTTAAAAAGCATCCCTGAAGGACAACTACCCTTTACCAAAGATGGATCACATATTGCAAAGGGTAGTAGGCTCCAAAAGGATATCTCTGCTTGATGGTTTTTTAGGGTACAATCAGGTGTTGGTACTGTAGATTCAGAAGTGTCCTCAGACACATACTTTTATTGATCATGGAAAA
Organism: Pinus albicaulis; assembly: GCA_034641835.2. Taxonomy (NCBI): domain Eukaryota; kingdom Viridiplantae; phylum Streptophyta; class Pinopsida; order Pinales; family Pinaceae; genus Pinus; species Pinus albicaulis. Next base: position 1,395,401,598 of record CM076572.1, read on the forward strand.
AGATTACATAACAAATTGCAAGAGTTTACAAACGTAAACTCTCTCTACAATGAAATTAGGAAACTAACCTATTTATGAGCTCTATGTTCTAACTTAATTTAGTTATGGATCACTTGGAAAACCAACAAGTGTCCATTTACAATAAATGACCTTCTAACCATTCTACTAACTTTATTCCTATTTTAGAGCCTAGGAAATGACTCTATTCTAGAGTCCTATTTTTACTAACAAAATTCTAATTCTAAGTATCTCTAATATTTATTAAATATTCTAATTTAATAAATATATTTATCCTAACTTTACATTATTTAATTTATGTATTTTTGGATTTATAATTGTCCTATGAGAGAGGCTAACATTCCCCCCTTCAAGGATAAATCCAAAATAAGAATGAGGAACCGTCTTCCAAGTTCTCAAGTTGATGCTGAAAAAAATATTCAATCTGAAGAGACCATGAGTCAGCCATATGTCTGATTCATCTCTGAATGTTGCTTGAAAACTCCATCACTTGCCAAGTTGCAAAAGGATCCATCTATCCTTTGCGTGAAATTAGCATCCTTTGTCCACTGACAAAATTTGTTGAATGCCCACTGGCTGATGATGTCAAAAACAACTCATTGTTGCGTTTGCTGTGTTGAAAACTGCTCACTGCTTCTTTGTTTTCGACTGCCCACTGGAAAATTTGTTGATGCTCACTAGCTATTGAAGATGTCCACTGGCTGATTTTGCTGGTTTTGTCGAGACTTTCAATCTGACAACCACCGTCAATTTCATTGACATTTTCCCCCCTTTGTCAGCTGAAAGGAGAGACACTTCTCTGGAAAGTTTCCTGAACTCCCCCACTTCAGGTGGAGTTTTACACTAGTGTACTCCACATTCAACTGCATGAGAGTACCATCATATTTTCACTGTTGGCTGCACTATGTGTGATTGTATTCGGTTCTAGAACTGAGACAATCTTTTGACTGTAGATGACCATTTCCAAGGGTCGATCCATTCGTAATGTATCTTCAATCGGGCTGTTTGTTGTTGGTTGCGACATTTTTCTGAGGAATGATTGGGCTTGCCACAATGGCAACAAGGATGGATATCAAGACATTGATCTTCCATATGACCGGTTCTTTGACAATGAGAACATTTCAGTTTGACTTCAACGTCAGGTTGCGTGCAATCCTGTTTGTCTGCAACTTTGTGTTGCGTGCATTGTTGGTTGTCTGTAGCTTTCTCAAAACTTGCTGAGGTGATTTGTGCAAGAAATCCTGCACTGACGAACTTAATTGGCGTGGAATAATCTAGGATATGTAAGTTGGTGTCATCATTGACATATCCTAAGCCTCGTCGATTCTTGTTATTTTGAATTTCTTCCCATGGCTTGATGATGGGCTTGGAAGAAATTGGAACTACAACAACTTCGACACTTGAAGCTGTTTGAATGAATGACTTATCATCTGGATGGTTCAAAGACTTGAAAGTATCACTCTTTTCTTGCAATTCATTCCTTTGAAGTTGTGACTCGAGTTGAAGAAATTCAATGGTTTCTTTTGTTTGTTGTAGATGCCGTGAAAGATCAACAATAGTTTCTTTGCTGATGTGCACCATGTCTTCATCACTGGGGATGATCAAACTATGAAGAATGTCTAACAACTGAATATGTTGTGCCATCTGAACTTGCTCACTTGAAATCAGGCTCTCTTGTCGGAGATGTCGTGCTTTGAACTGTTTCACTTGATTTTGGTACTTGAAGGACAGGCTTGCTTGCTATGTTGCTTGAATGGCATGCTTGCTTGATTTGTTGCTTATTGCGCTTGCTTGGAACACTTGCTAGAATTGTAGAATTTTCTTGCTGAAACTCTGGAATTCATGCTTTCTTGATGACGATCGCGTTTGCTTGAATGCTCACTTGACTTACTTGATGACTTCACGCTTACTTGAATGAATAACCACGCTCGTTTGATGTCGATCTCAACTTTATTGATTGGTGTGAGAGTTGAACTTGTTTGGTTGCTTTGATGGTTGCTGCAATGAACTTTACTATGGCTCGCTTGAAGGTTTGAACTTTGTACTGTCTTGACGCAAATTTCTTGAATGAATACTCACGCTCGCTTGCAGGAGATGTGAACTTGTTGCTTGTTTGCTTTAGAGTTAAAACTCGTGCATTCACTTGATTTTGCTTTAAATAAGGGTGTCAAACACTGTTGAAAATGCACCCAAGAAAGCTTACAATGATTTTAATGATTCACTTTAAAACAATGAATTCACTTGTCCTCTTAAAAATTCATCAACAATGAATTTTAATGATTCACTTAAAACAATGAATTTGCTTACAAGTTCTTAAATGTTGATGTAGAATTTTCTTTGAAACACATTAACTTGATTAAGTGAATTGGCTTGTTGAGGTAGAATGCTAATGTTGAAAACTTTGATTATTTGTTGTAGGTGCGCAAATGCATGTGTTGAGTTTAATTATCCTTCCTTGCATCTTTTTCGTTACATGTGTTGTGCTTGCTTGTATTGAACTTTATGTATGTGTTAAATGAAATCATTTATGTGTCAAAACTAGACACAAATCAAAAGCAACAACATGAAGCCATAAAAACATGTGCCATCACAAACACACATGGTGTACCTAAGATCCCCTTATTCAATTTCGGCGGGTCTAGGACACAATCACCAAAAAATGATATCTTTATTAAACTGGAGTACATCATCTTTCAACATCTGAAGCAATGATAATGTCAAGCTCTAGCTTCAAAGTTAACTTCAATATCTGCTTTACTTATCTTTCAAACCTCACTTGAACTTGCTTAATTTTCAGTGTGACTTCTCAATTACAACTTTAATTTTGACTTTGACTTTGAAATGGACTTGGTTGACCTTGACTCTCTAAAAAAAAAAAAAAAAAATTCTTCATGGGAAAATCTACCTTCTTTGACTTACAAGACTTTTGACTTTGGATAACTTCAAAAAATCAACTACAAAACCCTTATGAAAAAAATAATCACAATCTTGACCTCAAATGTACAAAAGAAATTTACCTTATCACTCCATACAAAGAAAAAAAAACTTATCTCTCCATTACAAAGGTTCCATTTTCACACCACTCTTTATCTCTCCATTAACAAATCTTTGATAAGCATTATTTTTTTTATTATTATTATTTTTTAAGGTCCTATTAAAATAAAACCACTTTATGATATCACTTCATTGAGCCTTCACTCACATGGCTTCTTCATCAAAACGCTCCACGAGTCTTTAAAAATATTCTTTGGAGAAGTGGCTCAACGCAGATGTTGTAAGTCATTCATGATCCAGAAAAAATGGGAAACACTATGATAAGAAGCCTCTTATATATCATCGTAGGAGCTAACAGATAAACTTAGACTTACCGAGATCTCCAACGCAGAGCGCACATTCATCCAGTTTGCTTCCATGCACAGTTCTAGAGATGTGTTCGACGCCACTATCTAGAGAAGAATATACCTTATATGGGTATATGCAGACGATCTCGGGTTCTATGTAGACGATCTTAGGTTCTGTGGGGAACCAAGCAATCCATTAGCATAGTTGTAAATTCAGATATGGAACTATGTGTATCTTTCCTTCATTTTAACACAACATTTGGCACAGGACCCGAATTCGAATCACAGGAGGTCATCCAATCTGGTCAGATTTCGTTAATTTAATTACCAAACTCGTGAATGTGAAGGGGGCAGTGCTAAAAATTCAAACGCAACCGAAATCCAACAAGTGCTTCACTACAAATTCTAGATGCCAAGACCACTGATCAATGTACTCGTCCTTGCCCAGAACACTGGCGAATTCTTTATACATGTAATCCAATTGCTAAGAGAAATCTCTGGCCAACAAGAGCCATCAAATGGTCATAATGAGATCCAGGACAATGAGAGATCTGACAGAGACCGCGAGAGCTTCAAATTGCTCCAAAACCAACGCTCACATTTTTCTTTCATAGGAAATTTTCAACCCAGCAGTGTGCTTAGAAATTATGCGTAACATATATGCTCTTTCTGGATTCCAGACGACCAACAGAAGGCTGTAATTTCAAGCTAACATGTGATGGATCGACTGACAGCCTACCCTCTAGATATTCTCAAGTTAGAAATTTGGTACACAATTGGTGGACTGAAAAATAACATTCTTCAACGAAATAAACAAAAATTCTTTGCAAAAATGGGGGAAAAAATGGAACCCTGCGATGTTGTGTGGAAACAATACTTGCAAGAATTGTCAGTGATCTACTGCTTGAACCGACAAAAGAAAATGAAAATCCATTCATCTTCTTTACCTCTAACTTGTCTTCTCTATACCTATGATTCTTTGGAAGCAAGCAGAATTCATCTCTTGATTTCTCAGAGGGAGCCCCCTTACAACAACTATCAAGCAACAGTTCAAAAATTTGGAAAAGAAGCTCCAGCTTACCAGAACTGAATCCTGTGCTACACAACACTAGAAGAGATTAAAACCACAAGCCTTGAAGACTTCTTTGTTGGCTTTGACTCCCACAGGATGATTTGGCTGATTTTCAAGCTCAACATCCCAGAGGATCCTCCTTTGATGCCTACGCATTTCATCCGTTCACGGTCTGGCCAAATTTTTATGGACTAGCGCACAACTTCGTTCTTGCAGTTACACAATTCATTTAGCAGCATTGAAATCCACATCCAATTCATTACAAAATCTTGCCCATGGCTCTGATACCACATGTAGATTCAGAAGTGTCCTCAGACACATACTTTTATTGATCATGGAAAAAGATTACATAACAAATTGCAGGAGTTTACAAACGTAAACTCTCTCTGCAATGAAATTAGGAAACTAACCTATTTATAAGCTCTATGTTCTAACTTAATTTAGTTATGGATCACTTGGAAAACCAACAAGTGTCCATTTACAATAAATGACCTTCTAACCATTCTACTAACTTTATTCCTATTTGAGAGCCTAGGAAACGACTCTATTCTAAAGTCCTATTTTTACTAACAAAATTTTAATTCTAAGTATCTCTAATATTTATTAAATATTCTAATTTAATAAATATATTTATCCTAACTTTACATTATTTAATTTATGTATTTTTGGATTTATAATTGGCTTATGAAAGAGGCTAACAGGTACATCCATATGATCAACACAAGACAACTTTCACTACACCTTGGGGCACCTTCATGTATGTAAAAATGCCTTTTGGGTTAATGAATGCTGGAGCCACTTTTCAAAGAGCCATGGATATTTATTTTTCAGAAGAAATATGTTTCTCCATTGTGATATATCTAGATGACATAACAGTCTATTAAAAAACTGATGAAGAACGTCTAGCCCATTTGAGAAAGGTCTTTGATAAATGCAGAAAGTATGGCCTGTCTTTAAATCCCAAGAAATCCTTATTTGGCCTACAAGAAGGGAATATTCTAGGTCATATCATATCTGAAGAAGGGATCAAGATCGACCTAAAAAGGATTGAGGGAATATTACAAATTAGTCACCCAAGGAATATCAAAGAGTTGCAATCTTTCATTGGAAAGATAAATTTCTTAAGAAGGTTTATACCCAACCTTGCAGAACCCCTGAGGAACATCACCAACATGATCAAAAGAGATTCAGGAGTTAAGTGGACCAAAGAAGCAAAGTAGTCCTTTGACTTAGTGAAGCAAGCACTTACACAAGCACCTGTTCTGATTAGCCCTAAATTCACCAAATATTTCTTTATCTTTTCATTTGCATCAGAACACACAGTTGTTGTTGTATTACTACAAAAAAATACTAAAGGACATGAGCAGCCCATAGCATTTTTTAGCCAAGCTTTAGAAGATGCACCTCTGAAATATAACATCATGGAAAAGCAGGCTTCGCCTTAATCAAAGCACTAAAGGATTTCAGATTCTACATTTTGCATTCACACATCATTGCATTTGTGCCTCATACTGTGGTTAAAGACATCCTTACACAAGATCCTGATGGAAAAAGAGGCAAGAGGATTGTTGTCATATTGGAATATGATCTGGAAATCAAACCCACCAAGCTAATCAAAGGACAAGTACTGGCCAAAATAATGGCTGAAACAAACTTTCAAGCACTAGACATCAATATGATTGACTCATTGGATGAACAAGAGGAGCTGGAGACTCCACCTATTGAGGAAGAATTCCTAAACTCTCCCTGGTATGCTGATATAATGTATGTGCTTTTTAATTTAAATGCTCCTCCTGGTTTGTCCAAAACAAATGCCAGATTCTTGAAGTTAAAAGTTTTAAATTTCTGCATTCTGGAAAAAGTTTTATATTGGAAAAATTATGGTGGTGTATTGCTTAAATGTTTTCCTGAAGAAGATGTAGATAGGATTATGCATGAATTCCAAGAAGGAGAATGTAGAGGCCACCTCTATTGGAAAACCACTATCAATAAAATCCTTAGGGCTAGTTTCTATTGGCCTGCCGTTTTCCAAGACATCCACAAAATGATAGTTGCTTGTCATAAATGCAAAATTTTTTAGGGGAAAATAAAGCTGTTTCCTTTGTCGTTACAACCAATCTCTGTTGAAGCTCCTTTTAAACAGTGGGGTCTAGATTTTACTGGAGAAATCCACCCTTCTTCCTCTACCCAAAATAAATGGATCCTTACTACAACTGACTATTTTATTAAGTGGATAGAAGCCATTCCTTCCAGGACTGCCATAGACTCAGTAATAATTAGATTTATTGAAACCAACATTCTGTCTACATTTGACTGTCCTAGGAAAATCATTACCTGATGACGCTGCTGCTTTCAAATCCAATAAAATGGTGTATTTTTGTCATAGATATCACATTACTTTGGGACACTCTATAGCTTATTACCCTCAAGGTAATGGGTTGGTTGAATCCTCAAATAAGAGTTTGGTGAACGTCATTAAAAAGTTGTTGAAGACAAATAAAAAGTCATGGCACAACAAATTGGTACATGCACTATGGGTAGACAGGCTAATAAATAAGAAATCAATTGATATGTCACCCTATCAGTTAGTCTATGGAATAGATGCAGTCTTCCCAACAACCTTGGGAGTGCCAATAATGAATCTCATTCAAGAGGTGCAGTCTGAAGAGAATGATATGAAAAGAAGAATAAACCAAACTATTCAGCTGCAGCAGACCAGAGAAGGAGTATACAACAGAACACAACTAGTACAAGAAAATGTAAAGAAGATTTTTGAAAAAAGGACCAAGGCAAATGTTTTTAATATTGGAGACAAAGTGATGAAGTGGGATTCAAGGAGAGAGAACAAAGGTAAACATGGAAAGTTTGATAATTTGTCGAAAGGTCCATACATCATTCATTCTACAAGGGGTAATAATGCATTTTTCTTATAAGAAATGGATGGAACAAAGTTATTTGGAGGTCCTGTCAATGGAAGGATGCTCAAGCATTATTTCAGTTAGAATTTTATTCATTTTATATAATATTTCTTAAACAAATCTCAAAATAAATAATCCAAAAAGAGAGAAAGAAAAAAAACAAAAAGGAAGAAAAGAGGGCACGTAGAAAAGAAAAAGATAAGCCCCATAGAAAAATAAATGTTTCTGAAAGTGTGCAAATCCAAAATGCCACTACCTTTAAAAGAAAGCCTTGTTCAATCATATTGTCTAAACATGATTGTACAAATTTATAATTTTTGCTGATAAGTTAGAAAATGAAGATTTGCCAAACTGTTTAATCTTGTCTTATCAGTAACTAGACAAAAAATGACATTGGTTCCAAAGCCTAATCTGAACCAATAACAAAAGTAAGGAATATATGATAAATGAGAGATTCAAAACCAAAGCCCTTAGTTTAGTTTAATTTTTGCCAAACAATGTTGTGTGCAACTTGTTCAAAGGATGCCACAATTCATGATGGTCAAACTGCTTAATCTTGATTCATTCATGTTTTTGAATTTTTGCTGATAAGTTAGAAATAAAGATTTTCCAAACTGTTTAAACTTGGCTTATCCGTAGGTAGGTATAAAATGACATTGGTTCAAAAACTTAATCTGAACCAGTAGGAGAGATAGGGCTAGGTGGTAAGTTAGAGAATCAAAAGGAAAAATGATGTCAAAGGTTGCAAGTCTAAATGCACCTCAAAAGGAAGAAAAAATCATTTGAATCATAGGTTGGGTAGGTAGGTAAGAAGAAGAAATCTTAACACTTGAGCATGTTCAAAATTTGCAAATTTTAGGTTGTACTTTCAAAGCTCAAAGAACAAGTGTGTTTGAGACTTTAGTTTGCTGCAAAAATGGATTTCAGTTTTAAAGGTCACTGTCATAAATTTGCAGCAGATCAGCATTACAGAATCGAAAATCAGCCAAATAAATTAGGCTACTAGTCTACAAATGTTCTTGTCACCTCCTAAAGGAGTCTCCCTCCCCAGCTGGAGCCACTGTTAGTCTCTTGTATTCTACAGTATCACTATATGACTGTGTATTTTTTACAGTCTGCTGAAAACAATATTCTGTGACTATCATTTATTTTCAGAAATCTCACTGCCTTCATTATTTTCATTTAAACCTATCCATTATCTCTCATTTTAACTTTTCTAGACACTCTCATGCTCTGAAATCCCATGTTTGGCCTTAATCCCCTCATTTTAGCCTTTTCCCCATCATAACCCCTTCTTCCTACCTAAAACCCCATTCCCATTTCTAAAAACCCTTCCCTTTCACTCATTCCCTTTCTTTCATGAAAAACAAATGTAGAAAACCGTTTTTTACATTGTGTTTTGAATAAATTAAAACCCCGGGTCCCACTTTAATAAAATCTGTTTATTAGACTACCCGACCCTGTTATATTAAAACACCCCATGCTCATATTTAAAACCCTCCGTTCCATTTATAATCTCGAGCCCCACATCTTATTTAAGCCTGCCGGTTCATTTAAACCCAACCACCATTAGATCTTTGCCACCCGATCCGACGGTCCGCGCACCTTTTCGCAAACCCAAATGCCCAGGGTTTAAAACCTTTGGAGGGTTGCAAAATGGGTGGTTTCACAAATCCTCCCTTCCTCCACGTGTCGCCCCTCCATTCTATTGCATCCCTCCATCCAAAACCGCCTCACCGCTTTTGACCATGCGATAAACCACCAACCACCTCCGCGCCGTAAAAACAAAACCGCTGACCCCTTTGAAATATGGTGGACTCTGCGCTACTGTGATAAGCCCCTGAACCTCTGAGTTAACCCCTACAATGACTCTTGAGGACCTGGAAGGCCACAGCTAAACGCAGAAACTAAAAAACCCCCACTATCCGGACTCCTTCCACAGATTTCATGAATTCTTTCAAAGCCATCTTGCCTCCCTGCAGAGCTTTGTTTTTCATTATAATTGTTTTAGTTTTGCAGGTGATGTACACACCAGAAGATGCGATAATCAATTTTCATTTCTAAGTCCAAGAATTGTTTAATCAGGGCTCTCTGGATGGCGATTCAGGAGCCTTATTCATCAAAGGATTAGGAGCGCAAGAACAAACAAAAGCTGAACTGGATCATGATTATTAAGGATCATATAATTACTCCAAAGACAACGAGGTTTCTTCAAAATGACAGGGTAAAGAAAGAAATGACAGTGACAAAAAATTCAGTAAAAGAAAACATAGAAAAGATGCAGAAGAAGACAGATTAAATATTAAAAGACAAATAAGAGGACAAATCAACGAAGAAGACAGAGCCAAAGGCCAATCAACATTTACTTCTTCCCAATCACATTGGCCACCTATAGCCAAATTTTGATTTAATATAAGCTACCTACAGTTAATATTATAGTCAGAGATATTTTAGGAGCAGCTTAGAAGTTATTGTAAAAGTTAAGTTTGAAGGCAAATTAGTCAAAGATATTTTAAAGTTAGCTCAATAGTTAATTTGAGAGTTATTATTACAAGAAGTCTGTCAATGGTATTTTGGCTTGGGACTTGCATAGTATCAAATGTAAAAATTACATTTACTCTGTAATAAGTGCAGTCTGTAACCCTAGATTAGGGAAACCTCCTCAAATTGCAGTTAAATACTGCATGTATTTTTCATTATCAGTGTTGGTTTCTAGGTTGGATTTTGATCAAACTCTGAGTTGCAAAGATTATTGCACTAGAGCATTGTACCTGTTTTTGAGCTGGACACCTGCAATACAAGCATATTCAAAGGATTCTTGAGATATGTTAATGGTGATGTTATCCCTCTTTTGTTAATGTTTTCTCCTTTGTTTTCATATTGTACATCAATTTCTCTGATAATATAACATAAATTTTAGATTGAGATATGTTGTTTGAGCACCTTAACTCTATTTGGTATTATTATCTTTATGTTTTCCTTTGAAAGTATAACCAAATAATTCTTAGCTGCTCTTTAGTATTACTGGATAGTTGTCTTGAGGTTTTCTTAGTAAAGTACAACTAAAGAATTCTTAACTGCTCTTTGCTTTTACCAAAATGTTATCTTAAAGGCTTTCTTTGAAGTTTAGTTAAAGAATTCTTAACTGCTCTTGAATTTCACCGAAATGTTATCTTGAATGCTTTTCTCTATCTGAAAGCATAACTAAAGAATTCTTAACTGCCCTTTAGTATTGTTGGATTGTTGTCTTGAGGTTTTCTTAGTGAAGTACAACGAAAGAATTCTTAACTGCTCTTTAGTTTTACCAAACTGTTATCTTAAAGGCTTTCTTGTTGAAATATAGTTAAAGGATTCTTAATTTCCCTTTAGTTTTACTAAATTCCCAATTTCTGTCATCTCATATTCATCTTACCTAAGGAGATCCATTTGATATAGTTAGCTTTCCCTGTGAAAACCCTTGAAAATTTGATGTATAATTTAAACATTTTATGACTCTATAGCCCAATGGATTAAGATTCCCACACTCTATATGTCCAACCAAAAAATCAATTAAAACAAACAACCACAATATTCATAACTAGCCTAAAATCATAAGAAAATAATCATAAAGCTAAATAATTTCATCACAAATACAGAGAGAGCCCTCTCTGAGCCCAGGAAGGCTAGGTCCTTAGACTCCAAAGTTGTTTGATGTGGTTCCCTGCTACTTTTTCTTTTCAATCTTGCAAATTAAAGGGAGCCAACACGGGAAATTGAACACTCAACTTGCGTGCATGCATGTGAAATTTAACAAGATGTAGAGAAACATCATCTCCTTTCTCGTCTTTGAAATTTGGGAGATAAGTCTGCCAATATAGACAATGCATGTGGTTCAGAAAAATTGGAATGTGATCTAATTTTAAAGGAGCATACCTTCGAGCAGTTGAGTCCATCTTGAAAACAATGAAATCACCAAGAAGTTCTTTAGACTACTAGTTCTTGAAAAATGGAGTCACCATGAAATTTCCCAACCTTTGGATTCTTCGACACTAGAGTCGCCAGGTGAATGATGCACCACCTTCTTATGCCTAATCACTATTCATTGTCAGCAATCAGATCTAATCCTTTTCTTTATTTCCCAGGGAAGATATGTCACTTCATTCCCCATTATGGTCGCCAAGGTGTTATCACTCCACCGAATCTCCAAAGGCTGAGAAGGAGATCAACAAAGGTAACCACATACCACTTTGACCTGGTAGCTAGCCCTACTAGGCTGAGAGGGCTCTTTCAATGAGATCACAGTCAAATTGACTGGATCATGGAGATTTTAGGCTAGGTATAATAGGCTCTAGGATTTGATTGATTTGGATTTTGTGCTAGATGGTGAATTAGGTCTAGGAAAAAATAGGACAGGGCTCTGAAAATCAGATTTGCAGAAATCTAATGGGGCAAGGTAGGCACACACTTTAGAACTTTAAAGGTATCTTGGTGAATACGATATATTGATAGGGTTTCAAAACGAGCACGAACATCATGAATTCATTTATATCAGAAGAAAATGAACATAAATGTGAAATCTTCTCCAAAATAGAGCATTGAATCAATGAATTATGCTTATCAAACTTAGAAATCAAATCACGTAAGACATAGAAATGAATATGGAAGGTAAAATACTTTCAAACATATGATAAGAAAATAAGAAACACCGCTAAAACAAATATATACCACATGAATCCCACCACAATAGCTGCAAATTATATCTGTTAGTTCCTTCCAAAATCACTGAATACACTAGTGTTCCAAGCTCAATTTCACAACATCCAATCCTTGAAAATGACTACAAAAGGCCTCATATAGCTAGTGAGGTTGAAATCCTCCCTTGGAGGTCGAATTTTCCTGCAAGAAATTCAAATACATGCCCCTATCTGATCACTACTACACACTAAGGAGGTTACTCAACCATTTCCTCCTTTTTCTAAACCACTTGAGACATATATTCAATGAAATAAATGGAGGATAAGACACTTATTTACCTCCATATTTACCATTTACATTTACATTTTGAATTTTACATTCATCTACTTTCACCTTTTGACTTTTACAAAAGTCAAACTAGAAATTAGAGAAAATTACATAGTGAAAATTTAATTAAAATCTCAGAAAATTGCAAAAGCATAACGCCACCTTAGAGGCCATTTTTAGGCACCTTCCTAAAGTAAAAATTGAAATCTGAAAGAAAGGTAAACTATCCCTATCTATCTAGTTTCCATAACATCTTGAATTTTTGAAAATGACCTAGGGGTAGGCCTTAAAAAACTCATTCTCCCAAGGTATCTCTAGAAGCGTCGCGCCTGCTCCAAAACAATGGTGGAAGCATAGAAATGAGGTGGTTTTTGCATTTTTCTTCAAAACATGATATTTTCATGGAAAACCATCTCTAGATATGGCATGTAATCATCATTATCTATCCATCCATGTAGAGAAGAGCTCATTTGGATGCCCAAGGAAAAAGGGTTGCACCTCGGCGCGACCTTTCTATGTGTCACTTTCTATAAAATTTCTGGGTTTTCTGGAAACATAGGTCTCAAAGATGGAGAAATATCTCTCTAAACATGAGGTGTTTTGAAAAACTGAGAGATTTTTTTGTTGGGCATGTTAGGGAAAAAAACCACCTCTAGTTTCCTAATATGCTTCTCTGATTGCCCACAATATTCTCTGAAAAGAAGTGACTAAACCAGGAAATTGCACAGTCAGAAAAATAGGTTGTGAATATGTGAATGGATATATCATTCTATAATACCTGTGTAAAAACTGAGAGAGGTTTTTATCTTCTAGCATGTTCGGAACAAAAACCTCCTCCATTTCCCCAAAATTTGGCTCTAGTTGTTCACAATGTTCTTTGAAAAAATATGTCTAAAATAAGATTTTTCTGGAAAATTTCACAGAAAGGTCGCGAAAAGGTCGCACCCAACCAGAAAGGTCACGAAAAGGTCACACCATACCAGAAAGGTCGTGAAAAGGTCTCACCATACCAGAAAGGTCGCGAAAAGGTTGCACCAGACCAGAAAGGTCTTGAAAAGGTCGTGCCTCTCTCAAGCTGCAGAAAAAACCCTCCTTTTCTCACAAATTTTGCCTTCTCTTGATTTGCACAGTGATTTCAAGGGGAACAAAAGACATGAAGAGCAAAAATGATTTTATTTTAGCTCCTCCATAGGCCTTTATAATTTTCTTTTGATGTCTTAGTAATTAATGAGGTAGGATGGCCCACCTCACAAATTCACCTTTCCTTTAGCCTTTTGAACTCTAAGACCTTTTTTTGGAATTTTGGAACTTTAGAAACATTATTACATATAAAAACATAAATTACATTTGAAATAAATTTTTTTATTGAAGATACATGCCTATTACCACTCCTACAATTGTTGGATTTTATGCATGAAATGGCAGTTTGGTGACCTTGAAACCCTAATTACCTAATGGAGACTCTTAACTGAATGGAATCATGATGGAGATTACTAAAATGATGATGACAAGCTTTGAATGATGATCCACTTAGCTTATTTAATGACATGAACCAACAATTTAAATTTTGGAAAGAGTGGAAACAATCCTAGACCTAATGCCAAGTGACCAAATTTTTGCTTGAAGACTTATTTAAATGACAAAAAATTGACTTAGGGACCCTATTAAGACATGATAAGATTCCATTTTATCACTAGTGATAGGATTCAAAGACTGATGCTAACATGTTCATTTTTTCAAAATAAGGTATTCGTGTCGACTCGTTGAAGGTTGAGGCCATTGTTAATTTACCTCCTCCTTCCACTCTTTGCCAACTCCAGAGTTTGCAAGGGAAAGCAAACTTTCTACATCATTTTATCCCGAACTATGCAGAGTTAACTAAAGATTTCACTTGGTTATTAAAACAGGATGTTCTATTCATCTGGGACGAGCTTGCCAATAAATCTTTTGATGCACTCAAACACGCGTTTACCCATGCACCATTGTTGCATCTGCCTGATTATCACCGAGATTACTTTTTGTATTTAGCTGCGTCTGATTTCACGATTGGAATGGTTTTAGTTCAAGAGGATGACTCCAACAATTAACATGTGATTTTTTACCTAAGTAGGAATCTCACCCCAACAAATATCAAGTATTCGCATGTGGAGAAATTGGCCTTGGCAGCTGTTCAAGTTTTCCAACGATTCTGTCATTACATATTGTTACGTAAAACCACAGTGATATCTAATTACAACCCGATGATATACATTTTGACGAAAAAATTTCTCGGGAGAAAATACTCTAAATGGATAGTTATCCTACAAGATTTTGATTTGGAGTTTGAAGAAATCCAAGTCTAAGAAATCATTGGTTTTTGCTAAACTTATGTGTGATTTTCCCTATATTGAATCTGAAACAGTGGTAAAGGACCATCTTGCTGATGGATCTCTATTTCTAATCAGTACATTAGATCCTTGGTATGGAGATATCATTATATATCTTCAAACCCAAACCTTTCAGCCAAAAATTTCATGATCTGATCGACGTAGAATACGATACCAATCTCAACAATACAATATTGTTGGTGATACTCTTTATCGTCGTGGTGACGATTCCGTTTTTCAACATTGTATAACTCACGAAGAAGCCAAAAAGGTCTTAAATGAATTCCATTCTGGAGCATGTGGTGTTCATATGTCTGGTTTTGCCACAACCCAAAATATATTGCGTGGTGACTATTTCTGGCCGTCACTGTTCAAATATTGTATTCTTGCGGTTAGAAAATGTCACATTTGCCAGATTTTTTATCGAAAGATGTGTGCATCTTGAGCTCCTCTTCACTCAATCATTACTGTCGGTCCTTTCGAAAAATGGGGCATCGATTTTTTCACATGTAAACCTCACTCGGCCGGGGGGCATGGGTATATTATTATCGTTGTCGATTGCTTTACCAAATGGGTCGAGGTGATGCCTATATTCACGGCTGATGGAAAAATTACAGTAATTTAGTGTCCCTCAAGCTATTGTTATAGACCATGGTAGCCACTTTCGAAACATTATGATAACCGTAATTTCCACCCAACTTGGCCTACGCCATGATAATTATACACCATATTACCCACAAGCCAATGGTCAAGTTGAGGCTGTCAACAAGGTTTCAACCAACATGATTAAACGGATTGTAGGAAGTCATAAAAAAAATTGGCATACCATGCTAATTTTTTCATTGTGCGCATATAGTACCTCTGATAAAAAATCCACAGGGTTTACTCCTTTTCAACTCTTTTATGGTTTGGAAGTTGTGTTACCCATTGAATGTGAAATCTCGTCACTCAAATTAGCCATTGAATTTTTACCAGCTACCTCTTAAGAGGAAAAATTCTTCCTATACCTATCACAGTTAGATGAGACTCGTCGCACCGCTACATTAGCTACTGAAGCTCATAAAAAATGTGTTAAGGCTCAATATGATCAAAGCGTTAACCCTCGTATCTATTCAGAAGGTGACCTAGTTCTAGTATACGATCAAGCTCATGACAAACTAGGTGTTGGTAAATTCGAACCAATGTGGCATGGTCCTTATATCGTTAGGCATGTGCTTGCAAAAGGGGCCTATGCGTTAATTGATTATGACAATGTCTCTTTAGATAATCCCAAAAATGGCCTTTATCTCAAGAGATATTATGCGTTATTTTTCATGTGAAGATACTTTTTGTACATAAGTTACATTTTAGAATAGTGTACCTTATATTAATTATATTTCTTTACGAGTTTTCGCTACTTTTGATGCTTATCTTGATTACTCTTAATACTGTAGATGTTGATGTTCCTTCAGACTTACATTGGATTTGCTGACGATACCTGTCGTAGTACACAAAATAATTCTTCCACTGCTTGGGTTATCTATTCACCTACCGATGAGTTAGTTTCTATTCATGGGATTTGCCTCGGTCAAACAACGAACAATATTGCAGAATATAGCATAGTCATTGAGCTATTATCTGATACCATTGAATTTGGAATTCAACGTTTGATTGCTAGGTTAGATTCGTAACTCATTGTATTAAATTTAAACGGTGTTTATGCTATTAGAAATCCGTATTTGTTAAGAATATTTTTAAGGGTTCGTCTCTTGGAAATACAGTTTGATTACATTGAATATCAACACATTTCAAGAAATTTACACAAAAATGCACTAGCTTATCAAGTTTTAAGTAGACATTTGCAGCATTAAAAGTAAACCAAAACAATTATTAATCCATATTGAACAAGATACTCAGAGATCGAAAGTAGTAATATCATTAGGTCAAAATATTTGTGTGTCAAAAAATATTACATCGTCTATGATCATAGGTTTCAAACACCTTATGATCTAAAGATGCTGATACAAAAAAATAAAATGCCAATGTAGATTGACCATCAACTATCCATGATGATAATCATCATAGCAGAGTATAGCACGTGCCACCCTGTGCAAATATCGCCTGAATGGGCCTGGAACCCCAGTCACATGTCTCTAGAGCCTAAGAGGTATATCATTCGTCCCTGTCTTTGGGATATCAATATGCAACCTCTATAGGTTTTGTTCTAGATATGCAAGGGCCTCTGTTGCATCGGTTAGTGGTGGGCCTGTTGCTATAGGTTGTGCATCTTGCCTGTCGAAGCGACGAAGTGCTGCTGGTCGTGTTGGGCCAAAATCTGCATTTTATATTCTTATCAGTATTGGACGATAGAAAATCAAATAAAAAATAGATAACACAAAAACGTCAAAATGAGATATTTTACCTGATGAATCCCACTGTGTTCCTGGTGGGAGTGATGTATCAGGGTCACCCCTAAAATCTACCCTTGTATAAGGAAAATCCTATATCCTAAATATTTGTCTCCTGAGCCATATAGAAAACTGAGGAGAATATCGAACCATAAGACCACCATCACCACCATGGTGAGCCATCAATGAAACCCATCGCAACATGTGTGGTTCCCTCGGTCTCGTCGGATCCACTGGTGACTGTTGAGGTGCTAGGAGTGGAATCCTTTCCAAAGAAAAATATACAAGAATGGATCCATAGTCGAAGTTCTTCATCTTCCCATTCTTCGCTCTCGTAAGTTGGCTTTTAATGTTAACCAACACTCCTTCACACCAATTGAAAATGGTCCACCGGAACACTCAACTGCAGTCTGCATTTGTGCTTTGGTAGCCACATGTGGAGCTGCACTACCACACAACCAGGTAACTATAAAAGCAATGATATTAAGGTCTAGTCACACAATGGTTTTGATGTCAATGCAACCATCCTTCAGCTCTGAATCTTGGGTGCAATACTGCGCCATATAAGATGTAGTGGGCAGTCCCCTTGGTTGTGACCCAAATAAGGAGATATCTCTTCCTCTCAGGAAAATATAGTGAGGAAATAAATATCCTTTGGCTTTATCACAAGCTTGTGATCCCCAATTATGAAGCACTGCTCCCGAATATCCTAGGCATTGACCAACCAGGTCATGAGTTCCACCTGTGCCTTCGTTCCTTGTATTGCCTAGAATTTATATAAATCGCAATTCTTCAGCATGCAAAGTGTTGCTGGGTCATCCATGCCTTCGTTATCATGCAACTCATGCTCTATTTCTCTCCATTCTAACATGATTGTTTGCCTACAAACAATCATTGAGGAACATTAGAAAACATTAGAGAGAATTTGGAGCATTTTTTATGGAGAAAAATGTAGCTTTGAAAAGCCCATGGCGCTTGCGTAGATTTTATTAATACAATGTACATTTTTGCGCATGGGTTATGTATAAAAACCACGATGGCCCGATGATTTTTTATATTAAAAAATCATCGGGGTGCACGGGTTCCGCCACGAAAACCTGCACACCCCCAAGGGCTGATTTCAAAACCTTGTTTCCTCCTAAAAAATGACCTAAAAAATTAAAATGAAAAACTAAATGGATGAAAAGCAAGATAATGAAGAGGTGAAATACCTGGAACTAGTGGTTCTCGAAATGGCTGACTGGTTCTCCCGATATCTGCTCCGGAAGGTTTATGGCAAAAACTCTTTTTCTATGCTCTCAAAATCAAAATGTAAAAATGATTTGTTTTGACCACTTCTTATAGGTTTCAATGAATAAAATAATATTATTTTGTTTATTTTCACCTTTAGAAGTTAAATTTTGAATGTTTTTCCATGATTGAGAGTAGGTGATTGTAATTTTTTGAGTTTTTGTATAGGGAACAGGTTATGTTTGAAAAGAATCATTTTGACAATAAGTAGACTTTTATCACTGTTTTTCGGGCTCTTTAAAAATACGAAAAATCGAAACCCTGGAGTCTTATTTTAAGCCCTTTTCATACTCTCTAAACATGAAAATATATTTGAGCACTTGACTATTCGAACTTGTTAAAATAAATGAACAATTGTCTTTTCAGTATAAGCTTACCCCTTTTCGAGACCAAACTAGATTGTTTACGAAAAAGGTATACGTTGACTAAGCACGATCAACAAAGTTCTCTCCTACATTATTTTATCTTTTTTGGGTTTGAGAGACTAAATTTACGAAAAAGAACACTATGGAGTTTACTTATGTTTTTCTTCTGACTCCCTAAAACTGAAAAACACCGAGTTAATCCTATGCTAGACTCGTTAAAACTAAACAGTGCATGACCTATCGATTACAACAAGGCCGAACCACTCCTTCTTAGGGTTCGTTAAAAATACTGAGATGGAATCGTCTTAAGGATGAGCTTATACGACAAGAAAATGTTATCGTCCTCAAGCTTGACAAAAATAAAGAGGTACTTGATAGTAATGGTGGGGGAAAAAGTGAGAAAAATAATAAATCTTTTATTCTTGTTTTGAAAAGCAACATTTCGCTCTTGAACATGACACTTTGTTGCAGTCATGTTTGGTTGGTTAATCATTTTTTCTTACAGTTAATCAAACCTCATTGAAAGTCTTCAACTGGTTTTGGGTATTATATTTAAGTAAAATGCTGCCAAGTCATTTACAGTGTCGTTATGTGTTCAAGAGAAAGTATAATTTCAAATTCACCATTTATTGCAAACATTTGTCTCCATTCGTATTGACCATCCCTGAGTTAATCCTTGCAAAAAATTTCTTCAAAGCTTGACCTAATGGTTTAGTGTCATAGGATTTCCTGCGACGGATCACTTTCTATCGACATCAACTCATTATCTAGAAATTTGATTTAGAATCCTATTAGTACCTTGGAATCTGCATGCCCTAATGGAATATTTCTTGCCTTCAATGATAGGTTTTCATCATTGACCTTCTATTGAATGATTCTATGAGTGTTCGACTGCAAATCATTCATTCACACTTCATAGATCGTGTTGAAGTAATTTGAGAGCCATTGTCATTATTGGTGGTTTCTGTCACACTTGTTAACGGTTTTCATCATTGACCGGTAATTGAGTTGTTTCTACCAGTTCGACTTCGAAACAATCAATCGCATGGATAGATTTGTACTATTAGAGAAGCGAAAATCAAGACCCTGGATCTAGTTTCAACCATTCAGGGTATGAGGAGTTATGTATTCATGATACAGTAGACTTATTTATAACATATGGTTGCGGCCATACTGTGTCTAATTTTGATTTTATGCTAAAGTCATATCTGTACCAGAATATTTAGTTAGTTTTTGTCTGACTATGGGAATGCCTACCTCAGTGATGATTATATATATTTTCATTGAATGTTTCTTATATTTTTTCAACTGGTGTCTCCAATCCAATCCTTGGAATGATAAAATGCTTCACTCTCTCAAAAAACTTTCTTAGGCTTCACACTTTAGGGAGAAATCTGTTACACGTCATTCAGTCACCATGAAATTTGACTGTCATTATGGGTCTATCACCATCCATATCATGCTCCCTTAGAATTCAAATACATTCATGTTCCTAAACCAAGTCTTGGAAATTGGAAAAAAGCTCTTAAAAACCTTTAAAAGATTACCTGCGCGCTTTTTGTGACCATTGCGCTGATACTTCTTCTATTAGCCGCAACAATCACTATTATAGGTCAATTTTGGCATCATCCCCCATGAACTGGTCAAATTGGACATCATCCCCAGGACCAATGAAATAGGGTCTATCATCCCCTTACATTTCAGTTGCTATATGCCTTAAGAGAAGAATAAATCATTCATGGCTTCTATTGTGAGATTTCCAGGGCTTGAAGTATATGTTATATCACTTATGAGCTCACCAATGCTGCCTCTCAAGGGACTAACTACGTTTCATATGAAGTTCCCTCTATTCAAGGGTGCAATGCAATGCACTTCTCGACATTCAAGGGTGCGTTGGTTAAATGTGAGCGAAATTCTCATTGTTTCGGAATCTCCACATGGCCAGTGCCTTCTAGAAGAGTTTATATCTGTCAAAATTTGAATCCAAGTGTCCATATAACACCTCTGATATTGGGAACATATCTTGCCTATTATTAGAAAGTCATTAATAAATAAACTACCATCAATTTCCCTATAAATTGAGCACAGATCCTAGTGCTAGGGAAGGAAGAATTTTGGTAAAGAAATACTGTTGGATTCTCAATTGAGAAAGTGAAATAAGTGATATGATGCTGGTGTGATGTTGGATGTGATGAGGCTGGGATGAATATGGAGCTAGTGACATCAAATCGATCATTGGTTGTAATCTCCCCCTTCTACTCTTTAATAAATATTGTTGCTCATTTTTCCCACATATGTATCTATTTATGTTTCTATTTCTCATGCAATGGAAACTTGAATGATATATATGTTTCATGTTTAATCAATTTAAGTGATTAAGATAAATAGGCATCTTTAGATTTCAATCTGTTTGTTTTTCTCTGTTTATACTTGCAGGAATAAATCTAGAAATCTAAGTTGGATTGGAGGCTACAACAAAAGAGACAAAAGGAGAATAACAAGCGCTTGGATCACAAGTAGGTTCTTCTATCTTTCTGCATGTCTATTTATTCTTAGAGAAAGTGATAGCAAAGTCTTTCATCTGTTGTTCTAAGTGCCCATCACCACACTTAGGGAATTTGATTTATCCGTAGATCATAATTCTGCATAACAAATTGGCGACTTTGCTGGGGAGTTTCCCATCATTCATGTTGTTTTTTCCTCTGCTTATCCACCTAGTAGCATCTACTTTCAATTAGTAGACTTTTGAATCAAATAATTGCATTAGAAGTGTGTTCTGTAGCTTGCATTTTCAATCTCTGCTGCGCCCAACGCATTGTTGGTCAAGACACGGTGCACTCTAGTGCATTGTCTCCCACTCAGTGGTGTACTACAACGCACTGTCTCCCCTTAGAGTCTCCATTTGAATTTTTCATTGCCATCATTCTCAGCCATTTTTTTGTTGTGTTTTCAATTGTTTGATACCTCCTAGAGACTGGTGAATTTTCTTGATTCTTCCTCCTTTGAAAAGTAAGTTTTTTCATTGTCTCTTTAAGTGTTTTTCTTTATAATTGACAAATCAAATTCAAAGTATTTTATTTCTGCATTAGATCCATTTGTTTCCGTAAAGGAAATTGTCGTTATATTATTTTTTCACTGTAGGAAAAATTGTAGTTCCATTCTTCGTTTTTCCTAAAAGAGAAATTGTTGTTAAATTCCTCATTTCTCAAAGAATAAAACATTTGTTTTTTGTTGATTTGATGCATATAGTTTCCTTTTTTGCATTCACATTAAGGGAACTGAAAAGAAAAACTTGCATGTGCATATAGTTAATTGTGTGTTTTGCATAGGAACAAGTTAGTAAAGTTGCATTTTAGTTTGTGCTCTTTGTTGTTTGCTCTCAAAACATATTGCTCTTTCCCTTAGTAGCTAGGATTTTCATTGAAAAAGCTAAAATTGAAAAGTTGGCTTATCATTTTAGTTTGAATTTTATGAATTTCCATCACATCACGTGGTGAACCTCAAAAGGAAAATTTATAAACAAGATCAACTTAAAATTTACATCAATTTACCTAAAAGGAATTGGAACCATAACGATAACATTTAGAAGGTCTAGGCTAGAGACGTGTTCCGTTGTCGTTAAACATAGCAGATGTCGTTAACTTGTCTGCGATACATTCTAAATATGATACCTCACTCCACGTATGTAAGTATATCGAAGCTCGTCAACGTACGTTCGGGTATATCGGGTGGTGTTCTAGTACGAAAAGTATAAGGGGGTGCTCTTATTGTGCGGTTTCAAATTAGACAACGATAATACAGACTTGGGCCTCCACGTACCTTTGGGTATATTTGGGAGGACAAATTTAGGTTTCTATCCATCCATAGTGAACCGAGTCGACCACCTTGTAACTTATGATGCACCAAACACAACATTCGGGGATATTTCCTGCCCGTACTTCTTGGTTCGCCAGGAGGTATTCTGGAGTTCACAATTACTTGGTAAACCTTTTGCATAGAATTAGCTCTTTTATTTTGTTTTTTTTTTTTGGCCATAAAATAAATCAATCATTGTGGAAGAAGAACACCTCTTTCCCCATCGTTCGCGTAGAATAGCACTGAAACCACCTTTACCACCAGAAACCTCTTCTGGTCGGCGAAGGCGACATTGTTCTACCGAAACTAGTACTATTTGTACCTCTGGTGCGACATCATCCTCACATATACCAGAGTCAGCACAAGTTGTTTGTACAAATCTTGATTCATATACTGTTGTCGAGATGGAGTCCTCATAGCTACCCGTGGTCACGATCCATCCAATCAGTGAGACCATACCTCCCGAACCCGAAGTTTTTCAACTGAAAGTTGATCCAGATCCTGTCACTTTTTTTCCAGAACCTCTGCATCCCAAATTTGAACGACCGGAAGTTGTTCCAGTATCGGTCGCCCCACGATCTATTGTAGCCATTGAGTCTCCCATATCACGCAGTCAACCTCTTGAAATATACTTTGGGCCTGACGATGAAATCCTTCCACCTGGTTTAATTTCGATTGAAGAAATACCACAGGATGAAACACCTTTAACTCCAACTCATTTTGGGGTGGAGATTTACCTGTACGATTATTTTCGTCAATCACCTACCTCTGCTTTTGTTGATCCTGTGTCTATTAGAGTTCCCATAGATCCAATAGGTTATACATTTGGTCGAATAACCATGCTTGAGCCAACATCTTCAGTTGGACCATCTATTCCAATTGTGACACCACCTACTCTCGCTACCCCATCGATGTTCACGACTTCACCAGAGTCACATTTATCTAGAACCTTATCTGGTGTTTCCTCAAACCCATGGACTTCACCAATGTCATTGTCTAGTATTCTAATTGGTAAATCTATAGTGAGTACTGAACTGATTGATACTTTATACACATCATTAGGGCAATATCAACCTATTCCATCTGGGTATATTCCATCCAGTACAATTTCAACTGGACTCCCTGCATTTGGAGAACAATATTTTCCATCTTATTATACTCCTCATGTTGGGGGGAAACATATGGTTACCCATATTGACAGTACTCCGTCGTTATTTGGTCATCCTAATGTCGGAATGAATGTTTGTCAGTGGCAGCCCACTCTATCCATCCAACCACAAAAAATTGTACACTCATATCAACTGGTTCAACCTGTTGCACACACATCAATTCCACTTGTTAATACATCTTTACCCTTGTTATAGACTCAAACTGTTGTACCTCAACTGTCTCAAGTCGGTCCTTCAACCTAATACCCTCAAGTATTGGGCCCTCAGACTCCAACTCCTTCGGCTAGTTTACAACAACCACCTGTATCCAGAATCATTTATTCATAAGCTGGCTTACCATATTATGGGATGTCACAATCACAACCAAGTTATGCCTATCCACAACCAAATCCAAGCTATCCTATTTTGGGTTATAATATTGGTGGACAGACCCCTTGGCAGCCACAAGCGCAAATGCCACAACCTTCATTTCAACAAGTAGCGTACCCAGGTTTTGGTCAACAGAATCCTCAAGCGTTTTATTTTCAAAACAACCCCTATCTGGGTTACAAACAACAAATTCCTTATGCTAATGCTCAAAGGCCTGTTTTGTTGGGAAAAATACTGAGAGGGGGGGGGGGGGGGTGAATCAGTATTTACTGCATATTCAAAACTTTTTACTTTTCATGCTCTAAAACCCATACGCTACTTTTCTGAATCCAACTAGCGTATACACGCGGATATCCTTCATAAAACTAGCGTATACACAGAGATCTAATTATGCCATTAGTTCTTCACTTATATCATTCCATCATTCATCCATTAGATGTTCTATAAACAGTAAACATGTGCAGTAAGAACAGAATAAACCATCACACAAAGCATCACACATGAACACCAGGATTTTTAGGTGGAAACCCAAGTCGGGAGAAAACCACCGCTGCAGTTGCTCAGCCTTCAATATTTTATTATAGAGAAAACATCTTACAACATATGTGCTGGCGCAGACTTGACCAGCGCGCAGGCACCCACCTGCGCTCGTTTACCAGCCTCTCCTGGAAGGGAGCTACGACCCCCTGACTCGTTTACCAGCCTCTCCTGGAAGGGAGCTACGACCCCCTGATCTCGTTTACCAGCCTCACCTGGAAGGGAGCTGCGACCCCCTGACTGAAGGCTACAACCCTCAGCACCACCTTGGACCACGTTTCATCAATTTTCACACTGGATCCAACAACTTCAATAGAACAACATTTGCAGGCCACATTTCATCATATTTTCACACTGGACCCTTTCCATACTTTTAAGTTCAATCATACATCACCAACAGATACATATCAACACAGATCAGATAGCAGAAACACAGCAGAACAGATCAGATATTTCATACCCCTTGCTTCAGCAAACCCTAGTTTGCATACGCGCTTTCCCTTTACTGATGTCGCGTATATACGCGCTTTAGTCCACACAAACCAGCGTATACCTCAGTGTATATTTTATTGCGCATACGCGCTTTCTCTTCGCTGAAGCCGCGTATATACGCGCTTCCTCCGCGGAAAAGTAGCGTATAGATCTTCAATCATTACAGAGCAGCATACTTCATCAGATCAGATATTCAGTTCAGATCTACCCTTTTGCTTCAGACAGATGTTCGCCTAAATGCTCGCCTCATCACAGATCTAAGCCTTCCATAATCAGATCTAGCAAATACAAGAGCAATTCAGATCTAGATCCCCTTCTTCATCATTGGTGCATCATACATTCAGATTTATCAGTCAAGTGTAACCCTTTCCATTCAGATATACTTCAGAGAGAAGTATTCATTCAAGCTCAGACATCTTGCACCCACACTCATCATTTGAACAATGAAATTCTTCTCCTTATATATGTTTACCCTTTTTCAATACCATGAGCCCCTTTTTCAATACCATGGGCCAAAACTATACCATGAGCCCAAAACAACCTGGATGGGGTCAATTAGGCGGATCATTACCCAATACCATGGGTCAATTTACCCTTGGTTTTGCACTTTTTGAGCGCTTTAGCCCATACGCGACTTGGCACGTTATTTTCCGCGTGCATACGCGACTTCCCCTAGGACAATCCGCGTATACAAAGATACATACTCTTTTCATCATATTTTGAGCACATTCTGAATTCTTTTCTTCATTGCCTTCTGTACACACTGTAGAAACATCATATTTTCTTCATCAGGAACATATTCTCTCAAGTACAACTTCATCAAGTAAGTTGTCATCATCTTCATCAAGTGGGTTGCCTTTCAAGGACAACACTCAGCATCATATTGTCAACAAACATCATATCACATCAGATTTACATCATTTACCAAGTCCATCAAGTCAATAATAACTTCATCAGGTGGATTGCCATCAAGGACAACACATGTCAACAGTCGCATGTCTTCATCTTCATTCAGTGGGTTTCCATCAAGGACAACACTCTGCATCATATTTCCAACAATCTCCCCCTTTGGACTTGATGGCAACCATGATGGTGTTTGGTTACCACAACAGATAGATACATTAAGAATACAATGACACCATGTCATTCTCCCTATTTTCCATGTCACTCTCTCCATTTTGGCATCATTCAAACACCATGTCATTCTCCCCCTTTGACATCAAGGACAAAGGGCACATCATTATCTTCATTCAAACACCATGTCACTCTCCCCCTTTGACATCAAGGGCAAAGGACAAAACCAGCAGATCAAAACCAACACACTCTCCCCCTTTGACATCAAGGGCAACGGGCGGATCAACAACAACATACTCTCCCCCTTTTCTCCTCATGTAGAAGAAGCGTTCTGCAGATCTGATGTATACTAAAGTGACCAAGCTCCCCTTGAGTTCATGCTGAAACTTCAAACATATTTTTCAATGAAGTACATGACTCTATGACATTCCTATCACCAATGACTCATACTTACATCAAAGATTCATCCAAGTGGATTTACATAGAAGACTCAAGTACCCAACCAAGTGGGTTTACAAATTTGACTCAGCTACCCAACCAAGTGGGTTTACAAACATGACTCAGCTACCCAACCAAGTGGTTTTACAAATTGACAAGTCCTTACATGACTGAATATTACAATTTTACAACATAGGTCTCAACCAGACCTTTTCATCAAAGTGAAAATATGAATTTTTATAATTAATACCAAAAAGACCTCAAGAGAGATCATATATCAGAACCACCATAATGCCAGCAATGCATTATACTCAGCAAAGCAAATGCTCCCCCTGAATCTGTGCAACCAAGCAATCTTTCCAAATGACTAAGGCTCCCCCTTAGTTTGTGCATCCAAAAATTGTCAGCAATCAGTCATACGTGGTTTTCTTTGCAGGAACTAGCGTATATACGCGACTGTGTTTCAGGAAACCCGCGTATCCCAAGACATCTTCTAAATTTCAACCAGATCTGATTCTTTGTAAGGCAAAGACAGTGTTCAGCTTCTTTCTGAGACATTTTGAATGCTTCCCTGGACTACAGATATATATAATGGTGTAGTTGTGTCTTCAAGCGTCATCCAATGGTTGTGGTATCAGAACAATAGTAACCAAGCCTTCAGATTCTTTGCAGCATCAATACAATCTTTCCAAGAGAGATTTTCATATCAGAACAACATCTTCACATAGGTGTTAAGCAATCATCCGTGTGGTCCAACATCACCATGATCTTCAAGATTTAACATGAAGTAACATATGTAGGCAAAAGATCTCTCAACCATAGTAGCACACTCTGAATCAAATGACATCCAACTCATCCATGTGTGAGTACAAAGGATACTTATCAGCAACCAGGGCTCAAAAACTCATCATAATAAACCATGTACCAAGACATCAACATTTGAGCATGAGTATCACAAACACCCAAGAATAAGAAGTCATATTGCCAACAATGCAATCATTAGGATTCAACCTGCTGCTCCCCCTAAAGCAGTGCTCCTTCTTAACTTATGCAATCTAAAACACCTTCAACAGCCAGTAGTCAGCAAAAATCTCTGCATGATCTGTCCTTGTCTCTGAAATATAAGACTTTCATCTCACCAATGAATGCTCTTCATCATAAAGCAACCAGGCTTCATCCATAATCTTCAACACAAGAACCCATGTATCATTTCATTATCATAAGTATAACCAGAATGATGCTAACAGTGTAATCATCAGCAGTCAGACTGATGCTCCCCCTGGACCTCTGCTTCAGATCTTCAGCTATCAGATAAATTTTCTTATCATCAATGCATACGCGACTGTGTCTGATGAAACTCGCGTATGGAAAGTGTAATATAGAAAATTTTACACCTTCATCTCCTTCTGCAAATTTACCTTCTGTTCCTGTCTTTTCTTCACACCAGATACACTGTCAGAAATACATCTAACCAGAATAATCAAATCAACCATGAGAGTCATCATGCATTGCTCCCCCTGTGACGATACATTACTAAATCTCCTAATGTATCCCACATCATTCCTGCAGTCAATCAGAGAAGTAAGCTTCCAGAAGCAGATGACTGCAGTAGGGTCTGAATTCCCTACGTTTCTGATCGGTCCTCCTTCTTTTTCCAAATTTGCTTGAGCTTTCCAACTGTGTGCTGAAAATTGTCCACTTTCCCAGATCTGTTCATCCTGCATTCTTTTTCTACATGCCCATACTTGTTACAAGCATAACATCTCATGTGGCCAGAGAAATAAACATAAGAATCATAATGAGTATTTCTATTCTTCCTTCTTTTACAATCAGCTGCTTTATGTCCATACTTGTTACATGAAAAACAATATCCCCTGAAGAAGCTAGAGTACCTTTCTGAGTAGAACTTGTTTGTTTGTGGCTGAAATGATCTGCTCCTGCAATTTGCTGCAACATGCCCATAATTATGACATCTAAAGCATTCAACATTATTGAATGATTTCCTTTGAGAATTCATGACTTTTGGTTGACCTTTTGTTTCTTTCAACACTTCAGGTTTTGCATTGTCTTCCTTTGAATCATTAGCATTCCCTTGTGAACTAGATTCACCTTTAATGGTTTCATGGAAACCAAGACCATGTTTGATAGCAGGAGACCTTTGATTACTCAGAATATTGTCCAAGATATTAGTACTATCATGAAACCTCAAAAGTTTAATCTTTTCTTCTAATTTACTTTTGAGAATGTTCACCTCAACCTCCAAGGCTTGGCATTGCTTTGTCATGCTTTCTTCTTTCCTTCTTCCATCTTCTAGTTGATCCTTCAGATTTAGGATTTCTTCTTTCAACCAATTTTCGTTGTCTTCACATGTTTGCTGCAGCTCTTCATTCTTCTTGTTTGATGCTATGAGATCTTCTTTGAGGGAGACAATTTCTGCTTCAAGTCTTGCATTCTTCTTATTTGATTTATCCAAGTCTTCTTTGAGAGAAACGATTTCTGCTTCAAGTCCTTTCTTATCAAATGATGGTAGATGTTCCTCACTCTTCTTACTTGATGCTTCAAGTTTTGCTTGTAGAGAGATGATTCCAGCTTCAAGACCTTCATTCTTCCTTTTTGATTTTTCCAGATCTGTTTTTAGAGAAACGTTTTCTGCTTCAAGTCCTTCATTCTTCTCATTTGATTCTTCAAGTTCTTCTTGCAGAGAGATGATTCCAGCTTGATATCCTTTACTTCGATTGTATACATCATAGAACATCCTTTTCAGTTTAAAACACAAAGCTTTGGAGGCAGCGTCCTTCTCATTAAATATTCTTTGTTGGTCTTTGATAACCTTCTTTAAATCCACAACATTGCTTTCACTATCTACATCATTGCTTGCACAGATAAGATTACAAGGATCACCATCAGATTCATCTTTGTCAACTTCTGCTGTACCGGTTTTCTGAGATGTCTCCTTACTTTGAGTATTTTGCTTCTTTGCCATGAGTACTTGTAGAGCTTGGTCAGAATCTTTTTCGGCTTCTTCTAGGTTGATAGCATATTCTTCACTATTGTTTGTACCACTAAGATCTTTCAAAGGATGATCCCAATCACTATCAGATTCATCTCCTTTGATTTCTGGTATCCATGTTCTCTGAAATATCTCCTTTCTTCGAGTAGGCTTCTTCTTTTGCTTCTTTCCCATTGCGACGGATCTCCTTCAAGCGATCAAGCTTCTGCAGAAGGACCACGCTCTGATACCAATTGTTGGGAAAAATACTGAGAGGGGGGGGGGTGAATCAGTATTTACTGCATATTCAAACTTTTTACTTTTTCATTCCTTAAAACCCATACGCTACTTTGCTGAAGCCAAGTAGCGTATACACGCGAATATCCTTCATAAAACTCGCGTATACACAGAGATCTAATTATGCCATTAGTTCTTCACTTATATCATTCCATCATTCATTCATTAGATGTTCTATAAACAGTAAACATGTGCGGTAAGAACAGAATAAACCATCACACAAAGCATCACACATGAACACCAGGATTTTTAGGTGGAAACCCAAGTCGGGAGAAAACCACCGCTGCAGTTGCTCAGCCTTCAATATTTTATTATAGAGAAAACATCTTACAACATATGTGCTGGCGCAGACTTGACCGGCACGCAGGCACCCACCTGCGCTCGTTTACCAGCCTCTCCTGGAAGGGAGCTACGACCCCCTGACTCGTTTACCAGCCTCTCCTGGAAGGGAGCTACGACCCCCCCGATCTCGTTTACCAGCCTCACCTGGAAGGGAGCTACAACCCCCTGACTGAAGGCTACAACCTTCAGCACCACCTTGGACCACGTTTCATCAATTTTCACACTGGATCCAACAACTTCAATAGAACACAACTTGCAGGCCACATTTCATCATATTTTCATACTGGACCCTTTCCTTACTTTTAAGCACAAACATACATCACCAACAGATACTTATCAACACAGATCAGATAGCAGAAACACAGCAGAACAGATCAGATATTTCATACCCCTTGCTTCAGCAAACCCTAGTTTGCATACGCGCTTTCCCTTTACTGATGTCGCGTATATATGCGCTTCCGTCCACACAAACCAGCGTATACCTCAGTGTATATTTTATTGCGCATACGCGCTTTCTATTCGCTGAAGCCGCGTATATACGCGCTTCCTCCGCGGCGAAGTAGCGTATAGATCTTCAATCATTACAGAGCAGCATACTTCATCAGATCAGATATTCAGTTCAGATCTACCCTTTTGCTTCAGACATATGTTCACCTGGATGCTCGCCTCATCACGGATCTAAGCCTTCCATAATCAGATCTAGAAAATACAAGGGCAATTCAGATCTAGATCCCCTTCTTCATCATTGGTGCATCATACATTCAGATTTATCATTCAAGTGTAACCCTTTCCATTCAGATATACTTCAGAGAGAAGTATTCATTCAAGCTCAGACATCTTGCCCCCACACATATGATTTGCGCAATGAAATTCTTCTCCTTATATATGTTTATCCTTCTTCAATACCATGAGCCCCCTTTTTCAATACCATGGGCCAAAACAATAACATGAGCCCAAAACAACCTGGACGGGGTCAATTAGGCGGATCATTACCCAATACCATGGGTCAATTTACCCTTGGTTTTGCACTTTTTGAGTGCTTTAGCCCATACGCGACTTGGCACGTTATTTTCTGCGTGCATACGCGACTTCCCCTAGGCCAATCCGCGTATACAAAGATACATACTCTTTTCATCATATTTTGAGCACATTCTGAATTATTTTCTTCATTGCCTTTTGTACACACTGTAGAAACATCATATTTTCTTCATCAGGAACATATTCTCTCAAGTACAACTTTATCAAGTAAGTTGTCATCATCTCCATCAAGTGGGTTGCTTTTCAAGGACAACATTCAGCATCATATTGTCAACAAACATCAGATTTACATTATTTACCAAGTCCATCAAGTCAAGAATAACTTCATCAGGTGGTTTGCCATCAAGGACAACACATGTCAACATTCGCATGTCTTCATCTTCATTCAGTGGGTTGCCATCAAGGACAACACTCTGCATCATATTTCCAACATGTTTCCCAAGCAATTCCAAGATACCCTGGCTATGCTCAAGTCGACCTTAATCGACAGTTTCCCTTTGTTGTGACTTTAGAGTTACCAGATTTAAACCGACTCACCAATGAACCTGTCAGGGTTCCTATGATTTGGCAGATTTGGCAATACCAAATGATAAGACAACACCAAACCACTTTGGGATCTCAGGATCTAGCCCTCCTGAATCCAGAGAGGGATCTCTCTATAAAGCAAAGAAATATATATCTTTGAAGTTCAAATTTAAGGTATTAGGCTAGTTATAGGGCACAAGGGTTGTTGTTTATTTTGTTTGTTGTTTGGTTGGGAATCATGAAAGAAGGGTTCAATGTAAGGCAAAGAAGTGAGCAAAGAAGGATTTTTGGCAATGGGGAGATAATTCAGAGAAAACTCAAGTCCATTGGGCAATGGGGTCATAAAGGGGTTTACTTGCAATTCAATATCCAAGGCTTTCAAATGGGCTAGTCATCTAAAACAGAGGATCTCTAAAGATGATAGTATGGGATGAAATGATAAAGGAATGAAGGTGAATGACAAGGAAAATTTCCAAGGTGGCTATTTAGGAGAAAATCTAGGGACAGGGCATGCCTTTAACCGTCTATGATCAAACTCCTATGAGGCTAACTCTTCAGACAATAGAAAACATTAAAGATTTAACACAAAGTGAAGCCTAAGATCAGAGAAAGACTTTTAACTTTCAATGCTTTTGACATTAAAATTAAGGGATCTTAGAAAGGTTAAACGGTTGGAAAAGGACCTTAGTGAGACAAAACCAACTCTGAACCTCCCAGTATCCCAATTCTTTTAGTTGAAACTAGACAAGAACATCTAAAAACAGACTCTAAATTCACACATCAATAAGCAGGGAGAACCAATTACTGTACTAGTTAAATTATCTTGAATTTGTTCTTAGATCACACAATTAGCAAGAAACATAAAAGATAAGAAGAGTAGGAAGCATTAGGGTACTTTATAGCAGTATATCCTAAGCTTGATTACTGATTCTTATCAGAGAAACGAAATATGATGAATAACATAGGGAAAACATTGACAAAGATAGAACACATCACCACTGATTTAGATCAGGATCCAATGAACATGCTTGTCATATTAAAGAGCAACACCAGTCACATACATCATTTTCCAACAGCTTGATATCAGCTTGAAATTATCATCTCCCAACCTATTTTACAACTAATACACACAGAACTCTATCTCAAAGAACAACTTACAATCTACAAATATCCAACCAACAATATGTATTTCTCATGAGCTCTTATAGCTGAAAGTGTGGAAGTAGAGGTAGATATAACTTTAAATGAAACATTAAAATAGAGGAAGAAGAGTGCTTGAGGCCCATTCTGTTTTAATATCCCGTATTGACTTTCAGTACTCTTTGGGTGAATTAGTAGTCTTCGATAGGCTGATAATAACTTCAAAGGTATGTTCTTGAAGTACTCTCTGGCAGTTTGTACTCTGTTTGTACACTGGGACAAGTAAGGTGGATAAATTAATTTCATGGCATTCCATACTATGTAACTAATTCTCTGGAAATCTTAGGACTTCTGTCAGGGTGGTGATCTTCTTAGGAACTCGATGGAGAATAAAAACACTAAAGGAACTTGTCCTTTCTTGGGAAAGAACATTCTGCTGATGTGAAAAACTGATATGGCTTGTTTCATGCACTTTAGGCCTTATTAGGCCTCTGGATCATCTATAAGGTCTTCAATTTGAATCTTCTTCCTTTAAACACTGGATTAAAGCATTTAATCCTCAATAATGAGCTTTAAATCCCTTTAAATTGTCACTGATACTCTTTGTCGCTTCTCTTCTGATCTATCTATGAATACACAGGCTTTAATGGCACCGGAAGGTTTGAAACAAAGTTAACAACTCTGATTTGGATAAAAACATGCTTTGAACCCTTTCCGGATGTCTCTCCTGCTATCTCTGGCTCTGAAAAACTGGCATTTTGCGCACTGTATTACCCTGTCTGTGATAGTGAGACAGAGGGAATTTTACCATCCATAACCCTGCAAAAACACAACAAACATGTTATAAAAATCCCTGGGAGTGGAGGAGGATTGCTCCGGTGGGCCGAGGAAACAATGTCGCAGCAATGGAAATGGTGGGTGCAGGCGAAGGAACGAGTAAAAATCATGGCGGAACGGAAGAACACTGGCCTGATGAAGGTCTGGTGCGAGGACGGTTTCGGGCCATTGGATTAGATTGATAGATGGTGATCAACGGTCAAGATTTACCGGTGGAGGAGGTTTGATTGAATTAGGCAGAAGGAATAAATTTTAGTGTTAAACGTAAAAGTTTAAGGTTTGGGCAAATACAAAGGAAAAATGTTAAAATGAAGGAGATCGGGGGCCTTTGTTGGTGGGACCAGAAAAGCGGAGGGCGATTGAATGTGGACCGTTGGATCAATCAGAATAAAAGGCTGAGATCTAATCACACCAGAGAAATGCAGGGGGCCAAAACTCCGAGTTTTGATGTTGCGATTACGCGTGGACCGTCGGATCCAAGGGGAGATAAGCGGTCGAGATTTGACCAGAGGGGGAATGACGGGGGAAAATGAGTGGAGCACGATTTAATCTGGGCCGTTGGTTCTTGTGGATTCAACGGTCCAGATCAACCGGCGGAGCGATGATGTTGGGCTGTCAGGTTCATCTCCAACTGTCGGATCTACACAAACGGATGGTTGAGATTCAATCGGAGATCGCCAATCGGAAGAAACAAGGTGGCGCTTAAGACTTCTTGCATTTGGAGGTTATGCGAGTTAGCGTAAGCTGTCCGATCATTAAAGGGATCAATGGTGGAGATCGCAGTGGAGGGGTAATGGAAAGAGGCTGATGGGCACGATGCGATTAGCGCTGATCGTTGGATCATTGGACAGATCGACGGTCCGTATTCACGTGGAGGTTGATAGAACAAATGTTCCTCGCATCGAAAATTTAGAAGAAACAAAGGAAATGGCGCTCATAGAAAGTTTCGATTGTGATTAGCGCCTGGTCTTGGGCGTGGGTTATATGTGGAGAAGGGGCTAAGGGCTTAGCCGAAAGGGGCTTAAAGCCTCAAATGAAAAAGTGGTTTTTTAAAACCAAAATCAGTGTTTTTCAAGGAAATTTTTGGCTTTCAGTATAGGGGAAAAGGGTGTTTTAAGCCTGTAAAAGGGTTTTTTAGTGGCTTAAAAGGATTTTGGAGGCTTTTTAGAGGGATATGGAGGTTCTAAAGAGGACAATGAGGCTTAATGAAAAATGAAGGGAAATGAGTGAGAATGGGCAATTACAGAGGCCTTTTGAAGCATTCTTTTTTGCAAAACAGCAAGGCTTTTTCAATGGAAACAACAGAGATGGTATTTTCAAAGGAAAAGACACATAGAGGCTTCAAGGATGATAGATTTTCAAAGAAAATGTCTCTCTTGAAGGCTCAAAAACATTTTTAGTCACCTGTTTGCTTGACAAAATTTTATAGGTGGCTAATAGTGGCTCCACATGGGGATGGCATCTTCTTGAAGGTGTCAAGAACTTCAGAGAATAATCTTTTGGAAGTAGGCCAGATGCCTGATGTTTAACCATATTTTCTTCTTTGATTAGCTGCTACAAACATGATGGATATATTAAGTCTGCATAAAATATTCTCCCAAACAATCTACCTACCCGTTCTAAAGTCCTAACATTCTTTCTTCAAGGTGCATCTAGACTTGCAGACCCTCTTCATCATTCATTTTTATTGAAAGAAAAAAACGCTAATCTAATTCTACCCTTATTCCTCGATGAGACCAGATTAGACAGTTGGCCTCATAGCTTCTCTACCTACACTAATATCTGCTAGGATTAAACTGTCTAGCAAATTTCTTTCTCTACATTCTACAACAAAAATTGAAAAACAGTCAAACCAGGATTAGACTGTCTGGTTTGTTGTGGGCTCATGGCATGAAGATAGCTGCACATGAACTGAAATTTGTAGGAAATTGAAACAAAAAAGTGAAGGCTTGAAATTGTGAAACTTTAGAGTATCCTTCTTTTTCCTGTAACTCAGATTTTGAGCTTGTTAGAGTCACCTTTCTTCTTCATTTCAGCTCTGGTTTTGAGCTTTTTAGAGCTGATTCTTTTTTCTTTCTTTGTTGGTTCAGGTTTTGGGCATATTAGAACCAGCCTTTCCCTTCTTTGGCTCAGGTTTTGAGCTGATTTGAGCCATTCTTTTGGAACTTCAGAGGTTCAAGTTTTGAGCTTGTCTAAACCTTTTCTTTCTATTTTTTTTTGTATTTTTCCTTTTTTCTTTAAAAATGAACAAAGAAATGGCATTTACAATGGAAATGAAAACTTTAAACTGGAACTCAACAGTAATAATGCTTGAGCATACTACCATTGATAGGACCCCCAAACAGATCTGTACCATCTAACTCTTGCAGGAAAAAGGCATTGGGACCAATGGTAGACTGGATGATGTAAGGACCTTGCCACAAACTGTCAAATTTTCCATGCTTACCCTTGTCCTCTCTCCTAGAGTCCCACTTAAGTACTTTATCTCCAATCTTTAAGTCGCAAGCTTTTGTTCTCTTATCAAACAATTTTTTGATGTTCTCTTGCACTTCTTGAGCTCTGTTGTAGACCTCTTCTCTTGTTTGTTGGAGATGTATAGTTTGATTGATCCTCCTTACCATGCTGTCCTCTTCTGATTGTATTTCTTGGACCAATTTTATCACTGGTACCCCCAAGCTGGTAGGGAATATTGCATCTGCCCCATAGACAAGCTGATATGGAGACATTCCGATGGACTTCTTTGTAGTCAACCTGTCTGCCCACAAAGCATGCACTAACTTGTTATGCCATGATTTTTTGTTCTCTTCAAGCAACTTCTTGATGATGGTCACCAAACTCTTATTTG
This sequence comes from Pinus albicaulis, assembly GCA_034641835.2. Classification (NCBI taxonomy): domain Eukaryota; kingdom Viridiplantae; phylum Streptophyta; class Pinopsida; order Pinales; family Pinaceae; genus Pinus; species Pinus albicaulis. Next base: position 1,395,438,303 of record CM076572.1, read on the forward strand.
ATGATTCTGCTAGCCCATTACCTTGTGGGTAATAAGCAGTGGAATGACCAAGTGCAATATGATACCTGTGAAAAAAATCAATCATCCTTTTGGAACCAAAAGCAGTAGCTTTATCAGTGATAATCTTCCTAGGGTAGCCAAATCTAGATAGGGTGTGATCTTCAAGGAATTTTATAATAACAGAATCTGTGGCATTCCTAGTAGGGATAGCCTCTATCCACTTTGTGAAATAGTCTGTGGCTGTGAGAATCCACTTGTGTTGGGCTGATGAAGCAGGATGGATTTCACCTATGAAATCTAGGCCCCACTGTTGAAAAGGAGCTTCAATAGTGATATGTTGTAATGGTAAAGGGAGGAGTTTTCTTTTGCCCTAAAAAATCTGGCACTTATGGCAAGCAACTATCATTTTATGTACATCTTGGAAAAGTGTGGGCCAGTAATATCCAGCCTTGAGGATTTTTTGGGCAGTGGCTTTCCAGTATAGATGGCCTCCACACTCTCCATCATGGCACTCATGTTTGGCCCTCTCTGCATCAACTTCAAGCAAACATTTAAGAAACAAACCATTTGCATTTTTCCAGTATAAACATTCATTTAAATTCAATAGTTTCTAGCTTTTAACTTTAAAAACCTGACCTTTGTCTTTGATAAATTAGGAGGAGAATTAAGGTTTGTAAGCACATACAAGATGTCAGCGTACCAAGGTGAGTTTTGGAATTGTTCTTCGATAGTGGGAGCAGGTAATCCTTCATGTTCATCCAAAACATCTACCATGTTTATGTTAAGGGCTTATAAGTTAGATTCGGCCATTAATTGTGCTAAGCCTTGACCTTTGATAAGTTTTGTGGGTTTGATCTCCAGATCATACTCTAGTATTACAGCAATCCATTTGCCCCTCTTCCCATCTGGATCTTGGGACAAAATATCTTTCACCACTATATTAGGCACATAGGCAATGATGTGAGAATGCAAAATATACACCCTGAAGTCCTTTAATGCTTTTACCAAAGCATAAGCCTATTTTTCCATTATATTATATTTCAAGGGTGTGTCTCTCAATGCTTTGCTAAAGAAAGCGATAGGCTGTTCTTGTCCTTCTGGGTTTTTCTGCAACAAGACAGTGGCCATGGTATGCTCTGATGTGAAGGAGAATATAAGGAAATATTTTGAAAAACTAGGGCTGATTAGGACTGGTGCCCGGGTGAGTGCATGTTTAACTAATTCAAAGGATTTTTTGGCTTCTACAGTCCACGTAACTCCCACTTCTTTTTTCAACATGTTAGTCATGTTTCTTAGGAGTTCTACTATGTTGGGAATAAACCTCCTTAAGAAGTTAATCTTCCCAATAAAGGACTGCAATTCCTTTATGTTCCTTGAGTGGCTAATCTGCAGTATTCCCTCAACTCTTTTTGGGTCTATTTTAATCCCCTTTTCTGATATAATATGGCCAAGGAGTTTACCTTCTTGAAGCCTGAATACTGTCTTCTTGGGATTTAAAGATAGATCGAACCTTATACATTTCTCAAATACTTTCCTTAGATGTTTAAGGTGCTCTTCATCAATTTTGGAATAAACTTTTATGTCGTCAAGGTAGATTACGATGAAGTGACCTATTTCTTCTGAAAATGCTATGTCCATAGCTCTTTGGAAGGTTGCACCAACATTCATTAGTCCAAAAGGCATTTTCACGTACATGAACGTGCCCCATGGAGTGGTGAAAGCTATTTTTAGTTGATCTTCTGGGAGTACTAAGACCTGGCTATACCCTGAGAAGCCGTCTAACAGAGAGATCCTTTTTGAATCTACTACCCTTTGCAAGATGTGTTCCATTTTGGGTAAGGGGTAATTGTATTTTAGGGAGGCTCTGTTAAGCTTTCTAAAATCAATGCACAGTCTGATTTCGCTTGTCTTTTCCTCACATCTACAAGGTTGGACACCCAGTCAGAAAACCTCACCGGCACTATGATTCCTGCCTCATACATTTTCTTGATTTCCTTTTCTACAAGAGGTAGTTGTACTGGGTTAATTCTGCGCAGTTTTTGCCTAAAGGGTTTTTGGTTTTCTTTCAATGGGATCTTATGTTGGATAATCTCTGTGTCATAGGATTTCAGGTCCTCATAGCTCCAAGAAAACACATCAACAAACTCTTTAAATAAATCAATGTATTTCTTCTTGATGTGTGCTGGCAAGGATTTCTCTAATTTAATCATTTTAGGCTTATCTTCGATGCCTATATTGCATTCTTCAACATCCGATTCAACATGTTCTATAGTGGGCTTCTTTGCCACATCATTAAAATAAAAAAGGTCCTCTAAGGGTGCTAATCCTCTGGGTATGTTTTTATCTTTAGACTGCAACACCTCTATGTCTTCTTTTTCTGCGTTTATGTATTCTTTCAATTGATTTTCGAATTCTTTGTTCAACATGGTTATTTCTACATTAGGGGATGGTTTTTCTTCATCAGGGGGCTCTTTATCTGAACATTTTTCATCGGATTTAGAGTCTAAATCAGGTATTTCAAACTCATTCCTGCAAAGCAAGAAATCCTCTATCTGTTTGTCACCCTTAAAGACCTGCAAATATTTCTCATTATCTGGCACCGCAGGTCTATATTTTGTTTGAATAATGATCTGTTTATCACTAGGTATTCTCTGATATGAACTAGCAGCACAGGCCAATCCATTTGCGATAATGTTCTAGTCCCTAGGGATAAACACATGCTCATATTCTATGAAGGTTTTCAGCAAATCCACGACATCATTTCTGTATGCCCGTAATTTAGGATGCTTCGCAGTGTACTCTCCATTCACTTGTTTGATCACTAACTCAGAGTCGCCATGTACATCTATCCTTTGGGCTCCTAACTTTTTCAATAGATTCAATCCTAGGATGAGAGCCTCATACTCTGCAATGTTGTTTATACATTTAAAATCTAGCTTGAAAGCATGACTCTCAACATAATTGCTTTCGGTATTGTGCAACCATACTCCAGCTCCTGCATTCTTTCTAGTGCAAGAACCATCAAAGTTCATTCTCCATAAGGGATTGTTTGCAGACTTGCTATTGTTTTCATCCCTAATGCTATGTTCACCCTGATGTAATATTCTGAGGTCAGAACCAGGCTGTGTAGTGTTGTGTTCTTTAGGATTCGCATGGAGTTCAGAGTGATGGGAAATCTGCAGTTTTCAATCTTGGTTTTGTTCACTCTAGTTTTCTGATTCAGTACACTGTTCAAAGGTTTCTCCCTGGTTTTCTTCTACATCTAGAGTTGCCATTATGTTAAGATTTGTGGAATCTACTCTGTTGTTTAAATTTCTGTCTCTTGGCTCTGGCTTATCTATGAACTCATCATTGTAGAGGATAAAAGAGTCCAGATCTGTGTGGACAGAGTAGAGAGGTGAATTTTTAGGTTTCTCAGGGCTTCTAACCATAGAGTTCATGTGTGCCTCCCTATATAGTCTTCTAAGCTGGCTAAAGACAGGGATTGTGGCATATGTCCAGTCCATCTGCATTGTACCTTGCAGCTTGGCACCCCATGACCTTGATAGCAATATGCCATACTTAGGAGGCACATCTACCACCACAACATCTATAACCATGCACTTGGCTGGGATTTGAGTCAGATTCACACAAAGATCTTTGATTAGGCCAAGGCACTTCACTTTTCTAGAGTCAAATGAATATAAATCCTTATAGGGTCTGGTTATCTCTAGGCCTAACTTCTCCATAATCAATTTTGGCATAAGGTTGTGAGAGGCCCCAGAATCATGCATATCATTGTGAATTATTTTGTCATGGATATTGAGGCTAACATAGAAAGGAGGTACTACCCCTTCCTGAAATTTCCCTTCAATCTTTGGACCAAACAAAAGAGTTGGTTGATCATCATTCAAATTGACAATATCACTATTTTATACTAACTTTAAAGCTTTCAAAATTTGACCTTTATATACATCTTGGTTGGCCAACTCAGTGAGAGGAACTGAAATTTTGATTTTGGCTATCTCACTTTCCAAATTGAAAGGAGACTGACTCTTTGAAGGGTTCAATTCAGTTTTGTTGCTCATTGTTTTATTGACAGAATTAGATTGCTGATTCTCGCTATGTACAATGTTTGAAGCCGTTTTATCAGGAGCATTAGCTACAATGCTAGTGCTGCTAGTTTCTTGACTTGGTTTATCAGTTGTTTGAATGTCTTTTTCTTTGTTCTTGCCAGAACTCTCAGCTGCTGATTTGTTGCTTTCAATAGTCACTTTAGGAGTCTTTTCAGGTCTTTTCTTAATGCTGATTTCAGAAGCCTTGGCTTTGGGAGTGTCTAGGTTATTTTTGCTTCTGAGATCATATTGTTCTCGGACTTGCATGATGGAATTTTCGAATCCTAACCTATAGTCTTTAGATTCTAACCCTTCCTCATCCCAATGTGAGTATGGGGTCTGATTATCCTCTGAAGGAAAGGTGTGATATTGGTTATCTACTTCCACCATGTTTATGATGGTTCCCTCTGATTCTTCTATTATTCCCTCATCTTCATCAAGGAAATTCTCTTAGAACGGAGGTATGACTTGTTGATCAGAGTCTCTTTGTCTACTTGTGGAATTGTTTCTCCTAAAGTTTTGGTTCTGGTTTTGATTTTGGTTTCTTTTATGATTATTGACTTGGACAACCATTTTCTCCATCATTCTTTCTATCCTCTCCATGTTTTTGGCTAGGCTATCATATTTGGAATCAAATGAAGAAGCTGCAGTGTCATCCCTATAGGTTACCTTCTTTTCAGCCCTCATTCTAGCTCTTTTTTCAATCAGGTTTGCTTCTACACTTACTTCTCCTTTCTGCATGTCTTCTAATGTGTTATAATCTCTCTCCCTTAACTGATAGGCCATGTCAGCATCAAATCCTTTTGGGTATTTCACTAGGGCCATTCCTTGGGGAGGTTTCATGTGTGGTGGGAGAGCATTGCAGACACTATTAAATCTGGTAGAATAGTCATGGACACTCTCTCCTTGATTTATTTTAAGGTTCTTATATTTAGCTAGTATTTGGAGAGGGTTGCTCTTGACTTCCCATTTGTTTATGAAGGTTTTATGCAAAGAGGGAAGATTATGGATACTATTAGGAGGGAGGCCTTTAAACCAATTCTTCACTTCTCCTCCTAAATTCTTGAGAAAAGATCCTCATTTTGACTGTTTCATCATCTATCTCCATGTAGTCAAAGGCATCTTCCATCCTATCTACATGGTGTTGAGCTATGACAGACTCTTTTCCAGTGAAATGAGGGATTTTTGACTGATAATCATTGGGTAAAGGCACTAGAGGCTGTGATAACACTAGAGGGGCATACCATGCTGCCATGTTAGTGTTTTGTGGAGGCAAAGTTTGGGCTTGAGCAGTAGGTAGATGAATGACATAAATGCTAGGACCAGAAGAAAATTGTTGAGCAGATCTAGGGTGAGAGAGACCCAAGTTATGGATGAAATGAATATCAGGAGATGTTGATGGAGGGGATTCTCTGTCCCTGATGTTTTGACCACTATGTGGCGGTGATATTGGAGGCTCAAAGTCCGTCTGTTCTATAGCACCGAGTGACTGAGTTCTTGGTAGATTTCTTGGTAAGCCTAAGTCAATTTGAGGATTTGATAGAGCTGCAAAGTTTTCAGGTGTTGAATTAGCTCTATAGATGTGTCCGACAATAGTTGGATCCCTATATGTGTAAAGCTTCTTAAGAATACTCTCAGGGTTGTCAACTATCTCAGGTGGGTCTGGATTAGGATAAGATCTAGTATGGATTGTTCTTGAAGCCAATATGTTAAGTCTTAACGAAGAAAGTTAACAAGTTATGACAGTATTTAAGAGGCAAACTATCTCCAACCCAAGAGGCTTAATCCTATGTGTTTATTTTAATATGGTTTGATGTTGTAATGCAATTGGTCTCCCAGTGGAGTCTTGTGAAAACAAAGATAATCAGCAGGCCTACTGATCACCAACGGAGTCTTTTGGTCATTTAGGAACTGTGGAGTCACCAGGTGGAGGGTTTAAAGTGTTTCAAGAAGGTTTACTGTCCACCATAGTGATTAAATTACCAAATCTAGGCTGATCGGTCTTGCTTCCCCAGTGGAGTTGCCATTATGTTAGGGTTCCTATGATTTGGCAGATTTGGCAATACCAAATGATAAGACAACATCAAACCACTTTGGGATCTCAGGATCTAGCCCTCCTAGATCCAGAGAGGGATCTCTCTATAAAGTGAAGAAATATATATCTTTGAAGTTCGAATTTAAGGTATTAGGCTAGTTATAGGGCACAAGGGTTGTTGTTTAGTTTGTTTGTTGTTTGGTTGGGAATCATGAAAGAAGGGTTCAATGTAAGGCAAAGAAGTGAGCAAAGAAGGATTTTTGGCAATGGGGAGATAATTCAGAGAAAACTCAAGTCCATTGGGCAATGGGGTCATAAAAGGGTTTACTTGCAATTCAATATCTAAGGCTTTCAAATGAGCTAGTCATCTAAAACAGAGGATCTCTAAAGATGATAGTATGGGATGAAATGATAAAGGAATGAAGGTGAATGACAAGGAAAACTTCCAAGGTGGCTATTTAGGAGAAAATCTAGGGACAGGGCATGCCTTTAACCATCTATGATCAAACTCCTATGAGGCTAACTCTTTAGACAATAGAAAACATTAAATATTTAACACAAAGTGAAGCCTAAGATCAGAGAAAGACTTTTAACTTTCAATGCTTTTGACATTCAACTTAAGGGATATTAGAAAGGCTAAACTATTGGAAAAGGACCCTAGTGAGACGGAACCAACTCTGAACCTCCCAGTATCCCAATTCTTTCAGTTAAAACTAGATAAGAACATCTAAAAACAGACTCTAAATTCACACATCAGTAAGCAGGGAGCACCAACTACTGTACTGGTTAAAGTATCTTGAATTTGTTCTTAGATCACACAATTAGCAAAAAGCATAAAAGATAAGAAGAGCAGGAAGCATTAGGGTACTTTACAGTAGTATATCCTAAGCTCGATTACTGATTCTTATCAGAGAAACGAAATATGATGAATAACAGAGGGAAAACATTGACCAAGATAGAACACATCACCACTGATTTAGATCAAGATCTAATGAACATGTTTGTCATATTAAAGAGCAACACCAGTCACATAAATCATTTCCCAACAACTCGATATCAGCTTGAAATCATCTCCCAGCTTATTTTACAACTAATACACACAAAACTCTATCTCAAAGAACAACTTACAATCCATGGATATCCAACCAACAATATGTATTTCTCATGAGCTCTTATAGCTGAAAGTGTGGAAGTAGAGGTAGATAGAAATTTAAATGAAACATTAAAACAGAGGAAGAAGAGTGCTTGAGGCCCATTCTATTTTAATATCTCGTATTGACTTTCAGTACTCTTTGGGTGAATTAGTAGTCTTCAACAGGCTGATAATAACTTCAAAGGTATGTTCTTGAAGTACTCTCTGGCAGTTTGTACTTTGTTTGTACATTGGGACAAGTAAGGTAGATAAATGACTTTCATGGCCTTCCATACTATGTAACTAATGCTATGGAAATCTTAAGACTTTTGTTAGGGTGGTGATATTCTTAGGAACTCGATGGAGAATAAAAAACACTAAAGGAACTTGTCCTTTCTTGGGAAAGAACATTATGTTGATGTGAAACTCTGATATGGTTTTTTTCATGTGCTTTAGGCCTTATTAGGCCTCTGGATCATCTATAAGGTCTTCAATCTGAATCTTCGTCCTTTAAACACTAGATTAAAGCATTTAATCCTCAATAATGAGATTTAAATCCCTTTAAACTGTCACTGATACTCTTTGCCACTTCTCTTCTGATTTATCTGTGAATACACAGGATTTAATGGTGTCGGAAGGTTTGAAACATAGTTAAAAACTCTGATTTGGATAAAAACATGCTTTGAACCCTTTCCGGATGTCTCTCCTGCTATCTCTGGCTCTAAAAATCTGGCATTCTGCGCACTGTATTACCCCGTCTGTGATAGTGAGACAGAGGGAATTTTACCATCCGTAACTCTGCAAAAACACAACAAACATGTTATAAAAATCCCTCGGAGTGGAGGAGGATTGCTCTAAAGAGGACAAGTAGGCTTAATAAAAAATGAAGGGAAATGAGTGAGAATGGGAAATTATAGAGGCCTTTTGAAGCATTCTTTTTCACAAAAAAGCAGGGCTTTTTCAATGGAGACAGCAGAGATGGTCTTTTCAAAGGCAAAGACGCATAGAGGCTTCAAGGATGATAGATTTTCAAAGAAAATGTCTCTCTTGAAGGCTCAGAAACATTTTTAGTCACCTGTTTGCTTGACAAAATTTTATAGGTGGCTAACAGAACCAATCAATTACGCTCCTTGGTGGCCGGTGATACCTCAGAAATTAACCTCAGATATTCCTAAGTTCAATGGAAACCTTAGGGAAGACCCGTCAACGCATGTTATGACTTATCATTTGTGCTGTTCATCTAACTCCCTAAATGATGACTCTGTTCGACTATGTCTTTTCCAGCATATGCTCACTGGTTCGGCCGCAAAATGGTACATTGAGTTGCCAAGAACTTCTTTTGATAATTTCACTGCCCTAGCTACTGTCTTTTTGACCCACTTCTGGTTACCCATATGATATGAAACTGGAATAGAACTCTTGACTAATTTCAAATATACTAATGCTACTCACATTTCTGATCATATTCATGAGTGGCGTTGTCGTAGAATGGTTAAGACATTTTTTCTTGGTCAGCTTCTTGCTGAGTGGTTCATTGAGTCCCTGTTACCACCTATAACTGAGGATGTGGCTAAGGGTGGCATTGTCACTGAAGAGAAGGTCATTGTTCGTGCCCAGTATTTAGAATTGATTTATACTCATTTGGCATGCTCTATGAGAAGATTCCCAACGCGTCACGATCTAATTTACTGTTCCTCCTCCATCAACGGACTTTAATGCCAGAGATGGTATGATCGGCACTGCAAGAAAAAATTACTCTACTGCATCTGATCCTACGCCTTCTTCTGAAATCCATGACATGTCATCTGACAAGGGAAAAAGTGACAAGCAACTTGGAAGTAAGAAAAAGGGGAGATCAAAGAAAAAGCAAATATCTACCCCGCAGGAAAGATCATCTGATCAATTGATTGGAAATAAGAGACCTTGTTACCCTTGCATAATATGTAATGAGGAACACTTTGTTCGAGACTATCCTCACTGCACCAAAGTATAAAAAATGGTTAAGACCTCACATGCGTCAGCTGTGTTGGCAGATCCATTTCCAAATCCAGACACAAATTTTCTTGCTACGGATCGAGCTTCTAGTTCACAAGTGCTTATGCTGTCTGTCACGAGGCCATCGACTGATGTTTTGGTGTCAACGCGTAATAAATATTATGGTAGTCAAGCTACTGATCAACCTACTACCTCGACCATGAATCCATCTACGAAATCGATACCACCAACTTCTACTCCTGAATTGACAATCAAGACACCAAAGGGAGTCGTTCATAAATTGACATTTAATCCTTGAGCAAGAGCTGCTAAAACTTATAATATAATTGAAGATTTGGATCAATCCCCTTCAACTATGTCAGTGCTTTAGGTGCTTCAAAATTGTCCCTCCCAGAAGTAGGCTTTGTTTTAGGCAATTGGTGGAATTGATCCGATAGATTCTAATCTTGTAGTCTTTAATTATACAGGCTATGTGCCACAATTACCAATAGAATTGGAATTCTCCATCCAAGTAAATGTTCTCAATCACCTTATTCATCGTACTATTATTGATGAGGGAGAATCTACGTGCATTATGTTTCTAAACTGTTGGAAGTCACTTGGCTCGTCGCACCTATCTCAATCACCTACGACGTTGAAAGATTTCGATGGACATACATATAAGCCTTGCGGTATTATCAATAACCTGCATGTTGAAATAGAAGGAAAAAGAATGAATGTTGAAGTTGAGGTCGTTGATGGACCCCTTGACTACAATATTTTACTTAGAAGGCCATGGGTATATGCTATTACTGCGATCATATCTACATATTTTAGACTAATTTCCTTTCCACATAAAGGTGTCATCACAGTCATCAATCATCTATCCTTCTTTACCTTTAGTTCCTAGGTAACTGGACGTGTTCCGTTAGTTCACGCACCCCAACTTGCACTTCAGAACATTGGTGTAGGACTCTTAAAGGATTCCACTCTCATGGGAACCTTTGCATTACTGCCACCTACGACATCGACATAAATTGAAAACATATAGACCTGCTACATGATATCATCCACTCCATATGGATTAAGGAAGATTACGTGTGATTCTGAAGTTGTTACGTTGGATGAGTTTCTACCGCCCAACCCAATTGAGCTAGTATAGCAGTCAATCTACATGGCTTGGGCGATGAATCTGAAATCATCATCGTCGGTCATTTGCGTTGATCATTCATTAGATTATGGTACTCCATCTGGTGCTTTTTCCTTAAATTTCTTGACAAATGAGTATATTCTAGAAACCATGATGTTAGAAGGAGAACCATGGGGAGATCATCATCATCGCTCCCATCTTCAGGATTACGAATAAGATAATCTTAGCGAACTATATCACCCATCGATAAAAAAATTCTTTTCTAATTCTTTTCCTATTAATGCAATCGATTCCAAGGGAAATTTATCAAATATTGAAGAAACAATTTCTATCAATATTTCAACCAAACACGACGTTGTAGAAAAAAATCATGTCTGCGTGTGTTGTTCTCCATCAGAAATCAAAACATATCGCTCTCTCTTTTGTGAATTTCGTGATGTATTTGCTTGGTCTTACGAGGAAACGCTAGATATAGATACTAGTATCATTGAACACACTATTTATATGTACCCTGATCTCAAGCCAGTACGTCAGCGCCTTCATCCTGTTCATCCGAAGAAGGCCGCTGCCATTAAAGAAGAAGTTGAAAAAAATTACGTGCTAGTTTTATTTACCCTGTTCCACTAACTAAGTGGGTTTCCAACATCGTTATCGTTATGAAAAAAACAAGGTACCATTAGAGTGTGTGTCGATTATCGGGATGTCAATATTTCTTGTCCAAAAGACAACTATCCTACTCCCTTTATCGACCAGATTATTGACTGTTGTGCTGGATGAAAAATATTTTTTTTCATGGATGGATTTTTTGGCTACAATCAAATCAATATCCACCCAGAGGACTAATATAAGACATCATTCATCTGTACCTGGGGCACATTCGCTTATCGTAAAATCCCATTTGGTGTAAAGAACGCTGGGGCAAATTTTCAGAGAGAAATGGATTATGCTTTCAATGACATCAAGGAAATTGTTCAAACCTATCTAGACGATTTACTCGCGCATTCACGAAATCAGACTGATCACCCGATGCATTTGAGAGCTATCTTTTTATGCTGCCAACACTCCAAAATATGCCTCAATCCACATAAATGTGTGTTTTATGTTGTTTCTGGTCGTTTGCTAGGATTTTTCGTCTCAAAAGAAGGAATTCAAATAGACCCACTGAAGGTGCAGGCCATTCTTGATTTTCCTGCACCATCAAATTTTCTTTAGTTATAGAAACTTCAAGGAAAGGCTAACTTCCTAAGGAGGTTCATACCCAACTATGCTAAAATGGCTAAAGGATTTAATCATCTCTTGAAAAAGGGGATTCCCTTCCATTGGGATAAGGTTGCACAAGCTTCTTTTGTTGCTGTCAAGGATACTCTTGTCCAGGCATCATTAATGTATCCCCCCACTATCAGAGTGATTATTTCTTATATATCTTCGTGGTTGATATGAGCATTGCTATGGTATTGGTCCAAGTATAAAATGGGATGGAACATCCGATCTATTATTTGAGTCATAATATCAATGATACAGAAGTGAAGTATTTGTACGTAGAAAAGTTTGCCTTGGTGGCTGTTTAAGTTGTCCAAAGATTTTACCACTATATCTTATTCCAAAAGACCATTTTCATTTCGGATTGCAACCCCATGACTTAAATTTTATCACGTCAATTGTTGGGGGGGAGTATTAAAAATGGATTGTCATTTTGCAAGAATTTGATTTGGAATTCATCAAATCCAAGTCAAAGAAGTCTTTAGTTTTGGCTGAGCTTCTTTGTGACCTTCCCTCTAATAGTACTTCTACTACATCAGAACCATCCATTCCTGATGAGTCTCTATTTCTGATTGGATCATATGATCCTTGGTATGGGGATTTTATCATTTATCTCCAGATCCAAACTTTTCGGTCTGATACCTCTTGCTCTGATCAGCGACATATTCGATACCAAGCCAAAGATTATCTGATCATCGACGATACACTTTAACATTGTGGTGTCGATACAATTTTAATAAGGTGCCTCACTCATGAGGAGGTCCCAAAGGTTTTAAATGATTTTCATGCTGGGGCTTGTGGTGGAAATTTGTCTAGATACGCTACCGCGTAGAAGATACTCCGCGACAGTTACTTTTGGCCTACCATATTTCACGACTGCATCCTCGTAGTCAAGATTTTTCATGCATGCCAGATATTTGATCCTAAAATCTGTAAACCGCCAGTGCCAATGCATCTTGTTGTCTCTCTGGGACCATTTTTGAAATGGGGCATTGACTTCATGACCTGTAACCCTCGTTCTTCCGGGGGGCATGGTTATATTATTGTCACATTAGACTACTTTACCAAGTGGGCCGAATCGATGCCTACATTCAACAACACAGCACAAACAACTGCATTGTTTTTCTTTAATCATGTCATTTCACCGTTTGGGGTCCCACAGGATATAGTCACAGATCATGGATCACATTTTCGCAATCATATGATGAATGAGTTGACTGCCAAATTATGACTGTCGCATGATATTTCTACTCCTTATTATCCACAATCAAATGGACAAGTTGAGGCTATTAACAAGATTCTTAAATGAATGCTTCAACGAATGATAGGAGTTCATAAACGAATTTGGCATTTGATCCTGTACTCGGGTTTGTGGCCATACCGAACCTCGGTGAGAAACGCATCTGGATTTACCCCCTTTCAATTGGTGTATGGTCTGGATGCTATCTCGCCAATCCAATGTGAAATACCGGCGTTAAAAATCACAATAAAATTTTTACCTAACACCTCTGCTGAAGAAGTGTGTCTTTTTAACCTCATCCATCTTGATGAAACACGTCTTGAAGCTCAATTGGCCAATGAAGCGCATAAGAGACGTATAAAGGCGCAATACGACAAGCATGTCCAGCCTCACATCTTCTCAGAGGCTGATCTGGTCCTTCTTTATGATCAGGAAGCTAATGTAATAGGTACAGGAAAATTTGAGCCGTTATGGTATGGCCCCTATATTGTCAAAAGAGTTCTTGCTAAGGGTGCCTACGAGTTGGTAGATTACGATGGAATTTCGTTGGCACAACCCCGAAATGGGTTGTATCTGAAACGTTACAATTTTTTGTATTATATTGTATATATGATGTTGATTTTCATTTACTATCTTAGTTTTTTTTTCTAGAGTTTTCTTGAAGTTAGTAATTCACTTTACATTTCATCGCAGATGTCTAAATCTTTGGAACAATTTGTTGGGTATGCTGATGGTGCTAGTCATAGTATGCAGAATCTATCCTCTACAACGTGGGCCATTTTCACTCCGAATGGTGAGTTTGTGAGTTTTCAAGGGATTTGTATCGATCGATATAGAAAAAATATTGTTGAGTATAGCGCATTGATCGAACTTCTCTCTGATGCCATTTCATTTGGTATTAACCACATCATCATAAGGTTAGAATCACAACTTGTGGTATTACAACTTACTAGTGTTTATACTATTATAAATCCAACACTGCATCGTATGTTCCTAAGAGTTCGACTTTTGGAAATACATTTTGATTTCATTCAATATCAACACATTTCTAGAAACTTGAACACATTAGCTGATTCTTTAGTTATGTTATAAACACACATTTGTGACACATGTAAATATACATTCACATAATTGAATAGGATTGTCAAATAAACATAGGAAAACACTGAAATCAAATAGATAGATAGTTATAGGTTCTTACAAAATTTGTGCCCAAGACACATTGGTCATTTGACCTCAAAATTTATGTAACATGTCAAAAGTAAACTAGTGGTGCTCATGATAACATGCTACTGATCTAGCTATCCTAAGAAGTAACTGCATCCAGCAGTTAGGAATTCCAATAGTGTGGTGTTGCAGTCGCATGGGTAACTCTTCGATCCGGAAATCTAGAATCCCGAAGGTCAACCCATGTATATGCTGCTGAAGCTTAGCAAGAGTCTCAGCCATATCTAAACCCTGAAGGACTGCTCTCCCAACAACCCTCTCTGTTGGCTCATTTGCTCCATGCTTTGGCTCTCCAACTAGTCGCAGTTGACCCACATCTGCATACATAAAAACTTTAGTTTAGTCTTGGGAAAACATAAAAATACAAAAACATGTATAAACCTTAGAAAAATAAAAAAATGTGGTCAAAATATTCTTACCAATTTCACCCCACTAAGCGTCTTCTAGTAAAGCTAAATATGGATCTCCTCGGAAGTCGAGGCCTGCATATGCATATTCATCGATGGCGATAATTTGTCGCCTAAACTAGGCGAAGAATGTAGTCTAGAACACGATGGACGATTGACCAACATGTCTAGCCATCAGTTCTACCCATCTCTGCATCCTTGGATCTCTAGGGTTATATATACCCAGTGTCACATGATGAGGTTGCATCAGTGGAATCTGATCTAAGGCAAAAAAAATGAAGATCGAACCATAGTTGAAATTTTTCTTCCTTCTTCCATTTTCCTTGCTCAGTTGTTATTTCATTAGAGAAAGTACAAATTCATCCTAATTGAAAATTGTTGGTTCCATGCACTCTAGTGCATACTACATATAAGATCTATTCTCTACATGGAGTGTAGTAGTACCAGAAAGCTTTGCGATCGTGAATAATATGATTCTCAATGGAAAATCACGAACATCACAGATTTTTATTTTACCATCCTTGCTAGGCTCTACCCCTGTATTGCAATACTGCAATATATAGTCTCTCACTGTCTCTCCTCCGAGGTTAGACCCTGAGAGAGAAAAGGGTAGGCCTCTCCTCGACAAGCCTGTTAGAAAATATATATCCTCCACTAAAATTGGGACCACATTCTTCCTAATATGAAATGCCTCAATCGCCAGATCCCATGCACGAACAAGGAACTCCAATAGTTCCATCTGTTGCCTCATACCCGATAGACAGAAATACTTCAAAAACCCACAGTCTCTGAGGGCTCTTACAATACCCTGATCATTTAGGGCAATCATGTTTTGTTATTCATACTTTCTTTCCCTCCAAGTAATTGTCATTTTGGTCCATTGAATCCATAAAATACAACCATAAGACTCATTAGGACCCTTTTCATGCAAAATTTGGGCAACCTGTAAGAATAAAAAATGTGAATTGCGCTCAACGCGGTCTTGGTCAAGAGATAGTGCGTTGCATATGCACCTAGCCTTCATTTCAGGTGCAGTCCAATGTAGGTTTCGACATCTAAGGGTGTATTTCCCTCTTTTGAAAATAAATATAACCTAAGGGGCCCAAATCCCCAAAAAACTGCAATGAAATGAAACAAAATAACTACTGAAGGAAAGAGGAGGTTTATGGCACCAACCTAGATCAAACGACGAGTAAAATGGTCCCCAAAATCGATCACAATCAACAGTTGAAGTTTGGGGGCAAAAACAGGTTCAGAACTCCAAAATGCAAATGGTAACTTTCAAATGGTAAAAATGAATAGTAAAACTCTTTTAATTAGTCATTTGATTATTTGGAAATCATATTTATTGCTGTAACTATGGTTTTATTCATTTTTTTAGCTAAAATAGGCATTTTTAATCCATTTGATGTTGTTCTGAATAGGTTTGCAACTGATAGTAGATTAGTCGTGCATACTTATTTCGAGAATGATTTGTCCACAAAGCATAATTTTATCCTTATTTTTCGAGCTTTGATAAAAACGAAAAAGGACTTGAAACACACTTTTATCTCTTTTTCGAGCTTCGATAACGATGAAAAAGGAACCCCTTGAGTCTTCTTTTAGCTCTTTTCAGACTCTGATAATGTGAAAATATTGCCAAGCACTTGTATTTTCGAGCTCGTAAAAGTAAATGAATTAACATCTACTCATTATAAGCTTAACCCTTTTTCGGACTGAGATAGATTATTTACGAAAAAGGAAAACATTAGTCGAACATGGCTAGGAGGTTCTCTCAGATATCATTTTACACTTTTTCGGATCTGAGCGACAACTTTACGAAAAAGTACTTATGGAATTTTCTTTTTTCCTCTTTTTCAAACTCTCTAAATATGAAAAAGGACCAGGTTGTCACTGTCATTAGGCTCGTTAAAACATAAAATAGCGATGGGCTTGTCGATCATGGCAAGAATCGAGCTTCATTTATAGCTAGACTCATTAAATTATTAAATAGAAATGCATATTCACCCGAAGGGTTGGATTATAGATTGAGCATATGTTATCCTCCTCAAGCTTGTTAAAAAATAAAGAGGTATTGGTCGACAAATGACCGGGGAAAATTTGGGAAAGTGAACAGAACATTTACGGTAGCAGGTCGCTCTTTAACATGACACTTCACTCCATCATCATGACTGTTTGGGTTGGGTAATATTCTTGACAGTTCATTCATACCTATGGTTCATCATACCTTCACTTCGGTTTTGGGTTAATGCTGCCAACTCATCTCAGTGTCACCGATATGTTCAAGAGAAGTCATATAGTGAATACTCATCCTTATGCAATACTCATAAACCTTCATTCTCATGACAGTCATCCCTGAACATTGCTATATCAAGTCACATTTCGTCTTTGAAATCAGTAACTCCTGTTTCACGATAATTTGGCTTCCTGTCGACACCAAATCATCATCCAGGAAGTTTACTTAGAAACATCATCTTCCAATACCATGAGGCTTGTTACAACATCGACAAGATCCTCGCTTTTGGACCTTTGAAAGAAAGATTTTGTTTGGAGTTCGACATCAAATCATCTATTCATGCCTTATGAAATGCACTGCAGTACCTTGAGAGCCATTAACATCAATGGTGGTTCTCTCACGTTTGTTAACAACTCACATCATTGGATGGTAATCAAATGATGTCTTACTATGTTCGACTACAAATCATATATTCGCATGGCTAGACTTGTACCCGAACGATCGAGTGAACGAGATAAGAAGACCCCGGATCTAGTTTTAGCCATCTGGGCTGTGATTTCAGGAATTTTGTACACATCATCTATATGATGACCTTACATATAGATCATCATTCGAACATGGGCCTATATCTGTAGGTATGTCTATATTGGGAAAAATTCCAATGTAGATGACTTTCTGCACTATGTACATGTTATTAGATAGTTTATGTGCTGAGCATGGGAATGCCTCCCTCAGTAATGCATGATTAAGATGAAAATATCATGATATAATGTATTGTAAGGTTGATGCAGGTCGACACTCTGCTTCAGTTCCAGCTCATCATGTTGTAAAGCATCTCATTCAAAAATATTGTTATTATTTTGATTTCATGCTTTAGGGGGAAAATTTTATAGGTCAATTTTGACATCATCCCCCATGACCTGGTCAAACTGGACATCATCCCCAAGACCAATGAAATAGGGTCTATCATCCCCTTACATTTCAGTTGCTATATTCCCTAAGAGAAGAACAAATCACTCATGGATTCTATTGTGAGATTTCCAAGGTTTGAAGTATATGTTATATCACTTATGAGCTCACCAATGCTGCCTCTCAAGGGACTAACTGCATTGCATATGCAGTTCCCCCCATTCAAGGGTGCACTGCAATGTAATTCCCAACATTCAAGGGTGTGTTGGTTAAATGGGAGCAACATTCTCATTGTTTCGGAATCTCCACATGGCCAGTGCCTTCTAGAAGAGTCCATATGTGTCAAACTTTGAATCCAAGTGTCCATATAACACCTGTAAGCTTGGGAACATGTATTTCCTATTATTAAAAATTCATTCATTGAGAAACTACCATCAGTTTCCCTATAGATTGAGCACATATCCTAGTGCTAAGGAAGGAATAATTTTGGCAAATAAATGTTGTTGGATTCTCAATTGAGAGAGTGAAAGAAGTGATATGTTGCTAGAGTGATGTTGGATGTGATGGGGCTGGGATGAAGCTGGAGTTGGTGACATCAAATCGATCATTGGTTGTAACCTCCCCCTTCTACTCTTTAATACATATTGTTGTTCATTTTCCCATATATGTATCTGTTTATGTTTCTATTTCTCACGCAATGGACTCTTGAATGATATTTATGTTTCATGTTTAATTGATTTAAGTGATTAAGATAAATAGGCATCTGTATATTGCAATCTGTTTGCTGTTCTTTGTTTATAATTTCAGAAATCAATCTGGTGATCTAAGTTGGATTGGAGGCTACAACAAAAGTGACAGAAGCAGAATAGGAAGCACTTGGATCACAAGTAGGTTCTTCTATCTTTCTGTGTCTATTTATTCTTAGAGAAAGTGATAGCAAAGTATTTCATCTGTTGTTCTAAGTGCCTATCACCACACTTAGGGAATTTGATTTATATGTAGTGTTATCACCCAAAAAAAGGGAACATCAGTTGACAAGGTTAAATAGGCTCATGTGTCAAAGGTAGGGTTGTAGGGTTCATTTTGTACATTCTTGGTCAAAAATGTAATTTCAAGTTTTTCTTGTTTGAGTCTACCCTAAGGTCTATACCCACTTATTTTCAAACCCCCTCATGTCACATCACTCATCATATTCTGACAGATTTAAATTTCCAGGGTTTTTGTACCAAAATTTCCATTTTAGCCAAGAAACCACAGTTTCATAGCGAAACACAATGTGAAAAGTCACTTTTCTCTACGAAACTGCTGATAGTTTCGTAGAGAAAATAACCAAATTTACACTAGATACGCTACGAAAGCGCAATTTCCTATCTGTCTTGTCAGTTTAGCTGTTGGGTGTCAGAAAATATTTGGGAAAGGGTAAGTTAGATGCCATTCGAGTCATGGAGGGTTAAAACCAAGGTACATGGTCAGGTCTGAAGTCATCATGATCAGTTTAGGTATGTAGAAATCATCATTGGGTCATGAGAAGACATCAAAACTTCAAAATATTTCCTAATTGAGTCATTTCTCATTTCTCATTCCTTATTGCATGATATTGAGATCTGGAGAGCTATTGCACTAAGCCAAAGATGTGGCTGGTGTTTTCAAAGGTGTACATTGAGCATCATCAAGCGAGGCTACAATTCATCAAGCAAGGTTGTAAATCATCAAGCGAGGCTGTGAAGACCTTAAAGAAACCATGATAGAGAAAAGGAGGAAAAACAAGGGTGGCCAATGCCTGAGATATGAACCTACATACATGAATTTGATCAATGAAGACCCAATAGCAGTGGAAGTCTTCAGAAGGACAGGTTGCCTACAGTTTTGTGAGAAATTACAAGGTTGTCATACACAGGTTTCCAAAGAGTTTGCTTTGAATTTCAGTGGAACATCCACCAAAGTGGGAATGCTAAATTTTTCCATCACACCATAGGCTATTGCAGCTGCTACATAGATTCAAAGAGGACAGGAGAAGTGGTTCAAAGGTTCCAAGTTTAACATGGAGCAGTGCAAAGAGTTTATGAAGCCTGAACATACCGAAATGGATCTCACGAATGCTATTCCAAGAAGCTGGATAAAGGAAAACTACTCAAAATTTTTTCTCATCATCCAAAAGTACTTTACTTATGAAGGGAGATACCACAAAGTCTACTCATATCATTTCAAGTTACTTCTGCAATTTACTGGTAAGATTTCCCTTGATCTGCCTTTCTATTTACATAGAAGTTTTTCAAAAATGGCAGATAAGTTCCAAGAAAAGTTTGAAGGGAGTGAGACTTCATTATTTCATCATGGTTTAATGAAGCTATTAGTTTTATATGAAATTCAAAGGTTAGGCAGAGACTGGTCCTCATTATTTTTTGTTAGTGGTTTTGAGTTGGATGCTCTTACACCTTCAAGAACTCCTAAACCTAGGAGAATTCCATCACCATTAGCAGCAGAGGAGTGAACGTTTAGTAGCAAAACCAATTGAACCTGCAAGAGTAGAACCAAATGAGCCAATTGTGATGGAGAAAAAGCAATTGTAGAGTTTTGACACACCAAATTTTCCACTTGCAAAACAGAAGTCAAAAGTGGTCAAACCTACAAAACAAAAACAAGATGTGAGTAAAAAAGAAACAAAAAGGAGGTCAAGGAGCCAAAAAGTGGCCTTAGAAGAGAAAACAGTGGTTGTAGAAGGCAGAGCAGAAGCTAACGGAAATCTTGAAGATATATTACATGCCATTGACATACAGGAGACTCCTATAGTCCGGGCTAAGTTTATAGAGGAAGATGGACATAAACTAAAAAAGGCCAAATCTGCAAAGAAACTAGAATTTGAAGGAGAATATGGAGGCTTTATGTTCCAAGAAAGAAAGCCTATGACAAGGCATGCTAGGAAGATTTTAGAGAGCAGTAAAGAGCTTACACCACATACTGTCACAGTCCAACCACCACAGGAGGTCATTGACCTTTCATCACCTGTAGAGAAAGATAAAATTAGCAAATCAAAGAAAGGAAAAGAGAAGGTGATGGAAAAGATAGAGTTTCAACTCCTTGAAGAACAATTGAAATTTTCCAATCATGAAATTACTGTTATGAAAAGAGAAGCAAGGAAACACAGTGTAGAGAAGATTCAATTTGAAAAGTTGAAGGAAATTTGGGAAGAACAAGTTGACACTATTTCCAAGACTTTGGATAACACACAACAACTTATCAAATGGACCATTCCAGCAAGGAAAGAGGCCAAACATGTCAAGAGGATCAAAACACATCTGAAAGCCACCAATAGAAGATTGAAAGACCAGGTTAAGGAACTCCAGGAGCAACTTGAACTAATTCATGAAAATTTAGAGAAAAAAGGCCTTAAAATGACAGTTCTTGAAGAGCCAATAGCTCAACCAATTATAAATGAGGAAGAAATCCCTCAAGGATCATAAGCACTTTTCAGCAGTTTCATAGCGTGCCTAGGCTTGAAGGACAAAAAAGCGCTACAAAACTACTGTAGCTTTTCTTCTTGCTTTTTGAACCAGTTTTGGACACTGTCAAGAGGAAAAATTGGTGTGGGAGATGTGTCTAGGGATGATGAAGACCATGCCAAAAGAAAGAATAAAAATTTTTAAGGGTAAATGGCATTTTTGAAGCACTATGAAAGTATGCTACGACACTTCCTTACTTTCGTAACATACTGTGTGGGAGCCTTTTAAGTATATTTTTGGGCATTTATGAACATCTAGGTATTATCCAAGTGTTAGAGGATCATGAAAACAATCATTCATCACTTAAAGACTAGGAAATGAAGATAAATTAGCAGCCAAAGCATTCGTGGAAGAAGAATACCATTTGCCTAAAAAACAGGGTTTTGTTTCCAGTTTTATAGGAGGATAAATTAAGTGGTCATGTACTGATGAGTCCCATCACCCCAATTCGAACATGTGAAAGCATACTTGTCAAAGATGTAATTGATTTCGAAGATAAGGTTGTTAAATGTAATAATGAGTAGTTTGAGTCCTATTAGGAAAAGGACTGTCAAGTAGGGTAGTTGTCATTTTGTCATTAAGTAGATATTTTATGGCTATGCAATGTGTCATTAGGCAAAAATTTGATGAATCTAGCCAGGAGGCAGTTCATCTCATGATGTAACAAGTCTATTAAAGGCCATAGAGTTGAAGTTGTCAGGGGTTGGAGATTTTTGGCAAAACTGCAACTTATTGTAAATTGACTGTTTTAGTAATACAGAGACTTGTTTCTTGACCAACTTGAGATTATGATTGAGTTTTTTAGTGCTTATCTTATCTATATCTTTCATATGTCCCATTTGCAGTGGTTTTTATCTATAATACTTAGAATTCATTCATGTAATGCTTTGACTTCCTTTACAGATGAATTGACTGTGTGATTTCCTGTTTCATGTGTGTGTGTACTACTGCTAAAAACTCTTACCTGCCTCATCTTCCATGTCAAGTGAAATCACTACTGAATCACTGAAAGTGTTGACTCCATAAGCCCAATGTTTGCATATTGATACTATTTTCAACCTACATTCATCACAAACAATTTTTTTTCCAATTAGAGCTAGTCATCTAAATACATCTTTATTCAATATCATTAAACCTTTGAGAGAAGCCTCTCAGACTGAAGAGGCTGAGCTTCAGTCAAAAGATTGGTTTGAAATAGTTACATAATATTGTCTGATTAGTAGCCTATCAGGTGCAATTTTGTGATAACACGTAGATCATAATTCTACATAACAATCGCCGCTCTATTCACCAATAAAAACTGTGCACTCCTGTAAAAAGGAAGTAAACATGAAAAAGTAACTTCTAGAAGCCTAGTTGGTTGAATATTCTCCCAACTAGAAGCCTTTAGAGTCCCGCAAGTTTGAGATTTATCCCTCTACTCATGGAGCTTATTCCTTGGCTAAAGGAACCCTAATCCCTTCATTGGAAGGTCTCATCCCTCTCTTCATGGATCTAAAACCTTCTCAATCTCTCTATAAATTGAGCTAAAGTTTTAGGTTGAAGGGTATATTTTGTACTAGTAGTGGAGAGAGTTCATAGAGTTCAAAGATTTTGAATTGGTATTTGTTGGTTGTACATTAAATATCACACCTTTGTACACAAAACTTCATGCTAGCCATTCTAGAGAGGAGGGCTTTTCAAATTGAGGATACGATTGCGCAAAAATACGAGAGAAATATGTACAACATCAAGGCTCAGGTTGTAAGATTGATTTTTTTTTCTTGATAATACATATGAATCTCTTTTTCTGATTGTCTTGTTTCTAAATTCATTGAAATGATGTTAATAATTATAGTCCTTGATCACTAAGTTGAACTGGTATTTATTATTATTATATACTACAGGTGCTTTGATCCTTTTCATTGTTTGTGATTGAAGATTATTCTCAGCATTGAAGGATTGCTTTGGAGCAAAAGGAAAAAGGCTACATCAAACATCTCGATTGAAAGGTAGGAGCATAACATCCTCATGTCCAAGTTATAATAATCTAAAATGCTAATAGTTTAGAGAAAGAGGCATTCAAATGATTGTTTGTTTCTAGTTACCTGTTGGGTTACTAGGGAGATTGCTATTGTCTGCAAGAGGGATTAATCCACAAAATAGGTAAGGCACAAGACATTGATGGTTTGTAGGCATAATTTTTAAAGTGGGGGGTTGAGAACATAGCCCCAATCATTAAAAGGATATTGAACATGTCACACAAGGCAATTTTCTAGTGGAATGGACTACGAGCGTAGTTATCCCTCTTTACAAAAGTGGAGACATCAATAATCCCTTTGATTACTGCACTATTATGGTCAATTCTCTTCTTAGAAAATTGTTTGGGAGCATGTTGGAGCATAGAATCAGCGACTGGGTAGAAAAAGAGGGTAAAAGAGCTAAAGGGAAAGTTGGTTTTAGGTCAAGGCACTTAACATTGATCATTGCATCACCCTTAGGTACTTCGTTGAAAATTTTTGGGACATCCAGAGTGAGGAAGAAGTTTTTTGCTTCATTGACTTTAAGAAAGCTTTTGACACTATCCCTAGCGACGTGCTTTTGAAAAGAATGGAAAAACTCAGAATATCAAGGGAGTATAGAGCAGTTGTTCATAAACTTTATGAGAATGTTAGCGCAAAAATCAAAACCAAGGAAGGTTTTTCTAAATGCTTTGGTAGTGACATTGGGGTTAAGCAGGGGTTCCCTTTTCCCCCCATGATTTTTGGTCTATATATTGATAAGTTGGAAGAATGGGTGAACAACACTAGTGGATAGGGTGTTCAACTAGCATGATATGTGGTAAAGTTGATTCTGTATGTAGAAAATCTTATTCTAATTGCAAAATATGCTCATGGTTTAAGAGAACATTTGAAGGCATTGGAGCTATTTGTTCAAGATGTGGGGATGCAAGTAAACACTAGCAAAAATAAAGTCATGATATTTTCTTTGAAGCGGAAAAAACAAGAAGTTATCTTTATTTTTGAGGGAAAATCCTTGGAGATAGTGGAAGAATATAAGTACCTAGGAATTGTTTTTCACAACCGGATCAGTTGGGAGACGTGAAAAACTAAACGAATTCAAGGGGAATGGAGAGCTTCTTACCTTCATTAGAATAGATGCAGGAAAGCGGAATTATGGGATTGGAAAACCAAAAAAACTCTTTTTGGATTGCTACATGCTTCAGTGATCCTCTATGGATGTGAAGTTTGGGGGAGCAACATGTCAAGTCACAAATGGAGACAGGTAGAAAGAATTTAAAAAAAATTAATCACTAGTAACCTTAAAGTCAAATCAATATTCCCATATGCAATTTTGTTGGTGGATGCGGGCTTGTTTCCAATGGAAGCTTTAGCAATCATTTGTTTGTTAATGTATTTAAAAAAGGTGAATGGCATGGATGAACACCGTTGAGCCAATTTAGTTTTGGCAGAAGAGTTAAAGCGTAGGAAGAAAACTTGGAGGAAGAAAAATGACAACTAGATGGGAAAATGGGGAATCAATTTGTGGGACTGTCCTAATTCTAAATTGGAAATAAAAAATTTGGGTGCATGAAAAATTCAGGATTGTCATGTGGGAAAAATAAGTTGGCCGTAAAAAATGATATATGTCAATAATTTCAACCCAATATGGTCACATGATGAAAATACCTATTTGAGTGTCGCAATAAAGGGAATGTCTAAAATTTTAAGGACTAGATCCCATCATCTTAGATGTGAAACAGGTAGATGGATTTCTCCAAAGGAAGAGTGGGAAGAAAGAACTTGTGCCTTTTGTGGGGAAGGACCAGTTGAAACCGAATGACACTTCATCATGGAATGTCCAACCTATAAGGACATTCGTAGTCTGTTCGAAAGCGACCTGAAAGTGAAAAGTATACGTGAGTTATTTGTGGAAGGAAAACTTCACAAGACGACAATTTTTTTTATCATGATTCATGCCAAGAGGACTGCTATAGAAATAAACTTTATTATGTGATGTTTTGTTGGTTGAATATCTGGGTCCCTTGCATTGATTTGGTCTCGTGGACGTCATTAAAATTCTTCAATTCAATTCAATTCCAAAATTTACCTAAAATGAAATCTTTGATCTTTAAGCGCAAGCTATTAATTATTTCATTGTTATTCTCTTTCTTTTATTTTTATAAGTATATATTATTTCATTATTATTATTATTATTATTATTATTTTTATATATAAATATATATAATTTCATTATTTTTATAATATATAATTATTTTCTTTGTTATTCTCTTTCTTCTAAACTATATTTGACTTTAGAAAGTGTAATAATGGGATGAGTTTATTGAATGTCCACAAGATCCACAAATATTGTACAATCTAGGTTAATTTCAAAAAAAAAGAATGGAAAATTGTGTTGAATTTATATTAAAGAGAAATGTAATTTGATGTTGATATATATATCAATGGACTTCACATTCTCCATTTTATAGCAATCATTCATTCTTATATAAATGACATTAATGTAATAATTATTACAATATCATTTTGTTTCCATATATCAATATTTTCATTCAATTAACAATATCAATATTTATTAAATGTTTGTTAAAAATTCTAAAATTATGAATCTTATAATTATAAATCTTAATAATTTTAAGTTAGTTTTTATCAACCACATTTACGAATGTGGTTGTGCTAATTATAGTATCTTGTTGGTGTAGTTACAATGTGGTCTTTTATTCTTTCAATGGGTGACTATTTTATTATTTTTATTGTTTTTTTTGTTGTTCATTTTTTTTTGTCTTTTTTTTTATTGGATAATATGGCTATTTAAATTTATGGTTCATTCTTAACATTTATGTTTGTATTAATTTGTATTTATCTATTCTTTTTACATTTCTCTTTTTTACCATAACGCTCCTCAATTTCCTTGATATGGTTTATAGAGATGGTGAGTTAGGAGATCTTCTTATAGTTGATAATTTAGATGGACTATTAGTCTCTGCCCAAAAAGAAATCTAACAATCTATTTACAGTTTGACTGTTATTAGTTTAACTTTGACTTATGCAAAATTTACTGTTAAACTTTACCCAAAAAAAACACATTTTTTTATTATAATTAAAAAAATTATTTTGTAAGTTCCCGATTGCCAAAAAATTTGATGTCTTATTTATGCCTTAATGTCATTTGTCCCAGTCTCATTGATGAAATCTACAATAACTCTGAGAGGTTGGAGGTATTCATGACTAGCGTATGAAGCAGTGATAAACACATAATTATGCATCTGTTAATTTAATTAGCTAACCACAATTTTTTTTCAGAAGAAAAAAACGCTGATTATATTGATAATATAAACAGTACATGTTCAACAAACTTCTCAATACTACCGAGAGGTAGATAGAGATCATAGATATGCCAGAAACATATAGAGCTCATGATGACAGAGCAAAACTGTGAGTTAGTAATCTGGCAGCCCCATCTTGGTGATGATAGTTACATCCCTTTACACAGATTTCTGTTCTTGACCATAGAACATCAAAAGTGAGGACAATGATTAGTGAAAGAACATAAAAAGCTTATACTTATGAATAAAAATTATAAAAGCAAGTAAGCTACTGTGAAAAGAGAGTTCCTTGATGAAAGAGAGGTCTGTAAGATAGCGCATCCCATAGTGTAGTGAAGACGTTGCTCAGGCTCGCTTGGGAGAAAGATGAATCCTCGTAGACCTATGAACCACCATCGAGTCCCTCGGGTAAGAAAAACAGGCTCGCTTGACCAGGTGAGATCTAACTGGATAGAGATATAGGAGATAAAACTTAAATATGTGAACTTCAGGCGTATATAATTAGAACTGCAAAAACAGGCTCACTTGATATATTTTAGCAGGTTCGCTTGTAAAAGCATCAACAGGCTCGCTTGATAGAATATGAATTATGATTTAAACAGATCAGCATGTAGAGGCTTTGACCAGATATCCATCAGAGGCATATATCCAACTGAAAGATGAACCTTCTGAAGCAAAAATAGGACTATGAGAAAGCAGAAGACCTTAACCAGAGCCGAATGAAGCCGATGATGATGACCCAGTTACAAAAAAGCTAAGGAAAGGAGACGATGCAAAACAGATGCCGAAAGGAGATAACATAGAAACTATGACTCATGGAATGGGGATAGAATAATTTTCCACAAGTGCCCCGTCTCTATAATGTTCAACAGACATGGATCCAAAATCAGCCTGAAGACCCCTTTTGGAAAGACGATTTGCACGAGTATTGTTTTCATGGAATACATGGGAATAACAGGGTAACCCAATCTTCTCCACAGCCTATGAACTCTATCCATCCAACCCTGTAGACATGGAGACATCATTTGATATTCATTTGTAACCCAACCAATGATCAATTTAGAGTCCCCGTATATACTTATAATCTGAATCTGAGAATCACAGGCAAAGAAGAGACCACCCCAAAGAGACATAATTTCAGCCTTGTTGTTAGACCCAGGACCCCCGTTCCAAAAAATGTGAAATCGATCCATATTTGGCAGCTTGATCCAAACACCACAACCGGTGATCCCATCAGCCGAAGCACTATCAAAGAAGATCGCAGGTAAGGATATCTCATGCGGTCTAATGCGATGGGAGCCATCCATGATCGAAAGAGAATGCTGCATTCGATCATCCACCCATCTATTAATGGCCAGATAAACACGGTGAATGAAGAAAGGTTGACCCTCAAAGATTAGATTATTCCTAGATAGCCATATCTCCCAAACGAGATAAAAGGGGAGGGCATTATAATTATATTTCAGCTTGTCCCAATCGTATGCAGCTGAAATGAAGTCCACCGGGGTCCAATCAGGATTGATAAAGAAAGGAATATACAGCTTCCATATTGCAACATATTTCTGGCAGGTGAAAAATAAATGGGATATAGATTCTTCTTCCATTCCGCATAGGACACAACAACTGGGACCTTGGAAACCCCTCTTCATAAGACTGTCCCATGTAAGAATCTTTCCTTTCCATAGCAGCCAACCAAAAAGGATTATTTTGGTGGGGATGTTACGATGCCAGAATGGAAAGAAAATCTTGGAAGCATGAAAATTTGGAATCTGTGTATTAATATGGCGATATATATCCTTAACAATTGGCATGTCCTCCTTAAGAGGACCATTCCAGACAATTCGATCACCACCCCTAGCGTAGCAGAAACCAGCACATTTGAGACAATCCCAGAGCATATCCCACTCAACAACATCCACACTGATTAATCCCAATTGGAACACAGATTTGAAATTAGGAGCAGCAGCAATCCAAGTATATATGGTCTGAGATAGGTACATAATACCCAGCTGAGCCAGAGAATGGATAAGGTGGGGCGAAGGAGAAAATTATGATGATAGAGACAGAATACCAGATGATCCAATCGGGATGCGACCCCCATCCCGGAAAAGCCAAATGAGTCTAGCTCGAAGATGGGGCACAATCTTCTTAAAGCTCCTCCAGATGTAAGACATATTGCGTGGAAAAGATAATGAATTGCAATGAACCAAATAAAAGACATCACCGTCCGCATATTTGGCCCTTGTAATGTCGGACCAGATGCCCGAACCATTTAATACCCGCCAAAAGGACTTAACCAGAAGGGCGCTATTGAAATCCCTGGTTTTCAAAAATCCCCAACCATCACAATCCTTTGGTTTACATAAGATATCGAGGCGACAAAGATGGATTTTATTATTCATTTCAGGCCCACCGCAAAGGAAGCGAGAAATAATGCCATTGATACTGTTGACCACTTCAGTCGGCAAGAAAAATAGATGAGCCCAATAAACCATCATTTGAGATAAAACAACTTGAATCATAATAAGACGACCTCCCATGGACAGTCAGCGATGAGTCCATCTACGAATTCGAGCGCGGAATCTATCAACGAACCATGACCAATCACAAATTTTATAATCGCAAGGTTTGATCAGAACACCCAGATATTTCATTCCAGTGGCCGCATTTCTATATTCCACACCCAAGAATTCCGCAATAAACATAACTTCATTTATGTCCCCATGTTCATAAATGATGAATGATTTACTACAATTTATACTCAGTCTAGTGGCAGATTGAAAGCGCATAAACATAATATGGATATAAAACCAGTGATTGAGCTCCAGATAGCCAAACAGCAGCAAATCGTCAACAAAAAGAGAATGTGATGATGAAACAGAATTAGAAAAAGCAAACCCCTTTATATAACCCTTCAGTTCAGCACTGTGCATAAGCTTACTAAAACCCTCCATAACCAGGATGAAGATCATCGGAGATAAGGCA
The DNA here is from genome assembly GCA_034641835.2 of Pinus albicaulis. Classification (NCBI taxonomy): domain Eukaryota; kingdom Viridiplantae; phylum Streptophyta; class Pinopsida; order Pinales; family Pinaceae; genus Pinus; species Pinus albicaulis. The sequence goes on from CM076572.1 coordinate 1,395,467,778, forward strand.
TATCCTTGCCTCAACCCACGACCAGCCTCGAAAAACTTGGAAGGCAAACCATTTACGATGACAACATATCGGATAGTGGAGACGCAAGCCATAATCCAACGTATAACGGCTATAGGGAGACCGATCTTGAGCAATATCACTCTGATGAATGACCAATCAACCGAATCATACGCCTTATGCAAATCAACCTTCATGACAAGTGCCTCCTTTTTACCCACATGCTGAGAGTGAAGAACTTCTTGAGCAATAGCAATGGCATCGTGGATGGACCAACCCTTTAGAAATCCATACTGTTCCTTTGAAATATTGCTGGAGAGGACCTCTTTAATTCGATTAGCAATAATCTTTGACATGATCTTGTATATAAGATTACATAGTGCAATAGGTCGAAATTCAGAAAAGGACTATGGATCTGCAACCTTTGGAATAAGCGCTAAAAAGGTTGAATTTAAATTGGCTAGCATAAATCCCTGTAAACAGAAGCTCTCCAAGCAATCTGTTAGCTCCACTCCAAGCAGATCGAAAAAGAATATGAAAAATTCCGCAGGCCACCCGTCAGGCCCCGGACATTTGTCATGGGGAAAAGATTTCAGGACCCTTAGAACCTCATTCCCAGAAATACATTGATCAATCTTTGCAACAACATCATCATCAAAGAATCTACCAATATGTTCCAATACCCACAATTACACCAATGACTTGGTTTCCATATGTTCAATGTGGGTGGAATGCGACCGTCAAGGAGCGGAAATCCTGGATTATGCCGATCGAAATGTTGCAGCAGTGATAAACACATAAGTATGCATTTTTTAATTTAATTAATCATCACAATTGCACCAACGACTTAGTTTCGGAGTTGTCTATCTAGCTAGAAGAATTGTCCAGACGGTCAAAATTGGCTGGAATTCGGGTAATTTTTTTTTAAGAAATATTGCAATAGGAGTGTTTGAATCATGTTTTTAATGGTGTAAATGGATTCAACACCATAGAAAACCTCTAGATCACCCAAAATATTGAATTTTGATAGCTGTAACCTGAATTTATAAAAATCCCTGCCGAATTTTCTTAAAATCTTACCTAAATTTCAATGATTTTCAGGGCAAAAAAGTAGTCTAGTTAGACTACTGCCTTAGTTTCCATTTGTTCAATGTGGGTGGAATGCAGAAGTTGAGGAGTGGAAATCTTGGATCATGGTGCCATTTTTGGCCTTTTAGAGGTTTTATGCTAGCAGTGGGCGACAGTTGAGCAGCGAATTCTCCCTATTCCTATGCTAAATGGCTCTCTTGATCCCACGTCACGGCTTCAATCCATGAGAGCTACTAAATAATAAAATGATTTAAACGATTTTGTTATTACTCTTTGCTTTGTTTGTCCTCAACGATACACCTGAAATAATAGAAGGATCAATGGGATTCGACACTAATTAGCTTTCTAGTGTAAGCCCGACTGAGGAAAATATTGCGGTGGAGGAAAAAAACAATTAGTAGTGCGTCAACAACCATTGAAGCACTAACATCTCAAGAAATTAAAAATTTTGCGACAAGCCCTGAGATTTTTTTTCATCTTTATAATTGATATTTAATGCAACCATAGGTTACATCGTCGATGGGAAGCTTGTTTTTACTTTCTTATTTTGTGAATAAGGAGAGGGGAGTTAATACAAACTATAGGTATGTTAACCACACTTATTGTTTTTTGACAACAATCTATAGAAATAGCTATGCCCTTTGATGTTTTTGTTATTTGTTTTTTAGCAGTTCCTTATTTTCTATTGAGGATTGTTTTGGTTAACTTTTACCATATACCTAATGAGGTTTTATCGATTAAAGCTTGGTGCATCTACATTTCTGGGTGAAGGAAGGTACCCAAGGTAGAGTGCTTTAATGTATTTACTACTACTCACCCCAAGCATCCAATTCATGAGTTGTCAACAGAATAGTCTTGTAATACGCCACAACTTAATTCCATGCAAGAGGTGATTTGTTATTTTCTGTCTAGATTAATCATATCTTAATTTATTATACCCTGTGTTTTCATTAATTATGAACAATGATTAAATCAACCCCAAGTAAAATTAATATTGAGCTTCAGGAGGGAAAGATACTTCCATGGTGAGGTTCTATGGGATGATATGTGGATTCTATGACTTGGAGAAGTTATTACTCACCAAGTTATTCAACCCCAACAATGGAGTGATGGTGCACTCAAATGGTTAATGGTCTTAACTATTTTGCAAGGTCTTAGGAATATGAAAATTCTAATTTATATAACCTAGACAAATATGATAAGCAATTTTTCATTGATAGAATATAGGGTAAATAGGACGTTTTGAGGTTGATATATACATATAACATGGAATTCAATTGATTAATATTAATGTTCTTGTTCAAAATTATGTATGACGTTTTAATTTTATGTTTACATTTATCTATTGATCGTATTCAAAAAGGTCCATTGAAGAGTGGAGCTACTTTTCTAATGCACCATTTTTGTTATCCCACTACAATCTCTATAAAATGATACATAGAGAAAGATCCTTATTATTTGTTCTTTGAGTGGTCATTTCTTCATCATTGTAATGCACAATTGTATGTGAATTTATGAAAATGAAACTAAGATAATCTACTTTATTTTAATCTACTTTCATTATAACATTAAATATTAATAATAAACATTTACAAATAATTCAACATTCAATATTTAGTAATAAATATTTACAAATAATTAATATTATTGTGTTTTTTTTCCTAAATTTATATAGTAGGGGCTATACATTCATGCAAAACTTTTTTTTATAAATTCAAATGGTTGTGGGGATTTTTCAATGATTGGTTTGTAAATTGTGTTGCATTTTTTAAATATCGACTTATTAAAATAAATATAAAAACTTACAATTACTTTATGGATCCTACAATAAGTTTATATGTGACTATATTATTATTTTTTTGTATTTTTTAATGCTTTAACAAAAATAAAAATACATCTTTTGTATTATATAAGTAATGCAATATAGAGAATGTAACTACAATAGAAAAGATACCCAATAGAACACAATATTCAATAGGAAAACTTGTTGCAGAAAATCCAAAAAGAACTAAAGCAATGTATATTTTTGCCTTTTACATAATGGAGATTACAAATTAGTTCATTGCTTCAAAGTTATAAGGCATATTGGCCTTTTAGAGTCTTGCACAAATATATTTTCCCTCTTTTAGATTTGTTTATATTTCCACATTGAACATTGGGTGTAGGCCAAGGAATGAGAGAATGTTGAGCTCGAAAGCATTATCACCCACAACCTTTGTGATGGTTTAAGGCCCATATCGAAGTGGTCGAAGCTTCTAATGGGCTCCAGTAAGGCGCTCCTTCTTCAAATGCAACCAAACTTTGTCACCCACTTGAAACTTATGTGGCACACGATGTTGATCATAATGTTGTTTGTACTTGGCATTGGCTTTATTTAGGATATAATGAACTTGTTAGCGAATGTATTGGATGTGTTCATTAAATTTGGTGGATTTATCAGCTTCAGACTAAACATGTGCATATTTTGCTTGTGTAGTCACAAGAGGCATTATGACATCAATGGGACGCAATGGTTGAAATCCCATGCCCACTTGAAAGGGTTTGTGTATAGTTGAGCTATGGAGAGATATGTTATAGTTGTGTTGCACATAGGGAAGACTCGCATCCCATATTCGTGGATTCCTTGAGTTGTACATCTGTAGTATGTGCACTATCATCTTGTTAACAAAATTTCTCTGGTCATTAGCCCGCGGATGGAATGCAGTCGAATTGGTGAGCTTAGTGTCCAATAATGACCAAAGGCTCAACCAAAATGTGATCGAGAACCTACTATCTTGATTATATATAATGGTTTGTAGGATCCCAAAATGAACCCACACTTGTTCGAAGAAGAGTTTGGCAGTGTCTTCTATTGTGATGCTCCTCTTGCGAGCCATCAATACAACCATCTTAGAAAATCTAACGACGACCACAAATACACAGTCATTACCATGCTTGGTAGAAGGGAGGCCAAACATATAGTCCATGGATATGGATTCCCAAGGTCGGAAACGAGTAGGAAGAGGAGTGTACAAGCCTTGCTTCTTAATTGTTGGCTTGGCGATGGCACAGGCAGTGCAATATTTGATATATTTTCCAACGTCATATCAAAGTTTTGGCCAATACAAATATTTCTACAGTACTACCATTGTCTTCTTGACACCAAAGTGCCTTGCGACCCTACTGTAATGCACCTCCCAAATCATCTTGGCACGCTTGCATGAAAGAACACAAAGATGTCCCATATATCACAATAGTCCATCCTGAAGGTAGAAGTTTGGAATTGGATTCCCATCCATTCACATATTGTAGGTGGCAATGAAATTTGAGTCACTTTCATATAGTTGTCTCCATTCAGAGGTCATGTTCTTGCAAGAGTTGAGAATTGTACCCAGTACCACAATCGGGGGTTAACTGAGGTAGTTTGTGACATGATTGGTGCTTCCCTTCTTGTGCTTTATGTTCATATCAAATTTTTGCAGGTATGTGGACCATTTTTTATGGTGATCATTTTGCAACTTCCCCTATGTCTACATAAATTGAAGACGTCAGTGATTTGTGTGGATGATCATCTCCTTCCCTAGAATATAATGCTTCTATTGTCAGCAAGATTGCACAATAGAGTACATCTCCTTATCGTAGGCGGGGTACTTACAAACAATTTTAGAGAGTTTTGGTTTTTAAGTTCCTATGGTTATCATCTTTTGAAGAGCTTCCCGAATTATCCACAGTATCAAGAAACATTTGTCGACGTTTCAAATCCCAACGAGGATCCATCTTCAGGACAATAGAATGAAGAATTTGAAGAAGGGTTTTTTAGGGTCATTAATTTTAGAGATTGTCTCACCATGATAGGCCATCAGGTGCCCTTACTGAGAGAGGACTACACCAATATCATAATTTGAGGCATCTTTCTCAATCTCAAATGGTTGTTGTAGGTTTGGCAAGGTGAGGATTGGTGCAAATAAAAGACGGTGTTTTAGTTTAATGAATGCCTTCTACTATGCCTCAGAAAAAGAAAAACACTTCTGTTTTTCTCTGCTCTTGGTAACTTGACTCAAGGGCCAAGAAATATGTGAGAACCCCAACACAAATCTCCAGTATAAATTAGCAATTCCCAAGAAGCTATTAAGCTATGTCATAATTTTCGGGACTGGCCAATCCCAAATGACTTGGATCTTAGATGAATCCACATGCACACCTTTTTCTTCAATTATGTAGCCCAACTATTTGAATTGTTCCATGCCAAAGGAGCACTTCTCTAGGTTGGCACATAGCTTGTGTTGTCACAAGGTGTGAAGGACCTGCCGAAAATTTTGCATGTGCTCTACCCAACTCTTGTTGAAGATGAGGATGTCATCCAAATATACAACCATGAACGAGTTGGTGAAATGTCATAAGATGTCATATGTTTTGTGGATAAATCCTTCTGCAAATATAATAAATATCCCTAGATCTAGTGGCTTAGTCTAGAAACAACCAAGACACGACTACAATTCTTTCCTTAGAGATGTTTGAAATATGGGACGAGAACCTACTTGGAATTCAATGCAAGCTTCCTCTTTCTCCTTACTTGTTACCTCTAGCTCCTACTCCAATTTATATAAGTGGAACCTACAAATCATCCAAAATAAGCAAGAGAACCAAAACATACAAAATAGCATATAAAAGAAGCTCTAAACAAGAATTCAAGGATTCATGTTCTGCATAAGCATAAATAAGACATAAGTATAGGAGAAACAACACACTTTTGTATTAATAATGACAAGAAAAATTTACAACCCTTATATGCCTTGACCATGTGAATCTCTCCCAACTATCTTGTCCTTCCTTTTCTACAATGGTAAGCCTTCAATCACACTTGAAGCACATGGAAGGATTATGGACCTTTAGACATAAATGAGAAACATAAGGGCATAATTCATATTCTCCAAAAGAAAAAATAGACTCTATGGGAGTTAGTTAATTTATAGGGTAAATGAGGTGGTTTGGGATTTACAATTATAGGGCTTAGATCCACATTAAAGGGAGTTAAATCTTAGAAGATAAGAGATAAGACCTCAATAGTAGGAGTTTGATATTTGATCCAACAATAAATGGTTGAAACCACTTCTGAAGCTTCTAGAAAGAGAAACATCAAAATTATTTTTTATTTTTTACTCATTTCCCACTATCATCACACTTTTTTGGAAAGAAAACTATGATGGCCATCGTAGTTTCCATGTGTGAAACCTGTGTCAGCATAGTTTGTCTTAAAGGTAAGTGCGAGGATCCAAAAAAATAGGGTTTTAAGCCAATGTGATCTAGGATTCTTGTAACTTCTGGAAAGTGCATGCTTTTGGCTTTGTAAGAGATGATTGAAAGGTGTCAATGGATAATGATAGATTCAAGTTCAGGGCCATTTGGTTTAATGCGAAAAAATGACCTATAACATCATCCATTGGCCTCATAAAAGTTGCATGGGAATTTTTCAAATTGAAGTGCATGACCAACCACTCAAAGAGGACCTCCTTGGATTTGACTGTAGTCTTCCATACATCTATGAGCTCTATTGGAACTTGATGATATCTAGACTTCAAATCAATCCTCCCGAAGTACTTGGCCCCCTTGAGCTAGTAAAGAAGGTCATCAATTCATGGGTTTAGGTACCTATTACTGGTGGTGATTTTATTCAATGTCTGATAATCAATGCATAGTCTCTAGGTCTCATCCTTATTCTATACAAGTACAATTGGGCTCCCACAAAGTGAGGATCTTGGTCAGATGTGCCCTTTTTGTAGCATCTCCTGGATCTACCACTTTATTTCCTCATTTTCCAAAAGCGAACAGTGACAGAATGGCCCATTGGGTAGAGGAGCTCTAGGAGTCAACTCGATCGAGTGTTTAACTCGACAGTGTAAGGGTACTCCTGTGGGTGATGAGAAGATTTCCATGTATTCTTCCACAACCTTATCAAATTTATTTTGCTGCGTGGAGGGACCCTTTCTAGGGGCCATGGATGTGTCCACAATCTTCCCCTTACTTTGACAATGAATTACAAATTTAAAAAAAAAATTAAAAAATTAAAAATTAAAAAAAAATTACAGTCTAGTAGATGATCTTACTGCATTGCTTAACAAAGATCAAAGAGATGGTGGTGTTGAGAAATGTAACCAGTTTTAGTCTTCATAATTTTTTTATTCATTTCAATGTGTATCCTTTGTAACAAATAAGAAAAGAAAAGAAGTTATTATTATTAAATGATGGGTTTCATGCTCATTATTGATGTTATTTTAGGTAAAATCATGTTCTTTGTGCTTCTAGGGATGTTAGGTCTTAGGATTTATAGTCATGAGTCAAGGGAATAAACATCATGTTTATAAGACCCTTCCGGGCAAAATTAAATAATAAAAAGAATTATTTTGAGTCTATAAAGTCTGAGAAACTCCAAAAGAACAAGTTGGCCCTGGGAACATCAAGTTGGCCTAAAGGAGGGAATTCAACCTCTTGAGAAGGTTATATAAAGGATTATTTTGACCTCATTTGGGACACACTCTCTCCACAAGTTCAATATCACAAGAATAAGTTTGATCTGTAGTTGGGGAGAGAAGAAAGGAGAGTGAAATCCAAGGAAGAGAAGGAAGGATGATTTTTTCTTTTTTTTGGGCTCTATATCTCTCACATGTGTGAATTTATAGGATTTTTGGTGTTATAGAAGGAGGCTGAAATTGCAAGATCGAGTTGCAATAAGATGAAGTGCAAAATATTTTAGTTGGAAAGGAGAAAACACTATACTAACCTCTTTTAACTTGGGAGAGTTATCTTGCTTTAGGAATGTCTTAGGAAGAGGTTGTATTAGGGTTTATATAGAAGTTACAAGGCCGAAATTGCAGGGTCAAAGTTGCAGGATGAGTTGTATTATTGAAGCTGACAGGTTGAAGTTGCAGTATTGAAGTTGGTTGGTGAAAAAACAAGGAATTAATTGAAGAAGGGTTGACTTGGGAGTAGGAGAAGGGTTGGTCTAGGGTTTGGGTCTTTGTATCTCATTGAAGAAGATTCTAAGAAGAGAAGAGTTTATGGGTTTTCCCCTTGGAGGGGTTTTTCTCTGGCTAAGAGCTTGATATTTATGTCCTCTATTGTTGTTGTTACTGTTATTGATATTGTTTAATGGAAATACCTAACTAAAGAACATGAAGAATATAAATAAGATTCACAAGAAAATATCAAGGTTAAGGAAAATAAGATTAATAACTGCCATTATCCATTTTCCAACGTGGTATCAGAGCTAAGGTGAACAAGGAAGGTATTTGAAATGACACTAGAAGGAATTTCTTGTCAAGGGGAAGGGAAAATAAGACTATCAAGAAAAAACTAAAGAAGAAGACTTCAAGAAGTGTTGAAGACCCATTTGTAGAAAACCAAGACGTAGGGTTTCTATATTGAAGGAGATCAAGTCCACATCAAGCTCACATCAAAAGAAGATTTGAAAGAAAGAGTGTTGATGTATCTCCAGAAGAAGATATATTTGAGAGGCATATTTGAAGGAAGCATCAAGGTATCCATAAGCTATTATCAAGGACACTACAAATATATCAAAGGCATCAAAAATATTGAAGACATCATCAAGGAAAATATTGGTCTCAAGTAAGTCTCATATTGTTACATCATGTTTGAATCTTCAACTCATATGGATTCTTTCTTCAAGGAGAGAAATAATCTCATTGGGGCATCAAACTATCGAGCATGGAAGAAAATAATTGACTTGATACTGATAGAATAATAAGTAATGGAATATGTAACTAGGGAAATTACTAAACCCAAAAAAGATAAGACATAAGAACTAACAAGATACAAGAAAGGGGGAGTAAGGGCATAAAGGATCAAAGTGGAATCCATTAAAGGTTATTTTGTTCCATTCATTGCAAATTCGAAGACTTCCAAGACTATGTATGACAAGTTAGTGAATCTGTACTTATTAAGTACAACAAGACAAAATATGTCTTTGAGAAACAAGTTGTATATAATGAAGAAATCAAAGGATGAGGATGTGGCATCCTTTCTCATGAGAGTCTCTCAACTAAAAGACCATCTACAAAGACTTGGGGAACCAATTATTGATTCTAAAGTAACCATCTATGTACTAAATGTGTTGCCACCAGAATGGAGAAACTTTGCAATAAGCATATACTCCAAGCAGGATTCAACTCCTTTTGATGAGTTGCAGGCACAATGCATATTGGAAGAATCAAGGATAAAGGTCAAGGATGATATTGGATATGATGAGTAATATCAAGCCTTTATAGCCTGATTCAAGAAGCTGGATAAGGGAATGTTTGGTAAGTCCAAGGTTCAATGCTTCAAGTGCAATGAGTTTGGACACTTTTAAGAGGGATTGTCCAAGCCTACAAACCAACAAGAGAAAGGAAAGGAGTGAAAATCATGTAGTCGAAGCAGTGGAAGAACCTGAGAAGAAGGAAAAGAAGGAAGAAGTGAAGGATATTTACTATTGAATAAGGTTCGATAATTGTTAGGTTTGTTGTAAAGATTAATCATTTTTTAGGATACTATTTTTTTCATAGAATCATAGAAAGAATCATATGATAGTAGCATGTCTAATTTACATGATTAAGTTTCTTTATAGAGATAATATAGATAGATGGATAGATATACCATTTTTTATATTGATCATCTAGCATTATCTAACATTACATTAGAGGAAGTCATCTTTCTTAGGTGGGTCATCATGATCCTGGAAGAACCATAATTATGAAAGGTTCTTGGGAGAAGCATTGTGACAAACATTAGTATACATTTTATGTAATGTGGAATCAATATTGGTAAAGGGATGAAAGAATGTAATGGGTTAGGATGTGGAATCATTGTGAGATATATGAATAGATAGATGATCGAATGAAGCATAGAAATGCATCCCTGATATAAAAACTTTGGATAAGATTCATATGTGTAGAATATTATGGAAAGAAAATTGAATATGCTTTGGTATATGGATATATGATGCTTGAAAAGAATAAGATTTGACTTACTTAAGAGTGTATAAAGATTAATACTTTCTCTAGATTATGTAAGATAATGATTAACATCCAATATAGTCTCTGGAAGAAAATTTGTAACTTGGTAATCAAGTTTGATCCTTGGGAAATTTGATGCATAAAGAAAGTTTCAAGTGGATATGGTTGATGAGAAGGTCATCATGGTGAGGTAAGTCTAATTTGTTTTTGATTTGGTTATGTGGTTAATATATTGTTTTTCAACCTGGAAAGGACGTTGAAGGAAATTCATGATGATAGTTGAGGCAAGTTCAACTATACAATAGAAATAGATGAAGGAAATTGAGGGAAGCTTGACATCTGGTACATGAAAAATGTGAAATCAAAATATGGACATATTTGGTTTAAATGGTCATGGCGTGAGAAGATAACCTGAAGGTCAAAGGAAGATCGCTTTTAAAAATAAGCTTTGATCAACTTGAAGTTTAGGAAGGCTCAATGTAATTCCTTCATATCAAAGAAGAAAGTGACGAGCAAGAAGATTGGCCTAGAACCTGTCACAATATTGAAGAAAGAAGGTGGATCAATGATACCTTGAAATAAAGCAAAGATATGCAAAAGAAATAGGGATCCATGTAGCCATGAAGATCAAGTAGCTGGTAATCTCATGAAGCCAAGCTATAAGTATTGTGGTGTTGACTTCCCAAATGAAAAGGAAGTCTGAAATCTCCTCTAGTTTTGAGAGGGAGAAAAGGAGTCTTCTTGAATAGGAGAAAAGTTCTATTCTCAAGATTAAGGAAGAATAGGGATGTCCTCTCGGTTTGAGAGGGATTGAAGTTGGATATCACATGTGAATTCTACTCTTTAGGTGATGAAAAGAGAATGGCGAAGTGATCTAGGTGGCTCTAGACACCCTTAGGAGACCAAGAGGCCTGATGATAGGTCATGATAGGATGGCTCTCGAACTAAGTTTAGGTTGAAGTACTCATCACTCTGATTCCAACGATGTGAACAGATCTCCAATCCAAGGCCATATGGAGAAGTTAGAGCGAGTCCAATTTTTGGTCAAAGTTGGGCAACGGTCCAGGTTTAACTGTGCCACAAATTCACCATCAACCGTCAAGGGACTTAGCTCCCAAAAGCGGGTGAAATTGTGGCCTCGTTAATTTTCCCAATGACCCTTATTTTCATTAAAATAAAAAATGACCATTTTATTCTAAATAACAAAAAAATATATATATTAAATTAAGGGTGGCGGGCCATGACCCCCGCCACCCCCGTTGACCATATTTCATCAAATGTCAAAAAATATATTAAATTGGGTGGGCGACCCACACCACCCCCACTCCATACAAAGACTGGAGCTGGTGGGAGTTGAACCCACGGCTAGCGGACTGACCCCGCCCACGCAGTGGCTCTACAACATCCAACCCTTAATATATCAAAATTCAAACCAAATGTGCATGTATTAAAACCATATGCAACAATTAAAACCAAAAATATATATTTTTGTAACATCACGCAAAATGCGGAAGGTCAGCGGGATTGGAACTCCCGACCTCCACCTTATCAACTCTGCCCTTAACCGTTCAGCCAAATGGCCATTTCTTAAAAACTCTACCCAAGTTTTGTATAAAAAAGCTACAATCCCATTCGATGGGGGGAAGCACCAAGCAAACGAAGTTAGAAGAGAAGGCAGACCAACACGGAGTTCGAGGAAGATTTTTACAGGTGTGGAACTGCGAGGCAGGCCATTGCGGAACCATGTGCGAGAATGCCTTTCGAGGCAAAGAATTTTTGTAGAGAAGATTTCTTGATGCCTGAAAGTTTCCATGGGGAAGTAATCTTTCATTTTGTCATAATGATATGAAATTTACAACCATTTTAACCAGAATTTCACAGGGAACGCGATGGTAAAGTCAAAATGGCCTTCTGAGTAGTAAATTTGCATATTCCATGCAGAATATAATCTTAGGGAATCTTGATGGAATCAAAAGATTCCTCGAGGCCCAAAACCTACCGGAGTTCATTTTCAAAAACTTAATGTCGATTTTACACCTTTCGGCGACAGGAGCTCAATGGCGATGTTCGTTTCAGTAGTAGAGCTCCCCATTTCTCGGCCATTTTCCATATTGGAGTGATGGTGTCTGATTATCAAGTGTGGGAAGTTGATTCTATGCACCTCGATGCCACGAGTGTAGAAATTATACAATGCATGTATATTACAGGATTCTCCTGATCTAAAAATATTTAATCTTCTTGTTAAATACAGAATCCTTCCACTAATTCTTTACGAAAATTAAATCGCCAATTTCAAAACACATGAAGAAAAATCAATCACACATAACAAGATGTTTTTACCAGGAAAGCTTAAAGCTAAAAACCCAAACTATCATATATATGTATATCAATGGAACATGAAATAATAACATATATCTCATACAAATCTCAACTCATAGAGCTCTCAGTACAATATATAATCATCTCACACTGTCATGCAGAAATTTGCACCTCCATGCACCAATTTACTGCACCCTGACAACCTGCCTCCATTGTGCAATCCCTGTTGAAGAAGAACTTCTGAATGAATGATTACCTCCTGCCTTGACTTCAAAATTCTCATAAGAATCTCCAATGTGTGTGTAGATGCATTGAATACATCACTATAGTCACAACTGATAGTCTATCACACCCTTTCACCTATCTCTCCACTGGGTCTCCACTGCATCTGATATGCAAGTAGTTAACTGTTGTATTTCTTCAGTTGCATATGAGACACTACTTGTGAATTAATTGACTAAATAATTCACTCATCTCTCACTAGTGTATCATGAGTTACAACTAGCACAACTGAGTTTAACTCAATTAACTGAGTTAAACTAAATAAAAACTCCCATAACTACTCTTCCAACTCTGTTACAACTCTGCCACAATTAGTTATAACGAAGTCCATCATGCATGACTCACCAACCACCCTAGGAATTGCATAATTGCTTTAGCTCACTGATGTGCCACATTAGTACATTGAAATCAAGAGCTCCAAGAGAATAAGTTATTATTTATTGTCTGATTATCATTAAGGGCTAATAATAATCGACATGCATTCTATTTTTAGATATGTTATCTATAAATAGACTTCGCCCATATCTCTAAAAATAGAAACTCTTATAAAGATAGAATTTTCTCAACCATCTAGAATTAGTTTCCTGCTAATTTTAGAATATGCTCACCATTCTGAAAATAGACATACACCTAAAAATAGCTTGTGTGGGCCCCACCTAGTGTAGGTGCTGATTTTTCACTAGGATCAAGGATGATGTTTTTGGATGCCACTTTCACTGTTTCTTGTTGCAATATTCAACATTCCCTCTCAACAAGAAAGCACTGTCTTTGCATGCGACATGCATTCACCCCGCAACCTTTGCAAGCGCCTTGTAACTCCATGCATCTGCTCTGCAAATTTTGTATGCAACACTTCCAAAATTGAATAGCCTCCAAACAACTGAATCAGTATGATGCATATTTCATCAAAGTCTTCTGACTTCTGCTTAGCTACTGCACATGTCTTCAGGAACCACTGTGTTGTTGAACTCTCCACCCATGCGCTATGCACTTGCTGTCAACTTTGATCCACACTCTAGTATCCGACACTGTCACTTTGATATGACTGCATCAATCCAACTGATCCTGCTACTGCTAACCTGTGGGCTCCTCATATCTAAGTTCGATTCATGAGATCCACACCATCTCAATGAATCCCGCCCATAAATTTCTTCTTGGGATTATCCATGCATTTCGCCCCACCTCTCACCTAGTGGTATAGCTGCATGCACTCCCTCTGCCCATCTGGCACGAAATTTCTCTACATGAGGGGTTTCTCCCACTCCATGATCCTCATCTTATGGCTGCTCCATGTCCTGAGGTTCACTCTTACCTGCATGCAAATCCTACTCCCTCTCTAGCTTCAATTGCATGGCTTTCTCACACTTCCCATTGGTAGGAAGCTCCATAGAAATCCCATCTACTTCAAATCTGTAGAGATTATTAACTCGAATCCCAACCTTCTTGGCTTGTCCTGTTTCTTTGTGTCGCAAGAACACTTTTCCTTCACTAAAGACAACATCATAGCTTCTATCCTCTAACATTGCGACTGAGATTAAATTCTTCTTTAAACATGGTACATGCACAACATCTTTTAAAAGAAAGAGTTTACCTGACACCCTCTAAAAGGCAATGGTACCAATTTCGGTTGCACTATATTTTCCATTGTCGCCCAACTCAACATGCATCTGGAGATCTTTCTCAACCAAGTCACTGAACAATTTATCATCTCCCATCATGTGAAAGGAAGCACCACTATCAAATTACCACCCTGATCCCAATGCACTAGACACCATGCATGCGATCAATGAGAAGTCAAGCTCAAATTGCAAGGCAAGAGCCTCACCAACTACAGCTCTAGAAGCCATATTGTTCTTCTTCTTGTGTGGACAATTTGTGGCAATATGTCCAAACTCGTGACAGTGAAAAAACTTCACTTTGGACATGTTGTGCTCCTTGCCATCTTCTCCGGCCTCAGATATAGAATAGAATTTCTTCCCCTTCTTCTTCGCCTTGGCAGCCAAAGCACAGTCCTCTTCATTATCATGCTTTGATGAAGAGCTATCCCTGGTGTTCCACCTTATCTCCTCCTGCACTAGATCCAACCAAAGTCGCTCCCAATCTGGAAATTTTTCCCGTCCATTGTCAAAGTGTTCATAACTGTGCCAACTCTTTGGAAGTCCAAGGAGAGCCAAGCTCACCAAATCATCATCAGTAATACTAACTCCTACACTCCCAAGCTCATCCCTACATTGGAAAAAATTTGTCAAGTATACCAGAATAGTGTCGTTCTTCCCCATCTTGATTTTTCCGAGTTTATCCTTCAGCGCCGATTTCCTATGGTCACTGCTGCTTTGGAAAATATCTGTCAAAGCCTTCCACATAGCATATGGAGTGGCTTTCCCATGAAGGCTTGAGACAATATGGTCTCTCACACCTTCCAACAGAATCTTCCTCGCCCTTGCTACTTCCTTTTGCCATGTGTCAAGTACTGTAGCATCCGTCGAAGTGGGCTTAGGAACATCTCTCTCGATGAATTCCTTCAAGTCGTTATCTTCAAGAAACGCCTCCATCCTGTCCTTCCAGGCTATGTCATTCGAGTTTCCCTCAAGTGCATACTCCAACCACAACCCATTGAAAAGCATTTCAATGTATACTCAACTGTCACACCAAGAAATTCTTGCAGCAATTTCGAATTGTTTCCACCAACAAAACTCAACACTGCTTCACTATTGAAATCTTCAGTGATTAACACTGCTCTGATACCATGTATAAATTATACAATGCATGTATATTTCCAGATTATCCTGATCTAACAATATTTAATCTTCTTGTTAAATACAGAATCCTTCCACTAATTCTTTGCGGAAATTAAATCGCCAATTACAAAACACATTGAAGAAAAATCAATCACACATAACAAGATGTTTTTACCAGGAAAGCTTAAAGATAAAAACCCCAACTATCGTATATTATGTATATCAATGGAACATGAAAAAATCTCATATATCTCATACAAATTTCAGCTCATAGAGCTCTCAGTACAATATACAATCCTCTCACACTGTCATGCAGAAATTTGCACCTCCATGCACCAATTTACTGCACCCTGACAACCTGCCTCCACTGTGCAATCCCTGTTGAAGAAGAACCTCTGAATGAATTATTACCTCCTGCCTTGACTTCGAAATCCTCATAAGCATCTCCAATGTGTGTGTATATGCATTAAATACATCACTATAGTCACAACTGATAGTCTATCACACCCTTTCACCTATCTCTCCACTGGGTCTCCACTCGATCTGACATGCAAGTAGTTAATTGTTGTATTTATTCAGTTGCATATGAGACACTAATTGTGAATTAATTGACTAAATAATTCACTCATCTCTCACTAGTGTATCATGAGTTACAACTAGCACAACTGAGTTTAACTCGCTTAACTGAGTTAAAATAAATAAAAACTCCCATAACTACTCTTCCAACTCTGTTACAACTCTGCCACAATTAGTTATAACGAAGTCCATCATGCATGACTCACCAACCACCCTAGGAATTGCGTAATTGCTTCAGCTCACTGATGTGCCACATTAGTACATTGAAATCAAGTGCTCCAAGATAATAAGTTATTATTTATTGTCTGATTATCATTAAGGGCTAATAATAATCGACATGCATTCTATTTTTAGATATGTGATCTATAAATATACTTCGCCCATATATCTAAAAATAGAAACTCATCTAAAGATAGAATTTGCTCAACCATCTAGAATTAGTCTCCTGATAATTTTAGAATATGCTCACCATTATAAAAATAGACATACACCTAAAAATAGCCTATGTGGGCCCCACCTAGTGTAGGTGCTGATTTTTCACTAGGATCAAGGATGATGTTTCCGGATGCCACTTTCACTGTTTCTTTTTGCAATCTTCAACAATGAGTTCAACGATACAACTAGATTCAATAGTTGAACATCTTCTTCTTCAGCCAACTTTAGGGGTTGAGGTATATGAAGTTGATCATGTGCCTCTTTTTGATGTGAGATGTATTATGATTTCTAGATCCTTGATTGATGCATGTGCAGGATCTTGTTTTTGGTTCATGTGAGATTATGTTATGCTGATAGGAGGTCCATTGTGAGTGAGAGTTCATGTAGCGGAACGTCTTACGGAGAGACAAGCCACTCATGTTAAGGGCACATTCTTGTATGAACATCATCCATGTACACCTTCCCATTTCCAACACTATATGAAGCGGCCTACCCCATTTTTACACTGGGCCTGGCGACATAGCCCATACTGGGTGAACTCCGTTATCAACATCTTGTGTTTGTATTTTTTTATGGTTGTCTTTTTTCCCTTCTTTACAACATGCACATGTGTTATTTAATGCTCTTTTATAATGCAATTATAACAACGTCACATAAGTAAAAGATTATGGGTAAATCTGGTAGCTGACGGATCCGGAACAAGTGGTATCAAAGTGGTCTTCTTGCTAATGCGAATTGTGAGCGTGAACAACGATTGAACATGCAAAAATGAAGGATGGAAAAGAAATGTACGAGGCCATGCTCAGGATGTGAAAAATGGTGGACATGATGTATGAAGCTTATGAAAAATGGGAGAAAGAAGAAGCAGAAATTGATGCTTCATCCACATCTTCTAGTGAGTATTCATTACCGTCTTCTCATCATTCGAATGAGGAAATAAAACCTAGCCTTCAAGAAGATAGCGTTGAATTGAAAGTCATTCTACGAGAGGAGAAAGAGGATAAGAAGAGAGTGCAACTTTAGTTGCAAGCCACAGAGGTAGCCTTGGAAGAATTGAAGCACAACGACCAGAGCCTTCAAGAAAATGATGCTAAATTAAGGAGGCTTCTCCAAGAAGAGCAAGCAGAGAAGCAGAGATTGAAACTTCAACTACGAGCAGCAAAAGAGGCCTTGGAGGAGTTGACGTACAACAAAGGCTTGAAGAAGCCATCATCACTTTTTTATGAATTGACATCTGAGGTAAAAAATGTTGATGTTTCTTCTGATTCATCTTCACATGCTATCATTTCTATGGGAAATGTGGAGATACCCATTACAAAAATTAACATGAGACTCCTCACCAAGATGGATACAAAGGAGGAGGATTTGGCGTTAATGGCCAAGGCATAACTCAGCCATTGGAGATTGTGCAGAGACCTCGATTCACAGGTTTGGGATACACTAAAGGACAATGCTCAAAGGTGTCAGAAGCTTCCAATGTATGGTTGAAACCACTGGGGAAAGAGAATGATGGGAACACTTCAACATCATCCTATAACAACGCACATTGCAGAGAAAGAGCTGAGGCAATATCTCGTCACTTGATCACACCAGAGACAACCGAGAAATATATAAGAAGTCTCGATATTCTAGTGTTCATTTTGATTACAAACATATCGCTAGCAATGAACATAAATAATGGAATCACAAAACATGCAGTTTTTGTGGATTACATCACCATATCTCTATTAAGTGTTGGAAAATAATGGTAGCACAAAGGAGGATGAGGCGTGAAATGCCTTATCCACACCAGGAAAAGAAGAAGGTAAATCAGGTTTGGAGGATGAAGACTCATTGCAGTCATTGGGACAGAAGTGGCCATTAGAGAGCCACGTGTTGGAGGCTCCATCCGGTGCAACACCTTAAGGACAAAGTGTCCATACATGAACCGGTTGAAACAATTATTCGATAAGAAAATGCGCCACCGAGAGATGACCCATTCACTTTGATAAGTGAGAGATAGTTTTTCTAGGTGTGTTAGAGTGTCATGGCCTTACTTTGTAAATCATATGTTGCAGTTTAAAATGTCAAAGTGATGATGTGTTTTCCATCACTTATGAAGCAACAATGATATTTTAGCCTTGTATTGATAGCTGGGGTATTGATTCCATTTGATGTAAACTTGACCACAGATTATGTATTATAAACTCGTGGCAAGTATGGGATGATTGGGTCATAGTTGGTCATGTAATTGAGCATGTAATTTGTAGAAGAATGTACTACAGGTCTGTAGAGGATGCAGGTGTCGACTCATCACTTATGGCTCCGAAGGACAAAGGTGAAGGAGAATGAAGGGTGACCTTTCAGGACACGTGTGGTGAAGACAAGGTACAAATCATCTGCAAATTATGTTCATGCTTTTGGTGGACCAAAAGCTCCTCAGTGGGGAGGATTGATCCAGGTGGCTCTTGACACCCTTAGGAGACCAAGAGGGTTGATGATAGGTCAAAATTCAAAGTGGACAGATGGCTCTCAAACCAGGTTCAAGTTGAAGTACTTGCCACCCTGATTCCAACGATGTGAATGGATCTCAAATCCGAGCTCGTATGGAGAAGTTAGAGCGAGTCAAAGTTTTGGTCAAAGTTGGGTAGTGGACCAGGTTTAACTCTCCCACAAATTCATTGTCAACTGGCAGGGGACTTAGCTCCCGAAAGAGGGCAAAATTGTGGACTCGTTAATTTTCCCAATGACCCTTATTTTCATTAAAATAAAAAATGGTCATTTTATTCTATAAAACAAAAAAAATATTAAATTAAGGGTGGCGGGCCATGACCCCCACCAAGCCCGTCGACCATATTTCACCAAATGTAAAAAATATATTAAATTGGGTTGGAGGGCCATGACTCCTGCCGAACTGCATGGTGTAACCCACCATATATCATAAATGGGGGCTTCGACTTCTCTAGTCCATTTCCATCCTAATGATGAAAATTCAAAGGAAAAACAGACTGCGTCTAAGATGTAGGAGCTTATATAAAAAGAAGAGATTGCATTGGGTGGGGAATTTCTATTTTCTCTATAGGCCGTGATAAATCTGATCAAATTATTAGAAAGAATGGTAGCCCAATCTAGAATATAGCCATCAAAGGCTTCTTCTATTAAGGGTGCCCAATTTTCTTTAAATTTGGCCTTATTTACAGATCCAAAGAGATGACACATCATTGCAGCTATTTGCGAGAATGGGCTTTTAAGAGAGACGACTGAATATATACCCTTATAGTCTCGCTTATGTCGGTTAGGATCATTTCTCCATTCTTTAATTACAGTCACAGGATGGTCATTTTTGCGCATGAACTCTTGAACGAATTGGGTGTCATATCTCTTATGGGGTTCTGGTAGTTTATAGATTTTCTTCAAATTTGATGACCTAAGAGAACCAATGATAGTTATGCTTCTAGTAACAAATTGTATATCTCTGATATCTATGTTTTCCAACACCCATTTCACTAAGTCAGTGTATGGTAGCATTTTAGGATGAGCAACAATTCTGTGAAGAAAATAATTAGTAGTGTCTCTCCATGATTCTGAATCATTGGAAAACGTATCGTTAGCCACAACGTTTTTGTCCAGAATTAATTGCAGTTTCTCGTTCTCGAAAAGATGATAGATCCCTCCCTAGATTGAAGAACCAATTTCTGGGTTGCATGTAGTATCTGAGATTAGTGGATCCATTTCGCTATTTTCCTCTTGCTGTGTGACTAATAGTGATGGGGTGGCAGATTTCCCTCGTTCTTTAATCAGACTTGACATCCTTTTATGCAGAAGTGTTTGGATTTACCCTGTTGAAAAGAAAACCAGAGAGGATAAGCTGAAATCACTTTGAATGATATTAACTGTCCTGTCAACTTAACTCATTCATAATGGGAGATCCATGGTATTAATATTTGAAATAATTACAAATCAATTACAAACCTCGAGATCATAAAACACCTGAATTAACATTAAATTAACAAGCATGGGTTCATGTGATTTTGACAGATGTCATTATATCAGGATTGATTGATCGACGATTTTTCTTGTTGGAAACTTATAATGCTTGAAGCAATCTTCGAAACGCGAAGTGTGATATTGCGATGTTTTAAGACGGGATGATATCAACATTTATCAGATGATGGTTTGTGATGTCGTAATCTATCAAGTGACAGCTTAGCTACTTCGCATTTCAGCTTTCCACAATTGTACATTTGTTACTTTGCATTTCCGCATTTCACAATTGTACACTCACCACTTGGATTTCGACAATGCGCCATTTTGGAGATTCGTTGTTCGCGATTTCGCCGATGTTTTCCCCCGCTTATGTGCCTTTTCAGTTTAAGGGTTCTTTTTTAGGTGTTTTTCTTTATTTTGTAAAGCTTAATCTAATAGAAAAGCTAACATTAAGTTTTATTTCTAAAACAAACATTCACCTAAAAATTTTAAAGGGTCCCCATTATCCTTTCTAATCTATTTTACTTAGATAATGGGGAGTTGTTGTAATAATACAACACTTGGCAAATTTGGGTTGTAATGGAAATGAGGTGAGTATCGATATGAACTGGCTCCCATTACTAGGTTTGGAATGGAGTGGAGAACTACATGCGTTGATTAAAGAGGATGAAAGGTCCCCCGATGGGGGTGTTAATGTAGATAGGACAGGGCCTGGGTTTTTGTGCCCACCACCCTTGGGAATTCATGCTACCATTTAATGAGGGAGTACATGGAATCTCCCTTGCATGGACGAGCATGTTGTTAAATATTTGGAGAAGGTGTTGAGTGATGATATACGGTGAGAAAGATATTGCAAGAACCAAGGTTTATTTCTCGGTCTCATATAGCATATCGTCTTAGTACTAGTTCATGGATGCTCTCCTGAAGTGGTTTTTTCAAAGTTTTTTCCTATGGGGGAGGGAGGAACAAAGATCATCCCTCATGTGGTTCATAATGTCATTGTTATGGGCACAATAATTTCATTGGTTGATGAGGTGGAAAGCTCTTCCTTGTGGACTAGCGAATTGGGGTTGTAAGTTCTGATCCTTTGTTCTAACTTTAGGTCTCGGTGTGATTGTTGTTTTTCTCTTACTCTTGGTTTTTTTGTTGTCTTGGGTGTTTCTTTATCATCCCTAGACTATTTATAGTTCTAGAATTTATAGTCTTTTGTATGCTTGGTCTTGGGCCTAGGGTTTTGTTAGCAGGCTCTACATTTGTTGCGTCATGGGGTTGTGCAGCCAACTCTTTATGGGTTGCATCATGGGTGGTATCTCGTGGAGGGTCACGTTTTCCTCCCATGGTATTGTGCTTGGGTTAAATAGTTGTGTTGTGGACCTCTGGATCTTGGTTTGTTATAGGTATGATGTTAAGAAGGGGTGTTGTATTGGTAAAACAGTGGAGGATTTAAAGCATGTTGTGGAGTTTATGTCACCTACCATTTGTGTTGATGGTCTGCTTTCCAAGTATATTCATTTCATTTGGGGCTATTATGATGAATTAGTGTGCTGGTGTCCTGACATAGTCGAAGAATATAAATTTTGGTATATTTATCCTTTTGCAGGTAGGGGAAATCCCTATAAAGATTTAAGTTAACCTCACGATGAATTTGACCTGCTTCTAAGGAAAATATAGATAAGCAGAAGGGGTGGTGAAATTGGTGCTCAGCCTATTCAGAGGGGCACAATATTATTTTCCCATGAATCAGTGGAATCCTATTTCAATGTTATCCCTACTGACGTGGGTCTAGAAATGAGAGAATTCAAGGTGAAGGTAGGAAAAGAAAGGAAGTCGTTATCTGCTTTGGAATTTCTTCAATATTTTAGTGGAAGGGTTCCATATCCAAGACACGCTGTAGGCAAGAAAAATATTCCTGAATTTAGTGGTTCTTCATTGGAAAATGAAGACACTATTGGGCACAGTTCTCAAAGATAAACAATTTGAGAAATATAACCTCTTTGCATCCTTGGAGGATGTTAAGCGAATGTTAAAGAACTCATTATTTAGTGTGGATGGAATTAATGCCCACCTGATACATGTTGAATGCCATGTACCCTGTGAATTAGAAGGTTGTGACCATGGTGAGTCACTTGTTTCTAGCGTTCGTGCTTTTGCTACAGTTTCCTCATCCAACGAGGGATAGTGTTGAAGGGTCGCAATTGGTTGTTGTTGGTAAACTTACCAAGTGGCGATTCTCTTGGTCAAGTTTGGACCAATATGGGCATTACTCCAGAGGGAGTATGACGATGTATGGTGTCGCAACCTAGTGTTTGGTGCTGGTCGTATCTTTTTGGTTTCGTAATGCTTGTGTTTTTTATGGATCCCAAAATGCACTATGTATCTTTCTATGATGGTTTTGAGAGAATTCTTTGGTCGCTCATTTGTTGATTTGAGAATACAATGTCTCTTGGGTTTTCTATGTGTATCTAGTGGGAAGTTTGTAAGCTCAACTGGGCAGTGTTTATGAAAATCTTTATACGTTAGTAGCTAGTTTATGTTGAGTTTATGTGGAAGAAGTGGAATTATTCTGTTGTAATTCCCTCGACTTGCACCAATTTATCCATGTATTTTTGTTTCTATGAATAATACAAAGCTTTGGAATTTACAAAAAAAAAAATTACTAATTTTACCTAACAAAATATTGTAAAATATTTTAATTTCTCAAACCTTAAGAAGCTATTATTAAAAAATAAATTCATAAAAAGTTAGTTGTGATCCTTTTTCATTTTATAAGAACCTTGCACAATTTGATCTTTGTATGAGCTTTTCACTTGCAAATTATACACACTTAAATTTTAAGCAATCCCTTCTTGACCTAATTCCCTAATATTTTAAGTCTTAACTTCACCTCCTTCTTGCACAGAATGCAGTTTATAAATGAATTAAAATTTAATATTAAACATTTTAGATGATATATATTGATATAATATGAGATAAGAATCATTGTATAAGGAGAAAACCATAAAAATATGTATGTTATAAGGAAGAAAAACTAAAAGTTTAAAATGTTGTGCCTGTGGATAAAACCATTACACAAAGAAATAATAGGTAGATTATTATATAACATAAAAATTAGAAGTTAGATTACACATAGGTGTTGATGGTTTTATCTATACAACTACATGTATAAGATTTTAAAAATGGGTAAAATTTTTCAAATTGAACATAAAATTTCAACACTATCCATAATGTTTATAGAATTAGTTCACCTCCTATTAATATACTAATTGATTGTGTGTGAGATGAATATAAATTATTTCTTGACATTCCTCTTCACTTCTTTGTGGGATTGTTTTGTATGTGTGTGTGATCATTAAAGATAATAATAAATATTTGAAACTTCATGGTCAACATATTGCAATATTTTTTACTTCAAACGATGGATATACACACTTTCTTACCCCTTCCCCCTCTCTTTAGAGTATGTTATGTAAATGAATGTGTGTGTAATAAATAGTTAATTTTTTTGGCATCTTTGAATCATTTCTATGACTTTGAAACCTCCTCTCCTTTCATGTATAAGTTGACATTTGCTATGAATCCAATTCATGGTGGCATATAAATTTGAAGATACCACAATCCTTACGTTAATAAGAGCATTCACACTGATCTGATAAAATTTCTCATCATAGAGTAGTTTTATTGGTTCAAGGGTGTAAAGAATGTAAGAGATATTGAGATAACCATAGTTGTTTTCCCCTTTAACTTAAAACAATAAGCTCCCTCAACTTGATAGTACTATCTCAATGGAGAAGCATCTCTAGCAAAACAACATAATTGATGGGAACTTGATTCACCTCCTAATGAGCTACCATTCAATTGGCGAGGATTGAACCTAGATGATCATGACCCTCCTCCAAATTCAAGATTTGTTTTTGTTACTTATATTTTAATGTCTATCTTTATTATAGCCCATTAGCCTCCACATTTAGATTTTTATTTTTGTACTTGATTATATGTCTATTTTGGTTTGGTTATATATAAACCTTTCATATTTCAATTTAGATTCTTTTATATCCATATCGGTGTAGACTAGGTGTCTATTTTTGGCTTGCGATGGTTATTTTGAAACACAATTTTTTTTTGCATAAGATGCATGTAGATGTAATTTTTAATAAAATATAAAGGTGTTATGTTTGTTAATGTTGACATGTCTAATAATATTCCAGGATAACTCCAATATTTTATTTATCTCCAAAACACTTAAGGTAGGGTAACACCATATAATACTCCTTTTATAGGATGACAAATACATGTTCCAATACCTCTTTGATGGGGAAACCTCCATGAGGAATGCCCAATACAAAGTGAATCACTTGACATATCCAATAAGGGGGAATCTATCCTATTATAGTTACTTAGTAGACCCTAACCCTAGCCACTAGTGTCCCTTACTTTAATGACTATGCCATATTACATTTATTTAATGTTAAGTACCTAATGGATTTTATTAAATAATAAATAACATATTGGTCCCCATGGCCACCATACCTATCATATTATTTTTTGTGTAACCAGCTCCAAAAATAGAAGAAAAGAGATATCAACACCTTAGAAATGAGCCACTTCGAGGGGGCAACCTCCAATACATTACATAAATGAACAATTCTTGGATGATACAATTTACAAAACCTCCTTTCTATATATAGGAGTCCATGTGGCCATAATGTAATCCTAGTGGGCCATAATGTAATCCTAGCCGACCTAAAAATAATAATTTAAGGGCACAATAATAACAAAATGGGGGTTACAAGGGTACAATAATAACAATAAAGGGGTTACATTAATAACAATAAGGGACTATATTGGTAATATAGGGACCTAACATGCCCCTCTCCTTCAAAAAAGTGTTGTCCTTAACGCTTGAGTAGCTCTGGGTGCGTCTGTATAAACTTCTCATCCTCCCATGTAGAATCTTTAGTGGGTAAGTTCTTCCACTTGATGAGATACTCTGAAATTGATCGATTCCGTAGCTGTCGAGTTCTTGTTTCCGTGACTGCTTCAGGTTCCAATATGACTTTTCCTTCCTCATCAAGTTCTGGAAATATTGTTTGAAATGGAAGATTTTCACCTATAACCTTTTTTAAGCATGAAACATGGAAAACTGGATGCACTCACGAAGAAGCAGGAAGCTCTAATTTGTATGCCATAGTACCAATCTTTTGCAACACCTTGTAAGGACCATAATGCTTTGGCGATAGTTTATTATCTTTCTTAGCTTGCTTGAGGGAAATTTGTTTGTATGGTTGTAGCCGTAAAAATACCCAATCTCCTACATCAAAACTTCTCTCGCTGCGATGTTGATCTGCCTGTTGTTTCATTCGATTTTGTGCTCAATTTAGGTTATCCTTTAAGAGTTGGAGAACTTCTTGTTGATGCTCGATGTGATCTTCCACTGCTTGAACCTTCGAATTTTCCCTTAAATATGATGTGATAGATGGTGGATGATATCCATAAAGTGCCATAAATGGGGTCATATTTGCTGCAGTATGGAAGGAAGTGTTATACCACCATTCAGCAAGAGGTAACCACTTGACCCATTGTGTTTGTTTATCAGATACAAAACAACGAAGATATCCTTCCAAACATTTATTTAATATCTCAGTTTGACCATCAGATTGAGGATGATAAGATGAGCTATGAGCTAATTGAGTACCCAAACAAGAAAATAACTCCGTCCAAAAATTTCCGGTAAAAATGGGATCTCTGTCACTCACAATAACCCTTGGGCTTCCATGTAGCTTTTGAAGTCTATCCATAAATTTAGTAGCAACTGTACTTGCTTTAAATGGATGAGATAATGCACAAAAGTGTGCATACTTAGTAAGTCTATCAACTACCACCATGATGACATTCTTGCCTTCGGACTTCGGTAAACCTGTGATAAAATCCATTGAAATCTCCTCCCAACGTTGACTTGGAATGGATAAAAGTTGTAGAAGTCCCGGGGTCTTAATTGTCTCCACTTTATTCTGCTGGCAAACCAAACATTCCGCCACAAACTTTTGAATATCAGATTTAAGGCCATCCCAAAAAATTCTTTCTTCACCCTGTGGTAAGTTTTTAAAAATCCTGAGTGTCCTCCTAAGGGAGAAGTGTGCAATTCCAGAAGAATATTTTGTTTTAGTTGGGAATTCTTACAAAGATATAAGCGATCTTTGTACCATAAGGAATCATTTTCCAACTAAATGTATCAGATGTACTAGGATCTTGCTGCAACTTTTGAATGAGTGTCCATACATCTTTGTCCTTCTTCCATTCATCTCTTGCTTCGGTTATCCAATATGGTTGGACAATAGAAATGGCACAAAGCAATGCTTCCACCTCTTCATTCTTTCTTGAGAGTGCATCTGCAACAACATTAAGCTTTCCTTTTTTGTAGATTATTTCAAAGTCATAACCCAACATCTTTGTGACCAATTTTTGCTGCTCTTCTGAAGATAGTATTTGTTCCAAAAAGTGTTTAAGACTATCATGATCAGTTTTTACCTTGAAGTGTCTTCCCATTAGGTAAGTTCTCCATTTCTTTAGTGCATGCAGTATTGCTAACATTTCCTTTTCATAAATAGGTTTTTGTAAATACTTTCCTTTGATTGGACGACTTTCAAAAGCAATGGGTCTTCCTTCCTGCATTAAAACAGCACCAATTCCATTTCCTGAGGCATCACATTCCACGATAAAGGTTTTTGTGAAGTCTGGCGTAGCTAAGACCGGTGCTAGGCACATTGCCTCTTTAAGATGTTCAAAGGCCTTAGTTGCTTCAGGAGTCGATGAAAATGCATCTTTCTTCAATAATGTTGTTAGAGGTGCTGCTATTCTTCCATAATTCTTAACAAACTTACGATAATAGCCTGTTAACCCGAGAAATCCTCGCAACTGCTTTATTGTCTTAGGGACTTTCCATTCCTTAATGGCTTTAATTTTGTTACGGTCTACTTTAACACCCTCGTGGGTTATAATATGACCCAGATATTCCACCTCTTGTACTCCAAAGAAACATTTGGATGCTTTTGCATATAATTGTTTCTCCTGCAATAGTTTGAGCACACTGTCAACATGTTCAACATGATCCTTCCAAGACTTGCTATAGATTAGTATATCATCAAAAAATACTAGCACAAATTTTCTAAGGAAGGGTTTGAAAATGGAATTCATCAACCCTTGAAATGTAGAAGGTGCATTGGTAAGGCCAAAAGGCATGACCAAAAATTCATAATGACCCTCATGAGTTCGAAATGCTATTTTTGGAATATCTTCATTTTTCATTCTAATTTGATGATATCCTAAACGAAGATCCAACTTGGTAAAATAAATTGCTCCATGTAGTTCATCCAATAATTCATCAATCACAGGAATGGGAAATTTAGCTTTAATGGTGAGCTTATTGAGATCCCTATAATTCAGACACATTCACCATGATCCATCCTTCTTGTGTACCAATACTACAGGAGCAGAGAAAGAACTTTGACTAGGTTGAATTATACCCGCCTCTAACATTTCTGCAATCATACGTTCAATTTCACTCTTTTGGATGTAAGGATATATATAAGGCCTGATGTTTGGAGGAACACTTCCTGGAATCAAATGAATAGCATGATCATGATCACGAATAGGTGGTAGTCCTTTGGGAGTTTCAAACACCTTAGAATGATTGTCCAAGACTTGTTCGAGATCTACAGAAATAGATGATTTTGATGTTGGAACCTCTAGGGAGCATAATTGTGCAATTACACCTCGTTGTTCTTTCTTTAGAAGCTTTGTCATGAAATTTGAGCTTATTATCTTTCTTGGCTTCCCTGCAATACCCTATAATTCGACTTCCTTTCCTTCTGAAAAAAAATTCAAGAAAAGTTCTTGAAAATTAAAAGCTACCGTCCCCAAAGATTGTAACCATTGTACTCCTAGTACAACATCAACACCTCCCATAGGAATGGAAAGAATTGGACTAGTCAATACATATTCCCGCATGGTTAGCTTTATATTATGGCATTTTCCAGAGCAATTTATAGTTCCTCCATTTGCCACCATCACTTGACATTCTGGTGCTGGGTATAGGAAACAATTTAATTCCTTGGCTACCTTACAATGAATAAAATTATGGGTGTTACCTGAATCAATCAACACTATTACCTTTTTCTTCTTGATATGTCCTTCTATCTTGAGAGTTTGAGGAGTGGTAATTCCTACCAGTGCATTACACGATATGGTCGGATTCATTTCTTCCTCTTCTAGGGATGGTTCCTGGTGTATATCCTCTTCTTGTTCATTTTCTTCTTCTTCTTCAAAATCTATGTAAAATAATTTCTTCTTAGCACACTTATGACCTTTAGTGTATTTGCTATCACAACTGTAGCAAAGGCCTTTTTCTTTTTTTTCTTCCAATTGTTGTGGTGTCAACCTTGTAGGTTGTGGAAATCTAGGTGGAGAAACACTTCCTTCTTTATAGAAGTGAGTGGTAGGCTTCCTTGTCGCTATAATTTTACATTCAATTTTTCTTGCCAACCTAAATGCCTTCTCCAATGAATTAGGTTCCAAAATGCGAACTTCATGTTGGATGTTATCCTTTAAAGTGCCTATGAAGAGATAAATCCTGTGTTCCTCTGGAATATCAGTTACCCTTATATTCAATTTTTGGAAGTCCTCACTGTGCTCCCCCACTAAACCCTTTTGTTTGAGATTTATCAATTGGCTAAAGAAGGTGTTGCTCTTTGTATCCTCATAATGTGCTATCATTTCCTCCGTAAAAATTGACCAAGTGACAATTTTTTTACGGGAGAAAAGCCATCAATACCATACAAATGTATTTTGTTCTAAATGTAAAGTTGCAATGCGTACCTTTTGTGTGTTTTGCACATTATTGAGATCAAAATATTGCTCCATCTGTAGTATCCATGTTATAGGATCCTTTCCATCAAATTTCCTCATATCCATTTTTGGAATATGGTGGTTCTTCCTTCCAACATTAGAGTTTATGAAATCATGATTAACATTTATTTTGTTCTCATCATGAGTTTCCTCTACTATCTTTTCACCATTAGGAAACATTTCTTGTATCAACTTTGTTAAACCTTCTATGTCTACTTTTAGATCATTCTTCATGTTTTCCATTTTAGATTCCATGCTAGCTTCCATGTCATCTATCTTAGATTCCACGTATTTCTTCAAACCATCCATATTATTCTTCACACCATCCATCTTTGCTTCCACGCCTTTCTTCAAAACTTCCATTTCATTTTTTGCTGCTCTTTGCGAGAGCGAAATTTGGTGCACTTGCTCTTGTAATTTTGATAGATCATGTTGTAATTCTTCATCTTCATGAGTCATAGTAGAGCCTTCTGAAGGCTTAATGGGTGTTGAATTATTTTTACGGGGCATTTTTTTAGAACCCAATACTGATATCTATTCTACAATGTGCCCTTGGAATCAATTCAAATTGATTTTTCAAACAAGACTTATGCAATTCGGAAAAAAATACACGCCTTTTTCTTGCTTTTGAGGAGCTCGATATTGAAATTTGATTATATCTGTGATTGTGGCTCTTCAAAATCTGAAATTAAGCACTAAAGTAGCCCTATGAATTCTCTTTTGAATGCCATAGGTCTGACCTGATTTGGATTCTCCAAGACAAAGTTATGTCCAATCTCCCACAATGACTTAATTATGGACTGGTTTAGTAGAGCGAACTTGTACGACTTGCCACGTGTCACTGTTTCATCCTTTGATGCAGGAGCATCAAGACCAATTTTCGTTTTTAAATATGTAATAAAGGGGGGTGTGAAATTTTAATTGTTTATTAATTAATTTGTTATTTTTAATAAAGTAGGGGATAAATTATAAAAGTGAGGATTTTGTAAATATTATTTTATTAATTAAAAGGATATGAGAGAAAATAGAATTAGGTAGAAAATTTAGAGAGTAGGAGTGCTATGTACGAGACTTAGTTGAGTCCACACCTAAAATGAATTTAAATTAGATTTAGTTGAGGATTAGGTGGAGAGATTTTTGGAGTGAATTAAATTCATTATTTATGTATAAATATGAGTGGTTTTTGTGAGAGGGCACCATGAATAGTTGAAGGCTAGTTGAGAGTGGAGTGAGTGAGAAGTGGTTTGAAGGAGCCAAGAGCCGAGGAAGATGTAAATACTGTCTGTTGGCTAGAAAATTTTTGATATGGTTATATGTAGTTGATTTGAATGGCTCTTTTTGCCTTCATGTACATTTAAGTTAAATGTTTTTCATGATTTTATTATAAAAAATTTGAGTATTTTCATAGATAGTGACACAGTTGTATTCTTATATGCGGGTTCTACTTTCTAGCAGAATTCCTGCATCATTTTGGTATCAGAGCTGGTGCACGAGGAGTTTTGATTGTATGGTTTGAGGATAAATATTCTTGATTTAAATGTTGTGTAGAATTGTGTGAATCGATCTCAGAATGGATCGATTTCACAACGTGATTTTCTTATTGATGTAAATTTATACAGTGCAAGGGTACAATGTTGTTTTTGCAGATAGTGTTCAATGGGATGGTTTGATTACACGTTCTATTGTGTAACAAACAACAAAGAGGGATTGGGAAATTGAAATCGCATTTGAGATTTTATTTATAATCGATCTGCATGAACCACAATGTGTGGATGGAGAGTCTAAACCATGTGAGTTTTGTGTATCTACTGATTTTAGAACGTTTGATTAAGTTGCAAATTGGATTTTCCAATGTTGGACGAGCTTGTGACTACAATGTGTCATTTTAATATATTGCAGCAAAATGAAATTCAATTTTGAAGTCGAATTGGGGAAATGTCATCCTTAATTGGAATTCTCTGAGAAGCCACGCAAGCATGAAGTGTTATGATGTTGGATGCATTAACATCTGCTGAAGGTTGGAATGAATGTGCAGGTCGGATTTGTGTTTGTAGGTGATAGGCGCAGAGAAAAAATGTGACAACGTGTTGTGCAGAGGCAGATGCGGATGAATGGAGCTGAAGCTATGATTAATGAAGTCGATCTGTGTCCGTGGTGAAGTGTTAACATTCAACAAGAACAAATTGCGTTGAAGCAGTGAATAAATCGCCTGAAGCTGCATTTGAGAGGACGGTAACAATCTTCAATTTTTGAATTATGTGGATCTGGAATGTATGTAGGAGAAAACAAAACTCTGCGTAGGCTTGGAACGCCCTCAGGAGCAGAATCTGGTGTGAGCTTGGTTCGTGTGATGAAGAACTACAACTGCAAAAACCGTGTTGATAGAACTGAGCCGGCGTTGAATAACATTCAGTAAGTGTAATGACCAGCGTTTAAACAGTGGCAAATTTTTCAGATGTAGCGTGCTTGAAGGTAACGCGTGGTTCGAAGTTTGTGAATGATTGTTGTTGATTATATGCCAAGTAGACTCGTTGTTGCAATATCTATGAATATGATGGTCCATCGATCTTTGTTGTGATAATAGATTGAAGTTTGGGATCATTGCTGTGATAATCAATTGAAGCTTGGGTTCTTTGCTGTGAAATCGATCTGAATGTTAGAACATCAATTTCTTTTGCATGATGGTTGATATGAATGTTGGGTGTTTGTTGTGATGGTCGATTGTTATAGCCATCGATTCTTAAATTGCAATGAAAGTATGAATTGCTGCGTATTTTTCATAATTCAATTGCTTTTTTAGTCTTTATCTGGACCAGATGGTGATTGGTATGAGTTTGTTTTAAGGCTGGTGGAAGCAATGAATTTGAACAACAGTAAAATGGAAGAATAACATCTGATGGAACGTAGCGGTGAGATTTGTATCAGGTCGGAAGTCCTTTGAATTGGGTCGTTGAATGAGGTATGAGCCAATGTTTAAATGCGTTGAACATTGGAATGATGTGGAAACCAAATGGTTGTTAGTTTCTTAAATGTTTTATAACCTTTGATTTGTGGAATGTGATGGCAAGCCGTGGACATAAATGTTGATGATAAAGATGTGATTCATTATTGTATTGGGTTTTGAATGAAGTTTACAAATGAAAAGTCGAAGATTGAATATTCACATGAATGGAAAATATGTTAATATGGAGTTTGGGATTCCATTGCAATGATATGTGTGGATCGAAGTCTTATAAGGGAAAGGGGAGCTTATATTTGAATTATTTAAAATTCAAATAGTTGATTTAAATTCATGAGATGGGTTTGAGTTATATGGTTTTATAACCATTATGATAAAAATAAGCTTCCGCAAGGAGATGGTTTGGTCTATAATAACCAGGAGATCAAATTTTGCTTTCATGTAGATTGCCCAGATTGTTGGGATTGTTGAGGTTGCAGATTTAAAATTATTTGGGCATTTATTGAGATGCATTTTTATATGCACATAGAAAGTGTGATTGTGAGTTTAGCAGGGTTTGTCCGCTACGGGACACCCAAAGAATTGGTTGTTGTAACACATGTGTGCTAAAGTGTTGTTGCAGCAAATTGTAGTAAGAGGTTGCCAGGGATTGGTCCCAGGACAAAGAGAAGCCAAGCGCAGGAGGAGAAGTTGCATTTTTATGAATGAAAAGTCTGAAGGATTGCGGGGAAGTGGCTTAAATGAAGTCCACACGTGAACAGATGCAGTTCACAAAGGAGGGGAAGATGACTGTTGATAGTCATTTTCGGAGGTCTGATGAAGAGTACGAGTAGGAGAAGGCTGAGATAACAATTCACCTTGAATTTTTAATGAAGTTGTTGCAGGAAAATATGAGGAACCAGACACATGGTTGGACCATGAGAAAGAAGGTGAAGTGGCAGAATCTACACGCAAGAAGGGAAAAGCAGGTAAACATACAGTTGATGGAGGAGCTGAGGAAGCTCGAGCAAATGTTGAGTTGTGAAGAACTCAGAGAGGCTGAGTTAAAAATGGATGTTTCCATTTGTGGCCCGAAACATGGCGAAATTCTGGGTAAAGAGATTAGTGAGGAAGATCTCATGAACTATGGGGATAGTTCAGAAGCCTCTGAAGATGTGTTCGTAAGAGAAGCAAGTGAGGCTATGAAGCCTTGCAATTTTTCTCACACTTTATGTATGTTTGCAGGATGTGCAAAAGATGGTGAGCAGTCTGATGGAACTGTCACAAAGGAGAATGAAAGAAAATTATGGTAGAGAATTCCTTTCAGAGAAGGAATGTGATGATTGGTCAACGGCAAAGGAAGGTATGGAAAGTTGTGTAAATTTCCGAGTTATACTCCAGTTGAGATTGTTAAGTTATACAGGAAGTTAGATCTACAAAGAAGAGAGTTGGAAAAGCAAAGGATCTATTTTCAGGGAAAGTTACTGAAAGACACAGAACAGGGAAAAATTTTTCAACCAGATGATGTGGATGAGGGACTAACTGATAGTCTCACAGAGGAATTGAATCAGCATACTGATGTGCTGATGGAGGAGGGAATTTTAGAGCAGCATATTGAAATGTTGCCAGCAGCAGAGAAAGGGGCACTGAAGCCTTATGTTTTTTATTCTAACAATTGTTTTGTGGGTACAGGTTTTATTGCTGATACTGAAGGAAATCTATTGGATCGAGAAATTGAACTAATTAGGAGGATAATGATGAAGATATCCCAGAGGAGGCTAGCAACAGTAAAACAAAGAAGAAGCAGCAAGAGAAAGACAACAAAAGATTGTGAAAGCATAGCCAGTGGGGAAATGCAGCATAAAGTGTGGAGACCTGGAGAAGAAAAATAAATAGAAGCAGCGACAAGTGGGAAGTTGCAACACAAGATATGGGATCCAGGCAAACAGAGATCTGAACACATGATCAAGCAATCATGATTAATTTCAACCTTGGGAGTCTGATGCAGGAGCATCAAGGCCAATTTTCATTTTTAAATATGTAATAAAGGGGGGTGTGACATTTTAATTGTTTTATTAATTAATTTTTTATTTTTAATAAAATAGGGGATAAATTATAAAAGTGAGGATTTTGTAAATATTCTTTTATTAATTAAAAGGATATGAGAGAAAATAGAATTAGGTAGAAAATTTAGGGAGTAGGAGTGCTATGTACGGGACTTAGTTGAGTCCACACCTAAAATGAATTTAAATTAGATTTAGTTGAGGATTAGGTGGAGATATTTTTGGAGTGAATTAAATTCATTATTTATGTATAAATATGAGTGGTTTTTGTGAGGAGAACACACTTGAATAGTTGAAGAGCTGAGATAGTTGAGAGTGGAGTGAGTGAGAAGTGGTTTGAAGGGCCAAGAGCCAGAGGCCGCCCAATGTAATATTTGGCTAGAGAATTTTGATATGTTTATATGTAGTTGATTTGAATGGCTCTTTTTGCCTTCATGTACATTTAAGTTAAATGTTTTTCATGATTTTATTATAAAAAAATTGAGTATTTTCATAGATAGTGACACAGTTGTATTCTTATATGCGGGTTATGCTTTCTAGCGGAATTCTTGCATCATCCTTCAAATATGAAATTGATAGCAAAGAAACTATAGTCTGTGTACTTGCAACCACTTTTTACGGCACTCAAATCCGATGCTCAGAGAGAGAGTTATTGAACTTTTCCCACGATCACCTCTTTGAGATGAAATTCGGGAGCCTGAAAAAGCACCACCTTCCAGAGATCATATCTCCAAAAATATTGTGAATCAAGCTCTAAAATGTTTTGATGAGTTTCCTCAGGATTTCAGCTTCGTACCCTAAAAATTTCAGATTCTGAACCTTTGTAGAAAAAAAGTTATAGCGAAAATTCCACGATGACCTATTTAGGAGCCTGAAAAAAGACCTAACTTCCACAGATCATATCGCCGAAAATATTTCGAACCAAGCTCTGAAATTTTTAGACGATCTTCCTCAGGATTTTGGCTTTGTACCCTAAAACTTTCAGCTTCTGAAACTTTGTAGAAAAAAAATTATAGCGAAAATTTCATGATGACCTTTTTGGAGCAGCGAAACCCTAGAATCCAAAGCTCTAATACCAAATGTTGTGTAACCAGCTCCAAAAATAGAATAAAGGAGATATCAATGCCTTAGAAAAGAGCCACTTCGAGGGGGCAACCTCCAATACATTACATAAATGAACAATTCTTGGATGATACAATTTACAAAACCTCCTTTCTATATATAGGAGTCCATGTGGCCATAATGTAATCGCCGTGGGCCACAATGTAATCCTAGTCGACCTAACAATAATAATTTAAGGGCACAATAATAACAAAATGGGGGTTACAAGGGTACAATAATAACAATAAAGGGGTTACACTAATAACAATAAGGGACTATATTGGTAATATAGGGACCTAACATTATTAAACTATAATGGACCCTTATCCCCCCATTACATCATTAGGGGTTATCCCACCATTACACCCCCCTTTGAAAATCATTACCATTAATACTTGACCTATGTGTAGATCAGTAAGCCAAGGTGCCATGTATGGGTGTTGCCATTAATTTTAAGAATGAATTCATCTAAGAAATGCATCCATAAGCCCAAGTCTTGAATATTGGTGGTGTCATCAATAATAAGAATGAAGTAGTTAAAGATATGCATCCACAAGACTGGGTTACATGTATGGGTGTGCATCCCAACTCAACACTAATGACACATGAAACAAATGCATGTTCAGGTTCTTTGATGAAGATGCTCACCAAGGTCATATTGATGGAAATATCATTCCACCCACATATTAAGACCACCTAGAATAAAAATATCATCTATATTTCCCCGAAATTGTGTTTATAGATCTTAAGGCAACACTACCATTGGAGAAGTTTGAAATGGAAAATAAATAATTAAAATTTACTTTTGACTTCTTGAATGATGTTCACATAGAGGTGCATGTTCATAAAATCAAAGCTCAAAGTAGTTGTCTTCAAATAAGTGAAAAATGTCCTATCATATTCATCATGAACTTATTCTAAATCATACCATACAAATATGTCTCAATAAATTTCACTTAAACATTCTATAATCCACTCTATGATTATCTACATCATGTGAGTTTTCTAGGGCTTTGAGGTTGCAAGTTTAAAGAATTTTAATTTTCATGAAACTTATTAGAATTACTAGCATGAACCCAATTTAAATATGACAACCATTTTTCTTCTAATGCCACTAAATTGATTGCAATTTGGTGAATAAAAAAAAAGAAATATGCACTAAAAGAATTTCTTGTGATGATTTTGAGTCAGGACTTATATAGTTTGTAACTTCCATGGTACATCCAAAAATATCTACTATGAAGCCAATTATGAATGGAACCCCAACTTTGTTTTTAATGACAATGATATGGTTGTAATATAGTTCATATATAAAGAGACAAGTGTGTGCAAAAATTGTTTGTGATAGTTTTGAGGCTACAACTTGAAATGGTCATAACTTTTGTGATACTTCTCATAATTACTATTACAACCCCAATTCAAAAATGGATCAAGCACTCTTCTTATAATGAAATTCTAATGCTTGTATTTCGTTCTAAGAAAATTTGTATTTAAATAAATAAATTTAATGCTCTCCCTTGGTCCAATAAAGTGTTATGATACCACTTGTTATGATCCTTAATATTAAAGATGAATATTAAATAATATGTCTAAGAATATGCTAGGAAAACTCCAATGCTTTATTTTTTCACTAAAACCCTTAAGGTAGGGTATTTCCATGTAATAAACATTTTATGTAAGGATAACCACTTACTCATGTGCCTCTTCAAAGGGAAACCCTGCAAAGAAGAAATGCGCCAATGGAAAGTTAATTACTTGAAAAATATCATAATGAGTATTCTATCCTTATTTATAGTTACCTAGAAAACCCTAACCCTAACCACTAATGGACCCTACATTAATAATTGGATCATATTACATTTATTGGATTATAACAACCTAATGGACCTTTTTAGTAATAACTAGCACAATAGTCCTCACCCACGTTAGATTAAACGGCCAAAAAACCTAACATATTATTAACTCTCATTGGCCTTTAGGCCCCCATTACATCATTAGTTGGATCCCACCGAAAGGAGAAATTTCTTCCAAAAAAATTAAAATAGAAGGGTACAAAGTACAATCCAAACAATTTTTTAAGGCAATCAAAAATCATTTTTACATGCCATTGTGTGCTTAATAATTTAGGTAGGAGAGCTAAATAATGATGAGTTAAATAATCGAGAAGCATTTGTAATATAATGGTTCGGTTCACTAAAGCACACACAGATTTCGTGTTCAAATATTTGTAGTTTATTATTAAAATAAAAAAAATAGAGCATTTATATTGGGAATGTGTTATATTCTTTGCATTCTTATTTATATATGTTTTTCGTATGCATCAAGCATGCTAAGAGGGTTTGAACGGGGACAAACCCTTGGAAAAACTTTGGGTTGTTTTTTGTTTTCTTTTGGAATACTTTGTGATTTTTTATTTATGTTTTTTCAACCCATTGTAATCTAATCACAAATTAAGGGATTGATGCATTAATCTAATTCTGGTTACAAAATTAAGGTTTTGGATGTTTTAAAATAGCTAAATAATGCATTATGTATATAGTCAAGTAAATACAGTAAATAAGAGAGAGGTGTCACTCTAAGGCTCGTTGATTTTCCTAGTTAAGAGTTTCCAAAATAAATATCTATGTACTTTGTGGATCTTTCATTGTTATTCTTTCTATTTTGCCTAAGAATCTATATGCATTGTTTCACTTCAAATGTTTAAGAACTTGCACTTTAATGCTCAAGTTTTTTCTTCTTGATTCGAGGTTTTCTCCCAAAAAAAAAAAAAAACAGAGAGAGATTTATATGTGCTTATTTGTTTGTTGTTGTTCACATTTCCATGTGTGTGTTCTAATTTTTTACATCTTATTTCACATTTGTACATATGGAGAACAAACAATGATAATAACATAATAATTTTCTGACTTAAGTTTTTTTTGAAAAATTGTCTAAAAGCATAGCTTACGTAGTTTTATGGATCAATTATTCACTACTCCCACAAGTTAGAATTAACATAAAAACCAATTTATTTGTCACGTGCTAAATGAGGACAACCACAAGGGACTGATGTCCCCTATCAACATAATGATGAATTAGTTTCAAGTGAATATACTTTCTTGCTCAACCTTAACCTCCTCATTTATGGCATGTATTATGAGCATGTTTACGAAATAACTATTAAATACACCTATATTGTAACTTTAAATTGATTTTACACCTATAAAATTTCTTCTCTAATGGATAAACTAAGTTATCCCCCTTCGTGATTCCCTAAAAAACAACTACATAAAATCAACAATATATAGACATCAAATTAAATTTAAATGTTATGTTTTATCACTTCATGGGTTTAGAACAAATACCTTAACTTTGAAATATCGTTTGATGAAAGAGTTGCAGCCAGTGTTGGTGCTTCTCATATCTTCTTGTAGAATTATTGTTTTGTATTCAAAATGTTTTCAATGACAATTAAAAGTATTTATTTTTGTCTATATGTTTAAATTTAATTTCCCACACATAATAAAGTCCATTTTCGCTTACAAAAAGCTCAAATCACTATCATATACGGTTGTCTAACCTTTGAGTAAACTTCCCTCTCTAATAGGGTATTTGATGAAATCCAACAATGAAAGATCATGATTTTGATAATGAAATCATGCCATTTCATAAATTATCAGCCTAATTTATAAATCCCCATTTTTATTAATACTTTATACTATAATTTCAATAATTAAAACTTGTAATTACAACAATAAATCAAAACCAATATTAATATAAAAAAATCTGTCTTACTATAATTTTAAATTCCTCTCTATCATATTGGATGTACTAAGTATTTTACACCTAAATGTTATTAATAACATGTGTATTAAAAATTTAAAGCCCATTAATTTTTACACAATCGAAAGCATATATATATATATTAAAATCAACGTTCTATTCATTCATAAAAAAGGAAGTACATCAGTAGTAAAATGCAGGTAGTCTCACTCCGACTAGGTTTGTTGACTACCGCGATCAGCATACAACAAAAAAAACAGAAAGACAACTAAAGACACAGTCCATAAATTAGGAGGCCAAAAACACCAGAAAACACATAAAACAAGTAAAACACCTGTAACCATGCTAGTCATCTGAAGTAATTGAAGATGGGTTGTCCAAGGTTGTCCTAGGAGGAGGTGGAGGGTGGAAAGAACACTGGACATGTTGTTCGAAGTGGGTCATCCAAGATTCCAGCTTCTCAACCTTCTCGTTTAACAGGTTCTGGCCTCGCTAGACCACCACAACTCACTCTCGACATGGCACTGGAAGTAGTGCGTCTTGTTCAAGGTGGCAATGAGATTAACATGCTCTTCTTGGCGTACCCGCTCTAAGGTTTCTAGGCATTCTAGTACCTTCCAGATCAATTCCCAACAATTCTCCAAACAACACTAATGGTCTTCTCTCCATCCACGCCTCACACATCTTCCCTTCCCCCTTCTGCCCATGCCTCCATGTCGCATCACTCCACCCCGTTGTTGAGGCTGCAGAGTGTGACCCCCACGACCAGTCATCGAGCCACCACGACCACCGCGGACCCCAGACGTTGCCCGACCCGAACAACCAAAAATCCTGCCACCCCGACCAGTTCTAGTTTTCACCTCTTCTACCACTGTCACCTGCATTGGAGACTCTCAAATCCCCTGTCCAACTGAACTGAGCTTTGACGGGGAAGAGGACCGACCACTACGAGGAACCAGACACATTTTAATATAATCAACACTGATTCGAGGAGACATAGAAAGCCAATGAACTGGTACACAAACAACAACTTCAACCACCAAGGATCGCCCCACCCACTCCGACAGGACTACAAACATCCTGACCAGGAGAATAGTAGGGACCAACAATTTCCAACTAACAAGAGGGAGTTAAGCCTGTACTTCGTCTCCCTCAACCCTTCGCAGAATTCCCACTAGACAAACCACCCGAAAGCTTATACACCCACGACGCAGAGACCACTTAAACACACAAAATCCCCAGGAAGAACTACGAAAGAGAGCAAGCCAATTTCCACGCAGACGTAGAGGGGAACCCACTAACTTGTAGCAAGACCATCGAATGGCCTGCACCACTAGACGCTTCCCTCCTCTCCCATGTGAAGACATTGTATACCACACAACATAGAGGAAATTAACCAATTTGCTAACCCAAAAGCCAGGGAGGGGATGTCGGTGACAGAGTCACCACATTTCGCAAGCAAGGTTCCCCCACGTCTTCCTCCTCCTGCTCTCAGAATGCCAATTGCATTCACCGAACCAATACCACGCCCAGAGACACACACCACCCTCCATAAACCTTCGTCAATAAGCTCCTCCCACTCATTTTTAGGTTGATGGAGTTTTCACACAGACTGCCATAACACCTCCCATACATAAGTAGATGTGAAAGGACGGGGAAGCTAGTCCGTCTACCAATGACCATGTGGTGATCATAATTGCCCACGTGTTACCATGTGTGCCTAGCTCAACACCCTTATCGGAGAAATAAAAAACTTTTATATTACTTATATAATTAAAATTATTTTTATTTTTATATTTATTTAAATAAATGTATATAAATTTTAAAAATAATATATATATAAATATAAATATATTTTTATATTTATTTAAATAATAAATATTTAATTAAAAAAACATTATATTTTATTGTAAAAATTACTACATTGTTATTTATATAAATAATTAATATTTTATTAAATAATTCCCACGAATTAATATATTATAAGCTTATTTAAGAAAGCCACCTATACACACACCCCTAACACTAAATTCTGAAAGTACAAGCAATCATTAAGATTTAACAACTTTTGAAGGTTCCCATGATAATGTAAAGAATGATATTCAATCTTGACGTGGCTGAGGTAAAGAATGATCTTGAATCTTAGACGTGGTTGACATGTAAAGTTTTATATATATATAAATCTTAGACGTGGTTGATATGTAAAATTATATATATATATATATATATATATATATATATATATATTTTATAAAGAAAGATATTGAACTTTTAAATTTATAAATAATTATTTAAATGAGAATTAAATTTGGATGTGGGATAATAATTATTTTTTTAAGTTATTTTATATTAAATATACATAATTTTATTAATATCTTTTTAATATAATAATTAATTAATTAATTGTAAAATGAGTTATGGGTTTTGAATAAACAATAATTATGTGTATTATTAATATAGATTATAAATATTACACAGTGTTATTTGGGAAATTTCTAACAATATGAATAACTTTGGAAGTCTTTAATTAATAATATAGATCTATTTTAAATATTGATCTACCAAGCTTCTAGAGGGATTAAATATTTTGAGTTGTAAAATTTGTTAATATGTAAAAGTTAAAAAAAAATTGTACCAAAATAGATTTGATCCCTCTACCAAGGGGCTCAAGAGAATAAGCCTTTTGAGTTGTAAAATCTATTAGTATGTAAAAAATTGGAAAAAAAATGTACCTTAAGAGATTTGATCCCTCTCGATGCTTGATAGATATAGAGTTGATATAGTTGACAATAAAATATTTTAATCAATGTATTTATTAAAATATTTAAATTATTTTATTTATGACCTACATTATCAATTTAAAAATGTATCTTTGTTACGAGTACATTTTTAAATACATGTACTCTACATATTGAGAAGTAGAAAGCATATACCATGGGACAAAATATCTCTCTTTCTCTCAAAGCTACACATATATATACATTGATTTTTTATTTATTAATATTTTAATAAAATTTATACAGTTTTTTAGGAAATACCTCATTGGACTATTAGCAGAGCTTAACCCAAAGGGTGTCCAGGAAAATTGATCCTGTGACCTCCAATTAAGTCGATCAATTGAGCTAACCTTCAAAGCTATTTTTATAAAATGTTACTTATCAAGTTCATATTAAAAGGAATTAAAAATTTCTTGGAGATACTAAAAGGGGGGTGAATCGGTATTTCTTTTACAATTGTTATTTTACCAATTTTTAGATCACTTATAATTAGAACACAAAACGAACAATATAGAATAAATGATCTTATTAATCAGAAATAATGAAGACTTCAATCCTTTTCTTTACAATAAATTAGGTACAATAATGTATAGGGCTCCAACCCTAGATGAAGACACCAATTTTTAGTCCACCAGGCTCCAACCTGTACTTTTCCAAGCACCGACTTGGACTTCAGGAGGCTCCAACCCTAGGGTTCCAACCCTATCTTCCCAAGGCTCCAACCTTATCTCTATGAGGCACCAACCTCTAGGGCTCCAACCCGATCTTCCTGAGGACTCTTATCCTCTAGGGCTCCAACCCTATGTTTCAATTCTTCAAGATAAGGTCAATTGTTCTTCAAGGCTTCCAATTCCTTTTGCAACAAGCCTTGACAATATCTTAAAGATCCTCTTCAAAAATTCCCTCAACTAATCTTCAAAGCACTTAACTCATCAATGACAACTTTATCTTCTCATAAGGTGTCTCCACAACTTTTCATGTCACCCAAACAAAATTCTTCAAGGTTACTTCATGATGGCTTAAAAAATGAATCAGGGTCTCTAATAATGTCTCCAAGATCAGCTTCAGGATGTCAACACAAGGTATTTAGTAATGCTCCAAGGTATCTTCAATAAGTTTCCCCAAAATAGTCCAAATTATACTCTTCAAATTATACTCTTAAAATGATCTCCAACAAGTGTAAATTTTCAAAATTTCATGCTCTAGATAACCAGGTGAAGTTTCAACAATTGCTTCACCATAACAAGAATGCCCTAATACTCTCAAATGATAATGATGTCCAATTCTAGTGTTTCCAA
The DNA here is from genome assembly GCA_034641835.2 of Pinus albicaulis. Lineage (NCBI taxonomy): Eukaryota > Viridiplantae > Streptophyta > Pinopsida > Pinales > Pinaceae > Pinus > Pinus albicaulis. The sequence goes on from CM076572.1 coordinate 1,395,511,007, forward strand.
TAAGGGCTTCAATATGTCTTAAAACTTCTGCTACAAGGGTTCTTTAGTGGCTTATTTTAAATTCACTTCAAGACCTGATCTTAGGTCTGTTCCAATGAACCTCTAAGACTTCCTAAAAAAATTTATTCAAAAAATCTTCAAAGATTGCTTCTACAGATGTCTTTAAATAGCTCAAAGATCAAGGTCTTTAAAACGAGACCAATATTGTACTTTGAACGTTCCAATCAAGGTCTACAACTTCAAACTCTTTAAAGAGTATCCTTATCACTGTAGTTCCAAGATTGTGCTCTACTTTGATCTAGTTTTGTTCACAAGGGAAGACAAGAGTCACTGTACTTCATTGTTCAAGGCCACATGTTCATTTATTCCTTCCAAATTTCCACTGTCCAAGTGTGCAGAGTTTACAATCCCTAATTCAGAAGTGTCATACATCTACAGGTCGAAGCTTCAATGAGCCTCCATAGGTCGAGTATAATCTCTCCATACGTGAATAACTGAGCCTCCACAAGTGACCGTCTACTGGTTTGTGATCACAGGTTCGGGTTTTATAGATGAATGTCCTTGATTTGAGCTCCACAAGTGATTGTTCTCAATGTTATCACTGGTTTCATGTGTAATCTGAGTTGTAATGGTGATTGTTCAAGGTTATCATTAGTCTGATGTTTGCACCAAGCCTCACAGATCCGCAATCTTTTCCACAGGTATGCAAAATTCTTAGCTGCTACAAAAATATGAACTTATGAACTTATGAAGTTGAATATGTATGCAACTCCTTCACAGGTGACTGTCCGAGCTCCAAAAATATGTCATAGGTGCCACAAAACATCAGTCTCTAGAAAGAAACTTTGCTAAGATATTACCACAAGGCTGGAATGTGAATTCTCCTCAAGTCCGCAAAAGATCTATCACAGAAAGGCCCGCAATAAAAATTCTTCACAAGTCTGCATAATATCTATTAAAATCTCTACAATGAAAGCCACTACAGGTCCACAAAACACCACAGGTTGAGAAAAAGTGTTTCAAAATCTTCAGATAACGTCTTCGTTCTTATTTTCTAATTCTCAAGATGTGAATTTGTATTTCTATACACTTCGCTTGTCTAAACTGATAACCCTCATCCTTGGCCGAAGTTCTCTATTTATATATGATTGCGGAGGTCAGAATAGTCCCGTTAGGTGGGATATATGACCAGCAAATCTGACAAGAATGTATCGATTTATGTATTTTGATATAATAAATTCGATCTATGCATTTTGATATATTAATATTAATTTCATTAAGATAGAGAGTGAGGAGATATGAAGGGTCTTGAGGCTCTTTAGGATAGTTATATTTTTATAAATATATTTTAGCGTTTCATAGATGAGCTAAAATTCAGGACTTACGACAAGTGTTTTAATACACATGTTTGGCATATGCAAGGATTTTAGCGCTTCATTTATTTATGCATACATTGCATTGAACCATGCTAGGGAAAGGAAAAAGACTTAGGGCTCAATCAAATAGCTTTATAACATTGTCTTGTAGAGGGAAACTTTCATACACCTAGGGTTTTTTTCTTCAACAAGCGATGTTAGGGTTTTCTCGTAGGATTTGCAATTACGTGAGGGTTTGCTTCAACAATTCAACTATGATGCCATCAATGAAAACTTTATTCAACAATATCCCTCTTTGTCATTGATGGAAATACTCTTTCCCTTTCAACATGCTCTTCCCCTTTGACATCAATGACAAATGGGGTGTCATGACAATGTCTTTTCCATCAAGTGCTCCCCCTACCATGCTTCTTTTTGTAATGTTTCTCCCCCTGTCATCATGTTTTCCTTAATGTAGCGTAAGTGATATGTCTATAGTTTGCATGAACCAACTCCCATTTCCTGCAAAAACTCCTCTTGATATCCTTTTAGCTTATGGAACGCATGACAAGAAGGATTGTTACCTTGTGATTAGGTGAGAGGAATTTTCAATAATGGTCCATTAGATGTTTTTAAGGGGACAAAGAGTCATGTTATTAAATGGATTTTCTCCCCCCTAATTATTTTCATGGAAAGGAATGAAGTAGATGATGTCATTATGCAACTTTGTCAAACAAGATTTCTTGCACAATTTCTGAGAAAATCCATTAAGATATGTGTGTGTGTGTGTGTGTGTATGTGTCACACAACATGATTGTCCATGAGTGACTCATCAAGGGTTTCACAGGGTTCTTCACGAATAGTTTCTGCAACAATGGTTTGGAATCACAAGCTCCCCCTCACAGTATGTATGGTCTCCTTTCTGGTATAATTTTATCATCAAAACTTGGAATATCATATCTGCCAGAGATGTACTCATTATATCAACAACATGAGTTGTTACCTTGAGTGTTCAAGAGGCTTTCTAATCCAATTTGCTTTCTTCTCCAAACTTGTGTGACAATATTTTATTTCTTGGTAGTCATGTTATTAGCTTGTTTAGGAACACAATTCAAGTTATAATCACAAGCCATATGTCCAATTTTATGGCATTTGAAGCATTCCATCTTGTTCATCAATGAGGAAGCGTGAATTCTTCTTATAAAGCTGCTTCTAGGAGACTAACCATTATACTTTTCCTTGTGATATGCCCTCCAATCCTTTTCGATGTGCCCAAAATTTGTACAAGAATAGAAATAAACAAAAAATATACTTTGGTACCTCGAGGATGGAGATTTCCTTGATGTACTTCTAAGGTCATTTTGCCTTAAAATCCTTTGATAAAATTTATTGCCTCTTACATTCTTGACACCATCTACATATCTTCTTGGAGTATGGTTTCTTCCAATGTCATATTGACTCTTCTCCTTACTCTTGCTAGAACTGGGGGCATCAATATTTCTTCCAAGCTTCTCCTCATCCTTGTTGTTTGAAGCATTAGGGTTTTCATCATTTCTATTTGAGGGTTCACCCACATAACCAAGACTTGATTTATCAAGGGGGGATCTTTGATGACTCAAGATATCATCTAGGGTTTGAGAGCTCTTTAGACTCTTGTTCAGGTTATCAACCTCTTTTCTTAGGATATCAATCTCTTCTTTAATTTTTCTTGCATTATTCATCCTTATTTGTAAGATTGATATTCATTTCTGCCTTCATCCTTGTTGCTTCACATGTTTCGGCCTTGAGAGAGGTAATATCTAATTTTAAATTTGAATATCTCTTCATATCCTTCTTCAAGTTGGTATGTCATGGAATTTCTTTCCTTTTCTGCTTCACCTACTTGTACTTCTAGGAGGGACAAAACTTCCATTACCTTTTCATCTCCATGTGCTTGTTTCTTTGCTTCTTCCAACCGAGATTTAAGGGAGAAACCATCTTCCTTGTATTGACTAATTTTCCCTTCAAGTTTTTTTAAGTCCTCGTGACTTTGTTCTAGATGGCTTGAAAAAGTGTCTTCCCTTTTTTCTTTATTTAACTAATTTTTCATGGATATGAATTCTTCATGATGCATTTTATTGTTTTGATACAATTCCTCCTTTAGCTTGATGAGCTCCTCATCTCTTTCTTGTACTTGCAGCTTAAAAATGTCAAGTTCCTTCCTTTTCTTGTCAAGTTCATGGTCACCATATTGTGCTTGCTTCTTGAGCTCCTCATTTTCCCTATTCAATCTGCTTCTAGCACAACTTCAATCTTTTCTTTGAGATCTTTTGTGAGGTATTCTTCATTTTATTCATCTTCTAGGTCTTCCTTGGTCTTTATGTCTTCACTCTTGTTTTCAGCTTCCTTTATGGGTTCTAGATTTCCTTCTTTCTTTCCATCATCTTCTTGATTAGAGGTCATGGCCAAAGTTTATTTTAAGTGAAGATCTTGAAGTTTTTCCTACATAACTTTTGCTGATGAACATTTTTTCACTTTGGTCTTTATAGGATCTAGTATCCCACTCAATATTTCCTTGATCACTCTTGCATTTTATTCCTTGGAACCTTCTTCCATTGTGCTTTCAGTGATCACTGATTCCCAAACTTCAAAACTGTGAGCCATTAATAAATTCTTCATTCTCACTGTCCATATTTTAAAGTTTCCATTGAACGACAAAGCTTTCTCAATTTGATTATCCATTGATGAGGTGGCATCTTCAAGGGGTATGCAAGTCCTCTTCCTTGAATTTTCCATTTGTGTTCTAAGGATTTATCCTCTAGATTTTAAACTATGAGTGAAGGTACTAGATCTGATTCCAATTGTTGGAAATACTGAGGGGGGGGGGTGAATCAATATTTCTTTTACAATTGTTATGTTACCAATTTTTAGACAACTTATAATCAGAACACAAAATAAATAATATAGAATAAACGATTTTATTAATCAGAATTAATGAGGAATTCAATCCTATTCTTTACAATAAATCAGGTACAATAATGTATAGGGCTTCAACCCTAGATGAATACACCAATCTTCAGTCCACCAGACTCCAACATAAAACTTTCCAAGCACCAACTTGGACTTCACGAGGCTTCAACCTCTAGGGCTCCAATCCTATCTTCCCAAGGCTCCAACCTTGTCTCTATGAGGCACCAACCTCTAGGGCTCCAACCCTCTCGATTGGCACATGCTCAAACTTGATATTTTTTAGGACTCCTATCTTCTAGGGCTCCAACCCTATGCTTCAATTCTTAAAGATAAGGTCAATGGTTCTTCAAGGATTCCAATATATTCAACAATAAGCCTTGGAAGTATCTTCAAGTTCCCCTTCTACAATTCCCTCAACTAATCTTCAAAGCACTAAGGTTACTTCATGACAAATTCTACAATGCATCATGGTCTCTAATAATGTCTCCAAGATCAGCTTCAAGATGTATTCACAAGGTCTTTAGTAATGCTCTAAGGCATCTTCAATAAGTTTCCCCAAGAAGATCCAAATTATACTCTTCAAAGAATGGCTGCTTTAGTTCAACTTGTGAAGTTTCAGCAATTGCTTCACCATAACAAGAATGCCCCAATACTCTCAAATTATGTCCAATTCTAGTGTTTCCAATAAGGGCATCAAGATTTCTAAAACTTCTGCTATAAGGGTTCTTTAGTGGCTTATTTTAAACTCACTTCAAGACTTTATCTTAGGTCTATTGAAAAAATCCTTAAGACTGCCTAAAAAGGTTGTTCAGAAACTCTTCAAAGGATGCTTCTACAAATGTATTGAAATAGCTCAAAGATCCACAACTCTAGGTATTCAAAAGAGGCCAATATTGTGCTTTCAACCTTCCAATCAAGGTCTGCAGCTTCAAACTCTTCAAATAGTATCCTTATTGTTGAGATTCAACAAGATGATGATCCTAGTGAAAAAGAAGCACCTACACTAGGTGGGGCCCGTAGGCTATTTTTAGGTGATATGTCTATTTTAGAATTTGGGTCAAAGTCTATTTTTAGCAGTAATCTATTTATAGATGGTTGAGAAAATTATAGGGATGGATGGGCGTCTATTTTTGGAATTCATGTGTGAAGTTGTTTCATGGAATGCATGTCTAAAAATAGAATGCATGTCAATTGTTGTTATCTCTTAACAATAATTAGACAATAAATAATAATCTATTCTCATGGAGCACTTGATTTCAGTTAATTGATGTGGAAAACCAGTTGGCTGAAGGAATTTCAAGTTCTAAGGTTGGTTGGTGGGACATGCTAGTGGACTTCGTTGTAACTGAGTGATACAAAGTTGTAACAGAGTTGGATGTGTAGTTATGTGAGTTGTAATGTAGTTTAACTCAGTTAAGTGAGTTAAACCCAGTTGTGCTAGTTGTAACTAGTTGTAACTAATGATACACTAGTGAGAGATCAATGAATTAAATATTAAATTAATTCATATGGAGTGACCTCGCATGCAACTGAAGATTTACTACTGTTAACTACATGCATGTCTGATCCAGTGGAGACCCATTTGAGAGATAGGTGAAAGGGACAGTTTGACTATCAGTTGTGACTATAGTGGGTGCACAAGTGCAACCAAACACACATTGGAGATGCCAATGAGGATTGCTTCATCAAGGCAAGGCAAGATCGAATTCATTCAGGGATTGCGCAGTGGAGGCAGGCTATCAGGAGGCAGTAAATTGGTGCATGTGTGAGCCAATTTTTGTATGACAGTGTGAGACGATTGTATTTTGTACTGAGAGCTCTTGGAGTAGAGTTTTTGTATGAGATTGTTTCATGATCCATGATATATACATAATATATGATAGTGGGGTTTTTAGCTTTATGATTTCCCGGTAAAAACATCTGCGCTATGTGTGATTGATCTTTCTTCATGTGTTTGCAATTGGCAATTAAATTTTCGCAAAGATTTAAGTAGAAGGATTTTGTATTTAACATTGGCATATAATTGTTATATCAGGAGAATCCGGCCATACATAATTGTATTAAAATTTCAACACTTATCACTATAGTTCTTATATTGTGCTTTATTGTGATCTAGTTTTGTTCACAAGGAAAGACAAGAATCACTATATAATTCCTTGTTCAAACCACCAAGTACTTCACTATTCAAGGCCACAAGTTCATTTATTCCTTCCAAATTTCCACTATCCAAGTGTGCAGAGTTTACAATCCATAATTCAGAAGTGTCATACATTTGCAGGTCTAAGCTTCAATAAGCCTCCACAGGTTAAGTCTGGTCCCTCCAAAGGTGAATAGTCGAGCCTCCACAAGTGACTGTCTATTGGTTTGTGATCACCAGTTCGGGTTCTACATATGGTTGTCCTTGATCTGAGCTCCATAAGTGATTTTTCTCAAGGTTATTATTGGTCTGATGTGTAGTCAGAGTTGTACTGGTGAGTGTTCAAGGTTATCACTGGTCTGATGTCTGCACCAAGCCGCACTAATCCACAATATTTGCCACAGGTATGCAAAAGCCTGAGCTGCTATAAAAATATGAACTTATGAAGTAGAATATGTATTCAATTCCTTCATAGGTGATTGTCCGAGCTCCAAAAATATGTTATAGGTGCCACAAAACATCAGTTTTTAGAAATAAACTCAACTTAGATATTACCACATGTATGGAATGTGAATTCTCCTCAAGTCCACAAAATATCTATCACAAAAAGGTCTGCAATACAAATTCTTCGTAATTCTGCATAAGAGCTATTAAAATCTCTACAATAAAAGCCACTACAGGTCAGCATAACACCACAGGTTGAGAAGAATGTGTTTCAAAATCTTCAAATAGTGTCTTTGTTCTTTTCTAATTCTCAAGATGTGAATTTGTATATATATATATATATATATATATACACTTCGTTTCTCTGAACCGATAACCCTCATCCTTGGCTAAATTTTTGTATTTATAGATGATTGCAAAGGTCAATATAGTCTCGTTAGGTGGGATAGATGACCAACAAAGCCGACTAGATGATATCGATTAATGTTGTTTGATATAATAAATTTGGTCTATGGATTTTTATATATTAATATAAAAATTCGTTATGCAAGAGAATGAGGAGATATGATGGGTCTTGAGGTTCTTTAGGATAATTATATTTTTATGAATAGATTTTAGTGTTTCATAGATGAGCTCAAAATTAGGACTTAAGGAAAAGTGTTTTAATACACATGTTTCATATTTATTTAGGGTTAGGCTATATATTTGTTATATGTATTTAGGATTTTTAGGACGTAGGGTTTCTTATAGATGGGATTTTTTATATATTGCAATTAGAGCATCTTCACATGGGTATTTATGGCTTCATGCATTCATCCTAGGAATTTTATGGCTTCATTTATTTATGCAAACATTGCATTGAACCATGCTATGGCAAGGACAAAGACTTAGCCTTATGACATTGTCTTGTAGAGGGAAACTTTCATAAACCTAGGTGTTTTTATCTTCAACAAGCGATGTTAGGGTTTGCTCCTAGGGTTTTCAATTAGGGGATAATTTGCTTCAACAATTTAACTATAATAACATCAATGAAAACATTATTCATCAAAATCTCCCTCATATCTTGAATTAAAAAAATCTATCAGTAAAATAAAAAATATAATATTTGATTTATAACCCATATTGATTTTTTTATTATTAATATTCTTTAAATTTCACATACTCTTTATTAAGAATTGAATAGAATACACATCTCCTTCACAATTTTCTTCATAATGTAAAGTGAAGAAAAAGAAAAAAAATCAATTTATATTTATATATAATTGATATAAAATTATATTATTTAATACAAGTATTGAAATAATTTATTTATTAATATTTATTTTTTAATATATATATATATATATATATATATGTTAACAAAATACAAAATAAAGTATACACTTCATTTATACTTTTGTAATAATAATAATTTTTTTACATGCGATATGTGAGTGAATAATAATATTTTTTTAGATGCTATATGTCAGTGATTGCTTTACAAAGTTATCTTATACTTAAAAAATAAGTAAACAATTATAGATTAAATTATGAATAAAATTAATGTTATGATGAGAAGTTTTTTTTTTAATATTATTCATAAATTTTTAATATAAATATTATTTAATTTATAGATATAATTTTATCAGTGAAAATATCTTATACTACATTATATCTCTTATACTACATTATAAAAGGCTTTTCAATATAATTAAGACACTCTTTAACATTAAATTCAAGATTTAATACTATAGGTAATCCAACCCACTAACCAACCAAATGATCATAGGCTCAGTATTTAGCTCAAAAATGAAAGTGCTCAGAAATGCTCCAAACCAGAATGACCGGATATAGCTCGTCGCTAGTATTCCAATGCAACTCGTTTCATCAAAATCCGAGTTTGTATGAGTAAGTTATGGTCTTTTGGTCGTTTTCTCAAACATGTAAAAAATGTGCAAAACAATGACAGACTGATGACTTGGTATTCCAGTCAACACCTCAGGAATATCCAGGGAATATTCTCCAATTTTCAACCAATGACACTGTGACAAGTGTCACAGTCAGATTCACCAATGTTGCTTGGGGAAATTGATATTTTCTTCCTTTTCTAAGGCCAAAATTTTAATTATATGGTGCATTATTATTTTTAAATTTGGTGAATTAGAGCCAATGGAGAAGGGCCACATGGAGTAGCTAGAGGCTGCCACGCGCCCTCCCCCATGGCATTGAAGGATGGTGTATTATTTATATATGAGGTCGAATTCAAAGGTTGTATGAGCACGAATATTTCCTGGTTTGTTGTTGGTCTGGTGTTAAGAAGGGGTGTTGTATTGGAAAAATGACTGAGGATTTAAGGCATGTTGTGGAGTTTATGTCGCCTCCCATTTGTGTTGGCGGTCTACTTTCCTGGTATAGTCATTTCATTTAGGGCTATTATGATGACTTAGTGTGTTGGTGTCCTGACATAGTCAAAGAATATAAATTCTGGTCTATTTGTCCTTTTGTAGGTAGGGGAAATTCCTATAAATATTTAAGTCAACCTCTCGATGACTCTGACCTACTTCTAAGGAAACGTCAGATAAGCAGAAGGGGTGGTGGAAGTGGTGCTCAACCTAGTCATAGGAGCGAAATATTATTTTCCCATGAATCAATGGAATCATATTTCAACACTATCCCTACTGACGTGCATCTAGAAATAATAGAATTCAAGGTGAGGGTAGGCGAAGAAACCAAATCGTTATCTGATTTGGAATTTCTTCAAGATTTTAGTGGAAGGGTTCCATATCCAAGCAACACTATAGGAAAAAAATCCTGAATTGAGTGGCTCTTCATTGGAAAATGAAGACACTATTGGGAATAGTTCTCAAAGATAAACAAATTGAGAAATAAAACCTCTTTGCAACCTTGGAGGATGTTAAGTGAATGTTAAGGAACTCGTTATTTAGTGTGGATGGAATTTATGCCCACCTGATACATGTTGAAAGCTATGTACCCTGCGAATCGGAAGGTGGTGACCATGGTGAGTCACTTGTTTCTAGCGTTCGTACTTTGGCTATAGTTTCCTCGTCCGACGAGGGATAGTGTTGAAGGGTCGTAATTGGTTGTTGTTGGTCGAATTCCCAAGTGGTGATTCTCTTGCTCAAGTTTGGACCAGTATGGCCATTACTCCAGAGGGATTGTGACTATGTATGGTGTCACAACCTAGTGTTTGGTGTTGGTCATATGTTTTCGGTTTCGTAATGTTTGTGTTTTTTTATGGATCCCAAAATGAACTATGTCTCTTGCTATGATGGTTTTGAGAGAATTATTTGGTCGCTCGTATGTTGATTTGAGAATACAATGTCTCTTGGGTTTTCTATGTTTATCTAGTGGGAATCTTGTAAACTCGACTCAGCAGTGTTTATGTAAATTTGTATATGTTAGTAGCTAGTTTATGTTGGGTTTATGTGGAAGAGGTAGAATTATTATGTTGTAATTCCCTTGACTTGCATCAATTTATCCTTGTATCTCTATTTCTATGCATAATTCAAAGCTTTGGAATTTACAAAAAAAAACAATTAATAATTTTACCTAACAAAATATTGTAAAAGTTTTTAATTTCTCAAACCTTATGAAGAGATTATTAAAAAATAAATTCATAAAACGTTACTTGTGATTATTTTCATTTTATAAGAACCTTGCACAAGTTGATCTTTGTCTGAGCTTTTCACTTGTAGATTATACACACTTAAAGTTTAAGCAATCCCTTCTTGACCAAATTCCATAATATTTTAAGTCTTAACTTAGTTCTTGCACACAATGCATTTTGTAAGTGAATTAAAATTTAATATTAAACATTTTAGATGATATATATTGATATAATATGAGATAAGAATCATTATATAAGGAGAAAACCATAAAAATGTGTATGTTATCAGGAAGAAAAACTAAATGTTTAAAATGTTGTGCTCATGGATAAAACCATTACACAAAGAAATGATAGGTAGATTATTATATAACATAAAAATTATAAGTTAGATTACACATAAGTGTTGATGGTTTTATCTATAAAACTACATGTATAAGATTTTAAAAATGGGTAAAAATGCTCAAATTGAACATAAAATTTCAACACTATCCATAATGTTTATAGATTTAGTGCACCTCCTATTAATATAGTAATTGATTGGGTGTGGGATGAATATGCATTCTTTCTTGGCATTCTTCTTCACTTATTTGTGGGATTGTTTTCTCTGTGTGTGATCATTAAAGATAATAATAAATAGTTGAATAATACTTCATGGTCAACATCTTGCAATATTTTTTGACTTCAAACAATGGATATACATAATTTCTTCCACCCCCCTCTCTCTAGAGCATGTTATGTAAATGCATGTGTGTGTAATAAATAATTAATTTTTAGGAATCTTTGAATCATTTCTATGACTTTGAAACATCCTCTCTTTTCATGTATAAGTTGAAATTTCCTATGAATCTAATTCATGGCGGCATATAAATTTGAAGATACCATGATCCTTATGCTAATAAGAGCGTTCACACTGATGTGATAAAATTTCTCATCATAGTGTAGTTTTCTTGGTTCAAGGGTGTAATGAATGTAAGAGATATCATTGAGATAACCATAGTTGTTTGCCCCCTTTAACTTAATAATAATAAGTTCCCTCAACATGAAATGACTATCTAAATGGAGAATCATCTTGAGAAAACAATATAATTGATGGGACCTTGATTCACCTCCTAATGAGCTACCATTAAATTGGTTGGGATTGAACCTAGATGATCATGACCTTCCTCCAAATTCAAGATTTGTTTTCGTTACTTAGATTTTAATGTCTATCTTTATTATAGCCCACTAGCCTCCACATTTAGATTTTTATTTTTGTACTTGATTATATGTCTATTTTTATTTGGTTATATATAAACCTTTCATATTTCACTTCAGATAATTTTAGATCCATATCAGTGTAGACAAGGTGTCTATTTTTGGCCTGCGATGGCTATTTTGCAACACAATTTTTTTTTGTATAAGATGCATGTAGATATCATTTTTAATAAAATATAAAGGTGTTATGTTTCTTAACGTTGACATATCTAAGAATATGCCAGGATAACTCTAATATTTTATTTATGTCCAAAGCCCTTAAGGTAGGGTAAAACCATATAATAATCCTTTTATAGGAGGACAATACATGTTCCAATACCTCTTTAATGGGGAACCCTCCATTGAGGAATTTCCAATACAAAGTGAATCAATTGATTGGACTCTATCCTCAATTATAGTTACTTATAAGACCCTAAACCTAGCCACTAGTGTCCCTTACTTTAATGACTATGATATATTACATTTATTTAATGTTAAGTACCTAATGGATTTTATTTAATAATAAATAACATATTTGACCTCATGTCCACCATATCTATCATATTATTAAACTCTAATGTACCCTTATCCCCTTGTTACATCATTAGGGGTTATCCCACCATTCCACCCCCCTTTGAAAATCATTACCATTAATACTTGACCTATGTGTACATATATAAGCCAAGGTGCCATGTATGGGTGTTTCCATTAATTTTGAGAATGAATTCATCCAAGAAATGCATCCATAAGCCCAAGTCTTGGATATTGGTGGTTTCATCATTAATAAGAATGAAGTAGTTAAAGATATGCATCCATAAGACTAGGTTACATGTATGGGTGTGCATTCCAACTCAACACTAATGACACATGAAACAAATGCATGGTCAGGTTCTTTGATGAAGATGCTCACCAAGGTCATATTGATCGAAATATCATTCCACCCACATATTAAGACCACCTATAATAAAAATATCATCTATATTTCCCCAAATTGTTTTTATAGATCTAGAGGAAACACTACCATTGGGGAAGTTTGAAATGGAAAATCAGTAATTAAAATTTAATTTTGACTTCTTGAATGATGTTCACATAGAGGTGCATGTTCATAAAATCAAAGCTTAAAGTAGTTGTCTTCACATAAGTGAAAAATGTCCTATAATATTCATCATGAACTTCTTCTAAATCATACCATACAAATATGTCTCTATAAATTTCACTGAAACATTCTATAATCCACTCTATGATTATCTACATCATGTGCCTTTTCTAGGGCTTTGAGGTTGCAAGTTTAAATAATTTTATTTTTCATGAAACTTATTAGAATTACTACCATGAACCCAATTTAAATATGACAACCATTTTGCTTCTAATGCCACTAAATTGATTGCAATTTGGTGAATAAAAAAAAGAAATATGCACTAAAATAATTTCTTGTGACGGTTTTGAGTCAGGACTTATATAGTTTGTAACTTCCATGGTACATCCAAAAATATCTACTATGAAGCCAATTATGAATAATCCCAGCTTTGTTTTTAATGACAATGATATGGTTGTAATATAGTTCATATATAAGGAGACAAGTGTGCAAAAAAATTTTGTGATAGTTTTGAGGCTACAAATTGAAATGGTGCTAACTTTTGTGATACTTCTCATAATTACTATTACAACCCCAATTCAAAAATGGATCAAGCTCTCTTCTTATAATGAAATTCTAAAGCTTGTAATTCATTCTAAGAAAATTTGTCTATAAATAAATACATTTAATACTCTCCCTTGGTCCAATAAAGTGTTATGATACAACTTGTTATGATCCTTAATTTTAAAGATAAATATCAAATAATATATATAAGAATATGTTAGGAAAACGCCAATGCTTTATTTTTTTCACCAAAACACTTAAGGTAGGGTAGTTGCATGTAATTAACATTTTATGTAAGGATAAACACTTACTCATGTGCCTCTTCAAAGGGAAAACCTCCAAAGAAGAAATGTGCCAATGGAAAGTTAATGACTTGAAAAATATCATAATGAGTATTCTATCCTTATTTATAGTTACCTATCAAACCCTAAACCTAACCACTAATGGACCCTACATTAATAATTGGATCATATTACATTTCTTGAATGATAACAACCTAATGGGCCTTTTTAGTAATAACTAGCACAATAGTCATCATCCACATTAGATTAAATGGCTAAAAAACCTAACATATTATTAACTCTCATGGCCCTTTAGGCCCCCATTACATCACTAGATGGATCCCACTGAAAGGAGACATTTCTTCCAAAATAAAAATAAAAATAGAAGGGTACAAAGTACAATCCAAATAGTTTTTAAAGGCAATCGCAAATCATTTTTACATGCCATTGTGTGCTCAATAATTTAGGTAGGAGAGCTAAATAATGATGAGTTAAATAATCAAGAAGAATTTGTAATATAATGGTTTGGTTCAATAAAGCACTCATAGATATCGTGTTTAAATATTTGCAGTTTATTATAAGAATAAAAAATAGAGCATTTATGTTGGGAATGTGTTATATTCTTTGCATGCTTATTTATATATATTTTTTCATATGCATCAAGCATGCTAAGAGGGTTTGAAGGGGGACAAAACCTTGGAAAAAAATTGGGTTGTTTTCTTTTGGCCTACTTTGTAATTTTTTATTTATATTTTTTCAACCCATTGTAATCTAATCACAATTAAGGGATTGATGCATTAATCTAATTTTTGTTACCAAAATAAGATTTTGGATGTTTTGGAATAGCTAAATAATGCATTATGCATATAGTCAAGTAAATACAATAAAGTAGAGAGAGGTGTCACTCTAAGGCTCATTGATTTTCGTGGTTAAGAGTTTCCAAAGTAAATCCCTATGTACTTTGTGGATCTTTCATTCTTATTCTTTCTATTTTGCTTAAGAATCTATATGCATTGTTTCACTGTAGATGTTTAAGAACTTGCACTTTAATGCTCAAGTTTTTTCTTCTTGATTCAAGAGTTTCTAAAAAAAAAAGAGATTTATATGTGCTTATTTGTTTGTTGTTGGTCACATTTCCATGTGTGTGTTCTAATTTTTTACATATTATTTCACATTTGTAAATATGGAGAACAAACAAAGATAATAACATAATAATTTTATTACTTAAGTTTTTTTTTGAAAATTTGTCTAAAAGCATAGCTTACGTAGTTTTATGGATCAATTATTCACTACTCCCACAAGTTAGAATTAACATAGAAACCAATTTATTTGTCACATGCTAAATGAGGACAACCACAAGGGATTGATGACCCCTATCAGCATAATGGTGAATTAGTTTCAAGTGAATATACTTTCTTGCTTAACCTTCCCTGCCTCCTTTATGGCATGTATTATATGAGCATGTTTATGAAATAACTATTAAATGCACCTATTTTGTAACTTTGAATTGATTTTACACCTTTAAAATCTCTTCTCTAATGGTTAAATTAAGTTATCCCCCTTTGCGATTCCCTAATAAACAACTACATCAAATCAAGGCATCAAATTAAATTTAAATGTTATGTTTTACCACTTCATGGGTTTAGAACAAATACCTTAACTTTGAAATATTGTTTGATGAAAGAATTGTAGCGAGTGTTGGTGCTTCTCATATCTTCTTGTAGAATTATTGTTGTGCATTCAAAATGTTTTCAATGACAATTAAACGTATTTATTTTTGTCTATATGTTTAAATTTAATTTCCCACACATAATAAAGTCCATTTTCGCTTACAAGAAGCTCAAATCACTATCACATAGAGTTGTCTAACCTTTGAGTAAACTTCCCTCTCTAATAGGGTATTTGATGAAATCCAACAATGACAGATCATGATTTTGATAATGAAATGATGTAATTTCATAAATTCTCAGCCTAATTTACAAATCCCCATTTTTATTAACACTTTATACTATAATTTCAATAATTAAAACTTGTAATTACAAAAATAAATCTAAATCAATATATATATATATATATATATATATATATATATATATATATATATATATATATATATATATATATATATATATATATATATATATATATATATATATATATATATATATATATATATATATATTCCAAACTCTAGTTACTACAATTTTAACTTCCTCTCTATCATATTAGATTTACTAAGTATTTTACACACCTAAACGTTATTAATAACATGTGTATCAAAAAGTTAAAATCCTTTAATTTTTACACAATTGAAAGCTTATATATATATATATATATATATATATATATATATATATATATATATATATATATATTTATTTATTTATATTTATATATTTATATATTTATATTTTAAATCAATGTTCTATTCATTCATCAAAAAGGAAGTACATCATTAGCAAAATGCAGGTAGTCCCACTCCGACTAGGTGTGTTGACTATCGTGATCAACATATGACAAAGAAATGGAAAGACAACTAAAGACACAATCCACAACTTAGGAGGCCAAAAGCACCAGAAAACACATAAAACAAGAAAAACACCTGTAACCATGATACTCATATGAAGTAATTGAAGTTGGGTTGTCCAGGGTTGTCCTAGGAGGAGGTGCAGGGAGGAAAGAACACTAGACATGCTCTTCGAAGTAGGTCAGCCAAGATTACAACTTCTCAACCTTCTCGGTTAACAAGTTCTGGCCTCGCCAGGCCACCACGACTTGCTCTCATACATGGCATTGGAAGTAGTGCATCTTGTTCAAAGTGGCAATGAGATATGCCACTCTAAGGTAGCCAACGTTCTAGTACCTTCTAACTCGATTCCCAACAATTCTCCAAAAAACACTAATGATCTTCTCTCTATCCATGCCTCACACGTCTTTCCTTCCCGCGTATGGATGTGCCTCCACGTCGCTTCAATCTACTTAGTTTTTGAGGCTGCAAAGTGTGACCCCCACGACTGGCCATTGAGCCACCATGACCACAACCACCGTGGACCCCAGACGTCACCCGACTCGAACAGCCAAAAATCCTGCCACCCCGACCAGTTCTAGTTTTCACCACTTCTGCCACTATCACCTGCATTGGAGACTATGGACTGCCCTGTCCAGCTGAACTGAGCTTTGACGAGGAAGAGGACCGACCACTAGGAGGAACCAGACACATTTTAATATAACCAACACTTATTTGAGGAGATAGAGAAAGCTAATGAACTAGTACGCGAACAACAACTTCAACCACCAAGGATCACCCCACCCACTCTGACAGAACTACAAACATCCTGACCAGGAGAATAGAAAGGACCAACAATTTCCAACCGACAAGAGGGAGTTGAGCTCGTACTTCGTCAACCTCAACCCTTCGCAGAATGCCCACTAGACAAACCACCTGAAAGCCTGTACACCCACAACGCAAAGACCACTTAAACACACAAAACCCTCGGGAAGAACTGCGAAAGAGGGCAAGCCAATTTCCACGCAAACGCAGAGGGGAACCCACCCACTCATAGCAGGACAATCGAATGGCTTGCACCACCAGAGGGCCCCCTCCTCTCCCACGCGAAGACATTGAATACCACACAACAGAGAGGAAATTAACCAATTTGCTGAGCCAAAATCCAAGGAGGGGACGTCGACAACGAGTCACCACATCTCCCAAACAAGGTCCCTCGCATCTTCCTTCTCCTGCTCTCAGAATGCCAATTGCATTCACCGAAAAAATACCACGCCCAAAGACACACACCACCCACCATAAACCTTCGTCGATAGGCTCCTCCCACTCATTTTTAGGTTGATGGAGGTTTCACACAGACTGCCATAACACCTCCCGTACACAAGTAGCTGTGACAGGACGGGGAAGTTAGTCCTTATACCAACGACCATGTAGTGATCATAATTGCCCATGCGTTACCTCGTGTGCCCAACTCAACACCCTCATTGGGGAAATCAAGAACTTTTATATTACTTATATAATTAAAATTATTTTTATTTTTATATTTATTTAAATAAAAAATATATAATTTTAAAAATAATATTTTTATTTTTTATATTTATTTAAATAATAAATATTTAATTAAAAATACATTATTTTTTATTGTAAAAATTACTACATTATTATTTATTTAAATAATTAATATTTTATTAAAAGAATTCCCACGAATTAATATATTATAAGCTTATTTAAGAGAGCCACCTATACACACACCTAACACTAAATTCTGAAAGTACAAGCAATGATTAAGATTTAACAACTTTTGAAGGTTCCCATGATAATGTAAAGAATGATATTCAATCTTGAGGTGGCTGATGTAAAGAATGATCTTGAATCTTAGACGTGGTTGACATATATATATATATATGAAAAAGAAATTCAACATATAAATTTATAAAATAGAATAATTATTTAGATAAGAATTAAATTTGGATGTGTGGATAATAATTTTTTTTTTTAATTATTTAATATTAAATATACATTATTTTATTAATATATTAAATAATTAATTAATTATAAAATGAGTTATGGGTTTTGAATAAATAATAATTGAGTGTTTTATCAATATAGATTATAAATATTACATAGTGTTATTTGGGAATTCTTTAACAATATGAATAACTGTGGAAATCTCTTATCAGTAATATAGATCTATTTTAAATATTGATCTACCAAGTCTCGAAAGGGATTAAATCTTTTGAGTTGTAAAATTTGTTAATATGTAAAAGTCAAAAAAGAAATGTACCTAAATAGATTTGATCCCTCTACCAAGGGGCTCAAGGGATTAAGCCTTTTTGAGTTGTAAAATCTATTAGTATGTAAAAATTTGGAAAAAAATGAACCTTAAGAGATTTGATCCCTCTTGATGTTTGATTTTCCAATTTTACACTCTAAAAGAAGTTTACAACTCAAGATATTTGATTATTCTCAATTCTTTAAAGATATAGGGTTCATATAGTTGACAATGAAATATTTTAATCAATATAGCCATTAAAATATTTAAATTATTTTATTTATGACCTACAATATCAATATAAAAATGTATCTTTGTTATGAGTACATTTTTAAATACATTTACTCTACATATTGAGAAGTACAAAGCATATATCCATGGGACAAAATATCTCCCTTTCTCTCAAAGATACACATCAATGTACATTGATTTTTTTTGTTATTAATATTTTTATAATACACACACACACACAGAGGAAATATCACATTGGCTTATTAGCATAGCTTAACCCTAAGGGTGTCAAGGAAAATTGACCATGTGACCTCCAATTAACTCGACCAATGGAGCTAACCCTCGAAGAAATATTTTTATAAAATGTTACATATCAAGTTTGTATTAAAAGGAATTAAAAATCTATTGGAAATATTAAGAGGGGGGGTGAATCAGTATTTCTTTTACAATTTTTATTTTACCAATTTTTAGATCACTTATAATCAGAACACAAAATGAAAAATATATAATAAATGATTTTATTAATAAAAAATAATGAGGACTTCAATCCTCTTCTTTACAATAAATCAGGTACAATAATGTATAGGGCTCCAACCCTAGATGAAGACATCAATCGTTAGTTCACCAGACTCCAACCTATACTTTTCCAAGCACCGACTTGGACTTTAGGAGGCTCCAACCTCTAGGGCTCCAACCTTCTCTCTATGAGGCACTAGCCTCTAGGGCTTCAACCTTGTCTCTATGAGGCACCAACCTCTAGGGCTCCAACCCTCTCCACTGGCACAAGCTCCAACCCGATCTTCTTGAGGACTCTTATCCTCTAGGGCTCCAACCCTATGCTTCAATTCTTCAAGATAAGGTCAATATTTTTTCAAGGCTTCCAATGTATTTTGCAACAAGCCTTGACAATATCTTAAATTTCCCCTTCAACAATTCCTTTATCTAATCTTCAAATCACTTAGCTCATCAATGACAAATTTAGCTTCTGAGAAGGTGTCTCCACAACTGTTCATGTCACCCAAACAAAATTATTCAAGGTTACTTCATGATGGCTTCAAAAATGTATCATGGTCTATAATAATGTCTCCAAGATCAGCTTCAAGATGTCAACACAAGGTCTAAAGTAATGCTCCAAGGTACCTTCAATAAGTTTCCCCAAGAAGGTCCAAATTATGCTCTTCAAAGTGTGCTCTTAAAATGATCTCCAACAAGTGTAAATCTTCAATATTTCCTGCTCTAGATCAACTTGTGAAGTTTCAACAATTGCTTCACCACAACAATAATGCCCCAATACTCTCAAATGATGTCCAATTCTAGTGTTTCCAATAAGGGCTTCAAGATGTCTTAAAACTTCTGCTACAAGGGTTCTTTAGTGGCTTCTTTTAATCTCACTTCAAGACCTAATCTTAGGTCTATTCCATGAACCTCTAAGACTTCCTAAAAAAAGGTTTTTCAAAAACTCTTCAAAGGTTGCTTCTACAAATGTCTTTAAATAGCTCAAAGATCCACGACTCTAGGTATTCAAAACAAGACCAATATCGTGCTTTCAACCTTCAAATCAAGATCTACAACTTCAAATTCTTTAAATAGTATCCTTATCACTGTAGTTCCAAGATTGTGCTCTACTTTGATCTAGTTTTGTTCACCAGGGAAGACGAGTCACTGTATAATTCATTGTTCAAATCCACCAAGTACTTCATTGTTCAAGGCCACATGTTCATTTATTCCTTCCAAATTTCCACTGTCCAAGTGTGCAGAGTTTACAATTCCTAATTCAGAAGTGTCATACATTTGCATGTCTAATCTTCAATGAGCCTCCATAGGTTGAGTATGATCCTTCCACAGGTGAATAACCGAGCCTCCACAAGTGACTGTCTACTGGTTTGTGATCACATGTTCGGGTTCTACATATGATTGTCCTTGATCTGAGCTCCACAAGTGATTGTTCACAAGGTTAGCACTAGTTTGATGTGTAGTCTGAGTTGTAATGGTGAGTGTTCAAGGTTATCATTGGTCTGATGTCTGCACCAAGCTGCACCGATCCACAATCTTTGCCACAAGTATGCAAAATTCTGAGTTGCTATAAAAATATGAATTTATGATGTGGAATATGTATGCAATTCCTTCACAAGTGATTGTCCGAGCTCCAAAAATTTGTTATAGGTGCCACAAAACATCAATCTCTAGAAAGAAACTCAGCTCAGATATTACCACAAGTATGGAATGTGAATTCTCCTCAAGTACACAAAATATCTATCATAGAAAGATTTGCAATACAAATTCTTCACAAGTTTGCATAAGAGCTATTAAAATCTCTCTTAATATAATTTATATATATTAACAAAATACAAAATAAATTATATAATTCATTTATATTTGATTGTAATAATAATAAAAAATTTAGATGTTATATGTGAGTACAAATTCTCTTATACTTAAAAAAAATAGTAAACAATTATAACTAAAATTATGAATAAATTAATGTTACGTTGAATTTTTTTTTTTAACTATT